>OX459045.1:22217240-23670677 GCA_949775005.1 Orthosia gothica | reverse complement strand
CATTCATTCAAACTTTCACATTTATAATATTAGCATTATTTTGATTTAGAACTTCTAAAACCGAATGTTTGTTCAGTGCTGCCGCTTTTTTAGTTCCCAACACAAAAGGTCTTAAAGGGATGATTCAAAGTTGACATCTTGGAAGGCCCAATTCTTCGCTTCATTTCCTGCCCACCCGATTCACGTTAAAAGAGTGATTTGCGTCTAGTCAAATTGTTCCTTTAACAAAAGAAACATTGTGCCAATGATGGACACTGAAAATATTGGGTAAAAATTTCAACATTTATACAATGTGTATAGGTCTACCAGAATCTCATGGCAAAAGGGGAAATAAAAATTTGTTGTATGCAATACTGGGGAAATTGGATCAAACGATCTTGATACTGTTTATTTTTATTTATGTCTTTAGTATTAATGAACATGAGGTACCTATATTATAGTAGTCACAACGGATCTTTGTGTCTTTGAACTTGGTCCTGCCAACCATTGCGTAAGAAACAGTTTGTCATCGAGTATACTGCATAGAGTAAGCGAGATAGGATGATGACAAAAAAGACAAAAGATATTTATTTTAACTGGGCCACCAAGCGGCACTTTTGAATGTCACAATTTAAATTTACATGGAATAAAAGTTGATTCTACCGTGCATTCGGAAAGTAGCTTGTTATGGAGAAGAATGCACAAGAAACTCCGTAAGCTTATGTGACATACATAAGCGAGTGAAAGAGACAGTTATACAATGCTATCTTCACCTTCAACATTGACACAAAAATAGCTACTGCGCGGGGTCTTGCAACCAATTCAGAGACACAAAGATCCACTGTGAGTATTATAGGTATGTGTATGAATAATGTTGTTATACATCGTGTTCTTAACATGGGAAAAATAAATCAATTGAATATTAATTTATGTACTAATTTATTATTTAGCATTTAAATCATACTAATAACTTAAAACCTCATTCAGAACTAGAAAACTAGAATACGATTCCATGAACTCCACTGGCATTTCAAAAACTTGTATCTTTGTAGTTTTATGTCATCTCTCTCCATCAAAATGGTTCTTTTTCATTGGCATTTAACATATTCAAAACCAATCTCTTTATGTATAAAGTCTGTAAAAAATAATAAAATGTATCATGTTACTTAAAGCCATTCATCATCATCAGTCTATATATTTTTTTTTATGCAAGTTTTATGGCCTGGTTGCTAGGACCTTTTAGCCACGTCTTTGGAATGAGTTTTGGATCTTATATTTATTCTTTAGTATGCATTAGAATGCGGATGTAATAGATTCTAATGTTTTTTTGAGTATTTGGCAGCAAATTGTATCGAGTCAGTCTTCCCAGTAAGCTTTGCAGAGGCAGTCAATACTACAATAAAATACACCGCTCCACTTTCCCGAGATCGCTTTTGTCAATGATTTTATAAATTGTCCAGTTGCGGAGACAGTTGAGACACAAAACTACACCAATAATATATCCCAATATCTACTAGGAATCAATTTGCAAATAATATTAACAGCTACTGAACTTCACTCGACAAAATCCCGCCAAAAACTCCCGTCTATATACACGTCCCACTGCAGGGCGCAGATTATTACTTAATATTTTTCTTACGTCAAAGATTCTCAATCTCCGTTAAAATCAATATCTTGTCGAAGAATTAGTAACAGTTACATTACTGTTGCCATTTCCTTCCGGCCATCATTCGATGTGCCCTGACCTACGATTCACCATATAATAGCAATGGAAAGAAATTAAAATTAAGTAAGAAAAATATAAATTAAACTAAAAGTATCAAAACAAGTCAGCCCAACTTACCGGTCCACTCTACGACGCACTTTAAAATCAAAGATTGAGTTTGATTTACGCCTTCTTCTTCCCTTATTTTATGATACACATTGAAAACAATATGTCTCGCATGAGATCGAAGTGAGTTTTTCGACATTTTCACAAAAATAACAAACTTTCTAGATAATATCAAAAAATTTCAGCAGCGGTTGACACATCAAGTACTTTGATTCGACAGGTGACAATTGACATTGCCATATGAAAATCACAATTTAAAAAAAATAAAAAATGCCATGAGATTCTGGTACACCTATAGTAATACAATTTTAAAACCGTATAACACACTTAATTTTGCTATAAAAAAACCTACGTAAGGGGTGCAATCACCACACCCTCAAAGATAGAGCAATTTTAGCACCTGACTTACTTATTACAATATCCACATAGTCTAACAACCGTAACTTTGGACCTAGGACTCACAGAGGCGTACTTTTAATATTATTTTACGATCATAACATAAATAATCTAAAAAAATATATAATGTCAACTAACACTCAAAAGGTAAGATATTTTTGTACTGAACCATAAATTTAATTTTAAACGTTATTTATTTTACAAGATGTTATTGCATTGCCTAAAATTTTACAATTTTTTTAGGGATTAACACAAATCTTTCATGTTATTTTTTCTTAGTTTTTTCTACACACTGACAAAAGAATCATCGCTGTTACTTAATTTGTTTTAATTTTATTTTTGGTCAAAAAATAACTCCTTGCGCATTTTTGGCTTATAACTTTTGCAGAATTTTGGAAATGCAACAAAAACTTGTTGGGATAAAATCCCATGAGTGGGGTGTTTTTATCGATAATATTAAGTGTATTTTACGGCCTTAAAGTTTTATTGCTACTAGATAAAGATATTGCATAACTGGGTACATTAAGTTCTTATTAATAAACATTACATTTTTAGTTTCAACAGTCTATCCAAGTCGGACATGCAATAGTATTTTAAGAAATTAGGTAAATGCAAATGTTATTTTTTATCAAAAAACCCATGCAGATTAATACAATAACAATTAACATGTTTGTCAATTTATTTTTAATCATATTTCCATTTAATTGCTTATTTGCCGGCGTTAACTTATTGTTCAAACGAATAGCAGTAACATAGGTACTTTATAATACATCATATTGATAATTACCGGTAAATTAATGTCATATTTATATTGTTGCCGAATGTTTCAAGTCCGGACACATTAGGTACACACCTGAACAAGTGACACTTGCTTGAAATAAATGATTATATATATAGTTAGTTATTATATATAAGTTTGTGCTCCATTGGTGTAATTGCTGTAAGGCGTACCAGTGCGAAGATAATCGAATAAATAAATAAATATATAGGTACTAGCTTCCACCCGCGGCTTCGCCCGCGTAAAAAGTGTTTTATCATCCCAAGGGAATATAAATAAAAACTATCCCATGTCTTTCCCAGGATCTCAAACTATGTCCATGCCAAATTTCGTCTAAATCGGTTCAGTAGATCCACCTGAATCGTCTTTTGGGCGTAGTTTAAAAAAAAATATAATGATAACATTAATTGCTCATCGAGGTTGGTAATTAAGTCAAGTTTCATATTTAGTAACCCATGAAATCAAATACTGCCGTACAAACTTCAACACCCTTTATATCGTCTTTTGGGCGTCGCCGTCGCTTCAAAAAACTATTAATGACAACTTTATTGTTTATTTGGTTGGTATTTAAGACAAGTTTAAAATTTTGTTAACCTAACAAATATGATTCTTCAAAAACACCTTAACATACCCCAAATCGTCTTTTGGAAGTTGTTTCAAAAGACTAATAATGATTAACTTTATTGTTTATTTAGGTTGGTATTAAAGTCATGTTTCAAGTTTATTCACCCAAGAAATAGGTTTCTTCAAAAACATCGCCTTAATCATCTTTTGGGGGTAGTTTTTAAAAAATAACAATCTTCAATATTCATTTAGGTTAGTATTTGTGCCAAGTTTCAAGATTACTGACCCAAGAGATTAGATTTTTCCATACAAACTTCACACCGCCTAAATCATTATATTAAGGAGATTAGTGAAATATATACAACATTAAAAAAAAACTAAATCTACCATTTGAGAATCAACATTATGTAGAAATTTAATGTATTTTTATAAATTGATATTTCTTTTTAAATAAAGAGTATATAGCTCCGAAAAACAGCACGAAAAACGGCTTGCGCGGCGTTTTGCTCGGGGTGCCGCCTTAAAATAAAAGATAGCTGAGCTGTAACTCCGTAAGTCTAACATTGACCACAACAAAATGAATTTCTAGCTCTCCACAGTCTTGCTGTAGAAGTAAACTCCATCTTTGATTATTCTTGTTACAAGAAAATTGAGAGTAGCCCCTTAGGCTGTCGTTATTATGTTTAGTTTTGATTAAATTTAACTTCAATCAAAAGGTTTCCCGGCAAATTTGATTTGCTTCATTTCATAATGGTTTTATTTATATACTAACTTTATGGCGTTCTTATTGTATTCTTAAAAATAAATTGAGTTTTAACTTCTTATGCTGATGTAATAAATCGAAGAAAATAACTTCAATGATGGTTCAATGATACATGTGAATAAATATTTTGAAACAACTGTTACTTTTTAAAGCATAAGCCCTGTTCAGGAGGATGTGGACTATTAATGAACTTTTAATCATCGCCATTACCGCACCTAGCATCTTCTCGTTCATTCTCTTGCTTTCAGTAAAAAATATCGACTACTTCCATACTTCTCTATTAGTCTCCATCTTAGAAGTCATCCCTTTCTCGCCAAAGCACCTCTCAAATAGTCCTTCGTCGTTTTTTAACAGGTTCTCAATTCGGATGTTTATTATTTTTGATCCCCTACTCGAAAACAGAAATATTGTTCAGTTTGATGTTTTGTTATGCCGGAGCTTTTTCACACGTCATTCTTCACCGTACAAAAAAAGTAGGTTTTCAGGAACAGTGTTTAAGATATTCTAGTCAATACTAAAAACATTCAGGTTATTTATTATCCCAATATGGCCTTGCGATCTATTCCAAGATAATTATGGCACCCAAAATAGGTGCTTACTTCTAAAAATGTTCTAAAAAAGACAAACCAAAAGGGATTCTAACCCCATGAAAGCCTTCCAACAAAAACATCTAACAAAACATTATTTCACTATATTATTTGCTCAAAATAACCTTGAATATAGACCTGCTGAGTTATTAGACTAGACGTGAAATAAATGAGATCACATTACGGAATCCTATTGTGTGTAATGTCGTGATCGTTCCATGCCGGTAGTTGTCAACGGAGCACGATATTAGCGAGAATAGCTGTGCTAATGTGTATATTTATGTAGATATCATTCCATATAGGCGGCCATATTTGGAACATAATCATTCATTTATGGCCCTTTGGAAAGAACTGGTAATATGTTATTGCTGGGGTATATCGTGATAACACTAATACTATAAAGGCGAAAGTTTTTGAGTGTGTGTGTGTGTTTGTTACTTCTTCACGCTCTAACGGCTGGATGGACCTGGATGAAATTTGGCACAGAGATAGATTTTTATCCCGGGAATATGTTCTCTTGGGATAATTTTCGAAATTCACGCGGGTGAAGCCGCTGGCAGAAGCTAGCTATCATATAAAACGGTGCACCGGATTTAAGGAGTACTGATTTTTTTTTGAAGTGTGATTTTGAGAGGTGTTTTCCTAGTCTAGTTGCCAGGTAGGCAGAGGTATATGAAAATTTTAGTACTGTATTACATTGTTGTCCATATAGTCGCCATTTCATATCCGCCGTGGAATAAGATTTTTGAGTTTGCAAAAGTTTATTCTTAGTCTGGTTTATACAATCAAAAAATTTCTTAGGTCATCAGACAACTTACGACTGCAAATTCCAACACATTGCACGACTTTTTTGGATAAATCCTTTACTGTTCAAGCTAGTCGTCTGTGGAATGCATTGCCAGATCCAATCAAACGTGCTCAATCATTGCCTGTGTTCAAAAGACTCGTAAAAGAACATTACCTGTCACTGTCTTCGTTTTAGCGTGTTGATTTGTGATTATCATTAGAGTCATTCATCATTCTTTTTCTTTTTTTTTGTTGCCATTATATTTAGTATGTATGTATTTATGTATATATTACATAGCATATGTATTTATTTGTGTATCTATTATAATGTAGTTTTCACAATGTTAATGTCACACCAATGACAACCCCACTTCAAGTTCAGACAATTACTGTCCATACCAGGTTGCCTGGAAGAGATCGCGGAAAGCGATAAGGCCGCCCATTGTATTTGTATTACTTTTAAGTTTCTTTTTATAATGTTATTATATGGTGTACAATAAAGCATATAATAAATAAATAAATAAATATACAGGGAAGTATAAGCCAGACTGAAGGTACAACTTGGTGGCAGACTAGACGCAGAAGCAGCAGACGACGTGACGCAGCGACACTACTGGTTTCTATGTATTTCTATAAAATACCTTCCGCAGCTAGCGACACGTCGCCCGACTACACGACTCGCACGTCGACGCGATCGTACGACTCGTAGACGACAGACAGTACAGTAGTAAGTGAGTGTAGTCAGACATTTTGTCTCACACTCAGAACGGTTTGAAATCATGACTGTCGTGGCGACATGAAGCGACGATTCGTCGTCTGCTGCTGCTGCGTGTAGTCAGCTACCAACTTGTATCTTAAGAATAAACTTAGTGTGGGTGACAATAGACTGAGAAAAGTCTTCAAGAAAACAAAAAACTAAATAAAATTAATCCTGAAGAAATCCGGAGCAGAACCAAGCGATCCTACATGTATGAGCCATGCTTATAAGCAAATACGGGTCCCTAAAAGTTAGGAGTAGGGTCTTGCAAATCGCAAAGCTTGCATGAATAGAACTGTGAAAGTGAAAGAAATATGAAGAGTGCGGGTAGTCGTAAATATTAGCGTTCGATTTGACGATCTGAATTGCTGACTTAGGATACTTAACCCAGGCTGTCTTAAGGGTCACGGGACCAGACCCTGAAGCGATAAAATGGCTGAAATATATTAGTTTCAGGTAGTAAAATGGTAGAGTTTATTGGTGATGACGTATAAAATGGTCAGGGGTGCAGTAGTCATTATTATTGGAAAGCTCGTATGAAAATGATCCATGAATTTAGAAAATGATTTGTGATTATCAGTAAACTAGGCTGAATTAGAATTGGGCAGGTCATATAATATACCCATTAATGTTCCCACTGTGGGACACAGGCCTCCACTCCGTGAGAGGGTATGGGCTGTATTCCACCACGCTGGCCCAGTGCGTTGTTGGATGTCACATGCACATGCACGTTTTGTTGCACACACGCTTTCGTTTACGTAGCGCAAAAAAATCAAACCGACTTCCAAAACAAAACACAACACAAACAAAAGTCTTTGGTACCTACTATTGTTTTTCGTTTTCCGACACCGACATCGGAAAAGAAAGTTATGTTTAATTTTGTAGTGTTTTTTTTGGAAGTCGGTTTGATTTATTTGTTGAAAAGTTTTGTATTTATCTCTTTTTAGTTTTGGTAGGTACTGCGGGGACTCTTAGCCTATTTAGAGCCGAACTTTTTGTCTATTATAAGACTGGTAACAGACAACTGTTTAGTTTTGGAAGGTAATTGAAATAGGAACGCTTGTCTAATAATAGAAGATGTTTTGTTTAGCTTTTGGTTGTCAATTCGATAGAAGCCGCCCGAAGATAGGCTCGTTATTGATACAATATAACAGATAAAAGTAATTTCTGAGTATTTTTGATAGCTCCCTGAGCTACCTCCCTCACAGTAACTCCAATTACCATGAAAATTATAGCCAAAGTACATCTCATGACAATTCCAATAAGCCCAAACAAGAGTAGGATACATTGTTTTATTTCGGAGTTTCAGTGCCTACCTTCCGGCCTCATAATCAGATCAGGTCGATGGTACTATTTTGATTAGTAGGTAGGTACCATAGTTTTATAAGTATTTGCTTCATCATAGTTCGTTAACTATTCGAGTTATCTTATACCCGTGACAAACTTAGCATTAAGGAGTTCCAATGGCCATCTGTGATCTTCTTCATCAGTTCCACTTCACCAAATGATACTTTCTGAGTGCAAATGATTGCATTGTTGAAGGATTATTTGTATGATCTATAGATAGTTGTTCCGACTCTGGGTGTTGTGTATGTGAGGTTATATGTTTGTAAACACACCTACGACAGGAAGAAATTCCTAGTGTGGGGCAAAGATTTCAAAAAAAAAAAACTACTTTTTCCCTCGATTTCTCCAGGATCCCATTATCAGATCCTGACTTGATGACTACGGGACCAACTGGTAAGTATATCCTTTCATACAAAATAAGAATTTCCCAAATCGGTCGAGGCGTCTTTGAGTAATCGGGGAACATACATAAAAAAAAAAGATTCCGACGAATTGAGAACCTTCCCCTTTTTTTGAAATCGGTTTAAAATTGTTCGCGCTCCAGGTTTACGTAGTGTAAACTATAAGGATTAAAATATTAGTTTAAGTGGAAATCTCTGCGGGTTGTGTGCTCCATGCTCTACGCGCTCCGGATTTATAACGGATACAGTTTCCGTCCGGTGTGAAATTGTTGTTTAATTTAATGTTATTATTAAACAAATGGAATAACTATTGATTGGATAACCATTGGTATATTAAGGGGCAAAGCAATTAGTTTTAAATAAAATTATTCATTATCAATATTTTTTTTAAACAAGCTTTTTTCGTATTCTTTTCAGCAAACCCTTTCATTTGATAGCCGTATAGTGGCAGTGCACAAAAAATAACTAGTCCGCCATCTTGGGCCGTCCACCATATTGGATTTAGAACGACGTCACTTTGCTAACCATGGATTTTCATCGAAACTAAACGTGTATGCAAAATTTTACCTTAATCGGAGGAGGATAACTGCTTTAAAATTCAGCTCAATCATCATATCCTGACCTGGTGACTAGGGGACTACCTAGAAACTACCTTTCAAACAAAAGAAGAATTTTCCAAATCGGTCTAGGCGTCTTTAAGTCATCATCATCTGCCTAGCCTTTTCCCAACTATGTTGGGGTCGGCTTCCAGTCTTACTGGATTCAGCTGAGTACCAGTGTTTTACATGTTTTTTTTTCTAGGCGTCTTTGAGTAATCGAGCCAAAAAATTTGATAAAAAAGATTACGACGAATTGAGAACCTCCTTCTTTTTTTGATGTCGGTTAAATAGAACGACAGACGTAGTCGCCGAGGGAGGCCTAGAATACACTGGGCTGACGACTTAGAGGCATTCACGGTACAACTTCTGGAAAAAGCAATATATCGGGAATAGTGGACACTGATAGGGCAAAATGTAAATTGGAAAAAGTTCATTAAGAAAATCAAAAAACCCAAATGCACATTCGCGGACTGGCTGTCCAAAACCAGATGTATTCTCCGACTGCACAGCATGATTTTCATCTTGTTTACGTCATTTTAGTTCGCGTCTTAAGTAGTCGGGTTTTTGGAATTTATGAATGCATTTTTTTATTTATTACTTTTTAGTTAACATTTTATTTTCAGATTTGGGTACTTTCAAACATATAAGTGTTATATATCTTTGAAATCATCTCTTGAAACCCTTTATTTTGATACCCCATACGATGGCATTGACAGAAAAAAATTAAACCCCACAATCTGGCGCCCAAAAACCGCCATTTTTTATATTTTCCAATTTTAATGTATAAGCCAGTGACACCTGCAAGATTAAGACGAATCGATTGAAGAAAAAAATAAAAACAATTTGCCATATACGAACAAACATACATACATATACTAATAAACACATTAACATCCTGCGGCAGTCGGGTAAAAAGCAAGTAACGTTCTGTGCTTTCAGCTCTTGCCGGAATGAAAACGAAACATATTAAAACATGATAATATTTACGTAGTAGTGCAAATTTAGTATTTATAATTAGAAACTACATGCGATACCGACAGGAAATCACTATCCACTCAAAAAGTGATGAGTAATTATGTCACCGATTTCTATCAACCTACGTCTGTCTACACGCGTAAATCCAGGATGTCCTTGTTTACAAGATTGTGAGAGGCCGTGCGTGACACAACGTGTAGAACATACCTACAGGTTAAATGGGTTTAAGGTTGCACTAGTCGATCATTCTTCCATACAAACGTAGTCTGGCAATTACTCCACTGTTTGACGATGTACGTTTAAAATAAAAAAATAAATCAATTTGTCTCATCATTATCTAGCCCTGAATGGAAACAAAAAAGTGAAAAAAGAATGATAGTTATGAGCGTCGAAAGTTCCTTAATTCAACACTAATTTTTACGGATCTTTGGATGGAAAAAAAATACCATAAAAAGAATGAAAATTGCAAAACAGCCACCTTAAAGGAATAGATTAGTAGTTCTACAATGCAAATAATTTTATTTTGGAAATATACATTTAGTCGTTTTTTCATGCTACTCCCAAAGGTCTGTTTATAAAATTTTGCGCGCTCGTTTTCATCCTAAATCATCATCCATTTCGCTTCAAATTTGCAAAAGTTCTTATTCGTACGCGAACTAGCTTCTTACTGCTCATCACGGCATCTATCTCTCGCACGTGTTGTCGGATGAGATAGCATGCATTTTAGCCCTGTACACAAAATAGTTTGTGCCGTCGACTAGGGCAACCTTAATGACAGGTTTATGAGTTTATAATCTAATCTAAATCTACACTAATGTTATAAAGTGGGTAAAATGTTTGTTAAAGGTAAACTTTAGAAGTAATTATCCAATTGCAATAATGCTTAATGGTATGCGGAGGTGAATCAAGCTAGCAAGGTTCTTATATAATTTATTATACACTATGTTCATAATAAATAATTCTCACTAGTAGATTATTCTATTATCAGAAATTCTATAATCTAATGTAGACAAGATTTCTGCCTTAATGCCAATAATCCCGGACAAAGGCCTTGAACTAATAATGTTATTTAATATAGGTACTTAGGTATCGTTACGGCCCGTCAGTCTTTAAATACGAGGGTGGTCTTCCTGTCTTCCATGATTAAATTGTTTTCACGCCTCAGTGATTTCTTGGGATCGAGATCAGATAATAATATTAAGCCTAAGATTTGTGTAAAATAAATTATTATCTGGTTCAAATGACTGAAGGTTTGATTTTACAGTAAATACCTTTGATTTAATTAAAGCTTTAGTCTTGGAGAGAATAGAAATCAAAAGTTGAGAATTAAATTTTGGATATACGAGTACCTAATCGTTTTGACAAATTTTCACTAAATTAAATTTATTGCACCTTATCGTACATACAGGTGGTAAATATAAGTTACAGAAACAATTATGGACCGTCAGGCACAACAACATTCTAGATACAGTCAGTGTCTAGGAGAGAGGAAAAGCGCTAAAAATTTTCCTAATTAACATGTTAACTATATATTTCCTATCGATCTGTTTTTATTTGGTTTGATATTATATTTTTTATGTAAAATTATATATTATTATTACTTTTTAATTTATTTTTGTAATATTTGTATTAATGTATATAACGGTATGTAGTAGTTTATTATTTAAGTTTGTGTTTTATTTTGGTTTAATTGCTGCAAGGCGTTCCGGCGCGAGAATAAACGAATAAAAAAACGGCAAAATAAAAAAATGGTTTTATGGAGGCACCAATTTTTTTTTTGTTTTTTTTTTGGTAAAGCTGCAACAGAAATAAATCATCTGTGACAATTTCAACTGTTTAGCTATCACGGTTCATGAGATATAGCCTGGTAAGAGATGGGCATACAGATAGACGGACCGCGGAATCTTAGCAATAGGGTCCCATTTTTACCTTTTGGGTACGGAACCCTAAAAATTAGGTGGTTAACCATTTAAAGAGATTCGGTGCTAAGAGATAACAGCCGCGAGGGTCGATTTTTAAGGTTAAGCAACGCTTGTCACTGTTGTTCCTTGGATATACACGGTGAGCTTTCTCCCAGCCCATGTTAACCTTCAACTGTGGACTTGTGGTCTCAGAGACCACACCTAGTTGATAATTTCGTTAAAGGGTTCCTCTGCTATTTTTTTGTACTGTGTTTTATCATTAGTCTTTAGCCTTTGTAATTTTATTTTCATTTTACTGCATAAGAAGATAAAATCAATTTTTGTTTTCTTTTTATTGTGTTCTAAAGAGAAAGTATTTTTTTTGTTTCATAGGACGTATTTAAAATATAATGTACGTATAAACCGATCTTGTGTCGACAAAAACTAAAACTTGTCACACAATTTGTCAATTCGTAATAAAAAGTAAAATTTAATTTATTGTTATTTCATTTATTTAATTTTTTTTTAAACATTTAAAATCATCAAAAAATAGTAGCCCAGCGGTATAATCATCCTCCTCGCATCGTGTTCCTCATTACTGAGGGTCGTGATTCCCCGGTCTTCGTGAAAACGACTTCTCCTTCACCAATTTGCGCCATCTGCTTCTGTCTTTGACCATGTCGTCTGACCATCTGATTGGACTTCGACCCCTCGGACGTCTCCCCTCGATCTTGCCAGTAACCATCAGCTGTTCGAAGTTGTGTCCGTCCTTTCTGGCAATGTGACCAAAAAACTCCAGAATCCTACGAAGACAGACCGTAGACAGTCTGATATTTATTTTTAGTTTCCGGAGGATAGTCATTGGTGCGATAGGCAGTCCAGGGGATTAGCAACATTTTCCTCCAGCACCACATCTCTAAAGCATCGATTCGGTCACGGTCGGCCTTTTTCAGAGTCCACGTCTCAGCCCCGTAACTGAAGATGGAGAACACCAGGGAGTTGACCAGTTTCACCTTCGTCTTCCTTGAAATGTTACGGTCTCTCCATACTCGGTATAATAAATTATTATTAATTATTCATTTATTTTTTATATGATTTTAAAATATTATTTGAGGCGTATTTTTTCGTTCTAATAAAGCATACTTAAGAAAACTAATACAATTTTTTTTTAATTTTAACCTAAATATCATGTAGATTTTAACCATAAAGTACAGGGACATCTAAGACCCCACGTCCATGACAGTGTTTTGAAAAAAAATCCTCCACAGTTAAAGGTTAAGCAGCTGGTTCTGACTGTCATCTGTAGATCTTTGACAGTTGTTACAGGTCATCAAAAGCGAGAAGCTGCCACCAGTCTTACCAAGATTGATCGTGTTACCAGTCATTAGATTGCTGAGGTCAGATAAGCAGTGCCTCCATGTAAAATACTGAAGTCTGGACCAAGTTTCGTAAGGCAAACAAAATATTTGACTCATCGCATTTTTTATAAGTTTTAAATGCCTAGTTCTTACGAAGTGTAGGGTTATAATTATCTGTCTATAACCTGATCATTTTATTACCTATTGTCGATTTTGAACTCGTTATAAGACAAGATTATGAAGGAATGAGGAAACCTCGTGATGTTTGCCTTCACAAGCTCTTGATTGTCACGACTATCGCATTTCTATTAGATCGTAAGCACAGAGCTGATTGTAATTAATATTGCTAAGTAGAAGTAACAATATATCAATGTTACGCATAGCTTATGTGGTAATTTCTCAGAATAAATACTTGCCTCTCATTCGTTTAATTTATTTAGCAATAGGTCTACTGTGGATACCTTTAAACGAGAAATTCTTGTATATATTTATAATCTGAATCTCGGAAACGGCTCCAACGATTTTCATAAAATTTATATGCCGGGGGTTTCGGGGGCGATAAATCGATCTAGCTAGGTTAAAATTTTAGAAAAGGTTGTTTTTCTTTTTTCACCCTAATAACGCATAAATAGCAAAAAAAATGCATGCATATGTTTTTTTCTAGTTTTAAAAATGTTTTAGATAAAAGCATTATTAATTTGTTTAATTATTGACTGCAGTTTATGTAGAAATAAAATGTTACGAGTTTTCTCTTCACTTTCAAGAAGAAATAATACGAGCACTATATTCTGGGAACAGCGGAGTTATTAAAATGGCCGCCAGCCAGCTATTAGATGTTTTATTTTAATATCACATATCATCCCCAGGAACTGTCGCTAGAATAATATGCCTGCTGCCTTGTATGTTAGATTTATTATGATCAAAATTATTTTATAATAGAAAATGGGATGAAATACCCATATTCCTAAAAGGAGTAGACAGAGTTACCTTTAGAACTCAAAATTTTTGCAAGTTACATTTAAGTTTCATGTCATAGGAACATATTATTTTTTTAATTATTTTGACTATTGTTTTAATAAATTTTTACACGGATGTGACATGCATTATTTATTCATTGATTGATATTTTATATGGATTTGGCATAGCTTGAACGCATACAACCCGAATCTCTTCAAAGTTAGAGTGATAGGCTTCTTCTGCGTAAGCTCACTCCATCGTTGATTTTGTCTCTGTCACCTTTGACCTAGACTAGAGTCAAGAGCAAACCCATCATAAATTAAAAAAAAACCTTCAACATTGATGTTTGACGCTAATTGATATTATTTTCAGACATACATTTGATAAAAATATTGTTGTTTGATATTTTCTTTGTATTTCTAATTTTAATTATCTTCAGTGTTTTAATTTGTTTCGTTGACGTTTGTAATAATTACCTTAAGATTCATTTCATTAATTATTTGCAATCATTAATCATTTAATTTGCACATGTTTATGCAAATAAATAAATCTGAAACTGAATCAGAATCTAGGGAATGAGTTTATTGACACTAACCGAGCTATAAAATTAATTGGTGCTATAGGATAAACTCAAAAAAATAGATGACAAAGATCAAAGGCAAAGTTAAAACCATTTAAATGGTAGGGTAGTAAGTGGTAAAGATGTGTGGTTAAAAGGAGACGCATCTGCCAACAATGGGACTAAATAGGATTCAAAGATCGATACAGTATTGCATTCTGATCGCATGAGAGACGATGTTCGCCTAAAATGGAAATTCTCACTAGAAAATTGAAGTCTGGATTTCTGCCCAGCCTATTGTCATTTATTTTTGTATTTATGTACGCACAATACACTTAAAATAGAAAGTACATACAGAAGAGCACAAAGGCGCTGCTTATTTCTACAGAAATTGCTTGCAGCAAAACTACGACAGGAGAAATAGATAACAAACATAGATACAGTCTGTATAAGTACAAGAAAAGGTAATAAACTATAAAACTAAACTAATATAAACATAATATATAAAATTACAATAAGTGCCTAAATACATTATTGATGAAAAAATAATAATATTATTCATTAAAAAACCTGCTGGAACAATCGCGGACGGCTGCCGCGTCACCTAGCAGCCCTCGCCAAACCCGCCAGCGCATCAAAACAACTGGGTCTTTCTACCTCGGGGCCAACTTCACAGCTACGACGTCACCAGCTTCTCGTTAAGCCAGGACAGTACTTAGCGCACCTACCTACACAAACAGAAATATATTTGACGGGCTTTTATAACCCGCGACCACGTATAAATAAATATTTTGAAGGTGTTGTTGAGTTTTATTCCTTATTTCTACAACTCACACGCTTCATTGGCATTGGCTTCAGTACATACATAATATAATATATAAGATCACAGGAAAAAAGAAAGATAGTGTTCTTTGACTCACTTTTAAAAAATAGACATACTTTTAGCGTCACGGATCTTAGGCGAAAGATATATTAACTAATATTGAGATAGAGTTTAAGGCAGGATCTACACAGGGCATTGGCAGGGCGAGTAAACGAAAAACGATCGCGCAGGTAGCCAGGGTATGCACGGATAAAAAGGATGTTGTAGAGGAGACATAATATGCGTGTGTTCCTGCGAAGACGGATAGGAAGCCACTTGAGATCCTTGCGGAACTGAGAGACATGACCTTATTTCCTAAGACTATAAACAAAACAAATTATCTTATTTAAGAGCTCCCCAGTAGCATCCAGATATCAGGCATCGACGTAATCTTTGATCGGCTAAATAAAAGTATAAAAAAATATAGTTTTAGTAACAAAAATAAAAAAAATAAAAATAGTTTCAATACTTAGAATACTTATTAAAGAATGGAAGGAAAGACTAACTTCATTTACTTGTGCTCGCCAAGAAAGATTGCTGTCAATTAAGACACCGAAATTCATTACCGTTTTGGTTTACACCAAAACGGTAAGCTTAAGCTTAGCTTTCTTCTTTACTAATTGGTCGAGCCGTTTAATAATAATAGCTTCTAGGTAGGAGTGTCAAGCGCAGTGCGATAACATCGACTGCCTATGATCATGGCCTGGGACTTGGAAGGGTTAAACTGTGAGCCATAAGACTACCAGAACTACTCCTGAATCAAAATTTATTTATTCAATTAGGCCATTAAGTGGCACTTTTGAATGTCAAAACAAAATTTAATTTAAAAGTAATAGTAATTGATTCTACCGTCCATTCGGAAATGTAGCTTGTTCTGGAGAAGAACGGACAAGAAACTCCACACTTACTTTAAACAAAATGTTTTTTTCAAGATTACATTATTCTTTTTGGGAAAAAACCGGCCAAGTGCGAGTCGGACTCGCGCACGAAGGGTTCCGTACTGGGTAAATTGCGGTTTACGATTTATGACGTATTAAAAAAAAACTACTAACTAGATCTCGTTCAAACCAATTTTCGGTGGTAGTTTACATGGTAATGTACATCATATATTTTTTTTAGTTTTATCATTCTCTTATTTTAGAAGTTACGGGGGGGGGGGGGGGAAACATTTTACCACTTTGGATGTGTCTCTCGCGCAAACTATTCAGTTTAGAAAAAAAATATGTTAGAAACCGCAATATCATTTTTAAAGACCTATCCATATATACTTCACACGTATGGGTTTGATGGAAAAACAAAAATAGTTTTAGTTTCAAGTATGGGCACCCCCAAAATTTATTGTTTTTTTTTCTATTTTATAGTGAAAATCTTAATGCGGTTCACAGAATATATCTACTTACCAAGTTTCAACAGCATAGTTCTTATAGTTTCGGAAAAAAGTAGCTGTGACATACGGACGGACAGACAGAGAGACAGACAGACAGACAGACAGACATGACGAATCTATAAGGGTTCCGTTTTTTGCCATTTGGCTACGGAACCCTAAAAATACATATATGTGAGAACAATGTAAAAAAATAAAAAATAACGCACTCAAAAGCTTTTACAGTAAAACAAACAATAAAAAAACCGGCCATGTGCGAGTCGGACTCGCGCACGAAGGTTTCCGTACTTGGTAAATTGCGGTTTACGATTTATGACGTATTAAAAAAAAACTACTGACTAGATCTCGTTCAAACCAATTTTCGCTGTCAGTTTACATAGTAATGTACATCATATATTTTTTTCAGTTTTATCATTCTCTTATTTTAGAAGTTACAGGGGGGGGGGGGACACACATTTTACCACTTTGGAAGAGTCTCTCGCGCAAACTATTCAGTTTAGAAAAAAAATATATGAGAAACCTCTATATCATTTTAGAAGACCTATCCATAGATACCCCATACGTATGGGTTTGATGAAAAAAAATATTTTTAGTTTTTGTTTCAAGTATGTGAACCCTCAAAATTTATTGTTTTATTTTTATTTTTGTGTGAAAATCTTAATGCGGTTCACAGAATACATCTACTTACCAAGTTTCAACAGCATAGTTCTTATAGATTCGGGGAAAAGTGGCTGTGACATACGGACGGACAGACAGACAGACAGACAGACACGAAGAATCTATAAGGGTTCCGTTTTTTGCCATTTGGCTACGGAACCCTAAAAAGTACAATAAATAGGTAATTAAAAACAGGCGGAGGCAGCTAAGAACTGATGGCGCCCGTTCACGAAAATGACACATCAATCGGCACCACTCAGTTCAACCATCATGAAGTGAACCGAATGATCCAACACATGTGCCACCATCAGAGAGACATTAGAGAGAGCATGACTATCAACTGCCAGGGCACACTGAAGTCAACGAACGAGACAAAGGTATAGTAAATGGTAGATTTACAGTTGGTATATGTTTTGTCCTTACATATGTGCGCTGTATAGTTATATAATACAAAAATAAATTGAGTTTATACAACACAAATAAATTCATACAGTCTTCAGCAGGTCCAACAATACTTCAGAACTTTTCTGCTTATCACTTGCTTTTGTGCCCTAGTGGTTGTGGATCTGGACCATAGACTGATTCTCTCCAGATCACGATTCATGACATTAATCGCTGAGTCCACGTATGCAAGCAGGAAGTGCCGATAAAGCTGCAAATCGTCTAACCTTGGTAGGAGTGTTTATGAAGATAGAGAAAAGAAGAGGAGAGAGAATACCCTGGAGTACACTAGCAGTGAGATCACACCCATCAGAGAAGATCTCTTCAAGGTGGACAGACCAGGCTAATTTGACAAGGCCTTTTGATCACCCCCTATACCATGAGACTAAAACATACCCGTCAAAATATATGTGTACTGAAACGAACGCCATTGTATAATCCTTCGGCGAAACGCGTTGTGAAAGGCCCGCTGCTACCTCTTTTATGTTTTTTTATACAGTTACCATTCTCAAATGTCACTCATTCAATCCCATTCCCATAAACACTGTCATTTTCAAAGGTCGAACACAAATTCCGATAAAAAGGAAACAAATGCACGACGTCATAACCGACCTATACCTTCATACTACACCATTAATAACGGGGGTGTCACGAATGCCAAACTTCGACATTTAGCTACGATATGAAATAACTCGGACTAGTTACTTGTACACAATATCGTTCAACTTGCTCCTAGTAAGCGTTCTGCATCATAGACTAAATTATGTGTAGATCATAGATTAGATTAATGATTAAAAATTACCTATAGGTACAAAACATAATACTCTAGTAACGTGGGTGTATTTTAAGGTACGCCTCTGTTTTGCCCTTTGAAGATACAGGCATGGTAATGTGTTATAATATTTAATTTCTAAGAGGTAACTAAACAATAATTATTATTATGAATATAACGAATAGATAAAATTTCCAAATTTCCAATAACGTCCTCAACAAGTAAAATGTAAAAACGTCCGACATGATATCTTGCGCAAATACCCCAATTCAAACAGTAAAACGCCAATATCTTTTTAACCGCTTAACCGATTTTCAACAAACATAATCTAGGAACATTCCCGATGATGTCAGCTATAAAATAACAAATCCGTTTAGGAGCTATGATGCCACAGGCAGATAAACAAATACACATATACAGAAATACACATGTACACACGTCAAACTTATGATACACATCAAACGTGTATCATGTGTATGATACACGTTTGATGTGTATCATCATCATCATCATTTCAGCCGAAAGACGTCCACTGCTGGACATAGGCCTCCCCCAGGCGTCGCCACATTGACCGATCCCGTGCGTCTCGCATCCAGCGCCTTCCCGCAACCTTAACCAGGTTATCGGTCCACCTAGTGGGAGGCCTTCCAACGTATCGTCTTCCGGTTCGCGGTCGCCATTCCAGAACTTTTCAGCCCCAACGGCCATCCGTTCTGCGAGCAATGTGCCCTGTCCACTGCCACTTAAGTTTGGCAATTCTTCGGGCTATGTCGGTAACTTTGGATCTCCTGCGGATATCATCATTTCTGACGTGATCTCGCAAGGAAATTCCGAGCATAGCCCTCTCCATTGCCTTTTGGGTGACTTTAAGCTTTCTGATAAGGCCCATTGTGAGCGACCACGTCTCGGTCCCATAGGTGATCACTGGCAACACACACTGGCCTTTGGTCTTTGGGTGAACTTTTGTCTTGAGACACTGCGGTAAATTGGATGAGAAGATACCACGCAACTGCCCGAACGCCGCCCAGCCGAGTATGTATTTCTGTATATGTGTATTTATTCTTCCGTCGGGGGTTAAAAATAAACTTGTCGTTCAAAGTACCTTAAGTGAAAGAAAATGATGGAAAGATACGTATTCAATTTATTGTGCTGACATGATTTATTTTCATTATTTGAAAAGAAACAATTAATTACATATAGTGGAAATTAAGTGATGATATAAGACATACAAACATAAATCTCATAATAATATTTGTCTATCCACTCTTTGTCTCCTAAAGTGTGGATTGACAAATATTATTTTCAAAAATCTGATAATTTACCGTCTTCACTCCGAAAAGTTCAGCACAAGTCACATTACCACCTGTAAAAGCATTAAGCCTTCAATTTCTGCAAGTTATAGCTTCCATCTCCCCAGTCACCGAAGTTCCTTCTCTTATCGATGCAATCAATGCTGGATTGTTGAAAATGATTGTACTTAGGGGTGAATATTCCGAGTCTGCGATGTACCACTTCAATTTCCCTTAACTATGCATCGTTTTATCACATTACGTATTCACGACTACCTTGGGAACACAGTCTGTAAATGGTCAGCACCATACACAGAGAGTAATAATGAAATAGTTGCAGAGTGGACAGTGGACAGCGGAATCTCAAAATTTCTTTCATTGTACATAGTTTAAATACTGTTAAATTTCATACGACTTCATAATCGTTATTATTATAACATAAAACCGTTAAAAATTTATCTTCATTAATTTACAAGTAGAATGTATTACAAATATGTACGACAAATATATATATTACGCAGAGTATCAGAGTCTCTTAAGCCTAAACATAAAAAGTTTTTCCTTTCGTAGCACTAATAACTTCAGTAAACTTCAAGTGACATCAACATACTTACATTATAACAACCTTGTATACAATTTTACTCCCCTCTCAAAGAAAGCTTCAGCGATAAAATCGTAAAAAGACCATATTTACAATACATAAATTCGCCCAAACAACCGTAGTTACTGTCACTTTCAACGTTATTATCATTCGTATACTTAACTTACGCGAGGAAAATGTCACATCTCATGTTATTATATTCATAATCTTTGCTCTTACTGTAAATAGTTGCATTTTAGCGTTCACAGTAATGCTATTTCTGCATAGTGAGGTGAACAATATGTGCATATGTTAGGTGTAGTGTTGAGTCCCCAGATAATTGCGCATTTCGCAGAGATCAGAAAACAATTTGATTTCACTGCAGTTGAAACAATGTTGTTGTTATCTGAAAACGGTAAATGTGAAGCTGGGAACGCTTGCAGATTGCTTTCAGTGGAACCCGTCGTGTTGGTATGGTAAAGTTATTTTCTAAATTGGTAGGACTTTAGCTTACATGTGAAATTTGTAGACTTATCTCATGAAGATGTTGCTTACATTAGGAATGTGTTACCATGTGGTAGGTAGGTTATACCTACATACTGCCAGAATCCATCGTACTTTCGACTTTCTGGACTACTTCTACTTATTTTCGTGTTGATTGACTACTCAAATCTAACATTGATCTGGACATGGAAGATGCAGATTGTATATGTGGAAATGGAAAAATAATTTGTAGGCTCATTATGTACTTTTTGTATTTGAGTGTAATTTATAGCAGGATTTAAGAAATTGTTAAACGTCAGTTGCGAACACTTTCTAAACATCTTGCAAATGGATGTTAATCAATATTTGTAAGTTTAAGTATTTTTTCTAAAGGTAGTAAATAATTTATGAATTACCATTTGTGTAGGAATTGTAGTTGTAATATTGCAATAGTTTGTAAAGTAGTGTAAGTAGTATGCCTGCGAGTAATTAAGCTGGGTTGAGGGACGTAGTTAAAAACGAGATGTTCGGGTGTAAAATGTTTAAAGAGTAGTCCTAAACGAGAATTGCTGTAAGACAGACCTCTGTTCATCAATATAGATCTTATACATTTATATAAATTTATTTCCCTGTGATTTCTTTTCCTGTATCTTAAGATCCTGATACCACATAATATGACTATGATGTACAGGTAAAGAGATTGACCTCGCCTACTACCTAAAATGTTTTACCAAAAAGCATGAGCTATTTTGTCTTATCTGAGAAAATAACTTATATTACATGTTTCAGTTACAAATGGTTTGGTGAAAAAGTAACTCGAATTCATCATTTACCTATTTGTCTTTTCTAACATATTTTGTTGTTCTTTGCGTCTTATACGTAATAGATATCACATGGTCCTTTGTCCAACATGTTTCGAGTTTGTACCTTGTCACTAATACGACCTTAATATTTACAGAGCCACTTGCTTATAGCCTTACTTGCTAGTATCATTTTAATGTTTAATTTCTGTTTTTTGAGAGAAGTATTTTCTTTTTCAAATACTTTCAAAAGATGAATTACTACAAAACTATTCAGCACCTTAACAAGAAGAAATAACTTAGCTGAAGCAGCCACCGATTGTTACAGAAACCTTTAGATTGTGCGAGCAACCAAATGAATAGGTACCTCGTTATCTCAGTCTACCCTTTGAGGTGCACAGCTGATACCTGAGATCTATTATGGCGTTATAACTTTCAAAGAACATCTGAGTCCTTTACAGCGATCTCATAGGGCTACCTGATCTCAAACATTTAACCGTCTCGGGCGGAGAAAACGATCCGTTGACGTTATGTACGGACGAAGTTGAATACTCAATATGCTATTTAGGTAAAAGGGTTTATCGATGATGGGAAATTCGATAATACCATCACGCAGCTTTGCGGGCTTTATTCATAATAGAAAATGGGAGTAAACACGTTGATATTCAGCATGAGTGCGGGTATTCATGTGGGTTCGTACCTACAGTTCGTATTGTGAAATCCATCAATTTTCATAATAACACGGTGACTTATAACTCGGTGTACGAAGGATAACGTAATTTTATTGACGTGGGCACAGATCGATTAGAACGCCTTACTGATTCCTGGTGTAGCGATATTGTACCTAATCTTTGTGGTTTACAGAATTATTAGATCGTGGTTATTATAAAGAAGTTTTAGGTAGGTATGAAATGGTTCGATGGATTCGAAATTCGAAAATTGTGAATATTATTCATTCACTAATCAATTTAGTGACGATGGCATTTTGTTTCATGTTTAATGTTCACGAACTATGAATTTCATAGCAGAAGTTTTAAATATTTTTTGGTGGCTTTAAATAACTTGGTATTTATCAAGAAACGGAATAAAAATTAATACAAACTTTCGATGGAAATTATTGAACAAAGTTTATGACTTTTCTCATAAGCAGGATTTGCCTGATTCTCGAATAGTTCGGGACCGAACTTAAAACAAATTCATAATTTAAGTATAACTAACTGTATTCAAATTCAAATTCAAATTCAAATAGCCTTTATTTCTGATACATAAATTACATTATAAAATTGTTATTATATAATTATCACATTTTATATTATGGGTTACACAATGCATGCGGTTATTTAATGTCAGGTTAGTAATAAAAATTCATGAATTAAGATATTTTAAGTAGTTCAAACAAATAGTAATTGCATTTATTGAATGTCAAATAAAGTATTACATTTCTGAATTAATTATATAAAGTATACAAATCAATTGTCACAGTTAAAATATAAAAAACGAATTGCAATAATTTTTTCCAATTTAGTAATCAAATTCATGAATTAATCACCCATCTTACAAAAATCAATTGTTACGATTCAGATTCCAAATCTATCATTATATTCTAGTTATTTATTGTACTTCTAATTGTGACATCAGTAACATTTGTATTATTAACATTTGTATCAGATTGCTCTTTGGCAAAGGCCTCCCCCAGACTTTGCCATACTTTTCTGTTTGTGGCTATTCTTCTCCATAGTGGTCCTGCCATTTTTCTAATGTCTTCTTCCCATCTTTTTTTCTGTCGCTCCTTTTTCCTTTTCCCTTCGCGAGGATACCACATGGTGATACTCCTGGACCATTTTTCTGTCTTATTTCTGATCATATGGCCTGTCCATTTCCATTTAAGTTTGTTTATTGTGTATGTGACATCAGTAACTTTTGTTTTTTGTCTTATAACAGTAAGGTTAACCTTATCTTGCAATCTGATATTCAAAATACTTCTCTCCATTTTATTCTGGCAGGTCTTGAGGGCTCTTCTGCACTTATCAGTGAGGTTCCAGGTTTGTGATCCATACGTCATACATGGTAATATGCATGAGTTGAAATTTTTTGTCTTCTCTTTCATTTTCATGTGAGGGTTTTTCATGATCTCTTTGAGGGACCAATATCTTTTCCATGAGTTGCTTATTCTTATATTTATTTCTTTTTGCATTTGGTCCTTTGGTGATATAATTTGACCCAAGTATGTGTACTGATCAACATATTCTATACTATTATTGTTTAGTGAGATAGGTGCTTTTGTGTGATTGGACATCAGTTTTGTTTTATCTGTGTTCATAGTCAAGCCCACGATTTTGCTTTCTCTTTCTAGTTGGAGCAACATTTCTTGTAGTTCACTTGGTGTTTCACTTATCAAAATTAAGTCGTCTGCGAATCTTAGATGATTTAGTTTTTCTCCGTTTATACTGATCCCAAAGAAGCTCCAATCCATTTTCCTGAATATATGTTCCAAAACTGCCGAGAATAGTTTAGGAGATAGAGGATCTCCTTGCCTCACTCCTTTCTTAATTCGAAATGTTTCTCCTATTCTCTCAGTTTGTATCTTTGCTGTTGAATCTTCATATATTTTCTGAATTATTCGGATGTATTTATTATGTATGCCTTGAGCTTCTAGAGCTTTCCATATGTGTATATGTCTAAGAGAGTCAAATGCTTTGTTATAATCAACAAAGGCTAGGTAATACTTCCTTCCATATTCATTGCTTTTTTCTATGACTTGTTTTATGGTATGGATATGGTCCATTGTTGAGAAATCTTTTCGGAATCCAGCTTGTTCTTTCGGCTGATTTTCATCCAATTCTTTGCTGATTCGATTCAATATAATTTTGGAGAATATCTTGTACAAGTTTGATGCCAAACTAATCGGTCTGTAATTGTTGATTTCACCTATGTCGCCTTTCTTATACAGTAATAATAGTGGATGTTGTCCATTGTTTTGGTATAATTTCTTCGCTGAGTATTTCATTAAATAGAATTGTGGTGGCTCTAAGTATAGTTTCTAGACATCCCTTGAGAATTTCATTTGTTATTTTGTCATCTCCGGGAGCTTTGTAGTTCTTTTGGGAAAGAATTGCATGTCTTACTTCGCATTCTAATATTGGAGGCGTAGGGTCTTCATTTGCCTTAAAAGAGGGCTGTGTGTCTCTATAATAGGGGTCATCATATAGTTTACTGTAGAACTTTGTGGCTATTTCTGTAATTTGTGGTCTTCTTGCTTCCTTCCTTCCAGTAGGTTTTTTAATATTAGGTATCCAGGTAGAGCTTTCTCTTAACTCTTTTAGAGCTTTTTTTACACCTCCTGTTTTTTCTATATGGAATTCCAGCCTCTTCTTCCTCTCTTCTTTTCTGTGTGTTCTGATTTTTTCATTAATTGCCTTACTTATTACCGCTAGTTGCCTTTTATTATGTTTTCTATTTTTCAAGAGGGTTCTCCTTAATTCTATTAATAACCTGGCCTCTTCTCCAATCTTGTCTTTTTGTTGTTTTATGGAACACAGCTCCCTAGATAAACTTTGAAGGGCTTCTTCTATATGGTTATACTTTTCTTGAGTTGTACTTTTGGTTTTCATAATTTCTGCTAATTTATGGTTTAGTGATTCTAATAGATTTGCCGGAATGGGGTGCATGATGTGGCTTGGTTGAGAATGGTTTACATATTTTCTCTTATTCTTTGGTTTGTGGACATAGATTTCTGCCCTTACCATTCGGTGATTTGTGTTAAAGTTAAATTGATTCAAAATATCAATATTTTTGAAGAATTGAGGTTTGTTAGAGAGTATAAAATCAATCTCATTTTTCACTTTTCCATCCGGGGATATCCTGGTCCATTTCTTGTTTATGTTTTTCCTGTAGATGCTATTCATAATTTTTAGGTTATGTGCAAGTGCTAAATTGACCAACCTGTGCCCGTTGTCATTTCTTTTCCCTTTACAGAATTGTCCCAGTATAATGTCTTCATTTGGTAGTCTTTCACCCACTTGACTGTTAAAATCACCCATTAGAATTATTGTTTTATGTGCTTTTTCAATAGTTTCCTCTAACTGTGTGTAGAATGAGTCTTTTATATGCTGTGGTGCAATTTCTGTAGGTGCATAAATTTGAATTATAGACATTGATTCATAACCAGGCAACTTAATGTTTAGTTGGGCAATTCGTTCAGAGACTCCAATGAACTCTTCAATATGTGTTTTGTAGCACTTTTTAATTATGAAACCAACTCCGTGTAAGCCTGGTGTCACACCGATATGGTAAAAGATATAATTTTCATGTTCCTCAATTTTTTCTCGCATTCTTCTTACTTCACTCAGGCCAATGACATCCCAATTGATTGAATTAAGTGCATGTTCTAGTTCCTGAAGAGATTCTTCTGTCCTTAGAGTTCTAGTGTTCAAGGTAGATAAATACAAGCCCTTCTTCATAATTTTTTCGTTTTTCTCAGTTACTAACTACTAACTGTATTAACTCCGCTTAAATTTAAGGCTAACCAAGATAAAATAAGGACGAACTAGACTCTAATAATAAGAATCTAGAATAAGAGTAGATTAATGAAGACGAGAGTGGTAAAAGCAGAGGTTTCTTCCCAGGTGTGGAACCCCTCTCCTCGCATTCCTCATTACTGTGGGTCGTGATTCCCATAACGTCGTGGAAACAACTTTTCCTTCACTAATTTGCGCCATCTATGATGCTATGCTATGTCTTTTGACGATGAGCGGACTTGACTTTTATTGGTCTGACCACCTTATTGGACTGCGTCCTTTAGGTCTCTAGGACGTTTCTCTTTAATCTTGCCAGTAACCATCAACTGTTCTAGGTTGTGTCCATCCTTTCGCCAAAGTACTCCAATATCCTACGAAGGCAGATCGTGGACATTCTGATATTGAATTCAGTTCGCAAAGGATGTAGCCGTTGGTGCTAAGGGATTTGCATCATCTTTTTCCAGCACAACATCTCAAACGCATCTATGTGGTCACGGTCAGCTTTATTTAACAGTTTGGCTGCCAGAGAACGAGACACAATAGAAAATGTATTGTTTGTCGGGCATCTGGCAGTTAAGGTGTTAAAGTCCATGTTTAGGCCCCTTAAATAATAACAGCCGCACGGGTCGGTCTTCAAGGTTAAGCAACGCTTGACCAGGTCAGTCCGTGGATGGGTGACCATTTCAACATACCGAGTTTCCTCCGTGCCTCGTAAAGCACGTTAAGCCGTTGGTCCCGGCTGTCATTTGAAGATCTTTGAAAGTCGTTACGGGTAGTCAGAAGCTTGAGATCTGATACCAGTCTTACCAAGGGGTCCCGTGTTACCCAGTTACTGGGTTGTGGAGGTCAGATAGGCAGTCGATCCATGTAAAACACTGGTACTCAGCAGAATCCGGTTAGACTGGAAGCCGACCCCAATAAATAATATATTAATAAATTCATTTATTTGCAAACAACTCAATAAAGTTGGGCAAAGGCTAGACTGATTGTTTGTTTAGGCCCCGTAACTGACGATTGAGAACAACACATACAGTGTGAGCTACATAACAGGACAATTAGACAGAAAAAAGAACTATGGAAAAGTTTAAATAAAATTCTTCTTACTAAACTAAATAAATAATGATTCTCACTACTTGAAACATGACTACCGTAGTATTAAGTCATTATAAAACACATTCAGTTTCTAATTATGCTTCCATTCACATTGCTTCCCACGCCATCACAATAGTTACCTAGATTAGGTGTAAACCAATATCGAGCAATCCAGTCCGTGCACCATCATAATCAATTATGTTGAACGGTCATCGATTTATGCTCCGAGATTAGATCATTCCGAATAATATTAACGTTTAAATGGTAGCATCCTCGGTGAGTAAACTCAACGCGTCCTCTAACTAGAGTGTATTTCGTAGTGGCCCGGTGGCTAAGTTAACTAAACGAGTCCTCTAACTAGAGTGTATGTCGTAGTGGTCCGATGGCTAAGTTAACTAAACGCGTCCTCTAACTAGAGTGTATGGCGTAGTGGCCCGGAGGCTAAGTTAACTGAACGCGTCCTCTAACTAGAGTGTATGGCGTAGTGGCCCGGAGGCTAAGTTAACTGAACGCGTCCTCTAACTAGAGTGTATGGTGTAGTGGTCCGGTGCCTAAGTTAACTGAACGCGTCCTCTAACTAGAGTGTACGGCGTAGTGGCCCGGTGGCTAAGTTAACTGAATGCGTCCTCTAACTAGAGTGTATGGCGTTGTGGCCCGGTGGCTAAGTTAACTGAACGCGTCCTCTAACTAGAGTGTATGTCGTAGTGGCCCGGTGGCTAAGTTAACTGAACGCGTCCTCTAACTAGAGTGTATGTCGTAGTGGCCCGATGGCTAAGCTAACTAAACGAGTCCTCTAACTGGAGTGTATGTCGTAGTGGCCCGGTGGCTAAGTTAACTAAACGAGTCCTCTAACTGGAGTGTATGTCGTAGTGGCCCGATGGCTAAGTTAACTAAACGAGTCCTCTAACTAGAGTGACTGTCGTAGTGGCCCGGTGGCAAAGACCTCGCCTCTCGTGCTTGAGCTCTTGAGTTCAAATCCGGGCAAGTACCAATATGTATTTTTCAAATTCATGTGTACTTTCTAAATTTATCTTGGCCATCACAGGCAACGGTGAAGGAAAACATCGTTAGGAAACCTGGAGTTACATAGTTAATGTAAGTCTGAAATAGCCAAGTCGGAGGCCTGTAGGGTTCCCAGAGCAGGATAATTAACTCTGACACCAAAGGTGGCCAAATCCTCACACGAAAAGAAGAAGACTAGAGTGTCATTATCTGGCAATTGGCCGTTTTTAACCGACTTCCGAAAAATGAGGAGGTTCTCAATTCGGATGTTACTATTTTGTTTTTGTGTCGGTGTCGAAAAACGAAAAACAATAGGAACCAAAGGTACCGATTACGAAAAACAAAGTTATTCTTCGCTTTGTAGTGTTTTTCTGTAGAAGTCGGTTTTTTTTTTTTAAATACCTCCTCAATCAGCGAAAATATCTGTATCGGTCTCTCTGAGCAGTATTTTTATATAATTAATAGATTCCAGAAAAAAAAAATACGCCCCAAATTCCTATGTTTAAAAACTTATTTTGGATATGGTAAACTAACAATGTGCCTATTCGAAAGTATGACATTTAGATCTATTTTTTGACATCGGATACTTACGCTTATGACTTAAGTTGTTATACAGCATCGATTATAAATTTTATATTTTTCGCCTACTTGTGGTGCCACCTGGGATCAATTACTGGGAGTTGCATCACTTTATTATCTCTACACTCTGGTTCATACAGGTCCAGTTTCGGGAACGAACATAATCGCAAAATGTATGTGATGAATTGTCAAACGGTTGCAGTAGCTGTGTTTGATTGGAAGTACTGCCGATCGTAAACTTTACTTGAGTTTAGTTTGTGTTTGTGACATAGTTTTTTTTTTTCAAAAAACTGCCGGTTTACACAACACTCCTTTCGTGGGTTCACCAGAAAGTGACTTAGCATTTTAAGAAGCCTCCTTGCAGACACTAATCATGGCTTGCGAAATGCAGAAGACAAACTCCCGATTTCTGAATAAAAAATTCGAAATGGAGACAATGGCGCACGATTGGCGTAGTGGTTGAGTGATTGACTGATGCACTGCGTGTCAAAAATGTGTGAACAAAAATTTGTATGACCTACAGATAGTTGTTCCGGCTCTGGGTGTTTGAGTATGTGAGTTTATATGTTTGTAAACGCACCAACGATACAGGAAGAATTTCCTAGTGTGGGGCAACGTTTTTTTTTAATTTAAACAATTTATATAAAGAATCATGGATGTCAATCGCTACTTTAGCTTGTAATCCCCCAAAATTTTATACTTAAGTGGGATTTGACACTTTTTCAACTCCAAATTCTATTCAGAAACATGTCCAAAAACTATTGCGATGTATATGTCTTACATTAACGTCTTACATACTAAAACGATTAGACGAATGGCAAAATTTGTTATCATAACCAAATATTAGAGTGCGCGCACGATAAGTCTGCGCGCGACGGGTGGCGTGCTTAATGTTGCTTTAACTGATGTTTTTCCCTTCATTAAATCAATAGACATTTTTCATTACTCAAAACTTAAAGTAATTCAAGTTAAGCATAATTAATTACTATTTTCTACTTGCATAGAATATAATGAAAAAAGCTTCATGAAATTATTGTAAATCTTTTATTGATTACTTAATAGTACCTACTGTTAAACTTGGTCTTACAATGATCCTGCATTAATACCTTTAATTTCAATTCTTTTTTAATTTCTTCTTCAACAATTTTTGAAGAAAATGCCGCCGCAAAAGCCTCTTGAGTTATTTGGGTAACGGTGCGTTCAGAAACGCCTATAACAAAATAACTATGATGTATTATATTGCATGATGCCGGCTCCGTCCCGCTGGAATATTTATGTACCACCCAAAAACGCAATACCTAACAATGATGTATTATATTGCATGATGCTGGCTCCGTCCCGCTGGATTATTTATGTACTACCCAAAAACCCAATACTGTCAGGCACTGGTAGTACAAAAATTTAGGGAAATTTTAGTATAGTGGTATCCCTAAAAGTTACCTGTCAAATAAGCAACGCAAGATCTATCTTTGTAAAACGGTCCCTTAGGCCCGTTATTGTCTTGTTCACTTCAAGAAAACATCCCTGCCATCACTTTAAATTACTTTTAGCATAATGATGGCGATTATTTACTGCAGAAACGAATAAAAACACGGCATACAGCACACTCTCTTGACACCTGACATAAATGACAAACGATTAGTTCCGATTTTGGCCGCGCGCAGACTTATCATGCGCGCACTCTAATAAAAATATAAAATGCCAAAGCTGATATAAAACCTCACCAAAAGATGAATCAGTTATTCCAAAACAGTTATAAACTTTAATTAAAAGATTGGTTTCGCATTTGCTTCCGTTAACAAAATTTACTGTATTACCTTTAATTTTGGCGATATTGCTCAATCAGAACAATGATATAATTGGTAGTAAATTGTTACTCTACGTATATAGATGAGACCTAACAACTTAATTATATCAGATTAAGTCACTTCCCGTTACACAAGGAAATCAATTTTAATTATGACTACATCACAATTCGTATTTAAATAAAACTTTTTTTATAGTGCCGTATTGTTGTGATAAATATATCTATAACTATACTTACACTTATTATAAAGAGGAAAGGTTTGTATTTGTGTATGTAACGAATAAACTTTAAAACTACTGGACCAATTTCAAAAATTCTTTCACCGTTGGAGAGCTACGCTATCCCCGGGTGACATAAGCTTTTTATCCCTGTATTCCCACGGAAACGAGCACTACGCGGGTGAAACCGTGAGTCGTCCGCTAGTAATAAATAAATATACCGATCATTTGCATAAACTTTTTGCAGGCATACTTTAATAGGCTTTTTTTCTCATTTTTTTATATCTTTATTTTGTGAGCTTTTCGCGTATGTTAATATGACGGTTTGTTTTTTTTATGACAAACCTCTTATTTGTTGAATGTTGTCTTTGTCTGAATAAGGATTGAAAAGTTTTCGTGAACGTTTTGGTAATACAAAATACTCAAAAAATGACAACCAACAAATTTTTTATATATGCTCTCAAAATATATATACATACATACCAAAGCCATGAGGTCAATACTATTGATATCAATTTTATTAATACCTACAATGCTTTATCGAATGTAATCTTACGATCTCATTGAATGTGTCGCACGGAATGCTAGTGCAATGCTTTTAAGATAATGATCTCCGAGACATTAAAGTGAGAATCGACGGGTAAATGCACTAAGTGACAAAAAGTGAATAGTGTTAGTTAGGAATGATGCCATTTGCATATGCATTCATCCGGGAATGTTCACGTATCCTACTTCTTCAAAATATTTACTTTATTTTGTCTTACTTCTTCTTCTTCGCGTGCCGATGACAAACAGACTCTTTTTATTTAAATGCCTTTCCTGGTCCAAAATTCACTCTCTGGTCCTCACGTGAACAGACAACAGGACATGCGGCACAAGACGAAAGGTTGTTCATGGTTTGCGGGGAGGCACCGCACAAGCAATGAGGATCGAAACCATCCGAGAACCCTTGTCTTACTTTTAAATTTATTATTAAATCCAAATTCATCTTAGGTACATTTAAGACCACGAATAGGTTAGTTAAAGGCTTTGCAGGAATAGTCCTTCCCTATTCTTCAACAGACCGATGATCCTTCTCATATCATCGTGATACAATATCTTATTAATTAGTTTCGGAAGTCGGTGGCTCGACTTTCAAAACTAAATTCACCAATGTGTCACAAGTTATTTCTCACTTTAAATTGATTCTCTCTTTTTTTTAAATGTCTTTTTTTATTCCTCTCTTACAACCTCCACAATTTACAGTAGCAATTATGAAAAAAAAAATTTCATGTGCCGACATGAACTTCCCTCTCTTGCAGAGAGGAAGCCTGTGTCTCAGCTGTACGGACATTACAAGGCTGATGATGATGATAATGAGGGAACTCTGACACAATATTAAACATTTTGACACCAAAAATAGTAAATGCTGTGAGTAAACAAGGCAAGTTCAATAAAAGCTCAAAGAGTTCAAGCAATATACCAGCGAAAAGGGCAACTTTTGAACCAAACGTGCATTCAAAAGAACAATCGGATAGAGTTTTTATTCAGAACCCCTTTTCAAATCTCTTCAAGTATCCTTCGTTCCATAACCCACGATCCAATTGTTGTCACAGAAAAAGTTTATAACTTGTCAAACGAACAATTGATACACAGTACATTGATCAGGGAGTTGTGAAGGTACCATGACGACTAACAGAGAAGTATGGAAGAGGAAGGCATGGAGCACAGATACCAAAGTAATTGGGTTAAGGGCAAGTTAACGATGGTGATGTGTACGTAAAACATTTTTATTTTTAGCGTGGAGAAATGCTCATGCATACTGCGCCACCACGGGGAGATAGCGCAGTTATGTGGGACTCCAACCCACTAAAACTCCACGGTGTCCTCCTATGCCGCTTATGGCGGGAACACGGGCCACTCCTCTGGGGAGTACCCCCCATCACCGGTGCACCAGAACACACTGTACGCCGTGACCACCCCAGGGACCAAACCAGCACATGGGATCCAGACAACCCCGAGTATTGCACCCTTGGTCCTCTTGTGACGGGTCAAGGTCAATAGCCCCGACACCTACCATTTTTTGACCGCAGGGGATAGAAAGAGCGGCACACGCTGTACCGACACTCCTCCTCCCCTGCGGCCCCACCGCATCCGTCATCAGACGGTGGCGACACCGTTCAGGCCGCGGAAGGTAGGGAGAGCGGCGTACCGATTTTGCCCGAGCGGCACCGCAATCTATTTGGTGGCCGCTTCGACGTCGGCTTAGTCGGCAAAAGCCCTGAAGAGCGGCTTCGCCTCGGATTCCTCTTCGTTTCACCGTGGGTGACCAAGCCATGGCTACTGAGCCCCTCCAACTCGACAATGCGGGAACCTACCAGGGGGAGGTATACGTAATACCTAATAAGACCATGAGCAACGTCGGTAATAATCAATGAATTGATTACTACCGACATTAAAAATTCTTACCAATAATTGCTATTTCAATTACACCCACTCAAAATACAGTCAGCACACCCAAAGTTTTAAAAATGACAGCGTTTTGATATGCGTCGCAATAAGGACAATTTCACATACCAAATGTTTCTGTGTAAGTCACAGTTATTTACATAAAATCACAGTCATAGGGACAATGCTAAATGCTAAAGGTTTTAATGAAAAGTATTTTAAAAGTTCACAAAGTTGAAAATGTACAACGTATTGTTTCTATATCGGCGAGATCAGTGCCTCTCAAGCCATTGCACTATATATTTGTTTCGTTATCCAATCCTTTGACAACAACGGTACGATGCAAATTTTTCTCTGCGAAATAAACATTCTAACTTTAATAGCTTCTATGTACAAAGGCCTCAGTAACATGTTCTGAATGGTTTCCAAACTTCTATTTCAGCTTTTCATACGTTTTCAAAACAGCGTTCATGACAAAGTTGAGCAGTTTTATTTAGTAATACAAAATACTGGGTAAATCTTTTCATAAAACTCTTATAATAATAGCCAAATAATGAAATATTGCTGCAAGATGAGCTTTTAAATACTGGATAAAATATTTAAAAAAATACTTACTCTGGTTAAATTATTTGGCAATTATATCTAGGTCAAGCTTTTAAAAATACTATGGACAGCCCACTGCACAAATGTCTTGATCCTCAAAGAACTACAAATAGAGAAAGCGCAACAGCTGTCCTAAACCTGACAACTGCGCGTCGTGATTCGCTTCATCACTTCGTCCACATTGCCCGCAAAGAAATCAACAACATGGAACGACTTATGGTGACTGACAAAATAGAGGGTAAAAGACCAAGTGAAAACGGTGGACGAATCAAATATGGGAGCAACTGGAGATACAGATCAGCGCCGTACTCCACCAGGCTGCTGATCGTAACAGATGGAGAAAAGCCGTTGACAGTCTGAAATGGAGTCACGATTCTCAGGAGTGAGAGAGCGAATATGAAGAGATAGGTCTGATTTTTGCATCTATTATTCAAAGACTGTAAAGCTATGGCTAAATATCTATTAAAATCCACGCCAAGTGATGGTGTCAAAGTAAAAAGGTTACATAGACAAGAGGTTACCTCAAAACTTCTCAGTACAGATAAACATCTGTTCTACATTAAAATATTACCTAAATGCCTTTGAAAGTAAAACATAAAAATTAAGGTCGAATTAGCCAAGATAAAAAAGAAACAACTCCTGCGCAAGACCATGTCATTGTTACTATAATTTATTCAAAATCTGACACTATATTGTTAACGAGAGCTGTAATTTTTACGTCCAATATATTAAATATAAGATTCTTATCTCTTCCGTAATTATATAATTATGTTATTTGATCTAAATCAGGGTTAGATTGTGACTCGGACCCAATAATCATGATTAATGAAGTCAAACCCAGTAATCAGTCATATGCAAGGAAATAAGAACTTATTCTGTGAAATAGATGGAAGCTGAAGGTTATTTGTAAACCTACAGTCGATGTACAAAAACCTTTATCATACTTGAAAAATCGTCTCAATTTAATTTTTTAAGCTGTCATGGTCACAATCATTAGAATTAATATTTATTTCTGGATATTTACCATGTATATATTGATTTTGGTTGAGAGCTCAATCAATCAATCATCTATATTCCATTATTAATTAGGACCTTATTTAAACTAGATACACGGCAGAAGAGTCCCTCTTACAGAGAGGAGAACTGTGTCCCAGCAGTGGGAACTTTAATAGGCTGATGATGTGGTGATAAGACAGAAGAAAACAACGTTTTAATTTGGCAGGAAACATTTGTTCTGCGATGATACCAAGCTAAAGTTGAACTGCTTGCCGCAATCTCTACACTGAAAACTGTGAACTTATTGGGATGGTTTACTCCCATTCAACCTCACATTTACTGAACAAGTGTTTGCAGGATACAAAATAATGCTTTTCAAATATATTTATTACCCGACTGGGTTATGTGTTTTTTTTGTACTAAAAATACTACCCTACACGATAACGAATCTACACATTTTTGTAGTTATAAAGTGTTACGATTATTTGGCATTTGGCAAACCGATCAGAAACATGATTAGGTATCGGATTGCAGAATATATAAAAAACAGAAATAGATCACAAACTTCATAGTAAATTAACATCTAAAAGCGCGAGCATAACTACAAGTTTCTCCAATTTTACAATAATATGCGTACACGCATTTAAATAAAGTCCATTGTTCAAAATCGCCCCAATAATTGATTTCATAGCCAAACACAATAAGAAGTAGCCATAATTATGTAGCAATGACTTTCCTAGTCAATTCCGTCTGTTCGTTATTATAATTATTAATAGTTACGCACAAATAAATTAAAAAGCGCACACGCACTACGCATGTATTCAAATTTATTAATATCATAACTTATTTTTTGTAAAGCTGTGTGTTCACTTGATTCCGAATGGACAACATGAATGGATTACCTAAAACTAAGTCTTCACCACGCAGTGTTTTCAAACTTTTCTCAAACGTATTCCTAAACTGCTGGCTTATGAAGACATTTAAATTTATCTATTTTATTTCTGTGGCACAGATAACAAGAGGCTTAAGACAAGATGTGTAATTCTATCAGCGTTAACGATGTCCAAAAAGTTCAACACGTATGATTTTGACAAGTGCTTTTCAAATGTCACTTGAATCCCTTACATTTTGCTCTTTCGACTATAACTAAAAAAACGATCTCGGTCATTGAGAGGCCCAATTTTGATGTCCTATGTACACCCGTCTTAATATCGCACACGCAATGCCAATAATTATTAAAATCATTTAATTGTAACAATTGTAAACGTCAAAATTCGCCACGGTTACATAATTGCGTGCCTACGTCTATATTATTAAAATTTATTGATTGATACCGATTTTTATTGGCTTATATGATTTATGATTGCTTTTATGAAATGTTTCTATTATAGTATTCAATAAGTTTAATAAATTGATTGCTTTATTCGAATAAGAACCGTACAAGGACTGTTATGTTGATGTTTATGATACGAATGATTGTTAAAATGTTCCTTCCTAATCCAACCGCAAATGCCCCTTCTCGTAGAAGGGGCATTTGCGGTTGGATTATTTTCAGTTTTCAATTTGGACAAATTATTACTATAATTTTGTTTTTTTTTGGACATTATCTGGCTGTGGATAATTGGCTAAAAGTGTGCAATAATGTCTAAGATGTTTTGCAATGTATGTGATACCGGCTATGGTCACAGATATATTATAATATGTACATATTGATTTCAATAAGGATGAGGACTAAAATGTTTTCCTTGCTCAGCAGATAGTTCGAGTATTTGTTTTTTTATTATATTATTTTATTGTACATTTGGCTACTAAAACCTCTTGTTTGTTATTTAAAAAAACAATCTAATCCAGGCAAAGGTAGCCTTATCTCGCTGTGTGGTTACTTAAGAGTTCATAGAAAACACAAAACGACAACAAAAGTTTGATCCGTGTTAAAAAGTCGAAATATCATCAAACCTCACATCCAAACAGGCCAGTTCGAATTTTCACTACGTCCAATACAACGCAGCCATGCGTTCCTAGTAACACAGTGTTTGCGAGTTCAACAAACAAAATAAAGTTGGAAAGCGACGTTCGCCTATAGAGTAATACCGTTACTTGTTTGATTAAGCGAGAAAAAAAAACATTGATGGGCTACATACTCTCGAAAACCTTTGTTTGAAAGTTTAAACTGACACCTGATCTGAAATGATCAAAGGGGATTTTCATAACCTAAAGCTGTTTTAGCTGTAATTATTAATCAGATTAACAATTCAGTCAAATAACGATTATAAATAGGAAGTACCAGCAATATAAAACAAGGGGCCAGAAACAGGAAATACGGTAACAAAAGATTCCAAGTTTTATTACAATATTTCTACGTAACATTAACTAATGTTATAGAAACGACAGCTATAAAACGCAATGGATTGTAAAACTAAAATCGAAAATTCGTGTTCATTTTATCGTAGCTAACATCGAAAGAATAACTGTATTGTTTCAGTACTGTTTGGACTCTGAATACGGTAAACTTATGTTCTACTTTTGTAACAACTTTGCTAACAAAAACATCCCAAGTTTGTCTATTAAGAGCATGATGAAGAGAACTGAAGCAACATTTGTTTTATTAATCCCTGACCGTTCACGTAACTTGTGCAGGAATTCTGCTTCAATTACTTTTTTTTCGTCGTTCAGCTGTAAGATGTTTGGCTGAAACTTTTCCTGAATTGTGAAGGGAGTCGTATGTGTTTAATCGATATTATTAGTGGCATATCGAGCTTTATTAATATTTACATAAGATATTTCTTGATAAAAAATATAATTAAGTCCTGGAGTGGTGACCGCGTACTGGACGACACAGTTTTGGAAGGCCTTCTAATAAGTTGACCGATGACTTAGCAAAGGCTTAGGCTTGGTTATGGCTGCGAGACACCGCTTGATATGAGAAGTTCTGCACCGGTAAATATGGCGACCCTTAGGTGAGGCCTATGTCCAACATTAGATGTCTTTTCGGCTGAAATCATGATGCATCGCAAGGAATTTTATATTGCATGGAATTTGTATAGTTTAAGCCTACCTATTTGTATGGGAAGGAATTGTTATGCATTTTCCTAAGACTATTTGGACTTTGAGGAATTATAATTTTAGCCGAAAGACGTACGATTTTATCGAGCTCTCACCCAAATGCAAAATATACATGGTAAATGGTGAATATGTTGTGTCTTTTTGAACCCAAAGGTTGACTGGTAGAGAATGCCTTGCTGCATTATGTCCGCCTATGTATAACCATTGTACATGAAGTTTAAATAAATAAATAAATATCCAGAAACAAATATTAATTCGAAAGACGTCCTTCGTCTAATATGATAATTCTTCATAGTATTATATTTTATCTGCTCCGATTAGGCAGGTCCTGGTTAATAAAAAAATCTTTATTTAATAGTACATCATATATAACAAAATAAATAATAATATATAACAAATGAATTGAAACGAAAGATCAAAATTGTCTTAGAAAAATGCATAACAGTTCCTTCCCATACAAGTAGGCAGGCTCAAACTATACAAATACCGTGCAATATGAAATTCCTTGCGACGCATTATTCTAAGTAAATTATGGTGCTAACGGCAAATACTAAAATTGTTCAAATATCACGCGTTGTTGGCTTGCGGTGTAAGATGATAAGCTAATGTTCATTTGTTGCACAATGTTGAACTAAGAAACTACCGGCTGGTGTGGAGTTTAAAGAATGAAATAACTCTTTAGAATTCGTTGAAATGTGAAATGTATGTAGCTGAAAAAACCTTTTTTACAACATAATACAACCGACTTCCAAAAAAAAAACACTGCGAAGTGAACCTCAATTTTGGAAGTCAGTATCAAAAAACGAAAAGACGGTTGTAGGTACACCAACTTCCGAAATTGAAGTTATTTTTCAGGTTAAATTTTATTTAGTATTTCATTTTTCACTTTTTAGTGGAATATAATGGACAAGTTCTCTAGTAAGGTACCTGTATTGCCCACAGTGATGCCAGAATAGATTACCCGAATAACATGTAACTTGAACATAACCGGTGGAATGAGAGTGTACCAGCGTGAACTATACACATCTGCGTACCCGTTTAGAGCATATTTACTGGCGTGATGGTATGTTATGACAAGGTGTAAACAATAAACAGACAAGCGATTGCAGCAATCCCGAGAGAAATGCCCTTTATTTATTTAAGAGTTCTGTTGTATATCTCCGAAGTTCTTCATCAGAATGAATGAATGAATGTAAATGGGACCATTTCGAAATAAACATCTTCCAAAAAAAAAGAATTTTGAAAATCCCTTTACATAATGACGGAGTTATGCCTCCTCCTCGTTTTTGGGAAGTCGGTTAAAAAGCGGCTTTATTGCATCGCAAGAATTATTCTAACACGATAAAATGAAAAATTTGTTAAAAAGTTTTGCTAGTATTCCATCACAGATCACACATGTAAGATAGATAAAATATGCGACAATAATACATCGTGTGTTGCTGTTCCTTAGATCGGTTTCATCCCAGCTACGCTCAATGTCAAAGCTTGTAAAATATTGGGAAATCAGGGTTGTTTTTGACAGATAGCCTCGGCGATGCGAAAGCAAACGTTCCTTATAAATACGGGAATTGGCCCTCTGTGGATCTATATAAAATTACATTATATCAGCAAAACGATTAATCAAAAAGTCCACTATGTATGGGTTTGACATACGCTACAGAAATGTGGCTTGTCAAACTTATAGATTGTCTACAAACCTGAGTCAATTGTCCACTCATGGTAGAACTGTTCGATTTTGCGGCGTACCCATGAAGCATTACCTTTCAGTAGCCAGTACTTATAAACCTATATAAAAACCGAAACAAACCCATAATTTCGTTGCCCATATAATTTTTTACTATCGTCTAATAGCGTCAACTAGTTTCATGGCCTGATCGTTATTTATAGGCGCACTCACGACTCCCCTGCTCTTGATGTTGCAAAACCCCTGCTACTGTCGTGAATACACGGTGAACGTGATATAATTGTTTTGTGAATCCGTGCTTGCTGTATTCGTGAATTGTAGGACAGTGTTCTCTGGGTTGTTGCTTGTGTTTGCGGTGGGAGACGTTGTAAATAAAGGTAGATACCTTGTTTTTTTGCAAGGGACCTTGGGTTGTATTCCTTTGAGTATTGAGATAATTGTTTGTATATTCTCAAGTAGTAGAGCTTAGCTAAAAACACGTTAAGTTGAAAGTATTGTCGGGGGTCGGTAGTACAGTAGCATGAACAAGAAGAAGGTCAATACATAAAGTAAATTAAATCTATAGTCTATAAAATCTATAGTATAGATTAAGTCGTTGACCATTGGCATAAAGGCATTTTAGACACTAGCTTTGGGATAGTGCTAAAAGGAATATATTTCCTATCTACTTATTAAGAAGAGACACATTTTTATTTTTCCTGTGGTTTAAATATTTTCTGAAGGATGCCATGTCTAGTGAAACTCTGTCTCCAGTTCAGATTTGAATAATTTTAAGTTGCAGTTTCAGTATCAATGCAATATTAATTTACTAATATATGTGAAGTTATACATACATACACGAAACAAACCACGAAGTTTTAACCCTATTAATGCTGTCCCCATTCCAGAACTCCGCCAAAGAAAGTGTTCTTGAACATTATTTCAGTAATGTGTAAAAGTTTGACGGTAGAAATTCTGCTACTATTGCAATGCATCGCAGTTTCAGTTGAGGACCAAGTTTCTAATTAGTACCCCGTTTAAAGAAACTAACATACCTAGATGTGTTTCCAGCTATGCGACTTTAATGTCGCCTTTGTCTGGAAGTTTCTTTAGAATGTGAATGTTATATAGAACCTTTAATTTTGCTTATTGTGAGCATTAATTATATTGATAAGTAGGTAAAGTAACTACTTTTGTACAGGCTCAAAAGTTAGTGTGAATAAATTAGAGATACCCTTTTTTGGGCACACTCCACGCTAGTTTATCGTTTTTTCCGCTGCTCCGCCTTGTGTTTGTTAAAGTCCATTCTATCACTGTATAAAACCAAACGGTTTTATTTATTTAACTATTAATGTACACAAACATAACAGAAAAGTAGAAGGAACATAAAAATTACCAAAGATGATGCTTGTTTCTAAGAAAATATGTGCCAGCATAATACATGGAAAAGGAGAGTTGAAATTAAAAGCTTTTTTTTACAAAAAAATACAACTGGCTTCCAAATAAATCACTACAAAGTGAAAAATAACTTCTTTTTGGAAGTCGGTGTTCCTGTAGTTCTTCGTTTTTTGACACCCACTTCCAAAAAAGAGGTTATTTTCCTAAGTTATTTTAATAAGTCTTTTTGTAAAACGTATTTTTTTGTAAGTGTTTTAAATCTGGAGTCTGGACCGATTAGAAAATTTTATTTTTCAATATCCGTCCCTTTGCCGGAGAAATCGGTGAACATAAACAAAAAAAATCTGAAGTCGAACAGAGAACCTCATTTTTTGAAAGTTGGTTAAAAATAGATAGACACAGTGTTGAGGAGTTTTAATTAGAATGTATTGTTTAGTTATTAGAAAATGTGTGTTTTCAGGCTTTACCCAAAAATTTATAAAGCGGAATACATCGTCAAAAAAATTACACATTTAACTAAAATTTATGACATAAAAAACAATACAAATAACTCGGCATACGATTTCGAATATAGTGATTGGATTAGTTAAAGGTCCCGAATCAAAGCCTTTTAAAAAAACATTGGGACAAAATAGTGTCGCACACAATTTTTTAAAAGCCGCAAAATATCACCTTGATACATTGTCATTTCTGCTGGGCATATAAAATTTAATAATGGGGGTAAATGATGGATCATATTTTATGATTTTCCCATATTCAGTATTGGGGAATTCAGTATCAGGGCTATGATGGTAAATGGTTGAGGTTTTTTGTCAGTGGGAAAATTATCATATCTAAACTATCTCACCCGATATTTGTTTATTTTTTCTCCACTGGTTTCTCACCGGATTAAATATATATAGATACTTCATTATAATAGTAACTGATAAAATTAACTGCTACTGTTGAAATGCCCCTATTTTAAGTTCATAATATTCTTGGAAAGGTTCAGGATTTATGTGGCAAGATATTATGCTTTATATCATCAGATATAAAGCAGATTATAGAGATAGCCTTGGAACCTAGTCAATAAGGCTAGCAATCTTATCTGAACGATTCAGAAAATTAAAACAACTTTTCACAATTTCACGATTTTTATTACGTTCTCACAAAATTCACTTTTTACGTCTGTCCAATATAACAGTTCGACGACAACGGACAACTAAGCACTCACAACATGTTTTCAACACGAGACAAAACGTGGTGGGTACATCCAGAAAATACGCGCGCGATTATACTTTAACGTAACAATTTTTACAACAAGTGTTGAATCATTGACAAAAAACTATTATTATTATTATCTGTAATTCATGATTAATGAAATTGCATGACTAAAACAATTTATCAATTGTAGAAATATACTATTGAAAAGAGAATTTCTAACACATGGCATTAACCATCGCCGTAAGTTATTTATCCTAAAGAAGATGATGTCAAATGCTCTCTAGAAATCCTGAATGAAAATGAAAACCAGGCCAGTCCCTTCTTGAAGAAAACAACATTGTGCAGACAAAGCCTATTCAATTTAAAAGCTGAGCTGTATTTAAAGTACGGCTAACCTACTTATTTCGTGTTTTGCAAGTATCAGGCCGGTCTCGTCTGTGAAAAAGTTAAAAAGAAAAGGAAATAGGTAAACTTATCTGTGACCCAAATAGCTTGGGGTTTTAAATACGCTTAACATTTTCTCAGGAAGCATGGATTTGTTTTTCTTAATAAAGTCGTTTGGTAAAAATGGTTTGTAAAGTTGGAGTATTATGACCATGCAATTTTGTTTTTAATTAGTACAGGGTTAAAGTGAGGAACTCGTAGCCGAATAATAACAGCCTAGTCGATCTTTGATGTTAAGCAACGCTTGCCGTGGTCTTCTAATTCCCTAACTCTTTCATGCATCGGAAAACAATTTCAGCTTTTAGTTACAGCTGCTACTTGTAAAAATTTGACAGTCGTTTCCAATAAAAATATTGTCTTACCCCTTCGATCAATAATATTATTGTTCGAAGTCTAACCCAGTTACCTTGTTGTACCAGTACTTGATCAAACTACATCCGGTTAGAAGTCGACCCCAAAATAGTTGGGAAAAAGCTAAACACATTTTTATTTACTTGTTTTATTATTATTGATAGGCTTGCGCTTGACCACTATCTCAAATGATAGTAAGCGATGGTGTGGTCGACGATGTAGCACGCTTACCTAGAAGAAACCTATTCACTTTTGACTTAAGGATTCCCAAGTTGAACATATAACAAGCACAGGTCTATTGCAAAATCGAGCTCCTAATTGAAATACCATTAATAATTATTTTCCTTTAGCACAATTACAAAAAAAAACTCAAGTCCCTCTAATTATATCAAGCCCATCGACCGATAAAGATCAGTAGCCAAGCATGTCAAAAACCTCACTGCTGACACCACGATGTTATCTAATATGATTGAACGCTTTTTGTTGCAATTTTAATTAGAACAAAGTATTAATTAACCGACTAATATAGGTTACCGGAACACTTAGGAGGAAATCTTTTTGTCAGGGTTTTTTATCTAAAAGTTTTTCTATTATTAACGGTTGTGTTGTTCAAATAACTGCGTTTAACTCTAAAAACAATGATACGGCGAATTTAGGAGATAATTAAAAAAGTCTGGCTCAATACGATTTTAATTTCAATTTTTTTTTTTTATAGTATTGTTAAATGAATAACAGCGTTTAACTATGAAAACAATGATACTGCGATTTTTCGGTGGCTATTAAAATATTTTTCGCAATACTATTTTTTTATTTAATTTGTATTGTTGCAATTACAGTCTCTCTTACTGTTTCCTATTGTTGTTATAGATAATTAAGTTTTTCTAGACTATTAGTGTCTTTGTTGACATTATTATTAGCAACAAGCCTTTGCCCGTGGCCTCGCTCACATCGTATAAGCCTACAGTAAAAGTGCATTTTTATCGATAAAAGTAACCAACAATACCCAGTGTTTGTTGCTTTCGATGAGTGGTAAAATTTCATAATAGAATCGGAACCTTCAACAATACACACAATTTTAGCTTAGATGAAGTACTTGAATGGCATTATTTGTTAAAGTATTCTTCAACGTATTAAATGCACTAACAAGTTTGAAATGCCGTAAGTTGTTACTGATGTGGTAATGCAAACTCTTTCTCTGATAAAATTACTATATTATCGCTGGGTGCCAAGCTTCAGAAAGTTTTATTGAAACAGTGATAGTTGCAAAAGTTTTTTCTTAACCTCGCTTTTAACAAACAATCAAAGTATATTTAGTGTACTTTTACAAAATTTTATTTGATTTTCATTGATTTGGTTTAATTTAATTGATTATAGCATAATGCAACACCTCTCATTGTACGTATTCTTGCACATTAATACCACGGCGTAATCACTGGCGACCAAAAGACAGGCCCTGGCCTAGCTTTCCCTCCCCCTCCCGGTAGGTTCGCACATCATCGAGGCGGGGGGACGCAGTAGCCGTGGCGTGGTCACCCACCCAAGCGAAGAGGAACCCGAGGAGGGGCCTCTCGTAAGGGTTTTTGCTGATTAAGCTGACGACTTAGCGGCCTGTGTAGTTTAGTCGTCAGCTTAATTTCAGCAGAAGTAGGTTGCGGTGCCGCTTGGGCGACATCGGAACTGAGGCGGGGTGTGATGTCGTATGGAGCCTTCCATACCCATACGATATCGCGGCTGAGGCTTGGAGGCCGCGAGAGAGTGCCGAGAGAAGAAGAGTGCCGGTATTGCGGTGCACCGCTCTCCCTTCCTTCCGCGGCCTGGACGAGGTCGCCACCGTCTGATGGTGGACGCGGTTTGGCCGCAGGGGAGGTCTCTACCACCTGCGGCTGAAAAGCGGTAGTTAGCATAATCATGTTATATGTTACCTTTGTGTCAACTAAACATTTTTCTTTTCTTTTCTTCTTATTCTGTGCTTCCAAAAACATACCTAAATTTTCGAACACGAAACTAAAGTTTCCAACGCCAGCTTTCGGTACCTACCTACAAAAAGCGCATGAGTGCCGTTTACTTACCAATTTAGGTGTACTTACCTTAACAATAACAAAAATATAAACAGAAAGTCAAGTTGGTATAAATTATACAATTTGTTACTTATGATAATACAAAATTCGTCGGCTTCATTTATTTTGGCAACAATAATGTTATTTTTAGTTAGATATTCAATTTCGCCTTAATTTTACACAAATTGTTTACCATTTAATTGGCGTTAGATGTTGTTGAAAAGCTCTATGGGGCTTTAAAGTTTATTAATACAAGGGTTTATAAATTCTCCTGGGATGTAGTATCGGTGTGGGTTACAGCGATTTAAAGGTGAGATACGGTTCCACGTGTAGTCTTGGGAATTGGGATGCCACCACAAATCGAGATTTATTTAAATAGATCTTTTACTTGTGTAATTTACTTCACCAACGTTATCTATACTTCTGTACTAATATTATAAAGAGGAAAGATTTGTATTTTATATTTTTGTATGTAACGAATAAACTTAAAAACTACTGGAGAGATTTCAAAAATTCCTTCACCATTGGGATGCTACACTATCCCCGGGTAACATAGGCTACTTTTTATCCCTGTATTCCCACGGGAACGGGAACTACGCGGGTGAAACCGCGAGGCGTCTGCTAGTCATACTATAATATTATAAATGAAAATGTTTGGATGGATGGATGTTTGTTTGTTTGTCTCTCAATCACGCCCGAACGGCTGAACGGATCTGAATGAAAATTGGCACAGAGATAGATTATAGTTTGGACTTTTCATCCCAATATAATGTTTCCTTGCGATAGGCGAAGCCGCTGGCAGAAGCTGTTATTAAATAATAACGGACGTTTATACTTAAAATATGGACAACTTTGTATGAATGTAACGTAAACACGTAAACTAACGCTCTCCAAAAATAAATTCGTGAAACCAGTGCAATTAGTGATAAACCTAAGTCATTGGGTCACCAACTTACAAAACAAACATCTTTTAACACTTTTGTGAAGTGAAAACAGTGCGGGGATTGTTATTCGCAAGAATTTTACGTTTATAATATCCTAAAATCATAACGGGTCATACCCTCAAGTTGCGATAAACACGTACCAAGTACCAACAACTCACAAAGCGACAGCTATCACTGTCACAGAGAAAATAAAACCACGTATCACTGTCAGACGTCAGTGTCAAAAGTGTGACCAATAACAAAACTCGGAATACCACCTTACTTCAGTGTTGCCAGAGAGGAAAAATATCAACAAAAAATTGAAAAAAGTATGGAAATTTTACTGGCTAAACTGAACGAGAAACTCGACCAGCAAACAGTAACTATAACAACACTAGTAACAACAAAGGTTATGGAGGCATTGGACGAGAAGCTAAAATATTAACGGAAGAAAATACCAAACTACAAACCAAAGTAACTGTCTTGGAACAAAAACTTAGTGCGGTGGAAAAAGACAAACGAAAACAGAACTTAGTTTTCTTTGGACTGGAAGAGAGGGGAAAAACAGAAGCCGAGCTTGTGGACTACTTAAAAGAAATAATAAAAGCAACTGGAACATATTTGGAAAGCCACGAAATCAGTAACATTTACAGAATTGGGCAGCGCACTAACAAAAATCGCCCTGTCGTAGTCTCCATTACATCCACGTGGAAAAAACACATAATAATGAAAAATAAAGCTAATTTTCCGCCTGGTATCTACGTCAAGGAAGACTATCCGAAAGAAGTTATTGAGAAAAGGAGGCAGCTACAGTCACAACTGGAGGAAGAAAGGATAAAGGGGAACTTTGCATATTTAAAATACGACAAATTAATAGTAAGGAAACAAAATGAAAATACTCGTGAAAAGAGGAAAAGGGAGGACACAAGCCCACAAAACTCCTCAAGACAGAAGAGAGTTACTATAACCACCGAGGAAAATACTTCTACTCAATCTTCTGATAAGACCACCCGAGGAATTCTGAAACCAAACATTCTCAATAACGTGACACGAGGCAGATCACACTCTTTTTCAGAACTGCCAAAAAACTAATGTCTTTTACTACAACCCGGAACCGAAATAAAACTACTACCTCAACATTACCACTTAAATCAACTTTTGTAAGAAGCACCCCAAGCCGGCTGGTCACCGTGGGGGAAGAAGACCACAACCCTCCATCAAATAAAAATAATAAAAATAAAGAAAACAACATGAATAATAAAAGCAAAAGAGAACATAGCCTAAAGATATGCACATACAATGTGAGATCTTTGTCGACCACCACAAGGATTATAGAAATGAACAATGCCATAGAAAAACTGAAATGGGACATTATGGGACTCGCCGAAGTGAGAAAAATGGGCTGTGCCATAGAGGAACATAGAGACTACATTCTTTGTTATAAAGGCGAGACCGCAGGTCTTCATGGTGTGGGTTTCTTGGTTAAGAAAGCATTCAAAGCACATATATCAAGCTTTATAGGTATATCTGAAAGAGTTGGTTTGCTGAAAATGAACTTTAAAGACGGACCGCTATCCCTAATACAGGTCTATGCTCCCACTGAGATCTGGTGACGAAGAAATCGATTTTTTTTACAGCGATCTGAGAAAAGCAAATGAGATGGCAGATAAAAACTTGTTAGTCATGGGCGACTTTAACGCAAAAATTGGACAACCAAAACGACATGAATACACAATAATGGGCATTTACGGATTTGGGCAACGGAATAAAAGAAAGAGAAAGAAAGAACGTCTAATAGAATACGCGTGCGAAAACAAACTCTCAATAATGAATACTTACTTCAAGAAGAAGGATTCACGCAAATGGACATGGAGATCTCCGGATCAAAAGACAACAAATGAAATAGATTTCATACTCAGTACAAACCCAAAATCTGTGATAAACATAGAAATACTAAACAGGATAAACTACCCATCAGACCATAGAATGATAAGATGCTCCCTGAAAATCCAACAACATAAATTGAGTCAAAGATCCTTTAAGTCCCTACCTAATGCTCTAAAGTCTATGCAAGAGAAAAATAAATTCTTATTGGATCTGGAAATCAACATAGAGATACTATATAAATCCACGGAAGGCCTCGAAAACATACAAACTCTGAGTAACAAATTGGAAGAAACACTGACTAAAAGTATGGAAGGAGACGAAATAACGAAAAACAGAAATAAGAAAAATAAAATAATAAGTGAACAAACACTAAACCTAATCCAAAGACGAACAGAGCTATTAGCAACAAAAAATAAATCTAAGGAATTGAAAAGCGAACTAAAGCAACTGTATAAAAAAACAAACAGAGCAATTAGAGTGGATTACGAAACCTATAGAAGATCAGTAGTTGAAAGAAATATGTCCAAGTACCGTAGCTCAAAAAGAGCATTTAAAGAACTATCAACCCACACGAACTGGATACAAGGGCTGAATGACAAAAGAGGCGAAACTAGAGATAGAGAAAACATAATAAAACACGCAACAGCTTTCTATTCAGATTTATATAAAAGATCACATGGCACCGTGCAGGAACAAAACAACACTGAAACTGAGAAAACCGATCAACAACCATCCCCAAACCCATTAACGGTAGACGAAATAATGAAGTTTTATTTAGACTTAAAAAGTTAAAATCTGAGAAGAGCCCAGGTCCAGATCAAATCACAAACGATGCATTAATATTAGGAGCACCCGCATTAGTAGATTACCTAGCCAAACTCTTCAATCTTGTATTGGAAACAGAACAAGTACCAATACAATGGTGCCAATCCAACATCATTTTACTTTATAAAAAAGGAAACCCCCTGGACATCAGCAATTACAGGCCAGCTTACTGTCATCAATTTACAAACTTTTCTCGTCAATAATACTGAGTAGATTGGCACCAGACATAGACAAAAACCAGCCTATCGAACAAGCAGGCTTCAGGCCACATTACTCTACAATAGACCACATACATGTCATTGAACAAGTCATGCAAAAGTTCAGAGAATTCCACAAACCTCTCTACATAGCATTCGTCGATTACTCCAAAGCGTTTGACAGCCTAACACACTCAGCCATATGGAATGCTCTAAGAGAAAACAAGATTAGCAAAAAGTATATTAACATCATAAAGAACATCTACACGAATAGCGTGAGTAGGGTGAAGCTAGAGAGGCAGGGTGAACACTTTGAAATTGGAAGAGGAGTGAGACAAGGGGACCCCCTCTCTCCAAAGCTATTTATCGCCGTGCTGAATGAAATTATCAAAAACGTGCAATGGGAAAACAAAGGCGTATGGATATTAAATAGAAAATTGACTCATTTAAGATTTGCTGACGACATCGCGCTATTCAGTGAAACAGCGCAAGCCCTGGAAACAACGCTACGAAACCTAAACGTAGAAAGTCAAAGAGTTGGTCTATACATGAACGGATCTAAAACAAAAATTATGACAAACAGTAACAAAAAAGACATAACAATAGAAGGAAAGAAGATAGAGTATGTGGACAACTACGTGTATCTGGGCAAAATGGTATCATTCGACAGTAATAACAACGAAAATGAAGTGGACAGGAGAATTAAAATTACTTTGCAAAAATACTGGTCGAATAAAGAAATCCTAAAGGGAAACTATGATCCAAAAACGAAAAAGATAATAATAGATTCCTGCATTCTCCCTTGTTTAACATACGGCAGCCAAACATGGGTGTATAAAGAAAAGGTGAAAAACAAAATCCTGTCCAAAACTGAGAAGGATACACAAAACAAGGAACACTGATATCCGGAAAAAAAAAACAAGACTAACCGATGCACTACAGTTTTGCCTGAGGCAGAAATGGCGATGGGCCGGACATGTAGCAAGATACAAGGACAAGAGGTGGACTATTCTAATTACTAAATGGATAGGTCCGCTAGGCAAGAGGAGCGTGGGAAGACAAAAGAAAAGATGGACCGACGATATCATAGAGATTGCGGGAAAAACTGGATCAATATTGCCAAAGACAAATGCAAATGGAAACTGATAGAGGAGGCTTTTACCCACAAGGGCTCACACATAATGAAATAATAAATTAATTTGAAATGTCAATTTATATGTAGTTGTGTGAGAAATAAAGCTGTAATAATAATAATAATACTTAAAATATAGGCACTAAGTGGATATATAGATTGTTTTTTTTCCGTTTGATGGTTTATTTCATTGGGTTTAAGTATATAAAAGTTAAAAGACATAATATACTATGAATCCATAACATACATAGAGAAATAATTTACACGTAAATTATTTCATGGTAAATTATTTCTCTATGTAAAATGGGTGATCTGTAACACAGGGCCTTACCTATCTCAGACACCCTTCTCCATATAAGGTTAAGTATTATGATAGTCACTGTATTTTGATGTCGAGATAAATAAAGATTTTTTATTATTATTATTATATTATTATTATAATCCTAACATTGATTAAAGTTCCTTAACCACGTGCGCACTTTAGGAAGAAAGAAAGAAAAAGTGTTTATTTGTCACAAAACGACACACATACAATATAAGAACATACTTATGCTAAACCCTCAAAAATAGTATTAGTAGTACTTAAATTATGTTAGTAACTTTCTTAACCAACTGTACACAACCAACAAACCCAACTAAAACTTAACCATTTCGCTTTTACCGCATAAACCTTGCAAAGGTGAGAAGGTACTTCACGCCGGAACAGCTCCTCAATTTGTATCAAGCGCAAGTTCGATCATGCATGGAGTACTGTTCTCATCTCTAGGACGGATCTGCCAAATACCAACTTGACGCACTAGAGTCGATCGAAAAACGAGCCAAGAGGCTCATCGGCGAGTAGGCTCTGGTCAAGTCAAAGCTGCCAGATTCTTGAACATCGTCGCCGAGTTGCCAGCCTGTCGGTTTTTTATCGGTTACATTTCGGGGAGTGTGCGATGGAATTGCACGATATAATTCCACCTAGCCGGTTCATCATCGGACTACCAGACGTACGGCGATGCGCCATCGCGATGGCATGCATCGATACATGGTAGACATCCCACCCATACGCACAAAACGTTTTGGGAAAACTTTTATAATGCGTACAGCACGTGTGTGGGTACTATGTACCCAACTGTAAATCTACCATTTGCTATACCTATGTGTCGTTCGTTGACTTATGTGTGCCCTGGCAGTTGAGTGTGTCATGCCCTCTCAAATGTCTCTCTGATGGTGGCGCGTGTGTTGGATCATTCGGTTCCCTTCATGATGGTTGAGCTGGGTGGTGCCGATTCATGCGTCATGTTCGTGAACGGGCGCCGTCAGTTGGGATTGGTCATAACTTAACTGCTTCGGATGTTGATGTTTTTCTAGTACCTATTATATAACTGCACAGTACATATGTGAGTACTTTTAATACTTTATACCTTTACATAGTATAGTGTGTAGTGCTATTCTGGGTGCATTGTCCTCACATATGTGAATTTATTAATGTATGTATGTACCTAAATATTGTAAATATCTTCTTTTTTTTTAAAGAGTAAGTATGGAGTTTCTTGTGCATTCTTCTCCATAACAAGCTACTTTCCGAATGCACGGTAGAATCAACTTTTATTCCATGTAAATTTAAAAAGTATGGAGTTTCTTGTGCATTCTTCTCCATAACTAGCTACTTTCCGAATGCACGGTAGAATCAACTTTTAATTTGTGACATTCAAAAGTGCCACTTGGTGGCCCAGTTGAAATAAATATCTTTTGTCTTGTTTTGTCTTGTAAGGAGTGGAATTCCCTGCCGGAGTCTGTGTTTCCCGATAGCTACAATCTAGGGGTATTTAAGTCAAGAGTGAATAGGTTATTTCTAGGCAAGCGTGTTTTACCATCGACCACATCATCGCTTACCATCAGGTGAGATTGTGGTCAAGCGCGAGCCTATAGGTTATAAAATAATAATAAAAAAAGTCTAAAAATATCTCTTGGGAACATATTCCTACTGTTATACATCTCTATGCCAAATATCATCTAGATCGATCCAGCCGTTTGAGCGTAACAAACATACAAACACACACACACAAACTTTCACCTTTATAATATTAGTTTGATACCTAAAACTGAAAGAAAGAAAGAAAAAAAGAAACATATTTATTTGTGACCGGCACAGGAGACACGAGAAAATAAGCATACACTTAAACAATAATAAAATAAAAACCCTGTGCGAGACCAAAAAGGCTCCTATCTCAGCATATGCAGCGATATCCAAAAAAGGTAATAACGCTGCGCTGATATTCTGATAGGGCCTACTGTTGATGCCACGGACACACTAACGGAAACAGGACTTATATAATAAAATAAAATAGAAGAATATATAAATAGCAAACAAAATAGAATGAAACACTGAATGTGGGTCAAAGTATGTGTAAGTATAATACATATATATAAACGCGATGCTCAAAGATCATTTGTCGAAACCGTAGACAAACGACAGAGCGCGCAGACCAAAGAGTGGTTTATTAAAAATACGGAAGAAAATAGAAATCTATGGTCGGCTTTTAAAAGAAAAATATTATGTGAGTTATGTTATGAAATAGTGTAAATGAATAAGTGTAAATAAACCTAACCGCGTGCAAACTGCTTTAAATCTAATAAAAAAACCATATGACAATAAACCTGCTAAAACAACAAACAATTTCCCTTTCATCTACTGTTGAACCTACCCAGTGGCGTAGTACGCGGATGTTTGATCGTGTAACATACGCGCCACTGAGCGTACACAGCCTTGTCACTCCGCGTTAGTATAACTAAAACTATCGTGTATTTTGTTCGCTATTTATTGTTGCTAGCCGGTTTACTTCGGATTAACATGTTTGATTATGTGATTAAAATTGTTTACGTAGGATTAAACGTGAATAAGGAATGGGTTTGGGAAACATTTTCTTGGGAAACTTATTCTAATTTAGATAATTGTTGTTGTTTTTACTTTAAAATAATTTTATTATATTAGGTATTTACGATTTATTCTTCGTTCGGCCCACTGATTTTCGGCCCAAATGCCAAAATCCTGGTTCGTCCCAAACAATATGCTTCCTTCGTCCCAAAATATAATTTTAATTATTTTATGCCTGCTTCGTCCTATTTTATATTCCTTCTACGGCCCATATCTTTTTTGTATGTACCAAACTTACTTGTTTGTACAATCAGCTATTAAAAAGGGTTACGTATTTTGAAATATTTATCATCAATAAACTATTTTAAACCACCGCTCCTCTCTGTCTTCTCCGCGATGGAAAATGTACTCGTATTATTATAATAATACTTTTTAGCCGCTCTTGCTCCGTGAGCAAGTTACACGTATAGGTACAGCTGAAGTCACCGGAATCTGTTTCAAAGAGTGGGTAAAAAAGATCCACCCCTTTTATATATTGCGTCCTTTGTTTGTTTTGACTCATTTGGCCAATAGCATTACTTTCCGTTATCAGCAAAACAGGCTTCACGCTAGCTCCTGTGATGCAAAGTGGTGCATTCAATTCAATTCAATATTAGTACTCATTCGTCACCAGTTTAAAGTGTGTATAAAGAAAGATTGAGAATTGATCGAGTTTGTCATAGCTAAGGATAAATATTTGGGCGTCATACTGGACTCATCGCTGCACTTCAGTAAGCATATAACTTCCGTGTTGTTGGAAAATAAACTAAACATGGTATTATTTGCTGATGACACATCTTTATTTTATTTTATAATTAGACTTAACAGTGAGGTTGACGGCGTAAATCCATATCCAGACATACCAATCATTTAGTTTTAAATGGTGTTGGATGTCTGTGTCTTTTCTGGCTACTTAAAAAAAACTCAAAACTGGTGATAGATAACAAACTTCTAATATACAAGACCATACTGAAGCCAATCTGGACATATGGCATCCAACTTTGGAGATCAGCCAGCGCCTCCAACATAATGAAAGTGCAACGGGCACAAAATTATATACTAAAAAAAATATCCAACGCCACCATGGTTTATCAAAACAACAGAAATTCATGAAATCCTCAATATTCCTATGGATCATTCAATGAGGAGATAAATGCACATGGCGTCCAGTACAAATCCCGACTGCTAAATTATCCGAACATGCTCGCAGAACAACTTACAATCCCAGAAAGCATCCGCCGATTAAAAAAGCGGCGGGATATTTTCGACCAGAACAGTGAGCCAGAAGAGTGACTTTGTAAAGATGGGGCAGACCCCACTGAGAGTAGAGCCTAACACGCCATCCGAACCATTTCATCTGCTCATAGTGAAAGACAGATCGCAAGATAAAACAAACAAACAAAAAAAATACTTTTTAGTAAAAACGGCGACAGACATAATTACGTTAGTATAAATAGGAAACAATTAATTCAACCAGGTTTTCAGACTGGCTAAAGTAGCCTCTTCTTTCATGGGGTACTGTATAAAATGCTACAATAAAATTCCTTCCCCCATTCTATAACTGAATGAGACGAAATTTAAAACTTGTATAAAACGCACACTATGCAGGCAGGCATATTATAAGTTGGGCGCTTACATCGCAGATAAAAATGCTTGGCTCAATCATAGCCCTGCTCCACAACCACTAGGGCGCAAAAACAAGTGATATGTAGAACATTATTGTTTTGAAGTATTGTTGGACCTGCTGAAGACTGTATGCATATATTTTTATTGTATAAACTCAATTTCGTTTAGTGATAACTGCACAGCATATGTGTGAGTACTATGTACCAACTGTAAATCTAAGATGTACTGTACTTATGTGTCATTCGTTGACTTGTGTGTGCCCTGGCAGTTGAGATTGTGTCATGCTCTCTCAACTGTCTCTCTGATGGTGGCACATGTGTTGGATTATTCAATTTCCTTCATGATGGTTGAGCTGAGTGGTGCCAATTCATGCGTCATGTTCGTAAACGGGCGCCATCAGTTGGGATTGGCTTACTCGCCAACTCAACTTAGCTGCCTCGGCTAGTTTTTAATTACCTATTTTTTTATTGTTTGTTTCACTCTTGATGCTTTTACTTGCACGACTTTTTACATCGTTCTCACAAATCTATTTTTTCAACAAGAATGATGTAACCAAATAATAAACTGATGGAAAAGAGAGTCCGTGGAGTTTCTTGCACATTCTTCTCCATAGAGACCTACTGACGCTTGCTAATGTGCAACTAGATTCATATTTTTTTTGACTATTCTAAAGTACGATGTATTATAAGTCGAAAAAAAAAATGTATTTTTTTAATTTTACGCTTCAGTGTGCATGTGTGTGTGTTATTTTTATTGACTGTACCTTTAAAGTACTTGTAATATGGGACGAAACAGTACTTCAATGATGATGTGGGACGAACTAAGAATTTTTTGGAATGTGGGACAAAACTTCGGGCCGAACGAAGAATAAATCGTATTTACTACTATTCTTCTTCTTAGCGTGTTGATAGCAAATATAGTTTCTAAATATAATGTTTGACGCAGAATTCTGCCACGGCAATACCAACCGGTGACGAAGCCTTAAGGTTTTCATATGCACAGGTAACAGGGCAGACCGCGCAAGACGAAAGGTGGACCCCGAAGACCATAGTCTTCGGGGAGACGCTGCACAGACACTGAAGGTTGGAGCCATCCGAGAATCACCACCTGTGGAGGTTTTCTGTGGTGCGGCCGACCTTTGTGCGGAGTCTATTAAGAGTTTTCCAGGTCGGCCATGGCAACGCGTGCCCAGACGGGAGACTCTCCGATGGCTCGATGAAGTAGTCAGCAGGAGTATTTACTACTGACATTTTTAGTCTAGGTGCAGTCAAATCTAAGAAAATAATTTTCTTTAAACAAAGATTATTTAATAATGTCAAACAAAGCAGCTTCATGGGAGATGCCGAGAGTCAAGAGGAATAGATTACAATCGAAGAGATCTATGGCTTTTGTAGCCCGATATGAAGTTTTGATGATGAAAGTAATTTTAGCCAAGTAGACAGTTAATTTACCTATACATAAATAATAAAAAAAATCAAAAACCCAAATGCCTAAGAAGCGAACTAAAAAGACGTAAACAAGAAGAAAATCATGCTGTGCAGTCGGAAAATACATATTCGCGAGCTGGCTGACCAAATACAGATCATTTTTTTTATTTATAACTTTTTAGTAATATTTTTATTAGAATTAGGTAATCACTCCTTAAAACCCTTTATTTTGATACTCCACACGATGGGGTTGGATGAAAAAAATCTATTGGGTCCCCACAATATACCAATATTATACAATTTACTCGCAGGGTTAAGACAAATTGATTGACGTCAGAATCATCAAAATCGGCCAATGCGTTTGGTCTCTAGAACGCTACATAGGAACAAACATACAAAGACTCCCTCCTTCGGCAGTCGGATAAGTATTGAAGGAATTTATTGTTATAATTTCAGTACAAATAAAAATATTTGATATGGTTAGAACAACCAACGCAAGCATGGAAAAAAACAACTTTAAAATTATAAATTGGTACAAAATAGGCGCGTATCAATTCATTAAAAAACTAAAGCTGTTAACAACTGACATCTCATTAAACTGCAGTGCATTTTGAATTATGATTTATGCTAATAGTCATTAATTTCTAATAATGTTATGACATATTAATACCCGAATAAGACGTTAATCACTTTCAATATTAATTTAAACGCGACCAATTAAAATGACATGTACTTTGATATTTCATGTCCGCATAACATTATAATAAGTTGTAAATGAAATGTATGTTTTATGTATATATGTTGTGTGATCGTAACTTAGTAAAAACATGAGTTATATAACATATATGACTTCGGCTACTTTTGATTGACAATATTCACTAAAAAAATAAATCATTACAGTACAAACATTTTCTTAATGTACCTCGGCAAACTTCGTGTTTCGTCAGTCGTCGGCGTTCTATGAGTTCTCTTTGTACTTGGTGCAGACAGGACGCTCTCAATCAACTTGGAAGTATATAGAGTTGTTAAATTTAGTCTTGTTATACTTTTTTTTCCCTTGTATGGTTTCTTCTACATATTGTTTTGAACGTGTGAATATTGTAGACCTTCTAGATTTCTAGATGCTTTGTTAACATTTTGTCTTGATTTTACTTACTTTTTTTTGTGTTTATTTTTTTTTTGCTTACGACTTATTGTCCGGCCTACACTGTCTCCCCATATCTAGGTACTAATGCTGTTATATGGAAATATTGTAAAACCAAACCAATTTTTAAAAGAATAACCATGGAGTTTCTTGTCGGTTCTTCTCCATAGGAAACGACCAACCCGCACCGTGCACCTTTTGTCGACGTTTTGTAAGTGCCCGTAAGCCTATGTGAAATAAAAAAGTTTGATTTTAAATACTCTTTTAGCATAATTTATTTATTTAAAAAATGGAAGGAAAGCTGCTAAAGCTGCTATTTGTTACTATATATTTCACACGGAAATCAAAATAAAACAACAATAAAGTACTTAGTTCCGAATTCAATTTTTATACTTATTGATGGACATGGAAAATAGCATTAGTTTCTATTCGGAAATGTGATAATTGCCGAGGGACATATTAAGAAAATAATTGTAATGTACATGTATAGTTTTGAAATCAGACACCGTAATTCGAAATCTGATTCGGATATGATTCTCAGAAAAAGCGATACGACCCAGGCTTACTGCCTGACAATGGCATACACAGCCCAGTAACTGGGTGGCACTTGATCCTTAGCAATACTTGTGTCAGGTTTCTAGCTTCTGAATACCTGTCATAGATCTACAAATGAAAACCTGGACCAACAGCTTAACTTGTTTTCGAGTCACGGAAAATAATGGACGAACCGACTTTTCTCGAGATTAGTCCGTGAAGATCGACCCATGCTATTGTAAGTTAGTTGACAAAAATATCTATTTAGTCCGTCAGTTAGATGATCAAAAAACATTGGACACGTATTTTCTTTTGCCACGTAAACAAAAAATTACGACGATGTTGTTGTTTTATGACGAGTGCGTTGAAATATCGTGTGACGTCATGGTGTGCTAGACTTTATACTGACAAAGTGACGTCACAAGCGGACTCCTGAACTTTGATGCGCTTTATCTTTGTAAATTTTTATTTGTTTGATAGAGCAAAAAATACGGGCCCAATATTATTTGGTAATCTCACTGACGGACTAAATAGAATTATCATTTTTTTATCCAGGAAACCTCCCTATAATTTAGCCATTAGCTCTCCTTGTTTTGATTGAAAATTGACACTAAGAACTATGTATGTCGTTGGATAGTAGTACCTAGGTAATTTTATGTCAATTTAATCACGATCGGTCTAGAATTTTCTCATGCATTGGTATTACCGACTTTTTGTCATCGTTATGTGACGTATATTTAAATAACCTAATAAGTAATGCTAGAATAGTGTGACATAATAACAACAAGGGTTGGCAGGAAAGCGAGACGGCAAGAAGGCAATCTTTAAGTATCGGTCGAAAAAATGGAATGCCGTGGAAGATTCAGATGTCATATAATTAGTCAGAATTGTCACGGTTCGTCAATTTCTATGAATAAAATTACAATGTTACTGACACGTTTGCTTTATAGGGGAAGTATTGGCAATACCGTAGCAGCGGCCAATGAGGCGTCCTTGAGAATATGAAATTAAGAACTTAGCAGCCTTTAATGATTTTTGACAAGTTCTCATGCGTCAATCGGTCTTGTGCGTCTCGCATCCACCGGATACCCGCGACCTTCACCATTGGTCCACAAACAAACAATTTTACCTCTTTGTAAATGTTAGTTTAAAGTATTCAGGATTAAAACCAATTAAAGACTCATTTCAATTATGTTTAATTATACCTAAATGGGTATTTAATACCCATAGTATTCATAAAGTGGAGTATAAAAAGTAGTCAATTTTTTAATTCTGATTTCAGAAACCAACTTTTAGAAACAGTTCTCCTTACCAATTAAGGCAACCCTGGAATCAAACTAGTTAAATCTGAGTTACATAATCGTAAATCAACAGTTTATCGATCATATTCACGCGACATTGTGCGTTAATGGTTTGATTAGCATATAATATTATTTTAATTAGCAAAAAGTTAATTTATTACTGATTAATGATAACAATTATTATGGTCACAAAAAGTTCATATTTATTTTTGTAGGCACCAAGTATACAGCCACACCTTTGTAGTTACTATGGGTATTAAATACCCATTTAGGTATAATTAAACAGAATTGAAATAAGTGTTCCATTGGTTTATTTCCTGTATACTTTAAAATAATAATTGTATAGAGGTATAATTGTTTGTTTATGGACCAATGACCTAGTGAAGGTAGCGGGTATCCGCTGCAGCAAGGATTCAGAATTTACTGAAATTGAAATTGTTTGTAAAGGATTATCTTTGGAAGCATTGATCTAATTGCAAATAAAAGAAAGAAAAGTAATTATTACAACAGAAAACGACGCGAAGCAGAAAATATCTCATCTAATGTTTTTTTTTACTAAAATCCTTAACGATTGTATTAGTATTATAGTAATTAAATTATGTTAGTCAAAACAAAATACCGATGTAGGAAATATTTTCACTGATACATAAGCAAACGTAAACTGAGAGTCACAATTATATTTTTTATCCCTGAACGGTTTCTCAGGGATAGGCACAGGGAAAAAAAAACATCAACACTGCTCTCAAAACAGAGAAGGAAAACATTGTGAGGGAACCGGCCATGTCTTAGAACCAATAATTCGGAGACTTGTGAGATCCATCAACCCGCACTAGGCACGCGTGGTGGATTACGGCCCATTCCCTCTCACAGAGAGGAGGCCTGCATGCAAAACGGACCAAATGCGAGTCTAAGTGCGAAAAAGGGGGTTCATCTATCCTATCCAATCCTAGGCAAAAAGCTAGAAAGAAATATCATACATTATAAAGGCGACAGTTTGTGAGTGTGTCTGTGTGTGTGTGTGTGTGTTTGTATGTTTGTTACTTCTTTACGCTGAAATGGCTGGACGGATACTAGCACGCACATAGGATACTTTTTATCCCGGGAATATGTTCCCTCAGTATAATTTTCGACATTCGGGCCGCTTGCAGAAGCTAGTGTCTAAATAAAATAATGAGCTTAGCTTCTGCTATGTAATAATAGGGTGAAAGAAAAAAGAAAAGAAAGAAAACTAGTTTATTTGGCAAATACAGATACACACAATGTAGGTACAAATAAAAGGGAACTACTAAGGTCTTTCATCCTATACTCCTTACCTATTTGAATATATAGGTCACTAAGACAAAGACTCCAATTTATGCATAAGCTTGATCAATATGTCAAAGTGCATTATGGTAATCTGTGACCCTGATAATAACTCATTTGTGAAGTGTAAGAACTTGACGTAAAGGAGTATTAGAGCATGTGAACACGGTTTAAACTATATTTACCTAGACCAACACGGTCAGGAAAACGATGTGTATAAACTATAAAACTGAAGTATTTCAAAACTTCAAAAAAGCGTTTTCTTGATTTTGTCCCAGTCTCTGAAACAAAAATGATTATATAATTAATGTGAAAATTGTCAAACAATTCTCTACAGCCAATCGTATAATTCGAAACTACTAATAGTATAACTGTATATTTTCGTAGGCGTTGGAAGGCCTCCCACTAGATGGGCCGATGACTGAGATCGGTCAATGTGGCGACGCCTGGGGGAGGCCTATGTACAGCAGTGGACGTCTTTCGGCTGAAATGATGATGTTGATGATGTATAACTTGAAATAAATAGGTAGATAAGTTTAATTTGTGATGCGTCGTTAACGTGGCATGCGGCATGTGTGATTAGCGAAAAAATGTAAAGTCACGAATGATTTTTGCGTTATTCTCCCTCCAAAAGTACTCCTTTCTCTTTCTCTCAGTGTAATTTTCTATGAATAGGCAAAATTCTTTCTTTTTCTAGTATATCTTCAAAATTGGGAGAAACTCCGTTCCTGAACGCAGCCTTTTTTTTCATAAACCGAATGCATGCTATACGAATTTCTCTGATAAATTGACTTTTCAACTACGCATTTTTACAGAAGACGCACATACACAACTCATTTGCTCGTAAAAAAGTATAATACTCACAACGGATCTTTGTGTCTCGGAATTGGCTGCAACACCCTGCGCAGTAGCTATTTTTGTGTCAATGTTAAAGGTGAAGATAGCATTGTAAATCTGTCTCTTTCACTCGCTAACGTTTGTCGCATCGTCCTATCTCGTTTACGCTATGCAGTATACTCGATGACAAACTGTTTCTTGCGCAATGGTTGGCAGAAACAACTTCAGAGACACAAATATCTGCTGTGACTACTATATGTCATTTTCTATAGCTCTTTAGAACATTTAACTACCTATATTTGCCAGCCTAACGTTCGATAAGCTAATTGATAACATCGACATGAAGGTACGTATAGGTATATTGTTTGAAACCGTGGGTTGTATTGTCTGTCTGTCAGTGACGTATTATCAGATGGAGCAGGAACAGACATGCCGATTGTATGAACAATATTGGTGTTTAAGTCAAAACTGGTAATCGGTTAAAACCAGTTTTGGCTGGTTTCCTTTGAATGGTTGAAGTCAAAACCAAACCAACCATGGGATTTAAAAGGGTTGAAAGTTCGATTATGGCAACGAAATATAATCTCAATTAATTGTAATAAATGGCGCACCTAAAGTCCTGTACCGCGTACCCTGTAGCCTGTACATGGTAGAACCTTATGGCTGCGTTAGCAAATTGTGTTGCCTTAACTGAAGACTGGACCAAATATAGGTAATATTTAAAAACTGGATTTATAATATATAATAAGTAAGTAAGATAAAGTATAAGTGTCAATTTGTTTGAGTCGAGTGGAAAAAGTAACTTAGAATATAGGGATAACAAAAAAAACGCGGTTTCTATTAAAAAAAATCCTATGAAATATGTTATAAAACGGGTAACACGAAAGTTACCAACCATGTTTCTAAGTGAACACTTTAAAGTAATTTGTGAATTGGTCAATATTATTTTTGTCTGATTAATTATAATTATCAATTTGACAGTGACACTGACAACTCCATTCGCCTCAATGATATTCGCAATGATCTGGCGTTGGCTTTAAAGGGATTTGATTTATAGATAACTAGTAGGTTTATGAGCTTAGCTTCAGCTTCTCTATCCTATTAATACCTGCTTGCAGTAATCTGATTACGAGGTAGATAGATACCTACATACTTGAGCTTGACGTATTCCACTAACATGGTTTTTCTTATAAATACATAGATTTAAAATTAAGTAGGTGGCGAATTTAAAAAAAACGGCCAAGTGCGTGTCGGACTTTGCACATTTTGGTTTCTGTACCAAATGTAGAATATTCAACTGATTTATCTTTTTTTTTTTGTTTTTACTTTAGTAGAATTTACGTAATAATAAAAACCACATTTCAAGTTCATATGTGAGTGGGAAATTACAAAATTCTTCGATTTTGTGACAGACAACGGATAGACGGACACGGTGTGAGTCCGTTTTTGACGGGCGCGTTTTGACCTTTCGGGTACGGAACTCTAAAATGAAAACACAACAGAAAACTGAAATGTTTCTTAATTTCATGTCATAAGATTATGTGACGAGAGCTACTTATTTCTTATTTTAATTGGAGCAGCTCAATCCCAAGCCGTTTTATCCTGAACGTAATCTTTAATGCTATAAAACGCTATTTGGCACAACTTACGTTTAATGAATGATTTGAATTTATTATGATTTAATAATATGATATAATAAGCTAAGTTTATGTGACAAAATGGGGCATTAGGCAAAACAGACCGCAAACTTTAAAACTGTTAAAGAAAGTATTCTGATAGTTTCGTACTATAAAATAAAACCCAGGCCCATTAATAAATGTCAATCCTGGCCATGGCAAAAACAAAAAAAAAACTTTTCACAAAAAATAAACTGACTTTTAAAGCAAAACACTAAAAAGTTGAAAAATAACTTTCGTTTCGGAAGTCGTTGTCGAAAACGATAATAACAAGAGGTACCAAAAGACACCGACTTACGATACGAAATAATTTTTAGTTTTTTGCCTTTGATTTCGGTTTATTTTTTGCTCTTGAAGTTGGTTTATTTTTTGTGAAAAGTTTTTAATTCTCTCTTTTTAGTTTTAGTACACCATCACTAAAAAGTGAGCAGTTTCCATAGTAGGGTAAGTACCTAAAGTATTGACAAAATACCCATAAAAACTCAAATTATACGTATACATTCGTGCTGTTTATCGCTAAAAGTTCGGTTGTATGTTTCATATCATGGAAACTTGTAATCTGATTTTGACGAAACTTGCACTATTCCCTAGGTCGAGAAATACTTAATCCAATAAAAAAGAATGACCACATACGTACAAACATTCAAACATACATACATACGCTTATGAAATTTGGCACACATGTTTAGATGCCCCAGCCCAGTAAAATATGTGAATATTGTGCAATACCAACAATATTACATACATACATACATATCGAATTGATAACCTCCTGTTTTTGACTTCGATATGAAAACAAAACCCAGGCCCATCTAACAGGTCTATCTTGGCCAAGGCAAAAAGAAAAATATCCATTATAAACTCATTTCAAATCAAGATAAACATAAAAGCAAATATGGCAATAAATATTTATCTTTTATTTAAATAAAACATCATGGAGCTAATTTAAATCATCAACAATGTCAATTATCTAATCCTTGCCCTGAGTTGCGTCTAAATTTAGTAATGTTTACGCCGACACCAACCAATTGGTACTTGAGGAATCTTTTACTACATTCTACACATTTTATTAGGTACTCGCTGACCCCCGCGGCTTTGCGCCCGTCAACTGGCTATCTACCTACCTACCACCTACCTATCTACCCTACCTACCTACCCACCTACCCTATCTACCCTACCTATCCTAACCTACCTATTTGTTAAACTATTTATTTGAATAAGAATTAATACTATAATACGAATGTAACCAACTTGTTTCTACCAGCGATCTAATTAAATTTTAGAACACAAAAGCTGCTATTGTGACTTTACTATGATAGTGAGATATATTCTCTAATAGTCTTTTTTGTAGTTAATAATGAGTACTTGAATCATGTAGTACATAATTTTTATGTATCATCAATAGTTTTCTCAGCGCAATCCAAATAATGAATGAAGGCAAAATTTTGCTACTATGGGTTATATTATTGCAATTTTCATAAGGATCTCTAGTTTTTTTTTGAACATTGTTTATGGCTGTTACTCGGGAATAATGTAGCTTTCCATAGGTGAAAGATTTTTTTTAAATCGGTTCAGTAATTTCGGAGCCTATTCGGTACAAACAAACACACAAACAAACAAAAAAATCTTTCCTCTTTATGATATTGGTATAGACTAGTAGTTTAAAATAGTAACCATGACCTAAGTTTACCTTGAGGTATTCAGGTAAATCTCTTGATATTAACTTAGGTTTATTTTAATGCTTAGAACAACATAGCTCACTCTAAAAGGGTTTGTTTGTATTCATAATATGGGCGTCAAATGACTTATTTTGCCTGGGAATCTTCATTGAAGGTTTTATGTTTGATTAAAGCTATATAGATTAGAATTTATGAATAAACATAGTTAATGCCTTTGGTGCCTTGAAGGTGAAATAAATTATAAGAATATTTGTGTAATGAGTGTGATGAATGTTGACTTGCGAAGTTACTCGTATTTCGTTCGGTTTTTACCCAACTGCAAGGAAAGGGTAATGTTTTTCGCGCGTATCTTGTATATATGTGTGTAAAAATTTTATTTATATAATTAAGACCTCGGTCTTGACCGTCCAAGTGTTCTTAGATAACCAACGTTAAAAAAAAACGAAACAGGCGGGTTTTTGGCGCCATATTGTGGGCGCCTCAATTTTTTTTCGTCCAAACGCATCGAGTGGGGTATCAAAATAAAGGGTTTTAAGAGGTGGTAACAAAAATATGATGAAATAGAAAACAAATTTATAACTAAAAAGATGTAAGTAAAAAAAACTATTTAAAATCTATAACCATACTTGCGAGCTGGCTTACTAAAACCATACATATCCTCCTACTGCACAGCATGATTTTCTTCTTGTTAACATATTTTCAAACTTAGCTTTCTTAATTTTCTTATATTTTTTTTAATTTCCTTTTTTTTATTGGTTTGATGATCTATGTTATAACCAATCTGTATTTAGGCGTCTGTATATAAATTTATATCAAGGAGAACATCGTGTGCAATCCTAAATATCCTCCATTCCTCCGTTCCTATATAATTATGACAGTATTGCTGACAGTTAAATTTTGGTTTGGATAGATTTAATTTTAATGATTTCGGTATATTATAAAGTCTTATGCTAATGAATGACATTTTATGTTAATTCCAAATTGATCAATATTTATGTAATGCTTATGAATGTAATACTATTATGGACTACTGTGTCTGAAAATAAATGAATTATTATATATTATTAAATCCTCGCCAAACCAAGCCTTAAGCATCAAAGCCTCTTCTTGTACAGAAGAGACTTTTGACAGTACCCTTGATTGTTACAAGCTTTTTTTTAAAATAAATATTACTGAGTTTACTCGTTTTTGGTTCGAGTTTACTCATCACATACAAAGTTAACATTGCGACTGATCTGTTGATATACGAGTAATAACATTTTATGCCTATTAAAGTAATAAATGGATATTTCTATTCAATAGTGCGGTTCGTCAGAGTTATAGCGTCAATGTGCAAACTATTTAATCGTAATTATGATTTTTTGTATTATTACCACAACAATTAAATTATTAAAATACAAATGATCGTGGGCGTCAATAATTAACCGATTACCTTACCTTGACTTGACACGAAAATATATAGTGGTACCCCAAACCCGCCCGGGGCAGGAAACTAAGCAATTGTTAATAACCCAATCAATTCTAAAATTAATATCATACGTAAGTAACCATTTATCAAAACATACATGGAATATTTAAAGCCAGTTCTGATAATTATGCTGTACGATTATTTTTTAATGAAGTTTGGAACTTAGTTGCAATGATCATCAATCAATGTGAATGCTTTGTCTTGAAGTCAACGAGAATAAGAGGCTTGCCTGATTGCTTGACGCGTTTGTAACCCCCGACGGAAAAATCATCATAACTCCTAAACGGATGAACCGATTTTGTATTTTTTTTTTGTTTTAAATGTGACTTTGTCAAGAGTGTTCATAGCTATTTTAGATTAAAATCGGTTCAGCCATTCAAGAGATATCCGCATTTTACTCTTTAAATCTGGGTTTTTTCGCAAGATGTCGTGTTATAATTGTGTGTTTCGATAGATTGTCAATTAAAGCGCGTCTACTACTAGGTATAATTACCTACTGTATACATGCAATATGTAGTTTAAGAAGCATGAAACACAAGTTAAATTATAATTAAAAAAACAGCCACAAAACCTCAAAAATGCAAAAAATAAGCATCGTACTCGCATCGGGGAACCGCTTAGTAAATAAAATAAACTGCTGTAAATGTTGGCCGACGCGAGTACGAGGCTTATTTTTGGTTTTTACATTGAGATAAAATGTACTAAGTACACTATTACCTCAATGGCTTTTTAGATGATTTTGTGTCGGGGCTTTTTTTTTATTTATAATATATCACACTGATAAGTGATTTTATTAAGCGAAATGGCAAGTACCTAACACATGGATGCAATGCGATGCAAGTCGACCGATTTACATTTGAAATTTTATTTAGAAAATATTTGCGCGATACCGCCTATCCATCAGGATGATCCCCTATGGTTGCAATAACCATAAATCAATGTGAATGCTTTGTCTTGAACTCAATGAGAATTCATCATTAAGTTGAGGTTACGAGCGTTTAGTTAAAATAACCGGAAATAGGCTTGTCTGTACTGTACTAAATGTTAGTGCCCATAAATGTGTTGTTTGTTTGTAGCATCGAAGATAATCTTAATGTATAGGTGATTTAAAGACTTCTTGTCTTTGTTAATTTTACTAGCTCTTTTTTTAATATTCGTTTAATTACCTTCTCATAATGTTAGCACTGAATCCCGATTTCTGAACCAATATTTCATAGTTGAGTGTTTGTTAAGCTTTTCTTTAGCACGAAAACCTGCGAAACTTTGTCATTAAAAAACTTTTTAAAAAGAAATCAAACCGCCTACCAAAACAAAACACTACAAAGCGAAAAATAAGTTTGTTTTCGGAAGTTGGTGTCTTTGGTTGGTAGGTAACTATTGTTTGCCATTTCAAACAAAAGAAGAATTTTCCAAATCGGTCCATGCGTCGTTAAGTAATCAGGGAACTTAAATTTTAATAAAAGATTCCGACGAATTGAGTACCTCCTCCTTTTTTTGAAGTCTCTTAAAAATAGGGCTTGACACGTACTCGCCGTCAAATACTTAATTTAGATATAAGATACGACAAGGCACAGGTGTTTGATCTAAACAGAATGATAACGATATCAAGAAACACAGGACATTATAAATTTTTAAATATTTGATTTAATTTAGTTTATCTACTCACTATGCAGGTAAACCCAAATTTAAAAAATGCGCTATTTAATTAAATTACAGTTTCTTTTGATTACAAATTCTTCGGCTGAAACTTTTTTAAGAAAAGAACAGAGAAAATGCTCTATTCCATCCTACAATTCATAGTTCATACATACGTAGATACATAAACAAAAGTCTTTGTTCTATTCACATTTCAATGTAAATAAAAAAGAAAAACCGGTCAAGTGTGAGTAGAACTCGTGCGCCAAGGGTTCCGTACCTAACCATTATACCGCCATAATAAAATTGGTATCCCTTTTATTGGTGGCTAAGTTTTAAAGATATGGGTAAATTTAGATTTTAAAGCTTAATTTTCATTTTTTTTTTCCTTATTTGTGCTGACCTTACTTTTTGCCAACTTTCGTGATTCTAGGTATATTTAGGTGTTTTGAAAATGTGATTGTAACAAATGTAATCCAGGTAAGTAGATTTTATGTGTTTATTTCTATCAAATTACTATCGAAACGTGTTTCACTCAAGTTACTACGACGTCCTGGCCAATAGATGGCAGTAGTGGTCTTTCAAAAGTCTTTTGTGCTCTATGTGCAAGAGTGCGCATATTCATTGTATACAAGATTACGCGCGCAATCTTGTACATTGTATCAGACGTTTATTTAAGATATTATGTATTTTATCATGACTTGTGTTTACTGCTATGCTAATAAACTGAATATTATTGTTTTTAGGATGTCTAGAAGACATGCTGCAAATGTGACATTGGTGAGTGATGCGCACTCTTGACATACATGCGCAAACTGGCACACCTGGCTGCATACTCTTGTCCGTTGTGCAAAAGTGCGCATTAAGGCTGCTGCATTTTTTACCCGACTGCCGAAGGAGGGTAATGTGTTTATCAGTCTGTGTATATGAAACCAAACGCGTTGGCCGATTTTGATGATTCATACGTCAATCGATTCGTCTTAATCCTGCGAGTGTCATAGGCTACATTAAAATTGGACAATAGAAAAATTTCGGATTTTGGGCGCCATAACGTGGGGGCCCAAATTTTTTTTTTCTTCCAATCCCATCGTGTGGGGTATCAAAATAAAGGGTTTTAAGAGATGATTTCAAAAATATATGACACTTATATGTTTAAATGTATCGTATTCATAAAAAACTTAACTAAAAAGTTATAAATAAAAAAAGTTAAATCAAAAAATCAAAAAACCCGACTGCTTCAAAAGCGAACTAAAAAGTCGTAAGCAAGGAAAAATCATGCTGTGCAGGAGGAGGATACATCTGGTTTTGGTCAGCCAGCTCGCGCGTATGTATCCTCCGACTGCACAGCATGATTTTTTCCTTGTTTACGACTTTTTAGTTCGCTTTTGAAGCAGTCGGGTTTTTTTGATTTTTTGATTTTTTATATTGTTCCTAAACCGTTACCTTTGTTTGTTTTTTTTTTCTTACTAGGTAGATGAATAAAGATGTATGTTGATTTGTAACTGCATTTTTTTATATAACGTATTATTAAAAGTGCGCAGTGCTGCACACCCCTACCCTAGTAGTCGCAAGCGTTACTGCTGAGCGTGACATTCTGGGTTCAATTTGCTGGTTGGGCTAAATGTCATTGGGTGTTTCCATCTGGTATTCCTCTGTAGCAGCCTGAAGTCTAGATTTGCACCTAGCTGATGAAAATAGACTCGGCACCTTATACCGTAGTTCTGACAGTTTTCGTTGATACTATTTTTGGTAGTCCCCGATTTGGTAGGTACCCCGCGAGTTTGCGACACTTTTTTTTAATATATTTTTTTCTTATTTATGGTGGGTTTGCTCTTGACTCTTGTCTAGGTCAGAGGTGACAGAGATGGAGTGAGGTTACCCAGAAGAAGCCTGTTCACTCTAACTTTGAAGAGATTCGGGTTGAATGCGTTCGGAAACACAGACGCAGGTAGTGAGTTCCTTCATTCGCTGTGCGCATTATGAAGGATGATTTGATTTGATTTGCTAAATCTGCACTATCATAACATTGGTATCGAATTGACGCGAGTTATTGTGGTATTTTCTTTAAGATATTTACTAAAGGTATAGGTAGGTCATTATGTAAAAATAAGTATTACAATTATTCACTGCATATAAATTTATTTTGACATAGTTTATTTAAAAAAAACTAAGAATTATTAACCTGCTATTTATTATTTTCTCAATCGTTTATAAATCGAGAAAGGTAAGGTATAGGTATTTTAAAAAGGTAACAAATTCTATAGGTTCCTAAGTATACCTCGACAAACATTTCTTTATACTAGCTAGGGAATTAGAAGGCCAATTAATACTTATTTAAATTAACCCAATAAGTACCTTTCTCAAAAACCGGCCAAGTACGTGTAGGACTTCGCACATTTAGGTTTCCGTATCAAACCACAAAATCAATTGGCTGTAATAGAAAAAATAAGAAAATTTCAAAGAAAATGACAGATTTATCAATATATTGGTATTCTTAAGTAAACTATACGTAATAATAACATTATCACCAAATTTGGAGTTGATAGGTCAATGGGAAATAACAAAAAAGTTAAAGTTCTTCGAAACGAAATTTTGTATAAAAGCTGACTTTGGTGGCTTCTCATTCCATTGTTTAGCAACATTTTTTTTAAATTAAAATTTCGTACTTATCTCCTCAATGAGTTTGAAACAAAAATATTCCATTGGTTGGAGCAGGACAATATTTTTTTTCACTTGCCCTTTTAACTGTTTCTATATAAAAATATATTTTGCCAATTTGTATGGCTTTCAGTCAATAAGATGCTTATACTGTGAAAATTTGAAGAGTGTAGCTTCAATCGTTTAGCTGTAAAACCTGTGTTGTCACACACAAACGGATGTAAAGACAGACAGGCAGAGCTGAGTAACAGCTATAGGGCTCCGTTTGGACCCTTCAGGTACGGAACCCTAAAAAGACTACACCAAAATTTGAATTTTGGCGTAGTCTTTTAGGGTTAAAATGCTAGTGTTGATATGCTTATATAGGTTTATTTATAAATATATCTACACTAGCATTTTTACGACATCCAACTATTTGTCTTCACCATATACGCAACATTAAATGGCTACTCCGATCACTTAGGCTAAGTTTACATCGTATGCAAATCCGCCACGAATGCAGTCAGTGTGCATTTGACATGAAGGACTGAGTTATGTCTATAACACCATTAAGTTCTGTGTGCTATGTCGGCAAGTGTTTTGCCATATATTAGGGCACAGATGCATCGCCCCGTGAATTATGCCGATCGGTGACCCGTATGCTGCTTGCACCTAATATATTGGCACACATAAGTCAATTGCAGAACGTCTGCTGTGTTTGACTTGCCAACTTCACATAGGTGTGGTATGAATTGTGGATTTATGTGGTTTCCCCTTTTAATACTAAAAACCATATTGCTATTATTTTTGGGCATTGTTGCTCAGGCATTGTTGTTGTAAGTAACCTCTAAATGTTAAAATGCGTACTAATATTTTAAATGCGAAAATAACTCCGTCTCTCTTTTTTGTTACATTTTTATGTCTAAATCGCTGATCCAACTTTGATGAATTTTGCTACTTGTGGAGATGGACTGGACGGAAAAAGACTCTCATGGTCTTTTCTTTCGGGAGAACTTAAACTAGGGATAAGTATTGACTATAACGCGGGCGGAAGCTACTATGTCGCTAGCACTTGCGACTGTTTATTGGGGTGGCCATTAATTGCGTATGCAAGTCATCCCCTGCCATTTCAATACCGTGTAGAATTGTAGATCAACAGTCGTCAGGCAGGGGCAAATATGCCTTCTATAGTATTAGATAATCGATCCTTGAAACCTTGCAATCTCATATAATAGCCCAATGTATTTGTCTCCATATTCTACAATAGTCCTGCAGCAGCTGGGGATTGTCCTTGGGCGCTCATTAGTGCATACAGGGTTAATTGCCGGTTGGTGTCACATTTCATCCTACATGTCTAACTAGGCCTCTTCGAGTTGGTTTCGACCAATGGCACGCCTTTCAAGGCCCAGGACCCTGGGATCTCAAGAATAATAATAAAAAAAAAAAACCTTTCTGCACAAAACAAAAAAAGTTTTAGGAATAGTATTTGAAAACATTGCAGATACCAATAAACATTAGTCTCTACCAACAGTAGTTAAAATAATAACAACAATTATTAAAATAAACAGGTACGTTAACAAAAGTAATTTAAACTAGATTAAGAATGCAGATCATTATGTATTGGTAGATAATTTATCATAGTTAATGCAAAAAACTGTTAATGTGTTTTTACAAGTGGTTATCATGCAAGTTATACCAATCATTTGTCAAATCTGTTCAATATTTTTACAACAGGATACAGTCATAATGATTAGGTATCTACCAGCATAATTATTGACAGAATAATACAAATATATAATGCTTAAGTTATGCGCGGATCTTATTAGTGTTGTTCTTCTGAAAGGCCAGGTGCTTAGTACTCATAACCGTGCCTGTATGCCCAGTGCCCTGTTTATAAATCTAACAACGTGACATATTTATCATAATTGTGATATTTTTACGAAAAGTGCTGTTTAGTATAAAAACTTTTTTACAAAAATTTATAATTGACTTCCAAATAAAAACACTACAAAGTGAAAAATAACTTCGATTTTGGAAGTCGGTAGTCGTTTATTGTCACCGGTTTCCGAAATTGAAGTTTTTTCACTTTGTAGTGTTTTCTTTGGAAGTCGCCTATATTTTTTTGTAAAAAGGTTTTTATTTTTTACTTTTTAGTTGTGGTAAATATCTTTAATGCCCTCAGTTTTGCAAGAATAGATTACCCGAATAACATGAAACTTGAATACAACCGGTGAAATTAGAGGGTACCAGGGGGAACATCTGCGTATCCCTTAAGAGCATACCGGCGTGATGTTATATTATAAAATGGTGTAAACAAAAAACAGACATGCAATTGCAGCAATTCCGAGAGATTAGCCGTAATTTATTGAAGAGTTCTGTTGTATATATCCGAAGTTCCCTAACAGATCAATGATAAAAAAAACCTTGAGAATCGGTTCATCTAGTAAAAAGTTCTGAGGTGAGGTGAGCACATAAAAATACAGTCGATTTGAGAACCTCCTCCTTTTTGAAGTTGGTATAAATTTTGACAGATGTCATGTAAAGCTACAACTAAAATATGGCCGCCAGATATATGAACGTAAAACCGGCCAAGACGGCGAGTCGGACTCGCGCACGAAGGGTTCCGTTCCATTACCGCAAAAAAACAGCACAAAAATCACGTTTGTTGTATGGGAGCCCCCCTTAATTAATAATTTTATTCTGTGTTTAGTATTTGTTGTTATAGCGGCAATAGAAATACATAATCTGTGAAAATTTCAACTGTCTTGCATCATTACGGTTCATGAGATACAGCCTGGTGACAGACAGACATACAGACAGACGGACCGCGGAGTCTTAGTAATAGGGTCCCGTTTTTACCCTTCTAGTAAGGAACCCTAAAAAGACCTGAGTAACTACCTAATAATGTTCTTGGAAAAATACCTTATGATATCATGATGCTTATGCTCACTCCATCGTCGACTTTGTCTCTGTCTTCTCTGACCTAGACTAGAGTCTAGAGCAAACACATCATAAAAAAATGCCCCAGTAAACAAAAAATCAGAAATACTGACTGTAACATCATGTTGACGCCCAACTAACATTGATTATGTTTGTGTTATTTTTTTTTGGACGCGAAATACGTGTATGAAAATATACGTAACAATACAACGAAAATCCGAGGCAAGTTAGTTTGAACCTAAAAACTGAAATAAATGTATATGGGTATTTTTAATATCGTGCACTGAAAACAGCGTATGATATACTGTTCAGATAATAGTTTGTTGACCTACCCTTTGTTTACGAAAAAGGGCTCCCACGAGTAATTCAAAATTCAATTCCTCAAACGAGTATTCGTAGTGTCGAAGAACGGCTATGTGCGTAAACCTAAGATAATGTTTCGGCTTAGTTGATAAGCACAGGCCATTACAGTTATTTGCTCGACTTGGCCTGTCCAAACTGAAAAGAACTAAAATAGCCAATTCTTTGCTCACTCAGCCTTTTAACATTCTCACTGCCGAATGAAAAGGGAACCACGTGGCCCAGTGCGGGTAAGTGGATGTCACATGTCTTCGAATTTTTGGTTCTAGAACATGCCGGTTTCCTCACGATGTTATCCTTCACCGCATTTAGAGCAGTAGTGAGCATGAACTACGAAATGTAACTTACTACTGGGTCATCACCACTCCTCAAATCATTATCATCGTAATTTATTATGAAGAATAGATGAGTGATCATTCTACAGCTTCATTTTCTTTCACAAAAGATATAGGTCTCCAATCATCAAGAGCAAGCAATAATGGAAACTGAGATGCAACCCATAGACTTACAAAGCAAAACAAAGTTCTATTTATTCAGAGCGATTAACATTGCATCAATAATTTATATGGCAATTTAAATTCGTGGGAAACAATACGAAGTTCCCACATCGAAATCACATACCTAATACTTATTCATTATAACTTAACTCGACAAACAAGGACTTATACGTACACGATAGATACATATAACTAACTTGAATCATGTAAGTACAATAACTGCCAATACCCTATCATTAGAACATATTTAAATGATTTAAAACGGCTTTACGGAAGCAGACTAGGAAATAAACAAACATGCCTAATTATACCGTCTATTGTTCTATTGTTTTCATACTTAAGAACTCATGTAAAGGCAGTCACAGTAGGCAGGTACCTTATGAGACTCCCTATGAATATGTCAATCAAATTTTTTTGTAGAATAATTTGCATGCAAAGAGATTTTTATCTAAACGAAAAATGATTGGATCACGTTCGATTTTAATTGTATCAATAAATTGTTTTTAATTGTTATAAAAATTCTTGCAGTGATATAAAGTTATAAATTGCTGAGTGTCATAGGCATTTGGAGAGGACTCAGAGTTTCCTTACCTGATCGAATCAGAAATGTACAGATCCCTAAGAGAACCAGGGTTACCGACATCATCATCGCATCATCGGCTTATTAATGTTCCCACTGCTGGGACACAGGCCTCCTCTCTGTGAGAGGGAATAGGCCGTAATCCACCACACGGGCCCAGTGCGGATTGGTGGATGTCACATGTCTTCGAATTTTTGGTTCTTGGTCATGCCGGTTTCCTCACGATGTTTTCCTTCACCGTTTTGAGAGCAGTGGTGAAAAAATAATTTACACAAAGTAAAGCGCCTGCCTGGGCTCGAACTCACGACCTACAACTTGTAAGTCGCGGCCGATACCACTGGGTTACCGACATAGTGCGAAGAATTGCCCAACTTAAGTGGCAGTGGACAGGTCATATTGCTCGCAGAACGGATGGCCGATAAGGCAGAACAGTTCTGGAGTGGTGACAGCGAACCGGAAGACTTTGCGTTGGAAGGCCTCTCCCCAGGTGGACCGATAACCTGGTGAAGGTTGCGGGGATTTGTTGGATGACGGGACGCACGGGATCGGTCAATGTTGCGAAGCTTGGTGGAGGCCTATGTCCAGCAGTAGATGTCTTTCAGCTGATATGTGATAGCCATTTTGTCCTGGAAAATTCCACGGGAGTTGGACCCGTGAACTAACTTGTAATTTGGCTCTTATTTACTCTAAAATCTTTTGCGTGTAACTGATATTGTTTACCTAATTAGCAATAAATACATACCTATTGCCTAACTCAACAAAGAAAATACAAACAAAGCATCTTTATATTTTAATGTAACAATGTATTTGTAATAATATTTCTAGATCATCTCATCTATCTCCAGTTTCTAAACAGCTTAATTAAGTATCAACACAGCCATCGTAGATAAGCCTCAAAAGGCAATAACCCTTTCAACTATTCTATAGCAAATATAAATCAGTATTAAAACTCCAATACTTAAACTAAGTTGCATACTAAACGAGCCAATTTGGGACATGCACAACAATCGAACTAACGATCTGAGCTAACATTTAAGCTCACAAAATATGGGAGAAGATGGCAACTGTAAATGCCATCGATATATAACATAAAGGGTAAAACATAAGCTATTTATTAGTTCTACATTGTATTGGGTGTTACATAACGGATGTAAATGTAAGAATGATTTGCATATCATTCTTACATTTACATCCGTTCTTAGTCTTCTATTTATCTACTTATTACTGACTAAAAATCATTTAACTTTTATAAGTAACGTCAGGAAAAGTATTTCAGTTGTATTTTTTTTTGTTTCAGGCTTTTCGTGGCCAGTGTGATAATCGTACATCTGTGTTGAAAGTTGACAGAGGGTACTTTGAGGTCGTAAAAGGAACACGTGTGGTTTTAGTCAGTAATAGTTGCCCTTTTGCCCGTTGTATGGAGATCCTCACACAAATTAGAAAGTCTTTCTACTCTTCCATGTAAAAAAGTCCTCTTAAATTCGTTAATTAATTTAAATAAAACTTATCTATGGAATTCATCAAATCACAAACAACAACAATTCGTCATCTATCCAAAATCAGGCCATCATAATTAACCAGCTATTACAAATTACAATATATCAGTGAATTGTTTGCGCACGCGCATGCCACGGCCTTAGGTTCACGGCTGCGCACTCATTAAACCGAGGTCCTGTGTACGTGGGCGGTGGCTTCAACCGCCATAAATTATGTAAAACTCATCACCGAAGATTATGCCGACGTTAGATAATAAATATCTAGTGACTGGATTACATGCAATATAAAAATTTCAAAATATGCTAAAAAACGCTTAAAATATTTACGAAAAGAGTCAAAATATGCAACATCAAATAATAAAAAGTAAATATTAGCCATTTCATTTAAAAATACACATAAATCTGAACATTTTATTATTTATTTTATATATCAATATCCATGTATTGGACAAAAGTATCTAAATATTTGAAAGTATTGCTAACGTCCAGGGACTGTTCCAAATGTTTGGTAGTAAGATTGACTTTTCGATCGATCAAAACATTTCATTAGCAGAAAATAATGAAAACAATGGTCCTTTCTTCGTCAATATATACACGAAAATATGCATTATCTTTATTTTTTGGGTATTATTTGCAATAACGAATGAGGCTAAATATGCAAATGCATATGCAGCATGTAAAAGCATTTAATCAGGTTTCTACTCATCTCAGAAGATTACGCCGGCGTTAGATCATAACTATCATAGCTTAATGTGATAATAATCAGCATTTGATCGATGAAGTCGCGTGTTTTAATAAAGATTCCTTAAATTTTGTGCTTAAAATTGGTTCTTTGATGTGTTCGTAATTGATGATGATTAATTTTGTTGTTTGTAGGTTTATAATATGTTGATTATGAAGCATGCACAATTTTACAGTCTATACAGATACGGCTTTCTTATATAACAGAAAGTAAAACTCATGGTTTGACATCGAGCGATGGATCGCAGTATTTTAGGCGTAAAATTAACGGAACATTATTTACAACACTACAATCCGTTTTAAAATGCTAATCCTTGCGGTTGCATAGCCAGAAATCATTGCGACAGACTACGCCGAAGATGGTGGCGTGAGCTAGACCAAATTAATAAACAGTGAGCCAACAACTTAAGTGGCTGTGGGCAGGGCACATTGCTCGCAGAACGGGTGGCCGATGGGGCCGAAAATTTCTGAAATGGCGACCGCGAACCGGAAGACGATACGTTGGAAGGCCTACCATTAGGTGGACCGATGACCTGGTTAAGGTTGTGGGAAGGCGCTGGATGCGACACGCACGGAATCGGACAATGCGACACGCACGGGACCGGTCAATGTGGCGACGCCTGTGGCATGCCTATGTCCAGCAGTGGACGTCTTTCGGCTGAAATGATGATGATCAAAAAAAAACATCTCATAAATTCAGATTTATTTAATCAAGAAGTTTTTACAAAGTTTTAGCATTGGCCCCAAACTAGGCAAGCCTGTGTTTTGGGTACAAATAAAATCGGCCGGCGCGGTGATGATCATGATGATGATCCACACTAACTTTTGGCTGAAACTCCTGGAAGACATGGGGGCCAGATAGACAGGCCTTAGCAATGCATTTCAGGATCTTTTGAAACATTGAATAAAACGCCAGTTAACGCAAACCTAACAAATGATGATACAGCACCGATTTCTTCGGATCACAATTATGATCCATTGATGAAGTTGATATTGATTACTTTACTTACTTTTTTAATTTCAAGTACAATTCAAGATGACTTTAATTGTGGCTGTCCTAAATTATGTGCTCTACCTTTCATTAGAGATCTAATACCTCAAAGACAAAAGAAATTGCCAAACATTCCCGTAAACAATTAGGCGTGTTCGACAAAGTATTCTCGTTCACGAAATACTTGTTATTTAACTAGAAAAGATAAATAGAAGAAATTAACTATTTAGTTACAACGAATTGTTCCCAGAACAATTACGTTAGGATGTTAGTATGTGGCCAAGCCTTTTGTTTTGTTCGCGAATGCTATTCATTAGGCTGGGGCTACACAAGCTAGGAGCTTCGGTGGTTCCACGCTTGGTGAGAAGGCGCGTCGAGCCATGAAGTGACAAACTCATCATGCAGTGGTACCAAGCATCTGTGTGGTATTTTTTTTATCAACCTGCTTTACCTCAGTTTCCTTTCTTCTCTATGTGTAGCTTTCCCCAGCCAATCTCCCACAAAAGCCTCCACACCAGCCGCCCGTCTTCTAGCTCCCAGTGCCTGAAAACCCCAATCCCACTTAAAATTACAAGAATTATTGCTCAAATCGGTGATTGTTTTTTTGTAGAATAATATAATGGTAGTGGGGAAAGCCCACACAAAATATGAAAAGCAGCGTGACCATAGTAAACTTAAACCATACGTTGTTGAACTCTTATTTTTCTAAAAACTATAGTAATTTTTACTTAATTTGTTTATCTTTTGTTTCGCAAAACTTGTTCTGCGCTATTGAGTATGTACCAAATAATTTCATTCTTTCACTATAGTACAGAGTGCCGTGTGACTTTACCCTTATGTTTACAAAACGGATCGGCATAGAACTTTACTAATTGTTACCGAATACGAAAAGTTAATTAATTTTCGTCTGGTTTTTGGAAAGCCTCCAACTTTATTATAAGTGTGTATTTAGAATTAATTTTGAAGGTACCTAACATGTCTTAATTTAATTTTAAATTATTTGTGTTTGCAAGTACGAAGTTTCCTCGGCTGTGTGGTTTTAAAGAAAAATAAAAGGTTTCATTTCGAAGTTTGATCGGTTTGATTAATTTATTGCTGCAAGATTGTTTCGAGTTATTATTTTCTACACTGTAATGTTTAATAATGAACTGCTTTGATTTATTTTTAAACAAAATGAAAAGTATTAGAAGACTGGAATACTTAATTTAATTAAAAGTTCTCAGATATCTAGAATTAGAACTTCAACTAAAAATCTCAAATGGAATTGGTCAGGCAATTCGAAAAGGCGCGTTGATGGCTGGCAGTGTAGGTAAACGAGTGGCGTCCAAGAACTCGTAGAAAGAATGTTGGTCGTCCGGCCGCTAGATGGTCAGACGACATTATATCCATCATAGGTATTAGGTATTTTACCTATGTTTGTAATATTTGTAAGTATGTGAGAACCATGTTCCTACTTATCAAATTAATTAATTTTCCTGTTAATGCTTTTTAATACTTTATACCTGCGTGTAGAGCTATTCTGGGTGCATCGTCCTCACATATATTAATGTATGTACGTATGTTAATATTGTAAAACACCAATTTTTTTTTTTTTAAAAGAGTAAGTATGGAGTTTCTTGTGCGTTCTTCTCCATATCAATCTACTTTCCGAATGCACGGTAGAATCATTTTTTTTTTTTTTTTTTTTTTTTTTATCTGTTTTTTTTTTTTTATTACTTTTAAATCTATTTTTAATTACTTTTAATTTTTAATTTTAATTTATGTGACGTTCAAAAGTGCCGTTTATTGGCCTAATTGAATAAATATATTTGACTTTGACTTTGACATAGCTAGATCCTGGACAAAGGTGGCACTGGATCGTGGGGACTGGCAAGAGAAAAGCGACGAATACCCAGCAGAAGGTGAGGTCAAGATATTTGTCCTGATAGTTTACTATTTTGGTGTACAATTAAAGTTTTATAAATAAAGATCTTTAATTATTTTTTTTTTTGACAACTGATCAGATTTCGACAATCATATCCCATCAAAAACAAAACATGTAAAAAACACAAGTCTCGCGGCGCAAGTCTTCTACCGCGAAAATTCATGAGATCGAATGTGAAACCAAGTCGGCTATTCAGTAGGTACATTAATAATTAGGTTACAAACAAACAAATAAACCGACTTGGTTTTACTTTTACAAAAGGGGTCGACATAATTTTTTTCTTCTAATGTAAAACGAAGTCGGTTAATTTGTGAATCAGTCAGTGACGAAATTAAGAAATTTTGACTTGCAATAATTCCTAAACTACTAGTTCAAAATGAATGTAATTTGGGATTATGCCTAGTTATATTATGTTGTCTTAGTCATTGGAAATTAAGCATTATCCACATCGTACTTTCAAAAAAATCAAAAACACAGCCATACCATCCTTACCGCTGTGCCTTTGTTTGTTTGCTCGACTTGTTGCGGGGCACTTCCATGCCCCCAGGTTTAGACATCAACACCTTGACAGCCTCCAACACCTTTCGCTTCACAAAGCACGCACATCAGAATACGACAATGATTATGTCATCCCACAATCATCACACCAACTATGCGCATATTCACACTGAATAAATTACAAACCAGTAGCAATTAAATCAACCCTAAATATGAACCACGCCTACAGGCCATTGTCATTGCGTCCACACAATGGTCAACCTTGGGCAAGAACGGTAAGAACGCCAAGAACTGGCATTTTACTCATTTCAAAGACTTCATCTTCCTGCACACGATGACATGGCAATATAGAATAGAATGTACCTAGAAGTGTCTGTCACCACCGAATTTATTGCTACATCATCGTTCACACCTCCGATAAAGACGTAGGAGGAAGTACTATTGTTTCGTATTGTTGAATCCTGTTTGGGTGTTACTCTTTGTATGTAAAATCAGCAGTCAACAGCAGAGGTGCTCAAACATTTTTGTCCCGTGGACCCGAACAAAACATAAAAAAATACTTTTACGTGTACTTTCTGACAAGTTCTAAACATTTTTATTTGAATATCTTTAAAGAAATGTATAACACGTGCATCCAAATACTATTTGTTTTATTGAGAAGCTTCAATTAGTATTTGCGACAGCCTGCCTAAACGAGATCCAGTCTCATGGTCCTCCATTACCTCCCGTGTATTCCCAATATTATATTTTCATAGATTTTGTAGGTCTGTGTGGACCCCTGGGGGTCCAGGTAGGCCACTTTGGGAAAGACTAGTCTACAGTCTAATAGCTCTCCCTCGTGAATGTAAACAAAGGATGACTATGGAAGTTTTTATTGGTGTTTTGCTCTGAACCCCCCTTTCTTAAATGTTATGACATTACTGCAAAAATTATTTTATTATTCCCCAAAGTAAAAGGGGTGAAGTTAAATGAATGGAAACTACTTTTATGGATTGTTTTACGGTACATTTCACTTTTTACTGTTCCAGATTCACTACATTTGCAATCTCAATAATCGTAAAAAGTTAGGTTTGAAAAGTTTTGGAGCAATAAATCAATTTTATCGCATGAAAAAAGTTAAGGTTGGTACAAAGTAAGAAATGATACTTAACCAAAATAATAACCTAAACCTTGATGAGTGAGAATCACAAATCTATTAAGTAATTTATTTAGATCAATCTAACTACATAATTAAATGAGCCAAATGCTATATATCTAAATATATATAAATCTCGTGTCACAATGTTTGTCCTCAATGGACTCCTAAACCACTTAACCGATTATAATAAAATTCGCACACCATGTGCAGTTCGATCCAACTTGAGAGATAGGATTTTTTTTTTTTTTAATGTGTAGGGTAGGTATGTAGGGTAGGGTAGGGTAGGGTAGGCTAGGGTAGGGTAGGGTAGGGTATGGTAGGTAGGGTAGGGTAGGTAGGGTAGGGTAGGGTAGGGTAGGTAGGGTAGGGTACGTAGGTTAGGGTAGGGTAGGGTAGTGTAGGGTAGGGTAGGGTAGGGTAGGGTTGGGTAGGGTACGGTAGGGTAGGGTAGGGTAGGGTAGGGTAGGGTAGGGTAGGGTAGGGTAGGGTAGATAAATGTTTGGTCTTTTTATGGCAAAACAAAGTTTGCCGGGTCAGCTAGTGTATTATAGATACTTGTATTAGTCTTCATGTAATTGAATCTTAATATTACGTACCTAATTCTAAGTAGACTCTTCACGTTACCAGATGGCTGACCTTTTCTTTGGCCAGAGACATCAGCATTGCCATTCAACGTGGTAATGCTGCCAGTGTTCTGGGCAAGTTTCCCATTGACATCGATGTGGGCGAACGTTTTGAAGCGCAATAAGCCCTTTTCCCTCTCTCCTTCTATACCAATATTAAAAAGAGGATTTTTTTTTGTTTGTTTGTACCGAATAGGCTCCGAAACTACTGGACCGATTTAAAAAAATCACCTATGGAAAGCTACATTATTACCGAGTAACATAGGCTATAATTTTGACGGGAGCAAAGCCGCGGGGGTCAGCCAGTTGTATATAAGTTTGTTTTGTTATTAGTCATAAGTTATGAAATATTCAATTGTATATATTAATATTATGCGCCAACATACAGACAGTTTTTGTGTGTATGTTGGCGCATGGCGTTATTAAAAAACGAAAGAGAAAAACACCTTAATCTGAATCATATAATGAAAATACAAGAATTTTATCTTCCTGTCAAATGATGTTACTGTACTTACAATAATGAGGGCAGGATTAAAATATTATTGGTATAGTAGGTAAGTAAGTAAATTATATCCCTAGTCAAAAGAAAAAATCGGTTTAAGAGTAGATATACTCTATAAAGCCTTAGAAGATAAAGTTAATGATAAGAAACCTTATGGTGCTTGAAGGCAACGTCGATACCTTATTGATTTTGCTTCTCATCCCATTCATGCGTAATCTTTTGATCACATCTTACGATGTCCCCTTACAAGTGAGGGGTTCGTCGTTACATAGTGACTTCTAAGGGGACAAGTTTTCCTGTCACAATAAGTAATAACTTTTTCAGTAATTACACTTGAGCCACGTGGGGTCTTTAGCTATAGGGTTCGAACCCTTGACGTCAAGCATTATATGTGAATATATTTTTCTCTTCCAATTTGCTATAGAAGCAGGAAAACAGTTTGATTTTAGTTACTTCTTCGATAAGTCATGATCATAATTTTAGCTGGAAAACGTACATAACTGGACACATGCCTCCTCATAGAGTCACCACATCGACTGGTCTTGTCTTTCTCGCATATCAGTGGATTCCCGCAGCCCTCACCATTTCAAATATTTATCCTCATCGTCATTTCAGCCAAAAGATGTCCACTGCTGGACATAAACCTCCCCCAGGCGTCGCCACATTTAGCGATCCCGTGCGTCTCGCATGCAGCGCATTCCCGCAACCTTAACCCGGTCATCGGACAACGTAGTGGGAGGCATACCAACGCATCGTCATCCGGTTCGCGGTCGCCTTTCCAGAACTACTCGGCCCCGTCGGCCATCCATTCTACGAGCAATGTGCCCTGCCCACTGCCACTTAACTTTCGCAATTCTTCGGGCTATGTCGGTAACTTTGGTTCTCCTGCGGATATCCTCATTTCTGATGCGATAACGCAAGGAAATCCGAGCATAGCCCTCTCTATTGCCTTTGGACAAAACCATTCACCATTTCAAAAACTGCACCGAGACAAATCACTAAGTGATCAGGGAGCTTGCCTGTTCGGCATTAAAATTCAGTGTGAATATGTTTTCAGCAGTTCAACCTTTTGTTTATTTTACCCAGTAGCAATGACGAGTATCTAAGTCTTTTAACTCATTATGGATATGTTCCTGGTCACACCTTTCCAACGCGTGGTACAAATAGCTTAGACCATTGCATGATTAAATCTAAACTTGTTTCTACAACAATTGTTTGCCACTCCGATACAACAGATCACAGCACAGTACTGTGCATCATGGGATCATCGTTACCTAAGGACAAAAAAACTAAAACATGTACTAAAATTGACTATTTAAACCTAAATGAAGACCTCAAAGAAATAGATTGGACCGACCTGTATAACAAAACCGATGTTAACGAAGCCGCGAAACTCTTTATTGAAAACTTTAATTTAGTCCTTGATAAGAATAAACATACACGTAAAGTGACCTGTGCAAATGTGATCGTTAAGAAGTGGATAACGCCTGGTCTCTTGAAGTGCATCAGACGCCGCGATGAGTTGCATAGTAAAGCCAGAAAAAATCGTAATGACCAAAATTTACAGAAAAAATACAGACTTTATAGAAATTATTGTAATAACATATTACAGCAGCAAAAAGAACAATACGAACGGAAACTCCTAACTGAAAATCAAAATAACTGTAAAAAAACATGGGACTCAATTAAAACTATCTGTAATATTAGTAAGGTAGTCAATAAAAATGAAGACTTACTCAAAATAAAACCTAATCCTACAGAGTCACTGAACGAAGTAAATGACTATTTTAGTTCCATAGGCGATCAGTTGGCTAGTACGGTGCTTAAGAGATTAGACCAAACTGAAATTGAACTGGCTAACAACTACAGTTCTGGCAGAAATGCCTCATCAGCCTCATCAGACTCAATTTTTCTCTCACCAACTGACGAATTTGAAATAGTTAAATTAATCAGTACCCTAAAATCTAGTTCAGCCATTGGACACGACAATATTAGCAACGATATGCTTAAGTTGACAAAACATGTTATAGCAAGTCCTGTAGCATACATTTGCAACTTAAGCATCTCCTCTGGTGTAGTACCCAATGACTTGAAAGTAGCGAACGTGATACCAATACTGAAAGCAGGCGACTCATATCAACCAGCAAACTATAGGCCTATCTCGCTTCTGAGCGCACTGTCAAAAGTTATTGAAAAGGTGATAAATATAAGGTTACATAAGTATCTCGATCAAAACAGTCTTTTGGCCGGGAATCAGTTTGGTTTTCGTGCCGGCATGTCCACGGAGGATGCCGTCACGCATCTTGTAGATTCTATAATTGACAAAGTGGATGAAGGGCAGAAATGCGTCGGTGTTTTCCTGGATCTTGCAAAAGCCTTTGACACAGTTTCCCGGCCGATACTTTTAAAAAAAACTGGAGGTGTTCGGGATCAGAGGCTTAGCTCTAGACTGGTTTAAGTCCTATCTAGGAGAGCGTAAACAGCGCGTCCGGATTGGTGAGTATGTCAGTGATCTTGCAGGTGTTGGTTACGGTGTACCCCAAGGCAGTGTCCTGGGTCCCACGTTGTTCCTTATCTACATAAACGACCTATGCTCTCTAGAACTTCGTAAAGCCAGTGTCTTTACATTTGCAAATGATACCGCAATCATTTTTCATGCGAAATCCTGGAGCGAAGTCGTTTGTGTGGCTCAGGAGGGACTTAGGAGTGTTGCTGCCTGGCTCCAAAATAACCTACTGACCCTGAACGTCGCTAAAACTAAGTCAATGTGTTTTAGTGTGACTGATCGGTCAGCGCCAGACTGGGATCTGCAAATAAAGCTGCTTGTTTGTGGTAGTTTCGATGACGAAAGCTGTCTTTGCTCGCAAATCGAACAAGTTACAAGTATAAAATACCTAGGCATACAAATCGATAAGCACCTAACATGGAAAGCGCAAATTGACGCACTTGTGAAGCGTACTAGAAAACTTTCACACATATTTAAAAAAGTCAGGTCCATCGCAACACCAAAGCTGATTCGTATGTTATATTTTACCTTGTGCCAATCATTATTAAGTTACTGTGTGTCAACCTGGGGAACAGCAAACAAAACAAATTTGCTTAGGCTGGAGAGAGCTCAACGAGCTATTCTAAAGATAGCGTTCAAGAAGCCCTGGCGATATTCAACTGATGCTCTATATTCGGATTGTAGCGTCCTCAGAGTGAGGCAACTGTTTCCTTTGTTCGCATTAGGACAGATTCGCTTTAAGACAGATTCTCTTTACGACAGATTCGCTTTATGACAGATTCGCTTTACGGCAGAAGTACATTGAACTCGATAAATCTATATCTGTAAAACTTATTAATAAAACAAGTAACAAAAATGAAATTTTTCGAAACGTAGGTGCACACATTCCAGAACTGAAATTTGATTTCATGTAAATTTTTATATATTTATCTGGGTTATTCGTTCTGAATACTTCTTTGTAGCAACTAAATGTATTAGTAATTAATCCCATTAATTGCTTTGAGAAATAGTCCCTTAATGCGAATATTCTTCAGATTCTTGAATAGCAAAGATACCTTCGTGGATCAAAATTTGTGGTAACAATGCCAATTACATATACATTTCTGTAATACGCTACGTTCTCCACCATCGACATTTTCAGACCTATTTTTAGCTTTTTATGAGAGCGCTTTACAATAGTGGTAGAAGCAATCGGTAACTTTGGCATTGGGATTCTTTAATTTCTGCTAACTCTTAATCACATCTATATTTAATGAAAACTGATCGCACAATATAGTATTTTTTTTTTAATCTATAGGCTCGCGTTTGTCCACTATCTCGCCTGATGGTAAGCGATGATGTGGTCCACGGTGAAGCACGCTTGCCTCGAAGAAACCTATTCACACTTGACTTAAAAACCCCAAGGTTGTAGCTATCAGGGAACAAAGACTCCGGAAGGGAGTTCCGGTCCTTAGCTGTGCGCACAATGAAAATATTAGCAAAACGCTTTGTGCTTATGGGAGGGATGTCCATCATGTACCGATGGCGCATGGCCGTACGTCTTGTAGGCCGATGATGGAAAAAGCTAGGCGGAATCAAATGGTGCAGTTTCGTCGCACACTCCCCGAAATGTAGCCGATAAAAACCGACTGGCTGCCAACTCGGCGTGGATATTCAATCTTCAAGATTTGACGCGACCAGTGCATCGTTGCCAATAAGCCTCTTGGCCCGTCATCATGCATGACCGAACTTGGGCTTTATACAAGTTGAGCAGCTGTCCAGGCGTGAAGTACCGTCTCACCTTTGCCCAACTTTTTGCAGCTAACTGAGCTTTCGCCTCAATGATTGGACGAAAGTTGAGGGTCGATATCAACGTAACACCAAGAAGTTCGAGATGGTTCGTTAACGGCACGGTTACACCACGGAAAGATGGAGCCGGGTGGAATTGGCTCTTTTTAGCGGAAAAAAGACACGCCTGGGTCTTAGCTGCATTGAAACTGACCAGATTGGCATCATCCCATTTGGAGACCGCCTTCAAGGACAGAATCAAGCGTTTAAACATGGCCTCCCGGAGAGACCGAATCTGAAGCCCAGAATCATTATTTTATGTAGCTTGTGCTTTATTAGGTACGAGTATATAAATTAAGGGTAGGTACAAAATTTACGTTATCATCGTTTTGTGAAGCATTAATATGTAACGTGAATTATTTGATAAAAAGATCCTGGGAACAACTTTGAAGGTACCGTCACCGTTATAGCATTTCTAGTTTTTAAATTTGGTATAATGATTTGATGTTTTCAACACGACTGTACAATTTCTGCCGTAAAGAGAATCTGTCATAAAGCGAATCTGTCGTAAAGAGAATCTGTCTTAAAGCGAATCTGTCCTAATGCGAACAAAGGAACTGTTTATCGCTTCGGCTCTGATGCGCTTTCACAGGGATGCTAAAGAACTAGCCCGCCATTCATCCAGAACGTTGAAATGGGATCGTCCTAGAGTTCACTCTTCCTTTACACGCAGATCTTTCGCATTTAATGGACCCTACCTCTATTCAAAATTCTACTCTAACGATAGAACTATTGTCACCTTAACTTACAGACGTCTAAAAAATGTTATATTTGAATGGCTGCATCCTCTAAACTATAACCGAACAGAAGACCTTTTGCACATACAGTCGTAAAATTGGAACATAAATAGCTAAAATACCTACCTACCTATACACTTAACACTCACCCCTACATACTCCACACTCCACATAATTATACTCATACACATACACTCACCAAAAAGCAACTTAAACTAAATGCATATAATAAATTAGTAACCTCTATTTCTATTTATCTACATTACAATTTAATTTAATTTTAACTCTGTATAACCATGTAAAAATATTTGCCTTAACAACTTGGGAAGAGACTGGACCCCACAACACAGGGAATCCTAGTGTGGGATCCAGGGAATTTGTCAATAACTAGCACTTAAGGGTTTCTATGTAATCTATTATTGTTTAATATTGTACTGTGTTAAAATGAACGGAATAAAGATTTATTATTATTATTAAATGACGTGAAAGAATTTCTGAACGGAGCTTTATCTTACATTTATTCTAGTGTATGTGTATACTTAATACCTTATTATTTTCAGATATCGTGTTAACATTATTAAATGTAAATTACACAAAAGCTTGTTAATTCACCATAGTTATAGTCTAAAATGTTACCATCTGATTTAAGCTATGTGAGCTAATCGTGATTTTCCCGCTCGACCCGAGTCACGAACCCACTGTTACTTCGTTAACAAAGACCTTGTACACAAGTTTGTTTATATGATGTAATAAAATGTCTTAAACAGATTATTTTATTAGTTTAGCGTGCTATTGTTAATTCTGGGATTTAACAAAAGATTTTGTGACCTACAAGGGTTTTAACGCTGAATACTTAATGTTTCCTTGAAGACAATGGTTTTGTCGTGTCTATGGATTCGCACTTTTAGTCGGTTTTATGGATTTATAATGTGTGAAACATCTGGCATTTCCTGTGAAGCTTCTAAGTATAAACAAACATCATAATTATTATAATCTCGGAGATCCAAAATTAGACGATTGGCATGCTGAGCTTAATATTTGATTTCAAGTTTTTTCAACCTATCTGTAAGCTAGAATATGTTCATAATTTAAATAGATAGAATTCAAGATTCATAAATCTGGCCATGTTAGACCACAAGCAAACTAGCAAGATAAAGCTATCCAGAAGCCTGCACATAAGGTTCCTTCAGTGGACTATCACGATAGTGTTTTCAGAAATAAGTTATTCACGTTTAAAACTTTCTTAAAATAATATCACAATATTTAATACTATTAAAATTACCTCAGAGTAACTTATGGGTAAGTTACAAGACTCGTCTTAGCAGCAAGTTCTGTTATTAACTCTATGCTGTTTAAAAGTTTATAAGTAGACGACGAGCGAACAATCTGCTACACTTAAGTAGTTCTTTATTAGTAATCTTTTGACAGTTTATTTTCTTCGAGCTTTATATAAATTACAAGCTGTGCCCACGGTTCTGTGTGCAAGGAGAAATATTACAAATATTAATTATTTTATTATTTAAGAAAGAATAATAAAATCCTTTAAAAAGCGATTACTTACGGGAAAGAGACGTAGTTGCTCACAATGGACCTCATCTGAAGGCTTAAAAAAGTAGTTACCCAAAGGGCAATGGAGAGAGCTATACTCGGTGTTTCCTTGCGTGATCGAATCATAAATGAAAACATCCGCAAGATAACCAAGGTTACCGACATATCCCGGAAAACTGCTAAACTTAGGTTGCAGTGAGCAGGGCACATTGCGGGCAGAACGGATGGCCGTTGGGGCCGAAAAGTTCTGGCTTGGCGACCACGTACTGGTAAATGCAGCGTTGGAAGGCCTTTCTCTAGGTGGAGGGCCGACCTGATCAAGACTGCAGGAATCCGGTGGATGCCAAAAGCACAGGACCGGTGACACTTGGGGAAAGCCTATGTCCTGCAGTGGACGTCTTTCGGCTCAAATTATGATGATGAATTATGAACAATACACTTTAAGAGATGCTTAGCTTAAAATAAGAAAGAACTGAGCTAATAGTGTGTGACTACAGAGGTAAATTCACATTAATATACATGCATTAATGAAAGAAGAAGACATAATATACTGCGCCGACCTCAAATAAATTGGAATATGGAGGAGAGAATGAAGTTTGTTGTTTAGCGTAAATCATGATCATCATGATATCAGCCGAAAGACTTCCACTGCTGGACATAGGCCTCCCCCAAGCGTCACCACATTGATCGGTCCCGTGCGTTTAGCGTAAATATCGAGACGAAAAGATATTTCTTGTTAAAAACATATCAATAACAAAATCAAATATTTTCAATATTTTTTTATTTTTTTAATAGTTGCTATCATATTTTTATAATGAAACCTTCAGAATGTAAGGATTTCCGGATTTCAAATTAGCGCTTCGACAAACTCTTCAACAACCGAATATCCTAGCAATTATAATCAAATAAATTCGACTAAATCGATTTCAATAATTATTCGTGTCAGATTATTTCAATGTTAATCTTCGGTACTAACTATTGATTAAAAATTCATATCGAATGGCTCGATAATCGAGATCAAATATATCGATAAACTGATTCGGCGCAGCGATAAATGTAAAGCTACATTCTTTATTATTTGTGTATTCAAAATAAATCTCTGCCCACTGTAAATTAGATTTAAATAATCCAATTGTAATCTAGTCATTGTATTTCGATTTATTAGTCACACATAGATGCTTACTGGATACGTCCTAAAAATAACTGAATGTTTCACTGTGAAAAACTAACTGCGATTGTATAAAAATAATTCATCAAAACGATATTGAACAAATGCCCATAACATAACTGTAATTCGAAAACGAAAGTGGATTTTATATTCTTGTTTGATCTCGCCTGGCCGTGCGCTTTGAATCTTTAGACACCACGCACGTAATCGTACCGTTGTACTCACTATAGGTCGAGCAAAGCTTTTTCTGTATGGTAGCGGGATGAGTGGGATTCTATAGATGGTTTAAAGCATAAACACGTACTCCTGATTGAGAACATGGATCTTAAACAAAACCGTTGAAATGGCTACCAATTTATGTGTAAAAGTCCTATATGCCTGTTTGTTATTTGTCAGACAGAATTTGTACATGATAAGAGTTTGTCGTACGTTTAATGCGGTGTGTCGGGATGTTGATCTGGACTTATTCGATACTAAGATTAAAAACCTAAAAACTAAGTCGAGTAAGCGTTTCTTTGATATGTAGAAAGAATTGTACACTTTTTTTTGTATCTATTGGGCGTTGAGTTATATCTTTTTTATGCTCTCGCTGATGTGTATTTTATGGTAACTTTTATATGGATGGTAACTTTTAATTGGCCTTTTCTTGTATGTTTTTTCTGCGCATTGATGTATTAGCTGTAAGTTTTCCTAAGATTAATAAAATAAATAAATAATAAATAAATAGCCGTCCGCAATCGCCCAAAAACCGGCGGGACTGAACAGACTAAAAATAAATTAAATCATTACCACATCTAGTCGCTCTATATTCTTGTCTACACAATTATAACGAAAGCCCTGTAGGCACCAGGGTTAAGGTGAGGCGTCAGCCTTGAGCTTGACTCGTGACTGTCAAGCCGACTGGACCCGCCACGACGCATTACTCCATATCCTGCGCGGGCGCAACTGACCTAATCAAATGTGATTCAGTTTTTATTGACACTCGGATTTTTTGTAAGGCTGTTTGTTTTGTGCAGGAATTTTAATGTCAGGTTTTGGTATTATGATATTAAGATACAATAGGTTATGAATGTGAAGGCTTTTTTGTCGGTTATATATTGTGGTATTTATTCAGGATCTACTTACGTTTCATAACACTCCACAAACCATCTTCATATCTTTTGATATTATATCAATTTTTGTAACTCTATTATAAGTATTTTTTGATATTCTTAATTCTTTATTGTACACCAAAAACAATATTTAATACAATGTGATAATAAAGTACATGTACAAAGGCGAGCTTAACTCAATGTTGAGTTCTCTTACAGCAAACCCTAGAGTGACACAGAATGATGACAAAAGAGGGTAGGATCCAGTGTACAATTTTAAAATTACATATTTATAAAAATAAAAATAAATCAAAAATATATACATACATAAATACAAATATATATACGTGGGACACTCAGAAAGTTTTGCGAAACTAAAAAAAATTGTTCTATACGTACATATATTTTTATTAAATCTTTTCAAAGTACTTTCCACCAGCCTCTATACAAAGATTCATGCGCCTAAACCAGTTTTCAAAACACTTTTTCCAGTCCGCCGCAGACACCTCGTTTACAGCCTGCTCGAACGCAGCCAGCGCATCTTCCGGCGACGAAAATTGTATCCCTTTGAGCTGATTTTTTATTTTTGGGAATAAAAAGAAGTCACACGGTGCTAGATCAGGGCTGTAAGGAGGGTGACCCAGGAGTTTGACTGGCGTGCTGTCCAGGAAGTCCCTCGTTTTGAGTGCGGTGTGCGCAGGTGCATTGTCGTGGTGGAGCAGTAGCCCGCGGAGCCCTGTGTTTGGTCGCTTGTTGCTTATAACAGAGAAAACTTCTGGCAAACATTTGGTAGTATACCATTCGGCATTAATGCTTCTTTGATCCCGTAAGGGAATTGATACCAAGTGGCCAGTCAAATTAAAAAAGCTAGCGATCAAAATCTTACCCCCGCTTCTAGATCGCTTCACTTTGGTAGGCGTTGGCTCATTTTGAAACACCCAAACAGTCGACTGGCGCTTGGTTTCTGGGTCGTATTGATAAATCCAGGACTCATCACCTGTAACGATGTCGTAAACACGCCGAGACGAGCCTGCTTCAAATTTGTTAAGCATATCACGGCACCATTCCACCCGGGCCTGCTTCTGAGCATCGGTGAGGTTGTGCGGCACCCAGCGTGATACTATCCTCCTCACGCGAAGATGGCTGTGTAGAATCTCGTGAACGCTTCCCGATCCAATCTTCAATATGTGTTGAATCTCCTGATATGTAATTCGCCTATTGTCTTGGATTAAATTTTTCACTGCTAGCACGTTTTCTTCGGTAACAGCCGTCAAAGGGCGACCGCTTCTTTCGTCATCCCCCAAAGTTGGTCGACCGCGCTTGAATTCGTTATACCAACGATACACGGTTGCCTTGGAAGGGCCTTCATCCATGAATGCCATTTGAAGTCTATCGTACGATTCATCCGGTTTCAGGCGACACTTGAAATCGTATAAAATCATAGCTCTAAAATGTTCCCGGCGCAGATCCATATTTCAGTGAGACACAATACTTTGAATTAACTCGCAAAAAATGTGGAGGGAAATTTTGAAATTGGAACTTACTTATTTTTACTTATAAATAATCATATTTTCGAAAAACATTATAACTGGCCAGTCTCCCATATATAAAAACTTTTTTTCGCAATACTTTCTGAGGGGCCTGGTATCTACTAACATTGTGTTAAAAGGAAATGCTCTTTAATTTTCCTTTTGAAGACATCGAGAGAAGGGCTATCGCGTAGGGAGTGTGGGAGAGAGTTCCAGAGGTGCACTGCAGTTACAGAGAAAGAGCCATCATAACGGCTGGAAGTGTGACGTGGAGTACGAAGGAGAAGCGAAGTGGCCGTGCGACAAGGTTTGCCCCTCGGGACGAGGTACTCAAACCGTTCGCGAAGGTATTGGGGAGAAGTAGGATTGTGCAGGATATTATAGAGAAGGGATAGGATATGGGTATCTCGTCGACGCCGAATCGGCAGCCACTTCAATCTGGTCCGAAATTCCGACACATGGTCGTACTTGCGGAGGCCGAAAATAAAGCGGATGCACAAGTTCTGCAATCGCTCGAGTTTGTTTAGGAGTACCTCCGTTGCATCTAGAAAACAGACATCCGCATAGTCTATGAGCGGTAGAAGAAGAGATTGATCAAGAGTGACCTTAGTGTGAAATGGTAAGAATTTTTGAAGACGTTTAAGAGACTGAAAAGAGTAGAAGACCTTCTTACTCACATCAGCAATATGAACCTCCCAAGAGAGGTTAGTGTCTATATGGACGCCCAAGTTTTTAGCGCTTTTGGAGTAGTATATAGGCACTAAGTTATACATTACTGGCGGAAGAGACTGGGGATCCAATAGGTTGAGCATGTATCTGCCACCAATAATGAGCGCTTGAGATTTAGTTGGGTTCAGGAGGAGTCCAAAGGACTGAGTCCACTTGTTGATATTTTCAAGGTCATCATTGATGGCAGCCACAGACTCGGCGAGTTCACCCACCTTAAAATGGCGATACAACTGCAAGTCGTCTGCATAGAGATGAAAGTTAGAAGTGAGGACCTTAGTGATAGCATTTATAAAAATTGAGAAGAGAAGAGGAGAGAGAACACCACCTTGAGGAACGCCCGCAGCCAATTCACACCAGTCAGAGGAATCCTCATCAGATCGAACGGACTGCGAGCGACCCCAGAGATAAGATTTGAACCATTCAATTACCGGAGCAGAGACATTAAGGGAGGAAAGGATCCCTAAGAGAATGTCAAAGTCAACTGAGTTAAAAGCACTGCTGAAGTCCAGTAGAACCAGTATAGTTAGACATTTAATGTCCATAGCCAGTCGTATGTCATCGGAAATTTTGACTAGAGTCGTAACGGTGCTATGGCCAGGTCTGAAACCAGATTGGTAAGGACTCAGCAGGCTATTAGAGGATAAGTAACAGGATAGTTGCTTCTGAACAATACTCTCGAGGACTTTGGAGAGGATTGGGAGGATGGATATTGGACGGAATTGAGATGGTGAGGAGGGATTTGAAACTTTGGGAAGCGGTAGGACGTGAGCCCTCTTCCAAGCTGAAGGAAAGGAGTTATTGAAAAGAGAAAAATTAACAATATGAGTTACAACAGGAACTATTTCACTCAAAATAGGTAGGAACATTTGAAGTTGAAGGCCATCGTCACCTACCGCTTTAGTGGAGATGGATTGGATACATTTCTTAATGTCTAGTTCAGTAATTGGGTGGAAAGAGAAAGAAGTATTTGCAGGCAATAGAAGATTAAAGAGATCTTTGAGAGTGGACGATTTAACATGGTAGTCGAGGGTAATTGGGGACTTAGAAAAGTGAGCATTAAGTGCATTTAGGTCCATTTTATCAGAAGAACTCTTGGTAGAGGCTTTGCCAATACCGAGAGTCTTTAAAAACTGCCATACTTGTGTTGGGTTGAAATTGTCAATTGAGCTGTGAATGTGGCGCCTTTTCGCATTCCTACACAAACGACTGCAGCGATTTCGCATCCCTTTATAAATGTTCCAGTTTTCCTCAGTCGGCTGCTTCCTGTACAAGCGCTTGGCCTTGTCTCGCTTAGCCATCTGGTTTTTTATTGTTGGAGATAGCCATGGCGCAGGAAGGTGTTTGACTCTCACCTTTTTTAGGGGAGCGTGTGCCTCATATAAAGCCAACAATATCCTAGTGAAGACGGACACCATGGTGTCCATATCCTCGCAGGCCAACACAGGAGACCAGTCAATACCACCCGCATCAGCTCTCAAACGCTCCAAATCAATGTTTTTAAAACTACGAAGTGAAAGAAATTTGGCCTTGCGTTTAGGAGGTCGAATCTTATAGGAGAGATAAATGAGGTCATGGTAGGAAAAAGGAGCAGAAAGCTGTCCATGTGTGGCTACTTTGTTAGGGTCAGAAACTAGGATGAGATCTAATAGAGAAGGAGAACAGTGAGGAGCCCTGTGAGTAGCATTTAACGGAAGTATGTGCATATTAACAGAAGAGACAAGAGATTGGAGTTTGCGGCTGCGCGAATCGCCCTTTAGCAGACAAGTGTTGAAGTCTCCGAGAATAATCGTATGCTCATATTGTGCGGAAAGATTTTCCAAATTGGCTTCGAAGGAGGAAAAGTAATCAATTTGGCAAGAGGGACTATAATAGACTCCTAAAAGTAGCTTAGTATGCTGGAAGTTTATTTCAACAAAAAGGTGTTCAGCAAATTTTGTGTAGACACTCGGAGACTGGTCAACTATCTTGTAACCGATATCTCCTCGGAGATAAATGGCAACCCCTCCACATCCCTTGCCCGTTCTGTCATTGCGCACAATCTTGAATCCAGGCAGAGAATACTGCGTGGAAGGAAGTGCAGGCTTGCGAAAAGTTTCGGATACAAGGACAGCGTGAACAAGATCTGAGTCGAAGGTCGACAGCAGATCAGGAAAATGAGCAGGAATGCTTTGAGCATTTATGTGGACAGCATTAAAGAATTTGGTACAATTTAAAAATGTAGAAGATAGGTCTCTAAAATTTAGAGAATTATCATCGCCAAAAACACTAGCGCAGCTCTCATCCGACGCACAAGAGGAAGAGCATGAACAAAAACTGTAATTAAACATAACAAAAATATAAATACTAGGTATATATAAATAAATAGACTAAAATGTAAGGTTAACTTAACTAATAAAATAAACAAAAACTAAAACAAAGCACCCACACCTCGATGCACTCGCTGGTTACATTAATTTTGTAAAATTAATAAAATTGCTCAAAAGCCAATAAGCCAAATATTACAAAACTCAGTTGGTGTGTTTCCGAACGTTAAAGAAATACAATATATGTCATAAGTGACATTAATGACAATGTCACAGCACAATCAAAACAAAGCAGTATTTTCATAGAAACTAAAAATAAAATAATAAACGATTGACCGACATAAGTATGAAACAATAGAAAGAATCGTGAAATATTAGGTTCCATCACTTTGCTGGCTTGCGCGTTCTCTTCTCGGGTACGGATTTCGTTGTATGCTGCGAGGACTCTGCTACAGGGAACTGAGCGACGACCTCTCGGTACTCTAATGCAGACTCAATCTTCCGACGTGTTTTTTCAGAGACTTGGATTACAATTTTTCCCTCCGACGTCCAACACTTGCGTAATCCGTAGTACTTCCGAACATTCATAAATATCTCGTGTCGGGGCTTGGTGAGAAACTCAGAAAACGTTAGGCCAGACCCTTTAAGCTTGGTCTTGTTTCGCCACACCTCACTCCGCACGATACGGCTTTCAAATCGAACTAAGAGGGGACGAGGCTTGCTGGTGTTGCTTCCGAGTCGATGACAGGCTGTAATGTCTTTTGGTGTGACGTGTCTTAATTCCATATGTTCCGATAAAATGCTGAGGAAACTTTTGCTTTGATCGGTTTCCTTGTCCTCAGACAAGCCATGCAATAATAGGACTTTTGCACGGGATCCCATCTCATGCCTGTCCAGCCCCACCACAAGCAACTCCATCTGGGTTTTAAGTGAACCTAGGGTTTTCCAGACTAGACTCTTGAACTCTGTAAAGTCCTTGGACAGACTGGCTATCGTCTTGTGCGGAGCTTCACCACTGGCATTCTTCAAGTCCTCCTCATATTGTGCCATTCTTGAAGAAAATGATGATGACAGTTCTTCCACGCAGCCTGACAGTTTGGAATAAAGATCCATAGGTATTGATGTCTGATAATGGTAAATAATTGTTGTAAAGGAGAGTTTATTAGGTGAGTGAGTGCACCAGAGGTTAATGTACAACGTTAATAAAGTTCCTGCATTTAAAAACTGCTTTTAATATTTTTAAAGCAAAAAAATATATGAGCAACAACCATTCTTATTACCTGTTAAGCATATTTTTTGTTATTTCTGGTTAATTTATATTCTTTAACTTAATTTGTATTGCTTATTTGCAAAATTACGGAATTTTTATACTCGGACATTTTTATCTGACATGACATCTGTCTGTCTATTTTATTTTCTTAAAGCCATAGACATACCATAGGTACCATGGACTATATACCTAGATCTTTCCTTAAGCTAGTTGTACATTATTGTAAGGTTTGAGCATACTGACCCGCCTTTGTAAAGCCGTTTTTATTCCTTCTGGTCTTATTGAGATTTGAATTTGAAATTTAGAAGAAATGGAGATCGAATGAAAAACGGGCTTCAGATTTTTCAGTCTTAGTCTGGTCTGAACGCCGAGAGTGGTTGATACTGTGTACTAGAATACGAAGTGTATTTTCTATTCTGAAACTCTTAAAACGGTGTATTATCAGCTTATGTAAGACTATTATTATTTGAAGTGCTCCAATTAAATATATATTTTGTGTGGTTCCCGAGAGCATTATTTCCAGTATACTTACCCTCAACGGCCATCTCGTGGCATCAAAGGCCTCGCTGTATGGCGTATTGAGCCATAGCCGGCCTCCATACCACTCGGAGCCTGCGTATATTTACCCGTTTGCCTGTCTATCCGTCCTGCTAACTATTCTACTGCCTACCTGCCTGATTGCCTGCCTTGACCACCTACCCGTGGTGTCTGCTGACCTGCCTACCTGCTCGATTGCCTGCATGTCCGTCGTTGCTGCCTGATCACCTGCCTACCTCGGACATTCCACGACTTCCTGACCGAGCTGCTGCCTGGATAGTTGCCCACGTCGTGCGAAGCTGTAGTTACTATACTCTTTATCCTTTTTTTTTAATTTTCATAGCTTTAATTTATTTTTAACCTTTTATCTTAATTTTAATAACGTGGCTTACGTATAGCTCTCCGGCGCTATACGTAACGCTACAATATACAGACTAATGATTGAGGATATTTTGACAGTAACTTACCTTCAATTTTTATTGTAAATAAATGTTTGTGTAGAAAACACTGCTTCTAAGAAAATCATTGCGATCTTTATTCTTTAATTTACCAACGAGATAAGTTATATTTTTTTGAAACGAATTGAACTCTTTACAACTTCTTTCTTTGTTGTTAGTTATTTAAAAACTATATACCTTGACTCATCTATCCATCACAAAGTAAATCGTAAAGCAAACAAAACGACCAAAGATAAAATACTTAGCCCTTTTCTTACGAAAATCTAGAATTTACAAATCCGTTGTTAGTACAACAGACTGTCACACTGATTTACGATAACAGACTTTCTTTAACAAATATTTAGACTAAAGTGAAAACTTTTTGTTTAGATTTATAATTAAGATAAAAGTTTTAGTCTAGCCTAAATGTAGGCTTTTTAGAGCAACTTTTGTTTTTTTTATCCTAAACAATTTTCTTCGTAAACAGAACAAAAAGTTAGATTCAATGAATAGAGTACTATAGTATTATATTATTTTATTTAAATGATTGTGAATGTAAAGACTATGTGGATCATTATTTTGTTTTTAATTTATCTTAGTTTTTAATCATGGTCTGGCAGTTTGAGTAGTTTATGCGGCCTACCCGAATGTCCTTTCTTTGGTATTGTCCGTCGAATCATTGAGCTTCTTAATTTCTGAGTTGATCTGCTCGGTTATTGACAAATGCGTGTACTGACTGGACAGGTCCACTCAATCTGGCTGGTTCTTTCCTCAAAAGACCATTTCAGACATCAGTCTACATGGACTTCACATGATCTAACCAAGATTTTGTTAGGACTTTAAAAGAGACCTCTGAGTTTGTTTCGGCCTTTCTTCTCAGAGTAGTCAGATAGGAAACGCCGACCTCATCTAGTTTTAAAAAAATATGTTAGACATGTAAAAGTGTTTGTACAAACCTACTTACAGAAATAAAATCATTTATCATTATCATTTAGAATTTCTTTTTCGTCCAAGTTGATTAATCATATCGTATCGTTGCCTCAGTTACTTGTATTTTAATGTCACTATAGTTGTGAAAATTTTCACTGAGGACAATTTTCTTTAGCGTCTCTCCCTAAACAAAACAGGAAACGATGATTAAAACAACTTGTGGTCTGTAGCAGACGAAATGTTTACAACTGGGCTTTCCTCAAGTTGACGGTCCCTCGCCAGGGGTACCAACACACAGAAAGTAAAGCAAAAAGCAAAACATTGCCTCTCTGCGTCTCATTACGAATTACTTATCACAGTTCCAGTTTCTTCTATTGCTACTGTTACTAACTTCACAAGTCCTATAAAGTATTATTTTCATCTCTTATTCGTCCTACGTTTACTCCGGGGATTGAAATTCAAAACTTCCTAAGTGGATCTTAAAATTTCAAGTTTATTTCATTTCATTACAATTTTTAGAGGACCGGCCTCTCGTCCCGCCTCGTGCCTTTTATTTTCGGTAAACTAATTATAAATGTTCCTATCTTATTGTTAAAGGTTTAAAATGAAGGGCTACTTGACATTTGTCCGTTCCGAATTCAAATTCCTTAGACTAACAATGGAAAAGGTGAATTGGATTAGCACATTTACCTCGTAGCTCAAAATACAGACACGCGTGTTCAAAATTTAAGTTTAAGCAGTTCTGAAATAAACAATTTGCACGAAATATCGAGACAAGTAGGTTGTTATCGCAGTACTAAGTCACGCCACAAGAGACGGTATAATAATTCAGAGTTTTGAAAGAGTTTTCGTGCAAAGAACATGTGCAAAGAACGCTCGTAGCATCCAACGCAGACGGGAGTGCACTTCAACGGGAAATTTCTCACATTTCTAACCTAAACGGGAGACGCTCAAGACGGTCTCGAGATTATATCCACACATCTGGCCCTTTTATTAAACGACTTTAAAAAGAAAACACGGCCGCGTCTACAAAGCTAGTGGAAAACATCTTTGTGTATTCACTGTTGCGTAACGTTTGTGATATTATGGTGTGAAAAACTACAGTGGAAAGGAATGTAAAAGAAATGTTTGTGTTAGGGAGAAAACTAAAATGAGAGATTTTATTAGTGTCTTCCGTCAGTCGTTATAAAACTTTTATTGTAGACAGCTATTTAGTTTATCTTGAATGATTGAAGATCTTAATTTTTCTGACAATAAGGACAAGCGTAAAAAAAACTGTTCCAAAAAAAAAAGTAAAATAAAAAAACCGGCCAAGTGCGTGTCAGACTTCGCACATTTAGAGTTCCGTACCAAACCGCAAAATTAAGATGGTTGTAATGGGAACAATGAGGGAGTTAAAAAAAAACTTGGTAAGATTTATCAATATTGGTATTTGTTAGTAAAATTTACGTTATAATAAATATTATCACCATATTTCAAGTTCATAGGTCAATGGCAAGTTTAAAAATGCTAAGGAACAACATTTTGTAAACATTACCCTCCTTCGGCAGTCGGGTAAAAATAGCTGACTTTGGTGACTTCTCATTCCTTTGATTGTCAATATTAAAAAAAAAAATACAATATTTATCTACTCAATGGGGTAGGTCAATTTTTTTTTACACTACCCCCTTTTTCTGTATGGGAGCTTTCCTTAAACAAATAAAAAAATACTATTTGCATGGCTTTGGATCAACAAGATGCTAATACTGCGAAAATTTTTAAGACTGTAGCTCCAACCTTTTGGCCGTAAAACCCGACGTGTGACAGACGACGGACAGATGGACAGATGGCCAGACGGACAGTCAGACAAATACGTGAGTGACAGTATTAGGGCTCTGTTTGGACCCTTTGGGAAGGGAACCCTAAAAACGATATGGCGTAGTGACCAAAATCAAACATATAGGTACTAAAGGTAGGTGATCGAATTGAAAAGATAGACATGCTCAATTTTATTAAAAGTCTTAAAACACTGTCATGGAAAGTTTTGCATTGTATAATTAGCTATGTAAAAAGGCCTCCTTTTTTGCACGTCAACCGTACTTCAAATTAAAGCATAAGAACCTACTTAATGAAAGTCAAGTTATTCAAATATATGCAGTGATTAACAAAGCCTGTTAGTTTTCTTATGTCAAGCCCTCATTACTCGCATGTTGTTAATTTATACGAAAATGTATTCATCGCTTTTTGCCGAGTTTATTAAATACCTTTACCGACCATATCAATGGTCTGCTTGAAAATAACTAGGACTGTGAACTGTATTAAATATTTTAAATACAGAACGAAACATACATATGTTAAAAATATTGCCTCTTGGTATTGCAAGAATGCATTTGAATTTGAATAAAGTTTTTATCAGGTGTTCTGGTGTTCTCGACAGATTCTGACGGTTGTGAATGTATGGCATACTAACTATAAAATTTCCCGGCTGATCACTTTTCAACTAATTTTTTTTATCTACATTTAACAATAATGTTGAAAAGTGTTCGACTGGGATCTTTCACAGGTAAGTATAACTACTTTTATCTTGTATTTAGTGTTGTTTCTCCTCCTTACTACATCAATATTTGCTACTTAGCAAATATTGACATAGTAACCACATTACTTAATGCAATATTATTGTATTGTAATTGCAATAAGAATACTTGATTATGTTCTATATTGGCTCTCAGGCGGAAGTCCATTTTCTTTCAACATTTTACAATATAAGCAATCTTGTTATTGCTGGAAATTAATAGCTTTTTTATTTATTATAACAATATTTCTTTAAGCTGTGCAAGTTGAAAACATTGTAGATACTTATAGTTTTTATTTCACAAAGAAATATTTCCTTGCGTATAGGCTTATAAAAGTTATATGTCAGTGCAACATTAAGTAAACGCAAGGCAGCTTAAGTCTTGTGCACACGCGAACTTTTTACTAACGTTAGTAAAAAGTAAGTGCACTACGCACATTGTTATACTGCATAAATTATTCTGCTTTCTTGTAGTTCTTTTACTTGAATTTTGCATGCATTTATATGTGCACACGTTATGGTTAAATCAAATAAAAAGTTCAGTTTGATTTTGTCTACACTAAAGATTACCCTATGGAGCAGGACCATCATGTATCCAAGCATTCTTATCTTGAATAAAATCATCTAATTTGTGATATGCTTGTTTATAAAGTGTGCTTTTAACAAAAGTTTTAAATTTTCTTTCATTTAGTTTTAATTGCTTAAAAGGGAAATTATATGCTGGCTAAGTTAATTCTGTGGTCGTTTATAACTGCCAAGCCAGTTCTACATAACGCAAGGGTAAACTTTCAATGTCTGTTTTCTATGATTTTAGACAGATTAAAAATTAATGATACAAGCATAATCATCAGCATTCTCAGCCCGAATTAGGCTATTCTTAGTCATATGTCTCTATTTACGAGCACCATTCCCCACGCTCTTGTATTAACCTCATTCGCCACCCTAATTATTGCGTTTTAGTGTTCGTCAAGCACCCTTTCATTTTAACGCAAGGAAAGCATATCGTGCGCTATTCTTTGAACATACACAATTAGGGTGCAGGTTCTATTCGCAGAGCATATTTCTACGCAATTAGAGCTAGGTAGTTATGACGTGTGACCAGTTATTTCATAAATATTTTTTACAGAAAAATATTAGTTTGTATGGAACAATAAATCATGCAGTTAATATTGACAGCAGAATGATATCGAGAAAAAATCGTAGCTGCATTCCTGTTAACACAGCAAACAATATTAAATTCCTTCACACATTTTATACATGCGAGTATACCTAACGTTATTTACGCGATAATCTAAATATAAAACTCTCCCAATTGCAATGCACAGTAGAAGTACAATACACATTAAAATAAAATGAACTTTTATGACCTTTTATGTTGGCCATAATCGTTCGTCGAATGCTTGTAAATCTCCTCAATGATCACGTATAGGGCCATTCCGAAGGCTATTAATGTACTTTGTAACCTCTGCGAGTTGTTAACAATTGATTGAAAACTATGAGACGCGGGGTTTGCAGTAACTTCTATATTTTATGAGTGCCTAGTAGATTGATTTGTTCCGGCAGAGACAAAGTGGTATTAATGTATGGCTATTTAATTGATGAAGCTAACGCATTATGCCTTTTGTGTGATTGTCTTTGCATTCTTTAGTTAATTGCTGGTCAAGGTATCGTGTTTTGTTTAAAACAAAATCTTTTAATCGACATGTTGTTAATGTAGTGTAATTAAAGTTTTTCTTAGGAGGTTATTGAATGGTTTCTCTCAGATAAATGTATTCTGCTTCCTTTAAAAAAATATTTTATCATACCTTAAAATACTGAAAATTACAAAAATGTAACGAGATAGCCCATCTCATAGAAGGTACGGTGGGGTGGCGGCTGGTTGCTCGAGGAGCACCGAACGCTTGAAAAGACTTTCAGTTCTATACAAACCATAAGGATCCTTTAAGGTTGCCCTAATCGATCACTCTTCCATAAAAACGTAGTCTGGCCATTACTCCACTGTTTGACGGTATACGTTCAAAATAAAATATGATATCAATTTGTCTCATCATTATCTAGCCCTGTATGGAAATAAAAAAGTAAAAACATATATATTTGAAAGTTATGAGCGTCGAAAGTTCCATATTTCAACACTAATTTTAATGCATCTTTGGGCGCAAACTAATACCATAAGAAGAAGGAAAATTGCAAAACAATCACCATACAGGGATGGATTAGTAGTTCAACAATGCAACTAATGTTATTTTGAACAGATACAAATATTTAGTTGTTTTTTCACGATATCTATATTCCCAAATTCTGTTTATAAAAATTCGCTGGTTGTTTTCGTCCTAAATGATCATCCATTTCGGTACAAATTTGCAAAAGTGTGTTTTCGTACGCGAACTAGCTACTTACTGCTCATCACAGCATGTATCTCTTTCGCAGGTGTTTTCGGATGAGATAGCATGCATTTTAACCCCGAGCACAAAATAGTTCGTGCCGTCGACTAGTGCAACCTTAAGATAATATCAATAAGTCAGACATGACTAACCTACGCTTTAAATGTCTCCACGTAGTATCAAAACATTCCAGCAAATGCTTCACATTAATGTAATATCGATGCCACATCGTTAGCGGTCCACAAATTGGAATTAATCTGAGTGCAATAATTGGACAAAATTCTACGGTGTCACTAAATTGTTCACATTCCTCGGGATACAATATGTTAGAGTAATCACGACGTTAAGCCCTGATAATTACACTGACTCGGATTGTCTTGTCTTTGCGATTGTGATTCGTATTGAAAAGCTACGATACGGTGATATGGATCTTTTTTCCTTTTTCCCTTGTTGTCTTTTGTTTGTGATAGTCTAGCTCGTGTTTTAGTATTGTTCAGAGTGATTGATAAATGAAGGAATAGTTTTTTTTTGTTTATTTCCTAACAAATACAAGTATTAAATAAACAGGTAACATATTGCTTTTTTATATGTTACGTCCAGAGGTAATCTCTGGATATTATGATCTGATTACATTTTTTTATAAGATTTTTACAAGGCAGACGTGAATGGAAACGCCGGGAGGGGATTAACTAGAAAGACATACATAAAACTTATTGGTGATGTTCTTCAGAAAGGCCAGGTGCGCAGTACTCATAACCAGCGTGTGTGTATGACTAGATGTATGAATGTGAGTGAAGGAAAAGAAGTATATAAGGATCGTATCAGGTGGCGTTCTGTAGTTTCTGCCTAGCTCCATGGGAAAAAGGCGTGAGTTTATGTATGTATGAACATTTTTTATTCAGTGCTGTGGGATAGGCTTAAAAAAGCTAGCATTTAATACAGTTACTAAAGTTTGTTTGATTTTTTATTGAATGCTGTAATTCTTACCTTATCATTTTTCTACACTCAAAAGTGAACACATTAATTAGTTTAATAACGTAAATACTCACGATTCACGTACTTATGGAACAATACTAACACCTATTGCAATAATCATGTTTATAATGGTACTAGTCATGGTATAAAAAAACGTGGGTAATAAATAAACACTAAACTCGTTATCAATCAACAAAACAGCCAATCAAATTCGTTCCAATCAATACAAATCCACTTAATTGTAAAATCCTGACATCTCTGTCTGACTTCTTCCATGCGATCGCAGCCCAACAAAGCAATGAAGAGTAAAATATCGCAGTCGTGTATCATAGCACGTATTAGTTTAATTAAAACGAGCTCAGTACAGTTCACGTCAACACACTGCACGGTATTAGGTACCACCTTTTGTTTAAGAGCTGGTGTTTGAAACAATTTATCATTTGGGCTTCGCCCGCGTGAATGGCGAAAATTATCCCAAGGGAAGATATTCCCGGGTTACAAAGTATCCTATGTGCTATTTCAGACTATAATCTATCTCTGTGCAAAATTTAATCCAGATCCGTTCAGCCGTTTGAGCCTGAATACGTAACAAACATACAAACACACACTCTATCTCACAAACTTTCGTCTTTATAACATTAGTGTGATGTGATAGTGTGAATATGATGTGATTTTGGGTACGGGTTTGAACTTGTGGATTGTCATCAAAAATCTAATACCTTTAAACGAGCATTTTTTGTATAAACCTAATCTGAATCTCGGAAACGGCTTCAACGATTTTCATGAAATTTAGTAGCTAGGTTTCATTTTAAGGAAATGTCGTTTTCTCTATTTTCACCCGAGCAGATGTTGGTCGCCCAGGTACTTCTATTTATATTCTGAAGATATAGAAAAATGGCATAGATCATATTAAGTAACCGTGACTATAACCTCAATTTTCATAAGACTACAACATGAAACGTCTAGTGCAAAGCAAAAGTGCGGTAAAGTGAGTTCTGACATTTTTACTTTCAATCAAATCAACAAGAGATGTATGGATCACAGAATTCACAGAAGATTTGATTATAAATTGCTTATTTACATAAGGATGTATCTGTCTACCGACACAGATCTCATACCGCCAAAACTTCCCCTCAAAATGACAGACATGTTGATGACAGTCTATAAAAGAGAACCTTTGTTATCTAGTTCATACTTTTGTACTTACAAATTTAAACATTTTTCATACGTGACTTAGCTTCCTATACTCCCTAACCACTCGTTAATTTCCATGTCAAACAACAGCATTTATCAGTGTACCTAGTCGAGTTAACGACGTGATTGTGAAAAACTCAAGTGCACACTGGAGGTAATAGGATGTTGATGGTCGGACGATATCGGTAAATAAGGTTTGTGACGATAATGCATTCGATTAGCCGGTTGGTTAATGTATTCTGTGAAGCTTTTATGTGGCAAGTGGTATTTTTTTCTTAACCAGGTTTCTTGCTTGTTAGTTTTTTCAGGTGATGTAGGTGCATGATTGGTTGATCGTAAGTACCTGCATCGTTATGGCAAAATTGTGAAGATTAAGTTTACACCTTAGTATGTTGTTATAACGGAAGCCTATTATAATTCAATTTCAGTCTACTAGCTATAGCAAAATGTCCATTTAAGCAAACAAGCTTTCCTGTTTTTAAAACCAACTGGTTTTTAGTGATATGTCTGAACAAGCCGAAGCCTCACTGAAAGTATCGCTAAAAGTGAAAGTCATGTACTAGAACCAAAATTTCGAAGATATGTGACATCCACCAACCCGCACTGGGCCGGCGTGGTGGCTTACAGCCCATTCCCACAGAGAGGACGCCTGTGTCCCAGCAGTGGGCACATTTAAAAGCTGATGATGATGATGACCTAGGTCTCAAACCAGTCGTGGTTTGCACTAGACTAAATTGTTCTAAATATGCTAAAACAAACGACCAACTAGCATATTATAACTATGCGTCGTGTACACTGCCCGCGTGGCTCTAGTGACATATCAAAGTAATTAATGATGGCGCTCTAGATCCACTAGAGTAGATGTTTATCGTTGACACACAGCTCTAAGGATAGACAATTTAATACAACCGAATACATTAAAATTCAAACTAGCTATCAAATCTTGCAACAGCTTGTTACAAATTTCCGTAGGCTGCAACAGTTTCGCAATCGATTTATTATTATGTGCGCTAATTCGGAAGTACCTATAAACCAGACTAGCCTAAAATATGCAAAATATTCAGCAACAACACGTGGTCTCGAAATGATTTGGTACTAAACTATAAATCGTAAGGATTAATTACCTTGGGTAGGGCAAACACAGAAAGTTATCGAACGATCAGTGTCAAATATTGCCAACAAGCAAGCTGGCTATATGCGAGACAAGCAACACGCCTAAATTAATCAATTAAAATTCAATGCTGACTGCGTTTTTGGTCTAGTGCAGGGGTCACCAATTACTTTCATTTGCGGTCCGTTTTATAACCCCTCAGACCGTCGCGGTCCGTAAGTTTTACCTAAAAGTATTTGCTTTTGTTGATTACTCAAAGATTTATTTTCAAATATTAATGTAAGAAATGTAATTTTTTGCCTCGAACTATCAGTCCGAACTTAGGATTAAAGTTGGTGCAGGCTATTGTGATTACCCTCCCGGTGGGTTCCCGCATTGTCGTTGCGGGGGGCTCAGTAGCTGTGGCTTGGACAACCACGGTGAAGCGAAGAGGAACCCGAGGGGGGGGCCCGCTCGTCAGGGCTTTTGCCGATAAGCCGACGACGTAGCGGCCAACATGTAGGTTGCGGTGTTGCCTAGGCGACATCGCAACTGAGGCGGGCCGCCATGTCGTGTATCTGAGGCATCGCGGCTGAGGGTTGGAGGCCGCAGCGGAAGAGGAGTTGCGGTATAGCGTTGGCCGCTCTCCTCATCCCCTGCAGCCAACAAGTGGTAGGTGCTGGGGCCACTGACCTAACCGGTCACAGGGGGACCAACGTTGCCATACACGGGATCATCTGGCACACATGTGCTAGTTTGGTCTACGGCGTGCAATGTGTTCTTGTGCGCCGGTGATGGGGTTTACTCTCCAGAGGTGACGGACAGCCGCGGCGGGTTCGCGGTGAGTGCGAACGCGTGCCCGTGCTCCCGCCATAAGCGGCACAGGAGGACACCGCCGAGTTTTAGTGGGTTGGAGTCCCACAAAACTCCGCTATCTCCCCGTGGTAGCGCAGTATGAATGAGCATTTCCTCAAGCTAAAAAAAAGGCTATTGTCATTAAATATTGGAGATGTTCATCGGTAAGTCTACTCCCGCCAATCCCCACCGTGAGGACTGACGATCTCGCGCTTGGCGCTCGTTGTCTAATCGACGCCGACGGCAGTAAGGACGAAACTCTGAGTCAACCGCTAACATAATCCTGCAGCCTGATTGCGTAAGTGAATTTGGCAAGGCAAAGGGTTTTGACGCCATCAATGGAACAATCACATATGAGATAAAAGATGCGATTTGGATTTCCGTCTATGTGGTTGAACCTTATTACATGGAACTTATCATGACTGATGCAATATGAGTGTACTGAAGGGCTACCTCTGCCTTCGAGAAAACAGGCGCTGTTATGTAAAATTCAATGCAATTATCGTTGAAGACTGACTTAGTTCTGTTAATGCACATCGTTCTAAAAGCTATTGCTATCGTTAAAGTGTGGACTATTTGCAAACATTGAGCTCCGACATAATCCCATGGACTTTTGCAGGGATTGGAGTTGGTGGCTAAGTGCTTAAGCACTGTAGTGATCCTCTTTGATTCAGTGGTCTTTGTCGGTGATATACAAAGTTGGAGGATGGCGGAACTACCATCCAACTTAGCCATCAGCGCAAAGCAAAAGTCCATCAGAAACTATTGTCATGTAGAGACTTTTTAGAGTATGCACTTGTTGTGGTAAAACAAGATCATTCTAACTTAGACATTACACATAAAAATTGGAGTTCCGAAGTTCAAGAAAAGCGATGAAGTAAGTATAAGTACTTCGTCGAGAAAGCGGTGCTTACAGACTAACTCCAGACTGATGACGTAGCGTGACAAAATTAGCGTCGAATAAGATTAAAATTACTAACTCCTGGCAACACAGGTAACCATGCTTGTTTCGACAAACCGCGTGACCGGATAACATAACAAAAAGCACCATATAACTATAATTAGCAAATTGAAAAACAAAAAGCAGCTCATAACCACAGAGCAATGAAAAAACAGAAGTGGCAGGCCTTACAATTGATCACTAATAACACGTTCGTTTGACACGCGAGTGTAGCACGCAACGGTAAACGTATTAAAATCATAATTCAACTGTGCAATAAGTCAACGGTCGGTTTTCCCTCATAATCATAATTCAACTGTGCAATAAGTCAACGGTCGGTTTTCCCTCAAAAAAGCGTGACTTTAATAAGAGCGTTAATTTATTCATGTGGGACTCGGTTGCCATGTGCGCCATATTCAATCCATCATCGTAAAATTTGCTGACCGTTCGCCGTTTCGTAATATATGTCATTAATACGTTTTGCGGGTGAAACTCTTCTGTGGGCTGCAGAAATGGGATATGTAATTACTTTGGTTCGGAGAAGGAATGGGCTTCCATATTTTAACGAAATAAATAAGTTTATGTCATAATTTGGTGGTTTAAAATTGGCTGAATTATGAATAACTAGCGGACGCCTCGCCGCTTCACCCGCGTAACTCCCGTTTCCAAGGGAATACAGGCATAAAAAGTAGCCTTGTCACCCGGGGATAGTGTCACTTCCCAACGGTGAAAGAATTTTTGAAATCGGTCCAGTAGTTTTTAAGTTTATTCGTTACATAAAAAAATATGAATCTTTCCTTTTTATAATATGAGTAAAGATATAGATGTCATATCTTTTAGGCACAGTTTTTTTTATCAATAGTTAACTATTGATAAAAACTTGTAAACTATACAACTATTTATTTAAAAAAAACATATTGTGAAAAAACGTATTTACCGAATTTTTAAACCATCAGTGATTTGGAGTAGCGTTGTACACTTTTTTGTATATAGTAAACAAGTTTATTACACTGCCAGCCATATACATTTTGTGTTTGTTTTGCTGAAAAAACCGATACCCATATTGTCAGCCTTTACAGTTGTCAAAGCGTCATACCTTCCAATCTTCCAATCAATCGCCAACGATATCATGAAATGGATCGCAGAACAAAAAACTGACCAATCCAATTGCATACATGTAAACGAACACGTATATATATCGAAAGGTAAAATTATAGTTTGTATTGTCCCTAAATGTGGAGAAATACTGTCTGAAGGTCTTCTCAAACATGAGACAAATGATTATATGATCTTACATAATAGCTGCCTAATCTTACCTTCGATCACACACGCAAACAAAAGGCAGGGATGAAGCAAACAAAGTGAGCATTACCAAGATACGTAGGTACATAAGTACTATAATGATTACGTCAAATGTTTCACACCTTCTTGACACTAAATACCTGTAAGCCATACACATACCGGCTGCGTAGCTACCCTCAAACGAAATAATTGAATATCATGTATAACGCGACACAATAAACCGACATTTCATCGTGCGGTAACCACGCAACGTGGTAACATTTCTTTGGCGTATCATCCCTTATTCCCGAGCCCAAATAATTAATTAGAACAATTCCCGCTTTGAAATCCTTTTCGTTGCAAAAAGCTGAATTAACTGATTATCATCCGAACGCTGGTGAAAATTAATTTATTATGTGAAGCCGCAAAGTAAGGATACCGGATTAAAAATTAATTACAGTTCCAAACTAAGCTTTTGGGGACATCGCGGGAGCGAAAAAGTTTATCGCGCTTTTTCATAAACGATGGATCCGTCCAAAGAGATTATGTTAGATTTGTTAAAAATAACATTGCGCAGTTTGTGAATTTGCAGATTAGTTGAAGATAAATTGTTGATGAAAGCTTTTTCTGTTGTACTTTTTCAGTTTTTTATTGTTTTTATTTTATTAACCTTACATGAGTTTGAAATTGGCAACCCGCATTCAGCAAGCGTGGTGGATAATGCTCCTGCTTTCTGGGTATGAGAGCAGTGGTACAGTAATAGGTACTGGCATTATCATTATAACCTGTCTTACACTACGATGCCGTATGGATTTAACGTGAATGTAAAAATTATCCTAGTGGTAGTACAACACCCCCAGTGTTGGAAACGGAACGCATCTGTCAATGTCAAATGTCAATGTCATTGTAACTTCAACTTAGAAACGTCAACCCCAGGCTCAACAGGAGACACACTATACTTCATATAAGATAGCTTGATCTCTGTGACATATGTCAAACTGACGTTTACGTTATTATTAAGTTGTTGTTAACCTGTCAAGCGCTATTGTTACTGTATTGATACTGTCAGCTATCACAGAGATCAAGCAATCTTTTATGAAGTATAGAGATCTCGTACAAAATATTAATTACAAGTATTAATAACATGTGATAATAACTAAAATAAAACCAATGAAGATCTCAACGAAGTTTTATTAAATCATTACAGCCAATTTATGTTATCTATTCAGATCAAGATGTTGCTTGTGAACACATACTGAAAACCGACCTTGGAAATTTACAGAACATGACACCTGCCCTTGAATGTTCTTCCTTACAAGCTCCACGTTTAGTTCTCAAGATATATTACGGTACCGATAGTTTTCAAACCCCAGGTTTTCTTGGTAATTCCCTCGCGTGCTCGAGTTCATAACGACAATGACAGCAACTAGGGTCGGCTATTAATTATAACTGTCTCACTTTATACTAAACCTTAGGACGTTTACAGACGGACGACCATGTTGTTGAAAATTCAGGCTGACGTGCAACGCTGTCAGTACCAGCAGTCTATTGGTAAGGCTGTTGTTAATAGCAAAGTCGCCGGCAGACACGCACGCGGTATACGCGTGCGTGTCTGTAACCGTCTTTATAAAGTATTTCTGAATTAATAATAGTGGACGCAACTGACGCGGCATAGATAACAACAGTTCCTGAATTAAATGGCGTCGTTTTTGTTACGTCACGTAAGGTCGACAACTTCGTTTAAGGTTGCACTAGTCGATCATTCTTCCATACAAACGTAGTCTGGCGATTACTCCACTGTTTGAAGATGTACGTTCAAAATAAAAACAAATATAAATTTGTCGCATCATTATTTAGCCCTGTATGGAAACAAAAAGGAAAAAAATATATAAATTATGAGCATCGTAAGTTCCATATTTCAATACTAATTTTAACGCATATTTGGGCAGTAATAAATATCATAAGAAGAAGGCAAATTGCAAAACAGCCACCATACTGGGACAGTAGTTCAACCATGCAAATAGTTTTATTTTGAAATTTTACATTTAGTCGTATTTTCATGATATCCATACTCCCAAAGGCCAGTTCATACAATTTCGCGCGATCGTTTTCGTCCTAAATCATCATCCATTTCGCTACAAATTTGCAAAACTGCTAATTCGTACTCAAACTAGCTTCCTACTGCTCACAACAGAATTTATCTAACTAAACTAAATAAACTAAACTTAATACACTTGAACCTTTCACTGATATGATGTCGATCCTATTCGCAATTGATAGTACTCGATTTTCTAGTGTGCGTGTGTCAGTGCGGCAGTATAAGTTGCAAAAATTATAAAATAGTTTATACATAACTAATATATGCGGGTGTTTAACGTTCCGTATAAACCGCTACCTCGTTCCCTCGGCCGCGGGCTGGTGTGTCATCCATCCTTGATACCTGCTTTCGGTTGGGGTTGGGAGGCCTATGGGTTAAAAGGAATATGTTGCTAAATATTTTAAATTTTAAACGGTTAATATTATTGATGGAACACACTTACCTTGTATCCTGCTGCCAATATACTTATTTCACTTTTTTTCACCTCTCTGACAAATTTTAAATGTGACGTACATACTGATCGCAATATTTCTCAAACTACCCGAGTATAAAAAAAACTATTTAATATTAAACGTTACTTGCAATCCATCTATTTCGCTCAGCTGTTCATGGCATAAAGGTTCATACCAAACTATTATACATAACTGTATATCTTATAAAAAACACTTACATATATCTATTTACCTGTATTGAACACAAACACATATCTATTTACCTGTAAAAACTGATTCACATCCGTGCACTTCAACGTAAGGTTCAGTTGAAAACCAGCGTCAGGCAACTCCCAGTTGTCTGGCATTTTGCTGAACTGGACCTTTTTGGCGCAGCCACGGGGCACACTATGTATGTAATTGTTTTTATTAAATTATTTTTCCTTATATTTGTACATTGTGTGTATCTGTGTGTGCCAAATAAACTGGTTTTCTTTCTTCTTTCTTTCTTTCTATCTCTTACGCACGTGTTGTCAGATGAAAAAGCATGCATCTAATCCCGCGCACAAAATAGTTCGTGGCCGTGACTAGGGCAGCCTTAAGTGGTCGTGTCGTGGTTAGTTTTAGTTTAAAAAGTCGTGTTTCAGTTGTGGTTTACTGTTGGCCATGTATTTGTAGAAAGTTAGTATACAGTGAATTATATGGATAGCTAAATGTATAGAGTGAATATACCACGTTTTTTGGCGTTAGGAGCTTCGGAAAAAGCTGAGAGACGCTCAAATGCGGTTGTAATTTTCAAAGTAAATCCAAGGTAATAAAGTTTACTTAAGGTGCTGAATCTATCTAAGATAAAAAATGTTGACTACCCTTTACACGTTAGTTTTTTTTTTTTTGCTGAATTGTGTACGATCTGATTGATTTTCTGGAACGATCAAAAAGTTAGAACTTATTATTCAATGACGTGTGAAATTAGACCATTATTTTTTATGTTGCACATAAATTCGCCTGCTATCGATATTTTTTCCCTTCGTTGCATTTCCAGAATGACTCTTTCATTCAGTCCTTCTGCTGTTATCATATTTTATACTTTTTACCAAAATTTTTTTGCATACAATTCATCCAACGTAACACTGTGTGTATTTTTAGGTAGTTATTTAAGTAGTATTTTATTTTAACCGTCTATAAGAGAAGCTTTTGTATATGCCGCGATTGTAAGCATGGTTTTTAGGGTTCCGTACCCAAAGGGTAAAAACGGGAACCTACAACTAAGACTCCGCGGTCCATATGTCTGTCTGAAAGTCCGTCTGTCATCAGGCTGTATTTCCGGAACCGTGAAAGCTAGGCTGTCAAAATTTTCAGAGATGATGTATTTCTGTTGCCACTATAACTAAAAACAGAATAAAATAAATATTTTAGTAGGGCTCCCATACAACAAACGTAATATTTTTGACGTTTTTTGCGATAATGGTACGGAACCCTTCGTGCGCGAATCCGCCTTGCACTTGGCCGGTTTTTTTTTTAAATTCACTAGCGATAACAATAGACATACCAACTTGATATCAAAATCATATTTTTTATCGACTGAATATTAATGTAACTTGATATTTTAAAGGAAGTCACGTTTATTTAATATTATGATGTGGTATGTGATCTGACATTTGATATAGATTGACAACTACATTATTAATAATATATTATGTGTGTGTGTTCTAGCCTTTATCGTGTACCTAAACCTGGGTATATCTGTATACTAGACTAGCGGACTCCTCGCTGTTTCATCCGCGTAGGTTCCGTCCTCGTGAAAATACAGGGATAAAAAGTAGCCTATGTCACCCGGGGATAGTGTAGCTTCCCAACGGTGAAATAATTTTTGAAATCGGTCCAGTAGTTTTTAAGTTTATTCGTTACATACAAAAATACAAATCTTTCCTCTTTATAATGTTAGTATTATAGCATAGAGTATAGATATACCCATTGTACTATTATGCATGTGTATTTACATTATGATTGAAAATTTGAGTTTCCAACCCCTGGAATAATTTTCATTTTTCTATTACAGGTACAAAAGCTATGAGTTTCAATTTTCATTTTATTTATTTCAATTTTCCTGTGAATAAAGTGGTAGGAGAAGAGTGAGACCTTTGCCAGGAGTGGAACAGAACGGGAAAAAAGTAACCTTTCTGTTGACAGACCTATATATATCACTAACAATTTAAGGGCCTTTACAAATGGAGCAACTATTTCAGCAACTGGCAATTAGCTGTTTACATATATCTTAATGGTGCACACGTAGTAACTCGAGTTGCGAGTTCCGGTGATCGACAACAGTTTTCAGTTGCTACAATCGATGACTAAATTAGTTTCTAATTGCTGTAACTAACAATTGTCGAATTTTTATCGGTTGTGCAAAGATAACTGAGAATAATATAAATATATAATGAAATTAAATGGGAACAAGTGCTGCTTCTTTGATACCCATCATCACACTGTACGTAGCGTAGATTGAGCAACTCAGCTATCAAAGGTGCTCACAGATTATGTCTGTGAACTTTAAAAAAATTGATAGTTGCCTCAACTAAAGTTGCTCCATCTGCATAGTGCCTAAGAGAGTACTCTTAGTCTACTCACTCTTTATTTTCTAGTTAACACCCAGTCTTCCTTTGACACGCAAATTGGATTCTTACCATGTATATAATATAATTCATAATCTCTAAATCTTCACATGATGTACCAGGCGGACAGTAGTTCCGGACGGTCAGCAACAAAAGCTAGTGGAGACTACAGTTCCGGCAGCTACGGAAATGGCGTGGGCAGTAGTGTCGGCACGACAGTCACTTAACCTCACGACAAATGTAAGGAAGAGGCTGCGATGCAAATGTAAATATTGTGCAGTGGAAATTGTGGCAAAGTTGTCTGTATAGGACGTGTTCAGGATGCGATGTCTCCTTTGCTGAAACAGGTTTAGTTGTTTTGTTTTGTTTTAGCTTGTTAAAAGAGGTCATTGCTCGTTCCCTAATATGTCGTTAAACTATGTATTTTCTACCGACTACAAAAAAAGGAGGTAATGAAATCGATACGTATGTATGTAATATTGTTGGAATTGCACAATATTCACTTACGTTACCCAATATGGGCTTCTAAACAGGTGTGCCAAATTTTATAAGTGTATGTATGTATATATTTTGTACACGCATTTCGCCGAAACTATTTATCCGATCGTGATATTCTTTTTATTGGATTAAGTATTTCTCAACTTAGGGAACAGTACAAGTTTCATCAAAAGCGATCCTTTAGTTTTCAAGCTATGGAACATACAACCTAACTCCTTAGGAACCAACAGCACAAATATGTAAATTATGTTATTATAGGTATTTTGTCAATCCTTTAGGTACTTTACAATAGACATTGCTCACTTTTAAGTGATAGGGTACTAAAACTCAAAAGTCAGAAATAAAAACTTTTTTACAAATGAAGTTGGCAAAAATAAACCGAATTCTAAAGCAAAACATTAAAAAGTGCAAAAAAAAATAAAAATAAAATTTCGTTTCGGCAGTCGGTGTTGAAATACGATAAAAAACAAGAGGCACCAAAGATCGTTATGTCTTTATTTCCGTTTTTGAAATCAAGAATGTCCATATGTCCATGGGTTAATAACACTAATGGTGGCCCAATGGTAATTGCCGGTAATGTAGGTCGTCAGTTGAAACCCAGGCAGGCTTTACTTTGTGTAAAATTATTTTTTCACTGCCCTCAAAAAAGTGAAGGCAATTGCCTACTACATAATTTCGGAGTGTTCGATTCGCACATCGGTGTGCGAACCTACCACTCCAACTTTGCGAAATTCACTTCGGGCGAATCGCCACACAAAAATGAATATTTTTAAATGGGGTTGATTCGCACTTTTCGGGTGAGTTAAATTCGTGCGAATCGTCTAATAACCCGAAGCCGCTGGCAGAAGAAGCTAGTGTATTTATATTTCCCAACAAAACTGAACCACAAAAAATCTCACGTGCCATAAATAAACAAATCCATTACAACATGCATCACATCAAATTTTAATATAACGCACCATTCCGGAAATATCTTTGATCTATTTCACAGTTTAAAATTCAGCGGAAAAGCGACCGCAGAAAGCGCTTCGCTGATGGATCTGGCTTTTAGCGATACTCATACATTTCTTGCCTTTACATGGAAGCCCGGCTTTCATGGCCTCTTTGTTTACCGATGTGAATGTAAAGCATGCAATCAATGTTTTCTAAAAAGCGCTCTTTGTGTGCTCGGGTTCTTTGTATGTCTACTGGCTATTTGTGATTGATATTTTTCGACCTTCAGCTATTTCCAGACGCCCACCTCACCCTCAATATTTCTTAAGTAGATTGATATGGATATATATATACTTTTTTAAATAAATAAGAAATCTACCGAGGTATGTACATCCCTCGTAACTGGGCTGCCAAAATATGGCATGCACTGCTATCCACCTCGATTCAAGGACAACTGTTATCCTGACAAGTATAGCTCTATCCGTTTTCCAATCATACAAATCGTTATGTCATCAAATTCTTCATTGACAGCTTTGTTTCACCTAAAACTGAGAATATATCTACCTAGTCTAGTTATCTCTAGTATAATTATTTCATCACCACTGCTCTCAAAACGGCGAAGGAAAATATCGTGAGGAAACTGACATGTGACATCAACCAACCCGCACTGGGCACGCGTGATGAATAAATGCCCGTTCACTATCACAGGAGGAGGCTTGCATGCACAACGGGCAATAGGAGTCTTAGTCGTGCAGAAAAGGGGTCCATCTATCCCATCCTCTATCCTATAGTGATCCTTCTGTCCAAATCTAGCCTAAAAGCCAGACATATCCTTGTACAGTATACCTAATTCATCCCAATCGACGGTCCATAGCAACGATTCAATGTATCACGCTTCTGTACTTGCAAGTAATCCGGTTAATGCCTGCGTCTCTATAAACTGCATGTCTGGTTGTACGACAAGGTGAACATGGTTTGAACACTATCCTCTGTTTGCTGGTGTGTATTGCAGTTATTCTGTGATAGTAATGTTGTGAGTTAATTGATTCATGTATCTAAAGTATGTAAAGAAGTGTTATTATTTGTTTTTTTTTAGCGTGGTAAACATTATTTTTACTAACAGGCATTGACAGGTTAGCATTAGGTCCCAAACCAGGCAAACCCTTTATCTTCGTGACCAATTCATTATTTTTAAAAGGTGATCTGCAGACGTTCTAACAAATCTTTCAATGAAACTTTCTACTTATATACTACTACCCCGTACCTATCGTAGGCTACTTTTCCTCGCAAAAAATCTTAGTTCTTGAGGCCACGGGGCCAAGTCGCGGGAAATTAAATTTAAATTAAAATTCTTAGGAAAATTTGGAAGATGACGCTGAACAAATCGAGCTAGCTAGCTAGCTTAAGAGCTAAGTAGTATTTTTTGATCGAGCGACCGCGAAGCGCAAGCAAAGCGTCTCCGTTTCAGATTGGGATTTCCAGATGTCCGGCCGTTTTACTCTACAGGTCGCATCTGTCAATTCGATTCCGGGGAATTTTCGTGAACATGTTCGATAATTAGGACTGTTTTTTCGAATCAGTTTTCAATCTAAGATACTACACTGGTTATAAATTTCAAAAACATGATGAACAGAATAGTCGTAGGTAACATAAGACACACAACTCTCCCACACACCGCTCCGTAACAAAACCAATGAAAAGCTAACCCGCAGGCAATTTTCATTCTTAACAACTTTGACTCGCAAATCAACGTAACATTGTTCTTTGAGTTTCGTTCATTAAATCTTCAAGACATCTCGTCTTGAACATTCCTGGCAGAATTAGCCCTTGTTTGTTTTATACTTGAAACAATCAGAAGGGCGACAAAAGGATATGTGACGTCTTCTTATTACGTAAATCTTGGCGGGTGATGTACAATTGCTAAAAGGGATTTATTATGATACTTTGCTCTCGTAATTATTATGCCTTCGGGTTAAGTATTTTTTATGTAGACGGTTGTCTTTTCTAGGTATTTTTAGATATTGCTGAGTAATTTTCAACCGACTTCAAAAAAATGAGAAGGTTCTCAATTCGTCGGAATCTTTACCTTTTTATCTTAATCTCATCAGTACCATTTATTTCTATGTATAAACTTTCTTCATCGTATTCGGTTAACTATTCAAGATATTATCTTATACCCGTGACATACTTAGCATTAAGGAGTTCCAGTGGCTATCTGTGGTCTTTTTCATCAGTTTCACTTCACCAAATGATACTTTATGAGTGCAAATGATTGCATTATTGATGAAAATACCAAAATCGCTAAATATGCCTTTAATATTTGAGGAGTTCCCTCGATTTCTCCTAGATCTCATCATCAGATCCTGACTTGATAACGATGGGACCACCAGGGTAGTATACCCTTTCAAAAAAAAAGAATTTTTGAAATCGGTCCAGGCGTTTTTGAGTAATCGGGTAACATACATTTGATTTGTGAAGGAAAACAGCTTAATTATTAATAAATATTGAATCAATATCGTTTCCATCTAAACATCAAGAACAAGTAGATAGACACCAACCAAAATAACGCGAACAATACAAAATACTCGTACTTGTGTAAAAGGTGTAAAACAAAATTCATATCAATTCCACGAAAGAGTAACCAGGGCAGGTCGGTAAGCAAGCTCTCAAAAAAAAAACAACACATTCTTACATAACACTCGCGAGGTATTAATTCGAAGTAAGTCCTTATGTAACTCCAGTTCATATTAATTCACACGAACACCGTACTAGTTCTCGCGAATTCCATTGCATTACCTCTTCAGTTCACGTATACTTTATAAATTTTCACCCGTGATGAAACAATCTCGCTCTTATTTCACTCCAGCACCTTGAGACAAGGATTTAATAACGATACTTGTTTAAATTAAACTGGGTTTCATTTCGAATTTTATAAACGCTGGATTTCATAACGCTGTACCGTGCATTTTTTAGTCGTGGATTGAATAAATGAATTGTTGGGTGCGCTTTTATGTTATGCAACAGAATTTATGCATCAATATTCTAGCTCCACTTTAACCAAAATCTATTCAACAGTTTTACCTAAACACGTGACTACTAAAACTTTGCAACATGAGCCTTAACCCCAACTTAGGGAACTGTTCCCAACATTAAACAGATCAAACATGGCAAACAATTATCGCCCCCTCGAGGAGGCTCCGTACTGCGTCGCTAACGACGTTACGTCATAAGTTGACAGGGATCAGATTAGACCGTCACAACCAGTTAGTTTGGAGTGCATTTCCTTGCTCCTACAGCCGACCTCTAGTAACCATTAATGGAATATTTACTACGGTGTGATAGAGTGACCGTCTCAAACTTGCAGACACCTGATTACGTAGTTCCTAGTTTTGATACATTTGCTTTATGTTCGACGTCAGTGTAAACGTTAGGTGAGCTATTATTATATTCAAGAACTGATGTATAACTAATAACTATGTTGTAGCTTTCTAAGTAAAGTTTATTAAGTAAACAAAGGTAACTAGCACATTCACCAGACGTCATACAGATTTTAGACGCATAACTTACTTGAGAATAGCTTAAGTTTTTCTTAAGAGTGTGGCAGCCTGGGTTGATGTTGATAGAAGAACATAAACACTGATTATAATGGTGTCTGTTGGAGAAAAAGACTCATAGTAAATACAGTTCTTTTCTGATAAAGAATGAAGTGAATGTTTAATTTTCCAAATCATTGACGAAACAAATTCCACGAATAAACCAGAAACACAATTCAACAAGTCCTATAAAGCGTGCGATCGTATGTCCTTAACTGAATAAAATAAAAATAAAAATGCTGAATAAAAATCTGTGACAGATGATGCATGTAATAGGCCAGTGAGATCAACTGTATTGCAGACCGGTGCATGAGTGCACAACTCCACGTTCAATCTCTCACGCTCTCACGGGTAAACGGTCTTCAAAAACCAAGATGGCGGCTTTCGACGGCAAACTTGATTTGTGACCAACCCCACAAAGTAATGCGGGCGAGGGGTGCCAACATTCGAATTGGAAAATTTTATATCGGCTATAAAACTTGACGGACACAAAGCGCATAGGTTGCGCCACTGTGTTGCAGTTCTTTTAAAATATTGTTGTTGATCAATTGGTGATTTTGTGCTTGATGTCCAAAGAAACGATGGATGGACTGAAAAAAGATGAAAGAAAGAAAAAATTTAAAAAAAAGTGAAAATAGAAAATAAGAAGAAGAGAAAGTGGTTGATAATTGAGATGACACTTAACAGATATATATAGAATAAGAATAATTAAAAAAATTAAAACCCTTACTTGATATCTTGCGCAAATAGCTCAATTCAAACAGTTTAACGCCCATATCTTCTGAACGCCCAAACCGATGTTCATCAAGCTGCTACCTTCTGCCAGCGGCATCACCAGCGTGATAGTCGAAAATTATCCCGAGGGAACATATCTATAATCTATCTCTGTACAAATTTCATCCAGAACCGTCTAGCTGTTTGAGCGTGAAGAAGTAACAAATATACTAATACACACACACACACACACTCACAAACTTTCGCCTTTACAATATTAGTGTGATATACTTATTTAAGTCAGATGATGCCACAGACAGATACACATATACACCAACACACAGGTACATACGTCAAACGTATGACACCCTTATTTTTCCGTCGGGGTTTATAAAGAAGACCATGTTGCACCGATCCTAAATTAATTTGGATGAGCTTAAGATACTAATAATGATATCCTGGTAGTATATAGTAGTATATAGTTCCAAAATTAAAATATTTAATTGTATTAAGAAGCTAACCAAAACCGCTCGAGAACCCAAGCTGAAGTTCATCGAAGCAAACATAATTTTAACTCGATAGTTACGTAGGTACCGCGAAACTTTCAATAGGCTTTATTCGCGTATTGAATGCCTACTCGATATTACCATTCAATAAGACAGAAATAGAACAGTTCCCTAAACCTTCCCAATGCCGAAACTTAATTAATTTTGAAACCATTTACTCATAAAATTATAAGCCCTTCAAATAAAGAGACCAGAATTAGAATTTCGTCTTTGCATTTTGCTGATAGAAGCCTGTAGAGTTGTAGTCAGGTCGTATTTGTTCCATTTAAGTAATGAAAGCGACTGGTATCTGTCCGATAAATCAACATACAGCACCGATGGAGTCAGGTAAAATATTGACGGATTTGCTAGTATCCGAACACTAGCTACCTACAAGACCATGTTTCCTTGTTTGCCTAATAACTTGAGTGAATGTATCGTGTTCGGGTCGAAATTTTAACGATTGATTTATGGCTGTTTTGCAAATAGTTTTAGCATTTACCAATCAAACAAAAGTTTTGAACGTGCTCTACGTCTATTTGCTGTAAATCAATTTGAAACCCGCCAAATATCATGCTAACTAGACTAAATAAACCTGGCAACTGGCTTATTTTGAAGAGTTTTTCATTAAAATATATTCTACTTAGAACGACAAAAATAATAATTACACACTATTCACAGACCACAGAGCACTCACAGTAAATCATCATCTTCATATCAGATGAAAGACGTCCACTGCTAGACATTAGGCCTCCCCCAAGCGTTGCCACATTGACCGGTCCCGTCCGTCTCGCATCCAGTAGATCCCCGCAACCTTCACCAGGTCATTGGTCCATCTGGTGAGAGGCCTTCCAAAGCAACGTCTTCCGGTTCGTGGTTGCCACTCCGGATCTTTTCTGCCCAATCGGTCATCCATTCTGCAAGCAATTTGCCCTGCCCACTGCCACTTAAGTTTGGCAATTTTTCGGGCTGTATCGGTAACCCTGGTTCTCTTGCGGATCTTTACATTTCTGAATCGATCACGCAAGGAAACTCCGAGCATAGCATACTTATTCGTGACCAAAAATATACAGCGTGTTTTGCATTAAAATAAATTTTTGAAAATACAAAATCTTAACTTATCTCTCTCATGTAACTCGTCAAAGCGTGTCTCTCAAGCCTGCACCGCCTCTTATGAGTCGTAAACGTGGCATTTTCATTCATTCATATTTAATTTGCTTTAAAAGAAGGCACACACTGCCAAGGATATGGTTTGTTTAGCCTTATTTGTCTTTTACATCTTACGAGCTTGCTTCACGGAGAAATTTTCATGTTGGAAATGATATTTCGTGAGTAATGTTTCGGTGAATTATTCCTACAATTTTAATTTTGTATTTTGGTGATAGTGATGATGTTATTATGATGTTATTATTTATTAGAGCAGTGGTGGCCCAGTGGTATCGGCCGCGACTTACAAGTTGTAGGTCGTGGGTTCGAGCCTCAGGCAGGCGCTTTACTTTGTGTAAATTATTTCTTCACCATTGCTCTCAAAACGGTGAAGGAAAACATCGTGAGGAAACCGGCATGTCCTAGAACCAAAAATTCGAAGACATGTGACATCCACCAACCCGCAGTGGGTCCGCGTGGTGGATTACGGCCCATTCCCTCTCACAGAGAGGAGGCCTGTGTCCCAGCAGTGGGAACATTAATAGGCTGATGATGTGATGTGTGTGATGATGTTATTTGTGTTCTGTTTATATAACAAATCATATCATTAACAGACACTGTTATTTTTTTCGCAAAATTAAAGTTGGTATTTTTCCAGTCGCCATGTTGGTCCAGGAATATAACTGCATCGTATATATAACATTCAACATTCCTTTCTCCAACTTATTAAAATATACCGCGAATATGATAATTCGAAGAAAAGTATTGTGTATTTCACGTTTTACTTCACAACATCATAGTAAAGAGCGCAGAGCCACACACAGAAACCGCCTTTGTCGTGAGGCATCAGACGAAAAATATTTAAGCCACTATTGTTCTAACCAAACAATTTTAAAACAATTCGTTAAAACTTATCCTATTTTCAGCTCATACTAATCCGACAGCGTTGTTTTTAAAATGGCGACGCAGCATTTTGGCGGCAAACAAACATGAGCGAGTACCTTACAATACTTGTGATTTGTGTGCAGCTTCGTGCAGTAGAGTTGCCGATATATTCGAAAGTTTCCAGACTGCCAGCATTCGGATTGGAAAATTCTAGGCCATAAAGTCCTTGACAACTACAAAATATGCTGGCTGGTCTAATCCCGATACTTTGTTTTTTCTATCCCATTGTTTCGCCCGCCGGTTCCTCTCTTTACAAATCAACGAGCAGTGTTCGTTGAAAATGGAACAAAAACGTAGACCAACGATGTTCTCGTATTTTCTGGTCGGAAGGTGATTTGTTTGTAGCGTGGCACATTCACATGTAGGTATGTATGGTATTTATCCCGAAATAGATAGGGTATGGGTTGCATATGAACAAACTGCTTGGATAATGTGTTTTATTGTTGTGGGAATAAGGATTTGTAGCACTATGTGCAAACTTTGACAAGTCGGGTCTCTTTGAGCCCAATTTAATTATAAATTATTGGTTAGTCATTATGAAATTGCATTCACTGAATTCTTAACAATACCTATACAATTTAATTTGCTTCTCCAAAAGGTAAAGGCAGCATAGATATGCATTAAAGTGAAAATAGCTTAACGTAAAATACTTAAGTTTCTACTTTAGTATTGCGAATAAAAGACCTGGCTCGCATACCTGCTGCAGAAAATTATCTTAAAAGTATCTCGAGACATATTCAGGAATTCTTTTACAAGTATTACGGAGCGAGGTTCTATTGTTAGCGTGGCGAATCATTTGTTAGGTTCCTCCAATCTTGCAGTTATATCTAACGGTCGTTCGTGAATACATATTCAAAAAATATAAAAAGAATAAGAACCTTATTTACGAAACCGATTTCGTTTGCAATACACTTATCTCTAAACTGTGATGCACTCTATTCATTTATTTTCAATCCGGCTCCTATTACATCAACTTCAACGACCAAAGTTAATACAATATTTGTTTCGATATTTTTGTTATATTTTGATATGATATCGATACCAATCACGTTAAAGTTAAAGTTAATACGAAATAAAAGACTACTTCTACGATACCTGCGGTCATTGATCTCGTATTTACCGCATTTGCGAAGTTTCGCTAGCGTATTTTATTTGATACTGTATACAACTGTGTGTTACTCTTAATGGCTCGCTTATTTCTACTACAAGATAAATGGCTGCCTTCTCTCTTTCTCTATCCATTATACTCATTATATAAATACAATCTGTGATTTGGAATATGATATGTATTATGGACATAACATCAGTGGGCAACCACAGACTCATTTTCCAAGAACGAGCAATAAAACATTTATCAGGATCTTATAATACCTTTCCTAAGAACTCCTGTTTAACAGTTGAACATTTAATAATATAATTGTTAAATATTCAACATTAAAGATAGAAGCCCCTTTCCCTAGACACTCTTAAGTTTCTTTGGACGATTTCAAGACTTTCAAGAAGGTAGGTACAGATTGCCAGGCAATCTTCCCGCCCGTTGTGAAGCTTTGCCGTCTGAGTTAATATCTTATTACTTTTAAGCACTTCACATACGGAGCAAGTTACGTCTCTGACTGTGAAGAATTTAGCCTAAAGTTTATTAAAGTTTTGTGCTGGCTATTTTTTTTGGGTTTTCATTAAAATTGTCTTGTGAAGACAAGTTTTTTTAAACAACTAGCTTTGATGAAAACAATGTACTTAAGTTTATACTTCGGATGTTTTCAGTGGTTTTCCGTTGTTCGTTCTGGTATTAAATAGTCACAATAATATTATAAAGACAGGAAGTTTGTGAGTGTGTTTGTTACTTCTTCACGCTCAAATGGTTTGATGGATCAGAGTTAAATTTGACACAGAGATACATTATAGTCAGGAATAGGTCATATAATACTTTTTTCATCCCACCATCTCGGAAAGAGTATTTTTAATCTTCAATATCTGAGTGGAAAAGCCGTTTTTATTCACTAGAGGATAAAGTAAATTGAATTTAGAACATTGTGTGCACTAAGTTTGTGAATTAAAAAAAACATTAAACCTATTTACTGCTACCTCTATGGTGCCGAATATATCGTTCAACTTTTTTTTAATTTGTTAAAAACTCAGACTCGGAACCTTCTTGGTGTTCTTTTTTCAATTTGTTTTGTATGCGGTTCTTTACGCGGCATTTTTTCACGTCATTGTTAAACCTTATATTAAAAACAAGAAACTTGAAAACAAGTGAAAAAACTAAAATGAGTGATTCTAGCGACGAGGAAGTTTGTTTGACGCCAACAGAATTGACTGAAACTGTTAATAATGCGCAAATGAGCTTTCTCCCTCAACAATAACTGTAGCAACGTTACTTTAAAATTTTCTTAATTATACCTAAGTATTATTTTGTTATAATTTAAAGATTATTCTGTAATACTTACCAGTCATAATGTAGTAATTAATACCTAAACTGAAATAAAAGTGTACCTATCTTGTGATTGTAAACGTTTTTTTTTTTGCATTTAGTCATTTCCTCGCTGAGGTGGAATGAAAAGTTACGTGTTCCACTCGAGTGCAAAGATTTTTTACTTCGTGCTCTTTTGATTCCCTCGCTAACGCTCAGGATTCTAATTTTGAATCCTTCGCTTGCTCGGTCATCAAAATTGAACACACGGTTAAAAAGCAACTTTGCACTCTTGTATAACAAATAACTATTATCCCAGGCTTATGTTCCCTCGGGATAATTTTCGACTTTCACGCGGGCGAAGCCGCTGGCAGAAGCTAGAATCTAATAAAAATATTAATTACAGCCTGTTGCAGTTCCACTGCAGGGCAAAGGCCTTTTCTCATACAGAAAAGGCACGAGCATAAATCGACATGCTTGCTCATGGCTCAATTAGGTAGTAAAGGGGAAAAAACTTGTTATAATAATGCTGACGAGCCCTACGAGTACAAGAGAGCACTTTGATAAAAAATATAACTTCTTAAAATTAATTACACTTTCTTCTAAAAAGGTATTCTTAAAAACCTTATGTAGCAGACATACTTAAACATCTTAAGATGCAATAAACTCTCATAAAAAGCTCCGTTAAAAAGGCTAATGTAATGAATATAGTAACCTTACCTAGTTTCACCGGGAGCTTTTAAAAGTACCCATTAGGTGCCTGTCTGTGAAGATATAATCAGCCTATAATATTCACACTGCTAGGCAACAAGCCTCCTGTGAGAGTGAATGGAGCATAATTTACCACGTGGGCCGAGTTCGTGTTGGTAGGTGTCCCATATTTACAAATTTTTAATTGCAGGACATACCGGTTCCCTCGCTAGTTAAATTGTGGCAGAAGACAAGTTACACAAAGTACCTAATGTGCCTGTCTGGATCGAACTTACATAGTATTTTTTCTGCTTGGATATATGCTCATGCATAAAGCACTACGACAGGGAGATAGTGCAGTTATTTGCGACTCCAACCCATTAAAAGACCACAGGCCTCTTGTGCCGGTTAGGGCGGGAACACGGGCACGCGTTAGCACTCACCGCGAACCCGCCGCGGCTGCCCGACCCTTTTCGCTTCAATACGCATTGTACGCCGTATCCACCCTAGGGAGCAAGCCAGCACATGCACCCTTGGTCCCTCTGAGTAGACGAGTCAGGTGAGTAGCCCCGCCACCTACCATTCCTAGGCCGCAGGAGATAGGGAGAGCAGCCAACGCTACACCGGTACTCACCCTCCCCTGCGGTCTCTCCGTGTCCGCCATCATACGGTGGCGACCCCGTCCAGACCGCGGCAGGTAGGGAGAGCGGCGCACCGCAATACCGGCACTCTTCTCCCGCCACGGCCTGCTACCCACAGCCGCGGGATCCTTTTCTCTTCACCGTGGGTGGCCAAGCCACGGCTACTCAGGCCCCTGCCTCGACAATGCTGGCACCCACCGGGGGGTCGAAGTTACGAGCTACGACCCATAAGTCACTGCCTGTGAAAATTAAATGATAAAATAAAACCTATCAGAAAATAAATTGCAAAACAAAGAAACGTCCGATCACTGGTTTCATATAATTAAAAAACTATCGGCTTTTGTTTTACACAAAGTTCGTTTCCATTCTTTACACGAAACAAAAGAAAATAAAAGAAACTTTTCTTATTTAAGTCGGACGTTGGAACAAAAGTATCCCTCCTTTAGATTTAAATCTTGTGGTCATTAGACAGTCAAGCTAGCATACATTTTAATATCACGAGACAGCTGTGACTCCAAAGAGGCAGCTTTTGCAAGATGTCAAAACAAGTACATTTTATTTATATTATTTTCTTGCCTTCTATCTCGTCGTAAGGATTTATTACTGCAATATACTGTTGGACGTAAGACAATGGATTTAACGTCGGAGCCAACGGTTTCCTTAACTTCATACGTTGCTTGAATGTTCGCTACATAATGATATCATCTTTGTCTAACCTGATTTTATGTTTACGTGACATTTCTTCCGAATATTATTATGACTAAACTTGATTTTATGTACCGATAAAATTATTATCTCTTCTTACGTTTTCCTGTACATTTTCGGCGTAGCAACAAATTATAATAATGACGCAATCATTATATTTCTATTGCTATGGAAACTGATATAATTGGCAGGTATCAGAAATGTTAAGAAGATAAACATGTTTACTTTCAGGATGAAAAAAATGTTATTGATTCTCACCAACACATCATCGTGTTTTGGCTGTGCTTATAAAGTTTAGATGTATAAAAACTTATGTCTTAAAGTGGAAGGTACTTTAATTAAGACTTCAAAGGAAGATTTCAAGAAACCACGATGTCTTAGCATAAACAAACACAATCATAGCCAAAGAAATGCTGTATTCAATAATGACACATTTCTGCGACCACACTCTCACTATGTGTAAGCGGATCACGAAGCATGTTTGCCAAGCGTATTAGTAACCTAAACACCGCCATGAGTTCGAACCATTGAACCTGATCCTCGCCACTTCATCTGATTGCTTCCGCACTCTCCTATCTTCAACAACCCTCTGGGGGCAGGGTAGATCAACTTATATTTGTACCTCCTTATAATATAGAGTTACGTTGGCGACAGAATTAACTAGAGCGCGTAATGTTTGACGGTGTATTATTTAGACGAGTAAACTTTAGGTCTCTGATTAAGGTATTGCTCAACTTCGCAAATAACTTTTCCTTGCAAATAAATCTGTAAAACTAGACAAACAAAAACTAATCAATGATAAACTAGACTTATAGGTATTCGTAGAATGATGTCTAGACGATTTCGATTGGCTATTCTTTTTTATACGTTTCAATCAAATTCTGTTTGACTGAGCTTTGGTATTCACTTTCAGTAATTCTTATTCATTTTACGCATACTTTTACTAGTTTTAGGCTTTGTATATTTGTGTTTGGTTTTCGTGATTTATTTAAAAGTTGAGTGCTTGGCTTTGATGCTTATTTTTATTGGGGACAGACATATAAAACTTAAAACAATCACTTTAGAAAAGCGTGAGCTACTCAAGTTTCTTAAATTAAAACAAAAAAAATTACTTTTAAACAAAATCATCTAACCGACTTCCAAAACAAAACACTACAAAGCGAAAAGTAACTAAAGTCGGTGTCTTTGGTACCTACTTTTATTGCGTTTTTGACACCGACTTCGAAAAGAAAGATTTTATCGTTTTGTAGTATTTTGTTTTGGAAGTCGGTTAAATGTTTTTGTTAAAAAAAAAAAAAACTCTCTTTGGTTTTGGTACTGGTAATAAGGATGGTAAAGGATCCCAGAGGAGGAATGCATTCCCGGGGATGTTTTTTTTTATTCTGCACTTTTTCCCAGTGGTGGATGTAATGGACTGGATTTGAATAAGGGTGAAGGGGCAAGGTAATATAAATGACCATGAAAATACGCATTATTAAAGATAACTCAAAAACTACTCGTCAGATCTTGATCAAGTACGTAGTAAAAAGGTCTGAGGTACCACACTTAAAAAAATTACAATCGAATTAAGAAACTCGTCCTTTTTGAAGTCGGTTAAAAAGGAATCCCTCGTTGGTGTAGTAGTCGCAAGCGCTGCTGCTAAACTGGTATATCATAGTAGCATCCCGTATTCTGGATTTCTACACGTTTGATGACAATAAGCTCGCCCTCTCCAGCAAATGGAACTTAAACATAACCGTCGAAATGTGGGTGTACTCTAGGACACCTGTGGTATTCTGCAGTACAGATCCTCATCTTTTAGTCTATTTACGTTTTATAATACTATACAAACCACACCTTTGTATCTTTTGCAATTGTATCAACTCATGTGACTCACTTTTATGTATTGTTTAATACTGTTAGAACCTGAAAAGCATACTTTTAGGTATCGCCGATTGTTTTAACATCCATAACTTATTTTATACCGTTAATTTGTAAAATCTTGTAATATTTTATACTCTGACATTTTCATCTAACCTGACATCTGTCTGTCCAATTTATTTTATTAAGCCATAGACATAACATACCATGGACAACTCTGCTGCTCGAACTGCTACAAAGCTGGTGGTACATTACAATCTTCAAAATAAGGGCAGCGGCAGACTGCCCCTTCTATAAACCGTTTTTTTTTTCGTTCTGGTCATGATTACTTATAAATGAGATTTTAATTTGAAATTCAGGAGATATGACGCAGAACGAGGAAAAACAGACGTCAGTTTTTAGTTTGGTTCTGGCGGTGTACGCCGAAAGTCTGATTATTACCTAGAATTACCAAGATTCTTTTCTTATCAACAAACTTTTTAAAACTGTAATATATTCAGCTTGTGAATGTGTGTTAAATCTCTGAAGTGCACTAAATATAAAATATTGTGTGTGGTACCTAAATGAGAGCATTTTTACTGGTACTTTATCCTCGTTGGTCATCGGTTCGCATTAAAGGGCTCGCTGTTCAGCGTATGAAGCCACAGCCCAGCCTCCATACCCCTTGCTGCCTGCGTAACTACCCGCGTTACTGCCTACCTGCCTATTCGTTCTGCCTAACTGCCTACCTACCCGTTTGGCTGCTTGTCTGTCGTGGTGCCTGCTCACCAGCCTAACTCGAGTATTCCATGTCCTATAAAGTTCTTGTCTCTCCTGCTGCCAGCTTAGCTGTCTATTTCGAGCAACCCACGTCGTGCGAAGCCGGCCCTTAGTTTTTATACCCTATATCCTTTTCTATAGCTTTAATTTTTAATAACCCTTATTTTTATCTTATTTTTTATTAACCTCTTCCTAAACTTTCGGGCAAAACAGGTGTTATCATCATCATAAATTCACCCGAAAGATATCCACTGCTGGACATAGGCCTCGCCCAGGCGTCACCACATTGACCGATCCCGTGTGTCTCGCATCGAGCGCAATCCCGCAACCTTAACCAGGTCATTGGTCCACCTAGTGAAAGGCTTTCTAACGCATCGTCTTCCAGTTCGCGGCCGCCATTCCAGAACTTTTCATCCCCATCGGCCATCCGTTCTGCGAGCAATGTGCCCTGCCCACTGCCACTTATGTTTCGCAATTCTTCGGGCTATGTCGGTAATAAAACAGGCGTTATAATACGTAAAAGGAGCTTTTGCTTCTTGGCCGTTAACAAATCAAATTCTGTCAATCAACAGCATTCTCCAGACCATTCAATCATAGCTAATCATAATTCGGTACTTAATTATAACCGTGTTCCAGCGTCAAACGCAAATCAGATTCCCATATATTGGATTGCACTTAATTATGGGCCTAATTAGACTGTGACATGATGGTTAAAGAACCGGTGGGATGTAACACAGAATAATATCGTTGCTTAATTACGTCCATAACTACCCCCGATTTCTTCTAAAAGCGAAAGATTCGATGGATGGACGTATGTTTGTTACTCTATGACTCCTGAACGGGTAAACAAATCTGGATGAAATTTGGCCATGAGGTAGATTATAGTCTGGAATTGCACATAGTCTACTTTTATCCTGATATAATGTTCCCTTAGGATGATAAAATTCTTTTCACGCGGGCGAAGCCGCTGGCAGAAGCTAGTTAAGAATATGTGTTAATAATTTGAGAATTTGTCAAACTCTGGAATGAAAACCTGTCAAACTCTGGAATGAAACCTGTCAAACTGTGGCTTTGAGGTGGGGTTTCAAAAATCGGTCCTTAGAGTCAATTAACTATGTAAGTACGTCTTTGAGTAAAAAATATTTTATAAGAGCTATACATACCTATAGGTACCTCGTCAATCTTGCCATAAAAGTATGTATTCTCTATTTATTATTTATAAAGGCAAAGAGGCCGGCTTAGCGTGCTTACCGATGCACGGAGAAATCTCGGTGTGTTGAAAATGGTCACCCATCCACGGACCAACCCCGTCAAGCAGTGCTTAACCTTGAAGATCGACCCGTGCTTTTCTGGCTGACTTTTACCACTTAATGACTGTCAAAAATCTGAATAAAAATCCGATACAAATCAATATTATCTCAAAATGCCGATTATGTTGACATAATTTCAAACAGGTACTTAAGGCATAGCGCGGCTTTGTATAAGAACAAAATGGAACATTGATTTAGAAAGGACTTAATTTATTTAATGTAATTACACACAATTCCAAAGTTAATTATGTCGGCAAATTGCCAAATTTCTCACCTGTTTAATTCGCGGAATTACCATTCTGTCATTGGGTTTGTCGCCAATCACTGAGTACCCACTGAGTACAAACCACAATTAAGCCTGCTTTGTAAATTATCAACGTATCTCACATCTAGATATCTTGGAAATTTGGAATTATCTATAGAATAGAATAGAATAAAGTTTATTGTACACCAAAAAAGAAATAACACATATATTTTACAACAACTTAATACTATGGGTACAAAGGCGGTCTTATCGGTGACAGCGATATCTACCAGACAACCTTTGGATGGACTAAAGAACTTAAGATAAAACAGGTCTATTTCTAAAACAGATCTATTTATTTTACGTAAGTTATAATTCGGCTTATCGCGCATTGTATCTTGAAACTTATCATTATCTGAACTTAAAGAAAGATCAACACGGAGATACATAATAATATGACTAAGAAATATAAAAAAGCATATCACCTAAAAGTATCCATTCTATTTCAGTCCCAAACACCTTCAGGCCTTTAAAAACATCTTGTTCCACCCCGAAACGAACAAAAACACGCTACCCGAAGAACGAACCGATATATTATTTTTGGCGCCCCACTAACTCTTTATCACATAAAAACAAAGTTTTAACTGCAGAAACTGTGAGAAAAATAGCGCTGCCTTTGTACAAAGTTCGAAGTGATCCCGTAATAGAGGATACCAGCAGTTGGAGCAGTCAGTAGATTCGAGCGGGCAATATTGATGGATTCTCCACTGACCACGTTATTGCAACCCTCTTACTAATGGAATCAGATTGAGCTATTCTTGGTAGAGGCATGCCTTTATTAAATGGGTGCTAATTAAGGCAGCTTCTTTAAAATGTCATTCTCGTCTGCAAATATATTTAGTTGTCTAATTAATTAATAGGTCAGCGACAAACTTTTAGCGTCTAATAAATGGTTTATAAGCGACCATATATTGTAAAACAAGCTACTGTTAATATGACGCAACATGGTGATAATTCTTAAGCAACTAAATTTGTGATATGTCTACTCATTGCTAGCTTCTAATAAGTGTATCAACTTCATCTATAAAATAATATCAACGTACTCTAATTTCATAGAGTCACCTTTATTTTTATACTTTAGCATAAGTAATTGATGAGTGAATCTACTATATTTGAACATAAAATTTCCTTATTATTGTCATCAAATAATGGTCAATAAAAGCTATAATTTCATGTATTCGCCTATCTATTTATAATGTTACCATAAGTAATTGACTATTATACCTACCCAAATGAACATACAAAAAATAGGGTGGTATTTAATACTTTAACTGTAATTCCCCTTTTTTCAATCAAAATATTCGAAATTACTACCAAAAATACTGAATTGCACACTAAATTTGCTCATCAAATAAATGAATTATACTATACTGCTAGATCTTTAAAGCTTAACTGTTTTACTGAATAACTATCTGTTAACTAAAAGTAAATCTAATAATTCTTCGAGTGCAACAAAATATTTAAGTTTTAAGGGAGGGGGGGAAACGAAACAAAGTCGACGGAGCCCCGCTGCGCAGGGCTCCTATTTCTGTCTGCAGGGTCTAAAGTAACCTAACATGAAGGAGATGACGGGAGCTGAGTTCGCTCGCTTTGCTCGCTCACTTCAGCTCCCGTCATCTCCTTCGAACCTAACCTATCCGTGTCGGGGTGCCCTAAGCTCCCGAGCTCGCTTCGCTCGCTCTTGGACTAATTCACATTTATTTTATATTTAATTGAATAATTTGTGTGTTGCAAACTTTCACGAAAAAAGAATATGATTTATTAATTTAGTTGTTGAATGAAAAACTTTGATTGCTAATTTTGAGGCTGGAATTTGATTTTATTAGCAGACAGATGTTGAATCTCTAAAATATATAAAGTAGCTCACTTACAACATTAGTCGCTGAGTTATCAAATCAGAAGTAAATATATTTATCGGTAGCTCGGAGTCATATTAATTTACGCTCGTAAATTGACGCTGGTTTTTTGATATTCTGTTGGAGTAGTAAAGATGATGAATTAATATAATTGAAGCTGTTCTATTAACTCGTCGCCCACATATAAAAAAAGACGCTAGGTTGCAGGTGCTAAAGAAAACTTTTGTTGCCGCACATATAATTTCCCTTATTAAATTAGAGCCAGTCGGCTTTCAGCTCTATTTTAGTATTAAGCTTTGAGACGCATTGTAGAAACTACGTCCCTTGTATATCATGCAATTCAACGGGATATTTGCTTTGATAGAGGCGATATTATTCTGTTTTTGGAATAAGCTGTGTGCGGAGTTAAGCCGGCGTGTGCTGCATTAAGCTTATTATCATGGGGTTATTGATGATTTTCACAAGCACATTTTCATTTAAGATTGAATTGTTTTCAATCCTTAAAAGTTGATAATTTAAACACCGGCCAAGTCCGTGTCGGACTTTGCACATTTAGGGTTCCGCACCAAGGAAATAATCAGATTTTTCAATATATTGATATTTGTTAGTAAAATATTCAAGCCCATAGCTCAATAAGAAATTTAAAAAAAAACATTGGAAAAAAATTGTGTGATAGACGGACAGACACGTGAATAACAGCAATAGGGCTCCGTTTGGACTCTTTGGGTACAGAACCCATAAAGGACATTGTCAGATATCGGGTATCTTAATCACAATATGTTTAATACCTAGGCAGAAGATTCGAACTTTTCTGCGTTTATTATGTTATGGACAAAGTAATTAATACGGCATTATTCATAATGCCCAGACAATTTGAAAAATACCCAATATGATAACAACTATTGAAATAATTGAATTGAACGGGCTTTCTGAATAATGCCCATCACTTATAGGGCAGGGTAATGAAAAGATGAATTTGTTCCAGGTCCAGTTCAGTAAATGCCAGACAACTGGGAGTTGGGACTAAAGTAACCTAACATGAAAGAGATGACGGGCGCTGAGTTCACTCGTTTTACCCACTCACTTCAGCTCCCGTAATCTCCTTTCTATCTAAACTATCCGTGTTGGGGTGCCCTAAGCTCCCGAGTTTGCTTTGCTCGCTCTTGGACTAATTCATTGCCTTTATAGAATTGCCCAACCGTTACGTAGCAATATTCATAATGCCCAGACATTGTGATAAATATAGAAGTTTAAATCAGTATTTATTACATTGCCCGATTTGACTTGACTATATTAATAATGCCCGGGTATTATACATAGTGTTCATATTAATCACTTGGTCCATGATGACATATACATAGTATAAGAAAGGAATATCTCTGAGAAAATCTCGCATATTTCTTTGTGAAATTATAAAGATATCCATGTCCGTCTATTTCTGCAATAATTTTAATTAAAACTTGCAAATATGCATTCAGCTGCAGAAAAAGTTCCCGAGTTATATGGTACGTCGTCATGTTATAAATAAGATATTAAAATAATTACTTAGCATAATACGGAGGATATGAGGAGTGATATGAAAGAAAAGGGCGTCAGTGATGGAGTCACGAGGGACAGGATGATGTGGAAGAAGAAAACGTGTTGCGCCGACCCCAATTAATATGGGACAAGGGCAGGAAGATGATGATGATGAGGAATACGCTAGTGTTTTGGGCGCCTTTACCGTTGTCAGAGATACGGACAAAATTGTGTTTGCCAATAAGCTTTAAGCTAGTTTATCCATTTACTTAATTTATTAGTATCAATATTTTTATATGAAGGTTTATTCCAATCCATCATCCAATCAACATTTAGTAAGGTAAAATCATGTTAGCATGTAATCCTTACCCTCTTACTAATAAACGCGGAATAAAGTTATACCAGGTATAACTAAGGTATACCCATACATTTTCATAGGTTTATTCCTGGTATAACTTTATTCTGCGTTTATTTGTAAGAGGGTTAAAGTATTATTAAGCTTAATTGTAGGTAATAGAAGTTTTTAGCTTTTCAGCAAACCCATATATATATACCCATATCATGGCAGTGCACAAAAAATTACTAGTCCGCAATCTTGGGCCATCCACCATATTGGATTTAGAATGACGTCACTTAGCTAACCATGCATTATTATTCAAACTAAACGTGTATGCAGAAATTTCGTATGAATCGATGGAGGATAACTGCTTTATAATTCAGTTGAAAGTTAAATAAAAGCTTGTAAAAAGATTTATAGAGCCTTTTTAAATCATTGCTGAAACTTAATATAATCACTGTAAAGAAAACTCAGTCACAATTTTCTTCAACAAAAAGTTCAAAATGGCGCTCAACACCACACCATATTTCGACGAATATTTTAAAATTGTAAATTACAACGAGTTAAATGGCTCCGAAACGGTGTAGCACTTCGTAAAACGGCCGTATTCGTGCGACCGCCACATGCAATTTAACCTCATTTGCATATCTTAGCCTGAAACGGTTATTGCTCGTGCCATTGAACAATTTTGAGCTCCTGTCTCTGATAGCGTTGCGTGGACTTTGAACGCGGGTTAAGGCGACAAAGAAAGAGGGTTTTTGAAGAAGGAGTTGCCTTAATGGCAACTACTAGTTTGAAAGAAAATCTAATTCCCCTTTAATGGGAAGATTATGGTTTATTTCATTTTTACAATCTTTTAGTTAGCTTGCAATGTACGTATGGTACGTAAGTGTGTTTGGGTCAAATCTTGGAACTGAATTATAAAGAAAGAAAGAAAGAAAAAGTGTTAATTCGTCACAAAACGACATTTTTTTTTTTTTGCAGTTATCCTCAAATGATTAAGATGAAATTTTGCATACACGTTTAGTTTGGATGACAATGCATAGTTAGCTAAGTGACGTCATTTTAAATCCAATGAGGCGGACGGCATAAGATGGCGGACTAGTAATTTTTTGTGCACTGCCATGATATGGGTATCAAATGAAAGAGTTTGCTGAGAAGAATACGAAAAAAGCTTGATCTTTTTATGAATATTTTTTTTAACGTTAGATTGTGCAAGGTTTGCTATATTTCGTTTTAATACATATAAAAATATCTGATTTGGTCAGGCCTGAGTAATCTCTTAAAGCATTTTTTTTTTAAGTTTGATGATACCTTCAAAAAAACCCCATTTGAAGTGTTTACTGTTATAATACAAGCTCAGGCTTAGTTTGGCAATCAGTAGCAGCAACTTTTGTGTAATACACTAATACGAAACATATCTTAGTTTAAGATAAGATCGATAAGTGTATTAACTGGCGATAATAAAGAATTTTTATTTTTTATTTATTTTAATAAGGTATAACTTGCTCAAGTTTCGCGTTAAGTTACTGATACCTTATTATAACTTCTATAAGTATTAGAATACTAATTAACATAATCGAAGTAAGTAGAACTAAGAAGGTTAATCCATCTATTGATAAGTTAGACTGATGCTGCAAATAACACTATTCATATCCCCAATCCAGTTTGCGCTAGAACCACTAATTAGATAGACGCCTTGCGGTTTCTCGACCGCTAGGGTGCTTCTTCGTCGAAGATGTGCTATAGCGAGGCGATTAGCGAAGAAAAATCCACCAATGCGATGACTTTATGATTCTAGCCAGGCTTAGCGTAGCTATGATGGAAAAGGGCTATCAGAGCTGCTTATTTTTATGTAAAAACTAGCCGTTGTCCGTGACTTCGTCTGCGTCAAACTCGTATTTTTTTTATTTTCCCACAGGAACTTAGAATTTTGCAGCGGTAAAAAGTAGTGTGTTACTCCTTATAACATCAGCTATCTAACGTTGAAAGTACCATCAAAATCTACCAGCTGTTTTGGAGATTACCCGGAACAAACAGACAGAAAGAGAGACAAAACTCATAAAAATTGCGTAGTTGTTATTAGCACCGTATATACTTTCACACGCATTCAATAAAACGTTGTTATTTTGGTATTACATACATGCGCTTCAATTTTGTTTTTTTTCTATAGAAGTGAGAGATTTGTGTGTCGGATGTAGGCGTGAAGAAGATGTGAGGAGTGTGTATGGAATCATCATAATCATTAAAGCCGGAAGACGTCTACTGCAGAACATAGGCCTCACCCAAGTGTCGGCACATTGACCGGTACTGTGCGAGTCGCATCCAGCGGATTCTCGCAATCTTCACCAGGTCTGATAATCGAATGGAATGTGTGCGAGGAATGTGGGCGGGTAAAACATAAAAGAGTGCAGTGTACATTACATCTCACAACTTCGCTACTCATCGCTACCTCAGCTACCACAGCTTTGTTGAAAACAGTCACACCTGTTTAAAGCGCCGCTACACATCTCTCGTACATCTTTGGTGGAGTTGCTCCCTTACGTTCGTAGACTAAGAATAATTTTATCTGGGCTTAGATAAAGCTTTGTCCAGAGTAAGTCTAGGGTCTAAGTTTTAGTGGTCTGACCTTCTTCTATCATTGCATTACCTTGTTACGTAAAGCCTAAAAATCGTTTCGAAATTTTTGAGATAATGTAATGTAATGTTGTCCTAATTGTTGGGATAGACCTACCAAAAATGCCTTCTAGAAGCAATTGCGTTTATTCGAAGAAAATAGTTAATTTCTCTGAATAGGTTTTTTGTTTCTCTGAATTTCAGATACGTATGTAGAAGGTGTTGAAATGTGTAGCTCACTTCACAAAACTTGACATCAAAAAATCTAATTCAAATGATTGATTGTGGACCATAGGTTCAAAAGATGTTGTGTTGGTTACAGGTAGATCTGCTATGCTCACCGTCGAGGCATGCAAAATTCATATTATCAGTCTAGTTAAAATACAATACATCAAATTGTAATGCAATACAAATTAAAATTAATCTAGTATAATATGTAATGTAAAATTATTAATTAGTCATGCTACAAAATAGTAAAAACAGTTACACAGTGTCACTTCATAGTTTGTGAGTATCTATAATAGTTGTCTAATTCATGCTTTTGCACCCATTGGTTTGTCGTAATAAACCGGCAGTTACAGTGTCTTGTCATTTAGAAATTCTATAATAGAGTAATAACATACAAGTCTAAATAAATTACCTAAATACTGAAGTAGATACGTAGAGGTACGGATAGCAAAATTGAGGTTATTGATAACTTAATAATCTACAGGCCTTGAAGCACTTCGACACAATTTTGAAACTGCTTTCCGAGACACGGGAGATGTGTTGGATGGTCACCTAACTAAAGATCGACCTCGACAGGCATTGCTTAACCTCGAAGATCGAACAGTGCAGCTGTTATTATTTAGCCTACTAACAGCTCTTTTTAACCCCCGCCGGAAAGAGAGGGGTGTTATAAGTTTCACGTGTGTTGCTGTGTATCTGTGTGTCTGTCTGTGGCATCATAGCGCCTAAACGGATGAACCGATTTCGATTTAGTTTTTTTTTGTTTGAAAGATAATTTTGTCGAGAGTGTTCTTAGCTATGTTTGAATAAAATCGGTTCAGCGGTTCAAAAGTTATGGGCGTTTTACTGTTTGAATAGGGGTTTTTTCGCAAGGTAAATGTGTCGGGGGTTTTTTAAATTGTGAAATTTTACTTGTCTCTTCAATGAATCTACCAAGTTCTTAAAGTCAAAAACAAGTCCAAAAACAAATGTTCCTAGAATATCATGGAACCATAAGTTCCCATTAAGGCTCGTTAGGAACTACGCGGTTGCTAGTTGCATCCTCCCCCGTCAGGCGTCAAACGCAAGAAGTTGCGGTCCGGAGTTGCGCCGCAACCGCACCGTGCCAGTGACACTGTCCGGACTGTCCGAACTGGACACTGCTATAGTAAATGTATTGTAGGGTTCCTTTTTCGGGTGGGTAGTTAGTTGTCCGTGTGTAAGTGGTGACATGACCGGCAGTGTGAAAAAAGTGCTCATGAGTGGTTTATTTTGAATGTCTCTTTTAGCGAAAATAAAGAATGTATATTATTTTACTTAGCCTATGACTAGCTCACGCTGGAACGCCCATACCGATCTGCTCCGATTTCCGGTAACTAGGGAAGCGACCCTCGTCCAAGGGAATGGTGAGGTAGACCGAGACCGAGACAAAACGGTTTCCTTTCAACTTTTCTGTCACGGGCGCTACATTCAAAATTCTTCTAATATAATCATTTCTCACTTTAATCAATCTCGTTTCTCCGCACATCCATCTCAACATTCTCATCTCCGCTACATGCCATCTCTTTTCACCCATCTTTTTCACAGCCCAACTTTCTGATCCATACAGTATGACAGGTCAAGAAGTCGGGTTTTTATTTTTTGAATTAACTTTTTTTTAAAAACCGTTTTTCTTTCCAGGAAATTTTAAACTAGATTATTTAGGTATATATATACCTTTAGTCGAAAAACAAACTAAATTAATAATAATTGAGTTGTCTACCTATCCATACAATCAATCTACCTAACCTTTTCCCAACTTTATTGGGGTCGGCTTCCAGTCTAACCGAATTCAGCTGAGTACCAGTGTTTTACATGGAGCGACTGCCTATCTGACCTCCACAACCCAGTAACTGGGTAGCACGGGACCCCTTGGTAAGACTGGTGTCAGATCTCAAGCTTCTGACGGCTTTCCGAGGCACGGAGGAAACTCGATATGTTGAAATGGTCACCCATCCACGGACCGACCTCGTCAAGCGTTGCTTAACCTTGAAGATCGACCCGTGCGGCTGTTATTATTTAGCCACGAGCTCCCCATCCATACACAGTTAGCTTATTACCAGCTGTAGTTTTAGATATATCGTTAATTACATACCAGCGAACTGTTTGTGGGAAATGCCACATGTTACAAATTGAAACTAGAATATGCATAGGTAACTAACAATTAGCTGAACTCACGAGTACGGGTACGTTTGGTGCAATTTATGCATTTTGGTTGCAACTGATTTTGAGCATTGAAATAATGCGTAGAGCTGTAGACGTCTGTGGAAACAGGAATATCACAGTGTAATGATACGCTTCATACAGTGGGTTGGGTTGATTTTACTACAGTCGAACTGTTTGATCCATGACCGATTTAGTCGATCATTCGTTGGAATACATCAAAACTTTAAAGTTTTTTTTATTAATACCAGTCATGGTATTGGTACACCAGGATTGTTTACTTTTAGAAAGAAGCACATAACAATATTTTATTTTTATAATAACGAACTATTTCAAGTTTCTATAAACACATTTTTAAATAAAAAAAATAATGCTAAATAATGAAAAAAGTGAAAATACTGGCATGTCATTGATATGAGAGTGAGATGGGAAAACTAATTGTTACTGTTTTATTAAGTTGTTAAAACGTTTGTTCTGAAAAAAGGTTGGTTAACAGAATTGCTGTAAAACTCGGCCGAATTGTATTGAATGTGTGTAGTAAAATACGCTAAGATCGGGTGATGAAGCAACTTTGCTGATAGTACCTATTGCCTTTGACAAACCATTTTTTAAAAGAGTAACCGTAGAGTTACTTGCCGGTTCTTCTCCATAGGACCAACCCGAACCGTGCACCTTTTGTCGACTTTTTATAAGTGCCCATGTAGGCCTACTTAAAATAAAAATAAATGATTTTGATTTCGGCTGACCTTTGATAAAATATAGGGGTGATAACAGATCACAATGACGGGACCTCGTTATCACTGAACTGACTGACTGAACGGGCTTCATTGAGGTCAGAAATTAACCACGCTGTGACATAACATATCCCACCGTTGATTTTTGATTAACCTACACTAGGAGTGCTGCTCCTCGTCAAATTATTATCTCGTGGCAGTACGTTGAGCAGAATACTCAACTCTGATTACGATCTGAATTACGAGTTTTGGAATGGTATGGTATTTGGTTTGGCTATTGGTATGTATAGGCACGTGTACGATGACATATGTCGTATCATAACCTTCTTTTGTTAACATAACATAACATCGGGCGTAGGCAATGAGATTTTACCAATAGAGACGTCATACTCATTATTACATATAATAGAAAAGTAGAAAATATGTAAAAATAAATAGCAAGAGTGGAGAAAGGATATTTTGAATTTTTGACTGTTTTTCTGATTATCTGTTTATCTGTTTGTCTGTTTATCTGTTTGTCTGTTTGTCTGATTATTTATGCACGTATCACAATTTTAAATTAAATGAACAAAAGCAATGTAGATAAATTTTATACATAAAACTTGTGCGTAACTTGAAGTATAACTTAGTTTTTGTTTCATCTCAATCGGTTCACTCTATCAAAAGTTAGATAAATTTAAAGTGTTCAAGAAGTAAAATATCGCAACATACGCAATTCAAATACTCGGACTGTTGAACTCCATATTCGATAGATGGCGTTGTGCATTTCGAGTCATTTTCTGAATGGTTTTGTTAAGATTTTCCGTGGAAGAATGACCATTGACCAGCCAATGACAGTAAAAAAATATGTAGATAGTTTGGGTCTCTAAAACCCGTCCACCGCGCCTCCAAGCGGGGACGCAGCGAACCAGGGGGTCAACTCTCTATGTCAAATCATCTATATACCTTCAAGGGCTATTTCAATTGTGGCTAAAGTAAAAATAATAATTCGGGAACTAATGAACGAGACCAAAAAATACGTTTTATGAGATTACATTTTCCGAATGGGGCGATGCCAATCTGGTCAAGTTCAATGCCGCTAAAACAAGCTCCGCTAAAAAATGACCAATTTCACCCCGCTCCTTCTTTCCGAGGTGTAACCGTACCGATAACGGACCATCTTGAGCTTCTTGGCGTAACATTAACATCGACACTCAATTTCGGCCCATACATTGAGGCAAAAGCTCAAATGGCTGCCAAAGAGTTAGGGATCCTTGCGAAGGTAAGACGGTACTTCAAGCCAGAACAGCTGCTTAAGTTGTATCAAGCGCAAGTTCGATCTTGCATGGAATACTGTTCTCATCTCTGGGACGAATCTGCCAAGTACCAGCTTGATGCACTAGAGTCGATCGAAAAACGGGCCAAGAGGCTCATTGGCAATGAGGCACTGGTTGAGTCAAAGCTCCAGAGCTTTGAACATCGTCGCTTGTCAGCTTGTCGGTTTTTTATCCGTTGCATTTCGGGGAGTGAAATTTCTGGCTTTTTACTCCCACAAAGAAAAGAAAAAATTGTCTCTTTTTAATATTTGTTTTGTTCTCACAGCCCAACGCGCTAAAGAAACGTTAACACGACGTAAGTTTACATAGATCTTTGCCCTAAGAAACGCAGCAAATCAACTGTAGTTGCTCACAATGTGTCTCATCAGAAAGCTTACAGTCACCCAAAGGGCAATGGACAGGGATGCTTGGAGTTTCCTTGCGTGATCGAATCAGAAATGTAGAGATCCGAAAGAGATTCATGGTTACCGACAAACTCAGAAGAATTGCTAAACTTAAGTGGCAGTGGGCAGGGCACATTGTTTGCAGAACGGATGGCCGATGGAGCCGAAAAGTTCTGTAGTGGCGACCGCAAACCGAAAGACGCTGCGTTGGAAGTCCTCTCACCAGTTGCACAGATGACCTAATGAGTGGTGGAAGTCCGCTGGATGCGAGACGCATGGGACCGATAAATGTGGTGACGCTTGGAGGAAGCCTATGTCCAGCAGTGGACCTCTTTCAGCTGATATGATGATGAATCAACTGCTAACTAACAAATCTGAAACTTTTTCTTCTACAACAGTCCCAGCTTCGCAATATTGATGAAAAGGGGCAAATCGAATCATAAGAATCATTAAGTCCTCGGGCTCCATACCACTCGATGAATGCCCCCACTGTACAACTTTGCCTCCCGGGACTTTCGGCATGTGATTTTATGAAATTATTGTTATAAAGGACTTGATTTCGGCAAGTTTGATTTTAATTAGTATCCACGCATGCAAAAACAGCTAGCCATTCTGGGCTTTTTGATTATCCTCATTTGCTGAAACTTTTAATAGATTCCTATGTAGATGAGATAGCGTGATTATCTATATTATCTACAATTAATTGACAGGCCGTCGAACTAAACAAACATTTACTCAATGTTACTTTTCATAGATCCATCGCCAAAAAAGGCAGCCAATCAATTGCCAACTAACCAACCAAAAACCTATTCCTCTAAAACCACTTCTATAGCTTCGCAATATTGATGGAAAGGGGCAAATCGGATCAAGAGAATCATTAAGCCCGCGGGCTTCGTACAGTCCTAGATTAATGCCCCACCTGTACAACTTTGCCTCTCGGGACTTTCATCCTGTAGGATTTCCCCCACTTATTAGATTTTCTTCAGCAATTTCATTGGGGAGAATCTATCTTGAAATGTGTCGGTTATTGGGTTATAGTAATGGTATGTGTGATGTTGAATGAATAGTGGGGTACTGCAATTGAGTTTATGAAAATTAGCTTTATTTTTATATATCCTCATTGTTAACAGGACATATTTTTTTTACATACGTACTTATATTAAAAGATAATTAAAATGTTTCATTGGCAGATCCAATAATGATACCATGACCGATAATGCTCCCACAGATAAGCGCGAAGTGACAATGCGACACCGAAGTTGACCGCAGCGACGATTATTTATAATATAAATTATATCATGAAAAAGCGTTATCACATCTTTGGCTATGGGTGGAAGCCTATTCGACGGCGACATGGCAGAGTGGCCAAAGTGTATCAAAATAAAGCACGCATTTCTCCATATAAATTCAATCTGCCTAGCCTTTTCCCAACTATGTTGGGATCGGCTTCAGTATTACCGGATTCAGCTAAGTACCAGTGTTTTACATGGATCGACTGCCTATCTGACCTCCCCAACCCAGTAACTGGGTAACACGGTGCCTCTTGGCAAGACTGGTGTCAGATCTTAAGCTTCAAACTGCCATAACGACTTCAAATGACAGCCAGCCAGCGGCCTAACGTGCTTTCCGTGGCACGGAGGAATCTCGGTATGTTGAAATGATTACCTATCCACGGACCGACCTCGTCAAGTGTTGCTTAACCTTAAAGATCGACCCGTGCGGCTGTTATTATTTAGCCACAAGCTTTTCTCCTTATAAATTATAGATACAAAAACCGGCCAAGTGCGAGTCGGACTCGCGCACGAAGGGTTCCGTACCTGGTACAATTAACGATTTATGACGTATTAAAAAAACTACTTACTAGATCTCGTTTAAACCAATTTTCGGTGGAAGTTTACATGGTAATGTACATCATACTTTTTTTTAGTTTTATCATTCTCTTATTTTAGAAGTTACAGGGGGGAGGGACACACATTTTACCACTTTGGAAGTGTCTCTCGCGCAAACTATTCAGTTTAGAAAAAAAATACATTAGTAACCTCAATATCATTTTTGAAGACCTATCCATAGATACCCCACACGTATAGTTTCGGAACCACAAAATTTATAATTTTTTTTCTATTTTTGTGTGAAAATCTTAATGCGGTTCACAGAATACATCTACTTACCATGTTTCAACAGTATAGTTCTTATAGTTTCGGAAAAAAGTGGCTGTGACATACGGACGGACAGACAGTCAGACAGACAGACAGACAGACTGATAAACAGACAGACAGATATGACGAATCTATAAGGGTTCCGTTTTTTGCCATTTGGCTATGGAACCCTAAAAATCAGCAGAATTAAAACAAGACTTCTTTGATTTCTCAAATCTATCTCTTTAATAATATCACGTACCTACTACCTATTACGACACACGATATTATAACATGTCACAACAGTCGAGGAGTCTCTGAGGACGTGAGTTGAGAACGTGATTCACAACAATCTAGCAGGCGATTAGCGCGTCTTGCGAGCCCTACGATAGACCGAGAGTTAGGCGCAGAAAATAAATCTATTTTATTAGTGTCAGTCAGTTGAAACTTGGTTTTAAACACCGTATTGGTTGGTAATGTGGATCCCTTTAGCTATCGCTATTAGTTCACAGAGTTCTTCGTCTCGGGTAAATGCAAAATCGATTTTAGAAATTCTAAATAATTAATGGAATATTTTAACTGTGTCAATCAGATGAAAATGTTCAGATAAAAAAAACTTAATTCAAAAAACTTGACTGCTTAAGAAGCGAACAAGTTAAACTAAAAAGATTTAAATAAGAATAAGGATATGTATTCGTGAGCTGACTGCACAGCATGATTTTGCTCATGTTAACGTCTTTTTAGTTCGCTTCTTAATTAAGCAGTAGAGTTTTTAGATTGTTGGATTTAAGTTTTTGTTGTTTTTTGTTCGGATTAGGTACAATTAAACATATAAGTAATATGTTTTTGAAATTATCTCTTAATATCCTTTATTTTGATACCCCACACGATGGCTATGGAAGAAAAAATAAAATTGGGCTCCAACGATAAGGTGCCCAAAATCCGCCATTTTTCTATTTTCCAATTTTAATGTAGCCAGTGAAACCCGCAAGGTTAAGACGAATCGTACGTAAGAATCATCAAAATCGGCCAACGCGTTTGTTCTCCAGAACGCCACATAGGAACAAACATACGTACATAGACTTATAAACACATTACCCTCCTTCGGCAGTCGGGCAAAAATAGCTCAGCTCACATACAGACACACATGTAACTTTAAAGTAAATTATCATCAGACCTCACTCATAACTAGGTGGGGTACATACCATACGTATCCCCATTCTTTAGACTACGTTAATTAGTCTAAGTAAGACGCCGCGAAATACTAGGCGGCAATTAAGAACAGCAACTTTCTTCGTCTGACCTAAATCTTACTTTGTGGGTGCAATTTAAATGGTTTCAATGCAATCTAGCCGTATTTGTTTTCATGTTTGTGCTAATTTTCTTTCGTTTAGTACGTTGCTGGTGTGTTTAAAGTTAGTAAGTTTAATCATTTGTGAAAGGGTCTACGAATTTTGTCGTTTTATAAAAATGAGAGATGTTTCACGATTACTTAGGCCACGTTGACACATTGTTGATTCATTGTTTCAAATGAATTAATAAAAACTATTAAGTACAGCTTACTTTACTACAGACTTTTGATGCAATATAATTTTATCTCTATCTAATTTCTATCTTTTATGTCCAACTTCTGTTAAAGGCTTTACCTCTCCTTCGCATACCATATGCCCTTTCCCCGACCCTTTTTCCAATTAAAACCTTTCTCTAAATAAAGACATTCTTAAGACACCAATCCGTCTCCCAGTCTTTAACATAATGACGTAAACGACATCAAAATAACACGTGTAGGGCGAGACCGGTCACGGCAGAATCCCGGTAATTTTGACAAATAAGCCCGGTGCTGAACCGTAATCAAAGTTATTACCCGTTCCGTCACGGTGCAGTCACGACTCATGGGATCCGAGACAAATCACATAGAAACAGAGGAATAAGAAAGTTTCCCGTGTATTGTGAAGTTGTAAGACGGTGATGGCAATTTGTTCAGCAACCTTATATGCCTATTTTGCTCTAAATAGTATCGGAGGATACATGCGCGAGCTGGCTGACCAAAACCAGATGTATCATCTGACTGCAGAGGATGATTTTCTACTTGTTTACGTCTTTTTAGTTGGCTTTTTAAGCAGTCGGGTATTTTGTTATTTATACATATTTTTTTCTATTTATAACTTTTTAGTTATATTTTCTCTTCTTGAGTCAGGTACATTTAAACATATGGGTATAATATATGTTTGAAATCACCTCTTAAAACCCTTTATTTTGATACCCTACACCATGGGTTCGGAAGAAAACATTTTTTTTCTATTTTGAAATGTTAACGTAGCCAGTGACAATCGCAGGGTTAAGAAGAATCGATTGACGTAAGAATCATCAAAATCGGCCAACGCGTTTGGTCTCTAGAACGCCACATAGGAACAAACAAACATACATTCATACATACTTACATACATGCATAGATTGATAAACACATTACCCTCGCGCGTGAGGTGTCAAAGATGCCGACGATCTGAAGACCTTCTAAAAGTGCTGGCGCCAGCGTTGCAGCCGCCCTTCCGACGTCGCATTAAGCTGCCCCTCCTTGGATTTAAGCGGCTTCTTATAAAGCCCTCTGTTTCCTGCCAAGGTCTTCGTGGCTTTATACAGCTCCTTCAAGTTGCCGGTGTTCGTAGCGTGTTGAGCACGATCAGCAATATCGTCAGCCCACCGCCTTCTGTCTGCACGCGTACTGTGATATATCGCTTTGCCCTTCTGGTGGTATTAAACGTTAAGGTCGGCTCGTTCGGCATCATCACGGGTCTCAAGCAGTTTGAAGTGTAATTTTTTTCTATCCTCAATGAGGCCCCACGTGTGAAGTAACATGCAGTCCTCGCGCGCATTTGTTGATTTGTGTCCAAGGACCACGGAACTGGTCTCTGTATAGGCCTTTCTAATGCGGCTCCACTCCTCGTCCACTAAGTCCGCAATATCCTCCAGTCCAGAGAACCGATTGCGTAGCTCAAAGCGAAACGCCTTACAGGTGTCCAAGTTAATAAGTTTGCTCACATCGTACCTTCGCCCCACTTTGCCGGGCTCTCCAGTTGCACGGGTTACCGTTACCTTGAGCTGAACTTCAGCAACTACCAAATGATGGTCACTATCTATATCCGCGCCCCTACGGTTGCGGACATCAATCAGTGAAGAACGCCATTTGACTTTTTTCGATTTTGACACCGACTTCCGTAAATAATGTTATTATATTTATTTGATTTGGTAGTCGGTTTAGTTTTTTGTTAAAAAGTTCGGTGAACAAACAAAAAAACAATGTTACCGCCGAACATATAACTCCTCCTTTTTGGAACGTCGGTTAATAAGGGTTTTGGACAGCATTTGAAGGATCTGTCACGTCACGAATTTCTCCGATTTTTTTTCTGTCATATGGTGAGTAAGTAAACAAAAAATAAATATTAATACAGCCGACGAGGACTTGCGCATACGAAATACTTGAAACCTATACATATGTGGTGACTTCTAGTAACGAGGCATGTGACGGTAGCGAAACAGCCAAGCCACATATTCTGACTAAGGTATAGAGTTTGTGAGGATAGGGCTTGTAGAGTTAGAAGCTTGATGCGTAGTATCTCTAAGTAGTCTGTGGAAGCTTGGCTCTGCATGAGATTTGATAACTTTTTGTCAGTGCGAGCCATACATATATATTATATTTGATCGGCTCGCGTTTGACCACAGATAGTGGTCAAACATCGATCGTCGTCGTCTCGACCTGATGTTAAATAATCATGTGGTTTATGATCTCGTCTTGGTAACATTTTACATGAAAATATTTTTGGTGTGATTTATATTTACTTATCATCTCTAGAGTAGCTGCTTCTTGAATATTGCATAAATCAGTGTTCCACGGGAAAGAATATTTCCGTGGTCCACCCAGGTGCGCTAAGGGCAAACATTATTTCCCGTGGTACACCTAGGTGAACTATGGGCAAAAATAATTTTCTATAGTCCACCTGGTTGAACTAGGCGAGTGGACAATGGGCGACACACGATAATACCATTTCTTTCATTTGAAATTCTTGTTCTTTATTATAATATAATTTAGTCCCGTGCGAAGCCGGGGTGGGTCCCTCGTTCAATGAAAAGTTAGACAAATGCTCTTTAAATTTTTCATACAATTCTATAATTTCATGTTTATATTTATTAAGGTTGGCAATGACATACAAAACATTAGCTTTATATTAGCTTGGACATTACAAACAAGCTGTTAAATATTTTCTAATTATTTTTGGTGTTCGTCGAGATATCTTCAAGTATCATCAGTTTGAAAGCTGTCGGTACTATAGCTGGGCGTACTTCTAGCAATCCACTGTTCAGTGGGGCAGCGATGTCGCCTCTTCCTGGGCTTATGTCCATCAGGCCTAGCTGGGTCCACATGGGATATCTTCGAATTTTGTGGACTTTCCTTCCGTGCGTGTGCATGGAGTCCAGTAGAGCGAGGCGGAAAGTTGACGCGTTCCTCTGTAGGATGTTGCTTCCTATTTCTTACAAACTTCACGAAGTACACCAACAGTATTACCATCGTCACATAGCATAACATATTTTGTGCGAAAGCGTCCTCCGGTTGTCTTTTGGCCAACATCGTGTTTTTCTTAATTTTACCCCTATTGAATTAAAAGGGAAATACTCATAATTTTGCTACATTATAGTTTTACTTTATTTATTTTATTAAAATTATGGCGTTTACAAAACGTCGAATCTTAAATAGACAAAATGACGTTTGATTTTTGTTTTTTAAAGAAAATTTATGCCAACCACAAAACGTTTGAATGATTAAAATTACTATTTTGTAAAAACCTCTTTGTGCACTTAAAATAAACGTGCAAATAGTGTCTGGAATTCTGGTGCAGACAAAATAGTGCGACGTTTTAGGCTAAAAGCCTCAACTCAAATAGTGACGAGTTCTCTGTATGCACTACGTTATGAACTTCCCAGAGAAAATTTTTGAACAAATATTACTTTTAACAAAATATAGGTAGATAAACAAAATGTTTTAAGTAAGCTGCTGATGCTTGAATTTTTCAACCTATATATCTGGGCATTGGCTTATCATCATCATCATCAACATATAGCAGTCCACTGTTGGACAAAGGCCTCTCCACTCTCACGCCATTAGTCTTGATTTTCACCTTTTTATTACTCCATAATCACCCTAAACTAGGGACCGAAAACCGAAACAAATAAATAACGGTACTGGTATCGAAGAATTTTGGTTACCTCTACGATTTAGGTAACCGTTATCTGGGTAACCCAAGAAGAAGAAACAGGTTACCTTTATTAATGCCGGTTACCTAAAACGGACATTGATTAGAAAGAAACAGAATATCGCAATGCCGACAACTTGTTGGCATTAGAAAATAAATTACGAGGGGAATAGTCGTGCGTGCTGTAGTACTTGTGTGTGCGTCTGCACGCAAGTACTGTTTACGTTTATTTAGTTCGCCTTTTTGCGGCGTATTTGAGTTAAAGTAAAAAACCGGCCAAGTGCGAGTCGGACTCACGCACGAAGGGTTCCGTACCATTATCGCAAAAAACGGCAAAAAACCCGTTTGTTATATGGGAGCCCCCCTTAAATATTTATTTTATACTGTTTTCAGTATGATGGACTACCTAGTTTAGGAGACAGGGTTACCTGATCTGTGTAGATTTATGTAGATATCTTATGTTATTTTGTACATCTGCTCTTGTATATCATGAATCCTGTGTGTTATCATAAAGATTATTATTATTATTATTATTAGTATTTGTTGTTATAGCGGCAACAGATATACATCATTTGTGAAAATTTCAACTGTCTAGCTATCACGGTTCATGAGATACAGCCTGGTGACAGACAGACAGACAGACGGACCGCGGAGTCTTAGTAATAGGGTCCCGTTTTTACCCTTTGGGTACGGAACCCTAAAAAAAGGAAAAGAACAAAGGTAAGTAAGATAGTATTACATTATTACATTTTAAATTGGTAAAATACTATTTTGTTATCTTTTTCTCTCATCATAGAAATCAACTCGGAAGTTTGTTTATTTAACTTGTCGAGAAACGTATGCCCGTTTTTCTAATAGAGGGCAGCACCTCCTAGTAAACAAAGTGCTTATCTTTTTTGCTTGCAATTTGTTTGAGCGCGCTAGCACAGCACCTACAATTTTTATATTAAAACACTGTCATGAAGTGTTCGACCATTTCATGAAATGGTTGTATCATGATGTGGTCAGCAGTCAGCTTAAGCCTTATTGTGTAATACACGATCAATCATAATCTGTTTTATTTTGACAGTTCAACAACTTTCATTGCGTTCTTAACGTTGTTGAAAAGACAATTTTTTCCAACTTATGATGATGTATTCAGAATTGTTTTGATTGATCGTGTGTTACGCAATTAGGGTGCTGGCCAGATTATTGAATACTCAGTCAACGTTGGACGATATGGACAGTTGTAAACGCACGACTAATTCATAATGTGGCCAAACATTAGTGATCATATCGTAAAAAATAATAGTTAGATTATCCGCCGGTGGAGGAGTCCATGTCGCTTTGTTTTTGTTGTGTATCATGGTGGCGGTACTAAACAAATCAAACAAAGTAGGGTGACCACGCAAAAAAATCGATGTACTTTTATTGGATTTCCAAATGTGATAATTGTTATGGAAAGTGACTAATTTGGAAGTAGCACTCGCTCGGCGCGCCCGTGGGTGGTCACACCTCTTCTTGCCACAAGCGGCGTGTTTTTTTTTATAACTTATTTTAAGTGTTATGTTGAATTTCACGGAGCTTATGGCACCCTAACCAGATGGGTTAGGTTACGGTTTTGTAAATACAGTGCGTCCATAACTTGTCCCGTGAAGCGATTGGTAGCACTGTTACTATTAATATTATTGAAACTAAGGCGTCAAACAGACGAGCAGCACTTTGTAGTCGACGGAGTGAACTTCAATTGTCGACAGAGGCAACTACAGCTGTCAACAGAAGCAACTGCTACTGTCGACAAAAGCACCTGCTGTACTCTGTCTAAGCTTGGCAAGCCATGGTGCCAAAATAACGGCAAGGGTCAAGTTATAGTAAACGGTCTGAACTGTCTGAACTACGAGGACAGTATTGTCAAAAATTGGCAACTAAAAAGGTATAAATATAAAATTAAGTGTGACTCCAGTTATACGAAATCTGATGTTATTTTGTTATACATTCTGCTGATGAAGTAAAGAATATGGAAACTTCAAATAAACCACTGATACAGGTATCTACTACGTTGGATCCAGATGAATCTACTCCTATTAGATTTAAATTCCTCTGTCCCAGATTTATCTTCTGACAATTCATCAAAAATAAATGAAAGACAACGGAAACCTGTACCAAACTCAGTATAAAGTATGGAAGATGACAACATGGCAAAACCTTTGTGCAAATTAGTCATAATATGTTTATTATTACAGGACTTGTGGCCATATATTAAAACGCTACTTGATGTTGAGATGCCGTTGAAACCCTATGTACACGAAGTTTATTGCTACAGGCAATAAACTTGCATCGTGTAAATAGGGCTTAAGTCTCGTGGTGATACATTCACTATGACTTAAAGTGATAGAGACAACAAGAGACCTAACTTAAAATTTAGTAGCGTTTTAATATTTGGGCATTAGGTGCCAAACCTTCACAAAACTAAATAATGAAGTTCTATATAATTTCTGATCGACTTCATCATGTAAACCAGGAACCAAATGTTCAATGATGTCTCTGTGATCAATTCGGTAAAACCGGGCGCATTCACCGCATGGTAAGAGGCACATTGAACATTATTGTCAAGCTTGAAAGGTCTTGACTGATGAAGTCTGCGCTCCGTCGAGCACAGATCCAGATCCAAAACCCCGACACCTTTCAGCTCGAACTCTAGAATTGTTTCGTGTCTAGTGAGCTCATTGGACGAATAAACCGATGGGTTTGTGGAAGCTGTCCATGCGGTCGGGTCTAAGTTTTTAGGTCCGCCGTATAGATAGGAATAAAAAGCTCTTTAATCCTACTCTTAGGCTCATGAGAGAGAGGCGTGAAATGATCTTGCAGTCTTCAGACGATGCGTTGAAATACCGGCAGCTAAATAGACGGATCTCAAAGTCCTTGAAAAACGACCTCCACCACTTTAATACCGGAAGTATTAAAGAAGCAATTGAGTGGAATAAGGGCTCCAAGGTCTTTGCAAGAGATCTGTCTATTGGGAAGCGCCAGCTCACGAAACTGAAGACCGACGATTGCAGGATCGTATTCGCCAAACCGTAGCTTCTGAGGGTGATCGAGAGATTCTATGGGCAGTTATACATGTCAACCCGTAAACTCGTCGCAAATCAAGCAAATGACCCTAGAGCTAGATTGACCCGATACTATACCGAAGACATTCCGGACGTCAGCCTATATGAGATAAGGATGGCTCTGAAACAGCTTAAGAATAACAAGGCACCGGGTGATAACGGAATTACGGCTAAACTCCTGAAAGCGAAGCGAGTGGAAAATCAGTACTTAAGGCCCTTCACAAGCTGTTTGATTCCATCATACTTGAAGGGGAAACGCTACAGGTATGGTGCAGGGATGTGGTGGTCCTCTTCTTCAAGAAGGGTGACAATGCCCTACTGAAGAACAATATGCCCGTCTCACTTCTTAGTCATGTCTACAAGCTGTTTTAAAGAGTCATCACGAATGGTCTCGCGCGCATGTTGACGATTTCTAGCCTCCCGAACAAGCCGGATTCCGTAAAGGCTTCAGCACCGTAGACCACATACATACGCTGTAGCAGGTTAGCAGGTTATACAGAAGACCAAAGAATACAAAATTCCTCTCTGTTTAGCGTTTGTGGACTACGAAATTTCCTTCGATTCGAGCGAGACTTGGGCTGTACTGCAGTCTCTCCAACGGTGCCAAATTGACTACCGGTACATCGAAGTGTTGAAGAGTGTTCGAAACCAATAAAGGTTTCGTTCTTGTTTTTTTTATTTTGATGCAACACTGTGTCAACTCGGTGTCATCGATGTTGCCTCATGGCTTGTGATCCGCAGGCCTGTATTCAACAAAATATCTGTACAAAAACGCCACCATGTCAGTTCGACTTCAGGATCAGACCTCGAAACCCGTCCTTCTGCAGCGAGGTGTGAAACAGGGAGACGTCATATCTCCGAAACTATTTACCGCTGCACTGGAGGCTGTCTTCAATGTTCTGGATTGGAGAGGGCTAGACATTAACGTCAATGGCGAGAACATCACTCACCTTCGGTTTGCCGATGATTTAGTCGTCATGGCTGAGTCCATGGAGGACTTCAGTACAATGCTCGATGACCTCAGTAGAGTTTCCGAAAGAGTGGGTCTTAGGATGAACATGGACAATACCAAGGTGATGTTGAATGCCCATGTTACACCCACTTCTATCAAGATCGGAAAATTAATTATGATCACGAATGTTTAGCCACATCATAAAGTAGTCATGCTTCTAACCACATGAGAGTTCGATGTTCTATTTCATGCAATGGTCGAAGACTTTCATAAAATTATCAATTCTAAGATCTGGCCATGATAGACGTACAATTGTTAGCCACGCTCTGTGTTCTGTTTGACTACCTTCACTTGCCCGAAAGCATAAATTAAAACAAAAAAACGTTACAATAACAAACGTTAGCCTCAGACCAAATAAAATAAAAACCAAGACACAGCGCTGCGAACGATACAGTGAAGAATCTCAAAACAAAGCGCGCGATCCGTTCACCTAAACTCAGTTTATGCTAATACAGCGTTCTGAATTGGTAAGTTCTCAGCGGTACCAATCAATCAGAACGCCAGACGCGAAATTTGTATTTATTTATTTATTTTATAGGAAAAACATACAATAGTATACTAACAATATACAAAGTGTCTTACACATATTATGACTTGACAAATATACTATCCACTACATTTACCGCAGATTACTACTTACACAAGTAAGACAAACTGATTATTAAACTTTATTGGAGTCAGGGCATGCAGTAACATTAGAAGCTACTGTTGATCCTTAAAAATTTTGATTATGTTGTTCTAAAGGTATATCAGTCTCGATGTCTAACAGTCACGTTAAGTAAGTAGGAGCTAAGAGAAGAAATAGTACATGTTGAAGCACATTCTCTTCTGAAAATCTGTAAGTAAATACTTATCACATCAGTCTTGTAAAATTATAAAAGAGAACTGAAAATCTTTGTTGTATATTTCGAACTAAGTCACCTCTCACTTTTTAGGTGTATACCTTATAATTATTATGTACTATATGGATTTATTATAAAATTATTAAGATTACTTCTTGATTTCCACATTCCTAATGTAAAAAGTCTTATATTTATATGTAAACAAAACAAAAACACCGTACCGTATGGTGACGGACGTAAAGAATTTCACCATCCCATATCTTCCCGTGGGTGTCGTAAGAGGCGACTAAGGGAAAAACCAGAGAATGGGCAGCAGCGTTCTCTGTGAACTTTAATAACAAACTGCGATCGCCAACCCGCCTGCCAAGCGTGGCGATTACGGCAAACCCCCCCAAACCATGAATAGCACAGTAAAAAAACGGCCCCGAGTGCCCGGCAGCCCGTCTACCCTCGACTACGGTAGCGGTCGAGGCGATGACGTGGCAAGGGGTGCGAAGAATCTCCGGAGTGGACCCGGCTACCCCAATAAACACCGACGACTGGACCTGGCAACGTACAACACGCGAACACTCCGGACCGACGAGAAGATAGCCGAACTCGAGGAAGAATTGAGCAGGTTACGATGGAGTATTATAGGGTTATCTGAAGTCCGAAGAGAGGGCGAGGACACGATAATCCTCAAATCTGGTAACCTGCTCTATTTCCGAGAGGGTGACCGGCAGTCCCAGGGTGGTGTCGGGTTTATCGTCCACAAGTCCCTTGTGAATAACGTGGTGAAGATCGAGAGTGTGTCGACCAGGGTGGCGTACCTTATACTCAGAATATCCTCAAGATATTCGCTGAAGGTCATACAGGTTTACGCCCCAACCTCGGCACACCCCGACGACGAGGTAGAGACCATGTATGAGGATATCTCTAAAGCCATGCATGGTTTCAAAACTCACTTCACCGTTGTCATGGGGGACTTCAACGCAAAACTGGGCAAACGAGACGAGGATGAGCTGCAAGTGGGGCAATTTGGAGTTGGACGTCGGAACCACCGGGGTCACCTACTGGCCAGTTTTATGGAGAAGGAAGGCCTCTATATGATGAATTCCTTCTTCAGAAAGCGTGAGCACAGGAAGTGGACATGGCAAAGCCCCGATGGTGGAACTAAAAACGAGATCGACTTCATCATGTCAACCAAGAAGCAAATGTTCAATGATGTCTCTGTGATCAATTCGCTGAAAACCGGGAGCGATCACCGTATGGTAAGAGGCACATTGAACATTCATATCAAGCTTGAAAGGTCTCGACTGATGAAGTCCACGCTCCGTCCAGCACAGATCCAGATCCAAAACCCCGAGAGCTTTCAGCTCGAACTCCAGAATCGTTTCGAGTGCCTAGGGAGCTCCGTGGACGAATACAGCGATGGGTTCGTGGAAGCTGTCCATACGGTCGGGTCTAAGTTTTTCAAGACCCGCCGTACATATAGAAATAAGAAGCTCTCTGATCCTACTCTCAAGCTAATGAAGGAAAGGCGTGAGATGATCCTGCAGTCTTCAGACGATGCGGTGAAATACCGGCAGCTAAATAGACGGATCTCAAAGTCCTTGAAAACCGACCTCCGCCGCTTTAATACCGAAAGCATTAAAGATGCTATCGAGCGGAATAAGGGCTCCAAGGTCTTTGCAAGAGATCTGTCTATTGGGCAGAGCCAGCTCACAAAACTGAAGACCGATGATGGCAGGATTGTATCCGCCAAACCGGAGCTTTTGAGGGAGATCGAGAGTTTCTATGGGCAGTTGTACACGTCAACCAGTAAACCCGTTGCGAATCTAGCAAACGACCCAAGAGCTAGATTGACCCGACACTATACCGAAGATATCCCGGACGTCAGCCTGTACGAGATTAGGATGGCTCTGAAACAGCTCAAAAACAACAAGGCGCCGGGTGACGACGGAATCACGGCTGAACTCCTGAAGGCGGGTGGAAAACCGGTCCTTAAGGCCCTTCAGAAGCTGTTTGATTCCGTCATACTCGAGGGCAAAACGCCACAGGCATGGTGCAGGGGTGTGGTGGTCCTCTTCTTCAAAAAGGGTTACAATGCCCGGCTGAAGAACTATAGGCCTATCTCACTTCTTAGCCATGTCTACAAGTTGTTTTCAAGAGTCATCACGAATCGTCTCGCGCGCAGGTTTGACGATTTCCAGCCTCCCGAACAAGCCGGATTCCGAAAAGGCTTTAGCACCGTAGACCACATACATACGCTGCGGCAGGTTATACAGAAGACCGAAGAGTATAACCTGCCTCTCTGCTTAGCGTTTGTGGACTACGAGAAAGCCTTCGATTCGATCGAGACTTGGGCTGTACTGCAGTCTCTCCAACGGTGCCAGATCGACTACCGGTACATTGAGGTGTTGAAGTGTTTGTACAGAAACGCCACCATGTCGGTCCGTCTTCAGGATCAGACCTCGAAACCAATATTTCTCCAGCGTGGCGTGAGACAGGGAGATGTCATTTCTCCGAAACTGTTCACTGCTGCGCTGGAGGATGTATTCAAGGTTCTGGACTGGAGGGGCCTAGGCATCAATGTTAATGGCGAGTACATCACTCATCTTCGGTTTGCCGACGACATAGTGGTCATGGCTGAGACCATGGAGAGCCTCAATACAATGCTCGATGACCTCAGTAGAGCTTCCGGAAGAGTGGGTCTTAAAATGAACATGGACAAAACCAAGGTGATGTTGAATGCCCATGTTACACCCACTCCTATCAAGGTTGGAGACTCTACACTCGAAGTTGTGGAAGATTATGTCTACCTGGGACAAACGATCCAGTTGGGTAGGGCCAACTTCGAGAGAGAGATAAACCGTCGAATCCGACTCGGCTGGGCAGCGTTCGGGAAGTTGCGCGGTGTCTTCTCGTCCAACTTACCACAGTGTCTCAAGACAAAAGTCTATGACCAGTGTGTGTTGCCAGTGATGACATATGGCTCTGAGACGTGGTCGCTTACAATGGGCCTTATCAGGAAGCTTACAGTCACTCAAAGGGCAATGGAGAGGGCTATGCTCGGCATTTCCTTGCGTGATCGAATCAGAAATGTAGAGATCCGTAAGAGAACCAATGTTACCGACATAGCTCGAAGAATTGCCAAACTTAAGTGGCAGTGGGCAGGGCACATTGCTCGCAGAACGGATGGCCGATGGGACAGAAAGGTTCTGGAGTGGCGACCGCGAACCGGAAGACGTTGCGTTGGAAGGCCTCCCACCAGGTGGACCGATGACCTCGTGAAGGTTGCGGGGATCCGCTGGTTGCGAGACGCACGGGACCGATCAATGTGGCGACGCTTGGGGGAGGCCTATGTCCAGCAGTGGACGTCTTTCGGCTGATATGATGATGATGATGATGATGAAAGGTATATCTGCTTACAAATAATATGACAATTGCACAAAAAAGCTAATTGTATGTATGGACTAAACAACGTAGCGGTGAGCGCACTCCAGCATTAGATTTGCTAGAGTTAGTAGCGAATAGTTGCATGGTGCGCAATTTGTTGTATAAACTGAGTTTAATTGAACTAATCGCTATTAGTTTCATTGGTGAAATCGGCTTTTAGAGGTATTTGTTTCACGTTGGTAGGTAAAATATCCATAAACATATTTTTTTTTGCTTTCGTCCCATTTCTCAGTATAATAACAATATGTTTATCTAAAATTTACCACACCAACAAAACTAACCAACATGACCAACACACGCCTCACTCGCAAACTGAGAGATACGTCGCCGTGCCAGCAAGAGCCGTGATTGGTCGGCGTTCGCCGGTGCGCGCGTGTATACTCGACTCTTTGCCACGCACAGGCGATGCGCGCTCTATAACAGTTTGACTAATGCCGACGTACGGCACGTGTAAGGTAGAGAGGTAATTTTTATTTCGGTAACCGGTACTAATAAAGGTTGTTTCCAATATTAAAAAATAACTGGTAACCTTTTAAAATACCTGCAACTAACCGAAACATACCGGTATTATTCATACCGGTTTCGGTCCCTGCCTGAACCATCCTTCACATCCCTAATCCAGTCTTAGGGCGGTGGTTACGTACTATATCCGATCCGTGTCCGTGAAATTTCAGTTCTGAAGTAGTCGTAGTATTTCTTGTAGGGAAGCTTACGCACTACATCCGAACTCTATCTATACCAATATTAGAAAGAGAAAAGATTTTTTTGTTTGTTTGTTTGTACCGAATAGGCTCCCAAACTACTGGACCGATTTTAAAAATTCTTTCACCTATGGAAAGCTACATTATTCCCGAGTAACATAGGCTATAATTTTGACGGGTGCGAAGCCGCGGGGGTCAGCTAGTCTGGTATAATCTGTCATAATTCAGAACATTTTAAGAACTCGGAACTCAATCACGGACACCTGCTGTCTGAGATTTTCTCTTCAAATCACCCAAAATCTAAACCGCGTAGTTTAAAGTCACATTATCATTAGCCTATTAATGTAAAAGCCTGTGTCCCACTGCTGGGACACAGGCTTCCTCTCTGTGAGAGGGAATGGGCCGTAATCTACCAAGCGGGCGCAGTGCGGGTTGGTGGATGTCACATGTCTTCGAATTTTTGGTTCTAGAACATGCCGGTTTCCTCACGATGTTTTCGTTTACCGTTTTAAGAGCAGTGGTGAAGAAATAATTTACACCAGTGTTTTTCAACCTGTGGGTTGCGACACCCTGGGGGGTCGCGAAGCTTATGTAGGGGGGTCGCCAGAGGTCGAGAGAACAACTTCAGTAAAAACACAATAAAGATTAAAAAGATTGATTTATTAAGTTTGAGAATTTTAACAAAAGGATATATATACTCATAAACATTTGTACAAACAAATTAAGAAAAAATAAAATCCTAAGACTCATGTTAATGCGAAGGTTGTGCTTGTTTTTGATTAATCAATTTCTCTCATCGTGGATCTGTATTTGCTATACATAGAATTAAATCGTTTTCCAAATTTAAGCGATTTCTTTGCTTATTTTTTATTTTGATGAAAATGTCAACTCGCATAAGTACGAGTTGGCAAATGTAATCAAACACTTCAAAGCCTCAGTCGTCAATTCCAGGTATACTGTTTTTCTCCTTCATGCTTTCACTTGATAAAGTTTCAAAGCAAATAACGCATTGTGGTTTATTTTTAATCACAGTAAACCTGAATTTCAAATAATTGTCGTCATAAAGACGTTTTTACCCTTCTTTCTTCTATCTTTGGCCTAATTCTACTACTCTCACCAGAAGTTGACGATTCTGTTGATCTTTTCAGAAATGTATCCATTTTAAATTATTACAAATCACTTCAAATGCGTAACTATTACTAAAAGGTAAAAACAATGCCTTACGGTCGTCAAATAATTGAACCGTCGACGTGAACTGAGTGAGTACATTAGTTAACAATTGGCGACGTATTCGATGTATGTATTTGTAAAATAATGTGTTTTACGTACTATATTATGTACTTATATCCGAATCCTAATTATGGAGAGGCATAAAAACGTCGTATGGAATGAATATTTGTAACACTGTAACGTACTACTTAATACATGATAATAAAGCGAAGGGTCGCGAAATATTTTTTCATACCAGGGGGACCATACGTATCATGAAAAAGGTTGAAAAACACTGATTTACACAAAGTAAAGCGCCTGCCAAGGCTCAAACCCACGACCTACAACTTGTAAGTCACGGCCGACCTTTATTACATTTTAAATAGAGAACAATTACAATTAGCATAACTAAAATTAAGCTTACTCTATTACCCATAAAACAAGAGGAACATAAGCGCCACTAGCGAATAACATCACAAATGAAAACGGTACAAATTCGTGTAATATCAAAGTTGACGTTCGGTGTAATAAGTTTATCTAGTTCGTGTCTTTAGCTGTGTAACTATCATCTCTGAGTGTTGTAACAACGTCACGTCTTCGAACAAAGTCGTTATCAACGCTAGCATTTATGACAACAGGTCTAAGTAATAAGCGGTAATTATTATTGTACTCCAGACGCTAATATCTGAACTAGACATGTTAATATGGTTCTAAGTTACCGACTCAAATTCTACCGTACTTGGCATATAAAAAAGTTGTACCAGAGCATATCATTAATCATTGCTCACCTTATTGCAGTATCTTTGTATATGATAGCTGTGTGTCTTTGTAGTTTAATTGATATAGTACTAAATGATTTTATCTAAATTATCTCGCTAAAATTTGGTGTTAAAATATCTATCTTAACACTAACCTAATCCGAATACTCCTCATCACCAATGTACCGAAAACTACACCATTTTTCTCCTTCAGTCACATTAATCCTAATATTTCAACGTTCAGACATTTATCTACTTACGAATCTCCTATCTCGACCCACTCTCGGATATAAATTATTCACAGTTACTTACAGTACCTTAGACTGTGAATTGTGCCAGATCCCAAGTCTGCATGAAAAATGTTAGTGGCCGGCCGAAAATGTCCGGCGCAACGTAAGTGGTTGAAAATCGTTTCGGCACTGGCCGACTCCAATTGTTAGCGATTTAATAGCTGGATTGTGTGCATTCACCCGATATCACTAAAGCGCTTTAGTTAAAATGTAAGCCAAAGGTAAAAGCGCTGTTAGAGTGCATTCAAACGATAAGGCTTTTGTTCATGCTCACCTTTATTTTTTATGCGCCATCGTGCCGACGTAAGATAGCTGCATGATATGATGCTGTCGAAAATGTATGCACAATTTTATGCAGATACGGTGTAGGTATTTTGTAGCGGTCTCGGGCTCGTGTTTCGATATTGAAAAGCGAGTGAAAAGAAGCGATGCATGTATGAACTTACTTGTTATCTCTTAGACAGGTTTTGTTCTTTTATAGGACAGCACGACATTATCGCTTGTGACATGTGACACCCGTATGGTATCTTGTGTAAATTCCAACTATATTAACTTTCTCGATGTATTAAGGAGTTTAAGAAATAACTACCATGATTTTGTACCTACCAGTAGGTAATTGCTGTTTAAAAGTGTTTGCATATATTAAGTCCTTACCTATGAAATTGGCGTTTTGTCGTACTGGCCACTTTGATCTCAAATATCTCCTCTTTGGTTTGGAATTCCAATCTTTAATTTATACTGCTATTCACTCATGCTTTTGTGTTTGGAAAACCGTAATTCATTTGTTCTTTCCTGTTTTGGTTTTTTTATTTGCGCCAGTCAGTTTACAAAATTGAAAACTTGAAATATCGCGTTATTTACGAGTACGAGTTCCATCGTGGCACCAGTGCTGCAGAAACGGCTCGAAGGATTAATGATGAGTATAGCGACGGTGTCGCAAAAAAAAACACAGTGTGTTTTTGGTTCCAAAGTTTTCATTCTGGAAATTTCGACCTGCAGAACAAGCCCCGTGGACGGCCGGAGAACAAAGTTGATAATGAAGAATTGAAGGCTATTGTGGAAGCGGATCCATCGCAAACCACGTCCAAGTTAGCTGCAAGCTGCGGTGTTAGTGATAAAACTGTTTTAATCCACTTGAAGCCAATTTAGAAGGTGAAAAAGTTTGAAAGGCGGGTACCTCATGAATTGAGCGTTCGGTGGACTAGTGCCGGTGTCGTTCCCTACAGCTTTCTTTAATCTGTCCAGACGATTACGGCAGATGTCTATTGTCAGCAACTGCAAACCATGATAGAAAAGCTAGCTGCTAAACAGCCGAGGCTGGTCAATCGCTCTAGGCCACTGCTGCTTTAGGACAACGCTAGACCACACACTGCACAACAGATGGCTACCAAATTAGAGGAGCTTCAATTGGAATGTCTAAGACATCCACCGTACTCCCCGGATATGGCTCCAACAGATAACTATTTTTTTTTCAAAATTTTTATTACTTCTTGCAAGGGAATAATTCAATTCCGATGGGGCAGTCCAAGCCTTCAAAGATTTTATTGATTCCCGTCCGAATGGTTTTTTTAGTAAAGGGATTTATGAACTACCTATCAGATGGCAAAAGTGCAAAGATAGCAATGGTACATACTTTCATTAAATAAATATATTATATTTAAAACAAAAACGACTTTATGTTCCTCCCTTACAAAACGCCAATTTCATATGTCATGACCTAATACCTAGTAAAAAGGTAGAATATAGACCTAACAATTAAATTGTACCATATTTTTTTGTTGCCGGGGTGATACCTGGCCCCTGGACTTTTGTGAGTGACCAGGGAGTTTAGGATTTTTACCTCACTAAAACCGTCCAGATGATCACCATCAGCATCTGGAACCTATTGGATCCCCGTCACCTCCAAAAATACTATCCCGGAACCCCACCTGTGCAACGCCTGTTAGGGCAGATCCCTGGGGAGGCTGAAAGAATCGTCTCTCCTAGGCCTTGCTGTGCACTCGTTCCACTAGAATCCCCTATTTCAGTCCCCCAGGGGATTATACAGCACTCAATGTTCCACTACGATCCCCTATGCAGGGGATTCTATAAGTACTAATAAGTTCTATTCGTTTTCTAAATAAAAAAGTACTGCGTTCTGCGAGCAATGTGCCCTGCCCACTGCCATTTAAGTTTCGCAATTCTTCGGGCTATATTGATGACTTTGGTTCTCCTGCGGATATCCTCATTTCTGTCGTAATCACGCAAGGAAACTCCGAGCATGCAAAAATTAAGTTTGTACAAACTTTTTTTTTTTAAATCGGAGATCTACACTCGAAGTTGTAGAGGATTATGTCTACCTGGGACCAACGGTCCAGTCGGGTAGGTCTAACTTCGAGAAAGAGTTGTATCTTCTCGTCCAATTTACCGCAGTGTCTCAAGACAAAAGTCTATGAGAGTGTGTTGCCAGTGATCACCTATGGGACCGAGACGTGGTCGCTCACCATAAGCCTTAATAAGATTAAAGTCACCCAAAGGGCAAAGGAGAGGACTATGCTCGGAGTTTCCTTGCGTGATTACGTCAGAAATGAGGATATCCGCAGGAGAACCAAAGAAACTTAAATGGGTGTGGGCAGGGCACATTGCTCGCAGAACGGATGGCCGATGGGGCCGAAAAGTTCTGGAATGAACCCGAACGCCTTAGGTGGGACTCGAACCCAACGCCACCGAGACGCTGCACTAGTCGAACTTGCGAAATTCTTCAACGCTTTTGGTACTTTTATTTCAACATCTAACTTATTTTAGAAAAATTAATTTACGTCATTGTAATCCCTCTTCTTCTCTTCTCTCTTTAGACCGATTTTTAACTATTGTTATTTTTTAAGTGGCTTTTTTATTTAGAAGGGACAAAGGAATAGAACTTATTAGTACGTTAAAGAATTCACTGCATAGGGGATCGTAGTGGAACATTGAGTGCTGTATAATCCCCTGGGGGACTGAAATAGGGGATTCTAGTGGAACGAGTGTTGCTGTGCACGGCAGCACGTGATCACTGTGCTGCCGTCTTTCCTGAAGTCACTTGGTGGGCGGACGGAGTCCCCAATCTGATCACCCGCGAGTCCGGAGCCCGGAATTTCGGCGTTTCAGGCTTCGAGGCGGTTGCCTTCCCGACGCCGTCTTCTTCGAGCGGGATCAGCCCTCTCACGATCCCGCTCAGTGGCCTGCTTCTGGGCCATCACAGTCTCACAGAGAGAGGCCATTGCACTCAAAGTTTTCTGTCTCTGCCAGCATGGTCCTCAGAGCTGCTGGCGGAATTAAATTGTACCTACAGTCTTAAGTTTGGCGAAGAAGTCACATCTTTCTGTCCACAAGATAGTGCCCTTCTCAAACTGCTTAAGTTTACTTCTACATACTTGCTAACACGAAAGTGTTGAACAAAAATATAAAAGCATTAAAAGTTCTAAAATTCTATAAATATTTTACGTAGCTCTCAGGTCTGTTGGTGTTGAAGTCTGAAAATGTTTTATAGCTGGAAACTAACATTTTACACCTGAAGCTGAAGCATTATATAAGTACATAAACTGGTCAGCTGATACAAAATTAAGGTAATATTGTGTGTTTTTAACAGCTAAAGTACTTTGCGGTTGATTGAGGTACATTAATCTTAAAATAGGTCACGAAAATATAGACAAGTGATTTAAATAAATAAACGAACATTAAACTTGGACACTATGTTGGCTAATTCAATGACTCTATCTTACCAAAAATATCAATAACCTGTTACACACACAATTTACGAACAAAGTCTCGGAAAATTGTACCTTTTTTTACAAGTAAATTGCTTACACACAAAAGAGTTATCAGAAGCCGCGTACGTGTACCTACCTACCTATTTTGTAGGAGGTACCATAAAATTTCATGCAACCTCCCGACTCGAGTAAAAAGAACCGGATAACCACCACCAGCTTGAAACTACGACCACTAAATTACTAGGATTTTGTAACTAGATACAGCTATGTTTTCCACGAAAAGTTAAATACAGTTAGCCTATTTTGCCATTCCGATATAACGCCAAAGTCGGTTTTCTAAACATGGATTTCAAAACACACTTTCTGAAAATCCTGTACCCTAATCTACTGTAATCTGTAATCTAAGATTTCAAACAGCTTGTGAAAGCTAGATTAATGAGGAATGCAATCACATCCATTTTTTTTCAACTTCACTATAAATCTAAGATTAGACTAGAAATATTGAAGAAGGAAATTCATCTATTTGATATAATTTAGTCGGACCTATTTAATTACTAGCTTCAGCCAGCGGCTTCGCCCGCGTTAAAGTCGAAAATTATCCCGAGGGAACATATTCCCGGAATGAAAAGTATCCTATGTGCTATTCCTGACTATAATCTATCTCTGTGCCAAAATTTCATCCAGATCCGTCCAGCCGTTTGAGCGTGAAGAAGTAACAAACAAACACATACACACACACTCACAAACCTTCGCCTTTATAATATTAGTGTGATGTGATGTGAAGTAGATAAAATAAAAGTAAATAATGACGAGTCAGACTTCAGTACGAGTACTCTTTCAAAATTGTTTATTTTTTCAAAACGAATTTTATTTTCGATAAAATAAGTACATACATAATTTATGTAATTTTTATACTGGCCATTTTTTTATACCACTTATTGGCTACTTTTAGCCAATAAGTGGTCGAAACGTATTTTTTGTTTAAATCCAGACCGGCAACCGATTGCATGTCGAGTAACGAGGGGAAACCCAGCCTGTCAGTGTTTTCTGTCTAGACCAAAAGTAGGAATACTAATTTTGACATTTTGTCCAAGAATAACGTTTGCTTATCTGATTTCTATAGACTGAAATGTAAAGAAAGTTGGACCATTTGCGATACATAAATTAATAAAACATTTTCTTTGTTTCGATAGTTCTTTATTTCGGTAACATTTTTAGATGTGTGAACTCTATTTCATAAATCTACAATCACTAGAATAGGCATGGCATATTGATTTACGGCATTCTAGGAAAATACTTCCTTAAATTGAATACTGACTTAGTCCACACATGACGCCATCTAGTCCAGCTCAAAACGTTCCATTACAAAGTAATCTCCATCCAGAATCTCCCAACAACCACAACGCACCATAAACCCGCGCCAATTGTCCATTTCAGCGCATCGCGAACTAGAAAAATGCACTTTTATGGGACAAATAAATTTCAATTCCACTTGCGTTCGTCGGCGATGTATCAACATTGGAACATTTATTCTGTCTCACTGAACTTGTTTACCACAGACAGGGACTACTACTTTGTTATGCATGCCGTGCCGTGGTCAGCAAAATGCTGTGCCAAGTGCATTCGATAAACGCTATCCACTTGCAAAAGTTACATTGTGCCTCCTTTTGCTCGACCGCCGCCATTATTTTGTAGAGGTTTGAATGTAATTTTAAATCTGAGGAAGATGTCTTCTTATGTAAAGGGGAATTAGTTGGGTTGTTTTTATGCTTGTGATCTTTTTGAATTGTATACAACTTTAGATGATATGGTAGTAGTCATATCGAACTATGTTCATGTTTAAATACCTACTATCTATTTGCTTCATCATCATCATCATTTCAGCCGCCTACTTCTGGACATAAGCCAACTTTGGCCACATTGAACGGTCCCGTGTGTCTCGCATCCAGTGGATGCCCGCAACCATAACCAACTTTTTTACTTTTTAAAACTACTATGTTACTTTACCTAATAAAATCAACTGAACCAATTGATAGATAGAAACAGAAATGTTATTTGAAAATTATCTTAAAGCTATTTCCATACACATCCATTTAACAAACCACTTGTCAATTCTATTCCGGACAGCTCTTGCTAAAAGACAAACGTTCCAATTCCGTGAATTAAATTATTAACTAAACTTTGCCTGAAAGCTGGCGGGAACTGACACGACTATATTCAGCCTCATTGACAGTACTGTAAGCCAGATAACGGACCCAGAATCCATTATAATCGCAGTCTATGCTATCAACGCCAATGTCTAATTAATTGATAGCAATTGAATAACCAAATGAGTACTTAAAGCCAATCGGATTAGCTGCACATGTAGACAGTCAGTCCCTTCGGAATGATGTTATAACCGAATTTGAATGGATTAAGATTTACTTACAATAATATTGAATTGAATAGTCAGTGTTTTGCTCCATAAATGCTAGTGTAAATTAAAATTTTCTCGTAAACATTCGATTAAATTATGGTTTGTTTAAGTGACTTATATTTAAAACTACAACTTCAGTTTTCATCTTAGGGAGTCAGTTTGTACCATGATCACAGATAATATAATACTAGCATACAGATGCCTCATCCCATACAAAGAAACCGTGCCGAGTAACTAGCGTTTTCGTCTGATTATTTTTTGTACATCGATCGCGTTCAGTTCCGTTCCACGGCGATAGATAGATGGTGTTAGCAGCGTCTTGCAAGTATAAAAGGGTTTTTTCGGTTCGTGACGATTTGTTTTATAGTATGTTCTTGCACGTTTTCACAGTTTTATTGCACCAAATTGTTTTACAATACAAATTTAAACAATCGAGAAATTTAAAACCACGCCATCTGTTGGCATCAATTTAAATGATCCGTTCAAATATTCTTTGAAATGAGAATTTAGAGCCCAATATGCCATAATTATGTGCTTAGGAGAGTTGATTATACAAGAACATACAATGTTTATGTCCAATGCCAGAAAATGTTAATTTTACACACAATTCAATCACAAATCGGTGCATATCTCGCCATTTAGTGAGATTTATTTGAACCAAATTTTCTTTCTTAGTGCTAGGAACCCGTGCCGTGGTCAATCACTTTCCAAAGCTATCACTTTTAGCAATGGATAATATTAATAGCTTTGGAAAGACACAGGTTATTCATAATCCATCCATAGAGCCACACCTACTTATGTGTACCAAACGTAGAGTCACACCAAATTATGAGTACCCAATATACCCCTCGATGTCCATACAAGTATGAAACTTATAGAACCCGACAAGCGACGAACACACACCCACCCCATAGAAACATCAGGGAAAATAGTGCGGGAATTCGTTGGATGTCACTTCACATTCACCACATTTTGAAACTGATAGAACGAGTCGAGTAATTTTAGAAATGGCATTCTGCTCGTATTCGGCCGGTTTTGTCATTTCACATTTTTACAGAAACCTCAATATGCGGTAGTGTGCTTTTATTTTTAATGTAGAGGTTTATGATCGGTTTTAACTGCAACAGGTAGACACTGATGTCTTTGTCGCCACTTAATTAGGTTTTGTATTGTGGCCGGTGGATGGCCTCAATACCGTCAAATGGGGTGAACCATCGGGACTTTTTGCGAATGGGACATTCTGCGTCAGATCCATAGAAACAATTTGTTCCATAGAAACGCAGGGGTGAATAGAAATAAATGAATAGAGTCGGTGTGTTTTTGTTTCTGTACTTACTTATTTCTTCCATGATGGGAATTTAAACTTTGATATCACTTTATTGGTTTCAAACAAAGCATCGTTTTTTTAAAAAATATTTAATATATTGGAATACCTACTAAAATGCAACAAACATTTTATTTATAAATAGCATGAAAAACCCTCAAACGTTTTTTTTTCTATCACAGTCAAACGGGGGGACCGTTTGACTGTAAGCATCATAATTTCAGCCGAAATACGTCTGCTGGTGGATATGGGCCTCCGCCTCCTCTAAACGTCGCCACAACGGCTGGTCGATTGCAGAAGGATATAGTGGACTCTTTCGTATTTCACCAGGTCATCGGTCTTGCGGAGGTATTTCCAAAGTGGTAGCCGTTCTCCACTCCAGAAAATTTCGACTCTAAACTGATTTCTTTGACTAATACCAAACGTTATTTCTATTAAAACATCCTAATTACAAATGCGAAAACCTTAACGTAACACAGACTCAAGTGTCAGCTTCCGAATATCCCCCATTAGAGTTGTTTATTCAGTGTTATAAGCCCTAGTTGGTGCTGTCAACGGCAAACTTGCAGCATTATAGTACGTCCAGCGCAAACTTGTCTTCTGCCATTCGTGACACACGACTATTAAGGATGGAAAGCGCTGATTATTTCGCAACTAACAAGAAAGCGCTTTAAATGTAAAATTACTTACTTTTTGCAAGTTATTTGCGGCTTTAAAACTGAACAGACTTTATAATTATGCTAGATTAATAGATAAACTGTACTTTACATAGCAATTTCGTTTAAAATTTGCTGGCAATTGTGCTGTTTTGGTACCTACCCTTTACGTTCTAGTAATTATAGGATGCCAGCAATTTATATGTATATTTACCTACTTTATTATACATTAACATAAAAGCTTACTCAAGGACTTAGGTCTAAAATTTTCTGTAGATATCTGCATTGCATACGAATAGACCGCAGCGTTGGCAGGTGGACCGTCAACATGGTTAAAGTTGCGGCAATCCGATGGAAGCGAGACGCACAGGACCAATCGATCACTTGGGGAGGTCTATGATCAGCAGTGGACGTTTTCCGGCTGAAATTTTGATGATAGGAGTACGTACAGACGTTTCGATAACCAAAGAGAAAAGTTCTTATCAGAGATGCTAAGAACTTTCTCATGAGATTGTCCATCTTCTCCATCAGTGTTTCTCTGTTGTAAGTCACTCGTCTAACTATTAACTAGGTACTCCTGGATAACATTATACCGAGAGCACTTTATGGAAATCTTCAATGTGTGCTTCTCTGGACAGCTTTGCAGACACATACCTATGTACATAGTTTGGTGAAACGTATTACATCGTAGTTAGAAATTCAGTTTCGTTAAGACAGGAACTTTTTTGACTGTCAACTCACTAATTCTTTTACAGTTATTTCAACTGTCGAGAGTCCTAGAGTTCCCATTTTTTTAAGTGTTCGAAGGCTCTATAGTTTTGTGTGTAGTGTATGTTGGTCCAAACATTACTTACTTTCATAAAGCCAATGTTCCATATAAAAAGGTAAATTTTAATTCTCGTAGTCTTATATATTCGACTGCAAAAAGCCAACTCAGACATGCAAGATAAACGTAGAATAAAACTTAAGTGTTATACTCCTAATAATCATAAACATTTCATCATATGGTAAGGGTAGCGACCCCTTGGTTATGGAGAGTCATAGAAAGAACAAGGGGGACTTATCACGATCCAATAGGAGAACATCCCTATTATTAAGTTGTTTGTTTGACCTCACACAGAGTGCAGAAAAGGGCGTTGATCTGGCCAAAGCTAATATCGACTTTGCGGCAACAGAATCAGATATGGAGATCACAATGGTAATTTAATAAGTCGTAAATAAACTTGAAGCATTGCAATAATCGTTTGCTCTCACAAAATGGAGGGATACTTACATAAGCCTCTACCATTTCCAGAACCAAAACAAAGCAAGACTTCGGTTGACAAAACAAGAGAAATGTAAGCACGACTAATAATCATAAACAGTTTGTCACACAGCCGTCCCTCGGATGCCCAAAAACATACGGTGTAATTTCCCCTAGAACCACGATTCAATCTCGTGGAATATTTCGAGCTATTTGTACCCCTCCCATATTCTGAACACGCAGGCTTACCTGACAAATTTATCACTTTCCCCACATTTCCTAGAGGTTAGACGACGCACCCCAAGTGGTGTAACCTAGAGAATTTATTTTTAGGTTTTGTGTGATAGATCGTGGCTTTTCTAACGCATACGTGGGTATTTGTCGTTCTTCAATTCGGTTTCCACTATTTCTAAAATCACTCACAGCATTTTTATTCAAATCTCGAATAAAAAGATTTCTTTCAAGATAATTATTATGCTAATCTCTTACTTTCCTAAAAACAGAATTTATTTATGTTGTAGTAACTTTTATTACCTACATAAATAAGAAGATTGTTTTCTAAATAAGAATCTTTTGTTTGTCTAAGGAACGAAGGTAAACCATAGATACACACGTTCTTTTGTAATTTTATTTTAACTCATAAACGGCACAAATATGTGGATAACTATTCTCAATCTCATTTTTTCTTCATTTAATAAGACTTTTTACAATGGTTTTCAATTATCTTTATAGCCCTTTGCTAAGAATAGTTACAGCACTGATAACATTTGTGCCACATGTTAAATTTAGTCTTGTTATACTTTGTATAGATTATTTTACCGATTGTTTTGTAAATGTGGGAACATTGTAGGCCTTCTAGATTTCTAGATTGTTAACATTTTATATCGTTTTACTTTTTTTAATCTTTTGTTTATTTATTATATAATTATGTTTTGTTTTAGTTTCTTACGACTTATTATCGGGCCTGCGTTGTCCCCCCATCTAAGTACTGCTATGGAAATATTGTAAAACCAAACAATTTTTTCAGTAACCATGGAGTTTCTTGCCGGTTCTTCTCCATTGGAATCGACCAACCCGAACAGTGCACATTTTGTCGACGTTTTATGAGTGCCCATGTAGGCCTATGTGAAATAAAAATTATTGATTTTGATTTTGATGAATTATTTTATTACTTTTTACGTTGCTATTTTTTAAAGAGTATCTATCTTATTTTTTTTTGTTTAATCGAGTCATCAATATTTGCTCACAAACTTTCACGTTTATTACAGTAGTAGGATACGAAACATTATATAAGTGGAATTATTTATCAAGTCACGTTTCGTCTATCCATAAATTCAAGGTCCACCCATTATCACAAAATTAACATCCTCATTCGTCCCACTTTACATCTAGAGATAGCGCCGACAGGATTTATAGGGGGTGACAAATTTTATCACATTACAGTAACGTATAGGGGTATGGCACTATACGACCGGCCGACACGTACGCGTGTGCCTGCCTGCCCATCTGAATCAAATCAGTCATGTCTTGTTTATGCTGTACCAATGTGTGTAGGATTTGTTTGCCTTTATAGGGATGAGCTGATTATAGTTTGAGGGCTTTGTGAAAGGTAGGTGAGAGTGCGGTACACTGTCGGCAGTTCTTGTGCGTAGAAGCTAAAAGAAATTTAGACAATGCTTGCAATTTTTGTCTGTCATTGAAGCGTGACTTCAGAAAATTCCACTTCATTTTCAACATTTTTACTGTTTCAACAAGCTTTAGAAAGAAACGTGAGTCAAGGCTTCATGAAGTTTTTCTGAAATTCCTCGAGCCATAATATATTGTTTAGTACTGTTACATAACATTACTATATTATGTTTATTTGTAAGTTTATGTCTAGTGTTTTATATAGCTATATAATTTTTATATATTGATATTTATTTAACGTATTTTGGCGGCCTGCGATTTTGGCGGTCTCTCCAGTTCCATGCCTATAGCTTTTGCGGGAACACCCATACCGATATGCTCCGACTTCCGGTACCTAGGGTCGCTTGTCCAAGGGGATGGCGAGGTAGACCGAGATGTAACGCACAGGATCAACTTGGGATGGATGAAATGGCGACAGGTCACTGGAACAACTTGCGACCCACGGATGCCCCTCAAGTTAAAGGGAAAAATTTACAAGTCCGTGATTAGACCTGTCGTACTGTATGGATCAGAATGTTGGGCTGTGAAAAAGATGGATGAAAAGAGATTGCTTGTAGCAGAGATGAGAATGTTGAGATGGATGTGCGGAGTGACGAGAATGGATAAAGTGAGAAATGAGTGTTCGAGTTTAAACCGAACACGCAGCGAAAATGCATAATTGCATCAAACGCAAATATGCACATTCGCTCGGTTACCAAAATGTGGGCCAGTTCGCGTTTAGATCTCGTCAGAGACACCACGTACTCGTAACCAAACCATAACCATTTTACCATACTTTTTACCATTAATTTAGTCATATAGTTTACCATAATTTACCATTTCGTGTATCTAAGTGTTATATAGTGTTTCAATATAGTTGTTTCCCTTATAATCCAAGACTTTAACTTTTACCATATCCTATCATTACAAGAAAGGTGTGTTAGGTCACCATAGCACCAAGCACTACTTTCTACATGGTCCTTCGAGCATTTAATTACCAGTGACTAACAAGTGATACAGTGCCACGCAAACCAGGAGATCGCTGCAATTGGGAGAACCCCGGATTGCAGAGACGGTCGGTTGAAGCATAAAGGTCAGATCAAACCATTATATAAACTAACCATTACCATTTTTTTAAACAACTCCAAGAATGGACTCCGCGCAGCGAGAGAGTTATCTCCCTACAGAGAGAGGGTCCAGCAAGCTGAACCAGTTATTAAAGAAGCAGAGTATACATTTCAAGGCGTTCATGAGAACCGTGAGTAATATTGAAGTAGATAAGTTCGAGAATCAGTGGCAATTCGAGAACGCTCTAAAATCACTAGATAGCCGATGGGGTGAGATTGACAGACTTCATTGGGAAATTGAAGGTGAGGATGGAGGCGACGATATTACGTACCAAATGGAATTCTGCAAGCACGAGGAAAAGTACAGTGAGTTGACAAACGACATCAACAAAAAGATGTGGGCAGTGAAGCACCGAGAGAAGTCAGCTCCGAAGATGGACATCCCCGTGTTCAATGGAACTTACAACCAGTGGGTTCCGTTCAAAGACTTGTTTAGCGAAGCGATCGACAAAAACCCGTCGATGTCTAATGCGCAAAAAATGCAGTTCTTGAAGAGTAAGGTGACTGGAGAAGCAGAGCGTCTGATTCACCATTTACAGATTAGCTCTGACAATTATCAGGTATGTTGGGAAATTTTAAGCCACAGATATGGTAACAAGAAATTGATTTTCACGTCCCATATCAATATCTTGCTTGGGCTGCCCAATATACAACAGCAATCGCTGGCTACGATTAAGAAGCTGCATGACGTAACCAAGGAGACGTTACACGCTATACAGAATCTGGGAGTGGATATAGCAACTTGGGATCCAGTTCTAGTGCACCTACTAGCGCTAAAGCTGGATAATTATACCTTCACCGAATACATAGAATCGGTCAAGAATCCTAGAGAGCTACCCGATTTGCAGGAGTTCCTGGAATTCTTGGAGAAAAAATTCACAGCGCTAGAAGCGTCTCGTCGCAAGCAAGAACCAGCCAACCAAAAAACCACGCCGCATCAACCATTCCCATACAGCAACCACAACCAAAACCAGAAGAAGAATTTTCAAAGAAATAACCATCAATCAGGCAACAAAGAAACCACAAAATCAAATGCTTTACACGTGTCGCGGTCGATAACCTGTGCATTGTGCAATTCTGACCACGGATTGTGGCGTTGCCCTGATTTTTTGCAAATGACGCACGAGCAAAAATTTAATAAGATTGAGCAATTAAATTACTGCAAAAACTGCCTATGCAGTCATAACAATAAACCATGTCAATCGAACAAACGATGTCGTAAATGCTTAGCTACACACAACACGCTACTTCACGAAGCATTGGAAAAACAAAGTCCAACTGTGTCAGCAGAAGTAACCACCAACAATGTTGCAACCAAAAAGAGTTCATCTAGGTCATCTCACGCGTCATGGGATGACATATCTGAAATAATTTTAGCCACCGCTATTATAAAAGTCAAGGGAGCTAATGGAATACAGCACAAGATGAGAGCTTTAGTTGACCAGGGTTCTCAACTATCGTTAATCACTGAAAACGCAGCCCAGATCTTGGGATTAAAGAGGGCGCATTTCAAAGGTCAAATATTCGGCGTCGGTGAAAAAGAAAATAACGCGAAAGGAATGTTACAGGTAACACTACAGTCTGCAAATAGTGAATTTACCTGCGACACGAACGTTATTATTATGAATAACTTGATCAAGCGATTGCCAAATAACACGTTTACCAAACCAACAATGTGGAACCATATCCAAGGGATACAATTGGCTGATCCAAAGTTTTACGTAAGCAGACCCGTAGATATACTTCTAGGCGCAGATGTTTACAGCAAAATAATGTTAGGAGGTATCTTGAGAGGAGACAACGATAAGCAACCAATCGCCCAACAGACGCAAATAGGATGGCTACTCTGTGGATCCATGGTACCACACTACCAGTGCAACGTGGTTCTCAACAACACAGAAGACCTTCTGAAATATTGGGAGAACGAAGACATACACCAGAAGATAGAGATGTCCAACGATGATCATGAGTGCTTACAATATTTTATTAAAACCACTAAGAGGCTTGAGGACGGAAGGTACGAAGTCCGACTGCCACTCAAGCCGGAACACAAAGACAAGTTGGGCGCAACCAAACCACAAGCATTAGCTCAATTTAGAAACTTGGAGAAGAAATTTGAGAAGAACAGCGAATTGAAGACAGATTACAAAAAATTCATGGATGAATATTTTGCATTAAACCACATGATACCATGCAACATTAACCAGGCACCCGAATGCTACTTACCACACCATGCAGTCATTCGGGCTGAATCTACCACTACCAAGTTGAGAGTAGTTTTTAACGCCTCAGCAAAGTCTTCATCAGGGTACAGTCTAAATGACGTCATGTACAGGGGCCCTAATATACAGAAGGATCTTCAAGAGCTTATCCTGAAATGGAGACAATTTGAATTTGTATATACTTCCGACATCGAGAAGATGTACAGAATGATCCGAGTGCACCAAGAAGATCAAGCTTACCAAAAGGTACTATGGCGAGAATCAAATAACCAACCAATACAATCATTTCAACTCGTCACGCTTACATACGGAACCAAACCAGCAGGATTCTTAGCGATGATGTGCTTGAAACAATTCGCGTCCGATGAAAGACAGAAATTTCCAGATGCAGCAAAAGAATTAGAAGACAGCTTCTATATGGACGATTTTTGCGGAGGGCGTCATTCAATGGAAGCAGCGAATAAACTGAAATCCGATCTCATAAAAATATGCCGATTGGGAGGATTTAATCTTAGAAAATGGACCTCGAACAAACCAGAGCTATTAACCGATTTAGAGAGAGAGCAATGTGACCAGTCAACATACGAGTTCAAGCAAAACGATTCTACCAAAACATTGGGGCTCTGTTGGAAACCACAGAAAGATAATTTCACTTTCAACTCGAAAATAGAACCCGAATCACCTGCAATTATTACCAAAAGAGCTCTACTTTCGGATATTTCGAAGCTGTTCGATCCATTAGGGTGGTTAACCCCCCTGAGTACTACCATGAAACTACTGTTTCAAAATGTCTGGTTGTCTGACATAAAATGGGATGACAACCTACCCGAGGCAATGAATTCGGAATGGAAAAAACTAAAACAAGAATTGCCGGAAATAAACAGTATAGAAGTCAACAGATGGCTGGGAATGGGAGAGAACCAACATATTGAATTGTACGGATTCTGCGACGCCTCAAACAAGGCATACGCGTGTGTAATCTACTGCAAGGTAGTAAGGAAGGAAGGGACAACCATTACATTAGTTGCGGGCAAGGCTAGGTTAGCACCCATAAGCAAAGTCATATCAATACCAAGACTAGAGCTAATGGGCGCTCATCTTTTAGCTCAGCTAATGCAAAAAGTACAAAATTCCTTGTCAGAATACCCGACGGATGTCTACTGCTGGACTGATTCAACGGCAGTACTAGGATGGATACAAGGAGATCCAGCCCGATGGAAACCATTTGTAGCAAATCGGGTAAAAACCATCACCAAAACCATACCATCAAAACATTGGCAATATGTGAAGACGACAGATAATCCAGCCGACTGTGCAAGTCGTGGTTTGACTGTCAGGCAACTCAAAGACCACAAGATATGGTGGCAAGGGCCGTCATGGCTGCCATCATACACCAATCAAGAAAACCACCAAACCATTTACGAGACGAATTTAGAAGTAAAGTCGTCTATTTTAAACCAAACCAACGCGGTAGTAATTGGTCAACCAAGAGAATCGCTGACTACCGAAATTATTAAACATTTGATAAACAAATATAGCTCCATAACAAAAATCATACGCATTTTTGCTTGGATACTGCGATTACCTTCCTTGAACAAACCAGTTCGCCGACCCTACCTCGAATTACATGAGCTTCGTCGGGCTAAACAGCTGATAATCAAAAACGTTCAGCGGGCAGAATTTGCAAACGACCTAGATTCAATAAACAAACATAGAAGAGTGCACTCCAAAAGCAAGAGGAAGTTTGAAAGTGGCGCCAGTAACAGAAAAGTTGAAAGGAAACCGTTTGTCCTGGTATGGTCATGTGATGAGGAAGGATGAAACGCATGTTACTAAAAGAGTTAAGAATATGGATGTGGATGGATGAGGGAGGGGACTGCCAAAGAAAAGATGGATGGACTGTGTGAGGAGTGATATGAAAGAAAAGGGTGTCAGTGATGGAGTGACGGGGGACAGGATGGTATGGCAGAAAAAAACGTGTTGCGCCGACCCCACGTAACATGGGACAAGGGCAGGAAGATGATATTTATTTAACGTAGCAGTACACCATAGGCTATCTCCTGTTTTATTTAAAGTTCTTTAAGTCCATCCAAAGGTTGTCTGGTGGATATCGCTGTCAGCGATAAAACTGCCTTTGTACCCCATAGTATTATTAAATTGTTGTAAAATATATGTGTGTTTGTATCCTATATTCTACTTTTCAAGGCATGGCTTATCCATTTTCGAGAATGAGCTTTCAAAAAACTACTACTCGTACTCGTACCATCACGATACATGATAGCACACAAATATTGCAAAATTGAATCCTTTACATAGACTAAGCTGTTATATGTATTTCCATATTTTCTATTTATCTTCATGGCTACGGTGTTTACATACATACATACCTAATATCTATCTTCTATAATCTATGTAAATTAAACCCTAAACAGAGACAGATATACTTCCATCTCCCTCCTTCTCATTCATCCATCAACCAGCATGGTTACGACTGTGAAATTATTCACCTGTGTTGTTTACATACGCGATGACCGCAAATTAACATCCCATGCGTTTGCATAATTGCAGTTACAAAATATAATAATAATTAAACTTGATGCTTACGAATGATACTCGTTGGTATTTAGTGTATGGGTAATATAGTTATTACCAGAATATGATTTTTCAATTTCTTACATACAAAGTTATCGCGGTATGTTAAATGAGAAACGTCATCGGACGTCTTAGATTGTCACGATTAGAACATAGAAACCCAGTTAATGAGTAAAACAATACCATAACACTGGTGTCCGATTTTTTAGCTACTGACTGTCGGTAAAGACTATGAAAAATCTACAAATGGCAGCCGGGACCACCATAACTCGTAAAATGAATACCGACTGTATTCATTTTACGAGTTATGCAGATACTGAGACTTCTCAGCTTGTGATTGTGTTATTATTTACGATTTAATAATGAGATTATTTAAGTGTTTTGAACTCTCTGAACATTAGTTCTATATTGACTATACTTTCATTAAGATGTGAAAGAATAGTCAAGAAGCAAAGATATATTTTTTCTGGTTACATAATTAATTAATATAATTATTGTGATAAACGAGAAGCTCGTGGCTAAATAATAACAGCCGCACGGGTCGATCTTCAAGGTTAAGCAACGCTTGCCGAGGTCGGTCCGTGGATGGGTGACGGAAAGCACGTTAAACCGTTGGTCCCGGCTGTCATTTGAAGATCTTTGACAACCGTTACGGGTAGTCAGAAGCCTGAAATCTGACACCAGTCTTGCCAAGAGGTATCGTGTTACCCAGTTACTGGGTTGTGGAGGTCAGATAAGCAGTCGCTCCATGTAAAATACTGATACTCAACTGAATCCGGTAAGACTGGAAGCCGACCCCAACAATAATTGGGAAAAAAGCCAAGCAGGATGAATAGCACATTAGCTGGTGTTCCCGGATGTCATTTGTAGATTTTTCATAGTATTTACCTATAGTCAGAAGATAACAAATCGGACATAAGTCTTACGGTATTGTTTTACCCTTTTACTTGGTTTATAGCACAAAGTAAGTAAGCGGCGGCGCGTATTTATAGGATATAATCGTGACAATCTATGAAGTCCGATGAAGTTTCTCATTTTACATGCTGTAGTAACTTTGTACGTAAGAAATTGAAAAATCAAATTCATAATCCTAAGAAATTACTTTATTACCCTTCTTCTATCTATTTATCTATCAACATATTTAAAAGAGAAAGTATGCATGTATATTCCTTATGGACTCCGAAACGGCTGAACTGATATCAAAAATTATGTCACCGTTGGGAAGCTACACTATCCCCGGTTGACATAGGCTACTTTTTAACCCTGTATTCCCACGGGACACGGGTAAAACCGCGAGGCGTTACAGTAGCTAGTACACTATGTAACAACGATAGGTATCATTCGCAAGCATCAAGTTTAATTATTATTAAGTATTTTTATAGCTGTCAAATCTGACTTTTTAGAATCCCAACTTAAAATGTAGTTGGGAAAAAGCTTATCAGATTGATAATCTAAAATCCTTAACTCTAAAAAGTTAACAGCACTGACAATTGGGAGAACTCAAACAATTTAATCATTATAATCAATGGGGTAATCAATCTTTTATCTAAGAGTTAATTTATAAATCTCCTGCTTGAGGTTAACTGTTGAGGCTTCAACGAACGTTTTGGCAGCAATTATATTCTGTCAAGATAAAATAAACCCATATTCGAACCAGTCATGATAACCTTTGTTAGATTACGTTGTTACTGCAGTAAAACTGGTATATATCAATGTTCCTGGCATATATGCCATTATAATTGCCAGCTCCGGGCAAAGGACTGCATCGTGAGGACTCCACCTTAATCATAAATTCCTGTCATTTCTAGTGTCCTTAGAAGTGCGATGGGCTAGGAATGCTAGGATGGCTCGCTAGCTATGTCTGGCAATTTATAAGGAATAGCCTATTGATCTCTGATTGTTTGTTGTATCCCTTTGTAAGTCTGATTTAACTCCTATTCGCTAAAATTAATTAACTTGGATTTGGATTTTTATCAGGCGTTTGACAGGAAATGGACGGATCTTTTTTATTCCTGGAAACACCCATAGTACTTATAATGGCTTTCATCTTGTGGTAGCCTAACCTTAATTTAACGGGGTCTAATAGAACCGTTTTGTAGCCACAGAGAATGTTCGCTTTAGGCGTTACGTAATCTTGTAATTTCTTTGTATATTAATATTCATAACTAGCGGACCCAACAGGTGTTGTCCTGCCCGGGTCTGAACCTCATTGCAGTGCCACTTACAACCCACTCAAATACACACAAAAAATTGCATGAAAATTGGCCCAGTCTTTTTCGAGTTTTGCGATTAGCAACACATTAAGCTATTCATTTTTGTGTACATAGATGAATTTCACTTTTGGGGCAGGTAACTATAAAATTCTAGTACGCGCTGCGATCCTTATAAACAGTCGTCATTCTAGTTACGTGTATGTATTTCTAGGTCAGTCTATGTGTAGTCAGATGTTCAAACATTTTACCCAAAAGGTCACTCATTACTATATAATAGAATATTCAGTATTCATATAAACAGACAAAAATAATAAATCACCCATACATCCCACGACTTACGCTCTCTGTAATAAATGAGGGCCATTACAGAAATCAAATGTACTACAGTAAACATTTAGCCTTTTATGTAACGTGCTCATTATTCATCATATCTTAACAAAGGAGTGTCATAAAAGGTTGTCATTGAACGTATTTTCGAACCAATGGTTCCTCTCATTTTCTTATAGAATGCCTCCCACCGAGACCTGCCTATTACTTATTATAAACGCTTCGATGATTACTCATGTAAAGTCTGGGTGTATCTAAGGCGATTTTGTTGCTATAATATGTGTTACGTAATCATTATTGTAGTAATTTTCAGAAAAATTCATTTGAATTCCTTACGTTGACTCCTTTATCAATTAGATATAAAGCATTTGTATAGTTAGTTTCCTACGGAACGTGAAGAGCAGATTTGTATCTATATTATTCAAGATCTACTTTAGCTAAAAGTGTAGTTTTAACTGCTCAAGAAAAATGGTCCGACTTTCCTAACTATTAACTTAATGATCTAGTATTCACTTTCAAATAAATGTTTGCTCATGATTCCATAAAGTAATTTTAATTAAACCTACGTCAATGACCACTGACAGTATAATTATTAAGCTTAGAGCCAAGTTATTGGTCCGAAACAAATATTCGACAAAATAATACTGCGTCTAAATCGAAAATCATTGCACACAGGAAATTGTCGAACCGTTGCTCAATGTTCCATAAACCGATAATAAATATTATTTCTGCGATTGCGATTAATATCTTCTAAATGGTTCTCGATATTCATATATACGATAGTTAAGGTTTACAACTAAATGAAGCTGGTAAAAACTCATCGGTCAAAATCAAATAAACACAACATTTTTTTGCGGATATTCGATCTAAAATTATTTCAACTCTATTTACATGAATAATTAAATTAAGTGTGTATAGTGTATTATAATTAGAGTAAACACGAATTAATTAATTATTAAAATATTTGTTTTTCCCTTGACCACAATTCGGCATTTGTATTACCATATTCGAGTAGTTTATACTAATTGAATGTAACCAAAATGTTGCAAATAAAGAGATTTAGTTTCAGATTACAGAACTCGTATTAAAATGATTAATTAAAACACATTTTGATCAACAAATCCGAGTGGAGCCAATTATTGTGTGACGAAAAGTTTTTGATGTGAATCGGGTTTCCGTACGGAAATTAGCAAGAAATTACTTCGGAATGATTCTTGATGAGTTAAAATCACATATCTATATCTACCTCTTCGTACTTTTTTTGTCAATTAAATCAAATAAGCTAAATTTATAACCTTTACTTAGCCATATTTCTGACGCGAATTGATGCCCAATATCTACACGTAATCAATAAGTTATTGAGAAATAAATCTACTTGTATAGGTTTCGAGGATCCGCTGGATGCGAGACGCACGGGACCGATCAATGTGGCGACACTTTTGGGGGGCCTATGTCCAGCATCGTTCGTTTCTCGTCTGAAATGATCAGTCCGAAAACCTATCAAACCTTGCCATTAAAGTAAGATTTGATCTTTTCTTACCTGCAAATACTTAATACAGAAACCGGTTCTAAGAATATCATCGTTGTTTTTCGAGCAAAAGACCTTTTAATGCATGTTGTGCCTATGTTATCCACCTAGAATCATAATAGTGTATCTATCAGTGTGCCACTGACCTTCCCTAGCCCTACTGTCCTTAACCCGAGGCGTGACGAGTCGGCCTTCCTCCGTTTACTCCTGCGATAATTCACATTGTGGCGACCTGGGTGCGTCCGCCAGTTATGCAGTGATTGTCTCTTCTCTGCTCGTAGCCAAGGTTACCAGTAATACAAAATATAATATTGTTGATTGTTCTGCAAAACCTACGCCGTATAAGGCATCGTTTGGGAAATTAAAATCTTATTATTAACGAGGCCAATGATATTGTAGAGCTATATATAGTCGTAGGTTTCTAAATACTGGTCCGATAAAAATAAATTTTGAGTCAGTCGAAACTTAAGAATCATAATCTAATATTAACAAAGAAGTGAATTTTTTGTTTGATTATAATATGTTTGTGAAGGGTAATCTGGTCTGATTAAGTTAATTCTGGATACTTTTTATGCAGTCATATACTACTCTACTCTACTACTTGTAAGTAATGTTATAATTGAAGCTAATGCAGATATCAACGAACGGGTAAATTTTTATGCTGTCAAATAAACTTGTGAGATTTTCCGAATTCCGTCTTTGTAATAGGCAGAAAAGTTTGTGATAACATTTTTTTACTTGGTTGATCTCATTTATGTTACGAAATAAGAAAAATGTTATCTTATTTCATTTGTAAATAAACGAAAAATTATGTTTATATTTGTAAAGGCTATATCTGCAATTGCTAATCAGGGGGGTGACCATAAGCTCTTAGAGTAAGGTTATTTTGAGATCGCGTAAGTGACAGACGTATACACGTCATATACATCTGTCCCTTACACACACTCCAAATAACCTTACTCTAAGAGCTTATGGTTCACCCCCCAGATTACGAAATTTTTTTCACTAATGGAAAGCTACACTATCGGTAACTGCGATAAATACACGGTTTCGGCGTGATATATCAAAATCAATATCAAAATATTTTATTTCATTTGAATTTCAGCACAAAAAAAACCGTCCAAGTGCGAGTCGGACTCGCGCACGATCGGTTCCGTACCATTACCGCAAAAAACGGCAATAAAAACAGGTATTTTTGTGGGAGCCCCACTTCAATATTTATTTTATTCTGTTTTTAGTACTTGCGGCAAATAGCGGCAATAGAAATACATCATCTGTGAAAATTTCAACTGTCTAGCTATCACGGTTCATGAGATACAACCTGGTGGCAGACAGACAGACAGACGGACAGTGGAGTCTTAGTAATAAAGTCCCGTTTTACCCTATGGGTACGGAACCCTAAAAATGCAGTTAATGCACATTCGCAAACTATATAGAGAATTATATATATGTAATTTAAAATTATATATAATATGTATACCTATTTAGAAGAATGTCACGAGAGCAAACCCACTAAAAAAAGCTAGTATTACTTGAAATAATACGGTCGATTGTTCTGCAAAACCTGCACGGTCTACGGCATCGTTTGAGAAATTAAAATCGATTATACTCGATATGGGCCGAAATGAATCCGTCTGTACCTCGCTGAGCGGATTATCGTTTGATCGATTTCAGGTACGAGGATTTAATTTCGATAAGAACCGGTTTGTTGAGTTATTATTCTTGTAATTGGGTGTCTTATTATCTGAGTATTACAAATTGATGAAGATCGTATGCTTTTATTTAAGTAACTCCTAGCTTAAAAACCGATTTATTCTTCGTTCGGCCCGAAGTTTTGTCCCACATTCTAAAAAATTCTTAGTTCGTCCCACATCATCATCTGTTTTGTACCATATTACAAGTACTTTAAAGGTACAGTCAATAAAAATAACACACACACATGCTAAAAACCTTAGATATATGTCGAATTTTATCTTTAGGTTTAAAAAAAGAATAACAAGGCGGGTTAATCGCAAATAATATATTTTTTAATATAATACTAAATAAATAACACTTGATTATTTTAATATTGATCAGGTTCCCTCCGGAGCAACTGGACAGATTCGCAACTGGACAGATTCTCAGCTGGACAGTTTCGCAACTGGACAGATTATCAACTGGACAGAGTATAGTCGAGAAAAAAATAAGTTACACAATGAATCATAGGTATTAAATATAAAAAAGTGTTTATTCAAGGAAAATCTATATAACACAAAGACACGAAAATAGAAGAAGACCTGTCTTAGAATCTGTTGTATTGAGATTTTTTTTGGTAACTAATTAATATAATATTAAATAAAACTTAATTTTTTTTTTTTTTTTTCATCAGACCTATACGTGTGGGGTATCTATGGATAGGTCTTCAAAAATGATATTGAGGTTTATGATATATTTTTTTTCTAAACATTCGTGTATACGTTTCCTGTGACTTATTTGGTAAAAGAATAAACAGTACTGGTACAAAGTTAACATAATCAGTACACTTGGATATGTCAACATGAAGCGAGAAAAGCTGGTAAAACGGTTTCGGTGCAATTTTGAATGTAGGTACCATCCCCATAACATATGTCTGTTATTTTTATTAAATCTCTTGCTGCTTGACTGCCAAACACAATTATTTTATCTGCACGACCATCATCATTAATAAAGAAGTCTTTAACTAGACATTTAGGTATTTCAATATCTTCAATCTTGTCGCTTTGAAAAGAGTCAGCCCTTGCTCTCGGAGCAAATTGTCCACTTTCCTATCTGGACCACTTTTTCATAATGTCTATATTCCCTTGTCATCTATTTTAATTTTGTCATGGATTGTACACGTTCTGTCCAGTTGATAATCTGTCCAGTTGAGAAACTGTCCAGCTGAGAATCTGTCCAGTTGCGAATCTGTCCAGTTGCTCCGGAGGGATCAGGTTGGGGTAAAATTTTAATTCAGGATTATTACCAATTAAAATTTAACCACATTGAAAAAATATACCGCGGTGAACGCAGCTACTCATAAATAAAACAAAGTACAGAGTGTTCACCGAACCGGCTTATTGGTAGTTAATAATATTAAGTAGCCAATGATGCCTCATATTGAATGTAAATCGCCGTATTTTGTACCCATTAAACACAATTAAATGCAAATAACGTGTCAAATTGTGTTAAATCCATAATAATTGTTGGAGCTTATGCAGTGATGAATTAAACATACAATCTAGGGTTAAAACAAAAATATTATGAATGATGTATGACTTAAATTAATTAGCAGTTTGTTAGAATTTTCGAAGAAGTGTGCAGTATAATTCAAAAATGCATCCAGCAAAAATTGCATTGTATATTGTTAATTTAGCCTATACTAAAGTTGCCTGGTAGATATCGCTATCAGTGACAATGCTGTCACCGTGAATAAATCTTCTTCTCCCTAGCACTATCCCACTTCAGGTTTTAATTTTCTAGCGCCAGTACAATCTGTTTCCTCCAGTAGGAGTTTCGTCATTCTAATCCACCAGATAGCCGGACGTTGTCCTCTACCTTTTTTCGGCCTCAATACATGTACCATGAAAATACTGTAATATGATAATTCAGTTCCGCTGGATACGAGACGAACAGGATTGGTCAATTGGCGACGCCTTGGGCAGACCTATGTCCAGCAGTGGTGATAATTAATAATTCTGTCTATATCTAAAACCCTAAAGGACCTGTGGTTATAATGATCGTGCCATACAGATATACACCTTTAAGGTTTGTACTTTGTATAAGGAAAACATTGAAAATATAGTTAACACTTAATTGAAAGGTATATATAGGTTAGGTTTCTACTACCAGTTTTAGTTCTAATAACCACAGGCTGAAAGGTCATAACGAACGTAATTTCTATCGCCACACCTTTAGACAGTAATAAATGATCGAATGCTATTAATATTTTAACTATACAAATATTAATAATAAGTATGAATAGACTAATAATATAATATCTTACTAAGTTTATAATTGCTCTATTATTGTCAGTCATTATTTAATAGCGGACTTCATTGTCAACTAAGTGCATTTTTTGTGACAATACAAAAAACACATTATTACAAAAGGTATTGTGACTACAATTGCACTGAAAAAACTGAATCTAGTTCCTGAAATGAGTACCTACTTATTTACGGAAATCAAATGTTTCCGACACTTAAATTAAGTTCGCTGTCAATAATAATTATTCCCTTCTCTTCTAACGTAGTAGCCCGTAGGCGTTGACTGGTGTTCTGTTAATATACATGCTACCTTGTAATAATTTAATAATGCAGGTGGATTATGCCATCATTTTCTCAATAATTACAGTCTACTCGACGCTACTTTTGAACTTAGATAAGTTCCGATTTGGACCCGTAGCACATATTAATTCGGTTTTATCTTATATGGAATGGAAAAGTTGATCCAGCATGTACAGAACGCTTGTGGGAGATTATTGTTAGGTACTATACCGATTTTTAAATAAGATTTATTTCATTAAACTTAGATATGTTCCGATTTGGACCCGTAGCACTTATTAATTCGGTTTTATCTTATATGGAATGGAAAAGTTGATCCAGCATGTACAAAAATGCTTGTGAGAGATTATTGTTAGGTACTATACCGATTTTTAAATAAGGTTAATTTCATATGAATGTAATCTGTTTCAGTTTTGTCGCTTCTTGCTATACTGCACGTGGTCCTGGTCAGAGATATCGCAAAAAAACTTTGTGTGAGCATTTTTGGTAAATGGCTTTATGAATTAGTGGTTTTCGGGACACTTTTTGATGGTTTACTAATGGTTTTGTGGTCGTAAAATCATTTAGGAATTGAAAATATGTCAGGTTTATTGCACTAAAGTGGTAAAATCGTTGTTTAACCCCTCTGCACATCGAAATTTTGAAGTAATAATATGATACACCAGCTTATTCTAAAGGTTGCTATTAATTACGTCATGGAATGAGGAATTAACATAACTTTCAGAGTACGAATTTATTCAAAAAGATAATATATGTTCATGGTTTTTGTTGGTCGCTAATAACGAATATGGGGTTAAAATAAAATCCAAAACGGTGCGGACTAAAATTTGGAAATTTTTCGCAAGGAAAAGTTGATCCAGCATGTACAGAATGCTTGTGGGAGATTATTGTTAGGTACTATACCGATTTTTAAATAAGGTTAATTTCATATGAATGTCAGACCGCAGACAGCTCCATCTAGCTAATCCTACACGTTCACACAATTTTCACAAAAAAATAACAGACCACCCTTGCGAAAAATTTCCAAATTTTAGTCCGCACCGTTTTGGATTTTATTTTAACCCCATATTCGTTATTAGCGACCAACAAAAACCATGAACATATATTATCTTTTTGAATAAATTCGTACTCTGAAAGTTATGTTAATTCCTCATTCCATGACGTAATTAATAGCAACCTTTAGAATACGCTGGTGTATCATATTATTACTTCAAAATTTCGATGTGCAGAGGGGTTAAACAACGATTTTACCACTTTAGTGCAATAAACCTGTCATATTTTCAATTCCTAAATGATTTTACGACCACAAAACCATTAGTAAACCATCAAAAAGTGTCCCGAAAACCACTAAATCATATAGCCATTTACCAAAAATGCTCACACAAAGTTTTTTTGCGATATCTCTGACCAGGACCACGTGCAGTATAGCAAGAAGCGACAAAACTGAAACAGATTACAGCTCTCCTTTTTATATGCAACAGATGTTTAGGAAGTCAGACATGTTCCGCCAACTTGCGGGCTGGCTATGCTAAAGAGTTTTCACTTTATTTTTTGTTGAGACTGTTGCTGATTTAAATATATTTTTTATTTTTTGGTGGGGGATTGAGAAGTAATTAATTCATGGTGAAGATATTGGGTACCTAAAACTGAATATGTTGTAATCCAATCATAACATTGGATGAAGTCCATTTTTTATGGAAAGTTTTGCTTGTAAAATTTTTGGATGAGTATAGGTAAGTATACCAAGTGATTTTACTTTTATTTCATCATCATCAGTCTACAGTAGTCATGTTAGTTGTTTCCAATTGCACACCATTTGATTCGATTCTCGGCATCTGTCATCGATCCCTTTGAGAGACTCCGAGCATAGCCCTTTCCATAGCTCGCTGAACAACTTTGAACGGATGGACGGATGGAAATTTAATTAGCCCGAATTCTCTCACCTATGGGAAAAAGCCTTCCCCAACCACATTTTTATTTTTATTAATCTTTGCCCCACACTAGGAATTTCTTCCTGTACAACAAACATATAAACTCACATACACAACACCCAGAGCCGGAACAATTATCTGTAGGTCATACAAATATTTGTTCCGTGCGGAAATCGAACCCGCGACACACAACGCAGCAGTCAATCACTCAACCACTGCGCTAAACGTGCGGACGACATTACTCTCTGTGTTGCGATTCTTCAAACCAATTCTCAAGGAAACCCATCCAAGGCATACCGTCATATTCTTCTCGGTCTGCCGCGTACCAGTCTAGCTGGTTTTACCTTAGATAAGGAAATACTTAGTGTTTGCACAACCATGTATTTTTATTCATTTTACTTAGTAAATGGAAACCGCAGCAATCTTTTAAAAAAAAATACACCTATATCTATGAAAACCTTTGTTATTCTGGAGTGATAACTTGTCTTTACCAGAATTAAGAAAAAAATTGTAACCTACACATTCTATTACAATAATTCATTTGATTGACATCGTAAAAGAACGAGTAGGTAGAGACTAGTGACAAATGTGCTCGAGAGATTTACTGTACCCAAGTGTAACTCAGTAGTACTAAAGGTTACTAACCCGACCACCTGATACAATTCTCCTAACAATCTACCGTCACTACTATACAAACTTCATAGATGGAACTGTAAGTCTGACTGCTCGAGATGTTTAGATAGGTATTATCTTAATATTTCAGGCAGTCAGACTAGGCCTCCTAATTGGCTAATACTTTACCACATATGCTGATCATCCGAGTCCAAGCTTTGCCAAATTCATCGGAACAGTGAGAGCATTCAGTACATTCCCGCGGCATTCACCAGGTCTACTTTATGGTAGGCCTTTCAGTGCTGCGTCTTTCTGTATGCGGTCGCCACTCCAGAAACTTTTTGTCTCATCAACTATCTGTTCTGTGAGCAATATGCCATTACAGTTTGGCAATTCTTAGTCTTACATATTATTTACTAGTACCAAACATGGCTATTCATAAATCTAGCGTGTGCTGCAAATAATTTTATCAAAATATTATTCCCATCTAAATACAGAGCCATTATTAGTCAAAGCCCACAAAAACGACTCAAAAAATCGTTTACACTTTTTATCTTTTATAATGGGCGCATAATGTATAGCGTCTGTCACTTGCGGAATCATGACTAATTGTTCCACGCGCCATTTATCAAAATCCATTCACCGCAGTTAGAACGTATTGGGGCAGACAGACAGACACATAAATAGGCATACCATTGCACACCTATAGGGGAAATTGTTCGTGATGCATGTATTGCTAAGTCGTATGAGTAATCAGCGGGTGATTGATATCATTGACTTCTGAATTTGGATTATGATTGATTTAAAATATAATTAGATACTTTAATTATGCACATTTCAGAGGTAGACTAGTCATGCTGAATGGTTAAAAATGCTAACCAATCTGCCTAGCCTTTTCCCAACTATGTTGGGGTCGGCTTCCAGTCTAACCGGATTCAGCTGAGTACCAGTGTTTTACATAGAGCGACTGCCTATCTGACCTCCACAACCCAGTAACTGGGTAACACGGTACCCCTTGGCTAGACTGGTGTCAGATCTCAAGCTTCTGACTACTCGTAACGACTGTCAAAGATCTTCAAATGACGGCCGGGACCAACGGTTTAACGTGCTTTCCGAGGCACGGAGGAAACTCAATATGTTGAAATGGTCACCCATCCACGGACCGACCTCGTCAAGCGTTGCTTAACCTTGATGATCGACCCCTGCAGCTGTTATTATTTAGCCACGAGCTCCTCTTAACTAAAAAAAAATACTAACTTTAAAAATGCTAACCAATGGTTGCAAATTTCGTTAAACACATTTCTTTTTCAGTTGTTACCCCGATAAATGGTCAAACAAGTTGGTGAGTTAATTTTTGACATTTTGATAGACTAACAGGTACCATCAGGTGAGATAGTGGTCAAGCGCGAGCCTAAAGAAAGAAAAAGAAAAATTAAGCAAAAGGAGTATGTAAGGGTCGAAATAGGTGGCGTTCTGTTGTTTCTGTATGTAGCCAAGGGGTCATCAGATTGGCAATCAATAATCACCGACAGATCGTGATACAAAGAGATACAAAATTCATTGCAGGCGCACCGTTTTGTACGGGGAGAATAGGTTTAATCGTAACTATTCAAACACATCTCGTCCCGAAGCGAATAAAACAGAGCCGAGTGTAGATATACGGTTCAATGAACGTTACTAATTCGACTTTATAGAGCTCTTGTAATGAATAGTTATTGCACAGTCATTCTACGTTTAAGCTAAACTTTTATAGGAGAAAAATCTTTCCTGTTCTTATAGTTTCTCTTAAGGTTGCACTAGTCTATCATTGTCGCATACAAACGTAGTCTGGCGATTACTCTACTGTTTGAAGGTGTACGATCGAAATAAAAAATGATATAAATTTTTATCATCATTATCTAGCCCCTTATGGACAAAAATAGAAAAACATATTATTTGAAAGTTATGAGCGTCTAAAGTTACATATTTCAACACTAATTTTAAAGCATCTTTTGGTGGAAATAAATACTTTAAGAAGAAGGAAAATTGCATAACTGCCACCACACAGGGATAGATTAGTAGTTCATCAAGGCAAATAATTTTATTTTTAAAATTATACATTTAGTAGTTTTTTCATGATATCCATACACCCAAAGGTCTGTTTATAAATTTCTAATTTTCTTCCTAAATTATCATCTATTTCGCTACAAATTTGCAAAAGTGCTAATTCGTAAGCGAACTAGCTTCATACTTCTCATAACAGCATCTTTCTCTTTCGCACGTGTTGTCGGATGAGATAGCATGCATTTTGACCTCGCACACAAAGTAGTTCGTGCCGTCGACTAGGGCAACCTTAAAGAAAGCTAAAAGCCTTTCTCTGAGCAGATATTTCTCTCGTTCTTTTTCTAAAACCCGTTGAATAATCAAACGTTACATATACAAAAAGACATTAAGGCATGCTTTTCGTATCACTTGAGTTCAAAGCGTACGTGTTTCAGCAAAAGACGCCCTCGACAGTCGGAACTTATAGCTTTTGTGCTCGCCCTGACTTTTCTGCAACACTTAGCAAACGTTTAAAACCCCATTGTTCAGCTGGGTGACGTGTTTAAAGCTATTCTCATTGTTTCGTCGGGCACATTAATATGTTTTCTCTGCAGTGCAATGGTTTGTAATTTTAGTGCGATAAGAATTAACGGGAGAAAGGCTCTTTTCTTATTTCTTTCTTATGTTGGTGTAATTTTCGTTATTTTTAATGCCATGATTTGTGTTTATTCGAGAGTTACGCCATTAGTGAGTATTAAAACATCTTTTGTTCCTTAAATCGTTTTTATCATTAATAATGAAAAAAGAATACCTAGGTTTAGTTAAAGAAATAAAATTGTATATTATGCAACTAGTGAATAAAGGACGGATTTAAAGCGAGGGCCATAGATGAATCCCGAGCAAGTGAAGGATTCTAACGACTGAATCACGACCGTAGGGAGTGATTCATGTTCATTCAAGTGTTAGAATCATGAGCGACGCGAGTGATTCATGGCCCTCGATATAAATCCGTTTTATTCAAGAGTTGCATACTATATTTTATACCATGACTACGAGAAAAAGAAAGATTTATGCACAAGGAATATTAATGAATACAAAATAAATGGTTTATTTCCTTTAAAATTTACAAAAAATGTGAAACGCTGACCCCTGAGCTAGGTAACAGCACCTGTGTTTCAGGGGCCGGTGACCACCTCCGTTACGTTACACCATTACAATTAATTAAACACCATTGCAATTCATATTAGAATTACAATTCAAATAAGTATTCAATAAATATCCTAGACTAAAATCAAAATAATTATTAAAATCCTAAATCAAACTCAAAATGAAAATCGAAGAAGGAGTTTGAGTTTAGAAATTTCTGCACAAGAAGTTTGTATCGAGTATTTTTTTGCGCAAGGAGGCGCAAGGAGGTTATATAGCATTGAGATGGAGGTCTAATACATTGGATTGTTCCAAATTCAAACACCAAAACAGTGATTAAACGTGCTTTTTATTCACTGTTTTTAGTGAATAAAATAAGCTTTGTAGAGGTGGAATGGTATAAAATATATTTTTTGCGAAAGTTTGGATGTGTAAAAGAAAGAAGAAAAAAACCAGATACAACAACATAAAACATAAATAATGTATTCGTTATAATTTTTTTTTTTGAAAACAAGCTATTTTCGTATTATTTTCAGCAAACCCTTTCATTTGGTACCGATATCATGGCAGTGCACAAAAAATAACCAGTCCGCCATCTTGGGCCGTCCGCCATATTGTATTTAGATTAATGTCACTTAGACATGCATTGTCATCCAAACTACGAAATTATAATAACTGCTATTAAATTCAGTTGCAATATTTGACCCAAACACACATATACGTACATACATACCTTGCAAGTGAATTAAAAGCTTGTAATTAGTAATAATTTCTTCTCTTAAACAGTTGAATATAGACAAAACTTGCGTCATTATGTTCCCAACAGTATCGCAGTTAAAATCGCAACTTGGCGCTAAATCTTACATTCGTGTCGTGACATAAATCGACCGTCAGATGCACACTGCACGGGACCGATTCCCTCATCTGTCAGAAGCGAGACAACTAATTTGTCTGCCATGTAAACGCGACTCTGTATTGCGACTACGAATTTTGAGAAGCGAATAAATCTTGGCGTTCGTTGCGAGTTGCGATTCGAACGTGAATGTGTGCCAAGCCTTAGTGTTTGTTTTCGTGTTTGAACGTATTGAACTACTTTCGATGTTGAAAGCTACTTTTTAGTTTTAGTTGCTACTTTTGATGTTTATAATTAAGAGAAACAACGTTCTTATTACATCCGAATGTAATAAGAAGTCAAACCACAGTTTATAACATAACATCAACACGCCTGTGTTCTCTGAAGGGGTGTACAGACGTGTACCTACAGTTAGTGTTGTGCCGTTACCATTTTTCCATTACCAGTATTTTACCATACGGAAATATTCCCAGTAAGTTTATATTATTACCGATAATATTCCCTAATGCTGGTAATATTTTTTGATATTGCCTTGTTGATTTCTATTATGTATTTTTTTTAAACGCGCGCGCGTCGCATTTGAGTATTGTAAACGGGTCGATGTGTACCTATGTGTAAACATAAAGCAGATTTTTTTATAATTTATAAAAAAAAGACGGGCCAAGAGCGTGTCGGACAATTTTCACATTTAGGCTTCCATATCAAGTGTTGAATATATTGGTATTTGAAAGTACACGTAAACATACGTAATAATAAACATTATCACCAAATTGCAAATGCATAGATCAATGGGCAGTTAAAAAAATAATTGGAGAAATTTTATGATAGACGACGGACAGACAGACGGACTAGTGAGTGACAGCAATAAGGCTCCGTTTGGACTGAACCCTAAAAAGTGAGAATGAGAAGCTTGAAGCTTACGATTTACTTTCCCAGATGGAAACTTGTCAAGAAATTTACTAAGTAACTTGATAGGAACAATGAGAAAATACCCAGAAACTTACTGTTCGGAAGTTACTCAGTAAGTTTCTCGAAACTTACGCTGTAAATTACTAGGAATATTGGGCGAATTATATTTAAAATATTTTTTTTGGTTGCATTTAAATTAGAAGTGGTAGAAGTCTTATCAGATCACTCTTAATCACAAACGAAATTTAAGAAAAAAAAAACCTAATATTACCCTAAATTACTACTTTTTAGAATGTTACTGGGAAAGTACTCGACTGGAGTACATTACTGGTAATGACACCTCAATATTTACAGTAGATACACCTACATTTTCCCTGTTATGTTTAAGACGACGACATTCGCCAGCGACCTTGAGGTAACAAAACGCGCACTCGTTTCACACCCACGTGACCCAAACTTCAGTAGTTTTTTGTACTTTCCTTGTTATCCTGACTTAAAAAAAAAACTTTAAATCAAAATGTAGATGATTAAATTATCTTTGAGATTTATTTGCAATTAAATAATATAAAATACTTAATTAACAATAACTACTTATACACACACTACTATACACTTAAATAAAACTACGAACGCGTATAAAAGGGCAGAGGTCATTGGGCGTCAAAAATTCGTCCACATCGCTGTCAACGTGAAAAGTTCCCAGAACGCTGGCAGCATTGCCACGTTGGATGGCAATGCTGAGATGGTGTCAATCAAGTCATATTTATTCAACTAGGCCAATAAACGGCACTTTTGAACGTCAAATTCAATTTCATTAAAATACGCCCGGCGGTTTTAGTGTGAGTCTTTTTTTTGTCCGTGTTAGACGTAACTTTACAAATTAATTACACGATTTTATATGAATAAATATCAAAATTTTCTTAGATCAATTTATTAAAAAAATGGTTTGATGTAACACATATTTTTTTCAAAAAAATTACGACTAGCCGTTTAGACGTGATTCTCATTTTAAAATGAGCTACTGAAGGGAATCTGCGCCTTAAGTATCATGTAATAGGAGCAAGCTTATTGCCATCAATCGGATTCAAAACCAGACCACGCGAAGCTGCTGCAAAATTCCCTATAGAAAAACCCAATATTACTTTGCCCAGCCTGGGAATCGAAACCTGGACCTTATGTTAAACCAATGAGTTAGTCTAAAACAGTTCAATATCTACAACTTAATCATAATAGTTTCTTGTTAATAGACAATTATCTTTTCAATCAAACTAAATCAGTTTTGTTTTGCTGGAGAAATAGTTGATTCAGAACCAATTTACCTTATAAAATATATGATTTATATGTTTAATAGTGCAACAATAAATTGTATTCCACTTTTCGTTTTGTTTAATATTATACAGATAATTAAAACACGTGCCGATCGGTTTCAAAACCACTAATATACCCTATTAGACATAACTTTACCAGATCGTTAGTTATTTGAAATTAGTGTGACAAATCATAATTTTAAATTAATTGGTAATTGCTACTGTTGGCTTATAAATTGTTAGATTATTCTGGTTTCAAAATTAAAACATAAAGCAGTCAAAGGCGCGAGAAATAATTGTAGGGTTTTCTTAAAAATTAAACTCCAATATTTCTTGTGACAATCATTTTTAACGACTTTAAATGTCCCCAATACGGTTAGTCTGTCAAGGAAAATCAAGTTTCAAGTAACTTTTCAAAATACACACACCACTCCTGTGCAATACTAAAACAGATTCACTTTTTTGCATCAGTCACTTAAATAACAAATAAAGTCGTGTAAATGACCGGTAATTAGGTTTTCGATCGTTGCCCGCGTTTTTACCAGACTGCAAAGGTAAGGATTATGTTTTTCGCGCGTTATGTATGTAATATTCTTTATTAACTCATATCTTTCAAACTAGTAGACGGATTATGTAATTGAGACATCGATAAATAGGTCTTGACCGCCCAAGTGCTCTTAGATAAGCGACGTATAATAAAAAAAAAACATGGCAGCTTTTGGGTTCCATATTGTGGTAGTCCTAATTATTTTTCTTTCAAACCCATCAAGTGGGGTATCTAATTAAAGAGTTTTAGAGTGATTACAAAAATATTTACCACCAATAATAAAAGTTTTAAATAGAAAAGTTTATAAAATCAAAAAACCCGACTGCTTAAGAAGCGAACTTCTTTCTAGTTCACTTCTTAAGCAGTCAGGTTTTTTTTGATTTTATTAACTTTTTTATTCTTAGTTTGCAAACATTGATTGTATAGAACAACCATCTCACGAAGGTGTAACCCGTCAAAGTCACGTAATCCGCCTTCGTGAGATAGAACAACTATACCTATAATTAACTAGCCTTTTCCAGCGACTTCGGCCCCGTGAACAGTTTCTGTGGAATACCAGGCATCGTGCATTTTTTGTCAGTGAAAGATCGCAATTAGACCAGTACTTCCAGAGAAACCTAACAATATCTTACCTTCTCGAGAAAGGCCTAGGCAACGCTTCGGCGTGACGATTTAGAAGCGTTTACGACGGATTGATCGGCAAAAGTAACAAATCAGTAAGAGTTGTTGGTTGAAAAAATAAAAGATGTCCTTTTTCCTTCCTTTAGTCCATCAAAAATCACATTCAATCGCACGATATCACAGTAAAATTTTCACTTTCAATTATAAATCAGACCCCTTTTTCACCACGAACACATTTACAAATAAAGCCTACTCCACACGAGCGGCTATTACTCATCGATCGCTGCCTTACCCGCGTATCGCTTAGTAAACACTTGGCATCACGTCGCACACTCAATTTGTAGCCATTGGCGCCCTCTGTCGGTGTAAAGGAGTTCATGCAATATGCACTCGGCTTTATACGGGATACGGGTGTTGTACGCGTTTAAAATACGTGTTCTTATTTTGAAATTGGCTGATGCTATGTGATTTTAGATTTTTATTTTCGTCTCTATTTGAATCAATTGATATTATTTATTCTGTGTTATGTAGAAGAGTGTTTCAGGCATAGGAATAGTGTTTCAAATATTGTTCGGCCCTCCAATCGGCCTATCAATGTGGCGACGATTGGGGAGGCCTATGTCCAGCTGTGGACGTCTTTCTTTTACTCACCTAGAAACTGCTCAGTTTTTTTTTTAATTCTTGGTATCACGTCGCACACTCATTTTGTAGCCATTGGCACCTTCTGTCGGTGTAAAGATTCATGCAATATGCACTTGGCTTTATACGGGATACGGGTGTTGTACGCGTTTAAAATATGTTTTCTTATTTTGAAATTGGCTGATGTTTTGTGATTTTAGATTGTTGTTTTAGTTTTAATTTTAATGTATTGATGTTAATAGTTACAGTGTTTTTTGAAATGGGTTGCAGGCATATTAATTAGAGTTTCAATCATTATTTTTGGTACAAAATCGGTCGATGTGGAACGCTTGGGGGTGGCTATGTCCAGCAGTGGACGATATTCAGCTTAAATTATGACGACATGCGTTTTTCTTCATCTAACAACTGGCAAAACGGAATTAAATTAATATTAAAGCAGTACAATAAAATAAAAAGAATGCGGAAACAATACCTATGGTGTACTAAATTACCCACTGCCCACTTCTAATCGTACAGACTAAACACTGTAATTATAAGCAATAAAAAAACATAAACTTCACGCCCGTTCCTAGTATAGAGGAAGTCCGATACTTATCTAAAACATGGTCCTAAAATGATCGAACTTGCTTTTGCCATACACTTTTCGAGTTTAGTTAACTCAATTATTCAAATTGCATTATAAATACCTAATGAGTTATAATGATAATGAACAAAGGCGACTAGCGAAAGTTATTTACAATGCTGATATGAGAGAAAATGCCGATTGGCATGAAATGGAACGGGATGGGAACTGAATGGAATGGCGTTCCATTCCGTTGAATGAAAAAGAATGGAACGGAATGGAACGAAAAGCTACGGAACGGAACGGAATGGAACGGGAAGCTACGTAACGGAATGGAACTGAATGGAACGGTACGGAATGGAACCGAGTGGAACGCAATGGAACAGAACGGAATGTAATGGGACGGAATGGAACGGAATGGAATGCAATGGAACGGGACGGAATGGAGCGGAAAGCTACGGGAACGGAACGGAATGGTACGGTATGGGAGGCTATGGTACGGAATGGAACTAAAAGGAACGGAACTGAACGGCATGGAACTGAAAGGAACGGTACGGAGCAGAATGGAACGCAATGGAACGGAAAGCTACGGGAACGAAACGGAACGTAATGGTATGGGATGGAACGGAATTGTACGTAATGGAACGGAATGGAACGGAACGGACTGGAATGGAACGGAGCGGAACGGAACGGAAAGGAACGGAGTGGAACGGAACGGAACAGGATGGAATGGAACTGTAAGGAACAGAATGATTTTCGATTAAAAATAAACGTTATATCCAACAACTTTATTAACTTCTTTTTTTTATATAACGTCCACCCCCATCGCCACGTCGCACCCTGATTTTTGTGTTTCTTGGTTATCAGAAAGTAAGCCAACAACCGATAATAATTTTCGTTGCTATATTAATTTTTACGAGTAAACAACCTAGAAAGCCTAATCAGAAAGTAAGTTAGTGTTCCCTAGTTCATAGTTAAAATAGGTCGAATCTGTTCCAAAACTAAACCAGTGACTTCACGTAGTCTTTTGGCTGCTACCCTAGAGTGTTTATAAAAACCGTAGGCGCGAATGCATAGGCACCCGAAGCTGTCCCGCCCCTCCCTCCCTCCTACCAAACGATAACTGGCTGGTGACTGTGGCAAGAAGGCTTCCACTCAGCATAATGCTGAGCTGTGGGAGATCCACAGCACGGCGCTGATTTTCAGAGGTCGCCTAGGACGTGACGTACGGAAACCAAAGCCTGTTGCGTCTAATCTATACCAATATTATATTATAGAGGAAAGATTTTTTTGTTTGTTTGTTTGTTTGTTTGTACCGAATAGGCTCCGAAACTACTGAACCGATTTCAAAAATTCTTTCACCTATGGAAAGTTACATTATTCCCGAGTAATATAGGCTATCATGTAATATTCGCTCCCGTCATATGTCAAAATGACGGGAGCGAAGCCGCGTGGGTCAGCTAGTATAATACAAAAATATAAAACAGTTGCGTAGTAGTGTGGTATTTATTCCACATCTACTTACTATTTTATAACACTTACATACCATCCTCACATCTTTTGATATTGTATCAATTTGTGTAACTCATTTTTATATGTTCTTTGTATTATTACATCTGGAAAGCATATTTAGTTATCTCTGACTGTTTTAAATATCTAAAACTTAAATTATATTCGTAATTTATAATTCTTCCAATATTTTTCTACTGTGACATTTTCACCTGACATGACATCTGTCTGTCTATTTTATTTTCTTAAAGCCATATACATACCATAGGTACCATGGACTACCTAGACCTTTCCTTAAGCTAGTTGTACATTATTGTAAGGTCAGCGCAGGCTGACCCGCCTTTGTAAAGCCGTTTTTATTCGTTCTGGTCTCATTGAGATTTAAATTTGAAATTTAGAAGGAATGGAGAACGTGTGAATCTGAGCGGAACGCCGAAAGACGGTTATACTGAGTACTATATTACGAAGTGTATTTTGTATTCTTAAAACTCTTTAAAAGCCTTAAATCTAGCTTGTGTAATAATTTATGAAGTGCCCTAGTTTAAATATATATTATTATTGTGTGTTATACTGTGTATAATTGCCTACCATGTACCAGCATATTTGCGGCGTGTAACGTCACAGTCTGATTCCCCGAAACACCTTCCTAGCGCAGATTCCTGCTGCCTACTCATCTACCGACCTGCTGACTAGGTGCACACACTGATAGTGCACCATCAGCCGTACTATCACACCGTGCCACGTCCTGTCTGCTGACCTGCCTACCTGCCCGATTGCCTGCATGTTCGTCGTTGCTGCCTGATCACCTGCCTACCTCCGACATTCCATGACTTCTTGTCCGAGCTGCTGCCTGGTTAGCTGCCCACGACGTCTGAAGCCGGCCTAAAGTTTATACTGCTATATCCTTTTTATTAATTTTTATTTTATGTTTATTTTAATTTTATTAATGTGGCTTACGTATAGCTCCACTGAGCTATACGTAACGTTACAGTTTGGCGCCCAACTTTTGAATAATTGGACGCAACGTTGTTTTTGCGCCCAATTTTCTGAATCCACCCCATCACCCACACTATACCTACTTTTCACACTATCTTTTTTTAACTTGGGCTCGATTTTTCATTTTCTCAAAATTCTAAAAACATACTTACTCAAGTATATACATAAGCTAACTTTTGGTTTCTCTTATAGGCCCCATTTCATCATCATTTTCTCTCTTTTACACTTTTTTTAGCACTTTTATTTTAATTCTTCCCAATCAACTGAACCTATTAGGCAATAATTTTTATCCCTCTTTATGTTTTCTCTTTGTTTTATTTTACCTCTAGAGCGGTCTGCACAACTCAGAAAGCCTTATGTGCAAAGAGCGGTCCCGTAACTCTTTAAAAATAAGCCAAATGCGTGGAGTCTTGTAAATATGTATTATTCTTAAACTTCTTAATTCCCTTGATAACACTTGAATCTTATTCTTAACTTTATGCTTAAATAATGTGGTGTTATTTTAGAGCGGTTTGCATAACTCGGAAAGCCTCATATGCAAAGAGCGGTCCTTTAACTCTTTAAAAATAAGCCAAATGCGTGGAGTCTTCTTTAATATTTTCTTCCCTCTTGTAATATATCCTTCCCTCCCAAACTAGAGTTCCCTCCCAAACTAGAGTTCCCTCGCAAACTAGAAGCAAACTCTCAAACTTAGTTCCCTCTCAAACTAGTTCCCTCGAAAAACTAGTTCCCTCTCAAACTAGATCCCTCTCAAACTTAGATCCCTCTCAAAATTAAGTCCCTCCTAGACTTGAGAGGTCCCTCCTAGACTTGAGAGGTCCCTCTCAAACTTAAAGTCCCTCCTAGAATTGAGAGGTCCGTTTCAAACTTAAGTCTCTCCTAGACTTGAGAGTTCTCTCTTATAGACTTGAGTCCTTCTCCCCTTTGAGTTCCTCTTGTTTAAATAAATAGTTTTTTAAAGGGTTTTCAGACAGGTGCGGGTAACGACACCTATTAAAAATAAATAAGCCTTCGTTATATCTTAATAAATATTTTCTTGTGGAGTATGCGTCATCGAATGAGAACCATAACCCCTAACGTGTGATTGAATGAAAGTGTTTGACGAAAGAAAGAAAGATGTTGTGTGATAGAGCAAGGATTATATTTAAACCTCAAAATTTTCGTCTAGTTAAATTTTTTTCAGGGGTCATCGGGGATATGTGGTATTTATTCCACATCTACTTACGATTTTATAACACTTTACATACCATCTTCACATCTTTTGATATTGTATCAATTTGTGTAACTCGTTTTTATATGTTCTTTGTATTATTACATCTGGAAAGCATATTTAGTTTTCTCTGACTATTTTAAATATCTAAAACTTAAATTATATTCGTAATTTATAATTCTTCCAATATTTTTCTACTGTGACATTTTCATCTGACATGACATCTGTCTGTCTATTTTATTTTCTTAAAGCCATAGACATACCATAGGTACCATGGACTACCTAGACATTTCCTTAAGCTAGTTGTACATCATTGTAAGGTCAGCGCAGGCTGACCCGCCTTTGTAAAGACGTTTTTATTCGTTCTGGTCTCATTGAGATTTAAATTTGAAATTTAGAAGGGATGGAGAACGAGTGAATCTGAGCGGAACGCCGAAAGACGGTTATACTGAGTACTATATTACGAAGTGTATTTTGTATTCTTAAAACTCTTTAAAAGCCTTAAATCTAGCTTGTGTAATAATTTATGAAGTGCTCTAGTTTAAATATATATGTCACGTCGAAGTACCTATGAATCGTAGAATCGCCATCTTTAACCCCAATGTCTAGAGGCAATTCCTTTATTCTTGACTGGAGCGGGTTACTTCAATAACACACAACACTGGATTGAAACTCAAGAGTGTTTATTTGATTTAGTTACAGGCACTTTGAGTTTTCAAATGAACTTGAAGCTAAAACCACATCGTGTGGCTTGCTAGATCGCAAAGCCCTTGTCGATCGCTGGAGGAGATCTAGCAAGAAACTCCAGGACACTCTTTTTAAATGTTTTTATAGATTACACAATCACTTTATGACAATTAATTAGGTTTTCAAACATCTATTCGATTACATTTATTAATCAGTTCTTATTTTTCACACATAGTCCGCGCGATGCGCGTTCTAAGTGGGCGGAACTTCCATATTGTTTTTGTTTAGACACTAATTACTTGGATAGTTGAGTAAAGTTAGCAAACAATACTAAAATGCTGATCAGTTAATTATTTTAACATTAAACAACCTCAATACTCACAAATACAAAGTGGTTTGTAGTTTATTATTGAAATAGTCATCTAATAACAAAACTATTCAAGTTTCCGGTGATCTAACAATCTTACTAATTAGAAAGTTTCTCATTATTACATAGCTGTGTAAAATAGTCTTATGACTTCTTAGTATTTAATCATTTACTCAAATTTGTTTAGTTCTCGTATTAAATTATTAAATCTGGTTATTGGTCATAGAAATTATAACATCCGCCATTGTTTGACAACTTAATAAGAATAACATAATGAAACACATTTACTTCGTCAAATGTGCAATAGTTAAAATGAGAACAAATCCAAAAGTCCTACAATAAGTGTTCCTGTTTAATTTAAACATCTCGTATTAATTAAACATTGAAATTAGCATATGAATTATGAATCAATACTGATTCCACAGTGAGCCAATAGATGGCGCTGAACTCAAAACCCAACTTAAATAGACATAGACACTTAAAACGATTAGTTAGGATAATAAATTAGCAAATTCACGCCTACGCGGCGACACGGCCATTGTGATCGGAGGCTCGTGCTCTGGGCCTTCCGGTGTCCTCAGTCTCTGTGTTTCTTGGTTGTTATCTGTAATAGCGGAGAAATATTTGTCGGCAGATTATTGTTGTTTATCATCCTACAGTATTAATTAAGTTTTATTTATCATTGACAGCTTGTAATAAATCTAAGCTGAGTATGCCTTATTTTGGAAATATTGAATGTATTTTTACACCCACAGCTATATGCTTTAGGTATTCTACTTGCTATATGGTAAAGACCAATGTTGTTAGGAAACAACTAACTGCTACATGTCATGTCAATGAAGGCATACAATTTCTATTTCAGATTTTTGACATGGAATAATCAGTTGCTAGCTTATTTAGTCCAATTTGAATCTTGTTTGCAGAATGTTATTGTTTGTATTATCTTACAATATTCATTGATTTGTAATAGGTAATAGTCAGTTTAAGTTATCAATTTATCACTGAATACTTATGAAATTAGGTAACTATTAAGTTTATCTCAAATGAAAATATTTGATGCATTAATGAGCACATACCTACTTATAAGAAGGCTTACATAGCAGCCTTGTATTTGGTAAGTATAGTGTAGGTAGTGTAGGAGTATTGTGATCAGCTGTTTTTTGTTTAGTTTCATTCTCACGGGACGGTAATGCTCTGTGATAGACACAAAGTCTTTGATTTGACAGGATTTAAGGATAGGATCAGGAACACCGCTCTGTGATAGACACAAAGTCTTTGATTTGACAGGATTAAAGGTTAAGGAGTTTAGGATCATTGCTCCGTGACAGGCACGAAGTCTTTGATTTGACAGGATATAAGGAACCAGGCTCTGGGTGGTCTTGTACACCGTGGACCCAGCAGGATAACATGAGAGATTGTTCATTAGCGGCCTCCACGCCTAACCAATGGATATTAAATCTTTATTAGTTGCTTCCACAGCAAACCAATAGATTGTGTGTTGTATTATCACTATTAGTTTCCTCCACGGATTACTAACAGACAGCTTATTGTGTTATCATTATTAGTTGCTTCCACAGCATACCAACAGTATAGTTTATTGTGTTATCATTATTAGTTGCTTCCACAGCATACCAACAAGATAGTTGTGTTATCATTATTACTTGATTCCACAGCATACCAATAGGATAGTTTGTTGTGTTATCAATCTTAGTTGCTTCCACAGCATAATAAGATAGTTTATTGTGTTCTCATTATTACCTCAAATCCATCTCCATGGATGCTGATAGTTTGGTGTTGATATAACCTATTATTTTATTAAGTGCCTCCAGAGCTATAGGTTATTGGACATCTCAATAATTAGAGCTTCTTTTATTATTCATTTTTATAATTGACTAAATATGACAATAGAATAGCATAAACTGAAACGAGTTACAAAAACATAATAATAACAGTAGTCCTCCTGACTGTTGAGCCATCTGCATAAGGAGGTACTATGGTGCACAAGGCCAATGGCTCAACATGCTTTTTGAAGCATGGGGGTTCACCAATTTCAAAACTCTGGGCTGCTACAGAGGAATCCCTATTGGAAAAACCCCATAAACAAATTTTGCCCAACCTAGGAATTGAACCCAGGAATAATAATTTAAAAGTACTTTGTTGCATGGTAGTATCATGCACAAGCGTCATGTAGTTATTCGACATGGCTATTGTGTTGAGCCTTCTGATACAACAACACCGTATCAGTTAGCGAGGTGAGTAGAAGATAGTTTGAAAACTTCTCACCTTTTACTTTAGTTATGTTGGGCTGGAAGTCATTTTTCAGCTGACCTCTATTTGGTGGCTTGTATGTATGTTGGTAGCTTCTAAGGTCCTGACCCGGCGACACGGTCACTTGCAAACCAGGTATTTTTAGTTTTGTTTCCACATCCTTGATAATACTTGACTATGTAGGTAACCATTTTGATTTTTGATATGACACAGGAATCTGGAATGTGAGAAGGTATACAGATAAATAATAATAAAAGAAAAGATGATCCTATTAATATTTAAATAAGTAGGAGTTAGTACTGATAACAATTAAATTATGTAATTGTTTTGAAATAGTAAGTGAGTAATTCAAAGTTAACTAGAATCTGATGACACTGAAATGAATAACTATGAAGATTGCTGCATTACTTATGACGGTGTTTGCACTAGCTAAAGATTAATGTTAAAACATGTTGAAAACTACTTTTAATGATGCATGTTTGCATACCACACACGCAACAACCTATTTACACACCTATTACAAACCTATTTCATTACAAAACATTTATGTGTGAACAAGTTTGAATACAAGCTAGGTAAAAAGTTGCAAAAAGAAAAGAAAGTTATTGAATGCTAAAAGTGACAAATTATCAAAAAACAAACCTGTCTTTTGATTGTTTTTATTCTGTGCAAGTGCATCCAATAACAAGCTTTGAAATCTGTCAGAAATTACTAATCTATTTACACCCATGTACCATAACAAGTAAAATTCAACTAAACCCATTGTGAGATTTAATTCATTAGGAAGGTTCTCAAATATTGAATGATTAAATAAACTTTATTATAACAAACTTAACTTGAACAAGCATAAATCTTAGAGCTTATAAAAGGCCCCATCAGTATCCAACTGACAGTCTGAACCAAGAATGTAGGGTCAGACAATTTTTTAATTAGATTTAACTTATAGCGCTATCACTGTCAAGAACCCCATAGCCAAAACAAATCTACCAGATCATGTAGACAGATAAGATGGAACACAGTAATCACATTAGATTCACTCAAATATGTCTTACATACACAGGACCATTAATTTACCAAAAATCACAAGGTCCATACATAATAGGTTACTCACACATACTAAGCGTACCTACTTGTAAATTAAAAGTTACCAGGTGGCTATCAGCTTATGACTATTTATTATTATATTATGATTATGCATGAACTGAAGCTCTGCTGATACTTACCCTGATTATAAAGTTTGTAATGACTCACCCAGGTGTATCACAACCCTTTCACCCATTCATACAAATACATTTATATTAGATGCATACTCACTCTACAAAAACCTCTAGATAATATTTTAAATATTGTTTAGTCTTGTAACCAAACAATTATTCTCACCCCAGCTACTTAAATGCAAATCGTTGTATTTTCTTGAGCACACTATAATTTTATTTTTATTTGTTGTGCTTTTCATGTTTAAGGAATGTGTTAATACATTTTCTTATCTTACTTTACTTTAAAAAAAAAGTATGACATGCAACGGGTTCCACATTATTCAATAATAAACCCCGTTTGGTAGTCGGGTAAAAACAATAAATTGCAAAAATGCCAATTAGTGCGTCAACATGAATATGTCATGGCACTTTCTGCCAAATGTTTACTACTTCTGTTGCACATACATTCTGTAACTTACTTAACTTATTTACCTACTAAACTTTTGTTTTAGCTACCTAAATGTAATGAATGCTATAAAAATAAGTTGTTACTTTTTGTCCGGTACAAAACTCAACGTAGGTACTTTGAATTGTTTAACATTCATACACTCACACCTTGTCCCCATGGGGATAGGCAGCAACCACAGATTGCCACTTGCTACGATCCTTACATACTCCTCAAATAAAATAAAATTTCTCAAATAACTGAGCCATTGCAATTCTTAAGACAAAAGAACCATATTTAAACAATAACATTGAGTTCCTAGTCAGCTGTCTTATTTTATGGAGTAATTTAAGCCGTTTCATTCATTTTAATTCCACAAATTGCCACACAAACAACAGCAGGGACCACTCAGTCAGTAAGGGGTATTGTGTTACCCAGTTACTGGGTTTTGGTTGCTCCATGTAAAGCACTGGTACTCAGCTGAATCCAGTTAGAATGGAAGCTGTCCCGGACTTGGTTGGGAAAAGACTAGGCAGATTGATTAAAATTGTCACACAAAAGGTCACTGACCTTGCCTTGTATGATGAAAATAATTAAGAATGTTAAGTTACATAAATAAAAAAAAACAGAATACTCCCCTCAACCATGATGGAATCTATCAATGGACAGATCAAGTTGTTCGCTTAGCTGCTTCGGTCATTCTGTGCTGTATAAAGTTTTGGCCACAATGGTGTAGGACAGCATCCATGCCACTAGTCAGTAGCTTCTTCTGTCGTTTCAATAGAGTTCAGATCGTTCACGTAAAAATATTCCAGTTATTTTCGCCTATGTCTGGGCATCGCTTACTCTTGGAAATTATCATAGGAAAATCTTTTGCCATACCCTCGGCGCTGGCGATGTTGTACAAAATTCTTCGGATGGCTTTCATAGCATGGGCAGAAGGCGATAGTGGGAGCTGAGCCCAATTCTGATGTCACGTCGAAGTACCTATGAATCGTAGAATCGCCATCTTTAACCCCAATGTCTAGAGGCAATTCCTTTATTCTTGACTGGAGCGGGTTACTTCAATAACACACAACACTGGATTGAAACTCAAGAGTGTTTATTTGATTTAGTTACAGGCACTTTGAGTTTTCAAATGAACTTGAAGCTAAAACCACATCGTGTGGCTTGCTAGATCGCAAAGCCCTTGTCGATCGCTGGAGGAGATCTAGCAAGAAACTCCAGGACACTCTTTTTAAATGTTTTTATAGATTACACAATCACTTTATGACAATTAATTAGGTTTTCAAACATCTATTCGATTACATTTATTAATCAGTTCTTATTTTTCACACATAGTCCGCGCGATGCGCGTTCTAAGTGGGCGGAACTTCCATATTGTTTTTGTTTAGACACTAATTACTTGGATAGTTGAGTAAAGTTAGCAAACAATACTAAAATGCTGATCAGTTAATTATTTTAACATTAAACAACCTCAATACTCACAAATACAAAGTGGTTTGTAGTTTATTATTGAAATAGTCATCTAATAACAAAACTATTCAAGTTTCCGGTGATCTAACAATCTTACTAATTAGAAAGTTTCTCATTATTACATAGCTGTGTAAAATAGTCTTATGACTTCTTAGTATTTAATCATTTACTCAAATTTGTTTAGTTCTCGTATTAAATTATTAAATCTGGTTATTGGTCATAGAAATTATAACATCCGCCATTGTTTGACAACTTAATAAGAATAACATAATGAAACACATTTACTTCGTCAAATGTGCAATAGTTAAAATGAGAACAAATCCAAAAGTCCTACAATAAGTGTTCCTGTTTAATTTAAACATCTCGTATTAATTAAACATTGAAATTAGCATATGAATTATGAATCAATACTGATTCCACAGTGAGCCAATAGATGGCGCTGAACTCAAAACCCAACTTAAATAGACATAGACACTTAAAACGATTAGTTAGGATAATAAATTAGCAAATTCACGCCTACGCGGCGACATATATTATTATTGTGTGGTATTTAAAGTAATAAATGAAATCGATTTTATTATGACAAATAAAAGTAGGTATTTCACCAACTTTACCGTCATTAAAAGATTCAATTTCAACACTAACCATAGGCTAATCAGAACTGAACTCAAAACAAAGCAACCAATGAAGCCGAGACCAAGACAAAACGTGGGAACTACAAAACTCAACAAGCAGCAACTAGAACAAATAACAATCGCTCTGAGAGACGAATTTATAGACTTCAATGAAAACACTATTAATTTAGCAATCCAAGAAAAATACAATTACATAGAGAATACTATTACAACTCAGACAAAACTCGTAACGAACACTAAAACTGGAACAATAAATATGCTATCAACAAATACTATGAAACTACTACAAAAGAGAAATCACCTTATCAGCGCAAAAACCACTCAAAATAGAAGAAAGGAAATTGCAAAACTAGCAAAGAAATCAAAGAAAGCATTAGGAAAGATAGAAAACAATGGAGGATGGAAACGATAGAAAATTACATACTTAAAACAGGTGGAACCAAAAAAGCACTCAAGGAATTGACAACCACAAAGGACTGGATCGTAAAAATGAAAGATGAAAGAGGAAAATGGAAAATGGAACCGCCACAGAACACACATATTAAAACAGCTACATTATACTACAAAAAACTATACGGCAACGACACTACACAAAGCAAAATAGAACTGGTGGATCCATCGAATATTCCTAATATCCGGTAGTCAAGCAAGCTATTGACACCCAAAAAGAAGAGAAAGCACCCGGACCCGATGGTATACAGAACGAAATTCTAAGACACAGCAAGGGAACCCTGATACCTGTACTGGCAGATATGTTCAATGACATCATAAGTACTCAAACCATTCCCCAACAATGGACTGAGTCTATTATCATCCTACTATTTAAGAAAGGTGATAAATATGATATAGGAAACTATCGCCCTATCAGCCTTATGTCTAACGTATACAAGATCTTCGCTAAGATTATCTTGAAACGAATTGAAATAACCTTAGACGAACACCAACCGATCGAACAAGCAGGATTCCGCAAAGATTATTCGGTAATTGACCACATCCACGTAGTGCGACAAGTTCTAGAGAAATACAACGAATACCAGCTAACATACTACATCGCGTTTATCGACTACAGCAAAGCGTTTGATTCTCTACTACATGAAAAAATATGGCAGGCTCTACTAGAACAAGGTATCGAACACAAATACATCCGATTAATAAAAAAACATTTACAGTCGCAGTACAGGAAGAATCCAATTAGAAACGAAAAGCACTCATTTCAGAATTGAAAAAGGCATTAGACAGGGGGACCCCCTATCGCCGAAACTTTTCTCTGCAGCACTGGAATCAATTTTCAGAAGACTTAATTAGGAATGCCGTGGTATTAACATAGATGGTAAATTGCTGTCACACTTGAGGTTCGCTGACGATATAGTGCTATTTGCCAAAACACCAGAAGACTTAAATAAAATGCTAGGAGAACTTGCGCCAGAAAGTGCGAAAGTGGGACTGACACTGAATCCGGAAAAAACTAGATTAATGACAAACGGAAGCAAACACACTATTAAACTAGGGAACACCGAAATAGACTACACTGAAGAATACATATATCTAGGTCAGCTTATAACACAAAAGGAACCCATGCGAAAGGAAATGGAGACAAGAATAACGAATGGCTGGAAGAGATACTGGAGTCTGAGAGAGGCTATGAAAGATAAAAAACTCCATATAAACTTAAAAAGTAAACTGTTTAACACCTGCATACTACCTGTTCTGACGTACGGATGTCAATCATGGGTGCTTAGTCATGACATATTAAACAAACTAGCAACTTTTCAGCACGAAATGGAAAGGAGTATGCTAAATATAAGAAAGTCTGACAGATTGAAAAACTTCGTCATCAGAAACAAAACAAAATCTACAGATGTAACAATTAAAATTAACAATTAAAAGACTGAAATGATGATGGGCTGGCCACGTGATAAGAGGATGCGACAGATGGAGTCAAAGGGTGACCCAGTGGTATCCCAGAGAGGGCAAGAGGAAGAGAGGTAGACCGCAAAAAAGATGGGACGACGACATGCGACAAGTGGCCGGAGTCATGTGGAACAGAGTGGCACAGGAAAGGAAAGAATGGAAAAGGTTGGAGGAGGCCTTTGCCGATTGGCAAACAGATCTAGGAAAGATAACTAAGCAACAGATATTGGCTTAAATAGTTAATTTAGTTTAAGAGACCAGTGTTATTATATGATAAGTTTAAAACCATTGTAATTAGTTAAGAGATCTGAATAAAAGGCTATTATTATATTATTGTGTGTTATACTGTGTATAATTTGCCTACCATGTACCTGCATATCTGCGGCGTGTAACGTCACAGTCTGATTCCCCGAAACACCTTGCTGCATATCTACGAGCTGTGGCAGTCAAGTTTACAGTGACGCGCGAGACCACAGCGCGCCCGTTTCAGCACTCGCAGATTCCTACTGCCTACTCATCTACCCACCTGCTGACTAGGTGCACACACTGATAGTGCACCATCAGCCGTACTATCAAACCGTGCCACGTCCTGTCTGCTGACCTGCCTACCTGCCCGATTGCCTGCATGTCCGTCGTTGCTGCCTGATCACCTGCCTACCTCGGACATTCCACGACTTCCTGTCCGAGCTGCTGCCTGGTTAGCTGCCCACGACGTCTGAAGCCGGCCTAAAGTTTATACTGCTATATCCTTTTTATTAATTTTTATTTTATTTTGATCTTAATTTTATTTACGTGGCTTACGAATAGCTCCACTGAGCTATACGTAACGTTACAGTCCGATATAACCAGATTTATGAAAGTAAATGAAACGACTTGTATTTTCTGCCAATGCCCACGGGCAAATGCTTAAGTTTATGGTATGCGTAAGTATGATTTATTTAAACTCTATCATAAAATTTATGACAAACAAAAACGTGTTTCAATATTATCTTTGGCAAGTATATTTAATCATCTCTTATTTTATGCTGACCATACTAAAAACAAGGTTTGTTAATAAACATTATTCCGTGGTTAAAATTTTGCAAGTAACATTAACTGGGTGAAAACTAATTGGTGTCGTAATTATAAATTCAAACTACCTAAATATGATACCTACTACACTGGACGGCTGCTACTATTTGGTATTAATCAGTTGAACTAATTGCTGCGTTTAAATTCAAAACGATATATGGCTCTGAAACGTAGTCACTTACAATGGGCCTCATCAGAAAGCTTACAGTCACTCAAAGGGCAATGGAGAGGGCTATGCTCGGCGTTTCCTTGCGTGATTGAATCAGAAATGTAGAGATTTGCAAGAGAACCAGGGTTACCGACATAGCCCGAAGAATTGCCATACATAAGTGTCAGAGGGCAGGGCACATTGCTCGCAGAACGGATGGCCGATGGGGCAGAAAGGTTCTGGAGTGGCGACCACGAACCTAGAGACGTTGCGTTGGAAGGCCTTCCAACGGGTGGACCGATGACCTGGTGAAGGGACGCACGGGACCAACCAATATGGCGAGGCTTGGGGGAGGCCTATGTCCAGCAGTGGACGTCTTTCGGCTGATATGATGATGATGAGTATAGCTTCTTTCAGCGGCTTTGCCCGCGTGAACCAGGTCATCGGTCCTAGTCGATGACCTAGTGGGAGGCCTTCCAACGCATCGTCTTCCGGTTTGCGGTCGCCATTCCAGAACTTTTCAGTACCATCGGCCATCCGTTCTGCGAGTGTGCCCTGCCGCCTGCCATTTAAGTTGGAGTATGGAAGTATGGATTGTGCCAACTTTGCCAGTTTTTGTTCTAAAGTAGATTTCATAATTTTAATTTATAGTCCATACCTATTTATTTACTACCAGCTGTTCCACGGCTGCGCTCCCGTCAACTGCCCACCCGGGTAGAGTTACTTACCTATCCTACCTACCTACCAATTAATTTTTAGGATCATTCTTTACCGGAGCATGTAAACACCTCCATTCAGAAAATGACGTCAAATGCAGAACGCCATCTATCGAATAAGGAGTTCAGCTGTCGACGAATATCTGAATTGCGTGTGTTGTGAAATTTTGCTTCTTGAACACTTTAGATTCATCTAACTTTTGATAGAGTGAACCGATGAAACAAAAACAGAGTAATACTTCAAGTTACGCACAATATATATGTATGGTTTCGTAAATTTTACGTGATGCTTGCACAACTAAACAGTCAAACAGACAAAAAATCTGGAAATGTGTTCTGATGGCGATTTTTTTTAGGAATTATTTTCGATGTACAAAAACGACTTTTCCACAGATTTAAGTTAAAGGGTTGGGTTGGGGAGTTGGTTTAAGTTTTTATTTTGAAAACTAAGCATACTAAAAGCAACGAAGTCAACGCAAAGCCTACTAGTGACCAAATAAATTAAAAATAAGCATAAAATCAGTATACTTTTCGTTTGCCTCTTTACAAACCGTTTGGATTTTAGAAAACATTGATATTCCAAGCATAGTTCTGACAAGAAGATTAGATATCACAGAATGCTGCTTTGATACCCACGCCATGAGGCGCGCTCCCATCCAATACAAAAAAGAACATCCTTTGGGCGTTTGAGCTGTAAAACTATCGGCTGATTTTGTCAGCATTTACATACAAAAGCCCCATGGCATGGTGTCACTGACAGGTTTCGTTTGTTCAAAAAGCTAGGTTCTGGGGGGTAACCACAAGCTCTTAGAGTAAGGTTATTTTGAGATCGAGTAAGTGACAGATGTGTACAAGTCAGATACATCTGTCTCTTACTCGATCTCAAAATAACCTTACTCTAAGAGCTTGTGGTCACCCCCCTTAGCTCTATTTTAGTCGCTTTTAGGGTTATGGCCTTGATTAGGGTAGCAAAACATCTATTTTTAGTGGATATATTAAAGTTTTACTAGATCAACTTTTCGGGTAATCGCAGGGGTGAAATCCATGGAGCTTAGACCTTTTTTGCGGATAAATGAAATGTCTAGTCCAGCGATTCTATTTTAGGATTTGGCTGCTCTATATCTGAAACTTCATAAGCCAATTTCAGGTCAAAACCAATATAAGTATGGATTTTAGTACGCTCTTCCCGCGTTTTCGCTCCCGTGTTCTATTCTATAGAAACTGTGCATTATTTCGGGATAAAAATGGCCTATAGCACTCACTGATATTCTAGTTTTCTATCAGTAAATTAATTATTTAGTCTCATCAGTTTTTCCATAGATTAAGGCTGGTATTCCAGATGCTTATGCTCATGCTCAACTCAACTCAAACTGGCAATGGATAGATGATTGAGTGGCTTGTTTATTTACATTAGCGTACTCAAGTCCAAGATCCTAGACGCCACGACGTTACCGAACTCTTTTAACACAAAATTAGTGGAATTGAGTAGTGTTAGCATGTACTTAGAACGTACTCGTCCAAGTTAGCAAACTTGGACTTTCATTTTTATTCAATACCCATCACAAATTTTCTGGAGAAAGAATTCAGTATAGTCTGGGGCGTCTGGCCTCTTGCTCTATTGAGTACACATGTGTCCAGCTGAAGAATCATAATATGCCAAACTTGACAGTTGTAATTGGTTGACAGTTGATTAGTAGATTGGCAAATTTTGAGTTTGAGTCAAGTATGAGAATCTGGAATACGGGCCTTAATCCTGCAAACAAATAATTTTATCACTACATAATAGTTGATTAGAAGTTTAGTTTACGTACTTACTTACGTTTACTCTTGCCTTTTTCCCATTTTGGTAGGCAAATTACAAAATAATAACATAATATTTACTAGCAGAAAATACAAGTCTAACTCATATTAAAGTACATATGAAAGTACACAAAATGCCACCTACAACGCTCATGTATCCCTTTTCTATGTATATTTTTATTATTGATAGGCTCGCGCTTGACTACCTGATGGTAAGCCATGATCTATTCGACGGTGAAGCATGCTCTATTCACTATTGACTTTAAACCCCCTAGGTTATAGCTGTATTGGGAGGACTCCTGGGATTACGTAATCTCAACAATATATTTTTATCTGATTATCAAATCCCACACAATAATAAATAGAAAGGTTTCTTAGCCTAGTGACAGTTGTCAATCGGCAGGACATCCCAAGGATCATGTGGTCGTGACTATAGGCTCATTGTGGACACGAACTGGTCCTAGCCATCGCAACTCGCATATTTATGCAAATATATCGAAAGCTAATGACTATTGTAAGATTTAATTAGGTCTTCGAATACATGCGTAGGTAAGTATGCAAATGTTTAACCTGAACAAGACACAGATCTGATAGTTGATATTGTCAGCCATAAGTCTCTAATTGGAAGTAATTGTTCATGAAACAGCTGGACAAAAGTCTGGTTCAGGGGTTTGGCGGACAAAAGCCATTACCAGTAGGTACTTTTCTCTACATCTACATAATTTATGTCTCTCGTATAGTGCCCGGCACGTAAATTCAAATTTATTAATTTCAAAATATGCGTGAACTTACCCAAGTTCGCACATATTCCGCGAACTGACCAACCACCGTATAGAGCGATCGGAACGTGGACGCGACACGATTGGTCAATCGATCCTTGTGTCAACTGACCAACCAATCGCGCGCTCGGAACGTTCCTAAACATTCCCCGTACCCCGTTTCACTACCAAAGATACCTGAAAAACGACTTCTGCGCGTCTAGCGACTCTTGCCAACTTACGTGCCGGGGATTATAGCTCAGAAGAGCTGTAGACACATACCAATTGTATATAGACTGAATACAAAGTTTTTTGTTGAAGTGTTGGTATCAACCTAGCCTGCAAGAATGTTTGCCAGCTCCTCACTCATAATACTAGTATTTTCCAGTCTTATCGCAAACTTTTCGGAATTCATAAATCATAACCTGCATATTTAGTTACCAAGATGAGTAGTGGCTAGCATTTTAAAGAAAGTAAGTCACTTGGCACTAGTAAGGATCATCATCAACCTTATAATATACCCACTGCTGGGACACAGGCATCTCTATGAAAGAGGTAATGGTCATTAATCCACCACGCAGGCCCAGTGCAGGTTGGTGGATGTCACATGGCTTCGAATTTTTGATTACTTTACGATGTTTTCCTTCACCGTTTTAAGAGCAGTGGTGATGAAATAAGTTACACAAAATGAAAACACGTAAGTCGAGACCGGTACCACTGGGCCACCACTGCTCTTCCTACTCCAGTAAGGATGAAACCTTTGAAATAAAATGATGAAGACCTAGCACGAGAGTAAATTACATTGACATAGTTATAGCCACTTTGTGGTATAGTTAACTTTTGGAAGAACATTGTCATTTAACTTACGTACCGATAAATCCAGGCCACTATTTTGGATAACTAACAAGCGTGGTCGGTAACTGTCAGTGTTATCTAGTTCCTAGGAATTAGCGTGCAGGGCTAGACCTAGGCGTGGTCTTAGACCATATGCTATTATCACAGCTTGATAAAGTGTTAAGGTTGAGATTGTGTTAAGCGGTTAGTGAACTTAGGAAACGTGTAGGCTTCGTGACTAATTTGATCGTTTAACTAGGTGTTGCCCGTGGTTTCACTCGCAATTTAGAATTACTCTGATTATGTGGATGTTTAGGGCTTTCAGAATACTTTTAGTTATTTCAGTTAACTTTTAGTTGGTGTCTTTAGTACCTCATGTTTTTATCGTTTTGCGACAAAGACTTCCGAAATGAAAGTTAAAGTTTGCAGTTTTTAATGCTTTGTTTTTGCAGTCGGTTCATTTTCTGCGAAATACTTTTTATTTCTCTCTTTTTAGTGTTGGTTCACCATCACTAAAACATTGAGCAAGTTCCATAGTAAGGTACCTGGATTGACAATATACCCATAATAATTCAATTTACACATTCGTGCTGTTTGTCGCTAAATAGTTCGGTTGTATGCTCCATATCTTGAAAACTGCTGATGGTTTTGATAAAAGTTGCACTGTGACCTAAATTGAGAGATACTTAACCTAATAAAAAAATAAAGATCATAATCGGTTTATTCAAACGCGAGAAAATCGCGGACAAACATGCAGGTCAAACTGAGACCTCCTTCTGAAGTCAGTTAAAAATTATGGCCAGAATTACCTACTGCTAATTTAAAATATATAATTTTTAAATTGGTGAGTTGTCGCTAATCAATCAAATATAAAACTTTATTTTCATAGTTTTCATCAAAGCAAAGTTAATATTAAATTTTGTTAACCAATTAGTAAACTTGATCGAAGAACTTTTTGCATTTGCTTCTATAAATTACTTTGATTTATGGTCAAGAAAGCATTTCGTATTTTAATTTTTCCAGTGCCTTGGCATAATAAAATTAAAAAAATCTATAAAAATAAAGAACAGTTATCGAGATTGTTTCCCGATCACTTCCTGTTTACTTTAGTTGAAGGTAAACGCAATGGAAATAAATTATTTCAATTAATATTGCAATTAAAACTAACGACTTTAAATGAATTAATGCAATTGCAATCAATATCTTCGTTTTTAGTTGTGAAACAAAAGTCGTGCCAAAACAGGAAAACGCAATTTTAGTGTGCGAAGGAATTATAAGATTTAGTTCTGTATTTCTTGTTGAATAAAGGAATCGGTTCGAGCGAATAATGCAGCTTGACTGCATTAATAAACTCGCCAAGTTTTTTGGCAAGGAACTTGTTTGTCAGTACCGTGGTTAAAGCTTTTAAGGGAGTGGTTCGCGGTCAGTTTTACACCGCTCGCCTATTTGAACATCGTTAAAATTGAATTTTCTATTTAAAATGCATGAGGTGCAGTGTTCCAATCTGAAATAAAACACAGAATACACGACACGGACGCCCGTTTACAGGATTTATGTCTAAAAGTTGGCATTGATATCCGAACCAGGCAGAATTTTGCTTGTCATATTTTATAAAAATTATTAAGAGATTAAAAAAGTAATTCATTTACGGTCTTAACCTATTGTGTAACGTTCTGTACGATGGGACAAACCGACAAACAAATTGCCGGAAATATTTGAATAAGAATGGGGACATTCTCGGGGACACTAATGTGCGAGGCGGGAAACCCGGACGGTGAGGGCGCCCTTAATATCTGTTTTATTTTTTCCGGATTTGTATGAATGAGGACAACAAACAGCGCACCCTCTATTGTGGGGATGCGACAGCACAAAAAAACACGTTCGCGCCCAATAATATTATTTTTGGTGAGTAATTTTATGACTTTATTTGCCCTCGCGTTTGTATTTCGGAATGGGATACGAGGTAATATGTAGATTAGGCACCGAATAAAAACAGAATAATTTCTGTAATGCCTTTGTCCCCAAAGCCGTAACCAGAAAAGGCAATGGGCAATTTTGTAGTTAATTCAAAGCCTTTGTACCGCGATTGGACAAAGATAGAAACATTCTTATTCCCCGTATCGTCAACAAAACCAACTGCTAACCGATCCTCGCAATACAACTAGATCGGTTACCACGTTTTCTTTCAATATTTCCCAATTTGATACGGTATTACACCCTCTCGGCGAGACAATGGAAAGTAATCGTCAGTGACAAGGGAGTGGGCTAAATTTCGTTAAAATAAAAGCGTACAGAGAGCGTAAGATATAGCGCCTACGTGGTCTCCGCGAGATCCCGAGAGCTCCTACAATGGAGAATTGGAAAAAGCTTTTATAATCCGGCACGTGACATACATGCTCAAGCGGCCATATCTTACGAACCTACCCACATAGTACGAGCACGGTAGCACTCGCGAGAAACGCCCCTTATTCTTTTTTTTCTAACCTACTATTATGTTTCGGTGTTCGATGTTTAAATATGTGATACCAGCTGTAGCCTGCGACTTCGTCTGCGTAGCATTAGTACTTTAAGCTGCTTATTTTTTTTTTATATCGCGCTATAATATTATAGGTAGATACATTATTAGTTCACCATACAGACTTCCACCCCTCTTTCCACCTCCCTCTTTCCTCTTTATTTTGCCCCATAAGAATGATTTCTGGGATAAAACTATCCTAAGTCCTTCCCAAGGTGTCAAACGATCTCCATATCAAATCAGTTCAATTTTCACATTTATAATATTAGTATGGATATGGATAACTAATCGTTTCTGTTACCGCGTCTACAGATATTTCGAATATTTTTGTTGCTGCAAACAAGGGTATGTTTGTAAACTTATCACCATTCGTCGTATCAGATTTACCTTTAAGTGCGGATACTTTAGTAAATTCTAAGAGATAATTTATTTGTCAACTTGATTCCAGATAAAGATAAGAATATTCGCCATAATATTTGGACACGTTTAACTGTTGAAATTAAATAAATTGATTGGCATTCTATGACGTTAGGAATCTAAGTCTCAACCCGATATGACATTAAGCAACCCGTTTATTTGCTCGTAATAATATTACCGATTGCATAGGTAAGGGCACAAAAATAAACACACAGTTCCAAAAAATAATATAAGGATGTAATAAATTATACATCGGATAAATATTTTTAATCAATAAATCAAAATAAAATAAATGGCGGCAGATATAACTCTTGGGCGATCAAGGCAAACGCAGGGTTGCCACATTCATCAAACCAAATAAAGAAGTCTTGCCAATGTTCGAAAAAGGATAAGTTATACAGTATGACCCCGACGGAGGAAAAACTAGTGTGCCTAAATAAATCAAGCTTTATGAAAAAGCGGCTTTAGAAAATATTTTGGGACCTTTCTATTTTTTATATTGTGATAGCCTAGAGGTTCGGAATTCAAAATCTCACAAAAAGGTACTATAAAACTTGCTAGCTAGCCTCTGCAAACTCTTAGATAAGAAGAACATAGTGAAAGAAAAACACCGTGAAACATCCTGGACCTTTATTTTTCTTTGTTTTGGCTCCTCTTAATGTGGATTGGCATATATCAAACAGGCAGGTCGCTATAAGATAAAGCTTTTTCATAAAAATATTTCTGTAATTGCTCTATAAACACCAATAGAAAAGTATGAATGAATTCAGTTGCATTGCCATACGGTGAGTACTGTGGAACCCTGAAATAAATCACAACATGGTGATCAATGCTCCTTCTTTCATTGTGTGGCCTTGCCCACCAATGGGAAATTAAAAAGCTAATATGATTTTATGAAGTGACAACCTCAGGCTGATCATTCGGGTGTAATATCCCTTGATATTGAGCAGACAGCGACTCGATATCGTAACCCCATTAGTCTTTCCACATTGTCACCGTGCAAGCCTACAAAGATCCAGCTTTTCACGGTATGTGAGTGTCGGTAATGGATAATGTTACTTTCGATGTGAATTTATGTAAAAGAAGTCAAGTATTGCTCATACTTTTTTATTTGAGGCGACATTTAGCGATTTATTTGTATTGTTTTATATTTTCTGGATGGTTTTATGGACCGTTTTTTCTTATAACGAAAAGCTTTTAGGGCTCAAACATATACATACATATCATCTTTGCATTGCGTCATCGCTGCACGTTAAGACGCCTCGTGTAGTAATATAGTGTCGTAGAAATCAACGACATGCATCGTCAAAAGTCGCTAAATTTTACGATGCACTTTGTATATCCTCATGACACGACATTGCACAATAGGATGACGTTTATCTTGTGTATGTGTTTTGGCCACTAAGATCGAGCACACTACCTAGAATCATACCTATCAACGTAAGAATGAAGCAGAACGCCTACTTACTTAAAGATTACAGCAATCCAGATTCTCACTAAGTGTTAAAAATTAAAACCTACCTAAGTATCGAACAATGAGTTCTTCCAGAAAGCGGAGAACTTACAAGACGAACTTTGTTTGCTCAATACCTTTAACAAACTGCTAAGCTGACTAAAGTTATTAATTATTCCATAGTGAGGCCTTACTTTCTTGACAGCTTCTATATAAGCAAAGCTGTCAGAACAGAAAATGCTTATAAATATTCTAAAAGGCAGTTTTGACATTTTTCGATACGCTCACTATGAATTAATTAAGAGGAATATTAATTTTGGAGTGTCAGTTTTAAATTAAATTTTTGTTTCGAAATTAAAGCCAAAATGTAATTATTTTTATTTACTTTTGGGAATGAATCGGGTATATAAGGTGTTTACGTTAACTAAAAAGTACTACATACATACATACATAAACTCACGCCTTTTTCCCATGGGTGTAGGCAGAAACTACAGAACGCCACCTGCTACGATTCTTATATACTAAAAAGTACTTTGGAATATAAAATCACCATCACTCTCTGTTTACAGTCACTCATAGGGAAATGGAGAGGGCTATGCTCGGAGTTTCCTTGCGTGATCGAATCAGAAATGTAGAGATCCGCAAGAGAACCAGGGTTACCGACATAGCCCGAAGAATTGCCAAACTTAAGTGGCAGTGGGCAGGGCACATTGCTCGAAGAACGGATGGTCTATGGGGCAGAAAGGTTCTGGAGTGGCGACCACGAACCGGCAGACATTGCGTTGGAAGGCCTTCTACCAGATGGACCGATGACCTGGTGAAGGTTGCGGGGTCCGGTGGTTGCGAGACGCACGGGACCGTTCAATGTGGCGACATTTGGGGGAGGCCTATGTCCAGCAGTGGACGTCTTCCGGCTGATATGATGGTGATGATCATTATCTTGTTGCTTATCCTAATTTATTTAATGTCGGCGCAAAATATTTACTTTTATACTGTCTATCAATCGTCATATCAATAGTACCCCCTTACAAGATAATATATTATCACACAGTCCATGGTTTCTTTGGTCAGTGAAACGAAAAATATTTAAATCAAACTATACAATACAAAACAAAATCAAGACTAGTTTACAAAATAAATAAACTATTATGTACCTACAAGATCAGAAGTTTCTACTTAATATGACAAAACAGTGTTTAAAATGCTCTCGACTGTAGGAATCTTCTGTTGGTTTTCTGAATACTAAGTCTGTATACGTGACCTAGCTTGTGTTCTAGTTTTATTTTCATTGATAAATATATGTAGGTATTGCGGTGAGTTTGCTTAAGGGCCTTCCATCGCTTAAGTGACGTAAAACGGTTACTTTTTAAAGCATTCTCCTTAGTAACGGCTAGGTTAAAAGGTTTGAAAAAAATATATGTGTTATTGATTCATGGTTTTTTTTCGTGTAAGTAATAGTTTTGCATTAAAAAAATAATTAATAACACGTTTTTATTTTCGCTACTCTTGGATACTCCTCCAAAACAAATTGAACGTTTAAATATATTTTTACACAGAAAAATTTATAGCTAGAATTTCTTCATAACTGAAATACCACATGCAAATCAAAGAATATTTTGCGAAAAAAACCGTCCAAAAGGAGGTCCAATATTTATATTCTGACATCGAGCGGTATAACGGACAGTACAGCGTTAACATTGGAGAAAATACCAGCCAAGTGCGAGTAAGACTCGCGCACGAAGCGTTCCGTACCATTAGTGTGGAGTTTCTTGTCCATTCTTCTCCACAACAAGCTACATTTCCGAATAGAAAAAGTGAAGTGAAAATTTCAACCGTTTAGCTATCACGGTTCATGAGATACAGCCTGGTGACAGACAGACACAGACAGACAGACAGACGGACCGACCGCGGAGTCTTAGTAATAGGGTCCCGTTTTTACCCTTTGGGTACGGAACCCTAATACGCCTTAACGGTGACTCATAATGTTTAAATTTTTTGATAAATTTAATTTATAATAAACTCTTAACTAAATATTTATTCAAGAGCATAAAATAATAGCGTATTACTAGGCAAGCGTGATCCATTTTTGTCTCTCAAGATACAGGTTGCCCTAGTTTGAGAGGCAGGGTTCATTAACCAATGGTTACAATGTAGTTTCTACAATATAGCTGTATACTTATGTGAACACTTATTATTGTAACATTTTTGTACCAATAAACATTTATTTATTTATTTATTGTCGACCGCATCATCGCTTACCATCAGGTGAGATAGTGGGCAACCACGAGCCTATCAATAACGATAAAAAGCTTTAGCTCTTGAAAACCTTTGTTTTCAAAGGATTCCAAATGATAAAACAAAAAATATAATTGTGGGTAGGTTTCTATTTTAAAAAGTTATTAATCTTTTAGAATGACAAAACATTAATAGTTACATCATTCAGCTATTAACTGTAATTTAAGTCAAATTGCATTTATCACCTTTTGCTAATATGAATGAGATAACATTGTAATTTTAGTAATAATACAACTTGTGTAGTAAAAAATACATTTTAGTTCGGATTCAGAAAATAATGTTACATTTGGGAAATTTAGAGCTAACGTATTTAGTAAATACGAGATTTGAAAACACGTTTGGGACCTTTCGGAAAAGTTAATATAACTTTAGCCAATTTCAGAAGAGAATAACTCTTATGCACTTAATTTGTATGAGATTTATGTCCCTTTTCTTAGTTTATTATTCATGACAGGTTCAATTTTCGTTCATTTTAAAGATACCTATATAATATTCGATTTACTTTTTTGTTTTAAGTAAGAATCTTACTGGGTACCTGAATTGCTATACAAAAACAAAAAAAAACAGCAAATTCTTTCGTGTTCGAGAAAAAGAATAATAGCTACAGAGCTGTAAAAAATGTCAAATTTCGCCTCTAAGTACATACCTATACAGGCTGAGTTAAATCCAAAACTATAAGGAATAGCGAAAAACACTCAAGGAGTCACGAGCCCATTTTGATGAAAACTAAAACATCATCATTGGAATTTTGATAAATCAATATTCCTAGGAATCGAACCCGTTGGTTATGAAAAAAAACACATGCTGTATTATTACACAATTCGAAAGTGTCACTAATAAGGGTTAAATTCGGAGAAGTAATGATAGACGGAAAACTTAAGGCAAGGGCTCATTTAAAAAGATTTTTTTTAAATAATTTTGCATCTCACTTTAAAACTTTTTAACACTGCAATAAACATAGCTCCACTTTATTAAAACAATCCCGTCGGAATACTTTAGTGCAGCTTCTTAATATTTTACTATCATTCGAGTCATAATATGAATGAACCCCAGCAACCCAGCAGCACCGAGTTTCCTTCACACGAATTTTCAAAGTTCATTTCATTCAAAATTACTGGCAATTTGCAAGCGGTAATTCTCCACGAACTTTGATAGTTCCCAAATAGTTTTTCATACTATTGCGTTTAGTTAAAAACTTGGACCGTTTAACAAACGGAATAATTTACAAGCTTTCTCTAACAGCTTAACAAGAATGTAGTGGTTTTGCGTCGTTTTTTTGAAATTTTTGGCTACTTGTCTTTTGGTTTAAATTCGTAATTGGAGACCATTTTGTAATATGTCTATACCAATACCAATATTATAAAGAGGAAAGATTTTTTTATTTGTTTGTTTGTTTGTACCGAATAGGCTCCGAAACTACTGGGCCGATTTTAAAAATTCTTTCACCAATAGGAAGCTACATTATTTCTGAGTGACATGGGCTATTTTTTTAGCCCGAAAACGGGTCCTGTGGGGTAGTCCACGGGAGCGAAGACGCGGGGAACTGCTAGTATAGTAGATAAAGCAAGCAAAAATGTAAATAAATTTTCATGATTATTCTTATTGCTACCTGTTAATTTTGTTTTCATTGCTATGATGAAAACCCATGAGTTTGTCATAAGCACCAATTTCAGCAATCATATTTGTAATAACAGTAACTAGATATCTAAGGTTTTATATACACAATCACACTATAATATAAATCACACTAATATTACGTGGGACACTCAGAAAGTTTTGCGAAACTAAAAAAAATTGTTCTATACGTACATATATTTTTATTAAATCTTTTCAAAGTACTTTCCACCAGCCTCTATACAAAGATTCATGCGCCTAAACCAGTTTTCAAAACACTTTTTCCAGTCCGCCGCAGACACCTCGTTTACAGCCTGCTCGAACGCAGCCAGCGCATCTTCCGGCGACGAAAATTGTATCCCTTTGAGCTGATTTTTTATTTTTGGGAATAAAAAGAAGTCACACGGTGCTAGATCAGGGCTGTAAGGAGGGTGACCCAGGAGTTTGACTGGCGTGCTGTCCAGGAAGTCCCTCGTTTTGAGTGCGGTGTGCGCAGGTGCATTGTCGTGGTGGAGCAGTAGCCCGCGGAGCCCTGTGTTTGGTCGCTTGTTGCTTATAACAGAGAAAACTTCTGGCAAACATTTGGTAGTATACCATTCGGCATTAATGCTTCTTTGATCCCGTAAGGGAATTGATACCAAGTGGCCAGTCAAATTAAAAAAGCTAGCGATCAAAATCTTACCCCCGCTTCTAGATCGCTTCACTTTGGTAGGCGTTGGCTCATTTTGAAACACCCAAACAGTCGACTGGCGCTTGGTTTCTGGGTCGTATTGATAAATCCAGGACTCATCACCTGTAACGATGTCGTAAACACGCCGAGACGAGCCTGCTTCAAATTTGTTAAGCATATCACGGCACCATTCCACCCGGGCCTGCTTCTGAGCATCGGTGAGGTTGTGCGGCACCCAGCGTGATACTATCCTCCTCACGCGAAGATGGCTGTGTAGAATCTCGTGAACGCTTCCCGATCCAATCTTCAATATGTGTTGAATCTCCTGATATGTAATTCGCCTATTGTCTTGGATTAAATTTTTCACTGCTAGCACGTTTTCTTCGGTAACAGCCGTCAAAGGGCGACCGCTTCTTTCGTCATCCCCCAAAGTTGGTCGACCGCGCTTGAATTCGTTATACCAACGATACACGGTTGCCTTGGAAGGGCCTTCATCCATGAATGCCATTTGAAGTCTATCGTACGATTCATCCGGTTTCAGGCGACACTTGAAATCGTATAAAATCATAGCTCTAAAATGTTCCCGGCGCAGATCCATATTTCAGTGAGACACAATACTTTGAATTAACTCGCAAAAAATGTGGAGGGAAATTTTGAAATTGGAACTTACTTATTTTTACTTATAAATAATCATATTTTCGAAAAACATTATAACTGGCCAGTCTCCCATATATAAAAACTTTTTTTCGCAATACTTTCTGAGGGGCCTGGTATAAACGCGAAAGTTTGTGAGTGTGTTTGTTACTTCTTCACGTTCAAACAGCTTGACGGATCTGGATGAAATTTGGCACAGAGATAGATTATAGTCCGGAATAGCATATAGGATATACTACTTTTTATCCCGGGAATATATTCCCTTGAGATAATTTTCCAGCTGGCAGAATCTAGTTCTGTAATATTTAGAAGCACTTAACTTTATAATAGAATGTTCAAAACAACAGAGCTGCTATCTACACAAAGATAAGTAGGCAGCTAAATTGCATTACCCTAAAGTACTAATTAGCATTCAATTTCATAGTACCAGGCTATCATTAGATAAGAGGGTATCGGCTATATTGATCGGTCTAATCCTAAAGTAGTTAGAATTAATAGACAATTTAATGCTATGCTTTTGTTATTATCTACTTCAATTTTGCCTTAAGTGCCGCTTATGATAAGTCTGAAACTGAGTAAGTACTTATCTGAGATATCGAAATCAATCTAATAGCTGAACAAAGCCTATAATCATAATAATAAAATGAAACTCATAAATCTTACGAAAGTTTAAAATAATTTTATCAAAGTCGAATTAATGTCAGTGATTGAAATTGTGAAATTTATCACACGACCTTTCTAAGTCATTAATTGTTGTACAAAACTAATAAGACAATCACATTGAAAAACTACTCAGGACTCGTTTAAACTTTTCATATTATGAGTTTTAAACTTTGCTTTAAAATAAATTGGGAACAGAAAATCACAGTGTCTTGAAAGTTTTCCATCGTTCACGATGCTCTACAAATAAAAGGTCAGAGTCACTCAAAAGTTACGCCCCTAAGGCTGGGACTTTTCTCTATAAATAATAAGGGTCAAGTCGGGCACTTTAGTTATAGCAAGTGTTGCTAAACATCCATACATATATCACGGCTCTCTTTAGTACATAAATAAACTGGAACTAGTTAGTCTACAAACAAAATAAGCCGTGTAATAGAAGAGAGTTTTCGTACGCGTAAGTGCGTACGATCATAATATTCTACGTACAGAGCGTGGCAGTTATTTGTCGCTTCAAATGGCGGAATTTTAATATAGGCACACACTTCCCGGTGGCTTCCCCCGTCATGTAACATTTATGACATTATTACACCGACGTGTGCCCTTATTATAAAACAAACGCAAACAATTCGGCGTGTTTTACATAATCTCTCCAAATTGGATGGATATACCTCGGCAACGTGAGGCTGCTAAAGGTATTATATCGAACGTAGATTGCTCGCGCGTGTTTATGAACGCGCTAGCGCAGAGATTTATTGTTTTCCACAATATTATTTCTTTGAAAATTACCTTTTTGTCGCTTTATTATTTAAATTAGGGAAACTCCTTACTTACCTTTTCATTCCTGTGTAGCTCACATAAATAAAAGGACTTTGAACCTCTCGGTTTTTTTACGTTGTTTCCTTGATATTTTGACACAAAAAAAAATCGACACGTTTCGTATATACGTCAGCGAGACGCTAAAAGGTTCTGCAAAGAAGAAAAAAACATAAGAGAACACAAATTACGATTGTGTGAACATTTTTAACGGTACACGTGCTTTGAAACCGTTTAATACTTAAGAGCAAAGTTGACGCCTTTGAAATACAAGAACCACCTTCACGGCGACCGAACTCTTTGAAGATCACGTAATGATCTTGTAATAAGATATTTTTATATATTACTAAGCCACACGAGTCTGCGACCTTAGAAAGTTTTTAGAAATTCTCTCGAAGATGAGATAAAGTGCTAACTCAAGGATATCAAAACTTGAGGTGAGTCAAGTTTAGGAACAGAATATTAGACAGCGAGATCATTTACAAACATAAAACTATTGTAATTAAAACATTTCGTAACAAACCTAGAACAACAAACAATTTAAGCCGATTGATCAAATTCCGGTCTAATTAGTTATTCTAAGTGGGCATACAGCACAAAATGAGCGCTAGTTTTGCCACACCAACAAGCTTTAGCATTCAATATTGATAACATAATGCATTTATTATGCAGCGAGTCCACTTATACGTTATGGTATGGCCAGATAATTGGATCTCACCACAAAGCGACCATTTTCGGTCCTTCCCGACTAATAAGCGGCAGTAAAAATTGAATTTTCAATGAAAATACAGCATCGATAAAATCACGGAGTGCTGCTCGTAATGTATCATACGTCGAAATTATGTTAAACCGATGGAAATTCAAAAAGCAAATGACCAGCTGCCTCTAACGAGAGCGCTGTGTGAATATTGGCGAAGGTCTCTGGAGCAGCGAGTCCCAAAGTGAGTGAAACCGCCCCTTTAGAACTAGTATGCATGCAGATAGTGGTCTGAGGCATGGAGCGCCGCCATTCAATAAAAGAAGCATTAAGAACTGCAGAACAACAATTAGCACTTAGTACTTTAAATTCCTAAACTTGTAACTTTGTTGAGAATTTTAAAATTAACTTGGACGATAAAAACCGGTTTTATTTTAGTGAGAACACAAATGGACAAATGGCGGACCAACCACTTATCTTTTTCACTCAATCTACTTGTAATATATGAAGAATGTACCAATTCACAAATTTAAATTTAATTTTAGAATAAGCAAATAAAATGTCAGTCCAAAAAATTAAGCAACAAAATGTCATAACAATAGTCTGCGTAAAAGTTTGAGATCCACCATCAAACATGGCGGACTCAGTGCGGTTCGCATTATTAGATTATGGTGCATACATTTTTGTAATCAGACATATCACTTTGAGATGCATCCCCGGAACGAATAGCAGTTCATCGAATTAGCTGACGCCGGTGGATCCGTTCGTCTGGCGGTGTGTACCCGCTTTTGGTTCATTAACTTTTAGAGCGTTTTATACTGAGTCGCTAGTTACTTTGTCGTTTTTAATCGGTAAATTGTGTGCATGGTGCATGGTGGGTTGTATAAATAGATCTTGGGCGTTAATTTGGTAGCCGCTCCAATTGCTACGTAGTCCAAAATTCTCAATTTACTAATGCAGTTAATGATTTTGAACTTTATTCTTGTACCTATATAGTATTTCAGTTTTGACTAAAATTAGTTCTGTATTTCTCAAGATAGGTTTTATGGACTTTGTTTTTCTTGGAGTATTCTATTAAAATATTCGGTTACAAATGAGCTTGAAGTATATCTATGCTTACCTTAGTATTTATTTAAAAACAAAAGCACTTAATATCATGGAAAATTAAGCTGATTGAATCTTAAACTATCACAACAATAGTCTGCGTAAAAGATTGAGATCCGCCATCAAATATGGCTGACTCAATGCGGTTTGCATTATTAGATTATGGTGCATATTTAACGGAATTGGAACGATTAATAGTGTTCTTTTCTAAGTGCATTGTGGGCTCTGTAAATAGATTTTGGACGTTAATTTGGTATCCACTCCAACTGTTTTTAAGCTCTGCTTATACGTGGTCTAATTTGGAATTTTACTCTAGTACCTAAGTTGTCTTTTAGTTTTGACTAAAATTTGTCCTGTATTTTACTAGTAAAATGTATATGTAGAACCTATCTAGATAGGTTCTACATATTGAGTTTATTTGTCATGAAGTCTTTGACTAAAATATTCGACAACTTCAACTCTATAATATGAGGTGGAGTATTTTCGTAAAAACAAAAGCTCTCAATACTAAGCTATCAGCACGTACACACCAACAAATTTTATTCTATCTACCACTCCGTCTGACGCCAATGCAATACGTACAAATTGAGAACAGTCCGTAGAACCGTCGTTGGAAAGTCATTCACCTGAGCACTGCTTTACAGGTTGTTACCAAAAAGTGCAGACATATTTTAATAACTGCTTCTACCCTTCGAAATGGAAAACTTTCTTCAAGGAAGTTATAAACAATGGCCGAAAAAAGAAATCTGATTTTATCCAATTTCTTTTATAACCTAAATAATTTATCGTCAGCTGATCAATAAAGTATAAAAGGAGCTTTATTTTTGGGCTTTCTTTCAGTTAATTTACTTGGGCAAAAACAGTTTTTAGAGTTCCGTACCCAAAGGGTAAAAACGGGACCATATTACTAAGACTCCGCGGTCCGTCTGTCGGTCTGTCTGTCACCAGGCTGTATCTCATGAACCGTGATAGCTAGACAGTTGAAATTTTCACAGATGATCTATTTCTGTTGCCGGTATAACAACAAATAATAAAAACAGAATCAAATTAATATTTAAGGAAAAAAACATGATACAAAAAACGTGATTTTTCGCCGTTTTTTGCGATAATGATACGGAACCTTTCGTGCGCGAGTCCGACTCGCACTTAGCCGGTTTTTAAAATATAACTACATCTTGACGTAACAACCTGTATAGTGAAGCTCTATCCTGTATAGCTCTTAAAATTGTGAGCTCACATCTATCGAAAGTTTACAAGACTATTATGCTGTAGAAGTGTGGAGGATCAAATAAATGCTGAGGATAAGCTGATAATAGAGAAAATTGCCAATGTGTGGAATCTTATATGTGAAAATAGTTCTGTAGTTTTCATTTTGTTTGTATAAGGTTTTGATCGTGGTCGTTGACTAGTCGTCATTGAGATAGGGTTGAAATTCTGGCTTTTTTCAGTCGAATGTTCTGATTAGTATATTCTACCTCAAGGCTCTAGACAAGTGGCATTCGATGTCAGCGAAGGCGATAGTCGAAATGTCAAAATGTAGAATGCAACTTATATAACTTATATTTACATGATGTGGACTGAAAACCGATGGCCATCCTGATCGTTGCCGTCAATAAATGCTCGTATCATTTATATTGCGATAGCGATTGAGCATGTGATTTTTCGGTATCGCTTGTCAATCACGCTTTTCTTTGTTTTTTTTCGCTTTTAATTATAGAATCTCACTTGTCTAGGGCCTCATTGAGACTCTAGATACGTGGTATTCGATGTCGGCGAAGGCGATAGTCGAAATGTGACAATGTAAGAGTTTGATCACGTGATTTTTTATACTCATTCATACTTTTCAATGTATAAGATACTTCTTTTGTTTATTTTTTATCGTTGATTTTTTATACATATATAATTTCTTTTTGATTTTTCGTCCTATTCGCACTTCGTCCCACGTTCGCAGTAGGTCCCATTCGCGGTTAGTCCTATTCTTAGTTGGACCCATTCGCGGCTGGTCCCATTCTCAGTTAGTCCCATTAGCAGTTCGTCCCATGCAATTATTTTATAAGGGAAGAGGTATGTTTATATACCGAAAGAATTCGGTGGCCGGTGGTGCATATTTGTTGCATGCGCCTATACAAAACTATACTATACAAAATATCTTTATTTCTAAATCTCCAGGCACTAAATTTAATAAAACTTATAGAAGAAGACAGACACCCTTCTCCATACAAGGGATAGTCACTGTATTTTGATGTCAAGATAAATAAACTTTTTTTTTTCGGTAGCTCATAGCATTCCTATACATTTTTTACATTTTAGGTTGTGTGTGTGTTAAATGTGAATGTTTATGTTGTGTATTGTTTTTTCGTTCATTTTTTTTACTTTTTTTGAGCTTTTACCTAACCGTTATAGCGACGTTTTTGTAGATAGAATGTTACCTGTTCAGAGTCTCTGGTTTATTTTTGATCCCAATTTCAAGGTAAGAGCGTCAGTTCATTACATTTAAATTAAAACATAAATGATGTAGGTTATAATAACTATCCAAATGAATATGGTAATATAAATATAACTCATCCTTAATTATAAAAATAATTAGGACCAAAATAACAACACTGCATTTTAACTAACAATATAATCATTCAGCACTTTAGACAGATGGTACTTATTTATTCTAAGCTAGCAAGGAGTGACGTCAGTAAATAAAACTACCCGGTTCAGGCTATGTCGGGTTTACGATCTCAAGTCACCGCTACTTAAGTAAGGGTCCCTTAAGTTTGATGTTTAAGCAAGTAACACCCAAAATTGAGGGTAGTCGATGAAGCTTTATCGTCCTTCTAAGTGGTTGGTCTTAGGGATTAGACTGTATTAAACACGATTGAGACATGTCCTGCCAAAGTTGGTACCACTGAAAGCGTAGTGTGCAAAAATACATTGTTAAAGTATTTTGAATCTCTTAAATTCAAACATGTTTTAGGGCCAGCTTCTGCCCGCGTGATGATGCTAGTTATTCCAGTGGAACGTAAGCCTATGTCCGAGTCCAGCCAAGCAAATGCAGTCGGGATGTAGGTTAGATTGTAGGTTGTTTTTTTTTTTTATTGAATGGCGGCGAGTGCTAGTGATGTCTTAACAACATGGTTAAGCCGTGTGGCAAGTTACATTGAAAGTCGTTCAGCTGTTCAGACGTGAAAATCTAATAAACAGTCTGACAGAGTTATCTAACATTTTTAATTTTACTGTTGGTAGAAACTTAGTTTTTTGTGTATTGCTACTGCGAGTATATTCACAAACAAACCCCATTTCTGAAAAGAACTCTCGCGAAATAAAAGTAAAAAACAAGCTTTCGTATACTGTTTTAATTGGCTGTTGACAGGTCATCACCCAACCAATCACAACAGTATATACGCGCTCTTTTAAATTTTGAATAACAAATTCGAAATTTGTCAAGAGCGCGTACATTTGTTTTGTTTCAAAAAATGAACATAAGTGTTTCAATACTACTATATTGGGGTATTTGGCAAACAATATCGATTTAGTCCGTCAGTTAGTTAACCTAAAAATATTGGACACGTATTTTTGCTTTTGCCATTTAATAAAACAAATACGACGATGGCTTGAAATATCGTGTGACGTCACGCCGTTTGTACACTTTATACATACGTGGGACACTCAGAAAGTTTTGCGAAACTAAAAAAAATTGTTCTATACGTACATATATTTTTATTAAATCTTTTCAAAGTACTTTCCACCAGCCTCTATACAAAGATTCATGCGCCTAAACCAGTTATCAAAACACTTTTTCCAGTCCGCCGCAGACACCTCGTTTACAGCCTGCTCGAACGCAGCCAGCGCATCTTCCGGCGACGAAAATTGTATCCCTTTGAGCTGATTTTTTATTTTTGGGAATAAAAAGAAGTCACACGGTGCTAGATCAGGGCTGTAAGGAGGGTGACCCAGGAGTTTGACTGGCGTGCTGTCCAGGAAGTCCCTCGTTTTGAGTGCGGTGTGCGCAGGTGCATTGTCGTGGTGGAGCAGTAGCCCGCGGAGCCCTGTGTTTGGTCGCTTGTTGCTTATAACAGAGAAAACTTCTGGCAAACATTTGGTAGTATACCATTCGGCATTAATGCTTCTTTGATCCCGTAAGGGAATTGATACCAAGTGGCCAGTCAAATTAAAAAAGCTAGCGATCAAAATCTTACCCCCGCTTCTAGATCGCTTCACTTTGGTAGGCGTTGGCTCATTTTGAAACACCCAAACAGTCGACTGGCGCTTGGTTTCTGGGTCGTATTGATAAATCCAGGACTCATCACCTGTAACGATGTCGTAAACACGCCGAGACGAGCCTGCTTCAAATTTGTTAAGCATATCACGGCACCATTCCACCCGGGCCTGCTTCTGAGCATCGGTGAGGTTGTGCGGCACCCAGCGTGATACTATCCTCCTCACGCGAAGATGGCTGTGTAGAATCTCGTGAACGCTTCCCGATCCAATCTTCAATATGTGTTGAATCTCCTGATATGTAATTCGCCTATTGTCTTGGATTAAATTTTTCACTGCTAGCACGTTTTCTTCGGTAACAGCCGTCAAAGGGCGACCGCTTCTTTCGTCATCCCCCAAAGTTGGTCGACCGCGCTTGAATTCGTTATACCAACGATACACGGTTGCCTTGGAAGGGCCTTCATCCATGAATGCCATTTGAAGTCTATCGTACGATTCATCCGGTTTCAGGCGACACTTGAAATCGTATAAAATCATAGCTCTAAAATGTTCCCGGCGCAGATCCATATTTCAGTGAGACACAATACTTTGAATTAACTCGCAAAAAATGTGGAGGGAAATTTTGAAATTGGAACTTACTTATTTTTACTTATAAATAATCATATTTTCGAAAAACATTATAACTGGCCAGTCTCCCATATATAAAAACTTTTTTTCGCAATACTTTCTGAGGGGCCTGGTACATACATAGTGACGTCACTCCTGAACTTTGATGCGCTTTATCTTTGTCACTTATTATTTATTTGATAAAGCAAAAAATACATATTCAATATTATTTGATAATCTCACTGACGGACTAAATATAATTATAATTTTTCTACCCAGGAAACATTCACATTGCACAAAGTACGTAAGCGGCGGCGACAAGCTATATCGAATTTTCATAATAATCGGTAAATATTTTCAACATTCATACGTATGAGATAACACGACCTAGAATAAACCATTTAATCAAAGTGCGATCAAAGCCTCCTTTTTATCATCAATAAGGTTCGCAAGACGCAGACGTCGGCAGTAAAATTAATAGGTCTTAGTTCGTCCTCTTTGTAGGTCAGCTATACAAAGACTTATATGCTGATTTCAATGTGGAATTCAGAAACTATGGGAACATGCTTCTGGGACAAAAATCTAACCTTCTCCAAGGTCCAATCTATCTACACCAAAATTTATCAAAGGTCCAGTGGTATTCTGGTGACAGCGTCACAAACAGGTAGATAGACAGACTTAGTTCCACATTTGTAATATTAAGTATATACGGATAATAAGAGCCTTTAACCCAGCAAGTCTTGTTTTTGGGTTGGAAATCATCCAATGAATTCCCCAGCTCTGGGTAAAGCGAGAGGGCGTGTCAGACTTTTACTAAATAAAACCCACTTCTGTTCCTTCAGTTGCTTGTGCCAAGACCGTGGTAACCCTCTTTCAAATTTATCCGTGACTCAGATAAGCATCGGCCCTAGCGGACCCCGTCAGTTTCTACTAACATCTCTTTGAGGCGCACGTGGAAGACTACGCGTCGTCGACTCGGGCCTGGTCCTTATCGGATGACGTGCTACCCATTACTCGGCGTCTACTGCGGCGGCTAGGGGCGTGGGGGCGTCTCCGGTGCGTCTCCCTCACGCTTGCCGCCTTCTCCTTTTCGAGCATTATTGTTTCGCAGAAGAAGGTTACGGCTACTCATGTCTTCTCGCTCCGTACCGTGGACAATGTATGACAGAGGCTTGGTCATGGTCACTATTGGTGATTTGCCTTGATGGGCTGATTATTATGTGTGGTTATTGTGGTTAATTAATTAGCTAATTACTAATTATAATCCTTAGCGCAACACTATCTAAATATGAAAATGTATAGGTAATTACGAACCAAAATACATAATTATTCAAGAAATCTCTATGAGGAAAAATTTTAGGGCATTCAGAAATGCAATACAGTCACTTGCAAAGTTCATTAACCTATAGTCACTCCTTAAATCGTAAAGAAAAATTAAAGGATGGCACATTCAAGTAAAATATAAATAAACTTCTGCGTTACTTTTGTAAATTAATTCAAACAAGAATTTTCTCCTATCCAAACCTAGAAATGATGTTCTAAAGAACATGTTAGTTAATACAATTAAAAACCTGTGTCGTACATAATAGAGAACATTTTAATTTCGTTCAGCAATTACTGCCCATCGGGTTGGCCGTAAAATGAGTGAGCCTTAAACCTAAATATTCTTAATGCGTTGTCTGAGAGCGCTGTAAATTAAAAATGGCGCCAAGCTCGAGTTTTAGAGCCAGACAAGGTTTTGACGCTAATATACTTTAACTAACAGTGACAAAAGTCGAAATATCAATAATAATATTATTATAGTTTAGCATGTTGAGCCGATCTGAAATAAATTGGGATAAGTAAAAAATAATGATGATAGAAATGATATGATGAAAATAAAATAAAATTGCTCTAATATAATAATATTTGAGCTGCAGTCCACACACACATCGGTATACGTACATCGGAAGATTTTAACCGACTTCAAAAGAAAATGAGGTTATCAGTTTGACCCGTATGTTTGTCTGCGATTTTCTCGCGTTTGGGACCGATTGTGATGCGGTTTTCAGAAAAGTATTTGCTACATTCTGGAGAAGGTTTACAACAAATGGATACTCCATGACATCGTCTGCATGGATCCGTTATAATTAAGTATGTATATTTTGTACGTATGTATCTTTGTCCACGCATTTCTCCAAAACTAGTAATCAGATCTTTTTGGATTGGGTTAAGTATCTCTCAGCTTAGGTCATAGTGCAAGTTTCATCGAAATCGGTTAAGCAGTTTTCAAAATACGGAGCATACAACCGAACTCTTTAGCGAAAAACAGCACGAATGTGTAAATTGAATGATTATGGGTATTTAGTCAATCCCATAGGTACCTTACTATGTAACTTGCTCAATTTGTTGTGATTGTGAAGTAAAACTAAAAGGAGAGAAATATAAACTTTTTCACAAAAAAATGCAACTATTTTTTTATTTCAATTATACATATTTACCTTCAACAATCTTAAATTAAGGACGTGCAGAAATAAATCTTCTTTAATATTTAATAAAAAAAACGAAACAACAAAATCATTTTGTGAAACATGCAACAAAATTACAAAAAAAGGACAGTCGCCTAGGCTTTTAAAACGCACACCCCTAAAACGGTACATAGAAAAAAAATGAGCCACCACTAAAGAACTTATCCACAAAGAAGTAAAAAATATTTCGTAATGGACGCATTTAAAAATGTAGCGCACGTTTAGTGGGAAGATAGTTAGAGTTGAAATTTTCTTTTCGAGGGGCAAAATTTTCACTCTCGCCTCCTCATTAGTGCGGGAGACTTTTGAGAGAGCGCATCTCGCTTTGCAGCTGCAATTCACGTCCGCACACGTCTGGGATGTACATATATTTATTATGGTTAAGCTAAAATCAGCGTGGGGATTAACACTTAGGTAGATTCAGTGCGGTTTAGTTTTGCAAACCTGCAGGATTTTTTACACTATTTCATGCTTATTTTTCACGAAAGGCATTTCGGTTAGTTTAATTGGACCGAAATATTACGGTCGAAAATGAATACTAGTGCTAAGATTTAACAAAAGATACACAGATAATATTTAATAAAAACTTTCCAACTACGTAGTAGGTACACTCCACATGTCGGGCACAGCAATTAATTATTATGGTAGTAACACCTAGCTTAGTGAATTGAAAATAATTTAATAAGTGAAATAAAATATAATGGTCAATAACAAAACAATCATTCAAAATAAAATCTACCTACAAAACATATTATGATATTTTTTTCATAATTAGAGACCTACTTATATAAAACTGTGCAATGTGCCTACCATACAATGTATAGATTTACCTAGACTATTATGTCATAATAGTATATCCTTAGTTATAAAGTTTTTATTCAGTATTCTCTATATATTATTTATTTTAGCTTGTCGCTAGTATTCATTTTCGACCGCAATATTTCGCTTCAATTAAACTAACCGAAATAGTTAAACGGAATAGTTTATATCTCTAGTATGTTTTTTTAAATTAGTTACGTTCACTAGCCTATTAACAAAGCTTTTTAATAACGGTAGCTTCTTATCTAACTAAACAATTACACATAGAAATACATAAAGGTTTACATTTTTTGCCACATAAATAACAGAATAGAAATATGTAGACAAATCTGTACGACTCGGACACTGTGTCTAGCTCTGACAGAATCTCTGTTTATTCCTATAATAGTCCCTGAAGCCAACTAGGACACAGGAAATATGCTGTATGGGGAACCTGACGGTTCCTAAGGTTCAATCTCGGCCCTTTCCCTTTTCTTGTTTACATTAATGTGGGATAGAAATATTATAAGGAGTTAAAACAGAACGCAGCGGATGGACGAAAGTGAAGTTTGTGTAATCTGTGGAATAGTGTGTCTGTGGAAAGGATGAACGAATATATATTAGTTTTTTACGACGAATGTAGCAACGGTGTAATTTTGGGTGCTTGTTAAAAATAAAAGACTTATCACGAAGAATTTAGTTGTTTATTTTGCCATACAATCCCACAAATTTGGGGGCTCGTCCGGGATTGGCAAAATAACGACAATAGTTCGAGTTTTAAGAAGTTTCCGACGGAGAACGGCAAGTGGCGTTGTGCACGGCGGCCGTTTTACGACGGCATACGACGGTATCGAAAAACGGTGAGCTCGCGAAGATATGACTACGAAAATGACGAAAGACGAATCACGTACGGGCCTAAGCTCAATGTTGTACCTAACCTCGGATCTAATACCTAAATTCACCGGTCAAGATAAAACGTATCCAGTGACGCGATGGATACAGGACGTGGAAGAAAATGGAGAAATATGTGGTTGGACAACGTTACAACAGCTGCTGATGGCACGGAGATCCCTATCTGGCACCGCACAGCTTTGGATGCAAGCTGAACGCCCACACAAAACATGGGAAGAACTTAAGGCGGCCCTGAGTAAGGAGTTCCCTGACACCGTCGACATCAAGGTAATACACGAGCTTATGAGCCAACGAAAGAAAAGACGCGACGAGAGTTGCATCGACTATATGATGGTCATGAAGGAATTGGGAAAAAGAGGAAAGATACCCGATTACGTGGCCATTAAATACATCGTTGATGGCATAGTCGACCACGAGACCAATAAAATCATGCTATACGGTGTAACTACGTATTCCGATCTTAAAGAGAAGTTTAAAATCTACGAGACAGTTAAGGAAAAGATGAAGCTGGAATGTCCTAAAAGTACATTTAGAAACGAAAACCGCGGCATCGTACGTCACGAAAAAATGTCGAAAAGGTGCTATAACTGTGGTGACGGCGATCATGTGTCTGAATACTGTCCGCAGAAGGCACAAGGTCCAAAGTGCTTTAACTGCAATGAATATGGCCATATTTCACCGAAGTGCCCGCATAAAAAAAACATGGCGGTAGGCGGCCGTAAGGAAGATTCGAGTTCATCAAGATGGCGTAGTTCCGGTGTTTCCGGCGATAGAAAAGAGCCCAACGGCGCATCGACGAATGGGAGCGGGAGTGTCGAACGTGTGAGCAAGCAAGCAATGTTCGGTCAATCATCGTTCAACAACGCGAGTGAAACGTCATACTCACTGAATGACAGTGACAAGAGACTGACAGATGACGACAAAGACAGCAAACGTCAGAGTCAAATCGAGTATGACATTTCCGATGTAAACAAACAATCGCAACGGGAAAAACCTTTGAAGATCGTAGAGTTATGTGGTAAAACGACAAGTGCGCTTATTGATTCGGGCAGTGACGTGAACTTAGTATCTTCTGAGTTTTGTGCAAATGTCAGTAAAGTGATAAACAATAACATAACACTATCTGGACTTTGTTTCGCTAAAGTGGAGTCATTAGGTTGTATAACAACAAATGTTGTGATAGATAGTACGACATACGACGATGTGTTATTCTACGTGGTACCTAAAGACTGTATGCCTTTTGATGTGATCATAGGTCACGAATTTCTTAAAAATGTTATAACGGTTTTGAATGGTAGTTCTGTGTGGATGAAACCTTTGGAATGGGTGAATGAAGTCAAGTGTTTTAGCTGCAGTATCGACGTTGGTCATGTAAGTAATACTTACCTTAAAGAGGAGGTTGTTCAGATGGTTGAGAGCTATCAACCATATCAAATTAAAGAAGCTCCTGTCCAGCTGAAAATAATTGTGAAAGATGATGTCCCGGTGGTGCAACGTCCACAACGCATATCACTAAAGGAGGAAAACATACAACACATCAAAATTACGACGGGAGTGTCCAGAGGAAATGGGCAAGTAGAAAGGGTTCATCGTACTATAATCTCCGTACTTACAAAGATGTGTATAGAAAACCCTGCTCTGTGGTACAGACATGTAAGTAGATTACAGCGTTCTCTAAATAGTACCTTTCAGCGAAGCATAAATACTACACCTTATCAACTATTGATTGGGACTAAGATGAGAATGAAGGAAGACATAGAGATTTATGATTTGCTTTTAGAAGAAGAAAGAGAAAGCTATTCAGAGGAGAGAGAAAAACTTAAAGAGAAAGCTAAAGAACAAATTCTACAAGCTCAAGAAGAAAACATAGGAAATTTTAACAAGAAAAGAAAAGAAAATATGAAGTACAATGAAGGGGACTTAGTGGCAATAAAACGTACGCAGTTTGGCACAGGAATGAAGCTAAAAGCCAAATATCTAGGACCCTATCAAGTTGTAAAAGTAAAGAGAAACAACAGATATTATGTGAAAAAACTCTACCCTAATGCTGAAGGCCCTGGGGTAACCTCTAGTTCAGCTGATTACATGAAGGTTTGGCCAGGTGACAACTCCAAAACATAAAGGGGCGACAGTCGCTTGTTAATTTATTTTTTATCTTGTTTCAGGTTTGTGTATGAATGGTTGTGTGCAATGTTTTGTTAACACATGTATTATAATGATAATGGCTTAGTCCATAATAAGAAATCTGTATCTGAAACTATACCTACTGCATTGTCAGAGTGCCAACATGTTTGTAGAGGAGTATTGTTTATGTTATGTTGTATCATTGTGTTTAGAATAAATCATAAAAGCTAAGTAATGTTATGTTGTTACTTTGATGCTGTAATGGTGTACTAGTAGTTAAGTTAGATTTAAGTTGAAAGTTAGGGATGAATGTTTGTGTGGATGTCTGAGGACAGACATGGATCAGGATGGCCGACTGTGGGATAGAAATACGTGGGACACTCAGAAAGTTTTGCGAAACTAAAAAAAATTGTTCTATACGTACATATATTTTTATTAAATCTTTTCAAAGTACTTTCCACCAGCCTCTATACAAAGATTCATGCGCCTAAACCAGTTTTCAAAACACTTTTTCCAGTCCGCCGCAGACACCTCGTTTACAGCCTGCTCGAACGCAGCCAGCGCATCTTTCGGCGACGAAAATGTATCCCTTTGAGCTGATTTTTTATTTTTGGGAATAAAAAGAAGTCACACGGTGCTAGATCAGGGCTGTAAGGAGGGTGACCCAGGAGTTTGACTGGCGTGCTGTCCAGGAAGTCCCTCGTTTTGAGTGCGGTGTGCGCAGGTGCATTGTCGTGGTGGAGCAGTAGCCCGCGGAGCCCTGTGTTTGGTCGCTTGTTGCTTATAACAGAGAAAACTTCTGGCAAACATTTGGTAGTATACCATTCGGCATTAATGCTTCTTTGATCCCGTAAGGGAATTGATACCAAGTGGCCAGTCAAATTAAAAAAGCTAGCGATCAAAATCTTACCCCCGCTTCTAGATCGCTTCACTTTGGTAGGCGTTGGCTCATTTTGAAACACCCAAACAGTCGACTGGCGCTTGGTTTCTGGGTCGTTTTGATAAATCCAGGACTCATCACCTGTAACGATGTCGTAAACACGCCGAGACGAGCCTGCTTCAAATTTGTTAAGCATATCACGGCACCATTCCACCCGGGCCTGCTTCTGAGCATCGGTGAGGTTGTGCGGCACCCAGCGTGATACTATCCTCCTCACGCGAAGATGGCTGTGTATAATCTCGTGAACGCTTCCCGATCCAATCTTCAATATGTGTTGAATCTCCTGATATGTAATTCGCCTATTGTCTTGGATTAAATTTTTCACTGCTAGCACGTTTTCTTCGGTAACAGCCGTCAAAGGGCGACCGCTTCTTTCGTCATCCCCCAAAGTTGGTCGACCGCGCTTGAATTCGTTATACCAACGATACACGGTTGCCTTGGAAGGGCCTTCATCCATGAATGCCATTTGAAGTCTATCGTACGATTCATCCGGTTTCAGGCGACACTTGAAATCGTATAAAATCATAGCTCTAAAATGTTCCCGGCGCAGATCCATATTTCAGTGAGACACAATACTTTGAATTAACTCGCAAAAAATGTGGAGGGAAATTTTGAAATTGGAACTTACTTATTTTTACTTATAAATAATCATATTTTCGAAAAACATTATAACTGGCCAGTCTCCCATATATAAAAACTTTTTTTCGCAATACTTTCTGAGGGGCCTGGTATTATAAGGAGTTAAAACAGAACGCAGCGGATGGACGAAAGTGAAGTTTGTGTAATCTGTGGAATAGTGTGTCTGTGGAAAGGATGAACGAATATATATTAGTTTTTTACGACGAATGTAGCAACGGTGTAATTTTGGGTGCTTGTTAAAAATAAAAGACTTATCACGAAGAATTTAGTAGTTTATTTTGCCATACAATCCCACATTAATGATCTCCCTTTTATGATGGCCAAATTATCGGATATAATTCTATTTGCTGATGATACTTCGCTAATTTTTAAAATAGATAGGAAAGATACGGATGTCTTACATGTCAACGAAAGTCTTATTATTCTCACAAAATGGTTCGCAGCTAACAATCTTTTACTGAATGTGAAAAAACTAAATGTCTTAAGTTCTCTTTACCAAATGTACCACAACGTGACCTAAATTTAAATCTTGACGGCAAAAATCTTGAAGTTTTATTGGAAACTGTATTCATAGGTATTACTATCGATTCAAAATTGCAGTGGGCGCGCACATTAGAACTCTTTCAGGTAGGTTAAGTTCAGCTGCATATGCCGAAAGGAAAATAAGGCAGTTAACCGATGTAGCCACAGCTAGGTTAGTATACTATGCTTATTTCCACAGTGTTATGTCTTATGGCATTCTGCTGTGGGGATCAGCAGCAGATGTTGACTCAATTTTCATCTTACAAAAGAGGGCAATCCGCGCGATCTATAAAATGGGTCTTCACGAGTGCCCTAGAGAAAAAAATTAAGAGATCGATGTACTGACTCTACCTTCACTTTACATTTTGGAATGTATTTTGTATGTCCTCAAAAATCGAGGGTTTTTCAAAACTAGAAGCGACTTACATAATTTAAATACACGCAGTAAGCACGAAATTGTAATACCCAAATTCAGATTAACTAAAACTAGCAAGACTTTTCATGTAAATAGTATACACTTTTAAAACAAGTTGCCAAAGTAAGTTATAGAACTGACCAATGGAAAGTTCAAAAACTACATCAAACGTGTCCTTATTAAAAAAGCATATTATAAAATCAAGGACTACGTTGCAGATAAAAAATGGCTTTAGCTCCTTCTGCGCATACGGCTTCCCTGATAACTTATAAACGGCACAAATATGTGGATGTCTCTAACTATTCTCAATCTCATTAATTATTTTTGCTTTTTTTCCTTCTTTTAATTAGTCTTTTTACGATGGTTTTCAATCATCTTTATAGTCCTTTGTTAAGAATAGTTACAGCACTGATAACAACATTTGTGCCACATTTTAAATTTAATCTAGTTATACTTTGTATAGATTCTTTTATCGATTGTTTTGTAAATGTGTGAACATTGTAGGCCTTCTAGATGCTTGTGAACATTTGTTAACTATTTAATTCGTTTTATTTTCTTTTGTTTATATAATATATAATCTTTTTTTTTGTTTTTCTTACGATTTATGGTCGGGCCCACGTTGTCCCCCCATATCTAAGTACTAATGCTGTAACATGGAAATATTGTAAAACCAAACCATTTTAAAAAGAGTAAACATGGAGTTTCTTGCCGGTTCTTCTCCATAGGAAACGACCAACCCGAACCGTGCACCTTTTGTCGACGTTTTATATGTGCCCATGTAGGCCGACATGTTTTTTTTTTTTTTTTTTGATTTTCGTAAACCTAATAGGTACAAATAATTATTTCACAATTCATAACATAAAGAGCTTTTATTCTCCAAAGGGTATCGTATAGGCAATAACATTTAACCAGCTATATTCAAGTCCCATGATCTTAACAAGGATAATAGAGAGAGCCTGTTGCCATCACCCAAGCTCAAATCAAGATAAACTTGCCAATAAGAAATTCGTAGGTAATGTGAAGACCCGAATAACCATTATTTCAAACCAGGAGTCGAACCTCACATCACAAGCGACCGCTAGACCAACAACGAACGGGGCAATACTTGTTTTAGCACCAAATCACTTTCTCACCATTAATCGGTTTTGTCTCTAGCGCACACAATTAACATTTTATTCGCCATAATTGCCCGACTAACAGTTTCAATGCCTTCATTACGATCGAAACAAAAATTCATAGCATGCCTGTTATGTAATACAATCAATTTATTATTGACAAAATATTTTTCGCCGCGCTCTCGCTTTGTACAGTCAATGACACACAACGTGGTAACAAACTTTGAGCTGACCTAGCGTAGTAAGCAGTTTCAGATGAATGCGATGCCAGTTTATACTGGTAGTTGCCACTAACGAGCAGTTTATTGTACCGTAACTCGGTCATTGACAGAGAGCAATCAAATTTTCAAGTTCACCGATCTAATTGATTGATAACGATAGATTCTATTAAGTTCTAATGAATACAGGTGCAATCGATACTTTGACGAAACAATCTATTTGTTTACGTGTACGTGACCGTATGCTAATGCTATTGAAGTTTAATTAATAGTTCATTATTTCAGTTATTTGGTATGCGTAGTGGCATTGATACATTTTAGTAACGGTTGACATTGCTTATTTTGTTACTAAACACAAGACACATAGAATTTTGCACTTACTACACATTTTTGTTCGTTTTCATTGATCTCTGAGATTGCGAAAATTAAGTTCAGTTTACTTACACTTGCCTTCATAGTCCTGATTTTTGTAAACGCATCATCTATTTAGTTTGCCAGACTATGCAAAATCAAAATCAAGTAGTTTATTTCAAATAAACCGTGGAGGTATTTTTGAATTGTCAAACAAAAAAAACTCTAGTTGCAAATTCTTAAGCGTTAGTAGGTATCAATGGAGAAGAATTTGTAAGAAACCCCAATAACACTCTTTTCCAACAGTTTTATTAACAAGTTTTTGGTTACATCATTCTTGTTGAAAAATACATATTATATGTGAAATGTAAAAAGACGTGCACGTAAAAGTGTCAAGAATAACAAAAACAAAAAAAAAAAATACAATAACAGACCGAGGCAGCTAAGTTATGATCAATCCCAACTGATGGCGCCTGCTCACGAACAAGACGCATGGATCGGCACCACTCAGGCTCAACCATCATGAAGAGAACCGAATGATCCAACACATGTGCCACCATCAGAGAGAAATTAGAGAGAGCATGAGACATTCAACTGCCAGGGCACACAGAAGTCAAACCATCGACACATAGGTACAGTGATTGGTAGATTTACAGTCGGAACATAGTACTCACACACGAGCATATACAGGGTTCGGCTATAGATGCCGCTGAATACTTAGTTAGATCTATGTAAAAATAACTTAAGTGTATTTTGAATAAAACCTTACAGCCAAGAGTAAAGGTTACTTCTAAGCTAGCGTGCTTCATCATCGACCTGCAGCCTTATTGCGTAAGTGAATTCGGCAAGGCAAAGGATATGACTTCATGAAAGAGTATTACTTATTCCCTTTAAATAATTAGGTATTGCTAAAAAATATTTGACTCTTTATAAAAGAGTATCTTAATCTTATCGTACCAATGAAAGCGTATTTAAAGGCAATTTGTCATACTCTTTCATGAAGTCATACCCTTTTGCCCTGGTGAATTCACTTAAGCATCATCGCTTACCATCTGAATAGTAGTCAAATGCAAGAAAAAAGTCACTCAAAATAAAAACACCAAATTAGCAACCAGTAAATAACCTAAGTTCAATTAATTAAAATTATTCCAAATACACATTTTTTACATTTGTACGCTATTTGCTTTACTGACAAGCCTTCCTAATAAAAACGATTCCGGTTATCAAAGGCTAGGTGTTAATTGAAACACCCACGTTATGTTTTAATGTTTACTAATGCAATATTGAGTACTGTGTAGTCTTGTAGTCTAAATGGCATTTTCGGGGTGTTTTGCCAAAAGATTGTATTACTGCATATTTTGGGTGTAATACTGCTGTGATGGGTAAAATCATCATCATCATCATATCAGCCAAAAGACGGTCACTGCTGGACATAGGCCTTCTCTAAGCGTCGTCGTCACATTGACCAGTCCCGTGCATCTCGCATCCAGCGGATCCCCGCTTCCCCGCAACCTTCAAATATAAAGGCAAAAACTCACAAATTAATAAGAAAGCATCATAATTGAATGATCATTAGAAATGACGATCGGTATCGAGTTTTTTTTTCGATTAATAAGGTAAAGATAGTTCAACCCATCTGTGCGCGCGGCGCCATGTGTGTGTGCGCTGTACGTGTGCTTGTAATTATATATTATGCATTTGTGTGGCAGTGACGCGGTAGTTGACGAATGAGTAAACAAACACCCACGCACATAGCGCCGCGCGCAAAGATGAGTTGAACTATATCTACAGCTAAACAATTTATTATTGTGAACGGAAAATCAGCGCTCCATTTTAAAATAACCATTGTTGTTTCATTACTATTTGATGATGTTGTCCTTTTATTTATTTTTTTCTTTTTGTCCGAAGTAAAAATCGCATTTACACCACGATTGCTTGCACTGGAACTAAGTCTGCAAAATAAATACATAATACCTTTATTATACTTTTATTCAATAATAGCTTTTCTTGAAAACATCCCTTACTTCTTTGTATCACAACAATCCTTTGTAGTGTTGTGTGTTGTTGAGTACGGTTCCACGTCGTTTGTGGGCCTGTTGATAAACCATTCTCTACAAAAATGGCGGCGGTACATCACTACTCGCTAGTGACGCGCTCGTGAGATAAACGAGCACTATAGTAATCCGTTTTGCTCGGTTGACTTTCAAAACATATGGGGAAAAACAAGGGTGTTTTGTTTTGAAGATTTTTTAGGTAAAATGTATTCCTGCGTTCTTTCAGCTTTTAGCTATATAGGATAAGACCATTTTAGCCAGCTTTAGCAATATAAAGAGAGCTGCATAACAAAGTATTTTATTTTGCATAACTTTAAGCAGTTTTCCGAGATAACGTTTTATTTAGAAACTTAGAAATAGCTTGCATTTATATGCAATATTGTATAGTTATACATTTTGGGGTGGTTTTAATGAGGTAAAAATCCCACAATCTCTGGTCTTTTTGCACTTAAGTCCAGGCACCTAAAGCGTCCCTTCGAATACAAAAAAAAAGATATCTACAAGGAAACGAAAATCCAACCTGGTCTCCATGAAAAACCAATCAAATCAATCTTGAAAAAGACCAGCAACAAACATCAATAAATAAAGATTTATTTGGTTTCTTCGTTCGCGATAGTACAGGAAGCTTTCGAAATCAATCTTTTTATCGCAGCGAGCACTACGCTCAGCCGAGCAATTGATGAGAAAATGGACGATATTCGCAATAAGGCGACTGACCTCAAGCTGGATGAAGAAAATAGAAAATAATATAACGTGAAAGTATAACAGGATGGTAAGGAAATTAATAACGTTATGGATTTATGAAGTGGACCAGATTATTGCACTATTACATAATAGTTATTTATGCTACAAGTGCGGAAGGTAGGTGATTTCCGATGAGTGGCATTTTTATTCACGAGCGAGCGAAGCGAGTGAGTGGATAAATCGACACAAGTCGGAAATCATCTTACGTACGTGTATCATACAATATTTTACTATGCATTGTGCGAGGAAATAAACAAAATTAATAAAATGAAATTAATAAAATGCCGGGCTTATTCAAGCGCGTTCAACATATCCACAGATTAACTAATAGTTCCTCGGGCATATCTACTGCGCATGTGCGAATAGCTGTCACATCGTTACGCAATAAGGCACGAGCAAAATATACGTTCTGCCAAACATATTTAATGAATATTTAAAATTAATTTATTGATCAAAATCTAAGTAAGTAGTAAGAGTAATTAAAAACGCCTAAAATAAAGTATTAGTTTTATTTTACCTTTTCTATGAATGATAATCTGTACATAACTAATTTTTAAAACTTTTCTCAAATAATAAAAACTCTTTGCGTCGGGCTGACGTTGGAGATAAAAATTAAAAAAGTACAGGAAAGTAAAAAGCACTAGTGAAAAAAAGTGACACTTTCCGCACAGTTTGGCTGCTTGGAAAACCGCTCTTTTCGACGACATGCATTGTAAAACTAATTAAAACTAATATTATAAAGGTGAAAGTTTGTGAGTGTGTGTGTGTGTGTGTGTGTGTGTTTGTTCTTCACGCTCAAACGGCTAGAAGGAACTGGTTGTAATTTGGTACAGAGATAGATTATAGTTGGAAGTACCATATAGGGTACCTTTTTTGTTCCGGGAATATGTTCCCACGGGAATTTTTTTGACTTAAACGCGGGCGAAGGCCCCTAGCACAACCGAGATCAGCCGAGCAATTGATGAGAAAATGGACTTTATTCGCATTATGGCGACTCTCCTGAAACTGGATGAGGAGTATAGAAAATAATATTACGTGAAAGCATAACAGCATAGTAAGGAAATTAATAACGTTATAAATTTATGAAGTGGACGAGATTATCACACTTTTACATTACACTAATATTATAAAGGCGAAAGTTTGTGAGTGTGTGTGTGTGTGTGTGTTTGTTACTTCTTCACGCTCAAATGGCTGGACGGATCTGGTTGAAATTTGATACAGAAATAGATTATAGTCAGGAGTGGCACATATAATACTTTTTATGCCGGGAATTTGTTCCCTCGGGATAATATTCGACTTTCACGCGTCCGAAGCCGCTGGCAGAAGCTAATTGAACAATATGTCTGACCTGGTCGGGTCTCAATGGTTTGGGTGCACCATTAACACACACACATTTCGTCAGTTAGGTATGTTTAAATCCTATGTAAATAGGGAACGAGACAATTTTGCCTTCGGAGTACAAGTCCTTATACTGGGCTCCTCTTGAGAAATTCCAACAGTAAACGTAACGATAAAAGTGGACCCAGTACATTGATGTACCTAATGTACTGCATTCACTATTACCTATCATATCTCTAAGTGTGGTAAGATACCTTGATAATGAAACATTGGTTTATGAATTCAACTTAAAAATAAACTGAACATTCATACATTGAATAAGTTTTAATGTAAGTCCAAGTTAAAAGAGTATCTTCTCACCCTAAACTATGATGGATGGATGAGGATGTTATGATGGAAGAATTACTTACACCGTAAGGCAAGTAGACACTCACATACACTCACAACACATACATACACTACACATACATACATAAAACATACAACTCACATGCACAACACACCCGACACAAATAAGACGTTCCCTTTCCTCCCTTTCCAAATCCCCGAAGTGACTATGCTAAATTAATTATTTTATTGATTTATTTTTACATAATATACTCTGCATTGTTAATTTTACTATTTTATCGCTAATGTAATGGACGGATAGATGACCCCTGTAACACAGGAATTTCCTAGCATGGGAGTCATTGATCGTGTATTTTTTACCTCACCAATTACATCCTAAGTTAAGTGTCATCTGTAATTCTGTACTTTTTGTCAAATAAATTATTACTATTACTTGTTTACACATAAGATTTGCTGAAAATAAGGGATTCAATAAGAGATTAATCAGTGTCTCACTAAAATTAATAATTAATTTATAGAACTAAACCAACCTACATCTTAGCGAAGCTGTAGAACCCTTCAATGTAGGTACGGGCTTTATGTAGTTGATTTTAGGATATTCTCGAGAAACCACTAAACTAGAATCTAGGCGCGCTTTTATAACCAAAACCTTTTTGCCGATAAAGGTTTTCCTAACATTTAGAGCAAAAATATACAAAGTAAAAACACATTACGGAAAATGGCTAGAAAAAAATCACAAGCCTTTTGTACCAACCAAAATTTCCTCGTAATCTGTACCAGCATAAACCTTAACGTATAAGTAAACGTTAGTGGAACCATAAAGCTATTAAATAGAATATACAATTACCTACCAGTTACCATTTACGTAAACTTCTCGAGTCATCGGTTGTCCTCTGTAGCATCCTGTTTACCTCGAAAATCTTTTTTCTTTCACTGTTTCGCTCTACTTTTTCCGCGTTCAAACAGGTTAGTAGCAACAGGATATGTTAGAACCTTAGCTATGTACTTATGTTACGTATAAGTATTTTATGGCTATTTAGGTGAGCACGATGAGTAGGACGCAATTAGAGGAAATTGCTTTAGAGTGATGTGTCGTAGTAATTAGGAGAAAATTTATAGTGATTGGTTGCAATTGATGTTCAACTGTTGACTCATCGCAGACAGCTCCATTTGAAATTGCTTTTTTTTAGCTATGTGATGCAAGAGCAATAGTTGAATAAACAATATAGGTACGATACGATACGATATAAAACTCTTAAAATGGTGAAGGAAAACATCGTCAGGAAATCGTTCTAGAACCAAATATTCGAAGACATTATGTGACATCCACCAACCCGCACTGGGCTCGCGTGTTGATTAAGGCCTATTCTTCCCTCTCAGAGGGAGGAGACCAATGTCCCAGCGGTGGGAATGTTAAAAGGCTGATGGTGATGATGTTAATAAAGGTGGAAACACCCATATCAAACCGATACCAAGGCACAGTTAACCTTACACATCAGTAGTTACACTTGTATTTCGAAAATCGCTCTTACTAATACGACATTAAGGCGCTGTCAATGCCAAATTTCAAGTTACCATCAATGTCAAGTTACCATCCTTACCTTGTTGCCATTCAACCAATTCGCACCTATCGCTTCCAAACATCCTTCTTAATGCGCACAGCGAATAAATGGAACTCGATACCTGCGTATGTGTTTCCAAACGCATTCAACCCGAATCTCTTCAAAGTTAGAGTGAACAGGTTTCGTCTGGGTAAGCTCACTCCATAGTCGACTCTGTCTCTGTCACCTATGACCTAGACTAGAGTCAAGAGCAAACCCATCAACAAGTAAAAAAATAAATAATTGTAACTACATACTTTTTTCACACACCTCAGATGACAAAACTTAAACATCACTTTCGCCAGTAATAGATAACGTCTAACTACGAGGACACAAACTTTTGCCAGCACAGCGTTAACAAACTCTTAATATTTTATTTTTTCCGCGACGTCGCTCCGAGTAAACGTCACCTCGCGCCTTGTGAACCCATTATCATTAATCTTACAGAAGCTACGCTAAAGATAATGTTCCCGAGGCTTCCTATAGAAAAACAATATCAAGAATAATCAGTTATCTTGGAAAATTTAAGCGGGTGAAGTTGTGAAGACACACTTATCATGAGGGATCAAGTAATTTGTTTTGCTGACGATGCGTTGTAATCGTAAACGGATTAGAAGTGTTTTTGGTGGTGTCTTGTTTTATTATGTAGATGGAATAGATAGGAATAAAATAAATATAACGAAAAATAACTTTGTTTTCCGAAGTCGGTGTCTTTGGTACCTATTGTTTTTCGTTTGTTTACACCGACTTCGGAAAACAAAGCAATTTTTCGCTTTACCTTTCGTTTGACCTATTGTCTGGAATATTGTTAATATTCTTTTCTGCATGTAGAAACTTCTAATTGGCTTTCATTTTATTAGAACAAGTAGTAAGTAAACAATGTTTAATTACTACTTGTTCTACAAGATATGTTTACCAAACATCAGTCATGTTATTACCTAACTAAAAGTTTGCCAAACATAATAAGATAAATAATAAATAAAAGTCCATAAACATATCCGTATCCACACATGTTTACAAAACATTACCTAATAGGTACCTAAAAACTTTTCTGAAACATTAGACCTATGAAAAAGAAAATTGATAGTGCCAACCCAGCCTTGTCGACGCCACTAAGAGAAGAATAGAGGAACATAAAATGTACCAGCACTTTGTCAGCCATTTAATATATAACGTTTAATCGGTCCATTGTGGCTTACGTAGTCTTGGGCTATAAAGCTATCTGGAAGTCCTTTATTGCGTCACGAGCTATGTATAAACTATTTTGAGAACGTCCACTTTAAATACAAATAGCGGGAATATTTACTGCGGGCCATATTTAATGGAAAATAATTCAGGATTGAGAGTAGTGGTGGCCCAGTGGTATCGGCCACGACTTACAAGTTGTAGGTCGCGGGTTTCAAGCCCAGGCAGGCGCTTTACTTTGTGTAAATTATTTCTTTACCACGCTCTCAGAACGGTGAAGGAAAACATCGTGAGAAAACCGGTATGTCCTAGAACCAAACATTCAAAGAAATGTGACATCTACCAACCCGCACTGGGCCCGCGTGGTGGATTACGGCCCATTCCCTCTCACAGCGAGGAGGCCTGTGTCCCAGCAGTGGGCACATTAATAGGCTGATGATATGATGTGTGTGATTCAGGATACAAAATTAATGAGGTTGAAGCCCCAGGATTTGTCCAGTTAAATTTTACACCCATACGCGCATAAAACAATTAAGGAAGGTGGGTACAAACACATGAAGGTGGGTACCTTCGCGCGTTTAGTTACGCGCGCACAGACGCACGGGTAGCCGAGACTCTGAAGCTTGGCGCCAATACCATGTCTACGCATTATTGGAGCATCGCTTTGTTGCATCAAATAATAATAATACCAGACTATAACATTCCCACTGCAGGGCAAAAGCCTCTTCTCACACAGAGAAGATTGACAAATGAACGCGCGTTAAAACACTTTCCCAGAACAAGGCATAACATAAAACGAAACCAATTTCAAAATCATTGAAGTTTACAACAGAAATTAAACACGTAACACCGGTGCCAATCGAGTTGGGTCACATTTGATTCCAACCCTTCGTGTCCGGATCCTTTCGTAATATATTTTATCACGGCAATAAATGGCTGAACCATGCATAACATTGTGTCCGACCTCCAATTTATCTCGTCAGGAACAATCCAATTATATTTTTTCTGCCAAATAGACACATTGGAGTCGAACGTGAAACTGGATATATTGTTGCGAGAGCCCAGTCCCGCTTCGTTGATTTTATCTGGTGTTTTACGGTGTATATACGACTATGTCTGTCTGGGGTTGTGAATTTACATCATATAACGGTTGGCTACGTCTACCTATGTTGGTAAAACTGAATGGCTTTAAATGCACCTTATTGCATACACACATAAACTTACGCCCTTTTCCCATGGAGGTAAGCAGAACCGCAGAACGCCACCTGCCAAAATCCCATACTCCTTTTGAAAGAAGGAAAAAGTGTTTAAGTGTCACAAAACTACATACAATATTAGTACTTACAGCATAAGCATGCTTAACCCTTCAATAGTTTTTGTAGTTCTTAAATTAGTAATGACGAGAAAAAAAACAATAATAACATATACTACCTACATTTTGTATAAAACAGAAAAAAATAGGGTGGAAAAGATGCCATACAGATGCATGTCGTGATTGTGGCAAGAAGGCTTCCACTCAGCATAACGCTGTGCCGTGGGGTACCCAACAACACGGCACTGATTTTCAGTGGTCGCCTAGTTTTGATTCATTTGCGTTCATTTGTACGGTTACGAGTACTGTCACCTGGCTTTTTTGATGAACATCACCAATAAGATCAGTGTATGTTCTTCTTGGGCGTTTCTACTCACCTCTGCCTTATAAATACGTTTTGTTAGTCGTCTTTAATTCATACTCTCAATATTCGCATACTCTATAAACAAAATTGTCACTTCATCTTCTTTTAAACCACAACTTTGTCTTATAGCTACTAAGAAACTTAATATTTATGATGAATTATGTATCCGACAAAGGGTTGTCAAGGAAACACAAAAAGTACCCAAGAGTTCGCTTGAGCACCTTGCTTAGAGCCCTTAAGGGTCTTAAGCCCTTTTCTTGCATCCTCATAAGCCTTGTTAGACTAATAGTGAGGAAGTTTACGGCAATTTGAACCGTTTTAATAGTGCAAAGAAAGATAAAATTATGCTGAGTGACGAAGACGAGAACATAGACAATGGTCCACAATAACCTTGGACCGAAACAGATGGAAGGAAGTCTTAGGAAGGTTTTAGACTTTGTCCAAAAGTAGGACGATGCAGGCAGACACTATTCAATTACCTTTAAAAAATCATAAAAAAAAGCATATATTTGCATAAATAAGGTACGGAAGGTTGGTTTAATGAACAAAATCGTTATCTTAGTCTGCCTTTAATTTCGGCGAGCAAATATAAAATAACGTTACATATTTTGTTTAAGTTACTTATTGATCATAATCATGCATTCACTAAACAGATAATACCATTAAAATTGTATTATTGAATTAAATAAAAAACTAAGAAAAGAAAGAAAAGAAAGAAAAGAAAGAAAAGAAAGACAAGAAAGAAAAGAAAGAAAAGAAAGAAAAGAAAGAAAAGAAAGAAAAGAAAGAAAAGAAAGAAAAGAAAGAAAAGAAAGAAAAGAAAGAAAAGAAAGAAAAGAAAGAAAAGAAAGAAAAGAAAGAAAAGAAAGAAAAGAAAGAAAATAAAGAAAATAAAGAAAATAAAGAAAATAAAGAAAATAAAGAAAATAAAGAAAATAAAGAAAATAAAGAAAATAAAGAAAATAAAGAAAATAAAGAAAAGAAAGAAAATAAAGTTAAGAAAGAAAAGAAAAAAAAAGAAAAAAAGAAAGAAAAGAAAGACAAGAAAGACAAGAAAGAAAAGAAAGAAAGGAAAGAAAAGAAATAGACGTGTGGCACTCGGGGACTGCCGCGGTAAAGCTATTGCATAGCATTTTTATATCAACTTATGCAATTATAATGACTTATTTATTTATGCAGTATTTTTTTCCTTTGTTTTTTTTTCTGTTATATTAATTCAAGTTACACTTTTTGAGCGTGGTGACCGATAAGAAAACATTTTTTTTTTCTTTTATTAGATAAATGAGAAGTTAATATTGTTCAAAATATTTTTATTATCTTACAATACATGAAGGTTATTCAGGAATATTTATCATTGAAACTATAGGTTTATGGTAACTGAAATAAGAATTATAAGTTTGAGACTTGATATCTTCTAAATGTCTGGAAAATACCGCGTCAATGGTGGTCCCATATTTTGTTGTGGATTCTTGTAGATCATTATTCATTTTCAAATTCAATATTTCGAAAGAAAAGTAGTCAACCGCTCTGATAACGAAACAACCATTGCCACCTAGAGGCGAGTTGCTGAACTAAAGAGACAAGCATGATATTTCAAAAAGTCATTAAAAGTTCTGCTATTCATCGATAGATGGCTCGACTTTATCTTCAAAATATCTGGAAAATACCACGTCAATGGTGGTCCCATATTTTGTTGTGAATTCTTGTGGATCATTATTCATTTTCAAATTCAATATTTTCGAAAGAAAAGTTGTCAACCTCTCTGATAACGGAACAACCAATGCCACCTCGAGTTCTAAACTTTCTGAATTATTAAATTTAACCAGCGAATATTGTGTCGACATTATCTCAATATGTAAAACAAGACTGAGTGAAAACTGTACGTTAGATACGCCTGGATACACTTGTTACCGAAGTGATAAGGGATCGAATGGTACTGGTCAGGGGGTCGCTATCTTATTAAAGAATGATATTCCTAATACGTCAATATTTATTCCTCCCATGTATAACCTTGAATGTGTAGGAATCTGCTTAACGTCACCTGAGAGCAATATAATTATCGTGTCCGCTTATAATTCACCAAATCTTCCTTTGGCTTCCATTGATTTGGATATATTATTTGATTTAGGGACAAAAGTGTTAATCATGGGTGATCTAAACGCCAAACATGAGTACTGGCGATGTGATCAAAACAACTCCCGCGGTACGGTACTGTTTGATCATATGGTACTCCATGATTATCAAATGTATGGACCTTCATCTCCAAAATTGGTACATTACAATCACGCACATACTCCTTCTACACCGGATTTACTTCTCAGCCAAAATGTCACGTCTGTGTCTGAACTTCGCACTCTGTCAGCATTATCATCCAATCACCTTCCAGTGTTTTTTTCAGTGGGTGGTGACTTTACCCGACATAGTTTTAAACAATATAGATATTCTGAAGCAAATTGGGTTGAGTACAGGTCTTACTTGGATAAAAATATCTCATTAACATCTACTACTTATAATTCTATAAATAGTATTGATAAAGCAGTTGACCAACTTCAATTTGCCATTCTAATGAGTCTTGAAATAAACGTTCCATCGGGCCCTTCATCTGTTAAGCGCTACACCTTGCCAAGACGCGTCAAAGTCTTAATTTCTACTAAAAACAAACTTAGAAAAATGGCTGCAAAAGAAATGAATCCTATAACTAAGATGCAAATAAACAAAGATATAAACATTATTAAAACAAAAATAAAATTCCAAATCCACATATATAATGACAAAATATGGAATGATAAACTTGCCCAAATTGATAATCCATCTACCGATATCTGGCGGATTGTTAAATCTTTGACCTATAAGCCGTCAGTGATTCCTCCTTTAAAGTATGAAAGTGGCCAGTTGACTGCATCCCCAGCTGAACAGTGCAAGTTACTTGCTGACACTTTTCATAATAATATGAGTCTGACTATGAACAGTAACTGGCCTAGTGATAACATTACGGAGGCCGCCGTCAACAAGTCATCAAATAAACTTGATAACGTTAAAGATTTTACTCCACCAAATCTCGTACGTCCAAGAGAGGTAATCAAATCAATTAGAAAGCTCAAAAGTCGTAAGTCTCCGGGAGTCGATATTATACACAACTGCTTACTAAAAAAAATCTTTCACGTAAATGCTTAGTATTTATAACAAAAGTCTTTAATGGTTGTATGGCAATTGGCTACTTTCCTTCTGCTTGGAAAAGAGCCAAAATAATAACATTTAAGAAACCAGGTAAAGATGAAGCTACACCAACTAGCTATCGACCTATAAGTCTACTCCCATCTCTGGGAAAATTATTTGAAGGAATAATATCGGCGCGCTTAGCTAAAGCCACAACCACCTGCTACTGCCTGAGCAGTTCGGTTTCAGAAAGGGTCATTCTACAGCGCAGCAATTAGCCAGGGTCGCGGAGCACGTCACGCACAACCTTAACATGGGTAAATCTACGGGTATGATGTTGCTTGATGTAGAAAAAGCTTTTGATGCTGTTTGGCATGCAGGCCTTATACACAAGCTCTTAATGTGTGATGTACCTATTGGACTTGTTAAGGTTATCCAGGCGTATTTGACTGACAGATCATTCTGTGTATATATCGGCGATACTGTATCCCAACCTAGACCTATACTTGCAGGGGTGCCACAGGGCTCTTTGCTGGGTCCTCAGTTATTCATACTATTCATAAATTACATGCCCAAGCAAGCTTATACTCATCTTGCTTGTTTTGCTGATGACACAGCCTCTTTTACGTCAAGTAAAGACACCGATTTAATAGTTGCACGGCTCCAGTTATCATTACAACTTCTAGTTTCATATTTCACTAAATGGAAATTAAAATTTAATGCCACAAAAACTGAAGTCATAATGTTCACAAGAAAGAGGTCATTACCAAAAAGGAACATACTAATAGGCGATACGGTTTTACCATGGAGTGTAAACATCAAGTACCTTGGGGTTATACTAGAAAATAAAATGAGCTGGACAATAAATTTCGATTACCTCCGCGTTAAAGGAATAAAAGCCCTAAACTGCCTACATCCAATTTTAAAACGGCGGTCTAAAGTCAGTTCAAATACCAAACTAAAAATCTACACAACCCTTGTCAGACCATGCATTACCTACGCGGCACCGGTCTGGAGTAGTACGTGTGAAAGCAACAACAGCAAACTACAAGTAGTCCAAAACAAGGCTATAAAACTGCATTTAATACACCATTTCGGACTAATCTTAAAAACTTACATAGTCAATTAAATTTCCCAACATTAAAACAGTTCATTACAAAACTCACTTATAAGTTTTATCTTACAACTAACCCTAAACATCAAAATCCACTTATTTCTAACATTGGTCAAACACGATTTAAAAGTTTAAAATACATCGACACATATCATCGATACCGTCTCCCACATCACTTACTGCTGTATGAGTAACAAAGACGAAACTACTCGATGACTGGACTTTTTCTTAAGTTCGACACAAATGCAGGTAGATTTACAAAAAATCACCCTCAGTACAAAAAGTTCATTTGCATTTTTTATTGTTCGTACTTAGTTTCTTAAGTAAAATTAATTGTTAAGTATTAGTGTACTTTGTTACAATGTCTTATAAATAGTTTGTGTAAAAAAGTGCGTTTGTGTCTTACCATTGCGCTGTAAGTACATCAAAAACTGTCTAACGTAAGTAATATGATATCCATGTTTCATAACAAGTTGTTTTGCTCATTACTTTTAGTATACTTAAATGTTTTATATAGGCGCTATAGTCTGCAAAAAACACGCATTTATTACGTTTAAATGCTATTAGAATAAGGTCTAACTGTCATTAATTTCCTTTTATTTATGTGAAAATAAAGAAATTTCAAATCAATGCCACCTAGAGGCGAGTTGCTGAACTAAAGAGACAAGCGTGATATTTCAAAAAGTCATTAAAAGTTCTGCTATTCATCGATAGATGAATAGCAGAACCGAGTGGAATGAGCGGATGGCGGCCGGTGACCGGCGGTGTGCCGGTCGGAGTGGAGGGTGTTAGGTTTTTTTTCGTTACGGAATTTCTGGATTCGGTCTCCACGCTCAAGGCCCGCGATAGAAGCTATGCAATAGCTTAAAAACAGCTGCTTATGTATTCGTCCGATTTCGGAGCAGCTCGTCTCGATTCGTGCGAGTTTCGTAGAGTCGTACAATACGTCTAATCGCACACAACGCCGTGTCGAAGACTGCCGAACTGAAACGACATTAGACGATGCACGGCCTTCAAGCCACACCTCCTTGCCCGTCGGAGTGGGGAGCGTCAGGTTTATTCGTTACGGAATTTCTGGATTCGGTCCCCGCGCTCAAGGCCCGCGATAGAAGCTATGCAATAGCTTAATAAGAAAGAGTAAATAATAATCATAAGTGTCAATAATAATCATGTCAGTAATGGGAGAGATTCACCACACAATAATAATATTAATTTAAAATAACCGTGCAATTTAAAAAAACTTACAATTCATAATCTTAAAACTCATTTACACTATAATAGCATTTTTCAATTAAAAACCTCGTCAAATTATTTTTTAATCTAGAAAATGATAGCATTTTTATGGAATTTGGTATTTTGTTATACAATGTTATGCACATATTTGTCCTCGGTTGAAATAACTTCTAAACACAGATCGTAGGGGATAGTAGCTTGTTGCTTGCTAAAAAAGTCTCTTATGTTTGAAAACAAATATACAGGTTTCTAATATAATACAGGGTAGAGTTAGTACTTTACATTTCCTAAAGACTCACTATACAAATGGATAGTGAATCTTTTGGAACGTGAAAATATATAAAATAAAATAAATTCCCTAATTTTCATTCAACCATTCCAAAGTACCTACATATTTTAGTATCATCAATAATAACAAATTCTACCTAAATTTTTCACGTAGGTACACATTTTAATATCAAGCCAGACAGATTAAGCCGACTAGCAACCCACTGGGTTTGCGAAAGGGCTTAATTTCGTAATTGGTGCTCATTGATAGAATAGCACACCGACTGAGCTCATTCCGAAATGCGAACTCTCCTTCTGCGCAATCTACGATGTAATAATAAATTACGGAGAGTAGACTAAGCTATGGCAAAAATACGTTTTATTTGGTTACGTAGGTAGAATACGTAGGAGCAATAATATATACATAAATCATCAGTATAGATATGCCCTTAAAATAGAGAAGGTAAAAGATGCAATCTACTCCCGCGGTAACACTCCATGATATTAAAAATAGCATCTTTAAATCCTTCGAAGACATTGCAATAAAGGGATCATCTGATTTCTTAAGCACTCAGGATCATTGAAAACGTCAAAAAATAAATCGAAATAGAGCCAGAACCGACAAATCTATAATGACCCTTTCTGTTAGCCAACCATTTAATTATGAGTCTGCAAATAATTTCCACAAAAAAATCCAATAGCAATCATTACGATTGTATTCAGAAGCGTTGGATGATCGCCTCAAAGGACCATTTCTCGATTCAAATATTCCATTTGGGAATAACGAAACAACGGGGCGCAGAAACGCGTCCGGTTTCGACTGAGTAAATCCAATTTTATTACGCTAATAAAAGGCAATCCAATTAAAGCTAGAGATTTTTTACTGGCGTTGCTCCGGTCTGGCCCTGTAGGGCTCTTCACTTGGAGGGGTGGCGTGGGAATCAGCGTGCTACAGGTTCCAAATGTAACTGTTGCTGTAACGAGTACATAGCTCCTTGAGTAAATCTTGAGAGGACGAAGTAATGGCATGTATAATTTAGAAGCCGGGGTTTTAATATGATTAAAGCCCGCTCGGAGCTTTTATAGAGGAAATGAATAGTTAACGTTGAAATGGTTAGGTGTTACTCTTGAGAGGGTTAAAGTGGTAGGAGATATTTAAATGTTACACAAAATGTGGTTAGTTTGAATTAAATATTGTGCACAACACAATACTGAATATTGCCCAAGTTACATCAAAACATCACATAGCAAAGCGTGTGCCATTTCAAAGGACAAAAAAAACCACATACGCCAATGCTCATGAAAAACAAATTGGCAAAGTACTCTAAAAATGGCAATGGGTTACGCCACTTAAATGCACGGAGTGCAAAACATTCACACGATGGGTTTATGTAAATTAAATAAAGTAATATCAAAAGTATGATAGAGAAACCAAATGTATTTAAAGGCTTAATTTAATTTAAGCCATTGGCATCCATAAAAATTACTTTATCAAAAATTAAAAGGCAGTATGAAGACTCATTCTTGATTAAGAAGGAGAAACAAAAAGTTCATGTATTTTTACCGTAAAAATTCAATCTTCCAAACCCGTGTGCAAAGAAAACAAAATCTTCCAAAAATAAACAGACAAGAAAGAAGAAAAACATGAACGGCTAAACATTATTGCACAAACCACATCATAGCAATTTCTAGCTAAGCAATGGCTTTTTCGCAATTGGGAATAAGCCCGTAAAGAAAAGTAGCATGCAAATTCAGATAGACAAAATGGGACCCAATCTCTTAAAACAATATTTCCACAAATGCATTTGACTCCAGTAAAATGTAAAAACGACGTCGGTGGAATACCGCATATGGAAGATTTGCAGTAGATACGTGACCTCTTATTCACCTACAGCTTTCTAGAACGTTTGGGTCGAATGGGTTTCGACTATTTTTATTTATTTGTGGGAATATAACTTTGGTTCCAGATTGTGCTTCTTCGAAATTGATCTGTAAGTGGTCATACGAATTGTGTCATCAAAAATTCATATTTTTGAAACTATTGTATTGTGTCTTCGCATAGTGAATTTAAAGAACGTTTTATATTTAAAGTCAGACGTTGACTGAAGTCTTTTCTTATTCTTCGATCCGTATTCACCCAATGTTTAGGTCTTGGGCCCTCACGCTTCTAACTATTGTCTTCAGTATTAGGATTATGTTCATTAATTATATTGACTGACTAAATTGAAGAATTTATTTTGCAGATTGCAATGCCACGGTGAATTTTCGGTGTGTCTATAGTCTAAAAAGCAGTTAAATATAATGTAGATGTAGATTCAATCACCTAGAGGTGTTAACCTTACCCCGTTAAGATCTTGCATGAATATTTTACCCTGCAGTATTCAACATTTGTATTTCCTGTATAGCCAATATCTATTTGCTTGACAACAGATCATAAATCAAGAAAATTAACCAATATTTGAAAATACCTTGTAGATAGTTGTGTGCCTTGGAGTAAGTAAATAGGCAATATAATTTTATGATTATTTATATTGATAGTATTTATAATCCACAGAGTTATTCCTCTTTGTGATACAGCTATTAGCACTGTAATCAATATTTTGCTTATACCTTTTTTACCATTTGATCCTTACTTAACTAGTTATTCAAAACTCTTAGAGATTTTAAATAGATAATCCTTCTTTAGTATCGCCATCATCATAAAGACGAAACACGTGCAATGTTAGGCATAGACATTTGTCTCCACATCGACAGACTGCCGAGGCCTTCACCAGGTCATCGGCACGGATCGGGAGCTAATCAAAAAAGTTCACGTAAAACCTCACTAATTGATCGCACACAATAGTCTAAAGTATCATTAAAGTGTTTTAAAGTTAATTGAATTGCGTATTATTGCAGTGTGGCCAAAGTAGAACTTTGATTTTCCATTACTAAGGTCGGCCATCGCCTTACAACGCGTTATTATTCACACTGACCTACCCCAACAAAATTAAAAAAAACGCAATCATAACTTTGGTCAAATAAACACCAGTTTAATATAATGTTAACATTTAAGTTTATTAAGCATATAAACTGTTACTTCCAAGACTTCAAATTAGCAAAAGGGAACTTTGCACAGAATTTTAATGATGCAGTTTAAGTAATTTTGAGGCATAAATGTGGACTTATTAAATAAAATTATGAGCAATTACTTGTTTCCGGTTAGTGTTAGAATTAATAAATATATCGTGTTAGAAGTGAAACTGGAAGGAAGTAATTCACAATAAATTTTACAATAGCACTTTCGATAGTAATTATTGTTTATTACTACGCCTATTGATGGTATGCAAGGTCATGAAAGTTACACGGATAAATACATTCTCAATTTCTAATTACTTAACCGAAATATTAAAGGAACAATTAATTAATGTTAAATCTATACTTCTTTACTTAAATATAAAGAGGAAAGATTTGTATTTTTGTATGTAACGAATAAACTTAAAAACTACTAGACCGATTTAAAAAAAAAATTCACCGTTAGGGATGCTACACTATCCCCCGGTGACATGGGCTACTTTTATCTCTGTATTCCCAAGGGAACAGGTACTACGTGGGTGAAATCGCGAAACGTCCGCTAGTTAAAAATATTGCGTTGATACTACAAAAACAAATAGGTTTTTTTCATGTTTTATGATGGTTAATTTTATTTCTTCTCGCAAACACACCCGCTTATTTGGTTAATTTGTATTATGTCCAAAGTTGAGAACATCTAACTTCATAATACTTACATAGTTATAATTGTGCTAATTCACATAAACACATTTTTGACATAAATTCTGGCATTGACAGACACATACCTTATTAGCCTAATTTACGCAGCGAGGTATAGACAATACCTCGCTGCGTCAATCACAGTCAGGGTGGTAATCTAGGATTCGATTACTAGTGCTCATAAAGTGCTAAAGAAATTTCATGATACAGCTGGCAAAGGACTTCTCACAACTTCCAGGTCTTCACTGATCGTTTGTTTTGTATAGCTCTTCTCAGCAACATCGTCTTTAAATTAATTATAGAAGAAACAACTAAAAGGTACGAACACACAAAACAGAGCTTCAACCGTAACATCATTCTCAAATGCAAATTTATAAAAGGACAACACAATATCCAAACTCCAGTTATTCCAACAAGGGCACTTGTCCACTCGATTTCAGTTGTAAATCCTCAAGTTCCGGCGTCGTGATTGGTTGGATTAGTTGAATTAGAACCGAATTGGATGGTAAAAGTGCCAGATTGCCGACTCTGGTCACGCATCGAGTATGAAAAAGATACAGTAACATGACATTGTAAAAGGTTGTTATGTGGTTACATGCAATTTTCGTGCCCCGAATTTTCGATGTTCGTAACGATGAGCCCCCAAAATATTTTATTGCGTTCGTAAAATGGGTTCTCGTAATTTCCATGAGATTGGTAGAATATTTTGATGTTTTACTGGTAAAAGGGACCTTCCATTTTACATGGAATGATACAGCAAAATTAATCTTCGTTGTATAAAATATTTCTTCTATTTTGATTGCAATGATTTTGCATTTAATAAAGAACAAGGTTAATGTCAAATGTCGTGACAAAAAGATTATAAATGACATCAGCAATTGAGCATTAAGTGATCATCTTTTACTGCTATTCTATAAAATTGTAAAGATAAACATAATTCTCATCAACCCTGTAAAAAACCATGAAAATTGCCTTGATATCGCACAATTAGTTCTAGAAAGACAGGCTTGCAATTCCAGATGTTGCTCTATTATTTTTTGTATATGAATGAAATTCTTGTGTCTTCGGAATTAATAAAATGTGTTTACTTTTATAAATATGAATGTTAAGCGTATCTTAAATTTTAAATCTCTGATTAACAGATAACCGAACATAATCAAACCGAGGTGGTTATTTGAACATAATATCAAAGGTTCAGTGCACAGACGTGTTAAATTCAGTCTCTTTGAGGGATCTCCTCTGCAATGAGGAAATCCGTCAAAGAACAGCGGTGCCCAGGCTTAAGAGATTAGCAAACTGTTCCGACACCCTTGTTCGTCGTAAGGCTTGCTTCTATGAGGCTGCATGAATGAGGAGTGAGGAGTCACATGTATTATGTAGGTGCAGTTTCGAGGGGACGATGTTCAAACATCACGATGGTATGATAGATGCGTCAATGTACACACATAAACTTACGCCTTTTGATGGGACTAGACAGAAAGCACAGAACTCTAAGGCCCTTTCCTGATGACGCGATAGGCGATATCGCACATGAATTTTAAATGCGTATCGGTATGTGAACATACATGCAATTTTACTTAGTAATAATCGTTTATTGGTGTGATATAAATTGCATCGCACCATCAGGAAAGGCACTAACTAGCTCTATTATTAAGTATCATTGTAACTCTAAGAAAAAAGTATTGAAATAAAAAAATCAAATTCACATTCTATTTTTTTTTTTTTGCAGAATATGGGTGCGTATACAGGTGATAAAATAAATGAATTAAAAGGCATATTAATAAATTACAAATTAATTAATTATATACAGTATCAAGTAAATAAGGCGATGAATTACAGTAGAAAATGTCAAGCATACAATACTTTATATTATTACAATTAATATAACGAGAAAAATTAATACATGTCAAACAGTGCAAAAAAAGTTATAAAAAATATACGATTAGATAATATATTTTTTCTTTTTCTTTTCTTCTTTAAAATTTATTCTCAAGAAACTCTTTTACTGAGTAATATGATTTATCTAACAGTATTTTCTTTAAATATTTTTAAAAACAACTATTGTTAGAAATTTCGAGTAAGGAATTGCGAAAATAAAAGTATCTACTCATAATAATTTGCCAAGCCTTACCTCATAAAAGATTGGATTTCGAAATTGGTTCAACCAAAGTTAATCTACTTTTAAACCGTGAATATTGGAACAATCGGCCTTTTTAAGCTGCGCTGCATTGTATACCAAAGTCGATAAAACCTCAACAGAAATTTTCGTCGATTACATACGGCCGGCATATTAAAATTAAAAACCATTGGCCAAAGGCTTCTCGACCGAAAATTTAAATCCGCGACGTCAACGTGATTAAATTAAATCCTTGTGAACATTTCTGAACCAATTAATAAAAAAACGATATAAGCCGAATAAATCCGAATTATTCGAACCGTTGATTGCTTGTCGTTAATCACAGTCATCGCAGCCGGCGCTGCCTTCAATATTAATCATACACTCGTTATCTGCAGTAAATCTGGGCTGGCGCACTGAACACTAGTTAAATTGAAAATAATTTCAGCCTTAACCGGGAACGGGCCGTCCGCTGCCCCGTTAAATACTTGAACGTGGATTTTCTCCCGGCTATCTAAAATACAGGCTTTCGTTAATAAGATTGTGAGCATAATACACAAAGTAAATATCAACATTCGTACAGAATTGTTTTTAATTATTCGTATTTATGATTATTAAAGCTCCATTCAGGCAGTGCGGATTAATAAGAATGTATTAAAGGCTCGGCAGGCTGCCACTAATTACATCCGAGACCTGAGATCCTGGTCCATTGTCGATGCCCAACGCAGTTTTAATGAAGCATACTTTGAATCTTTTCAACGTGAACTGAAGATCGCTTGAAGCAAGGTGAAGCAATTTTAAAGTTTCTAGCTACACGGAAGAAAATGGTCGGGAGAAGTTTGACTGTTCTTAATTATTGTCAGTCGGTTATCGTGGCTAGTTGGAGTTCGGAACTCTATAACCGTACATCGTGGGGTACTGTTATCATTACTCGTGCTTTGTAGTTGTTAAATAAAATTTTGTTCGTAAGGAGAGAATTACATTACACAGTATAAGGGAGATTCACGAAATTTTAAGAATAGGTATTTGATGGAACTATGGTTCGCAACATAACAGTGTTTTAAAAAATATTTGAATTACAACTTTTTTCGTTACATTGGTTCGTTAACATCGACTACGAATATTTTCTGCAATGTTGACCTAATGGTATACCACTCATAGAAAAAAACAAAAAATGGACATACATTTTGTAAAAAACCTACATTTTTCGTTTTGATACAAATGTAATAGCATATTCAACCCACCGAAATGCTTCAGGCTAGGTAACTAGTAACATCCAAAAAATAATAATAAAAAGCTAGTACTTCGTGTTGTCGACAGCGTTTGTAGTATTTTATGCTAACTGAGTTTTTTACATTTCTATAAAATTCTAGCTATTTCATTATAAAAGTAAAATTATTCTTGTTATATTTAGAAACAGAGTCAAAAGGTTAGGTCACATGTGATTCAACCCTCCTGCAACTACTGAAAACATCGCACTAGCACCCGCCAAGAACGTAACACGCTAGTTCGACGCCCCCCTAAAGGTCGTAGGCGACTTATACGACTCCGCTCCCACCCGGAAAAATATTATTCATTGAAATATGAGTTTCAGGGCGTCCTCTGTAGACATACTTTACATTGACGACACAAATTAGCAGACAGCTTACCGCCATCGTACCAGTCGATAGATGACGACTCGCTTACCGTATGCTTACCGCGCGCTTCAAGCGGACGGCCCGCGCTGTGTACGCACGCAGACTACTCGCTTGAAGCACGCAGCTCCGTTTGAGGCGGTGTTGTGCGGGAGCGGTGTTGGAGCGGGGTCGTGTAAGTGAGCTACGACCTTTAGTCTTCAAATTAAACTGTCCATCAAAAACCACCCCATTTATCGTAAATCAAATTTGATACGCGCATGCTCGTAATTTCTTCGTAATACCCATTATTAGTGGAGCGATGCTCGAATCTGGTGCAAGATCGATATTTAGCTTAAATTATGCATGAGACCGTGGGAGGAGCCTTTTAAATTTGTTACTGTAACGGCTTATGAACTGTGAGTTACTTTTGTAAGGGTTTACCAATTTTATTCTGGACTTGTTTTTAGTGTTAAGCTGTTTATTAAATAAAAATATGCGTGTGATGATGATGAAGGGTTTGAGTAAAAAAATGTGTGAAATTTTATTTTAGTTTATATTTTTTCACAGATTTTTAAAAAGCTCTTAGCTATTTACCACATGTATGTTTCACGTCTATCTTAATAAATGTGTGTTTGAAAGACGATTTTTTATTATTTTTAAGTGCTGACCTACATAACAACGAAAGCAATATATATGAACTATCCTACCCAAACTTTAATCTAAATAAGTGCTAAACCCATACAAACTCCATGTTCGATACAAAATAAATAACACAACAGCCTTAACAAAACAGTTCAAGCGGAAAATCGGATATCTTGAGCCAGAGCATTGATGAGCGCTTACATATTCATGAGCAATGCCAAGCCTGGCACGGCTCACGAGTAGGTACGTTCACTAGACAAAATGACGGCTGTCACCGACTCACCACTGACGCTTGGAAACATTGTAGGATAGGGTTATTTCATATGAAGAAAGATTTCTAAGATTTATGGCCTTGGTATTTACAAAAATCACTAAGGCCCAATTACTCGAAAAACTTAAGTCAGTGTTACTTGCTAACACTAGATTGAATTGAAAATATGGTATAACAAACTGTAAATTTTACCTCGTGTTAGTAACTAACTCTGAGTACAGGTATTCGTGCAAATGTGCCTAATGTGTTTAGCAACTGATTAGCTGATTCCAAATTCAAACTCTACAGAACATCTTGTTGAATTTTTTTATAAATAAGAATGTTTGAATGTTTATATCCGTAGGTACGTGTGTTAAATAATAACAGCCACAGTTCGATCATCAAGGTTAAGCAACGCTTGACGAGGCCGGTCCGTGGATGGGTGACCATTTCAATATACCGAGGTTTCCTCCTTGCCTCGGAAAGCACGTTAAGCCGTTGGTCCCGGCTGTCATTTGAAGATTGACAGTCATTACGGGTAGTCAGAAGCGTGAGATCTGACACCAGTCTAGCCAAGGGGTACCGTGTTTCCCAGTTACTGGGTTGTGGAGGTCAGTTAAGCAGTCGCTCCATGTAAAACACTGGTACTCATCTGAAACCGGTTAGACTGGAGGCCGACACCAAAGTTGGGAAAAGGCTAGGCAGATTGATTGAGATACCTATGTGTGTTATTTTTTGCATTTCAGACCCTGACTTTCTCAATATTTTGTATGGGTGCTTACATTAGCATGAGCTTTGCCAAACTATGTTAGGAAGTAGAAAACGTCCGTAACTAAGGCCGAAACTACGGACTTCGAGCTTAGGGAGTAGGCCCCCTGGCACGATTCACGAGTAGGTGGCTTCACGACACAAAATGACTGCTGTCACGGATCCACCACTGAAGCTAATTTCAATTAAGGATAGGGTTAAGATGAAATAGTATTTTGTTTCATTTGAAAGTCACTGTCCTCTGCTCAAATAGCTGTTCGTAAGAATCTGAGCAAAAACTATGTATCGTTTGCTATCTATGTTTTTAATTAGTAAAACATGATGAGGATCACGATAGATTTCAATTCAGGATATCTTTATGTACTTACTCTTTTTTTTTGTATTTAAGCACAACAACGTTCGTAGGTCAATTACTACTATTGCCAAGCTAATCTAACAAAATAAGTAACTAGGTTTAAAATAAAAATAAAATGAATTTGTTAACCTCAATACTTATTTTCTTAAATTTTGGTTTTGACATAGACTCAGGCACGGGGTCTTACTGCTAAGAAAGAAAATTGAGTTCAAACACATGTCACTAGATGGCGCGATATGTACCTATCTGTTATTGATGTCTGTAAAATTAACATATTCTGGAATTTAACATAAAAATTGTATGTTCTTGTTTAATCAACTCTCCTAAGTAAAAAAATATGGAATATTGGGCTCTTAATTCACATTTCAAAGATAATTTGAACGAATCATATAAAAGTGATGGCAATAGATGGCGCATTTTTTAATTTCTGAGGCATTCCACTCGATTGTTAGAATTTGCATTGTAACACATTTTGGTGCAAAAAAACTCTAAAAACATGCAAAAATATAGGTACTATAAAACGAACCTTCACTGTATTTAAAGAAAAACAATATTCACGAACCTATTAAACCCTTTTACTTGCAAGTCGCTGCTAACACCATCTCTATCTATAAATGTGAAACAAAACCAAACGCGTTCGATGTACAAAAAAATATTAGATTAATCAGACGAAAACGCTAGTTACGTCGGCACGGTTTCTTTGTATGGGATGAGGCATCTGTGTGCTAGTATTATATTATCTGTGACTCAGGCAATAACCACATAAAAAAGTTACACCCATTTCTGAAATACTTTATGCTGACCGTTGGCGATAGATAAAATTAGAAGTTACCTATAAACAGGAAATTATTTATATTTCAGATAAAACTGTAATTTGCTTTATCAGATTCATTGGTCACGAACACATTTACCATTTTTTAGGGTTCCGTACCCAAAGGGTAAAAACGGGACCCTATTACTAAGACTCCGCGGTCCGTCCGTCTGTCTGTCTGTGTGTCACCAGGCTGTATCTCATGAACCATGATAGCTAGACAGTTGAAATTTTCACAGATGATGTATTTCTGTTGCCGCTATAACAACAAATACTAAAAACATAATAAAATTAATAGTTAAGGGGGGCTCCCATACAACAAACGTTATTTTTTTGCCGTTTTTTGCGATAATGGTACGGAACCCTTTGTGCGCGAGTCTTACTCGCACTTGGCCCGTTTTGTTTTCTAAGTAATATACGATCTAGCTATAATTTGTTTACGGACCTGAATTGATATTATAATATTTCCGTATTACTTTTAAAATGGGTAAAATAGAGTACAGTTGATTTTAATACTCATCTCTAAGAGTAATAAGGGATGGTTTCTGAAAAGAGAATTTGGAATAAAGAACGTTTTTGACAAATTTTCAAGCTAGAGTAGAGTTTGATCAATTTTTAAGTTAGATTAGAGTTTGATAAAGTTCAACTTCTTAGTCTTAATTCAGGAATCAGGGGTTAGACGCTATATAGACAGATTAGCAGAATAGACTAACTGCAAAACGGCCATTTTACATAAGTCTTCAAATGTATTTCTCTAAGCAACGTAAGATTCATCCAATGGAGTTTCTTGCCTGCACATCCCTATAGGAAATGACCAACTGAATCCGTGCACCTAGCTTTTCTAATCTAAGTTAATACCCATGTAGATCTATGTTAATTGAAATAATTTGAATTTATTTAGCTAGCTGTAGTTGTGTGCATATGCAACGCTAACGTCAAGTTATTAGTAGTATTTTATTATTATTTTCTTCTCTTTTTGTTTAAGAAATTGACTCGCACAGTGTTCCGTTGTTGTTGAATTAGGTAATTTACTTATGTTTGCAATATTTGTAAGTATTTGAAAACCATGTTCCTATTTATCAAATGAAGGAATTTACCTGTTAGTGCTTGTAATTATAATACTTTATATCTATAAGTAGTACAGTAGCGCTGGATGCATCGTCCTCACGTATATGATTTTATGTATGTATGTATGTAAATGTTGTAAAATGCTTTTTTTTTAAAGAGTAAGCGTGGAGTTTTCTTGTCCGTTCTTCTCTATAACAAGCTACTTTTCCAAATGGACGGTAGAATCAATTATTATTAATTTATTCTAAATTTATATTTTTGACGTTCAAAAGTGCCGCTTAATGGCCTAGTTAAAATAAATATTTATTGTCTTTGTCAAGTTTACATTGATTTTTGTACGTATCCTCTGATTGACAAATAGGTACCTATGAGAGGTTCTTATCCATCACAAAAGAAGCCATATTTCTTCACACTAAAGGATACACCGAAATAGAACAGATTTACAAGTCGTGGTGAATTTCAATAAGCACTTACCGCAGGATGCAGACATGCTAGTGTCGTCAGTCTGCAGTCTGCAGCGTCCCTACGGAGCCTCAGTGGCTGTACTAGCGTGAACTCACTTTCCAAGTTCTTAGCTGTGATGTAACACTGGTATTTTTGTTTTGTTTATTTATTTAAGTACACACAAAACAATTGACAGAGAAAAGAAAGAATACAAATAGAAGACCACAAAGGTATTGCTTATTTCAATAGAAATTTTTCCAGCAGCATTTTTTCTACATATTTAAAGGTTAACATATATGAGTACATATAACATATAAAATTACAAAATGGTAGAGAGGTTATTATCCTTTGAGCTGTTTCTTGAATAAATATACATTTTTTTAATCACGGATTTTAGGTAGAAGTGTGTCCCACAGTCGTACTGCATGAACAGAGGAGTGTTGTTGACTTGTGTTGTGAGTAGTTGTAAGGTCAGTCCAGCATAAGGAACTAGGTACCAAGGGCATATTCATATTAAATTAAATCTACAGTATTTGTATTATAGCAACAACGCGAATTCATCCGGTAAGACTGGAAGCTGACTACAAAATAGGGCAAAGGCTAAGCTAGGTAGATTGTAAGAAAGAAAGAAAAACGTTTATTCCCAAACTGTCAAAATTAGTTCCAAAGCACAATATTTTCACAGTATGGTAAAAGAAGCGGGCTCAGCAAATGTTGAACAGTGTGCAGCATGGCTACTACGCTGCTTTAGACCCTGCTCTGATTTATATATTTATAGTATGTGAATAAAATGCTTTAGAATCAGTTTAGTTTCAGACGTTCTATGAAAGCATATACCTTACATCTGGTAGACGTTCCCTACTGGACTTGGGTATCTCATTGCTAATTCGTAAAATAAATAAATTACGTTGTTGCCCTTCCAAAATAAGCGAACAAAACCTCCAAAGAGACAGTCCTACTAAATCACGTTTATAACTAGAACATTCCTGTCTAAGTGCCTTACATAAGTTTTCATAATACTTCCAAAAAAGTAAACAGTTTTAATTCAAGTCCAACCAGTGGGCCACAGTGTTGACTTTGAGCCGAAAATGTTATGAATGCTTGAAAACCGAATCGATTTAAACACAGCTAAACTTTTAATAGTCCAGCATTCGGTATTTTCCTTCCCAATTGCTTCACAACTGGTTTGTCAAAATGAGTAAATTACGGCTTAGACAATCATTATTTTATGGATCTATTAGTCACAACAAATACTGATCCTAAACTAACTCCAGCTGTAAAGCCTTACTATACGAAAATTACTTAGTAACAAATGACTTACATATTTGGAGGTAAAGTCCCACATACCTCCATAGAAAAGGGAGGATCCTCCGACCAGACGGGTGTTGTGTCTAGTCCGGGCAACTGCCCAACGGTTATTGTCGGACTGTTGTATGCGTTCAAATCGCGCCGAAAACTTTGCTTGCGCGATACAGAATTTGTATGACGCCATGTCATTAGTTCGTAAGTGACGGCGTCACATCACTCCCCTCCGGAGACCGGGGGTCAATAGCAGGTTGAGTCGTCCATGATGCGTGCCAGGCCAGTGGAAGGTTGGTTCCCTTGAGTCGAAACTGGAAGTCGCAGAGTTCGCGGTGAGTCTGAAATGTATGCGGTGGTCCCCCAGTGAATCGGGGTGATAATGTCCCAAGTGGTAAGGTGGGACAGTGCTGCTGGCTCCAGTGAGTCGGAGCGGTGCTGAGTGGCATAGTGGTTTGACTGCTGGTTTCGACCAGGAGAGCATCTTCAACGCTCTACTTTGTTGACCGGCTGAAGGTGCAGTGTGCTGTGCCAGGGTCGCTGATGTGATTGAAGATGATGATAGAAGCTAAGGGTCATGACAAGGAATGCGCGTTCGCTGCATGCTGGTGTTCAGAATACCCCGTAAATGACTCGCTGCTCTAAAGCTTGAAGAAGTGATGATGAAGTCACGATGTAGTAGTGAAGATATACGTCTGCGCTGACGTTCATGTTCGAAGGTCACCATTTTGGAGATATAAAATTCCATAAACCTCTATAGAAAAGGCAGGATCCTCCGACCATACGGGTGTTGTTTGGTCCGGGCAACTGCCCTGCGGTTATTGTCAGACTGTTGTATGTGTTCAAATCGCGCCGAAAACTTTGCTTACGCGGTACAGCCTTTTTGTGACGTGCCTAGTTCGTAAGTGGCGGCGTTGATGCCACTACTATATTTGAAAACGTTGGGCTTAACTGTTGGCTATGCGCGCGTAAAAGTCACAAATGATCCCGAGAGAACTCCCTAATATCCGTATGTAAAAAATATTCTAGATGCCAAATTACTTCAAAATCTGAACAGATGTTAAGACGCTATTGAACAACAAAAGTTCAAACTTTCACATTTATAATACTATACATAGACTAGGAAAGTAAGGTAATAGGATGGTAGGATTAAATATGAAGACGGATAAAAATAATGTACTGTACAAATCTTGCTAAACTTACAAAATACGAACGTGAACTGCACCAAATGCGTAGAAACTGGTTATCAAATCGGCATCTAAATAATTATACAAATGAATAAACCTGATGCTTCTGGCTATCTAAACAACTACACAAACCAAGAGGAATGAAATAATAACGACAGGCGTCGTGGGGCATCTAGTTGGAACCAAGTTCCTTTCGCTGCAAAAAGAAATTTTGTAAAATCGTATCGAACTATAGCGATCGGACTCTTTTTCTCGTGAAGCTCCCATCCGCCAAACGCACGATACGGAACCTAGTTCGAAAAATGCGCAACCAAATAAATAATGTAACATAAATGAAGCAAGAGCTGAATATTCACTTCGATGATTGACACTCGAAAAAGTACATAATTCAAGTAATCTCGTCAGAATTCACACCTGTGAATGGCATCTCTTGTCACTCAAAGACTGTATTGCGCCGAGTTTGTTGCTCCACCTTTTGGGTGCTACGACAAAACAAAAATAGGAGGTATATACTTACAAACTCACGCGTTTTTCCCATGGGACTAGGCAGAAACTGCAAATGCTTCCTGCTCCGATCCTTATATACTTCTTTTGCTTCCTAGTGACCTTTCTTTATTTATCGCAACGTTTGATGACCCCTTCAATCGCATAAGTTAACGTTTCAATGTTAACGTGTCAAAATTAAAAAAATATTGTGAAAAAAAAATATCGTGTCGAAATATTATCTTCGTCACTGTCTTCTAAACACGTACTTGCGATGCGAAAGATATCTTGTGTATTACTGACACCTGTACATAACGTGGAAAATGTAATCAGACGGAAAATTAAAATACCCACATCACCTAGCCTTGGTCTAAAACCAATGACTTGTCCTACGTGAATAAACCTTTAATGTCTAATAATACTAAATTATGAATGTTAATCTAGAACTATTGATACAGAATGTTATCTTAACCACAAAAATATACCTCTATTAAATTCGGCTAGCATAATAATTAAGTAACAGGCACTGTATCAAGGTTGTACGGGTTCTCGGGTACCCTAATAGCTTAGGTTTCGCAACACCCAGCTGTTCCAGTTTCTAGTCTAAAGTCAAAGTACAAATTATTTAGGATTTGTGTGTCATAATATTTGATCTTATAATGGTTACACGGGCGTTAGGAATTTTACCCTGAACCAGTCCGCTACAATTACGTAGATACTATCTAATACTGTGAACTTGCAGCTGAACCATTAGTCTGCTGACAACAATAGCTGAGATGTCAATAAGTTCTGTCATAAAGATAAATGCAATTAACTAGAGAACAATTACCATAAAGAGTTTATCAAACTCTTAATTGTTTTGAGTCTGACGTTTATATTCAAATTACGTCCTATCGCATATGGGAGTGACACGGCTATTGCAAGCCCAAGTTTTATTGCAAAAAGCAGCTAGTTGTCAACAGTGAATCACTGTCTGCCATTCAGTTAACAGTCGCACGGAATTTGAAATTAAAATTGGAACGTTCAATTTGAATAGCACGTGCTTTGGAAGTAGGAGAGGCGGTGCGGTCGCATAGCGACGCGCGCTTGCGCAACCGTGAAGCAGGTTCCTGCGGGAACCAATGAAATGCCAAACGTTAATGCATTCATGCAAAACTGGTCTATTAAATACTTTATAGCAATTTACCACAGCGACACAATTAACGCTATTGTTTTTCTCTCGCTTTTCAAAATAAATTGAGTGCCGCCGTAATTATCAACAAATAAAATTGGGCGATAAAATAAATTTCGATAATTAAGAGCATGCGAACCTTAACAACGGCTCGTAAAGCACGATATCTTGAACCATGTACCTATCTCTTTAACGCAATCAAGTCCGAGATTTAAATCCTAGGAGCACGCCAACAGTGCACGTTGAATTTCGACACAGGCCATTCGTTACACGAAATAATTGTCAATATCAAACGGGCGTGCTGTTTCCGATCGTTTCCGATTTATCTAGACGGATAATACTGTAATAGTATAATAGGAAATCCTGCCTATATTAGGTGCCTTTCCAAATCGCAATGATAATAAAGTTGCGAAATGTCGAGCGATACTGTGGGAGTCAGTCGTCGAGGTTAATGTCGTGGGGAGGGGATCTAAGATCTTATTCAGCGGACCTTTGAGCTGGACACCGAGCACGTAACGTTAATTCACACGTCGCTTTTGAACCGGCTGTATTATATTAAATGCACCTGGGTACAACGTACCCTATGTGGATGTTCCTCTGTACGAATATTAAAGCTTTGTTGTATTCTTAATGATTGTGTCCGAAGATAATATTACGACTTGCGTGCAAATACGATTAGCAATTTAAGTAAATTTACTTGTTTGTATTGTGACAATGGCTTACCCTCTAACAAATAAACGCAGAATAAAGTTATACCAGGTATAAACCTATGAAAATATATGGGTATACCTTTGTTATACCTGGTATAACTTTATTCCGTGTTTATTAGTAAGAGGGTTAGTCTTTACTTTAGGGTCATACAAAGTAATAATATTTCTCAATTAAAGAAGTTATACAAAATAAAGTATAGGAAACACAAATAAGAGCTGTGTAATTATTTTTTTTAAATCGCATTATATGCCGACTCATTAGCGCGTTACCTATGGGGCCTAACGCTGTCCCTTGAGGAAACCTTAGCTAATTTTTAGGAGATTGTACAAATGTAATTAAATGTTAGTGTTTTACCAGGAGTTTTGCAAAATTATAGACTTTACAATTAATTTTAGCTTAGTAAACTAACAACTAACAATCCTTAGTAAAATACAAATATTACAACGGCACACACCAAAAGGCATAACTCAAAACGCACATTCGTCACCAAGGCAAGACTTTTCATGCCAATGCCGAGCAAAGCCCTATTCTATCGACTCTGTAATATTTAAATGTTTTCATTAATATTTCTATGAAGCGTAGCAACGTCTTCGAAACAAATCTGAAATCACGGCAGGTATTCGCATAATAGATAATAATAAATTAACACAAGTTTCATATCCGAACGGAAGTGGTCGGAGAAATTCACCACTAAAACTTTATTCCACTGTTAATTTGTCCAACATACGCCACTATACTTTTGTTGTAAGAATTTTCAATAGAATTCCTGTGGTTTCATAGATTTAAATTTTATGTTCAATTTGTTACTTGGTTGTGATATGAAATGAACTGTGATTGAATGAATATTCATGATAGACATAATGTAGGAACATAAAAATCCAATGCTGAATACTAAAGCTGCATCAATAAACAGTGTCAACAAACAAATCATGGACTTTTTTTCCATAGTCCTCATAATAATTGACAGGCTGATTTGTAATTTGTGAACCAGGTCACCATTTGTGCTTTTAGGTTACTAGAACGGCATCCTAGATGCTCAGATGGTAGGAATGAAAAGTGTTTTACAGAAGATGATGATGATGCAGAATTCTTAGATACGCAACGCGTTTCTTTATCTATGTATAGTCTTTCTACGACTACGGAGGGAGATAGATAGTCACTCCATGTACTATACGACGTCAATAAACATGTCAAAAGATTCAGTTAATAATAAGATGAGTACTTCCTAGGCTACCGATTTCCGATCGTCAGAAAAGATCGCCTCAGGCGAGGTCAAGGTCAAGAGCGGGCTCATCAGGAATGAAATGATAAAATCTATTAAAATGTTTAATAATAACAATATTAATGAATTAGGATACCGGTAAGAGTTACATAACCCTTAAATCCCCAGTTTATACTTTCATATAATTCGCATTTTTCAAATTTCTTCCTATATCACCTTGACATTTACCACCCTATAACTCTACAAATAACATAACCCAGCTAATACTACAACAGCGTTATACCATTACACGTCCGATAGGTTCAGTCGTAAATACCAGCCACACACGGACGTAAATCAATTACCCACGACAGAACGTCAAACTAGCTTTATTGTTGGCTACGTGTTTACGGGAGTTTTCAAACGATCACTAACACGTGAACGGGTTACGTTGGCTAACGATCCCGATATTTACTTTTAACTGGTGTTTGGACAATTTTTTTCCTGGATTTTTTCTTACCGGCATCGTACCAGTCGACAGATGACGACTCGCTTACCGTATGCTTACCACGCGCTTCAAGCGGACGGCCCGCGCGGTGTACGCACGCTGACTACTCGCTTGAACTTGAAGCACGCAGCGAAGTTTGAGGCGGTGTTGTGCTGGAGCGGTGTTGGAGCGGGGTCGTGTAAGTGAGGTACGACCTTTAGTCTTCAAATTAAACTGTCCATCAAAAACCACCCCATTTATCGTAAATCAAATTTGATACGCGCATGCTCGTAATTTCTTCGTAATACCCATTATTAGTGGAGCGATGCTCGAATCTGGTGCAAGATCGATATTTAGCTTAAATTATGCATGAGACCGTGGGAGGAGCCTTTTAAATTTGTTACTGTAACGGCTTATGAACTGTGAGTTACTTTTGTAAGGGTTTACCAATTTTATTCTGGACTTGTTTTCAGTGTTAAGCTGTTTATTAAATAGAGATTTGCGTGTGATAATGATGAAGGGCTCGAGTAAAAAAAATGTGTGAAATTTTATTTTAAGTTAATATCACAGATTTTTAAAAAGCTCCTAGCTATTTACCACATGTATGTTTCATCTATCTATCTTAATAAATCCGGGTTTCAAAGACGATTTTTTTATATTTTTAATTGCTGACCTACATAACAACGAAAGCAATATATATATGAACTATCCTACCCAAACTTTAATCTAAGTAAGTGCTAAACCCATACAAACTCCATGTTCGATACAAAATAAATAACACAACAGCCTTAACAAAACAGTTCAAGCGGAAAATCGGATATCTTGAGCCAGAGCATTGATGAGCGCTTACATATTCATGAGCAATGCCAAGCCTGGCACGGCTCACGAGTAGGTACGTTCGCTAGACAAAATGACGGCTGTCACCGACTCACCACTGACGCCTGGAAACATTGTAGGATAGGGTTATTTCATATGAAACTGCTGTTTCTAAGATTTATGGCCTTGGTATTTACAAAAATCACTAAGGCCCAATTACACGAAAAACTTAAGTCAGTGTTACTTGCTAACACTAGATTGAATTGAAAATATGGTATAACAAACTGTAAATTTTACTCTGAGTACAGGTATTCGTGCAAGTGTGCCTAATGTGTTTAGCAACTGATTAGCTGATTCTCAAACTCTACAGAACATCTTGTTGATTTTTTTATAAATAAGAGTGTTTGAATGTTTATATCCGTAGGTACGTGTGTTAAATAAAAACAGCCGCACAGGTCGACCATCAAGGTTAAGCAACGCTTGACGAGGCCGGTCCGTGGATGGGTGACCATTTCAATATACCGAGGTTTCCTCCTTGCCTCGGAAAGCACGTTAAGCCGTTGGTCCCGGTTGTCATTTGAAGATTGACAGTCGTTACGGGTAGTCAGAAGCGTGAGATCTGACACCAGTCTAGCCAAGGGGTACCGTGTTTCCCAGTTACTGGGTTGTGGAGGTCAGTTAAGCAGTCGCTCCATGTAAAACACTGGTACTCAGCTGAAACCGGTTAGACTGGAAGCCGACCCCAAAGTTAGGAAAAGGCTAGGCAGATTGATTGAGATACCTATGTGTGTTATTTTTTGCATTTCAGACCCTGACTTTCTCAATATTTTGTATGGGTGCTTACATTAGCATGAGCTATGCCAAACTATGTTAGGAAGTAGAAAACGTCCGTAACTAAGGCCGAAACTACGGACTTCGAGCTTAGGGAGTAGGCCCCCTGGCACGATTCACGAATAGGTAGCTTCACGACACAAAATGACTGCTGTCACGGATCCACCACTGAAGCTAATTTCAATTTAGGATAGGGTTAAGATGAAATAGTATTTTGTTTCATTTGAAAGTCACTGTCCTCTGCTCAAATAGCTGTTCGTAAGAATCTGAGCAAAAACTATGTATCGTTTGCTATCTATGTTTTTAATTAGTAAAACATGATGAGGATCACGATAGATCTCAATTCAGGATATCTTTATGTACTTACTCTTTTTTTGTATTTAAGCACAACAACGTTCGTAGGTCAATTACTACTATTGCCAAGCTAATCTAACAAAATAAGTAACTTGGTTTAAAATAAAAATAATAAATTATAAAATGAATTTGTTAACCTCAATACTTATTTTCTTAAATTTTGGTTTTGACATAGACTCAGGCACGGGGTCTTACTGCTAAGAAAGAAAATTGAGTTCAAACACATGTCACTAGATGGCGCGATATGTACCTATCTGTTATTGATGTCTGTAAAATTAACATATTCTGGAATTTAACATAAAAATTGTATGTTCTTGTTTAATCAACTCTCCTAAGTAAAAAAATATGGAATATTGGGCTCTTAATTCACATTTCAAAGATAATTTCAACGAATCATTTAAAAGTGATGGCAATAGATGGCGCATTTTTTAATTTCTGAGGCATTCCACTCGATTGTTAGAATTTGCATTGTAACACATTTTGGTGCAAAAAAAGCTGTAAAAACATGCATAAATATAGGTATTATAAAACGAACCTTCACTGTATTTAAATAAAAACATATTCACGAACCTATTAAACCCTTTTACTTGCAAGTCGCGGCTAACACCATCTATCTATAAATGTGAAACAAAACCAAACGCGTTCGATGTACAATAATATTAGATTAATCAGACGAAAACGCTAGTTACGTCGGCACGGTTTCTTTGTATGGGATGAGGCATCTGTGTGCTAGCACGGGGTCTCATTGCTAAGAAAGAATATTTGGTTCAAATAAATCTCACACTCACACACTTTGGTTCAATAGAATTGTGTGTAAAATTAACATTATCTGGAATTGAACATAAACATTATATGTTCTTGTTTAATTAACTCTCCTAAGTACAAAATTATGGAATATTGGGCTCTTAATTCACATTTCAAAGATTATTTGAACGGATCATTTAAAATTGATGCCATAGATGGCGCATTTTTAAATTTCTGAGGCATTCAACTCGATTGTAAAAATTTGCATTTTAACACATATTGGTGCAAAAAAACTGTAACAACGTGCAAAAAAATACTATAAAACGAACCTTCACTGTATTTAAAGAAAAAAACATTCACGAACCTCGTAAACCCTTTTACTTGCAAGGCGCTGCTAACACCATCTATTGCCGTGAAACGGGATCAAACGCGATTCATGTACTCACAAAAATAACAAGATTAAGCAGATGAAAAACGCTAGTTACGTTGGCACGGTTTTTTTGTATGGGATGAGGCATCTGTGTGCTAGTATTATATTATCTGTGACTCAGGCAATAACCACATAAAAAAGTTACACCCATTTCTGAAATACTTTATGCTGACCGTTGGCGATAGATAAAATTAGAAGTTACCTATAAACAGGAAATTATTTATATTTCAGATAAAACTGTAATTTGCTTTATCGTATTCGTTGGTCACGAACACATTTACCATTTTTGTTTTCTAAGTAATATACGATCTAGCTATAATTTGTTTACGGACCTGAATTGATATTATAATATTTCCGTATTACTTTCTAAATGGGTAAAATAGATTACAGTTGATTTTAATACTCATCTCCAAGAGTAATAAGGGATGGTTTCTGAATAGAGAATTTGGAATTGAGAATGTGTTTGACAAATTTTCAAGCTAGAGTAGAGTTTGATCAATTTTTAAGTTAGATTAGAGTTTGATAAAGTTCAACTTCTTATTCTTAATTCAGGAATCAGGGGTTAGACGCTATATAGACAGATTAGCAGAATAGACTAACTGCAAAACGGCCATGTTACATAAGTCTTCAAATGTATTTCTCTAAGCAACGTAAGATTCATCCAATGGAGTTTCTTGCCTGCACATCCCCATAGGAAATGACCAACTGAATCCGTGCACCTAGCTTCTAATCTAAGTTAATACCCATGTAGATTTATGTTAATTGAAATAATTTGAATTTATTTAGCTAGCTGTAGTTGTTTCATATGCAATGCTAACGTCAAGTTATTAGTAGTAGTTTATTATTATTTTCTTCTCTTTTCGTTTAAGAAATTGACTCGCACAGTGTTCCGTTGTTGTTGAATTAGGTAATTTACTTATGTTTGCAATATTTGTAAGTATGTGAGAACCATGCTCCTATTTATCAAATGAAGGAATTTACCTGTTAGTACTTATAATTATAATACTTTATATCTATAAGTAGTATAGTAGCGCTGGGTGCATCGTACTCACGTATATGAATTTATGTATGTATGTATGTAAATGTTGTAAAATGCTTTTTTTTTAAAGAGTAAGCGTGGAGTTTTCTTGTCCGTTCTTCTCTATAACAAGCTACTTTTCCAAATGGACGGTAGAATCAATTATTATTAATTTTTCAATTTATATTTTTGACGTTCAAAAGTGCCGCTTAATGGCCTAGTTGAAATAAATATTTTTTGTCTTTATCTTTGTCCAGTTTACATTGATTTTTGTACGTATCCTCTGATTGACAAATAGGTACCTATGAGAGGTTCTAATCCATCACAAAAGAAGCCACATTTCTTCACACTAAAGGACACACCAAAATAGAACAGATTTGCAAGTCGTGGTGAATTTCAATAAGCACTTACCGCAGGATGCAGTCATGCTAGTGTCGTCAGTCTGCAGTCTGCAGCGTCCCTACGGAGCCTCAGTGGCTGTACTAGCGTGAACACACTTTCCAAGTTCTTAGCTGTGACGAAACACTGGTATTTTTGGTTTGTTTATTTATTTAAGTACGCACAAAACATTTGACAGACAAAAGAAAGAAAACAAATAGAAGAGCACAAAGGTATTGCTTATTTCAATATAAATTTCTTCCAGCAGCAGTTTTTTCTACATATTTAGAAGATAAACATATATGACATATAGGTAGTATAATGGTAGAGAGGTTATTATCCTTTCAGCTGTTTCTTGAATAAAGATACATTTTTTGAATCACGGATTTTAGGTAGAAGTGTGTCCCACAGTCGTACTGCATGAACAGAGGAGTGATGTTGACTTGTGTTGTGAGTAGTTGTAAGGTCAGTCCAGCATAAGGAACTAGGTACCAAGGGCATATTCATATTAAATGAAATCTACAGTATTTGTATTATAGCAACAACGCGAATTCATCCGGTAAGACTGGAAACTGACTACAAAATAGGGCAAAGGCTAAGCTAGGTAGATTGTAAGAAAGAAAGAAAAACGTTTATTCCCAAACTGTAAAAATTAGTTCCAAAGCACAAAATTTTCACAGTATGGTAAAAGAAGCGGGCTCAGCAAATGTTGAACAGTGTGCAGCTTGGCTACTACGCTGCTTTAGACCCTGCTCCGATTTATATATTTATAGTATGTGAATAAAATGCTTTAGAATCAGTTTAGTTTCGGGCGTTCTATACCTTACATCTGGTAGACGTTCCCTACTGGGCTTGGGCAACCTCAAACATTTCTAATTCGTAAACCAAATTAATAACGTTCTAACCCTTACAAAATAAGCGAACAAAACCTCCAAACAGACAGTCCTACTAAATCACGTTTATAACTAGAACATTCCTGTCTAAGTGCCTTACATAAGTTCTCATAATACTTCCAAAAAAGTAAACAGTTTTAATTCAAGTCCAACCAGTGGACCACCTGTTGACTTTGAGCCGAAAATGTTATGAATGCTTGAAAACCGAATCGATTTAAACACAGCTAAACTTTTAATAGTCCAGCATTCGGTATTTTCCTTCCCAATTGCTTCACAACTGGTTTGTTAAACTGAGTAAATTACGGCTTAAACTATCATTATTTTATGGATCTATTAGTCACAATAAATACTGATCCTAAACTAACTCCAGCTGTAAAGCCTTACTATACGGAAATGACTTAGTAACAAATGACTTACATATTTGGAGGTAAAGTCCCACATACCTCCACAGAAAAGGGAGGGTCCTCCGACCAGACGGGTTTTGTGTCTGGTCCGGGCAACTGCCCAACGGTTATTGTCGTAGTGTTGTATGCGATCAAATCGCGCCGAAAACTTTGCTTGCGCGATAAAGGATTTGTATGACGTTATGTCATTAGTTCGTAAGTGACGGCGTTGTTGCCGCCACATCACTCCCCTCCGGATACCGGGGGTCAATAGCAGGTTGAGTCATCCATGATGCGTGCCAGGCCAGTGGAAGGTTGGTTCCCTTGAGTCGAAACTGGAAGTCGCAGAGTTCGCGGTTAGTCTGAATTGGATGCGGTGGTCCCCCAGTGAATCGGGGTGATAATGTCGCAAGTGGTAAGGTGGGACAGTGCTGCTGGCTCCAGTGAGTCGGAGCGGTACTGAGTGGCATAGTGGTTTGACTGCTGGTTTCGACCAGGAGAGCATCTTCAACGCTCTGCTTTGCTGACTGGCTGAAGGTGCAATGTGCTGTGCCAGGGTCGCTGATGTGATTGAGGATGATGATAGAAGCTAAGGGTCATGACAAGTAATGCGCGTTCGCTGCATGCTGGTTGAAGAAGTGATGATGAAGTCACGATGTAGTAGTGAAGATATACGTCTGCGCTGACGTTCATGTTCGAAGGTCACCATTTTGGAGGTATAAAATCCCATAAACCTCTATAGAAAAGGCAGGATCCTCTGACCATACGGGTGTTGTTTGGTCCGGGCAACTGCCCTGCGGTTATTGTCAGACTGTTGTATGTGTTCAAATCGCGCCGAAAACTTTGCTTACGCGGTACAGCCTTTTTGTGACGTGCCTAGTTCGTAAGTGGCGGCGTTGATGCCACTACTATATTTGAAAACGTTGGGCTTAACTGTTGGCTATGCGCGTGTTAGAATCATGAATGGAACTCTATATAAAAGTATTGATATCTAGCAAGATAGCAAGCTTTTAATGTCAAGATGGTTGTTGGTTATTTACTGTGTATCAGAGTTCCAATATATGTGGTGTGTCAGGAAAGGGTTTTATGAATAAAAGCACAGAAAGACAAGACTAGGTATTTATTTAAGTAAGGCTTGTCAATTAATTCATATTTAGAAGGCTCGAAAGCTTACTGCCCGTTCGCTAGACTAGTTCTCGTGGGGAAGAAGGGCAAGAAACCCCACGGAAGCTGTTTCATAGTATTTATCGATATCTTTCATAACCACAAAGTATTTACAATATTATAGGATCAAAATAACAAGCATAAGGCAAAGGACATAGACTAGCCCTTAAATCAATATAACATATTAGGAATAAAGGCCATAATATGATATAGACAGTTTCAACACAACCATTAGCAATAATAAAGATATAATATCAAATAACTTACGTTAGCCTTGTGTAGTCGACCTTACACCAAGTATTATAAGTAATATATTTCTAAATAACTATATCTGGCCTGTACTGGCTTGTAGTTCACAAAAAAGTAAGTCCGCTTATCAATTACACAATATTTTTATAACATCGGGTATATCTGTGTCTCAATACGTCCAATATGAGAAAATGGCGCGGTATCCCGCCATTTTTCATATTGCTTTAAATAATCTCAAAATAAGGTGAACAATAATCAATTCTTATGTATTGAAAATGTTTTAAAACGTATCAAGACAATTAAGGAATTTAATATCGCCTATTTAGTCATTCTTAATCAATATTCGAAAGAATATTGATACTAACATACAGTATTGTACTAATTGTTTCAAAAGACTTATAATACTAATATAGCAATATAAAATCCAGGATACAACACAATGATCATTACAGATTACGTAATGATTTATAGGAATATCATCAACGTGGCTTAATATAAGTTTAGAGTTATTTCCTGTACACACAACAATATTTACTTAGGCGGGTACTCTTTTACATTTGTAGGTAGTTGATATCACAATAATAATTTAGGTAGGTACTTTTACATTTGTAGGTAGTTGACAACACAATAATAATTTAGGTAGGTACTTAGACATTTGTCGGTAGGTGCTTTATAAATATGACAGATATGTATTATGTAGCAAACCAATGCGACTTGAAAAATGAAAACTAACGATTTAATGACGTCATACATACTTCAAAATCTAACACGCGCGTAAAAGTCACAAATGATTCCGAGAAAACATCCTAATATCCGTATGTAAAAATATTCTAGGTGCCAAGATACTTCAAAATCTGAACAGATGTTAAGACGCTATTGAACAACAAAAGTTCAAACTTTCACATTTATAATACTATACATAGAGTAGGAAAGTAAGGTAATAGGATGGTAGGATTAAATATGAAGACGGATAAAAATAATGTACTGTACAAATCTTGCTAAACTTACAAAATACGAACGTGAACTGCACCAAATGCGTAGAAACTGGTTATCTAATCGGCATCTAAATAATTATACAAATGAATAAACCTGATGCTTCTGGCTATCTAAACAACTACACAAACCAAGAGGAATGAAATAATAAAGACAGGCGTCGTGGGAACCAACTAGATGCCTAGTTGGAACCAAGTTCTTTTTAGCTGCAAACAGAAATTTTGTAAAATCGTATCGAACTACAGCGATCGGACACTTTTTCTCGTGAAGCTTCCATCCGCCAAACGCACGATACGGAACCTAGTTCCAAAAATGCGCAACCAAATAAATAATGTAACATAAATGAAGCAAGAACTGAATATTCACTTTCGATGATTGACATTCGAAAAAGTACATAATTCAAGTAATCTCGTCAGAATTCACACCTGTGAATGGCATCTCTTGTCACTCAAAGACTGTATTGCGCCGAGTTTGTTGCTCCACCTTTTGGGTGCTACGACAAAACAAAAATAGGAGGTATATACTTGGGACTAGGCAGAAACTGCAAATGCTTCCTGCTCCGATCCTTATATACTTCTTTTGCTTCCTAGTGACCTTTCTTTATTTATCGCAACGTTTGATGACCCCTTCAATCGCATAAGTTAACGTTTAAATGTTAACGTGTCAAAATTAAAAAAATATTGTGAAAAAAAATATCGTGTCGAAATATTATCTTCGTCACTGTCTTCTAAACACGTACTAAATACTTGCGATGCGAAAGATATCTTGTGTATTACTCACACCTGTACATAACGTGGAAAATGTAATCAGACGGAAAATTAAAATACCCACATCACCTAGCCTTGGTCTAAAACCAATGACTTGTCCTACGTGAATAAACCTTTAATGTCTAATAATACTAAATTATGAATGTTAATCTAGAACTATTGATACAAAATGTTATCTTAACCACAAAAATATACCTCTATTAAATTCGGCTAGCATAATAATTAAGTAACAGGCACTGTATCAAGGTTGTACGGGTTCTCGGGTACCCTAATAGCTTAGGTTTCGCAACACCCAGCTGTTCCAGTTTCTAGTCTAAAGTCAAAGCACAAATTATTTAGGATTTGTGTGTCATAATATTTGATCTTATAATGGTTACACGGGCGTTAGGAATTTTACCCTGAACCAGTCCGCTACAATTACGTAGATACTATCTAATACTGTGAACTTGCAGCTGAACCATTAGTCTGCTGACAACAATAGCTGAGATGTCAATAAGTTCTGTCATAAAGATAAATGCAATTAACTAGAGAACAATTACCATAAAGAGTTTATCAAACTCTTAATTGTTTTGAGTCTGACGTTTATATTCAAATTACGTCCTATCGCATATGGGAGTGACACGGCTATTGCAAGCCCAAGTTTTATTGCAAAAAGCAGCTAGTTGTCAACAGTGAATCACTGTCTGCCATTCAGTTAACAGTCGCACGGAATTTGAAATTAAAATTGGAACGTTCAATTTGAATAGCACGTGCTTTGGAAGTAGGAGAGGCGGTGCGGTCGCATAGCGACGCGCGCTTGCGCAACCGTGAAGCAGGTGCCTGCGGGAACCAATGAAATACCAAACGTTAATGCATTCATGCAAAACTGGTCTGTTAAATACTTTATAGCAATTTACCACAGCGACACAATTAACGCTATTGTTTTTCTCTCGCTTTTCAAAATAAATTGAGTGCCGCCGTAATTATCAACAAATAAAATTGGGCGATAAAATAAATTTCGATAATTAAGAGCATGCGAACCTTAACAACGGCTCGTAAAGCATGATATCTTGAACCATGTACCTATCTCTTTAACGCAATCAAGTCCGAGATTTAAATCCTAGGAGCACGCCAACAGTGCACGTTGAATTTCGACACAGGCCATTCGTTACACGAAATAATTGTCAATATCAAACGGGCGTGCTGTTTCCGATCGTTTCCGATTTATCTAGACGGATAATACTGTAATAGTATAATAGGAAATCCTGCCTATATTAGGTGCCTTTCCAAATCGCAATGATAATAATGTTGCAAAATATCGAGCGATACTGTGGGAGTCAGTCGTCGAGGTTAATGTCGTGGGGAGGGGATCTAAGATCTTATTCAGCGGACCTTTGAGCTGGACACCGAGCACGTAACGTTAATTCACACGTCGCTTTTGAACCGGCTGTATTATATTAAATGCACCTGGGTACACGTACCCTATGTGGATGTTCCTCTGTACGAATATTAAAGCTTTGTTGTATTCTTAATGATTGTGTCCGAAGATAATATTACGACTTGCGTGCAAATACGATTAGCAATTTAAGTTAATTTACTTGTTTGTATTGTGACAATGGCTTAGTCTTTACTTTAGGATCATACAAAGTAAATCTATTTCTCAATTAAAGAAGTTATACAAAATAAAGTATAGGAAACACAAATAAGAGCTGTGTATTTTTTTTTAAATCGCATTATATGCCGACTCATTAGCACGTTACCTATGGGGCCAAACGCTGTCCCTTGAGGAAACCTTAGCTAATTTTTAGGAAATTGTACAAATGTAATTAAATGTTAGTGTTTTACCAGGAGTTTTGCAAAATTATAGACTTTACAATTAATTTTAGTTTAGTAAACTAACCACTAACAATCCTTAGTAAAATACAAATATTACAACGGCAAACACCAAAAGGCATAACTCAAAACGCACATTCGTCACCAAGGCATGACTTTTCATGCCAATGCCGAGCAAAGCCCTATTCTATCGACTCTGTAATATTTAAATGTTTTCATTAATATTTCTATGAAGCGTAGCAACGTCTTCGAAACAAATCTGAATCACGGCAAGTATTCGCATAATAGATAAATAATAAATTAACACAAGTTTCATATCCGAACGGAAGTGTTCGAAGAAATTCACCACTAAAACTTTATTCCACAGTTAATTTGTCCAACATACGCCACTGTACTTTTGTTGTAAGAATTTTCAATAGAATTCCTGTCGTTTCATAGATTTAAATTTATGTTCGTGTATCAATTTGTTACTTGGTTGTGATATGAAATGAACTGTGATTGAATGAATATTCATGATAGACATAATGTAGGAACATAAAAATCCAATGCTGAATACTAAAGCTGCATCAATAAACAGTGTCAACAAACAAATCATGGACTTTATTTCCATAGTCCTCATAATAATTGACAGGCTGATTTGTAATTTGTGAACCAGGTCTTAATGCTTTTAGGTTACTAGAACAGCATCCTAGGTGGTCAGATGGTAGGAATGAAAAGTGTTTTACAGAAGATGATGATGATGCAGAATTCTTAGATACACAACGCGTTTCTTTATCTATGTATAGTCTTTCTACGACTACGGAGGGAGATAGATAGTCACTTCATCTACTATACGGGTATACAGTTGCATCTGGTTAAACTGACGTCAATAAACATGTCAAAAGATTCAGTTAATAATAAGATGAGTACTTCCTAGGCTACCTATTTCCGATCGCCAGAGAAGATCGCCTTAGGCGAGGTCAAGGTCAAGAGCGGGCTCATCAGGAATGAAATAATAAAATCTATTAAAATGTTTAATAATAACAATATTAATGAATTAGGATACCGGTAAGAGTTACATAACCCTTAAATCCCCAGTTTATACTTTCATATAATTCGCATTTTTCAAATTTCTTCCTATATCACCTTGACATTTACCACCCTATAACTCTACAAATAACATAACCCAGCTAATACTACAACAGCGTTATACCATTACACGTCCGATAGGTTCAGTCGTAAATACCAGCCACACACGGACGTAAATCAATTACCCACGACAGAACGTCAAACTAGCTTTATTGTTGGCTACGTGTTTACGGGAGTTTTCAAACGATCACTAACACGTGAACGGGTTACGTTGGCTAACGATCCCGATATTTACTTTTAACTGGTGTTTTGACAATTTTTTTCCTGGATTTTTTGTTCTGGTTTCGGGAATGTTTATTGTCTGCGTCATAGGTAATATTAGGCTTTGTATGATTATAGGTGTAAATAATTGTATATTTTTTTATCCAACGTGGCAATGCAGCGTTCTGGACACGTTTCCCATTGACATCGATGTGGACGAATTTTTTGATGCACAATGAGGTCTTTTCCGTCTTCCTTTTGTATTTGTATATAGGTTTGTTTTTGTTTTTAGAATTTTCAATTGTATATATGTTAATAAACATTTATGAACAATTATGTAATAATACAAAAAAAATAAAAAAATTTACTTCTGTTATGCTTTTTTTGTTGTTATTTTATTCTGTTTTTTTCGTATTTTTTCATTCATGTTTTGTCTCCTCTTGTGTTTTATTTTCAATTAGTTTTTATTTGTACATATATATATATATATATTATTCGGTCTATTTTTTTTAAGTTTCGTTTAACCATTTTTCTTTTGTTATTTGCACTGTATAACGCCTTAGGTGTGACCTGTATTGTTTTACATGTATACTTAAATAAATAAAAAATCATATTGCTGCTCTTGTTTAATTTTTCTTGAGGATAGCTCAACACGTTTTCGTCTTCCATTCTGTCTTGTCAACCGTTACACTCACTATCTTTTCTTTAATACAACGTTGTGGTTTGAATGAATATGTAGTGACAAAGATTTTAAAGAGTATGTTAAGATTGTACCAGGTGGAGTTTTGTAGTTTTTACACCCATGGGAAAAACACCATATCATAATAATGGTGACCATTAATGGTCATAAAGGATATTATAATAACCTTAAACAAATTGCTAACGCCATCGCTCGCTGAAGACAATCTTTACTAGCTGTATTCCTAAGTTGCCATTTACCACATTCTACTATAACAATGCCTAAATCACATAGTATGCAATGGAGCCTTTCATTTAGGTTAAGTTTAACCACTTGCAGGATTGCAAACGTAACCGGACCACTAACCATCAGGTGAAATATTCGAAGGCCACCTTCATTAACTTTTCCGCTGAGAGTATAACATTTTTGTCTTAAAAAATAATTACTACTTTTATAGTCATCAGCGCTTTAAATTTGGTACCCACCGCACTCCAGTCTCTTCTAACCCTGTTCATGACGCTGATCCTACATATGATATCATTGCATCAAATTTGTATTCCAAATAATTTTAAATTGGGTATCAAAAAAAATTGCGATGAAACTTTCTGTGTGTTTTCAATGTACAAATGTACATACATAGGTCCTTATCTTTAATCTTCACATCCCATCTTTAAACCAGGCACGTCACTGCTACATGTGGCTCCAAGCAATGTTTGTGCACGCAACGCTAATACTGATACACATTGTGATTCCAATCAGCTTATAAGCGAATCGATAAGTATAAATTTGTTCGAGCTTAAAGGGCTTGACGTACAATTTCAAAGAAATAATGAAAAGCTTTTTATATCAACAAAATAATTAACGTCAACGTACCTAATGATAGATAATAATTACTTATTATTATTAATCAGGACACATTCAACTCTTAACTAATTATTGTGACAAAATTTTTTGAACCACCAAATACAACATTTGGTGTCCAATTTGGTGTTCATAACTCTTATTGTGCCCATTGTAACAGGGTCACACATGGTAGCATACAAATACTAATTAATTCGCAACATTTTTCGTTTTAACTAACTGCTGTGACATGTTTTTGTCAAATTTATTTAATTTTATTAGATAAAAGCTCAGTTTAAATGATTAATTTATATCATTGAGTGTATAATGTATTTCGTTTGTAAATTTCCTAATAAAAAGTGTATTTTTGGCTCCGCTGCGCGAATGAATTATTTATCGAGGTCTGTTCATACATTAGGGCCCTTATCAATCGTATTATACTCTTGTTTCGCGTACTATTGTGCCCTAAAAATGGTTAGCGTGAACGGTAGAGGCGATAAAAAAAAACTTACAAGTTTGCACATACAATTTTTAGATCAATGTGAACACTATTTGAAAAGCAAAATAGTCTAGTTTTTAGACAGGTGGGAATATGATACATGCCTTTAAAGGGCTTGTAGTTTTCCAAGTCATTAATTCTTATGATTATTAGATAGTGTAATACGACCACATTGGTTGTTGTATCAACATTATGCTACTCGCATTTTGTCGATCGTTACTTCCGTTAGATGTCAATTTGTAAGTGTCAATACTTATCTTGTAACATAATCATTATTTTCGTCGGCTACGGAACATGCTATGACAGAATTATTTGTAAGGTAATGTAATCAATAAACCGGCCTAATTATAATATTTAAATTGCTCACGCAACAATCTTTCACGCTGATCGAGAATAAAAGCTAGACAAAGACTTTATTGTAGCAGTAACGAAGTCATGTATTTACTAGAAACTGGTTCTATTTGTCAGACTCATATTTTTTGTTTTATAATTTTATTTTATCAATGTAAATGTCAATATGTGAGTTCTAGGACGAACGATAAAAGCGTTAAGTGAATTTGTTTGTAATAAACGCAACGCACAAAAGCGCAAGTTATGTAGGTTAGTTACAGGAAGATGAAGTTGGTGATGGTTTCATGATGGTGTGGTGGTAGCTTGTAGTAATTAAAACACTGTTTATCTACCATTCTTTGTGTTTGTTTTTCGTGACAATCATTCAAATTTAAATTTGGCCCATAATTTAGCCATTTCTGTAGCAGCGCATAAATCACCACATATTTTGGGGCACACAGGGCAGGACAGGAGCATGGTTTGCGACTCGGCTCCACATGCATATCCTGCTTCTGTTCCGTTGAGGTTGGCCCATTTTTGCCAGTTACACCGTACAGTGATGTCTACCATTAAGAGTCTATTCTAGACAGTAAAATACACAATAACAAAACTAGATATGCAACAATACTCGTATATCAAAGCCTGTTTTGTTATAATTCGTTTACGGCATGAGGAAGACTATGTTACTCTTGACTACATTATGCATTGATATAATTTTACACAAAATGAGAATTGCAGGTTGTTCAGACAAACAGTCACATAACCTCGCATTTTTTTAAATTGCTCATATTTTTGGCAGTTTTTATGCAACTCTCAAATGGGAGACGCATATATTTTATATAGATGTTATCAACAGATCTTTTGGTACTTATATATTTTTGAAAATGTGAAAGGATCCGTTGACATATTTTTGTGTTATATCTGGTTACAAGTAATGCCGGTTGGTCACTGGTGGGTCACTGGTTTTCTCCTTTTATGTCAAGTAGCGAGCATGGCTTTAATTTCTGCGAATAAAATAAGTAAAAGAATTAAAATAAAGCGACTATAGTATCAGCGTCCTGAACTGTAGATGTCATGTCATACTTGTAGGTATGACATGACATCTACAGTTCAGGACGCATTCTTTATCAATGGTATAAAAGGTCCGCCGGTCTACTGTGTCTCGTTTATCAGGGAAATCTTATTTTTCTGTAGTTTAAAGTTCAACAGTTTCAACTGTCTTAATTGTTCCTAATAAAATTTTCATAAAACTTTTCGTCCTAATCTTATAATCTTGTGTTACCCTTGGCACCTTTTGGTTCGTTTGTTTGTTTATTGTTGCTTTACCAGGAACTACTTTAACAGGTTGGGAGAATATTTTTAGCACCTGGCGACTAGAACCTTTTTTTTTGTTAACCGATTTTTTAGCTTAAAATGAAACTCACAAAGTAGAGTGCGCGCAAGATAAGTCTGCGCGCGGCCAAAATCGGAACTAATCGTTTGTCATTTATGTCAGGTGTCAAGATAGTGTGTTGTATTCCGTGTTTTTATTCGTTTACGAAGTAAATAATCGTCATCATTATGCCAAAAGTAATTTAAAGTGATGGCAGGGATGTTTTCTTGAAGTGAACAATACAATAACGGGCCTACGGTACCGTTTTACAAAGATAGAGCCCGCGTTGCTTATTTGACAGGTAACTTTTAGGGATACCACTTTACAAAAATTTCCCAAAATTTACGTATTACCGGTGCCTGACAGTATTGGTTTTTGGGTGGTACATAAATATACCAGCAGGACAGGACAGGCAGGAGGATTTTTATTTTGTTTAAGGCGTTTCTGAACGCACCGCCACCCAAATAACTCAAGAGGGATAAGTGGCAGCAGCTTCTTCAAAAATTGTTGAAGAAGAAATTAAAAAAAGAGTTGAAATTGAAGCTTTTTACGTCATATTCTATGCAAGTAGAAAAAGCTAGTGATTAATTATGCTAAACTTAAATTAATTTAAGTTTCGAGCAATGAAAAATTACTATTCATAAAATGAAGGAAAAGAGATCAGTTATGTTGGCAACATTAAGCACGCCACCCGTCGCGCGCAGACTTATCTTGCGCGCACTCTACCATACTTATTCATGTCATATACCTGCAAAGAATATTTAAGAGTTTACCATACCTAAAAGGCTTAAAACTCAACCCGCACGAATCACTCCAAAACGTGACAAAAGAACACCCGCCTATTTCAAACGAGATGAAATTCGGCAATCTTAATGTCAATTATCGTGACGGTCAACGTTCTAATAGCCAAGGGACTCGATCAACATCTCAAGAGGCTCTCGTCAGGCGTTCGGGTCAAGAGTTTGCTACAGAGAACAGCTCTTTGACAAGGCACGTAGTTCGTAGGTGTTATGAGGTATCTGCTTGAACTCTGTGTACTGGGAGTTATAAGTGGTAGCTTGGGTACGTGCGTGTATGTATTATTTATTTGATTTTTTACTAAAAGAAAATGACGAAGACTGAGTACGAAAACAGAAGGAAAAAGCTGATAGCTGTTGTAGCTATCAGCTTTTTGGAGACATAAAAGGCAGTGAATGGTGAATGGATTACTTCTAGGCAAGCGTTTACCATCGTCGGCCACATTATCACTTACCATTATCCTTATCAGGTGAGATAAGGCGCAAATGCTTCTAGATTATCTAACAAAAAAAATTGGACCCGCGCACGTATGGTTCCATATCATCATCGCAAAAAAACACGTTTGTTGTATGAGTGTCCCACTCAAATATTTATTTTATTCTGTTTTTTTTTTGTATTTGAATAGCGGCAACAGAATACATCATCTGTGAAAATTTCAACTGTCTAGCTATCACGGTTTATGAGATACAGCCTGATGACAGACACAGCCAGACAGACGGACCGCGGAGTCTTAGTAATAGGGTCTCGTTCTTACCCTTTGGGTATGGAACCCTAAAAAACAAAGGTGGCATCTCAATTAGCATTCGATTGAAAAGAATTATGAATGCTACTCCAACAAATCTTCAGCATTATAAATTTTAGATGGACAGATGGATTCAAGTTTTAAAAATCAGAGCACTTTTATGATTTATCAACGTCAACAAGATTTGATTGGAAGGTACTATCAAAGGTAAAACAAAATACTCTTTAGGTATACCACAATTTAGCGATAAAAAGCTAACATCGACATTCTCTTTGTTCCAGTTAATCCAGGAAAAGTTAAACTAAAACCATGGCACACAAGTTCAATAGTAACACTAAGCGTATCGCAAAAGCGTCTTAATACAAGTTATCCTAAGCTAATATCTAAACTGAGATGACGCCGAACGCAGGTGGCGTGGGTTAGACGAGGAACAAACCGGCGAATAAGGAATCAACTTTTAGTTGCTGTTTTGGTTTCTGGCATTCGCTAGGGGCAAGAAGCACACGGCTGGCCGATGTGATGGCGCTTCGTGGAGGCCATGTCCAAGAGTAATGAATGTAATAGTTTTAAATAATTATGAGTTTGGCTTAATATTTAGATGGTTAATCTGATCGTTTATATAACTAAGATTGTCCTTTAGGTTCTTACATAGCCTTTCTATACCAATATTATAAAGAGGAAAGATTTTTTTGTTTGTTTGTTTGTACCGAATAGGCTCCGAAACTACTGGACCGGTTTTAAAATTTCTTTCACCTATGGCAAGCTACAGTATTCCCGAGTAACATAGGCTATAATTTATTTCCAAAAAAAATAGAAATCCATATGAAAATTGCAATAATGTAACCCAAAGTAGCAATATTTTGCCTATAAAATTCATTATTTGGGGTGCGCTGAGAAAACTATTGATGATACATAAAAATGATGAACTAAAGTACTCATTATTTGCTACAAAAAGACTATGAGGGAATATATCTCACTATCATAGTTAAGTCACAATAGCAGCTTTTGTGTTCTAAAATTTAATTAGATGACCGGTAGAAACAAAAGTTGGTTACATTCATATTGTAGTATTAATTCTTATTCAAATAAATAGTTTAACAAATTGGTAGGTAGGTAGGTGGGGTAGGTGGGTATGTAGGTAGCGTAGGGTAGGTAGGTTGATCTTTAGGGCAGGTGATTAGGTTGATAGAGTAGGGTACTTAGGTGGATGGGTAGGTAGGTAGGTAGGTAGGGTAGATAGGTAGGTGCAAGGTAGCTAGATATATAGCCAGTTGATGGAAGCGAAGCCGCGGGGGTCAGCTATAATATATAAAAGAAGAAAATGGCTGACTTACTGACTGATCGATCAACGCACAGTCATAACCACTAAGCCTAGAAGCATGAAATTTAGCAACAAGGTTCCTCATATGACGTAAGTGAGTACCAAGAAATATTTTTTGGAAATTCTACCCCTTTCTCTTCTCTCTCTCTCTCTTTTTTAAAAACGTTGCCCCACACTAGGAATTTCTTCCTGTATCGTGGGTGCGTTTACAAACATATAAACTCACATACACAAACACCCAGAGCCGGAACAACTATCTGTAGGTCATACAAATAATTGTTCCGTGCGGGAATCGAACCCGCGACACGCAGCGCAGCAGTCAATCGCTCAACAACTGCGCCAACCGTGCCGTGCGTGCTTTGGGGGGTAAAAAGGGTTTTGAAAGATTGGATGAAAAGATAATTCTAAAATTTTTGAAACTTGGCCATAATAGTAATCCAAGTAAATGATAAAGGTTGATATTATTAGTTTTTCGAAGCTACCCCCAAATTATGATTTAGGCGGTGCGAACTTGTATGGCAAAATCTGATTTCTTGGGTCAGTAAACTTGAAACTTGGCACAAATACTAACTAAATGAATATTGAAGGTTGTTATTATTATTTTTTGAAACTACCCCCAAAAGATGGTTAAAGTGTTTTTAAAGAAAGCTATTTCTTGGGTTAATAAACTTGAAACTTGACTTAAATACCAACCTAAATAAACAATAAAGTTTATCATTATTAGTCTTTTGAAACAACTCCCAAAAGACTATTTGGGAACACTTTAACACAAGTGTTTTTGAAGAATCTTATTTCTTAGGTCAACAAAATTTCAAACTTGACTTAAATACCAACCTAATAAACAATTAAGGTGTCATTTCCCAACACAAATATTATTAATAACTTAAGGCAGTACCCCGAGCAAAACGCCGCGCAAGCCGTTTTTCGTACTGTTTTTAGGAGCTATCTACTCGTTATTTACAAAGAAATATCAATTAATAAAAATACATAAAATTTCTACATAATATTGATTCTAAAATGGTAGATTTCGTTTTTTTTTTAATGTTGCATATATTTCACTAATCTCCTTCCAAAAAAAACATAAAAATGAGAAATAATTATTGATAGCATGCATCTCCTAGTAAAGTGTTCATTAATTATTTTTTTGTACTAACACTAATGGATAGACAATTTAATAACGAACATTTTTGTTGTAAAGTTTTTTTCAAAAGATCAAAATTCGATTTTATAAAGATTTTATTCTAAAATCTGGGCGTATTCACTACTGTAATTCATGCGCCACCAGTGCCGCTAGACCAATAGGAATGCTCATATCTCATGCCGATTTTTTGGTCAGGGAACCGTCTTAATGGGGCTGCCTCTAAATACACATAATATGTAATTACTTTATTTATTTATTATTAAGAGTTTTTTGACACGACCCCCAAAAGACGATATAGAGGGTGTTGAAGTTTGTACGGCAGTATTTGATTTCTTGGGTTAATAAATATGATACTTGACATAAATACCAACCTCGATAAACAATTAATCTTATCTTATCATTTTTTTTTTAAACTACCCCCAATAGATGATTTAAGTAGATCTACTGAACTGATTTAGACGAAATTTGGCATGGACATAGTATGAGATCTTGGGAAAGACAACGATAGTTTGTATTCTCTTGGGATGATAAAACACTAGCTGTTGTAAATGTATGTATATGATTGCTACAAAAAAGCAAGTGGTCATAATTATAATTTTGAACTTTTGACAATCCTAATCGCTGATAGTAGTAGGCCTTAGTACCTACTAAGGTCTTTGTTGACAGTAGCGTACCACTTAGAAAAGAAGCTGTTCAAAATTGTAACACCACCTCAATCGCGACGAGATATAATTGCTCGCAACAAAACAGTGGCCGCCAACTATATGTTTGTTTGTACAATAAAGAATATGAATATGAAAAGTGGCCCGTTTATGCAATACCATAAGTTGTAGATAGCAGGGTAACTGCGATTGTTCTCAACAAACTGTTATCAAGCTAGTTTCCGACTGGCACAGTAGTCCCATAATTGAACCGCTATTGTTATCGCTAAGAATTAAATGCTGCCTTCAGAGGCTTTGATTGGGTTTGCAATAACAAAGAATCATACGATAATGCTTAAATTGTCCATTTTCATTGCACCTTTCCTTTGATTTTTATATTTCATAAATATTTTCAGTGTCTATTTGTAAATTAAGTTTGGTATGAAGACAATTTTGCTAACATGGGGTAGAACAGGCAAAGAGGAATAGGTACCTACTAGCTTGTGTCTTTTCCCTTTTTTTGCTAGACAAAACAACACTGTTCATTTTATAATTCTCGCCAAACTTTTAGGCTTTCCTGAAGTTGGCTACAATGTCTGCGCAGTAGTAAATCTCATACAAAAACAACAACGATCCGTGCCTTGCGCATCAGAAAATCAACTTCAGGGTGGACCAGAAGTTTGGCGAGAAACCAGTATAAAAATTGCATGTAGCTTCCCACTGAAATATTTTCTGCAAATCACAATAGTAACAAACTGTGAACTAACTAAGTCTAGGCAGTCAATTCATACTGGCACTGCGTCCCCGTCATAGCATGGCCGTGGCAGTTCACAAACTACTAGTTTAGCTGTTTCTGTTCGCTGGACTGCTATAAAAAGCGATGTATTTCTGACCTAATTAGCTTTAGTTTGAGCAGGAAAGTTGTAAAGCGCTTTATGATTTTATTGCACTGAGTAGTTCTAAAATAGAAATGATTTGTTTGCTCTGTATTTCAAAGTTTTGATTACGCAGAAAATCATGCAATGTTTTTTAAGGTACGCGGTAGGTATGTTAACACCGATGCTTGTACTATGCAGCCAGAAAATGGATTAATAGCTTTGCTGTAGACGTTGGGATCCTTATCATAATGCCTTCAAATAAACCATAGACCCGATCGAATTTCCCATTGGTTAAAATGTCTAACTTCCATACAGATTTTATGCCACTATTGAACCTCTGTAAGGATACATTTTCTAAAATCCTTCCTAAGTGCCAATCTTCATTGAGTAAGGAACTTTTGTGTTTATTTAGACGTGCGTGTTTAAGGCTATGCGTTGTCTGTCAGTAACTGAATTTTAGATATAAGCTCGGTTTTCTGCTATCATTGAAATCTAGGCCATTCACGCTCATTTTGCACACAGAAAACCCTGCGGAATCAACTTAATGCATCCGCTCCATCAAAGCCTGTACAGTCAAACCCTCTAATGCATTCAGTCCTCGTGACATAATCATGCGTCAGCATTGACGCACGCACGCGTAATGTGTCAAAGCACACAACTGGGTGGAAGTAGTGACGGCTAAAGTGTACCTGATTTTCGGCTGCAAATGGTGGAACTGGAATAGTCGGATCTATCAACAGTTTTTGATTAATTAATATTCCGTCAAAATTCTTATAGCAAGTGCAAACTCGACAAAATGAATTTACCCAAAGGGTAAAAACGAGACCCTATTACTAAGACTTCACGGTACATCTGTCTGTCTTTCACCAAGCTGTATCTCATGAACCTTGATAGCTAATCAGTTAAAATTAATAGATGTCATCATCTGTTAATTAAATTAATAGATGTCATCATCTGTTAATTTAATTAACAGATGATATATTTCTGTTGCCGCTAAAACAATAAATACTCAAAAGAAAATAAAATAAATATTATTATTTTTTATTTTTTTATTTTGTGTTAACTAGTTAGTTTTTCGTGATTGGCTTATCATCAACTAAAGATAGACTGAACAGTAAAATAACGAAGAAAATTTTGACAATTGTGTTACATTTTCATAAATTAGTTGAATATGCCCAGAAGACACTTAACTACTACTTATACGTAACTATAGTAAACAACAAACAGAATAATTTTCTATTTCAAAACCAGCGCAGCGTTAAAGTAACCAAGGGCAAATAAGCGCAAAAATAAATTCCCCCAGCCAAACTAAAGTATGAATAGCCTTTGCCGTGAATAAAACTGTAGGAAACCAAGTGTGAAATGAATCCACAAACAGTTAGTCATTCCTTCTTTTTTGCACACGAAAATTGTTTCGCCAACAGCAAAGCTCTGAATTTCGTTTGATTCAAAAGATGCCGGTTTCGTGCAACATATTCACTTTAGGATATACTCGTACGAATTGTTGGAATTAGTATGTTGGTACTATAGAATTTGCGTTACAGGATGAACACACTTGAGACTTTTAATCAGTTTTATAATTTTTGTCTGGTTTTAAAGATTTCTACTTCATCAATCAAACACACAGTTGGGTTTTGCCGGCACCAATCTCACAGTGTTTTACTCGTCTTCTAGGCACGTGTATCTATATAAATTTCGTTTTCTAAAAACACCTTATTAAAGACATATACTGCCTTTAGTTATGAATATACTTTATTTACCTGTATGATAATTTTCATTTCTAATCCCCCACAGGCAAACGAAATTTTAACTAATACCAATACCCGTATATGTAATTCACGGAGATGCAAAAACACTTAATAAAATCCAACCACATTATCCTCAAGGGATCCTACTCGGCAAGTTTGATTGCCCCTGTTTACTTCCACGGGTGTGCCAGAGACTGTGGCAACGTCACACACAAAGGGCAATGCGGGCAGCCTAACAAAACGATCCACTTACGTACAACGCAATATACTTTGATACTTATATCTTGGATGAACGTGGAGTAATCAACTGAAATATCTTTGTTAGTTTCAACAGTGTGTATGAAGATTGTTTTAAAGCAGAATATTTACTAGGACTTAAGTGGTAGTGGGCAGGGCACATTGCTCGCAGAATGGATGGCCGTTTCGGCCGAAAAGTTCTAAAGTGGCGACCGCGTACCGTAAGACGCAGCGTTGGAAGGCCTCCCTCTAGGTGGAGCGACGACCTGGTCAAAGCTGCGGGCGTCCGGTAGATGCGAAACGCACAGAACTGGTCAGTGTGGTGACGCTTAGGGTAGGCCTAAGTCCAGCAGTGGACGTCCTTCGGCTGAAATGATAATGATCATGATGATGATGATTCACTAGAAGATGGTGTCGTAATGGACGGGCATTACATAGAAATTAGAAAGCTATGAGTAGTTAGATGATCTTTAATGGAGGAACCATAACACTTAGACTTACTAAATTGTATTGTAATTGTATTTATGTAAGAATACCAAAGCAGTATAAGAATTAAAGAAAAGTATAGAATGAAAAAAAATTGAGTTTGTTACAGGAACGAGGGGATGGGCACAAGACAATAGAGGCCTTTGTCCAGCAGTGGGAGAAGTCGGGTGGTGGTGGTGGTGTATTGACAATCAGAATCCCATGAAATCTAAGTCCAGATTCGCGATTATATTATAGCATTCCGTGAAACGTTTAATAAACACGACACTTGTACCGACAACGCTAAATGTATTTACATCGGACGCACTCCTGAACTTCTAAAGGCAGATGTGACTTTCACAGTCAACTTTACATAGCCACAGTTAACAGTGAGTCCACACTGAAGTCCCTTTTAACAGATGGACAAACAAACAGACGGTTTAACGTAAAAGCTTTGTGAAAAACATGTGCAATTTCATTAAGGGCCTTCCACCGCTTTAGTGCCGTAAAACGGTAACTTTCTAAAGCATACTCCTTAGTAACGGCTAAGTTAAAAGGTTTGAAATAAAAATATTTAGACATCAAAACCAACGAGGTTTAAATAATTAAAAACTGTTTGTTAAACTTGTTGTTTAATAGGAAACCTACAATAGTTTACCGTATAGATAAATTAAAATTTCAGAGTAGGTACCTACAATTTCGGAGATTTTTAGCTTTGAACGCGTAATGGCAATTCATATTACCAGGATGTTTGTTAAGCTATTGTTTACCTCCCCTGTGCAGCTTCATTTCCTGATAAAAAGTTTCCACGAAAAAATAATTCAGCTCTAATTTCTACAATACGAAAAAATTGCATTTCTTTACATATTTATATTTCCAATAGACCCGGCGGAATCTAAACTGCTTATCTACCTCACCTCTGCTTATTCCTTTGAAGGGTTAAGCAGAAGTGCACCTTTAGCACACCACCTTTTGCTAGTTATGTTTAAATCCTATGTTTGCAATATTTGTAAGTGTGTGAGAACCATGTTCCTATTTATCAAATTAAGGATTTACCTTTTAGTGATTGTAATACTTTATACCTATACGTAGAATACTAGTGCTGGGTGCATCAACCTCACGTATATGAATTTAGGTATGTATTTTAGAAAAAATTAAAAGAGTAAGTGTTGAGTTTCGAGTCCGTTCTTCTCCATAACAAGCTACTTATCCGAATGGACGGTAGAATCAATTACTATTCATTTTAAATTTATATTTTTGGTGCTCAAAAGTGCTACTTAATGGACTAGTTGAAATAAAGAATTTTGGTCTTTGTCTTTGAATATGGGGATGCCTATGCCATCAATTAACTCCGCCTATGCCGGTCCCAAGCCCGGATCAGAAAGGAGGAGGGTTTGCCTGGAGAAGAGAAGGACAACCCAGCTGTAAAACCTTCAACGCCGAGTCACGGGCGGCGGTTAACTAACCCGTTACCTCCGTCACTGCATGGAGCGGCTTACAATGGCCGTGAGGTCTGAAATTACCTCTAAAAGATTGCCGTGGAAGGAATCGGGTGGCCACCACGTGTACATACCCAAGAAAATCCCCCTATGGCAAGTACAACTCAGAGAGCTACCTTGTTGGACGATCCGACTAACAATCGGCGCCATTCGGTTACCGGGCTGGATGGTGTGAAATTGGCGACCGAAGCTGCGACAGAGACGGACCACCGGGTCCCTGTTAGTAGACATGCTACCGGTGAACAAAAAACGAACCTCTCCATCCGAGAACAACGACGGATCGCAACCTGGAATGTCCGTGGTCTTCTGGCTCCTGGAAAACTGCACATTGTGGAAAAAGAAGCAGAAATCCACAAACTGGCATTGTTGGGAATAACCGAGACGCACATGAGAGGGCAAGGGCACCAGAAAACCGCTAACGGAAATACGTTATATTTCTCTGGCCCTTCGGACTCCAGCAGCAACGGAGTTGCTATATGGGTGCCGCACCACCTAAACAACCATGTACTGGGTTATAACCCGATAAGTGATAGAATTATCACCCTCAGATTGAGCACACGCCCCTGTACGCTGACCATTGTCGTGGTGTATGCCCCAACAGCGGCTGCAAAGGATGATGTCATTGATGAGTTTTGCGCCTTGTTGGAAACTACTTTATCCAGGATTCCGAATCGCGAGATAACGTTGGTGATTAGAGACTGGAACGCAAAGGTGGGCAGCACGACCCGGGATGATCACATCAGAGGCACGGTTGGGAAGTTTGGGCTGGGCGATAGAAATGAGAGAGGAGAGAGATTACTGGAATACTGCATCGCCAGAAGTTTGTCCATAATGAACACCTGCTTTCAGCAACATCCAAGGCGTCTCTACACGTGGAAGTCCCCGGGTGATCGATATCGCAATCAAATTGATTACGTCATAATAAATAGCCGCTGGAAAAGCTCGATTTCCAACGTGAGAACCTTCCCTGGTGCAGACTGTGGTTCCGATCACTGTCTTCTGGTTGCCAAATTTGCCCTGCGCTTAAAAACAGTGAAAAAAGGACCCCCGGTAAGACCGCGCACTCTGGAGCCTCTGGAAAAACCAGCATTCTGTAGAGGCATCAGCGACGCCATAGCGAAATATCCACCAACTGTAAACGCATGTGCAAACGACCAGTGGAATCACCTAAGGGACTTGATATGGAAGACCGTAGACCAAATCACCAAAAAACGGTCTCCATCCTTGCGCAGACAATCCTGGCTCTCTGTTGGCACCTGGGCTAGGATTCAGGAGAGGAAAGATCTGAAACTGACGGGTGTGACAAGACAGGAGGATCGTGACAGATACTCGGAGCTGAGCAGAGTAATACAATTACTATGCCGCCGCGACAAAAACAACTATGTTGAAAACATCTGCCAGGAAATTGAAGACCACGCACTGAAAGTGCAGAGTTCAGATCTCTTCAAGAAAGTCAAACTCCTCTCGAAACAATTCAAACCCAAAACTTGGGTGGTTGAAGATGAAGATGGAGTTCGACTTCAGGATTTGGACGCAGTAGCGGAAAGGTGGCGGAAATATTGCGAGGATCTCTACAGGAATCCCCACAGTCTCATACTACCGCGTGAGGCAATATCATGGGATAATTTAAATCTGGAACCTCCGATACTGCTATCTGAAGTCACAGCGGCGATTGCTGCTCTCAAAGACAGGAAAGCACCTGGGCCGGACCAATTAACATCTGAGATCATAAAGGCAATGGGGGCGTCAGGAGCAAGCGCAATACATAAAATATGTGACAGTATCTGGCATCTGGCGTACGGGCGAATGGCCCGGAGACTGGGCACAATCAATTATCTTGCCGCTGCACAAAAAAGGATCAACCTCCAGGTGTGACAACTACAGAACTCTGGCTCTCATATCACACGCCAGTAAGATCCTCTTACACATAATTAATAACAGAATTCGATACTTCTTGGACTGGCAAATACCACAGGAGCAGGCCGGTTTCGTTAAGGGCAAGGGGACTCGCGAACAAATCTTAAATATTCGCCAACTGATCGAAAAGTCCTACGAATTCAACACTCCTGTCATCTTGTGTTTTATTGATTATAGTAAAGCTTTCGACTGTGTCATCTGGTCGGATCTGTGGAAAGTATTGGAAGAACTCGGAGTACCTAAGAACCTGGTTTTGCTGATCCAATCGCTCTACCAAAACAACCAGGGCGTTGTGAAGGTTGAAAGAACGTCATCGGAGCCTTTTAGGTTTGAAAAAGGTGTACGCCAGGGTTGCATCCTATCCCCCATTCTATTTAACGTGTATGGAGAGTACATCTTCCGGCGTACTTTTGAGAACTGGGAGGGAGGTGTCACTGTTGGTGGCAGTAGGATCACAAACCTCCGTTACGCAGACGACACAACGCTATTAGCGGCGAACGAAGCTGAAATGGTAAGGCTGCTGGAGAGGATTGAAAGGATCAGCATGGAATTGGGTCTTAAAATCAACCATTCCAAAACCAAAGTGATGGTGGTAGACCGCACCAACTCACTCCATATCACAGGTGCCCTGTCCCTCGAAAAGGTAGACGAGTTTATTTACCTGGGCGCTACCATCAGCAACACAGGGTCTTGCGAGAAGGAAATCAGGAGACGAATCGGTATGGCCAAAAGCGCAATGTCCCAACTGCAGCGAATCTGGTGAGACCGTAACATATCTCGCAAGACAAAGATGAAGCTGGTGAACACTCTTGTGTTCTCCATCTTTAGTTACGGCTCGGAAACGTGGACGCTAAGGAAGGCTGATCGTGATCGCATTGACGCTTTCGAGATGTGGTGTTGGCGAAGGATGCTTCAAATTCCATGGACTGCGTTCCGCACAAACGAGTCCATCCTTCGACAACTGAACGTCAAGGCCAGGCTCTCCACCACCTGCCTGCGAAGAATCCTGGAGTTCTTTGGTCACATTGCCCGTAAGGATGGTCATAACCTCGAACAGCTGATGATCACAGGCAAGGTCGAAGGCAAGAGGCCGAGGGGCCGTAGCCCGATCAGATGGTCTGACCAAATACGTACAACGCTGAACACAAAGCTGCACGATGCACTCCACGTCGCCAAGGACAGACACAGATGGAGAATTATCGTCAATGAAAAGTTGATCTCTTGTCGGGGGAATCACGACCCTCAGTAATGAGGAATACGACGCGAGGAGGAGGATGCCATCAACTAGACACTCATTCAGACTACGGGCTACTTTTGAGAAATGCCAGATAAAAAAACCAACAACACTTTGCTTATCTAATATACCAAAGTGATCAGAAAAAAATGTTCTATGATTTGATGAAAAACGGATCTAAGCTATCTCTAATAATAAAGAAGGTCCAACGGACACAAAAAAAAAACTACAAAAGTCGGTTTCAAGTATTTTTGTATTCTTTGAAACGGAAATATAAAATTATTATTTTGTGTTTTTTTAATATTTTTTTTTTCTATTTTTTTTTATTTGTTGTAGGTTCGCGTTTGACCACTATCTTGCCTGATGTTAAGTGATGATGTGGTTGAAGGTGAAGCACGCTTGCCTAGAAGTAACCTATTCACTCTTGACTTGAAGACCCCTAGGTTGTAGCTATCAGGAAACAAAGACAGGGAATGCCATTCCTTAGCTGTACGCACAATGAAAGTATTTTCAAAACGCTTTGTGCGTATGGGTGGAACATCCACCATGTACCGATGGCGCATTGCCGTACGTCTTAAAATTAACATATATTACCTCCTTTTTATTTGGTTGGTGTTTATCAATACAACAATAACTTAAAAATGGTTTATTGAGTAATGATATTACTAGACATAAATCCGTTTTCACTAAAATAAAGGAAAAAAATGAAATGTCTTTACATTACTTGGTTATAATAAAAATCATACCTAATGCGTATCCCTTTTCACTTGTATGAATTAAAATTTAACCTATATGAGTAGGGGTAAAACTTATTTAATACCCTCTAGGATATCATTTTGTGGTAATTTGAAGCGCTCGAAGTGATTTTGCGTCTTCTGTAAAGTTGCATTTTTGGACTTAGATCCCTTTTCACTATCTAACAATAATTTTTGATTAAATCCAAAAAGATGATCTCATAAGTAGTTTAACTTTTACCGCATAACTGGATATGTAAATCGGTCACAAAGATCGTATATAGTAACCAAACAAACCTACGCGTAATACATAGCTCGTCATTAGCTAAATTACATAATGTCGCGTTTACTGAGACAACTACTCAAACGTCTGCCACGGATGATAAGATGAGACAATGTAAACAATCGGCTATGCAGATACATTTACAAATTAATATTCAACTGTATCGGTATCATCTGAATGTTTGACTATTAACACTGTCGAATTACTCCCAAGTAGTATGTACATGTCGCAGTCATAGCGTTGAATTGGCTATTTGGTGATGTGGCCTAAACATTGCATGTTCAACATTTCAGGTTTTGTTCATTGGTTTTTGATTATGTCATTAATCTAAAGTCCCCATGCAAATGTAGGTGTCAATATTTTAAGCTGCAAAAAAGGAGAAGATTATTAGTATTCGACTGTGTGTATTTTCACCGTCAATTGTAAACCGATTTTGAAAATTCGTTTTTAATTCACTTCTAAAGCAAGAAAATAGTTTCCCGCCGCCATGATGATTCGCATAAGTAACACGTCAATATGCCAATATCTATAAGCGTCGCTAGCGTTCAGTAGTGCAAATATTTTACTATATCATCATACGACGTTTGGCCATAATCATCAAACGTTGCACATTCAATGCAATGGCTAGCCTCTTAACGAAAACACCAATGTAATGTTCTGGCTACGACATTTAGGATATAGGTATATACCTAGAGAATGTATATACATTTACTAGTAACTATATATTCATGGAGATCGCTCGCGGAGTTGATAAGATATAACGTTAATTAAACGACCAAATAATAATGGATACGTGGGCTATGCATTGATAATGGCAGATGTGCTGTTTGTCAACAATATAAGGGTCATTTTGGAACTGAAGTGGTAATGGATGACATTGTTTAAACGAAATTAAAGTTGAATATATCGAAAAAGAGGATGAGAAAGCTCAAATTAGTGAATCTCATGTAGGCCTTTTTTATGCGCAATAGGGTAGTTGACAAATATCTATTTAGTCCGTCAGTTAGATAACCTAAAAAAATATATAATAGCTGTGCAGTCGGAGGATCAGGCAGTTCACGAATATATATCCTCATACTGCACAGCATGATTTTTCTTCTTTACAGCTTTTTAGTTCGCTTCTTAAGCAGTCGGGTTTTTAATTTTTAAATTAGCTTTTTTTATTTACAACTTTTTAGTGAAATAAAAATACTTTTAAACATTTAAGTGGTTTATATTTTTGTAATCACCTCTAATAACCCTTCATTGTGATACCCCACTCGATGGGTTGCGAAGAAAAAAAAATTGCAACCTCTACAATATGGCGCCCGAAATCCGCTTCAAATCTTTTTTTTTAACGGCACTTATCTAAGAACACTTGGGTGGCCAAGACCTATCTAACGATGTCTAATTTATTAAATCCGTCGAGTGGTTTGAAAGATACGAGGTAATAAAGAATTTTACATACACACAAACATACTTACATACATACATACAAGATACGCGCGAAAAACATAACCCTTTCCTTGCAGCCGGGTAAAAATATTGGAAACGTGTTTTTTATTTTGTCACGTAAACAAAAAATTACGACGATACAGTGCGTTGAAATGTCGTGTGACGTCACAGTGGGCTACACTTTATACTGACAATGTGACGTCACAACCCCCCACTCCTGAACTTTGATGGGCTTTATCTCTGTATATTTTTATTTATTTGATAAAGCAAAAAATACGGGTCCAATATTATTTGAAAATATCACTCACGGACTAATTATAATAATCATTTTTCTTTTCTAGGAAAAATCCCTATCGAAAAAGAAATAAACTTGTCCTCATTAAAAAAAATAAAGATTTTTGGGCCCTTTGACCTTAAATAACTTACGACGTAGACACAAAATTTTATGAGTCTTTTGAGACAACTTTTAGAGCACTATAATGATGGGGTGTACGAGTTTTTAGCTTATTATCTCTCATTTCGAGGTTCTTCGCTAATTTGACTGGACTATAAACTATGATAATTTATTTGTAAAGTCAACAATTAATTTTAAATTTTGGAATGTTTTATAAACAATTGAAACAATTGAAAAAAAAAAAAAAAATATTTGAGCGTTGAAAATCGCCGGCAAATATCGACAGCTAAAAAAATCATCTTTTAAGTATAGGCCTAACAAGAACACGGCCAGTTCTATACTTGCTGTGTACTCAAAACAAGTAACAGTACAAAGTATTATCAAATGTAAGGTCTATTTCCATTTAACCAGGCAAACAACGAAACAAATAGATTCTTTGTTAAGTTAACAGCTCATAACTCCTACCTTTCGTTTAACAGGAGCTTCGTAGTAAAACATGTTTTACACCTTTGTAAAGCAATTTTAGACAAGTTTACAATGCCATGCAAACCTCGAGACAAGACTAGTGTCTTGGTTTATGTCAGTCGCACCTCAGTGTTTATTTTATTACTAGCTTATTGCCGCGGTTTCGCCCATTGCTTATCCCAGAGAAAACGTGTATTAAGGCGTTCGAAGAACCAACATACTGCCAGTACTTCTTGCGTGCATGTGCCAGGCGAATATTGCACGAAGAATAGGTACGAGTATATTACCGAAATAAAAAACTTTTTTTTCAAATAAATCATTTTCATTTTGGAGGTCGTTGTCTTTGGTTTCAATTTTTTTTTCTTTTTTTACACCGACAACCGAAAAGAAAGTTATTTTTCGTTTTTTTATTAAGCCGGTTTATTTTTTTTTCTCTTTTTAGTTTTGGCACCTTATATTACGAGTGCCATGAAAACACGCATTATTAAGTATAACTGAAAAACTATTCGTCAGATTTTGATTGAAAAATAGTTTAGTTCAGCAGAAATGAGTCTACATTAAAAGCACCAGCTTCCAAATAAAAAAAGGAATCATCAAAATCGGTTCATCTAGTAAAAAGTTCTAAGGTAACAAATATAAAAAAAATACATTCGAATTGAGATCCTCCTCCTTTTTGAAATCAGTTAAAAAGTAGCCCAAGACACTCAGCGATAGTATAATTACCCTCTACACACGAACTTATAATTTTACCTCTTTCAATACACGTTTTATTTTATTATATTAAGGAAATCTTACAATGCGACCTTTTAAATGTATGATTAGAATAGATGATAAATTATTTCTAAAACATCTTGATATTTTATTGCGAGTCCTATTCAAGAATGATTGAATAATTCCATTTTATTGATTTGAAATTAATGGTCCTTCAAATCTTCAGTATAATGGCACACCGTGAATTGTATTCAACCTAAATAATTTGTTCATAATAAGGAGTATATTGTCGTAACGGGTGGTCCTTTTGATTCAGTTTATAAAAAAAACTGGGCCATTTTGGTCGATAGTCTAATAATAAGATCGACAATATTTACGTAGTTATTAGATAGGTACTTACTTATGTGAATGGACTTGCCAATAGGATGATCCCTTGGCATATTGTTATGTTGCGTAACTGCATTGTGGCATGCAGTAAAAAAACATTTTGAGAATACTTAGCAGGCAAAATCTCTACCAAAGCAGCTTTCCTATTAAGTACTACAATTGAAGAATATTATTGTACTTCTTGTGGCATCATTAGAGACCGGATTATATGCATATTTACCAAAATCTAATCGGAAATTGCATATTACATTTAATATTTAGTGATGATACATATTTTCGATTTAATTATTATATTTTTTGGTAGGTTACCCTCTCTGATCAAACAAAAAGTCAAAATGGAACATTGCAAACAACACAGTGACGCTGGTTCAAACTACGCCTTCCCGTACAAATACAGAATTACACGCACTCAAGTACAACGAAATTACGCCTTAGCTTGTCATTCGTGCTCACAGATCAAATAATAAAGGTCGACTGACAAGCTAAGGGGTAGTTTCGTTGTACGTGTGCGCATGTAATTGTGTATTTACACGGCAAGGTGTAGTTTTAACCGGCTTCACCTTGATGTTTGCAACGTTCCATTTTGGCTTTCTATTTGATCTGAGGTTACCCTATTGTTAAGTGAAACAATAAACTTTATAACTAAAATTTTGAATATATTCAGTACGACCGATGAGTCGTGGCCCGTCTGCAGTTAGCGTCAAATTGTTGCGCAGAATATACTTTACGAACTAAATGGCTGTTTTCTTCACGAGTGTACATGCGCGAAAGTTCGCAAAGGCTATGTTCAGACGGGGCACGATTCATCGGTCGCACTGTATACTAACAATATTCACTTATAAAAATATTTTGATTGGTTGAACACTGTACATTTAGAACACCTACCTATCTGATTGTTTACGTTTACAAAAATGTTAAATAATTTAGCATTATTATCGTCTACAAAGTTGTTACATATTTTACGAATTTCAATGCATATTTTTATGTTGTTTCAAGCTTTTTATGTTGCATATAATCCAGTCCTTCGTCATCATCATCTTCTGCTGTTGTTTCATATTACTTGGGGTCGGTGCAACACGTTTCCCTCTTCCCTTCCGTCCTGTCACCCGTCACGCTATCACTCCCTTCTCTTTCATACCACTCCTCATGCATTCCACGGGAAAGAAAAAAATCAACAAACAAAATGAATTTGCACAAATATTATGAAAAAAAAACAAAGAAAAAATTATAACAAAGCATTTTATTCATCGATAGGTTGCCCGGTTTTCGAGTAAAACTTTTCTTTTAGTGAAAATACTCAGTAACAAAGTCGTCGCAGTAATATATTTTCACAATCCTCCAACTTTGTTGTACGTCTAGGGATTTGATATCGTTTTTATTGCAGTATCGAACGGCAATCAAATAAAACGTCTGCGATAAAGTCCAGAAAGTATAAAGGCAGCTAAGTTAGACCTAATAAACTTAAGAACAGTTCCATTCTTATTTCACACCTAAATCGTTGTAGCAGATTTCAGGATTTAGAAGGATGGATATGAAGTCAATTGGGACATGAAAAAGAGTTTTCATTTTCTCGAAATAAACACACATGACCTATATTTGTCTTATTCAAGACACGTGTACGATATCTTTGAATTTAAGCTCGCTTATCACACTAATGTTATAAAGGCGAAAGCTTGTGAGTGTGTATGTGTGTTTGTATGTTTTTACTTCTTCACGCTCAAAAAGCTGGACGGATCTGGATGAAATTTGGCACAGAGAAAGATTATAGTCAGGAATACATGGGCGCACGGTTGGCGCAGTGGCTGAGCTATTGACTGCTGCGCTGCGTGTCGCGAGTTCGATTCCCGCACGGAACAAATATTTGTATATAGATAGTTGTTCCGATGACCTGGTTAAGGTTGCGGGAAGGCGCTAGATGCGAGACGCACGGGATCGGTCAATTTGGCGACGCCTGGGGGAGGCCTATGTCCAGCAGTGGACGGCTTTCGGCTGAAATGATGAAGATGATGATTGATTTTAGCTAACCTAAATCTTCAACCAGGCTCTGTGGCATATTAAGTGAGAGTTCTGGCTTCCTGTAGTATGTTTTTATAAAGTCTAGTCATAGGAGTTATATAGACACCAATGAGATGCCGGGCCTCAGTACTTCTTAACTTTTTTTTGAATTTTTTGAAATGATCTCTGAAAATTTTCTTGATTTTATCACACCTAAATCTTCCACCAGGCTCAATAGATACTTTTGTGAGAGTTCGGGTTTTTTGTAGTATGTTTTTATAAAGTCCAGTTTCATTTGTAATAGAATTCAAAGGGATCGAGGCCGCAGTAAACTATATTTTTATTTTTTTTGCAATGAACGTTTTGTTAAACCAGTTATAACTGGGCGTTCTGGGTTGTATAAAGATACGACCCAGAACGCCCTCAATACCTCAGCAACAACTGTACGGATATTTCGTTTATATTTTTTCGATGGAACTATTGATAAAACGCATCAAGAACTGTAGAACTATGCGGAATGCCCTTAAATGTCCTGTTATTAGAGAAATTCGATGAGATGCTATGATATGTATTGCGAAGTTAGCATCTCATTTTTTCAAAATGCGATTTTGATAGTAAAATCGACGGAACTATTGTTAAAACTTATTAAGAACTGTAGAACTATGCGGGATGCATTATATGTGGCGTTAATTTGTGAGATGCTAACATTTGAGATGCTAACTTCACACACGTATGAGATAGTTGTTCCGGCTATGGGTGTTGTACGAGTATGTGAGTTTATATGTTTGTAAACGCACCCACGATACAGGAAAATTCAAAGTGTAGGAAAAGTTTTTCTAAAAAATAAAAAAAGCCTATATGATACTTTTTATCCCGGGAATATGTTCCCTCGGGATTATTTTCGACTTTAACGCGGGCGAAGCCGCTGGCAGAAGCTACTAAGTAAATAAATATATATCATAGAACATTTCAGATAATAGTGAATTAGACAACAATATCAAAAGAAACGGTCCTTTTGGTTTATCATAATCCCACTATCTCCTATTATATATTAAATCCACTTAATTACCAAAATTGACTTCCATAACTTGTAGTCAAAACGTGAATCAAGCCGAGGGCGTTGGCGTAGCGAAGGCGGGATTTTCTATCGGATCGCTTGGGCCCCGAGGCATTATACTCTCTGACATGTTTCATAGAAAATACATTATATATATATACATATCTGACACGTCTGCTAAGCCCAAGGAGAGGAGACGTATACTGGTAAACCCACGTTTTGCCGAAGGCGATTTTAGTTCCTATAATGATAGGGGGCGACGTTGAGGGTATCGCTTTCCAACCCCAAGTTGTAACTTAGAATTTGTAACAACCGAATATGTGAAGGTATTTAGGATCGTACTTATACATAGATGAATCCCTTTAGCATAGCAACAAAGGTCATTGCCTTTTCCCGAATATCTCTGCGTCTTATTGTAAGATTATGTACAATAGATTGTGTATCGTCTTTCTCTTGTAAAAACTTTCTTGGAGACCGCTATTACCTCGCTAAAATTCGATTAGAATCAGATATGAGACATTTTTTTTTGAGTAGAAATTTACACCGAAAAATAAAAACATATTACAAACCTACAAGAAAAGCTGTCACTTTTTACTACATAGCAACAAGCAGCAGTTTTATAACGCGGTCTCGCCAAAATCGTTATGTGTATTAGTTTTCTTAATCCTTAAAAAATCCTTTAAAAAACCAAACCAAACCACGAAAACCCAATCAAGGAAAATGCATTTGTATAATTTTTATCTCAAATTATAACTACACTAGAGAGAAACATTTTTTTTTCTAAGGACGTCCCATCCTTCATCAGTCAACTTGGCGGCACTATTCGCACAGTTGTATTTTATCGTTTAACACATTGTTGGCGGCGTGTAGGGCTGCTTATGACGTCATCTCACGCTTTATGACGCAAAATAAAGCACCTACTTCGAAATTATGAGCCGGAGTAAGCAACAATGTCACATGGTAGGAACAAAAGTTTTAGCTCAAATAATGAGTTAGTTAGGTAAGTTCCAGACGTGTTAACAGCTAGGTGTTTCTGGTTTCCTGGTACTTTGTGTTGATGTGAATGGCTGGTACTTAAAAGGAGAATGGCTTTCATTCATAAGCATCTCAAACAGCTTGAGTTATTACATCTCGAGTGGGCAATTACTGCCTATTCTAAGTAATTTCTAGAAGTTTCGCTCAAACTAGTCCTATAAACTAACGTCTAAAATACCAAGAACGGCTGACAGACAAAACAAAACCATTTCCACCTGCAACCTTGAAATGTTCAAGCAGTTCCAAGTTACTTTAATGCCTGCCATTTAAACCACTAATAACTAATATTTGGGTCAAGCCTTTAAGACAGTCTAAAATGAACTACACCAAAATGTTAATCAACATGCACTTATCACAAACTGGTCCAGTTTCAAACGGCTATGTAATTCGCCTAGCAATAACCTACTGGTATTATTATATCTAAATTACCTATTGATTTTTTGCATTATTTAATGAAGCTTGTTATCTCTACTCCTACTGGTAATTGACAGGACTTAAAAAACGAAATGCCAATGTACTATTGGGCAGTCAAAACAGTACCACATTTTGTAACTAACCGATTAAAACAAAAGTCGAGTTATGAAGAAAGAAAACCACTTCACGATCAAGGGACTCACGATGTCGTTCAACTTGATCCGAGTACTTACTTTTGCAGAATCAAATACCGATAATATCTGTAGATAATCGGCTGAACATTAATCAAATATCAACTCCACGAAAACCGATTAATTGGTTCAATTGTCTGGATCAGTTTGACATTGCACGAACAATCTGTAGACAAAGTTTGTATGCAAAAGTCGATGTTGAACTCCCCCTGCGTTTGGATTGTCTACGGGGTAAAGTTTGATAGCTTTGAGAAATGTAGTTAGATATAGAAGTTCGTATGAATTATTGCTTCCACACTATGAGCCATTCTAGACACGTAATGGATTCAAACAAACCAACTTCGGCGTTAGCGTTAATTTCGTTGCAAACGTTGAGTTTCGTATGCACAGTGCGCTATGGGTTGAGGTTGTCACATTTATTAATAGTGGCGTATGAATTTAGATAGGTGCAGAGACCGCAAACCAATTTGGTGTCAAAAAGCGAGGTTGCTAAATATAGACAGTTTCTGGTGCGGGTTTAATAGACAGTGATTTAGCTGAGTACGTGCGAGCGGCGCTTGGATACTGTAATTGTCTTCGCGTCACGACATTGCATTGGCTTGGCGGGCAAGCGCCGTGGGATAAAGTTCAAAGGGCACATTTGCTATCGAGCCTTTGTATCATGGGATGCGGTTTGAGTTGCAGCCGCAAATAATGTCGGAGGTTAAGATATTTTAATAATTCTGCCATAAATGCAAATCGCTGCGATTACTCATCGTAATATTATGCTCGGGCTCTGTTGCCGGTAAATGCCTTCCTCAAAACTATGTCCTTACATTTTCTTTTGATTTGAAAGATATGAGAACTTGATTCACCAGTTTGCAATGTGTTCATACGTCATTTGCTTGCTTAGACATAGACACGCAATTTGTTCCTTTACCTAGGCAGCCTTCTTCTTTGTTATATATATATTTCACATGATCAAAAGCACCTCTTTCAAAGCCTGCAACATTTCCTACACTATTCTAAGCCCTCTACTAGGTTGAGCTAACAACCAAAGATGTATATTAAGCAATTTGTTGCAACCTATGGGGACTGGAGCACATAATAGCCTGGGCTAGCGACAGGTTGACAGGTCGCTTTAATAGATGTCCTATTTTAATCTGCACTATTACCCGGCAAATAAATGAAATATATACTGCTATATTAAATCAAGCGTGAACTACTAAAAGAGGATTTGTGAAATCATCGATCATGGATAAAATAATAGCTTCTGCCCGCGGTTTCAGCCGCGTAAATGTGTTTTATTATTCCATGGGGACTAATTACCAACGAGATGAAATGTATCATTTTTCCTAATCCAGAGGCTTCAGATAAGTGACATTCTATTAACGACAGTGCCGAGGTAAAGCCATTAATAGAATGTCAAAACTGTATACACGATGTAATAAGTATACAGTAGTGTAATAATTATGTGTGTGTGTGGTGTGTATTATTCTTATTAATTATTATATACTTTATTGTACACCACTTAAATAATTACAGGACAAACCATTTATAAAGATAAGTGTACAATGGGCGGTCTTATCGCACAGGGCAATCTCTTACAGACAACCTTTGGATGGACTGAACGAGAGGCGATAGACATTAGGGTTGTCATTGTACAAAAACTATTAAATAATATTACTTAAATATAACATAAAATACATATATACAAATAAAATAATATAATAATAAATATCAAATAAAAAACAGAGAAAAGAGAAGAATAGTTACAGAGAAAGGAAATGCTCCTTCACCATTTTTTTAAATGAAGGTAATGACACTTCAAAATTGTATGGGTCAGCTACAGGTAGTGTATCTGTGTGCCATATTCCATCAAAATTAGTTCGACGTGAAAACGTAACAGACAGACAGACACCTTCACATTTATAATATTAGTATGGATGGATGAGGTATATAATTTGGTACTGGCAACAATTGGTGTTAAACCTTAACATTTAAGGCATTGTCATTTTGATATTGAGAATAATGTAATCACACTTTTTTGTTTGAGCATAGTGTTTATAGGCTGTTCGATGATGATGGTGATAATAGCTTATTTGGTTTGACCCCGAAATACGTGCCTACGCGGTACTTTTGATACTCCGACTTAGCAAACAAGTTTGTTTATTTTGTTTTGAAAATTGTTTACTTTTTTATAACGTTTCAAAACTGCCAAGTATAGCTGTGTTGCGTTAAAGTTGGTAAGTATTGATAAGTTGAAATAACTAAGTACAAAGTATTTGTAAAGTTCTGAGTGAAAACTGTGATCTGCAATATTTCTAAAAGAATAGTAAAAATGTTACTACGCCCTTTCGAAAGTTAGGTAGTACTGAGTTTTTCTTCTGTTTGCCAAGAGTTAATCCAGTTTAAGACTAAAGATTATTACGATTCGTAACATAACAGAGTAATCTCAAGATTTAGAGTAATTTTTAAGATTTATGTATATCGATTGTGATTTTTTTTTAAGCATTGTCCTACACTAGGATTTTTTTTCTGTATTGTGGGTATGTTTACAAAACATTTAAACTCACATACACAAGACACCCAGATCCGGCACATATATTTGGTCTGTGCGGGCATCGAATCCGTGACACACAGCACAACAACCTCTCGTTTAACCACTAAGCCAACCGTGTCGTCACAAATTTGAATCTTCTTTGTGCTTCAAATGATGTCAACAAGCTTACCCACACTTTATAACTTATTTTAGACAGATAAGGGGTTATGATGTTTTTATACAAAACCGAATAAAACTACATATCCTTCAGCAGCTTATACACACAAAACTTTTCTATAACAACAAAACATTCTTCCAAGTAGGAACCTACCTCAAACCCGCTCCACTCACAACTTGTACCATACCCCGAACCGGTGTAACAAAAGAGCGGTTCAACTTCCCCACAGCCGATACTTTGTAAGTTCTTGATAACCTGCAGAATATTCCGATAATGCCGACTTGCAGTCTCACTGCTGTATTAGCTACATAAGCATTATTATGTAGTTCTGCGGTGGAATGGAGTGAAGAATTAAATAAAATCGTGGGGTAAGTTGGTGATGGTGAAAATTTTCTTTAAATGGGCCTCTCTGCCGTGACTTACAAGTTATAAGTCGTGGGTTCGAACCCAGGCAGGCGCTTTACTTTTTGTCAACTATTTCATCACCACTGCTCTCAAAACGGTGACGGAAATCATCGTGAAGAATCCGGCATTTCCTAGAACCAAAAAATTTTCGAAGACACCACTAACCCGCACTGGGCCCGCGTTATGGATTAAGGCATATTCCCTCTCTCACAGTGAGGAGGCCTGTGTCCCAGCAGTGGGAACATTAAAAGGCTGATGATGATGGTCCTCCTCACGTAAAAAGTTCTGTTTTGAGACAGGAATTTAAAAAACAACCATCATCCAGCTAGAGTTTGACATAGTTGTCGTGAGAAACTTAATGAGGAATACAAAGATAAATATATAGCAAAATGAATTTGATAAATTGGCAAGCGCGCATAAACTGTTATAATTGAACGAATTCTTTCAACAGTCAATCGCATCGAGACCATTAGTTTATTGCAGAAACCGGGGAATTAAAGAAATTAATTTATTGTAACTGTTCCTCTTAGATGGTGACGATGGCCTGGCAATAATGGAATGGCCACGAAACGAACGGGAAAAAAATCGTGTTCCCGAACGTGGAACGTGAACGTGAAATCTTAAAAAATACATATCATACATTCATCTCTCCTAAAAAAAAACCCGACTGCTTAAGAAGCAAACTAAAAAACTGTGAAAAAGAAAAAACATGCTAAGCAGTCTGAGGATACATATTCGCGAGCTGGCTGACCCCCTGATGCTTTCTCGATCCGTTTTTTATTTTTAAATTAACTTTTTATTTACAACTTTTTAGACGCAAGGGATTGGTCAGTGTAGCGACGCCTGGGGGAGGCCTATGACCAGCAGTGGACGTCTTTAAGCTGAAATGATGATGATTTACAACTTTTAGGTTATAATTTTTTATTTGATTTACTTTTAAACATTTAAGTAGCATATATTTTGTAATTAACACTTAAAACCCTTCATTTTGATACCCCACTCGATGGGTGTGGAAGAAAAAAAATTGGGACCTACACAATGTGGCGCCCAAAATCCACTAGGTTCGTTTTTTTTAACTTCTCCTATCTAAGAAAACTTGGGTGGTCAAGACGTATCTAACGATGTATTAATTATATAAATCCATCTAGCGCTTTGAAAGTTATGAGTTAATAAAGAATATCACATAATTACATACAACAACGCGCGAAAAAAATAAGTCAACAGCACTCTTAACACGATTACAAAACAAACAAGCCGACTAGCAAATCCGAAAAAAATAACAAGCAAATTGAGTAGGCTACAAGAAAAACGCTCACGTAAGTAATAAGGTAGGTAGCTGTAATTCATTTTGCTTATCTAAATACGAATCTGCCATCGTGTATTACGTAGGTGCCATATGGACCATGTACTTGGGCAAATTTGTCATAATCAATCATGTGCAAGGTCACAAAGAACGGTTCAGGTGTATACTACTCCTAAACTTAATACCTCACTCCGGACATTTTGTTCAATTTTATTTCGTGACACATTCTTTAGGAAATAATGAGCATTTCCGTTACGACACGGAGTGTTTATTGTGATGGATAACTGCTTATTTTTGGGAAGGCTGTAAATACTTTTATGTATGGTGTGAAACATTTGTAACTTTTAGGGTGTAATTGCGGAAATTCGTAAATAACATGCTAGGGCAATAATGGGCAGGTAATGTTCACAATTGATGATATTGAAGATATAAGAAATCTCCCTGAGCAATCTAAGTATGGCCTCTGAAAATCGGAGAAAAAAATGCAAGAAATGTGAAATGGGTCAAAAAAAAAATGTGTTGACACCCTTGCGCCATCCCATCTTCTCAGCACGGCGGGCTGTGCTGGGGCAGCTGCTGCCAGTGCAGAAAACCACAAACGGCGCAAATATAACAACCTTTATATATATGTTTGAGCCGTTTGGGGTTGAAATATTAGGTCCATGGGGTCCGAGTGCGCATCGAGTTTTTCGAGAAATTAGCTCAAAGCTCGTCGACTCTTCACGTGACCAGAGGGCTGACTTTTTATTGGCCAGAGAACCAGCATTGCCATCCAACGTGGCAATGCTGCCAGCGTTCTGGGCGCATTTCCCATTGACATCGATGTGGACGAATTTTTTGATGCACAATGAGCCCTTTTCCCTCTCCCCTTTGTATTTGTATATGTTCTTTTTTTTTCAGAATATTCAATTGTATATATGTTAATATATTATAAATTATTATTACTTGTAGAAATGTGAAATAGGCAAGCACTGTTAAAATGATTGAGAGTGATTAAATTTTGAGTCTGTAAAGAAGTACCGAGCAACGTTTAGTATTATAACAGCTTACGATGTCCCACCGCTGGACATAGGCCTGCTTCTAGTCTAACCCATTCTTAGGACTGTTTATGCGATGCAATATTCTAGTTTTTTAATGAATGGCTGTGTAAAGTGTACTGTCATCGGTTAACCTACATTTAGGTCTAACGTAATGAGTTAATTATAGAAAAATTGCACAACTAGTGAAAGGATGTTGTGCCTCATCGTGCAACCAGATCTTAGACATTCATATCTAATTTCACTTTAATTAACCTCTTTCTGAAATTCAAATCAAAATTGGGCAACGCTATAAAAGTAATCAAATGTTTCCACATACCATACAACAGATGTATGTACCTCAACATTCACTTAAACAAAGGTCCGAAGGGTTCTGAAGTGACTTCTGCATACCGGAAGGCTTAGCTTTGGAATGCCTTCCATGGGGCGTATCGATGACTTGGTGAAGGCCATAGGAATCCACTGGAATGAACTCCGCAAGATACACAGAGGGCAATGTAGCGGTACTTGAAGGAGACCAATGTCTTTTGACGTGTTTCGGCTGAATTTATGATGATAGATGTAAAAAGGAAAGCAGTGGTGGCCCATTGGTAACGGCCGCGACTTACAAGATGAAGGTCGTGGGTTCAAACCCAGACAGGTGCTTTACTTTGTGTAAATTATTTCATCAACACTGCTCTCAAAACGGTGAAGGAAAACATCGTGAGGCAACCGGCATGTCCTAGAACCAAAAATTCGAATACATGTGACATTCACCAACCCGCAATGGGCCTGCGTGGTGTATTACGGCCCAACCCTTTCACAGAGAGGAGGCCTGTGTCCCAGCAGTGGGAACATTAAAAGGTAGATGATGATGTAAAAATAATCCATCAAAACGCGATGGAAGCAGCCTACAAATAAAAGACATCATCAGCCTAAAACGTCTGGGATACAAGTTGTTTTCTTCACCGCTACGTTTTAAGATCAGACCATGTAATGAGTTTAGTCGATACTGTTACCACGACAGGACCAACACAGTTCTCAAGAAACAGTCTTATTTTACTCAAATAAAGTAAAAAGGGTAAAAAACCATTGACACAAAAAGAATACAGCAAAACAAAAAGGTTGAACTGTTCCTACGCATTAGGTATGTTAGTCCGTACAATCCCGCTATTTGTATCCATTATCTACAGTTTTCCCTTACTTAACACTAATGCTGAAGCATATGTCGCTATCTATTGTGTTTTACTACAGAAAAAACACCTACTTTGTTTGTTCCCATACGTTAAAACAAACATTTCTATAGATTCTTGCACAATTGTTTTATAAGTATTCGACAAGGTGTTAGTTTTTTTTATTGAGAGAGAGGTAGATTGATTGTTAATCCATCCTACTCACAAAAAGTAGGTGCTTGTGTGACATTGGAAAATAACAGAAGGTCTATTAAGTCATAACAATTAAAATGATAGATAAATTGTTAAAGATTAGAGATTTATTATTAGCAATAATAATAATTATATGAGCTTTGCCCAGGCCCGGTTATTATTTTCGGTGATTCTTAACTAGTATATGTGGGGGGTTTCAAGTTTCGAATAAATACATATTAATGTCGTTGATGTGTGACAAAATGTATTCAATGAGATAAATAAGTGTATGAAATTGCTCGTGACGAAGTATTAAAATCGTGTCAGACAATCATCAATACAACAGTTTCAGCATCATGCTCAAAGGGGTTCTTGGCCTTTTACTGGACTTAATTTTGAACTGGTTTATTTTTTATATGTTTGTAACTTCCTGTGCTCAATAAATTATAATTATATATATAATATTATTAACTAATAACGTTTTATTCTTTATACATCAATCATCAACACCCTTTTTAATCCGATTGGTATTTGTTCAGACAGGATGGCTATTATTACAATTGCTGAATTCTGGGCCAGGCAATTTAGCCAAAAAGAGCCGACAATATGGCGCCCAGAATCCGCCATGTTTGTTTTTTAAATATTTTTTTTCGAAATTTTTCTAAGAAAACTTGGGTGGTCAAGACCTTATCGATGTCTCAATTGCATAAATCCGTCAAGTGTTTTGAAATATATGAATTGATAAAGAATATTACATACATACAAACATACGTACATACAAGATACGCGCGAAAAACATAACCCTTTCCAAACAGTCGTGTAAAATAGTCTGTTTTTCATTAACACGCTAATAAGAAGAAGATTATTTCAAGTACTAAAGCCGACCAAATATTATATTTCAGTGTTACTCACAATCTACTTACCTAAGCAAATGCTATCGGGACTTCAGCAAGATACTGCCAAAGTGCATTGGATCATAGCAACTTTGAATTTTGTTCACTACTGTTTTAAGTTACTGCACGATATCGAGAACTTTTTAATGTAGTCGAAAATATTAGGCCTTAATTGTACTTTCTGAAAAAGAGATGAATACATTTACAAATTAGTTTTTAAAACTTTTACAAGATTTTAATTTAAGAAATTACTTGTTAATGATAATTTTATCTAGCTTTCTTTTGTTCCTTTTTGGGTTTTTACGATCATAATTCCATGATATTATATCATTGATATGCCATTTAACTAATCAGGTTGACCGTAGGGGTATTACGAATTGTAGAAAATAGACAAAAATAAATATATCGGACCAAATTCAAAAATGTTCGTCCAATATTTTAGTTTCAGTTTAGTTAGTATGACAAAGTAGAAATACTTGTTCAACTGAGGTTCGTCGACCAAACCAAATGACACGAAAACACTGAAAATCATTTTCCTCTCACAGTCTGCCAGTGCATGCGAGAAAATAAGCTGACACATTCTAGAATTTTTATTTTATTTCCATTTTTAGGTTTCATTCCAGCGCACCGTATGGAGAGTTTATTTTCGAATATTTCTTGAAACTGAAGTTCTATCCCAGGTATCTTCCTCCCACGTAGTTTAAAACTCCGTATAAATCGGTAGCCTCTCAATATCATAACTAAATAAAGAGAATGTTGGATAAACTTTGAGGTTGAAGACAAGTTAAAGCAATCCTACAAACTCAGAGCAGAGAATAAAAATCTTCTGCAAAATGTTTTAATCAGGTTTGCATTTTTATTTTTGTTTCCTTATATAGTAATATGTAGTGGTCCTGAAATTGATTTTAGCAGCCGATGATGTGTAAATATCTACTAACAGTCATTGTCAAAATCTAAGACAATAACGAAAGAATGATAAATAATTATTTGTGATTGGCACAAGACTTACAGACACGAGAACAATAAAGAAAAAATTACCATCTGACACATTAATGTATGCGACAAATTGTCAAACACTTTAGCTGCAGTGATTGCTAAAATTTTCTTCAGCCAATCACATGATTTGAATTGTGTATTTTATTATGTCCGTAAGCTCGCGCTTTGCCACAATCTTAGCATTTGTGACGCGACAGTAATTTATTTCCAGAGACCTGAACTACCAACGCATGCAAGAAAAACCTCTACATTCTACCACATACACTATTTTCTCTATTCTCACTTATCCCCGGTTCTCTAAAAGTATGAAGTTCACAGGTGCAGCCTCAGGAGCTAGATGCGCACATTCCAAACTCAATTTGAGCAGACTTTGGTTTCAATTGTTTCAGAACGCAATCAATTTTAATATGCGCCCGACGTCGCCTCCGAGGTGCGACTGACACATACGGGGAGGAAGAATAGTGAATATTTATCTCAACGAATATTATGAAGAGGCAAAGTATGTTTGTAAGAGTTAATCTCTAAAAGGATTGGAACTCTAAACAAAATATAATTTTAACAGCGATAAATATGATCTAGAGCAGTGATTACGAGACATTTCGGTAATGAATGTCAATCACACATATTTTTAATAGATCCCTGATCCAATATCATTCAGTCTATGCTCTCAATAATTGCTCTAGACTAAGTATCATTTGATGTCAGCGAAGGCGAAATGCCACATCGATGGCGTATAGCTCAGTGGAGCTATACGTAGGCCACGTTAATAAAAATTAAGATAAAACGGTTAAAATTAAATTAAAGCTAAGAAAATTAAAAAGGATATTATAATAAAATAAGGTCCAGTTTCGCGCGACGTAAGCAGCTAACCAGGCAGCAAGACGAACAGGAGGATATGGTATGCCCGAGGTGGACAGATGAGCAGGCAATCGGGTAGGTAGGAAGTTGTGTAGACTGCAGAACGGCAGATGAGCAGGCAATCGGGCAGGTAGGCAGGTCAGCAGAACGAAGTGAAGGATGTGGTATGCCCGAGGTAGGCAGGTGATCAGGCAATCGGGCAGGTAGGATTGTTTCACAGGTAGTGACGTAGGCAACAAGAAGTGTCGAGGAATCAGGGCTGTGGCGTTTCACGCCGTAGATATGAAGGTACACGATAGGCAGGATTCAGACAAAAGATACTCATTATATCACACACAATATATATTATTGAACACTTCAGATAATAATAGTTATACATGAGCTGATAACTCAACAGTTTTAAGAGTTTTAGAATAGAAAATACACTTCGTATACGTATAACCGACTCTTGGCGTTCAGACCAGAAACCTGACTAAAAAAGCTGAAGCCCGTTTTTCATTCGTTCTGCCATCTCTTCTAAATTCAAATCTCAATAAGACCAGAACGAATAAAAACGGCTTTACAAAGGCGGGTCAGTCTGTACTGACCTTACAATAGTGTACAACTAGCTTAAGGAAAGGTCTAGGTAGTCCATGGTACCTATGGTATGTCTATGGCTTTAAGAAAATAAAATAGACAGACAGATGTCATGTCAGATGAAAATGTCAGAGTATAAAAAAATCCATAATTTTGCAAATAAGCAATAGAAATTAAGTTAAAGAATACAAATCAATCAGAAATAACTAAAAATATGCTTTACAGGTAATAAGAATATCAAAGAATACTTATAAAAGATTTACTAAAATTGATACAATATCAAAAGATATGCAGATGGTTTGTGGAGTGTTATGAAACGTAAGTAGATGTGGAATAAATACCACAATATGTATATAAAAGTAATGGAAAGGTATATATATAATTATATATATATATATACATATGTATATATATATATATATGTATTTATTATAGGAAATATATATGTATGTTTATTTTAACTATTCTTAAATTTTATTTTAATAATTATTTCTATTTTTTATGCTCCTGCCATTTTGTCTCTTCACCATCCTTGGTTGACTGGTAGAGAATGCCTCTGGCATTAAGTCCCCCTATGTACCTGTATGTTGCATGAATTTTTAAATAAATAATAATAAATCCCATACGATTTTGGAATGTTTCTAATCGTTCAAGGCGCTTTCGTTGACAGATAGTCATATGTATAGAGCCTCTGTTCCGATTGTTTTTTGTTCTTTCACAGATAAAAATTTACACAATCGCCCAAAGTCATACGCCAAATAGGTACTTTTTTATCCCAGAAAAATGCAAGGTTAGGCAGTAACCATATTGGCTGTTATTGTACGCACCCATAAAACAAACATACCTTTATTACAGGGGTCACCAAATTGTGGACTGCGGTCCGGATTCGGACCACCGACATATTTTGTGCGGACCTAACCAAGATAACCATTATCATGATCATCATCATTTCAGCCGAAAGACGTCCACTGCAACATATTCCTCACCCAAGTGTCACCACATTGACTGATCCCATGCGTTTCGCATCCAAATAGTTTCCAAGATGAATGTACCGATGAACATCTCCAAGATTTAATGACTGCAGCCGGCACCAACTTATCTTGAAAAAATCTTGGTACTTACTTTTATTGATTACATTTGTTTATTTAATATTTAAAAGTCCAGGCAGGGGTGGGGGGGGGGGGTGTTCGCTTGTCGGCCTTACGGACCGCGACGGGCATATTATTATTAAGAAACTGATCCCAAATTAAAATTATTGGTGACCCGTGATATAGTAGATAAGTTTTTTTTTCTATTTTAAAAAACGTTGCCTCACATTAGAAATTTCTTTCTGTATCATGGGTGCGTTTACAAACATATAAACTCATATACACAACACCCAGAGCTGGAACAACTATCTGTAGGTCATACAAATATTTGTTCCGTGCGCGAATTGAACCCGCAACACGCAGCGCAGCAGTCAATCGCTCAACCACTGCGCCAATCGTGCGCCCTAACGATTTCAGGGTTTATGCGATGTATGTAAAAAAACTAGCTTCAGTCCGCGGCTTCACATGCTGTCAGTGAAAGTCCTGATATTCTCAGGATATAAACTATCCTATGTCCTTCCCAGGATCTCAAACTCTCTCCATACCAAATGTCATCTAAATCGGTTCAGTGGTTTTATCATGAAAACAGGCAGAGTTGCTTTCGCATTTATAATATTGGTATATATAGATGGCAGAGAAGTTAATAAGTTAAATCAAGACGTATAAAAGAGGCTATTTTTTCCTGTAGCTTAAATCATTTAATTAGACTTTCGTATTATAAGGCATGAAACCACAAGAATGTTTGGGTAAGGACATAATAAATTTAATAACGTACATTCTTAGAAATTACAGATACTCCATTGAAAAATAATAAAAGATAAGACTGGTATTTCTATGACTAATATTCTGGAAGTTCGTAGGCTTTGTAATGAATATCAACCTTACAGAAAATACATGGAAAAACTGGATATTTTCTTCAAGTATTTCTCATTTAGAAAGTGAAACTTTAACTCCGCGCATAACTATTTAGTACCTACTGTAGCGAAAAAGCTACAAGACGTAATTTCCATCACGTCGTTTAAATTTTTCTAATTTTCAAAGTTAGATTGACAAGAAAAGAGAATACAATTTTTTTCTGACAGAATGTCATCCATACAAAATTCATCGCAGAGAAATCTTCAACCAAATTATTGATATTTATCAATAATTTGGTTGAAGATTTCTCTTATATCAGCTGTTAAAATCTCGATATTATTTGAAGTAGTGTGCTGGATGGCCAGGCTCCTCTCTTCTCTGGGCAAAGTGCAATCTCTCGTGTAAAAAAGACTGGTGACAACTAAAGTGTTATATTAGCAAAACTGGTATGTAACGTAGTGTCCTATTAATTTTCTTTGTAATGTCATTGCCTCAGATATTTCACACCCTTTTTTTATAATTTTGATTGCCTGTTTCCTTGTCTGTAGATATCAGTTGATAGAAGCCGACTCCGTCTTCACCCTTCGGGCAGGACGCTTGACCCCTTGTGAGCCTGCAGTCTTCATGATTCCGTACATTTTACAAGGGGTTCCGTATATTTTCATCAACGGCCTGAGTCTTGCTACGAGAACTACGGTGCAGTCCCAGCTCGTAATCTAGTATTGGAGCGGTAATACTGAAGGCGGTTTTTTCATCCGGTGCGGATTCCTGTCGAGTGGATGACAGTCTATCGGTCGGATCATACATTACATTTACTCTTTGTGTTAGAATTAACCTATTATTTATGTGTTATAATTAACCTATTATTTATGTGTTAGAATTAACCTATTATTTATGTGTTAGAATTAACCTATTATTTATGTGTTAGTATTAACCTATTAGTTATGTGTTAGTATTAACCTATTAGTTATGTGTTAGTATTAACCTAGTATTTATGTGTTAGTTTCTAATTTATAAATTCGTTGTGATTCGATGAAAATGATTCGTTTCCACCGCCAGAATTTAACCGGTTGCAACTGCGTTGAGGATAAGCACGTGTGTTCAGTGTAATATTTTTAAACCTAGCTAAAATTTCACTCCTGTTACGTTTTTCTCACTAAACATTTAGAATTATGTTTTTCTGTATTTTTTATTCAAGTGTTTTGCCTTTTTGTATTCCTTTATATATTTACGGTGTGTTTTTACTTTAAAACAAAATTATACATAATGCACAGCCGTTAAGTTTTTCCTTTTTTATAACACTACTTAATTTTTAGACTCATATCGTTAAATAATTTTAGCTTTTTCGTGGTCTCGCTTCTATTCCACAGGCATCAAACATTTTTCTGATATAAAGATTATGATACACATTGATAGTATAGCTATCCATCACTGAAAATTACGAAATCAGATCAGCCCCCTTACCATGACGTGTCAAAACAATAATGTGAAACCAAGACTGTAGAATGGGACAGACGTATTCAAGTCACATTATTAGTTAGATAGTTTATTAATATCCAACTTTAATTATTGTTATTATTTTTTTTGTACTCCTACCACTGTTTTGGTATTTTTAACCCAAAGGTTGACTGGTAGAGAATGCGTTGCTGCATTAAGTCCGCCTGAAGTTTTTAAATCAATAAATATACATCTGTCTCTTAAGCATACTGGAAATAACCCTGCTCTAAAAGGTTATGGTCACTCCCCTCATACCTCCAAGAATTCTCTCCTACAAATAAACAAACAATTTAATTTCCTAGAACAGTTGGCTAAAACATTGCAGACCGTGTCTCCCGGGGTTACAAATTGCTGATATTGGGCGGTAAGACTAAAGTTTTAATGCGGGAAATGGCCTTACGTAAACCCGAACATTATTCCGATTGTTATATCCGCTGGAGCAATGCAAGCCAATGTTTATGGACCCAATACTGCCAGAGAATTGTACCGTAAACTAAAATTTACTAGAGCAGGCTTTTTCTCTTTTTATCGGCAGTCCATTTTATGCATGCCCATAAAAAACCAATTTAAACCATCGTTTTCATAGAACTTTGTTAGAATATTTATATTCGTATATTTTTTTTACAAGAGATTCGACCAGCTGTATCTGTCCTTTTTGTCTTTTGTTTGGTAACAAGCTTTTAAAGATAAATTGTTGTGTATTGCACATTGACATTAAAGGGTACGATAAGTGCCTTTTATTGCTTCTGACTTAAATATATTTAATAAAAATCTAATATGTAAAGCTGTTTGAAGTTTTGAAGAGCTGTAACAGTAAAATAAAGCTTTTACTGAGATTGATTGAACATTCTACCAAAAACATTAGATTTTCATATTTCATGTTATAATAGACATAAATACTTAGATTCTACGTTACTTACTAATAGGTCTTTACCTATGAAATTACCGTTCTGCAGTAGGTACTGCCCATTTCAAATCAAAATATTATTTGTTTGCTAAAAATTCTAATTTCAAATATATTTTATTATAAAATCATTGAAAACTTTTTTCACAATTTGTCGTTTATTTATTTATTTACACTTTATTGTACACCAAGAGAAAAACAATTCAAAAAGACATCTTATAACTAAAACAAACATACAACAGGCGGCCTTATCGCGGTTCGCGACCTATTCCAGGCAACCAAGAATGGAAAGTGACAGCCTGGACACATTATGGGGTTGCACTTGGTACAAAATTAAAAAATAAAAAGATATTAAGAAAGTAGGTACTAAATACAAAAAAAATAATAATAATAGATACATAAATACATACATACAACGAATATACAGACAAGAAAACAATCTCTCTCAACTAATATACAGACAAGAAAACATCAATCAATAGCGTTGTGTTTTCATCGCATTTGAAATTTTTCGTCATCATGTATACGTTAAAATTCGAGTAATTATGGAATATGAGTACCGTCGTGGCAGCAACGCGGCACAAGGGGTACGCAACATTAGCGATGTTTACGGAGCAAACACAACAAACAATTGCCCGATTCCGTTCTGAAAATTTCTTCCTGAAAAATGAACAATTACGACTTAAAGTCGATTGTGGAAACTGATGATACTCAATCTTCTGCTGAATTAGCAGCAGCTTTAGACGTTAGGTTCAAAACTATATTTGCCCATTTGCGTCAAATTGGCAAGGTAAAAAAACTTAACAAATGGGTGCTCCACGAACTCAATGATTGCTAACGCGAAGTACGCGTCCAGACGTGCCTTGTACTGCTCAACAGGCACACAAACGAAGGAATTTTGAACCACATTGTAACCTGCGACGAAAAATGGATTCCGTTTGACAATCGCAAGCGCTCAGTAAGTTGGTTGGATCCTGGTTCAGCACCTAAACAATGCCCTAAACGAAAACTTATCCCTAGAAAAGTGATGGTCACTGTTTGGTGGTCTAAGGCCGGTGTGATTCATCATAGCTTCTTACCAAATGGGATGTGTATTACTGCAGATGTGTACTGTGAAGAACTGAACACAAATGATGCAGAAGCCTGCACGTTTCCAATCAGTTTTGGTCAATCGCTCGTCTCCGCTGCTCCTGCACGACAACGCGCGACCTCATACTACACAGCAGACGGTCTTCAAGTTACAAGACCTCCGTCTTGGGACGGGGTTGGAAGCTCTCCGTCATCTGCCATACTTACCAGAGCTTGCGCCTACAGAAAGATGATAATTTCTTGGCGGGAAAAAATGTAATACCCGAGAGGCAGTACACATTTTTTTTTAAGAATTTGATGCCTCCCGTGCAGCTGATTTCTTCAAGAAGGGCATCAATAAATTGCCACTGCCTTGGCAAAGATGCATCGATTTCATGGGTAATTACTTTGATTAATAGAATAAAAAAAAACTTATAGCAAAAAAATACGTTAACTTATTTCATAAAAAACGCCAGATTCATAGTTGTAGACCTAATAAAATATAATGTAGGTCGAAGATCAGTTGGTTTTTTACTGACCGCTGTTTTTCCTTAAAATAAAGTAAAAATTAAGAAATAAAAGGCCTTCAAAACACTAGTTTTTTCCCGTGGTCCAGCTGCCGTTGCCTTTTCCAAAGGGCACATAATTTTTTCCGGACCTAATACGGTCTCCCAGCGATAGTGTACGAGTAGCTTTCTATGACTGAAAAAGTAGTAGAAGAGAACGTGTATATAAACCAACTTTACATTTTAGATTCCAACACTTTCAATGTTTATATCACAATTTTTGAACAGATAACAGGCAAATAATCACGTTAATTAAATATCCCGTCACGATACAAAACGGAGCTTGTTTTTAATTACAGAAATAATTACTTCGATGTTTGTGATTAGAGATGCCAAAACACGTTTCACATATATTTTTTTGTTTTGAGATGCTAATTTATTAATTTTCTTGGAACTGATACTACAGTTATGAGAACCTGCTCGAAGGCTTCCGCAAACGGTTCAATTTACCCATACGGCAACAGTCATTGCAAAATCACACACGCCTTCATCTCCCGATTAGTGTAGGAGATGTGTATATAGTAGGTACACAAATTTCATCAGTCATTTATTTATTTGTTTCACCTCGCACTGGAACTCCTTTCAGCAATTACACCAATGGAGCACAAACTTATAAATACTAAGTCGAAGTTGCCTCACGATATTTTCCTTCACTGTTGTCAATGATGTCCAAGATAAAAGTACAAATGAATTGAAAAGTTAGTTATGTTATGTTTGAGTTCCATGGAATAGAGGGTAAGTATATTGCCATCAACCGCATACAAATCCAATCTACTGAAAAATTCCAGATGGAAAAAACTAATAATTCTTTTTCTAAACCAGAAATCAAACACAGGACGTTGTGTTATGGAGTAGCATTTGTAACCACTACAACAAGGATGCAACTACCAGACATATTTCTCTAACCAGAGATACCATAGTTGCATAACTCTTTGGGAAATAGGCGTGATGTTATGTTGTTAAGGTAAAGTTGACATAAAAAGTGCGAATGAACCTTTTCTTGCTCAAGCAAAAGCTAATACTCATAAAATAATCCCTAATCCAAGTCTAGAGGGTTCAAAAGCCAATGACTAATAAATCGACCAATACTTAACGGCGTCGGTTTACTTAAAGGCGACTTAACGTGTTCTCTAAGAAGATTAAGTACGACAAGTTAACTGCAAACATTGTATGTTGCTTCGTTTTATGTAGCTTTGTTACTGTGGTAACAGATTCTGTACTGGGTTTTGCATACGCTACTTAACGTCGGATTCCCTTTCGGTAAAGTTTTCTACAATTTAAAAATTAGTTATTTTGTCAACCAAATTGCTTTATTTCGCAAATATATCAAAATGGATTTGATAGATTCGCCGACACATTCTAATGGGGTTGGTATCGCTGGAAACTTTCCGTAAGAGACCGCTCAAGTTAGTCACCAAAGTTGACAATATGATTTTGAAAGAAATCGACGCGTCAAAACTCTTAGCGCCATCTATGTAGAACTAATTCAATAATGACCATCCCAAAAGTTGATTGCCAGGCTCCTGTACACACCATTATGGTATGCCAACTGAACTCACATTTTAACATGATCGCCAAGGATCAAACAATTCTTAATGTGTTTGTAATTACGGTCACCAATCCCCCTACTGACCTCAGCAAGTGCATCTTAAACTTAAGCACCTCTCATTGCAGTTCAAAGCCAAGAACCCTTACATCCCTTGCTAACGAAAGAACAAAACATAAAAGAAATAAACTTCACACTGCTTTCACGTTTTTTCAATCTGTAGGAAGAAAGGCACTTGACATTTGGATGAATTCGTATACAAATCCGAATGTATTTTTCGATTGTTATGATAGATGGGCGATTGGGCGCGCCTGTCTTCTTAAGACTTCCTTGTGATGAAGATAATTTGGCAATCTTGTAAATAAACATTTGGTAAAGTGTATATGAAGGTAAATTGTATTATTTTGCTTCCTCACTCAGAATTTGGATAATTTAGAGCGACAGTCTAATGGTGTAAAACACTCACGTAAGGAATCAAATACATTCTGGCGTTTTAACGGTAATCGTATTCATTGTATTGATCGGGTTGTTGACAAAACGGATTCCAATACAATAAGACGCGTTGTTAAAAGGCTCAACTCAAACTTAAGGCATTTATGAGACATTACTTTGCTCTAGGTTTTGAAAATGTATTAAATGAGTTGAGTCAAGTACCGTGTCAAACTGTTTACATGCACTTTTGAACCAGTCAAGGAGTAGGTAGGTAGGAGTAGGCGCTATGGTTCTATAAACTACCGAGGAGCTGAGAGCCACCCAGCTTGTCAGTGACAGTTGGAGATGAGCAAGTCCAGGTGGGTTGATACATTAAGTATCTTGGCCTAACCCTGGACGGTCAGTGGGGCTTCGAAGAGCACTGCGAGCACCTGGTTCCCCGCGGTGAAAAGGCAGTGGGTACTTTGCATAGACTGCTACCAAACCTCGGGGGACCTCGGGAAGAAGTTCGCCGCCTCTACGAGGGTGTCGTGCGATCGATGGTCCTTTATGCGGCGCCTGTCTGGTCAAGCAGACTATCAGACGTCCGACGCTGCAGGACTAAAGTTAATAGCCTGCAGCGGCAAATGGCCATTCGTATCGTACGAGGAAACCGAACGGTGTCTTATGAGGCGGCAACTCTCCTAGCACGCTTTCCTCTGCTGGACATTCTGGCGAACATGGACTGGACGCGAGGGTTTATAATTGAATTCGCTCCATCCGCCAGTATGGTGATAGCGAGCCAGGCAATTAAAATTATTGTCACTTTGTTTTATTTGGATTTAATTGTATTTTATTGTAAAAGTTTTGTATTCTTCACTTTTTAGTGTACACTTATTGAGCAAGTTCAACAGTTAGGTATCTATAATGCCCAAAGTTATGCCTGAATAGATTACCCGAATAACATTAAACTATAACTATCGGAGAAATGAGAGTGTACCAGGGTGAACTGTACATATCTGTGTACCGATTTTGAACGTACCGGCGTGCTGTTATAATATGTCGTAAACAATAAACAGACATGCCAATGCAGCAATCCCGAGATGTTTGCCGTTGTTTTTTGAAGAGTTCTGTTGTATATCACCGCAGTTCTTCATCAGATTTTGATCAAAATAAATGAGACCAGACAAAAAGCACCAGCTTTCAAATAAAAAAAGATGTACGGTTCAGGTAGTATAAAGTTTTGAGGAAACACATAAAAAAAATACAACAGAATTGTTTTATTTTTGAAGTCTGTTAAATAATTTAAATGATGATTATGAAAAGAAGCAAACATAATAAAAAAGAAGTCGTCTCTTTATCCAAAACCGCCAACCCAGTTATAGATAGTATGATATCAAGTCAAGTCAAGCTTTTTTAGTATTTAAGTAAGGGAAATTATATGTGCGGCAACAAAAGTTTTCTTTAGCACCTGCAACCTAGCGTCTTTTTTTATATGTGGGCGACGAGTTAATAGAACAGCTTCAATTATATTAATTCATCATCTTTACTACTCCATCAGAATATCAAAAAACCAGCGTCAATTTACGAGCGTAAATTAATATGACTCCGAGCTACCGATAAATATATTTACTTCTGATTTGATAACTCAGCGACTAATGTTGTAAGTGAGCTACTTTATATATTTTAGAGATTCAACATCTGTCTGCTAATAAAATCAAATTCCAGCCTCAAAATTAGCAATCAAAGTTTTTCATTCAACAACTAAATTAATAAATCATATTCTTTTTTCGTGAAAGTTTGCAACACACAAATTATTCAATTAAATATAAAATAAATGTGAATTAGTCCAAGAGCGAGCGAAGCGAGCTCGGGAGCTTAGGGCACCCCGACACGGATAGGTTAGGTTCGAAGGAGATGACGGGAGCTGAAGTGAGCGAGCAAAGCGAGCGAACTCAGCTCCCGTCATCTCCTTCATGTTAGGTTACTTTAGACCCTGCAGACAGAAATAGGAGCCCTGCGCAGCGGGGCTCCGTCGACTTTGTTTCGTTTCCCCCCCTCCCTTAAAACTTAAATATTTTGTTGCACTCGAAGAATTATTAGATTTACTTTTAGTTAACAGATAGTTATTCAGTAAAACAGTTAAGCTTTAAAGATCTAGCAGTATAGTATAATTCATTTATTTGATGAGCAAATTTAGTGTGCAATTCAGTATTTTTGGTAGTAATTTCGAATATTTTGATTGAAAAAAGGGGAATTACAGTTAAAGTATTAAATACCACCCTATTTTTTGTATGTTCATTTGGGTAGGTATAATAGTCAATTACTTATGGTAACATTATAAATAGATAGGCGAATACATGAAATTATAGCTTTTATTGACCATTATTTGATGACAATAATAAGGAAATTTTATGTTCAAATATAGTAGATTCACTCATCAATTACTTATGCTAAAGTATAAAAATAAAGGTGACTCTATGAAATTAGAGTACGTTGATATTATTTTATAGATGAAGTTGATACACTTATTAGAAGCTAGCAATGAGTAGACATATCACAAATTTAGTTGCTTAAGAATTATCACCATGTTGCGTCATATTAACAGTAGCTTGTTTTACAATATATGGTCGCTTATAAACCATTTATTAGATGCTAAAAGTTTGTCGCTGACCTATTAATTAATTAGACAACTAAATATATTTGCAGACGAGACTGACATTTTAAAGAAGCTGCCTTAATTAGCACCCTTTAAGTAATAAATACATTTTGGAAAATTATGATATTATATTATCCTGAGAAATGATCAGGAGTCCCAACTAACTATTTCCAATAGCAAGATTAGTTACGAACCTGGGGAGGTTCTTAACTAATCTACATAATATGAAATTAGTCTTCATAATATGAATACTACAAATTAATAACAAAACCCTGGAAGGTAACAACAAATTCAATTATTGTATCTATCCTCCTACATTAGCTATCCCCATGTAACATGTTCCTTTTGCTTGAAAACTTCCCAACACGAATAACTTTACAATTAATATTCGAAGAGGTATTTACCTATAGAGTAAATCAATATGTCTGTACATTTCAATAGGTATTTGATAAAGGTTCGAATTATTTGAGTAATTGTATATATTATGTTTTATTGTAATTAAATAACATATATATAGAATCAGAATACAATATTTGTTGTCTAGGTACTAGACTAAATAAATAGGGTAATTCACAAAAAATATATATTCAGTTCGTCAGTCATATAACTTAAAATATTAAACACTTATTTTTCTTTTGCAACGTAAACAAAATAATACAACGATACAGTGCGTTGAAATATCGTTGACATCACGGTGTATATCATCAAGTCATCAGTTACTTTATACTAACAAAGTGACTGATGACTTGATGCAGTTTATTTGTGTCAATTATTATTTGTTTGATAAAGCAAAAATACATTTCCAATCATGTCCATGTTGATAATCTCACTGACGGACTCAATAGAATTATCATTTTTCAACCTAGACAATATCCTTATTAATAGCTTACAATCACAATAATTGGAAACCTAGTAAAGTATTTCAGTAACAAAGTTTTCTTCCATCAGAATTTCGTGGTGTAAAAGATAGAGATGAAAACGAAATTCAAGTATCAAAATCAAGTAGGCATTGTTTAAGATTCTGTTTAACTACTGACACCTAGCTTTTACTGCCAAACCCAATTATATATCTGACAGTAGATTTGCTTAAAAGTAAAGTAAGTATATAGTAGGCAAATACATAGGCATCTACCGAAAAATTTATACATAATTAGGTTAAGGCGTTAAAGAATCAATACACCGCACTGCACTGGACTGCAAAATTACCAAAAGCTAAACACATGCAAAAGCTGCTGTCTACCTCAAGTACATACTTCAATTCAATATAACTTCCAACTCTGCTCACCTCAAGACAAAGAGCTTGTTAATACTTACACGAGGCAAGCCAACACCTTAGTCCTTACCGCCTTACGCCTCATAGATGAACTATTTACATTATTCAAACAGTTCTCTTGTTATCTTTGCACTCAAAACTTTGAATAAACTAAGCAACTTCAGTGCAGAAAATAATATAAGTTCGACAGCGTCATGTACAGAATACAGAGTAATACGGAGTACAGGCTACAGAGCCACAGGGATTTACCTGGAGTGCGCTTTGGTTTGTACAACATTGTCAAGCGCTGTTATAACTTTGAAATGTATTTATTGTTGAGTAGTTTGAGTAGTGTGTTTGAATATTGCACCAAGCCAATATATAGGTAGATATGTGCTCCAAAAAGGCATACATCTGGGACACTACTATGACGTGTTAAAGCCATAATGATTCCGGTTTAAAAGAGAGAGGGAGCTATGTCAGGACGAATAGCACCATCCCTTTTTATTCGACTGCCGAAGGAGGGTTATGTGTTTATCAGTCTATGTATGTATGTTTGTTCCTATGTGGCGTTCTAGAGACCAAACGCGTTGGCCGATTTTGATGATTCTTACGTCAATCGATTCATCTTAACCTTGTGAGTGTCACTGGCTACATTCAAATTGGAAAATTGAAAAATGGCGGATTTTGGGCACCATATTGTGAGGGCCTATTTTTTTTCTTGCAAACCCCACAAGGGTATCAAAATAAAGGGTGTTAAGCGGTGATTTCAAAAAAAAAACATGCTGTGCAGTTGGAGGATACGTCTGGTTTTGGTCAGCCTGCTCGCTAATTTGGATTATTGTTATTTATTTTTTCTTTTTTATGGTGTTGTCTCTATTTTACTTATTACTTTCTACACAATGTATATTGTTAAGAAATAAATGACTTATGACTCGCGAATATGTATCGCCCGACTGCACAGCATGATTTTCTTTTTCTTTACGTCCTTTTAGTTCGCTTCTTAAGCAGTCGGGTTCTTTGTATTTTTTTTTCACAACGGAATCCTGATGAAATGCTAATACCACGAGGTGCCAACCTCGTAGTACGGCACCAGCTGTCTCTCACACATTTATCTTCAGTTTATCAAAAATATCTAATATTTTCTGGATCATCATAAGTAAGTATGTAGTTTAAGCTCTACAGTTGTATCTTTCCAAAGTTCTTACCCAAGACTAAGAATACATTCAATCACGATTATATTGCAACTAAACATTCAACATTAAATTAAGTTACCTACCCGATGATCATTAAAATGTATTAACACAAAAAGGCCATTTAAAAAATTCATCATTATGTATAAATCAGTTTCACTATCCGCATCAATTCACAAATCCATCATCAGAAATTAATATCCATAAAGATCACTTCTAATGTAAGAAAAAAATCCTCTGTCCGTGAATTAGCGGATATTGTATGTGTACACGAATTGTGCATTAGGCGAATGTGTGGCTCTATACGCCATCAATGCGTACTTACCATTGATTAGCACTTTGATAATAATATAAAGTTTCACTAGTATAGTTCGCGGCAGTTCTTGCTTTATTTTTTTTGTCTCTATGGAGCGTCTATAACGGTATATATAAAGATAAATATTGTCAAATTATCTCTGGTAATAGTTTTTAAATACTATAATTTTATACATGATTTCCGACACTACTTAAGTACCTATTTATCTATTAATTTGAACACCCATGACAAGTGATAGTACTATTAAAATTCATAGATTAGAATTCATAATTACCACATAATAAGCACATACAGAAATAATAATTGAACTTATTAGAGGCCTAATAAGTTCTAATGATGTGTTATTAGAACTTATTAAAACGTAACCTTAGAAAATATTGTAATTATTCAGAAGCCACACCTTGACTTGTGATACAATCAGAATTTAAAACAAAAGCAATTCACAACATAATAACAAGAATCAAATCACTTTCATGCTCCGTAATAAAATTAGCAGCTTGTTCTACAAAAGAATTAACAGACATAAACCGCAACATATAATCATACACCGATCCATACATTTATTATCCTGAGCCGAAGGTCTTAACCAGACCATAAAGCTTTTATTATAAAACATTAGCCACTTGATTACGCTTCTCTGTAATATTAAAACCTCTGCGGTCCTTTAAAATGATTTATAGTCGCACTACAAACTTAATTGATACTTATTTCAAATACTTAGTGCCAAGAAGATAAAAACATTGGAATACTGAGGTTCTAATTTTATGTTTGGACCGTACCCGATGCCTTTAATTGGTTGATTAGAGAAAAAACGGGTGTTTAGTGTCTGAATTAAGAGGTAAACGCGGTGTATGACCGTGCATACCAGTATGATAATTGCGACGATATGATAGCAATCAGTCACCCGTATTGGAGCAACCTTACACCTAACATGTTATTAGTTTTGTAGTTTCAAGTTCAAGGTAGTTGCCATTAATAGTTATTTTTGTATCAATTGTACCATAGTGTACCTCGCAAATAAAAGAGCTGAACGCACTGAGTGTCAAATCTCTAGCGAATCAAAGATTTTGCAACTACAAGAGCTACTCACATAAAATTACTTGGAAGGCCCACATAGATGACCTATACTTTATAAAAGATAGCTTGATCTCTGCGACATATGTCAAAATGACGTATATGTTATTGTTACGGTATTGTTATCCTGTCAAGCGCTATTGTTGCTGTATTGACACTGACAGCTGTCACAGAGATCAAGCTTTATTTTATGAAGTATAAGTAAGAAAATAAATAAATCAGTATATGCAATCAGTAGCATATCACGGCTTTTTTTCCTCCTGTGGCAACACTACAGCTAACAGCTGATTTGAATTTGTCCTAACAATTTTAATTTTAAATATTAATTTTCCTTTATAATAAGGCCTATTTCCAATCTATTAACTAGTTTAATACGTAATTAAGTGTATTGTGTAAAATTTTGGGCACCAAGTGCAAAATAAGTGTAAAAATTTTCATTGTGTTTCGTTGACAGTTACCGGCTCAAGCGATTAGTGAATGTTGTATTTTTTCGTCGCGGTATCAGGTACAATACTATATATTTTACTTGATATTGAATTGCTTACGTTCTAATATTTTGCCTAAGATTCATTGGATCACTTTTATTACGGTTACAAGTTGATGTCGGTGACCTATAAAACGTAAACATAACCTTAATTAGTTTGGTGACAGAACTTCTTTCTTTACTATCTAAATTTCATTTTCCGTTCAACTAATCATCTGTTACTCAATCAACTACTCTTTTCCAACCTCTTTTCTCTTCTCTTTAATCATGATTATGACTCGCAGCGCGCGGGCTCGCCTAGAAGAGTCCAAACTCAGTCAGGCTTTGAGCGAATTAAAAGCGTCTAAGGAGCTCTGTGACCAACTGATTAGGGAAAAGGATGAGAACGAAATAGAGTTCCTTAGTGTCCTTGACAGGAATAGCAAACTGAAAACAGAAATGGCTCAGTTATATACTCAACACACTGATGCCATAGCAGCCCGGGACAGCCCGGGACTGCAGATCTGTGGGGTCATTCTGTAGAAGTTGCTAAGTCTATTATTGATGTTGTCGCACCTAGTTTAGCTATTATCTTTAATAATTGTATCGACTGTGGGGAGTTTCCTGACCTAATGAAGAATAGTAAAATAATACCTTTGTTTAAATCAGGTAGTACATCAGACCCAACAAATTATAGACCTATTTCAGTACTACCTACTTTTAGTAAGATATTTGAGAAATTAATTTTAGAGCAATTGCAAAGATTTTTTAATAAGCATAAATTATTACATAGCAAACAGTTCGGTTTTACAAGGGGTCGTTCAACTACTGATGCCGGTGTTGAGCTTTTAGGACATATTTATAATGCATGGGAAGATAAGTGCGATGCCCTGGGAATCTTTTGTGATTTGTCTAAGGCATTTGATTGTGTTCTTCATGAAACGCTAATCAGGAAACTCCGCCACTACGGGATCCGGAACAGCGCTCTGGATCTTCTTACTTCTTACTTGAGTAATAGGATTCAGACTGTTGACGTTAATGGAAAAAGATCACCCGGATCTATAGTAAAAATGGGAGTCCCGCAGGGCTCGATTCTTGGTCCTTTCTTGTTTCTTATTTATATTAATGACTTGCCTTACCTCATAAAGGATAACAATGACATTGTGTTGTTTGCAGATGATACTTCACTTTTGTTTAAACTTAAACGGCAGCAGCTGGTTACTGACGAAGTAAATAGCGCGATCTCAAAAGTAGTTCACTGGTTCAATGTTAACAATTTACTCCTTAATGAAAAAAAAACCAAATGCATTAAGTTTACCCTACCTCACGTTAGGCAGGTGAAAACTGATGTGTTGATAAAGGGCGAAGAATTGAATCCTGAGAATAGCACAGTATTTTTAGGCTTAACTTTGGATGCTAAGCTTCAGTGGGGCCCACATATAGATAAATTGTCAAAGAAGCTAAGCTCCGCAGCATATGCTGTTAGAAAAATTCGTAATTTAACTGACATAGAGACAGCCCGTTTAGTATACTTTAGCTATTTTCATAGTGTAATGTCGTACGGTATTCTGTTGTGGGGAAATGCCGCCGACATCCAGAATATCTTTGTTTTGCAGAAAAGAGCTGTTCGATCAATATATAAATTAAGCCCGAGGCACTCTCTCAGAGAGAAATTTAAGGAGATTAATGTAATGACTGTGCCCTCTCAGTATATTTATGAAAATCTTTTATATGCTCATAAAAATATAAAATTGTTTAAAAAATACAGTGATATCCATAACATAAATACTAGGAACAAACACAAATTTGTAGTACCTACAACAAGGCTCAAGAAGATAGGTGGCTCGTTTAGATGTCAATGTGTACGCTTTTATAATAAGCTTCCAAGCCACGTACAAGATCTAAGTCTTAATAAATTCAAATCATTCATTAAACGTAAGTTGTGTCAGAAAGCGTTTTATACTATTAAAGATTACGTTGAGGACAAAAAGGCTTGGGATTGAGCTGCTCCAATTAATTTTGTTTTTTTTATATTTTGCACCGTGAATTTTGTTTTTAATTTTGATATTTTTTTTTGTTTTCTTGCAATGACAAGAATATTTACTTTTTAAAGTATTATATTTTTTATTTTTTTATTATTGTGAATGTGGATTTTTATTTTTTATTATAACTTAGTTAGTTTTTACTCATGGTCTGGCAGTTTGAGTAGTTTATGCGGCCTACCCGAATGTCCTTTCTTTGGTATTGTTCGTCGAATCGTTGAGCTCCGTAAATTCTGAGTTGAGCTGCTCGGTTATTGACAAATGCGTGCACTGACTGGACAGGTCCACTCAATCTGGCTGGTTCTTTCCTCAAAAGACCATTTCAGACATATGTCTACATGGTCTTCACATGATATAACCAAGTTTTTGTCAAAACTTTAAAAGAGACTGTGACCTCTGAGTTTGTTTCGGCCTTTCTTCTCAGAGTAGTCAGATAGGAAACGCCGACCTCATCTAGTTTTAAAAAATATGATCGACATGTAAAAGTGTTTGTACAAACCAACTTACAGAAATAAAATCATTTATCATTTAGTAGCCTCAATTTTGCGATATGGTATTATTTTATGAGGGAATTCTACTGATAAAGATATAGTTTTTAAAGCACAAAAGGGATGCATAAGATCAATGTGTGTCTGAATATTGATTATAGTTGTTTACCATTCTTTAAATCGTTGAAAATACTTAACTTACCTTCATTACATATTTTTGAAATCAGTGGTTTTGTCAAAACAAACATGAGGTTATTCGAAAAAGTGGCAATGATACGAGATGTTGCAATGCGTAGCCACTAAATCAGCGTTGTAAGACTGCCTTAATGAGTAAGATTGTTTTAGGCATGGTACCGCGCATTTACAATAAATTATCAGATGTCATAAAAAAAAAAATGTTACGAAATTCTTAAAAAAAAAAACTAATAACTGTTTTAGTTAGTTAGTATTGTATACATACCCTAAAGGGCCGGTTAATTAGTAGTTAGTTATATTTATAAAGAAAACTTAAAACTAAAAACACATAAAATGTGCGGCCTTAAAGCATTTTTGGGGGCCGAGTCACCCACGTCCGTAGGAGTGTACCCTTTGATTCCCTACACGTGGTCCCCGGGTGGTGCAAATCAGGTGACACTTACTGGTGGTAGGCTTCGGCCGAAGGCTTGTGACCACCCACCGGGCAAAGACGTACCGCCAAGCGGCCTAGCCGTGTTCCGGTACGATGCTCGGTGCAGCCACTAGAGGAGTTTGGTCGAGATAGCTGTTCCACTGCAGGCTGACTAGTTCTGACGCGCGCTGTTTGGGACGTATCGGGAGACTGGTCGCGGAGGGTAGCGGGATCCGAGGCACGGTGCACCGCTGGCCGACCGCAGGTAGTTGGGGGCCCAAGTAGTGTGCCAGCCACACATGAAAGGCTGCCCCACCAACTGTCGAAAAATCCCGGAATGCACCATTGTGCTGGTTGGCGACCAGATGGGGAGGGCCCGATGGACATTCCGGGGGGGCTCGGGCGTCCCCGCAGTCTCCAGACTAGTGCCCCAATGATGGCGTCCTTTCAGTGCGTGTCTGTAGGTTAGCAGCGTGGAACCTCGTCTCACTTCCATCTCCTCTCCTCCCTTCACTCACACACAATCATGGCAAGGAAACAAAATACTGGAGTTCAACAGCGGCTGCACCCCCTCCCCCACCAAGTGCACCTCACCAACATTAGAGGTCTGCACTCAAATCTCTCTGCAGTCCACTACCACCTGGAGGCTGAGAAACCAGCGCTGTTTTTCCTTACGGAGACGCAGATAGCGAGTCCGCCAGACGTGTCGTACTTGTCTTACCCAGGGTTTACCCTGGAGCACAATTTTAAACCACGCGCGGGTGTGTGTATGTACGCCCGCGACGACACTTGCTATCGGCGTCTCCGTAACCTTGAGGACTCCAGATTCTCAACGCTTTGGGCTCTGGTGGACACAGGTCTGGATAAAATTATCTACGCCTGTGTCTACCGGTCGCACAGCGGAGATCAGGAGACAACCAGGCTCACAGAGTACCTCAGTGAGGCGGCTGATGCGGCACAGCAGCGGTACCGCTCCAGTTAGTGTTACTGGGGGACTTTAATGCCCACCACCAGGAGTGGCTCTTCCCATACCAGTGCACTGACCATGCTGGACGGAAGATGCGTAAGCTTTCGCTTGCACTAAACCTTACCCAGCTGGTCCAGGGGGCAACAAGGGTGCCGGATGTTGATTCGCACACGGCCAATTGCTTGGACCCTTCTGCTGACAACAGATCCAGACCGATACTCTGTGTCGATAACTTCACCGTTGGGTAGTTCCGACCACTGTCTGGTGAAGTCTGTGTCCGTCTACTCCCCGCCCGATCCCAGTCCAAGAGGCACCCGGCGGGTTTGGCGGTACAGGTCAGCAGATTGGGATGTCATGCGATCTTTCTTTGCATGCTATCCTTGGCAGCCTACTTGCTTTTCTTCGGCTGATCCTTCGTCGTGCGCGGACGCCGTGACGGATGTGTTGCGTCAGGGAATGGAGTACTACATTCCGTTCTCTGATGTGACAATGTCCAGCGTTGACCGGCCATGGTTTGGCGCCGAATGTTATCGCGCCGACGCGCTTAAGCATGAGGCGTACCTGGCATGGGTCGACGCTCGATCGCGCAAAGCGGGTGGCGTGGGTCAGAAGAAGAAGGCCTTCAACAGGGCTGCCAAGTCCTGCAAGTCGGTGTTGCGAAGGGCTCGTTTCGACCACATTGGCCGAATAGGGACCAAACTTGCTTCTTACCCAGCAGGTAGTAAAGCGTTTTGGTCCCTGGCTAAGTCGGTCGAGTCGAACTTCTGCCGTCCCTCACTACCACCACTTCTGAAACTCGACGGGTCGTTGGCCCACTCCGCTGAGGAGAAGACAAATTTATTTGCATCTCTTTTTGCGGAATCTTCGCGTCTGAATCCTGGTGATTCGCGGCCCCCTCCTTCTCCTGTTGGATGCGAGACGTGTATGTCGGACATTCGCATCCATCAAAAGGACGTTCGTAGGGTGCTGTGTAACCTCGACGTGAACAAGGCTAGCGGCCCTGACGGAATACCAGCAATAGTTCTTAGAACCTGTGCGCCTGAACTGTCTCCGATCTTGACTCGTCTATTCCGCCTTTCATATGAGACTGGAAAAGTGCCAAATGCTTGGAAGCAAGCCAACGTACAGCCTGTGCCCAAGAAGGGCAGTCGAGCTGACCCGGCCAACTACAGACCCATCTCTGTAACGTCCATACTCTGTAAGAGTATGGAGCGTGTACTTAACAAAAAGCTCCTGGCATACCTAGAATCTAATGATATCCTTAGTGACCGTCAATACGGCTTCCGCCGAAATCGGTCTACTGGGGATCTTCTAGCGTATGCCATTCACATATGGAGTGAGGCCATCGAGAGACACGGGGAAGCGCTTGCCGTCTCCCTCGACATCTCGAAGGCTTTCGATAGGGTCTGGCACGAAAGCCTCATTGGTAAGCTTCCTTCATTCGGTTTGCCCGGTGGTCTGTGTGATTGGATTGCAGACTTCCTGAGAGATCGGTCCATTCGAGTGGTTATCGATGGCTGCTCTTCGGACCAATTGGATATTAATGCCGGGGTCCCTCAGGGGTCAGTACTCTCAGCAACATTGTTCTTGTTGCACATTAATAATCTGCTAAAACCCGGCACCTTTGGGTATGCTGACGACAGCACTGTTGCTGAGAGATACTTGTCCAACGCACGGGCTACCGGGCCGCAGATCCGGTCTCTCCGTGAGGCCATGGTGGAGCGTTTGAACCTGTCCTTGCAGGCAGTCTCCGAATGGGGCGATGCCAATCTGGTCAGGTTTAATGCTGCTAAAACCCAGGCGTGTCTTTTTTCCGCTAAAAGGAGCCAATTCTACCCGGCTCCTACTTTCCGTGGTGTAACCGTGCCGATAACGGACCATCTTGAGCTTCTTGGTGTTTCGTTGACATCGACTCTCAATTTTAGCCCATACATTGAGGGAAAGGCTCAGCTGGCGGCCAAAAAGTTGGGGATCCTTTCGAAGGTGAGACGGTATTTCACGCCGGAACAGCTGCTCAACTTGTATCAAGCGCAAGTTCGATCATGCATGGAGTACTGTTCTCATCTCTGGGACGGATCTGCCAAATACCAGCTTGAGGCACTTGAATCGATCGAAAAGCGGGCCAAGAGACTCATCGGCAATGAGGCACTGGTCAAGTCAAAGCTCCAAAGCCTTGAACATCGTCGCCGAGTTGCCGGTTTGTCGGTTTTTTATCGGTTGCATTTCGGGGAGTGTGCGATGGAATTGCATGATCTGATTCCGCCCAGCCCGTTCCATCATCGGACTACCAGACGTACGGCGATGCGTCATCGGTACATGGTGGATATCCCACCCATACGCACAAAACGTTTTGGGGACACTTTCATTATGCGTACAGCTAAGGAGTGGAATTCCCTGCCGGAGTCTGTGTTTCCCGATAGCTACAATCTTGGGGTCTTTAAGTCAAGAGTGAATAGGTTTTTTCTAGGCAAGCGTGCTTCAACGTCGACCACATCATCGCTTACCATCAGGTGAGATAGTGGTCAAGCGCAAGCGTATTGACGATAAAAAAAAAAAAAAAAAAAAATACCGCGATCTCTTCCAGGCAACCAGGTATGGATAATAATTGCTGGACACGGAGTGGGCTGTTATTGGTGTGACAATATCCGTGATAAAAAAATATTCAAGATATTTAGATACATAAATATGCTGTGTAATATATACATAAATCAACCGCACTAAAATATAAAGGCAATAAATAAAATCATGACAATAAATTCATAATCACAGCGACAGGTAATGCTCCCTCACGAGTCCTTTGAACACAGGCAACGATCGGGCGCGTTTGATTGGGTCGGGCAACGCATTCCACAGACGAGTAATCTAGACAGTAAAGGATGTATGAAGAAAAAAAATTATAACGCTTGTCACAACATCAAAAATGTATGGAATTGACATGCTCTACCGAAATTTGACGTAGTCAATCCCTAACATTTTGGATTTTCGACAATCACTATCTGCCACAGAATATCATTTTGGTTAAAGTCCCAAGAGTATTTAGATCGTCCTTCTAACGTCTAATAACCTCAAACAGGAAATGTTCATAATCACCAATTATACCAAATTCCCCTTTGATCCTTTATTGAAGCGGTCAAAGGGCGAAGTTTAGTTGGGGACAATTTCGAGGAAAATAGGACTAGTTAAAATTTGTAAACGAGGTAAATATTGTCAACATGTTATCCAGCAGTATGATACAAAATATAACTAAAAAAAAATGATAGTTGAGCAGTGGCCCAGTGGTATCGGCCGTGACTTTTAGTAGGTCGTGGGTTCGAACCCAGGCTTTACTTTGTGTGAATTATTTCATGACCACTGCTCTCAAAACGGTGAAGGAAAATATCTTGAGAAAACTGGCATGTCCTAGGACCAAAAATTCGAAGATATGTGACATCCACCAACTCGCACTGAGCCCGCGTGGTGGATTAAGGCCCATTCCCTCTCTCACAGTGAAGATGTCTGTGTCCCAGCAGTGGGAACATTAAAAACGCTGATGATGATGAAAATAGGTAGAACTTTTATAAAATATGGTTGCCTCGTTTGTCTAGTGGTCGTAAGCGGTACTGCTGTCCCGTCCCTGGGTTCGACTCCTGAATCGGGCAAAGTGTTATTTTATTTATTTGGGACAAAAAATTATTTAAAAAGTTATCCCACCAAAAACATTTTCATGTAAAATGTTGCCCAAACGAGATCACATGGCTCGCACTGTGAAAAAGTTATTAGATCTCATGTAAAGCCAAGCTTCTAACTCGACACGCACTAACTTCTCAAACTCTACACATTAGTCAAAATATGTGGGTTATTGGACGATTCGCACGAATTTATCTCGCCCGAAATGTGCGAATCGACCCTTTTTAATAATATATTTTTTTCTGTGACGATTCGCACGATGTTAATTTATTGGTGTGTGAATCGACCACTCCAAAATTATTTATGCACATATCGGGCGAGTTAAGTTCGTGCGAATCCTCCAATAACCCAAATATGTGGGTTGGCCGTTTCAAAACTGCCGTTAGCCGTTAGTCAGCAACTAAATGCCGAAAACTGGACCCTTTTTGCTTGGACGCCCACTTTTATTTATTTTACTGTTAAACATGAGTAAACGATAAACTTTATTATAATAAGCCTAACTACGTACATTCATTATTATTCAGAATGTCTTAAACAACAAAACCAAACTAAAATAAAAACATTTAACGTTTTTATTTCGGCGATAAATAGGAGAAAACAGTTATTGCATTTCTAACGACTTATTCTGCTCCACCCCATTCGATGGGGCTCTTATTTTTTTTTATTACCTTAATTTGCATCATGTGCGGGGAGATCCATTCCAAGTGTACCAGTACGTCTATTATGTTTGTTTGTAAAGTATTATTTTACTTTATAAATTGGCTGTATAATTTTAAGCTTAAAACTACAAACAGGTACTAAATCTTAGTATTTTATATCTTAATTCCATCTAAAATTTAGTGTTATTAGAGTCCTTCAAATATTTTATTAAGTTGCCACCATGAACCAGGCCCTGATTCATGGTGGCAACTTGCAACGCACTATCTAATGGATACCTGAATTTGAAATTGGAACAGCATTAGATTATCTGGCTGATTAGTACCTAAGCTGGACCAGAATTTATCAAGAGGTGGTGAAAAACAACCTATAATTTACCGAACCCAATTTTATATCAAAATCGCAAGGACTAGTTAAAAACCACAGAACATGGAATCGCCGCGGTAGCAGCAACTGTGGACGCCAACACTAAAAATTATCGTGCCCGCGCAATCTGCGCTGGGCACAAATTTTGGCCGTCATATATATAGTCAGAATTGTCAAGAACCGACCCGGAAAAACTGACAACCACGTTTTAACACATTACATACAAACATTAAATCATACCTTTTTCTCACTGTGTTAGGTAGAAACTACACTACGCCCAATGCAACAATCCTTACATACTCCTTTTGCTTCGTTTACGTTCATACATCTGAGGCTCTAAACTAAAATTAAATTTTAATTCTATAACAATTGACAAAAAGTCCAATATATGACTTTTTGACAATCGATATCACTAAAAGTATGTCACTTTGTCTATTGCCCCTTGTCATTCAAGCACACTTCATTTGTGCGTGAAGCTTGGTTTGCAATAATGTACATACAAACCAAATTTGACAATGCCGTACTAGCAGTGGCCGCTAAGACGTCTCTATGCACTGTGCCTCAAAGTTACGAAATATTAAAACGAAATCGCTTATTCCGGATTAGAATTCCGATCCGTATTTCAGAAACCTGTTCATGATAGAGTATTCAATGAGGGTATGGATGCAATTTTAGAATGAATTATTCATTGAAATTTGAATATATTAATCTGGTATGTAACACCGTTGCCATCAGTATTTTGAAGGAATGGTAGGTCGGTAATAAAGTGTAGGAATTGTTTCAGAGACAAATATGTAATTTTCAATGAATAAAAATGTCCCTTTATATGTTATTGTATTTTCTATCTAAAGTAGGTATGTCTTATGGGTCTTACTATCTAGCTATTTAACTTGTTACATTCAAAACCTGGGCAAATGCCTGTCTGCTTTATCTTTTTCCCACGCACCTTTCTGTTCTCTGCATTGCAGACCTGTATTATCGGCAGGACCAAGTTCGTGCCTTTGTTTTCATCTTGGCTTGCGGAATTATCGTAAAGAATTAATGGAACCCAGTCAGTGATTTTTTTAGCCCACAATTTAATTGACATTTGGCAGACAATGTTAGGTTAGATATTTAATGCGATATTTGATTTATGAAACATGAACATTTAAATTATATATACTGTCATAAATATAATTACAGCTTATAAAAAGCACAGCCTCTACACTATATCCTATTTCCTCGTCTCAATATGAATTTAGATCAAAACAAGGAACTTTCTGAAAATCGATCTTATCAAAACCTCTTATTTAACTTCTACCTGCACAATTAATCTTCCAAGCCAAACAACCTCTACTACCACAATTAATTAGTACCACAAATCCTTCCTTAAGCAGTAATTTAAAACAAATCAGATAACAAAACTCCAAGTGATAATTAAAACAAATTCATATTCAATCATTAGAAAAAATCTATTAATTTATACGCTCATATAAAACTCGGTTAGGGCATGATATATTTCAACTGGTAATAAATCATTTTACGTCAACTTATACAGGACATTAAAAACATTCGTGTTAAAGATTCTGTAAAAGGTAAAACAATGTTGAACGAATGTTGTTTAAGTTTTACTAAGGGAACAAAACTGCCTGGTTCTGGTTCCAAGCGATGGTCATGAGTCAGGTTGAGCAAAGCGTTGTTGAGTTTTTCCATATAGAATTTTTCATTAGTAGTCCGGTGTCACGGGGTTCCAGCGCTAACAAAGAAAATTTGGTCCTTAATCAATGTCACTATATGACGCGATATGCATCGATTTGTTATTGATTTGTGTGTAAAATTAACATTTTCTAGAATTGATCATAAAGATTGTATGTTCTTGTTTAATCAACTCTCTTAAGCACAAAATTATGGAATATCGGGCTCTTATGATTTTTTTAGATCTTTTAAAATTGATACCAATAGATGACGCGTTTTTTTAATATCTGAGGAATGTCACTCGATATTTTTATTTGAATTGTAACACATTTCGGTACAATGGCATTGTAAAAAAGTGCAAATAAATACTAAAAAACAAACCATCACTGTATTTAAATTATACAATTGTCGAAACTTATAAAAATAATCAGCCTAATGAGACATAAATGGTTAGTTACGTCGGCACGGTTTCTTTGTATGAGAGAATAGCTTCTGCCCGCGGCTTCGCCCGCATAAAAAGTGTTTTATTATCCCAAGGGAATACACACCATCATATGTCCTTCCCAGGGTCTCAAACTATCTCCATGCGAAATTTCATTTAAATCGGTTCAATAGATCCAGAGATTACCCCCTAAAACCTCACAAATTCACAAACTTTATATATACCTCTTTAGAATATTAGTATAGATGACGCATCTGTATGCAGGGATTATATTATCTGTGCCGGTGATTAGATTTGACCAATTGATGACAATAGGCTCATCTCATAAAATGTGATACTTAAACATAACTGAACTGAGTATAAACCCACCTCTGCCTAAACCTTCGGGGTTGACTCACTGTTGACGTCATTTACACCTTTAAAGCTTCTAAAGGTGGAAATAGCAAATCGATTCTATCCGTTTCGATTATTATCTCTCCCTCTGGTAGTGGAACAATAAATTACATCGCTTTTTGCATGCCTCGTTGAAAATCGTGCATTGTTAGGTAGGGGTCCAATATTTAGTGGAATAGTTTCACAAGTGGCCCTCATAAACTTGTTCCTATTAAGCCAGGTAGCGACAACTATTCAATTTAGGCAAGCACCAAAGATAATGCATCTACCAGACGGTAGTTTTTTTATTAAGAGCTGTAATGAAATATGGATGAACTTAGTTTCGTTATTGCAATGCTTACAGTACTAGTTTCCAAATTGAGGTGTGTGATTAGACATTTTATATTCAGTGGAGTTATTAATGGTCCGATAGTACATGGTAGACGTCCACTGCTGGACATAGGCCTCTCCCAAGTGTCACCACATTAACCGGTCTCGTGCGTTATGCATCCAGCGGATCCCCGCAACCTTCAGCAGGTCATCGGTCCACCTAGTGGGAGTTCTTCCAATGCAAAGTTTTCCGGTTCGCGGTCGCCACCTTAGAACTTTTCTGCCCATTGGATGATGATGGCTCCATCGGCCATCCGTTCTGCGAGCAATGTTTCCTACCCACTGCCTCTTAATTTAGTTATTCTTCGAGCTATGTCGGTAGCCATGGTTTTATTGTGTGATCGAATCAGAAATGAAGACTCCTCTTCATTTCCGATTCGATCACACAAGGAAACGCCGAGCATAGCCCTCTTTATTGCCCTTTGTGTGACTTTAGTCTTCTGATGAGGACCATTGTGAGCGACCACTTTTCGGTCCCGTGGAATCACTGGCAACAGACACTGGTCATAGACTTTCGTCTTGTGACATTGCGATAAATTGGATGAGAAGATACCACGCAACTGCCCGAACACTGCCCAAGCAAGTCGGATTCGCCGATTGACCTCTTTCTCGAAGTTGGACCCAACTAACTGGACCGTTTGTCCCAAATAGACATAATCCTCTACAACTTTGGGTGTAGTCTCCCACCTTGATAGGAGTGGGTGTTAGGAATATATATGGATAGGAATGGGCATTCAACATGACCACAGTACGTACACACATAAGTGTATACCTACTATGGTATATTAAGTACTAAAAATATATATTGTCTAATAAAGGTACAGAAATTGCGTAGGTATAATGTTTCTGTCTAGATTTTAGAAACAGATAATTCGTTTTCTCAAGCATTTTTTGAGTAACCTTAAAGGTTATCAGGACATTAGCTCCTTGAGTTCCAATCTGATAAAATTGAGTCTACCAAGAATTCATCAGACATAATAGGTATTTAACTTCACAACAAATTACAGACGCTTATCAATTAATTAGAAAACAAAAAGTACGTCTTCACTTCGAGTGCATTGACGATGCCAATTAAAAGTTAATAGCTCTTGAGTAGAACTTTACTGCAGATCAACTGTCTTGTCTAGACTCTGTTCTTTAACACTGGATCGAAAATATAGTTGTACGCACACTATCAAATATTAAATACTCTCATCCACTAGGCAGTACACAGTACGCACGTGTTGCTCATCATTTTAAACGGCAACGATTAACTGTTGTTTAGCAACGTTGTCAGTCCATGCATGACCACTCTATAACATGTCATCATAGGAACTTGTATTGATTTCAACGGCGGTGTTCCCATGTACATTTTTTTTCTAAAAAAAAACATCACGATAGGGGTTAGAAAATACTTACGAAATAAAGAAAAATGTACAGTGACCTCCGAGTGTCATGAAAAACAGGAATGATTCATAAACTCAACTGCATGTTGCATGGAAACAAACAACTAGCCAGCTGGCAACGTCGCGCGTTGTTGTGCAACGTTGCCGAATATGTTGAGCGTCAAATGTTGCCCAGTGGACACGAGGCTTAACGAATCGGTCATGTCGTTAACCGATATCGTGATAATTGACAGCTATATTTTACTGCCGATCTATGGCTTCTAAAAAATTCGTACGTAGGGTTGCGAAATTTGGTTTCGACTAGCCAAGGTCTAGATACTAAACATTAATTATTGTAGGCTGAAGTGAATGTTGCAACATTTTCTAAATAGTTGTCGTAGTCTTTTTTTTTTTTTTCATTTTCATTCCGTTGCGGATAACAATGGAACACGTGTTAATCTAAATATTGAAGTAAAGGTCAATACTTATATTGGAATTTGTCTATATATCTAGTAACAAAACAATATGATTACCCTTCTTCTTGTCCAAGTCGGTGCAGCCTGTATTCTTCTACCAATCTCAATTCACCCAAAAGATAATGGAGAGGGCTATGCTCGGCGTTTCCTTGCGTGATCGAATCAGAAATGTAGAGATCCGCAAGAGAACCAGGTTTACCGACATAACCCGAAGAATTACTACTACTGCTACTTACCAAACTTATGTAGCAGTGGACAGGGCACATTGCTCGTAGAACGGATGGCCGATGGGGCAGAAAAGTTCTGGAGTGTCGGCTGCGAACCGAAAGACGTTGCGTTTGAAGGCCTCCCACTAGGTGGACCGATGACCTGGTGAAGGTTGCGAGGTTCCGCTGGATACGAGACGCACGGGACCGGTCAATGTGGCAACGCTTGGGAGGCCTATGTCCAGCAGTGGACGTCTTTCGGCTAGTATGATGATGATGGCATCTCAATTTAACGCCATCCCGGTGGTAACCTTTTTTTTAACTATATTCTTTGTAACACAATCCGTGGTAGTCGCCTCTGTTTCAGGCTTTCAGGAATTGCAGTGGTTTGGGAATAGTGCGGTAGAATTGCCCCAATAAAAAACCGTACGTCGTTTCTTTGGCCTTCCTCTATCCAAACACATTCTCACTCCAAATCCTCACGACATGTTCCTCATGCCATCACATCATACGCCAGTACAATATTAAGTGGCTACTTAGTCTGTCGAAAAAGAAACAACGATTGCCCGTTTACATCCTCACCTTCCATTGTTTTTAAAACGCCCGTCCCTCCAACTGGCCATCAAAGAAAACAAGTCTAGTTTCTCTCACTACACTGAAATGAAAAGGCACATTCTATAATCCAATTCAGCGTAAACAACCTTATTAAGAACCGTCCTTGAAAATTAAATCTCTGAATAAATAAAGAATTCAATTCAAAGTAAAGGAGACTTCCATTCACTATTTTCTCGTCGCGGCGATGAGCAATTTCCTATAGTAAAAAAGTAATAAAGGGAGGCGGGTGAATTGCCTCAGAAGTGAATCTCAATAAAGGCTTAACTTAGTTTTAGCGGCCTCGCATATTATGAGGGTAGGACTTTTGAAAGGGGTTAAAGAAATACTGATTTGGAGAAGACAAGGAAAAGGTGGTGCGTGGATAGGAATAAATTGGAATTGGAAATATTTCTTTTCAAATCTCATTGCGATAGTTGCTTAAGAGGATTTTCGAGAGCATTTTTATTCTGACTTCAAAGTACCTTTCGGTGAATAAGAAAATATATCCCCAAAAAGGTATTATCTTTACCTTCAAGTGTGTACGTCTTATCAAATCTAACATTATTTAAGTATCTACCTTTTAAATTAAGTAGGTAAATGCTTACTGCTTCTTTCTCCAGAAAGTTTCAAACCCCCATGGAAAGCCTTATGATCCCTCCCAGCTCGCAGTCACGAATTGGTCATTAGTAACCGAGAACGAATGACTTTTAAGAGCTCCAAGAAATTCCTATCAAGCCCAAATTAAAAGTTTTAATTTATTATAACGCTTTTGTTGTTTTAAAACTTCATCGAGCCATCGGAGTGTCTCCCGCCTGGGTATGCGTTGCCATGGCCGATCTGGAAAACTCTAAATAGACGCCGCACTCAGGTTGGCCGCAGCAAAGACAACCTCCACAAGTGGGGATTCTCGATCTTCAGTGTTTGTGCGGCGTCTCTCCGCAGACCATGGCCAAACTTTCGTCTTGGGTGGCTTGCCCTGTCACCTGTGCATATAGGGCCTCAAGAATGCGTTGGCGGATGGTGTTACCGTGGCCGAATTCTGGGCCAAACATAATATTTAGAGACTATATTTGCTATCGATACGCTAAGAAGGTTGTGGTTTTGTCTGTGGAAAAGATGTAGCATTTAAGAATTATAATAAATGTCAATAACACTATCGTTTCCCTTTCAATAATATAAGACAGTATTTAAGTTAAGTATTTTATTCATAACACCCTTTTAAAAGTTATTAATTTGGTATTTTTTGTATTTTTGAAATGTTTGTTTTACTCTAGACTCTTTTACGTGTACGTGTTTTTACATCGTTCTCACATAAATGTATTTTCCAACAAGAATGATTTTACCCAATACTTGTAATTAAAACTGATGGAAAAGAGTGTCCGTGTAGTTTCTTGCACATTCTTCTCCATAAGTACATACTGACGCTTGCGAATGTGCAACTAGATTCATCTTTTTATTGTTTGAAATTTCAAAAGTACATTTAAGGTTTAATTGCAATACAATATTTTGATTGATTGATTGATATTCAACGATGATATTACATTCCAAATCATTGATACCCAACAAAAAGTATAAAACTTCCAATTTATATTTTCTAGAGCTCTCAACAAGAACCATCGAAAATATTTAAGTATTATATTTATTTACAGAACTTTCAATCATAAATTCTTCGGTAAGCTTTTCAACTGTTTTCTCAGTGCCAATAAACTTTGAAAGATTTGAAATTTAATTAAAGGCAATCTTAGAAATTTTAGGTGCCATTAATGTATTTCAATTTTATTAGACACTTGGAAACGGTGCTTGAGTAAAAAACCGGTAATAATTTTAAACATAAGGCATTTTTCTGGAGTCTCCCATTTTAATTAAGAACGGTTTTTTCCTTTCTCCTGAAAGAGTTTCCTTCAGCTTAATTACGGTTAATTCTGGCTCCCCTCTGTCATCTATTTTATCGCAGGGCATAGCAACAGCTCGCTTCTGTAATTAGCTCGCTAATGACGAGTTTTAAGGCATGAAACAATTCTTATCGCTAACGGTCGCACGTGGCTCTTCTCGCTTGGGACAAATGAAGGTCTGTGTTTACTAAAAATATAAATTAGGTATATCATTGCACATTACGACCGACAATAATTATATTAAAACTATTGAGCATGAAAGTCAAATCAATTATTTCAATAATACTATTTAAAGGCACGTATGACTAATATTTACAAGTTACAAGGAAATAACGATAAAATATTAAATTATACATTAAATATTATGAGGTGCTGCAAGCGAGGACAAACAAAAATTATAGAAAAACTCACTAAAATTCGTTTGATGTGGAATTGCCAATAAAATTTCAATTAAGAGTTACAGACACAAATCTATATCTGATCCCGCGTGGATTGTTATAAAGTAAGTTACTCAATAGTTTCGCTCAAACCTAAATTAATCAGATCTTTTGATAACATAGACAAAATCCTTTAGTTTATTAACAACCAGGAACTCTCACTTTATGTTTAATTATCCAGTGTTTGTAACTTTAGTACGAAAGGGAAAGAAATAATGAAGGTGAGTTCAACCCGACATTAGGCGAATATTTCAGGTCGTGCAATTACGCGGGAGTTCATTGATCTCACTTAAGACGAGATAGGGTTATCATGGCACAGCAATACAAATTATAACATAGGGTTGCTGAACATGGAGGAGTGAACAAATGGAGTAACGGGGAGGGTTGGAATGTTGTGATTTTCAACCGACTTCAAAAAGAAAAAAGTTCTTGATTCAACTGTATGTTTTTTTGTATGTTTGTTACAAGATCCTTCAATTATGAACCAATTTTGATTATTCTTTATAAAACTTGAAAATAACTTTTGTTTTTCCTTTTTTTTTGCGTGCATGAATGTGGTTCCATTTTTAAAATAATTTTCTTTTCGGTAATCGGTGACTTTGGTACCTACTTTCGTTCGTTTCTGACACGTCTTTTTAATATATATATATTTAGAAGTTTTTTATTTTTCTCTTTTTAGTTTGGATACCTTATAATACCATTAAATACGCATTATTAAAGATTACTTAAAAAAATATTCTTCAAACCTAGATAAGTTGTAATGGGACCACATGAGAAGCACCAGGTTTAAAATAAAAAAGAGTCATCAAAATCGGTTCATAAGTAATAATATAATTTTTTAATTCATCGATCAACTATTAAATTTTTCACATTTACTCGGCGATTATTTTCATTGCAGAAAGTGCCCCCAACAACCTGCATAGTAAGATCACAAATAAAACTTAACTACGTGTATGTAAACTGAGAAATTTGTTGCCACGTTTGACTTTTATCCAGCTGTCATAAGACAAATCGACCTTTTTTATTTTTATGCCTTGCAAGCTACATTCAACCTTAGGGTAATAGTAATATACAAAATATTACTGACTTTAACTTTAAGATGACCTTTGATATTTTGATATGATGTCTTAATTAGATACCTTTTATCAGACACTTAAGTAGCTAGAGAAGTTAAGAGGTGACCTTTTCTAAAGGTAGTCATAAGCACCCATTTCCTTACTCCTTCATGATTATAAATTATCTACAAGTTTAGTGTTCACTCCGCACATAAAACGAGCAATGCTCAGTTCCATTAGGTAAGTTAATTCAACTAACGTTGGGTTTTACGATGCAGCGGCAACGTTACTTCGCAGTGTAGTGCAATTATCGTATCCTTATTAACTCTAAATTTTACCTACACTAGCGCCATCTTGGGTTGAAAATTGTAGTCGAGAGTTAGTTCGGAGTGCATGGTGGCAGATTAAGGAAAGTGGGATTTACGGAATTGGCTTTTGTGTATTCTGTGCAGTTCTTTTATTTATGGAACTCATATCATTAATCAATAATTTGTTGCTTATTTATTTATTAAGTCAATTGATTTTGCATTTGTCTCGAGTTGTTATTCAAATTGATTTGTTTCTCATGACTAGAGATTACAGACAATACGTTACAATTTCTTGAAGTGTTGCTACTAGAGACATTCATTGCACATATTTAAGTTAGCGCCATATGGGACTCTATGAAACTCGGACAAGTAAAATACGGAGGCAATATATAGTATGTAGTCCTGTACGCTTAGCGTGACTCCTTGTATAGAGAAGATGAAGGAAACCCATTTTAGCATCCTATTTTGTATGGGATAGTTTAGGTCTCATACCAAAAGGAAACTTAGGAAACAAAGGGAGTTGAAAAAACATGTGTTTGGTTGTCCGAAAATCGGTGCATGGTAACATTCCAATTACTTCTCCTGATTTGTTTGCACCGCATTCCTTACCACCTGAGGGTACTGTAGGTACAGGGAACCAAACAAAGGGTTGACAGCGGTTCTTTTTATTGCATCTCCCTGCTTTCGATTTTTAGTTGTTCAGAAATTTGCATTACGAATCCCACCTTTTTCCTGCCGCACCAGATTACTTTTTCTCTGTACACAGATAAAGTTACTTCCTACGATTTATTCAGCTCCCCCTGAACCTTGAGTGTTGCCCAAGGAAAAAGCTATTACATTTTGACTTCTTAGCAAATGCCATTTCGTGATGTTTACCTTAATGAGTCCTCTCCGAATTTCTGCGTAAGCTGAAAAGATCCCTTAAAATTTATTAAGAGTGCCAACTTAAAATTTCTATTCAAAACACCGTCTCGAACGGTTATTGTATAAAATAGCGCAGGTTATGCGCGATTATCATAATGAAATTGCTAGCAGTTCTGGGGGGCCAAAAGAAAAATGGTAAAATTTGTGGCGTTAAATAATATCGTTAAGAGCGAAGAAAAATGTTCGCCGCCCTGTAGGACGAGTGGGAGCGGCTCCACTCTGAAATTGCAAGTCGTATATTACACAGGGAATTTTCAATTACGGCAATCCTGCGGTTTTTCACTCGTAATGTGACTTTTAGGCAACGCTTCGAGCTGGTCATTCATAACTGCCACGGGCTAGTAGCGCCGCGATAGACTCGATATCTACGAACATGATTGGCCTGGCCACTTTATTTTCCCCGTCTCTGCACATCGCCTTGCAGATTTGCATATTTGATAAATGGTTAAATTTATGGGAGCTCTTTCTTTATGGGGTGGCGTTACTGTGGATATGTCAAAAAGTGGTTTGATAAATATCGTGACTTTTAGGATAAAATTCATCATTCTGAGCAGATTGTGGGGCCAACTGTTACTGAAAAGCGAGATTAGCAAACTATTTCAATAGGTAAATTCGGACTGTGGCCAGATTGCCTTTATTACGCGAAGTTATCAAAGCCTCAAACAAACGTGCTTCCTATCGGCAAGTCACCGCATAGTAAGGCTTTCGTTCATTGCCCCACGTAGCTTTGGTTTTCATTTCTCAGAATATTCGTCTAAGAAAGGAAATCCTCGCTTCCCCTCCTTTAAGGCTTGGGTTCATTAGTGTTTGAGTAAAAGTGTAGGTAGGCATGCCTTAAATATTAGTGACTGAAGATAATCACGAATGAGACGGTATTGATTTGCTTTTGATATACAGGGTGTCCCAGAAATCGACGTCAAGCCGTAAATGGGTGATAGACCAAGTTATAACAGTTCTCAGAAAAATACGAAAAAAAATCTATCTCATGTTTTTAAAAATTTATGGTCACTTTAATAATTTACTAAAAAAATCAATCCCTGTAATGGTTCTTTAACTCCAATTGCTACAAATCCCATAATTTATCTAATTTTTTTATTATTATGTAATCTTGAATAATGCTTGTGTAGATTTTTGCCTAAAATTCAAAGCCTCCTACTTGGGAGAAAATTAAACTTTTTCGAAACCAAATTATTCAAATTTACTATTTCGCCCAACTTTAACTGACTGTACTGAAAAAAAAATGTACTACGCTAGTTTGGCAAGTAACATGAAAAATTGGCGCATTTAATAAGGATTCAAAAATGGTGTAACACTTGCTAGATTACGTTTTCAATAATTGGTCAAGTTTTTTTTTTGTAAATAGTCTCAGTTTTTACACAAAATGTCCATACTTCCTTAAAATGACTTTAGCTTACCTAAAACTTTGCTAAACTCCGTTTCTAGTTCGATAGAGACGGAGAGAGTCATTTTACGAAGTGTGAGCGAGACAGAAAAAAAAAAAAAAAAAAAAAAAAAACGATTTATCTCGCTCACACTTCGTGGCAATTGTAGCAATTGGAGTTAAAGAACCATTACAGGGATTGATTTTTTTAGTAAATTATTAAAGTGACCATACATTTTTAAAAACATGAGATAGATTTTTTTTCGTATTTTTCTGAGAACTGTTATAACTTGGTCTATCACCCATTTACGGCTTGACGTCGATTTCTGGGACACCCATTTTCAAGCAAAGAATTAAAATTAGGATCGTGTTACCAAGTTACTGGGATGTGGAGGACAGGTAGGCAGTCACTCTATGAAATGTATGTCATAATTATGTACTCGGCTGTATCCGGTTAATCTGGAAGCGTCGGCCTCATCCAATATAAAAGGCTACGCAAATTGATTAATTGAATTTGAGTTCGTATCAAATTTTTAGTATTACTGAAAAAGCATTTATGTACTTTTTGTATTAGAGTGTAATTATGGCAAGGTACCAGTTGCGGACTCTTTCGAAACATCTAGCGAACATATGTTTGGCGCATCAAAGCTGGCCGATAGATGTAAAACATCGGGAAGTCGGGATGCGATGTTTTAACCTAAAGAAATACTCCTTTAGGTTAAAACATCGTGTGTGGACAGGTCGGTGAGTACAATCGTGAAAATGAAATCACACAAGTTATTCGATACACTGGGTTAATTGAAATAGTCACAACTCACAGTTTCAATCCTCCTTACTAATATTACGGATCGACACTGATTCTACGAAGTGTTAGCTCTAAGGCTGTCAGTACCATAGACTAATATATAATAGATTGAGAGTCAGTACTCTACTGCCATATTCTGCTGTCCACCACGCAAGTGGTTAGAGTCCCGTTGAACGATGTTTAAGGCGTAGATACCCGTCAGTAGCTGATTTTAAAATGAGAATCACGTCTAAATGGCTAGTCGTAATTTAATTGAATCATCAAATATCTTAATGATTTGATCTAAGACAATTTTGAGTTTTAATCGTATTACATAGTGTAATTAATTTGTAAAGTTATGTCTAACACGGGCAAAAAAACGACAATCACACCAACACCGCTGGACGTATTTTAATGAAATTGGCACCATCTCAATGACAACAACCCACATCTACATTTTGATTCAAGGCTTTTTTTTAAGTCTTAGAATAATAAGGAAAGTACGAAAAACTAGGTACTAAATTTTGGATCGCGCGGGTGTGAAACGATTGCGCGTTTTGTTCACTCAAGGTCGTTGGTGACTGTCGTTGTCTTAAAGAGTAGTCCAAAACGAGAATTGATGTAAGACAGACCTCTGTTCATCAATAAAGATCTTACTTATATTAATTCCTTGCCCTGTGATTTCTTTTCCTGTAACTTACCACAATAATAACAGTGAAAATAGAATCATAATAAAGTAGGCAGGCACGTGTAGCCGCCGAATTATTCCAATTTCTTTACAGTGTCATGATCAAAATTCAATTTCATGCAGAGTCATTCTATAACAAAACCCACCTTATGAAATAAAATTTTCTTCACGTACATTTCTCATCATATAATAAAATCATAACAATAAAACTTACCATTTAGAATGGAGTATAAAAGGTGGAAGAATTATTCTCCAACAATAATTCTGTGAGAAATATTAAGCTATTGAGGTTCAAGCTTTTCAAACCGATCTTCATGCCCGAAGACTTTCAATAAAAAATTATTATTATGCAAATTGCATTTCTTTGTGGGAGAGTATGGTATACTTACACTCCAAGCCTTTCAGTATTTTATAGCAATGTCTAGTTTAGGCATTTACTGTGTACTGAATTTGAATGAAGGAATTGCATTCATCGCTTATTTATTAGCATAATTGGTGCGATTCTTTAGGATTGTGGTCGAAAATAAATAGTAGGAGAATGGTCAGGTCATGTCTTTCAAGCGTTCTTTCAGTGGATGAAGAACAGCAGAGCTTGTTAATGTAAAAGAAAAAAAAAAAATGTCTAACGTAAAAACAGAAAAAGGTCAAAAAAAAAAAAAGAACTCTCCCCTAAACGACGCGTAAAATAGGCTCTATATTTAACTCGGTTTAAGCCATAATACCAAAATGGAATGTCATTTTCTTACATCGTCTGTCTAGCTGGGAGAGGAAATTAAATATCTTATCAGTGAGATAAAGTCGTTCACTTTTTTCACAGTAGCATTCTTGATAGATCGAGTTGTTATGATATGAAAAATGTTAGGCGACTGTGGCGAGAGACTGAGGAAGCTTCAGCGTAATTTTGTTGTTGAAGTCTTTAATGATATCCCTTGTTACGCGTAGCTTGTAAAATAATATTGTTACTATGTTGGTGCACAATACTAAAAGTATTTTCTATCTATCTAAGGGCCGATTTCACCAATGAAACTAATCGCGATTAGTTCAACTAAACTTAGTTTATGCAAATACAGCTCTACTATTTTGATATTATTTATTTTATTCTACTTTTTCCATAAATATTGGTTGTTCCGTTTCCGTAAATGTGTCCGTGGCATCAACAGTGGACTCTATCAGAATATCAGCGCAGTGTTATTTTCTATTTAATACCATATAGATCTCAGCATGTGCAACAAGCACATCTTGAGATAGGAGCCTTTTTGGTCTCGCACGGGGTTATTATTTTTATTTTTTATTATTGTTTGTGTTTTGCTTATCTCGTGTCTTCTGTGCGGGTCACAAATACATATTTATTCCTTCTATAGTATAAATATATATTAGTTAAGGCCGCTGAAAAACTACCATCAGTTCTACTATAAGTTTAGTTGAAGTAATCGCGATTAGTTTCATCGGTGAAATTGGCCCTAAATGGTTTAACGTTAATTGATAAAGGCTCTTTTTGTATGTAGTGTGAGGACTCACCAATTGAGAAGGCAACCTACTTGCCTATTAAAACACTGGCAACATATATTACTTGAAAGAAAGTATGAATTTCGAACATAGAATAGCTGTAGATGTTTTTTGTTAAGTTTGATTGAAACAAAATTGGATTGAAGCCGCCTAAAGGCATGCATATTGTGAATTCTTACAAAATATATAAAACATAAAGTTATTTATATGTTTAATTAGTAGCTCTCCCTGACAACCCCCTGTTACGTAGAATTATATTTTTATGGTACTGTTACTAAAAATAATTGTGTCTGGCTGACGACGCCCTGCTTTGATTTTTCGTCATTCTTCAAATAATTAGGTAACACTCAACCAATTCGACCGTAATCAAAATCTATTAGTCATTGTAAAAGTATCGTGTCTAATTTTAAATGTAGCTAAACAAAAGAAAATAATTTCACAACACAACTTGATATCAACAGCAAAACAGCAAGCATGTTGCCAGATGATGAGAAATGTAAATTACAGTCTAGTCTTCTTGCTTATTCCTCCAAATAATTCGCTAGTATTAGGAGCATTCAGCGCATTAATCCGGAGAGCTGTAGCGCAAATTATGCAACATGGATAATGAGATCGAGACTCCTATTTCACCTTCCCTGAACTTTCTGCGGGGTTTGATGGATAATAATTAATGTACACTATTTTTGGTTCTGTATGACATGGTAATGAAAAGTTGGATTTTGAAATATTGGAATCACAGAGACACAAGTAAAATATATTTTATTTAGAACCCCGACATATTTTTATGTCTACATAACACTAGTGCCTAGACCTTAGTAGACACGCTTTGATTGACAATCTATTTAACACGTAATTATGACACGATATCTTGCAAAATCCGGCGAATAAAACAGTAAAACGCCAATAACTTTTGAACGGCTGAACCGATTTTCATCAAACATAGCTAAGAACACTCTCGATAAAGTCACCTTTCAAACAACACACAAGGACACAAAACAAACATAAATCCATCCGTGAAGTGGTTATTATATGAGACCGTATGTACAGACACATTTATGAAATTATTGTATCAAGATTTAGAGGTCACAAAGTCTCGTCCTAGTCAAAGTCATAGAGACACTTAAAGATATGAACCTACCACTTCAGTGGTTAGTAATAGTCTTCAAATCTTAAATCAGTGACTTTCAAACTAAGTTCAGTTTGGTCCAGACAAGGTCCAACTGTAGGATCCGTCTTCGGGTCAGAAATAACATTGTCTTGTTAAAAGTTCTAGCCAACATGGCCGACGGAGAACTAAGATCGATAGTTGCTGATTCCATGATCTACTAGGTACTCATTTTGTGATTTAAACTATTTGGTCAGAAGCAACTAATTTAAGATGGACTTATTTTCTATTTTGTTGACTCGATGGACATTCAGTCAAGCATAGTTATCTATGTATGAGTATTATATAATTATGAAGATAAGCCGCACAACTGAACAGAATCAGAACATTAGAATTAATATTTGTTTCGGGATATTTACCATGTATATTTTGCATTTGGTGGAGAGCTCAAAAACTTATAGAATCAGAACAACTGCTTAAGTTGTATCAAGCGCAAGTTCGATCTTGGATGGTATGGTGGATCTGTTCTCATCTCTGGGACGGGTCTGCCAAATACCAACTTGCCGCAAGTCGATCTAAAACGGGCCAAGAGGCTCATCGGCAATGAGGCACTGGTCGAGTCAAAGCTTCAGAGCCTTGAACATTGTCGCCGGGTTGGCAGCTTGTCAGTTTTTTATCGGTTTTATTTCGGGGAGTTTGAGATGGAATTGCATGATCTAATTCCGCCTAGCCCATTTCATCATCGAACTAAAAGACGCACGGCAATGAAGGTACATGGTGGACATGCCATGCCATGTGCCATGTTTTAAAAGTTTTAGCAATACTTTCATTATGCATACAGCTAAGAAGTGATATTCCCTGCCGGAGTCTGTGTTTGCCGATAGCTACAATATCGGGGTTCTTAAGTCAAGAGTGAGGACGAATTATAAACACCTGTGTGGAAAATTACAAGGCTATAAAGTATCTGTGTGGAAAATTTCATCCATATCCGTTCTGGCGTTTTTGCTTGATACAAACACAAATATAAACTTTCATATTTATAAAATTAATTGCATCTACTAATGAAAACATCAAGGTATTACTGCTGCAAGTGGGTGTCACAGCCTCTACTAAAGGCAGTCTTCCAACATAATAAGTCACTTTAAAGCTTTTACAAGATCCCTCCCGCTCATTACATGATGAATAACTAAACGGTTGTCTTGTAATCATTAAGGACCTTGATTACGTCCGACTCCCACCCATCCATCGCAGAATTTAAGAAAAGGTTTTTTCTTTTCAAAGATATACGTACTTTGTTACGGAGAGAGCTAATTACGGGAACGGTAAAGAAAAGTGGAAAGAAAAGAAATATTTCAAAGTGGGTACGTAATTATGCTCAGAATTAGGTACTTTTGACCTAAGAGAATAATAACAAGAATGAATGGTTTTATGCTTAAATATTATGTTCATTTCGCGAAGGTAGATTAGAACAGGGCAAGGAAAATTGTTTTTGAGTGGGCAAGGACAAACATCAAAAAGCGTTGTAAAAATTGTAGATAAAAGGTGTTACTTTAAAATGAACAAAGAAAAATTTTCAATTTTGTGAAATTTGATCCCTTTGATAAAAGTTGATAACTCATTTCATGAGTGCTTTCACACCCTGAATAAATAATAGTTTAAAAAACTAAAAAACACGCTTTAATAGAAAACCAAATTATCGTAAAAAAGTGTGAGAGGTGCTTGATGTCAATTGTTATAATATTTTATTGATAAATATTTTCAAAATCAAATTATTTTTTTTTATTTATGTAGGCCTACATTGGCACTTATAAAACGTCGACAAAAGGTGCACGGTTCGGGTTGGTCATTTCCTATGGAGAAGAACCGGCAAGAAATTCCATGGTTACTCTTTTAAAAAATGGTTTGGTTTTACAATATTTCCATGTTACAGCATTAGTACTTAGATATGGGGGGACAACGTAGGCCCGATAATAAGTCTTAAAAAAAACCAAAAAAAAGATTATATATTATATAAACAAAAGAAAATAAAACGAAATAAAAAGTTAACAAATGTTAACAAGCGTCTAGAAGGCCTGCAATGTTCACACACATTTACAAAACAATCGGTAAAAAATATATACAAAGGTAAATAAAAATATAAAAAAGACTAAATTTAACACGTGGCACAAATGTTGTTATCAGTGCTGTAACTATTCTTAGCAAAAGGCTATAAAGATGATTGAAAACCGTTGTAAAAAGACTAATTAAAAGAAGAAAAAAAAATAATTAATGAGATTGAGAATAGTTAGAGACATCTACATATAAATGGGCGCACGGTTGGCGCAGTGGTTGAGCGATTGACTGCTGCGCTGCGTGTCGCGGGTTCGATTCCCGCACGGAACAAATATTTGTATGACCTACAGATAGTTGTTCCGGCTCTGGGTGTTGTGTATGTGAGTTTATATGTTTGTAAACGCACCCACGATACAGGAAGAAATTCCTAGTGTGGGGCAACGTTTTTAAAAAAAAAAAAAAAAAAAAAAAAAAAAATCTACATATATGTGCCGTTTATGAGTTACCAGGGAAGCCGCAGGGTAGGAGGAGCTAAAGCCAAAATGTATATCTTCAACGTCGTCCTCGATTTTATAATATGCTTTTTAATAAGTACATGTTTAAGTAGTTTTTGATCTTTCCATCATCAGTTCTATATTAGTAAAAGTAGAGTAATTTTGAAAATATCTTAAAAAGCACCCCACGTTACGTACAATATTTGTTTATTGTTTATCACACTGTTCTTAATTAAAATTTATTGAAAATTATTTTTAAGTTTGTAGTTTAGTTTTCTATTAAAGTGTGTTTTTTAACTCTTATTTATTTTTTACTTTTTAGTCCTATCTCTAATCCTGAAGATCCTGGTGAGGATAATGGGACAACTATTTAAATTATTGCATTGTATGAGTGTGGCAAGTTTCTTTAAAGGGGGTGAAAATCACGTTCGTAGATTCCGTTACATTAATGCATAGATACATACATAACAAGCTAATAAAAGCGTGTTAAAAATAGCCATGGAGATAACTTTGATTGATTCAAAGTTATTTTCTGACTAATTGTCTTACAGCATCAAACTAAAATGATGTGCAGTTCAGCTAGCTTGTGTTGTACCATCAAGTATAAAGGTGCCACTCCACTGCTGCGTGGGATATGCATTGTGCACATGCGTTACACACGTTAGCTGCGCGTGTTCATTTATTTACCAGTTATACCACCATACGTTCGTAGCGTGGCCATTGGTCGCAGTGGAAAATTCCGTCTACACGAGCGAGGCTTATATTAGCTGTGGGCAACAATGGAACAGCCCCATTACTTCATTACTTGCCCCGTGGGAAGTCTTCGTATAAGGTTTACGTACATTTGTATACGTGAAAACATTAATGGGCGTTCTCGTTGCGAAGATGCGAGTTATTGTTGAGGGATCAGAGGTCCGCCACAATGCAGCCATGCTAAGTGCACAATATGATTATGTAAACAATTAATGTTCTTTGATAATATTCATAAATAAGTTTTGAACATACAGTCGTGTAATGTTGTTGGTAAAATATATTTCTGTTTACTTTGTAATGGTAAATATGGCGTAATGAAATATCACTTTTTTTTTATTCATGTTTTTGCACACGAAGTAAACACAGTCACAGATAACGCTTCACTTGACATTAACATAAAAGGGGGCAGCAATCAATTTATGAGTTATGAAAAAATCTATTCCTCGATTTCCAAATTAACATTTGTAACGGATGTCACGTCAGCCTACGTGCAACTGACCAATGCCCGCCGAGCCTGCCAAAGCCAAGCCGCCATATTGACAGAAGAAGAACAAGATCTAGACAGAACTATGCCGATTTTCATTTACCTGCCTTTTACAAATTTGAAGTTGAGTATTTGCCAAACTCTACTTTAGCCTGAAAACCTGTCAAAATTTGTCATACAATTAGGGTTTGACACGTTCTTAAGAGCGGACTCTAGTCAACAGGAATTTGAAAATATGTATTTGAAGAAACTATTGCCGTCGCGTCACCTCCAACCTCACCCCGTAAAGTGCGAAAGGGACAACTGCAGCTCAGGCTGATTTTACCTACAAAAACTTTGACTAAAAGACGTTTCGTATTCTGCTGTTTTCTTCATGAAAACTGGTCTGATCTAAAAAATTCTTATATCAAAATTTAGAGGAAAAGTATATCTATGCTCCTATCATTTCCTTTTTTGTTAAAAATTTATAAATTTTGTCATAAAGTCTTCTGAACATGGCGGTAAAAACGGGCATTTTTTCGGATTTTTGGATGGTCATATTTCTTTTTGTGATTATGTTTTGGAAAAAAGGAAATGATACAGGCACGTATTAATTAGACCTAGATTTTATGGAAAAAAATCATTGCTCTAGAAGCATTATCCACGAAGAAAACAGCAGAATGTTTTTGTATGGAGAAAGTCTCACTAGAGTCCCCTCTTAACCTCAAATACTCAATTCAGAAATCGGCCCGTGTTTGAATCGTTCATTCTAAGCAGTTTTTAGGGTTCCGTAGCCAAATGGCAAAATACGGAACCCTTATAGATTCGTCATGTCTGTCTGTCTGTCTGTCTGTCTGTCTGTCTGTCTGTCTGTCCGTCCGTATGTCACAGCCACTTTATTCCGAAACTATAAGAACTATGCTGTTGAAACTTGGTAAGTAGATGGAGTCTGTGAACCGCATTAAGATTTTTACACAAAAATAAAAATAAAACAATAAATTTTGGGGGTTCCCATACTTGAAACTAAAACTAAAAATATTTTTTTTCATCAGACCCATACGTGTGGGGTATCTATGGATAGGTCTTCAAAAATGATATTGAGGTTTCTAATATAATTTATTTCTAAACTGAATAGTGTGCGCGAGAGACTCTGCCAAAGTGGTAAAATGTGTGTCCCCCCCCCTGTAACTTCTAAAATAAGAGAATGATAAAACTAAAAAAAATATATGATGTACATTACTATGTAAACTACCAGCGAAAATTGGTTTGAACGAGATCTAGTAAGTAGTTTTTTTTTAATACGTCATAAATCGTAAACCGCAATTTACCAAGTACGGAACCCTTCGTGCGCGAGTCCGACTCGCACTTGGCCGGTTTTTTGTCTAATTGTCGCCGTGAGTGCTTCTTTTAAAGGACTTGAAAGATATAAAAAATACCAGTACTATATTCAAAGTGCGAACTAATGCGAACGCTCATTAGTATCTATCGTGTTTAATTACCAATTAAGGATTTATATGCGAAAATACTGAAGACACTTTTTACTGGAAACTTTTAAAGGAATCAAGATTCCTGCTATTTTGCACTATATTTTCCCCACTATATTGGGGTCGGCTTCCAGTATTACCGGATTTAGCTGAGTACCAGTGTTTTACATGGAGCTACTGCCTATCTGACATCCACAACCCATCAACAGGGTAACTCGTACCTCTTGGCAAGACTGGTGTCAGATCTCAATCTTCTAACTGCACGTAACGACTGTCAAAGATTTTTAAATGATAGCCGGGACCAACGGCTTAACGTGCTTTCCGAGGCACGCAGGAAACTAGGTATTTTAAAATGGTCACCCATCCAGAGACTGACCTCGTCAAGCGTCATTTTGATGATCGACCAGTGCGGCTGTTATTATTTAGCCACGAGCTCCTCTAGTAGGTATTAATAATCTTTAATATTTATGATTCATATTCGATCGTTATAAATTAGTAAAAGAAGTTGTAAGGTCGCTACTAAGGGCCGGTTTCTGAGTTGAGTAAAGCAGCAATAATCAGTTGAGTATTGTCAAATAATTTAGGAAGCGTTTGAGTATTTTACGTTTCACAATTGAGAATCTACCTAGATCAGTTAAGTAAGTACCTATTTATGTATGGACCTGTCAAAGTTCCATTCACTTTCTCTTTCACCCTTACGTTCCATTTTACAAACGAAAAAGAAACACCACAAGATTGCATAAAATTAATTAATTTAAATTTCATAAAGCTATAAAAAGTATGTAAGTATTATATTACATGATCCAGAATTAAAAAACTCAAGTAATTAAAGATATATTATAATCTATTATAACTAGATTTTTCATATTTAAGCAATTTTAAAGATACCCATCTGAAATATATACAACCTTATTATGAATCTATGAATTGGATCGTAGGTACTAGTCAAATACTTTAAGATTGTCATGGCAACCGTATTTATTTTGTCAATGATTTCTTATCGTAAGAAAATAATATTCATAACATTGAGGTAATAATGTACTAATGATACATAATAATTTATTATTGCCAAAATCAAGATTTGAAGCTTATAGTTACTAGAAGTGAATGTGTTCAGAGCGAGCTGTTGCTGGTTCTTGTATACCTCATAGAACTACAGAATATTTTACTCAGAATTTCACAAGATCTCTCAAGAGGGCACTTGTGCATCTGCATTGGAATTTGATTGCAATTGTGATTAACCAACAAATGTGGACTATTGTGATGCAATTTTTAATGAGTGACCTGTGTTTTCAAGACCGAAGGCTTTACTAGCCATCAAAGAGCCACCAAAGATAAACAATATTAGCCAGTGTCGGTGCCATTGGATATGTGTCGGGTATTATGAAGGAGGACTGTGTTCCACTCATTTTGTTCCTACTTATTTTGTAAAATAATAAATAAATGAGACTTGTCATGTTGTTTTTATCAACTTTTATTGTTCTGATACCAAAATCGTTGTAACACAATTTCATCGTTATAACCTCTTCTTGTCTTGTGGATCCTACTAAAACCTATTCTATATAGGTATGAAAGTCTGTATGTTTGGATATTTGTTAATCTCACCTCAATGGTTGAACGTATTTGGAAATACCTATATACTTTGAAAATACACAATGACCAAAATAACCTATGATATAATAACAAAAATAAATATATTAAATAATAGACATAAAAATAAATAAACGGAATAACAAAGCCTTTTATTCTGAAATTAGAGATATAAAACTGAAGTCTATTCAATACATTACAGTTTATATTTTATAAAATGTCCCTAATCTCAGTGTGCTTGGCATAGGCCTCCACTAACAGTTTCCGCTGGGGTCTGTCCTGAGCTACTCGCCGACACCACAGCGCACCATCGCTTACACTTTTTGCCTACATCTAGGACCAGCGGGCTTTCCCATAACCCATTTCCATCTATGACACTGTCTTCCATGGCTTCTCTGTCGCCCATCTCTTGTGTACCATTTTGTCACTTTTCTCCATGTCCCTTGGTTATCACGCATCATATGCCCGGTCCATCTCCACTTTACACATAATTCCTGTTGGATAACTGTCAGTTTTCGCACAAAGCTATATACTGGCGACCACAAACACAAAAACTGGCACTTTTTGAATATTTTTCTTGAAGATCTCACTCATCATAGTCATCATTTCTGCCGAAAGACTGCTGGATAAAGGTCTTCCCCAGCGTCACCACATCAACCGGTCCTGTGCGTCTTTCATACATTGGATTTCCGTGACCTTAACCAGGTCATCGGTCTACAGACGGAGGCCTTAAAGCCCTGCGTATTCCGCCACGCGGTCGCCTCTCCAGAACTTAATAGCCCCATTGCCATCCGTTCTTCGAGCATCTGAGATCTATCAGGCGTGAAATATTTGCATCCAATCTAATGTTTTCGATAATTCAGGGCGAACACTCTTCTTCCACGCATCGGTCTTCGTGGAGGCATCTCCAAGGAATACAAGGTCTTCTTCATCACTCGTTTTATAAATATATGTAAGAGCGGGCGTACTCAGGATTCTCAAATGATAACGATCAGACATCTTGTTTACACTTTTTATTACTCACACTAACAGTAAGTCTCACAACTTAATTTTATGAAGATATGTGCACAGTTCAATACAATTCAATACTGAGTTCTTTCGACTAGAACCAGCCTATTTATACGTTTAAACAAATGACAAGACGTCACACAGCAACAACATCCGGTGACATTCGTTTATCAATTAATTATAGATTTAGGTTTGTAAAAATACAGTAATTGTGTACATTATTTGTTTAGTAATTAATAATACTTTTTACAAATATTTTGAACGAATATAGTTACCAATTATTTTATTGAAATAAACTAACAGTCGGTGAATCTACCTTCCATTTTTGACTTTAAAATATTACTCAAATAAAAACAAATCTTTACAATAACAATACATAATTCGTGTTTCCGTTATGTCATCTGCCTTTTTGACGTTTTGATTTCGTCTCTGCTGCTAGTTTCATTTACCAGCGCTATCATATATATATTATTTTGTATTTATTTCGGTTGATCACCGTTTAAGCACAGGCTTGTCAACCATCAACTGCCAAATGTAACCAGTGTAGCCAGATTCGACGAGCCCCAAGTCGCCGAAAATTTAGATTCCATTTATAAAAAACTCAAGACGACCATTATTCACTAAAGCCACGAAACATTCTTCGAAACATAAATGCATTAGCCACAATAATCATTATTGGTTCCACATAAAACATTTCTCAGCATTTCTTTATTTCCCTGTATTGTTGTGACTGAAGTATAATGAAAAATAGTGATAAACTGTTTAACGCATTTTCGTTTCCAGTTATTTACATCATTCCTCAGATAATGTTGTATTAGATAGTCTCATTCCGTAATCGCCTAAAATTGCCTAATTTTTTTTTGAGGTAGCCTAATTGGTGCCGCTCGTAAAAATGGTTCGCCCCGGCACCCTTCCGAGTAACCTAAATGGCAAAAAGGCGCCCAATCTGGCTACACTGATGATGTAACGTTGACAACGGTTTGAGAAAACTTTGAGAATTCGAGAATGATCAAATCTGTTTTTCTCAGTTGTGAAACCCAATTGAACGCCAATGAAGGTTTTTTGTATGACATAAGGTATACTTTGGCATGACTTGACTACGGATACTCAAACCTTGCTCAGCATCGCAGAAAACTTAAAGTGGCAGATGATCAAGGGTGACAGATGCTTAAACCGAGATCAGCACGTACTTAGCGTCGAATACTTAATTCAGAAATCGGCCATAAGGGTCAAAGCACATTGAGACAGAGACGCGTCGCGTCAGTCTAAAATGTCATAGCATATTGACCCCTATCTCCATAACGTTATAAAGTCGAGTTGAAGTTGTTCGAAGCGACTTGACGAATTTTGTAAGACATGCGCGAATTCGCGATTCTTCTTAAGCATTCGATCGAATGCGGGCGTCTTTTGTTTATCTGGAATGTGTGCATTACGTAGTAGAGATAGGAGCCAATATGCTATGTACAATTATACCCCACACGTCACTTCGCTTTGACTCTGTCCGAGTGTACTTTGACCCTTTCTTTGACGATAATTTGTTTCAAAAATAATCCTTATGTGTAACCTACAATGAACGTTATTCCTTTATCCCATTATTGATATCGCACGTAAAACTGAAACACAATTGACTACGATAAAAAACTCATGTAATTTGTTCAATCCGAACGTAAGCTATTAAACAATTTATGTGAGAGTGCACATTTGGAAATTAACAAGATTGGATGCAGCACATCATTTATTCGGTGTCTCTCACGATGAATGACAGATTAAGTAACTTATGAATATTGTACTATATTGTATTGTACCGGGGGGCAGAGGCCTGCCCTTTGCTGGCGTAATGCCGTGTCAGTTGACGTTTACATGAATGTTTCGTCTTTGAAAGTCACGTACGAATGAATTGACATCATGAATTGGTTGCGCTATATTTTAACGGAAATAAAAATCTGAAGGATCACCAACATGTTCTATACACTCGGAAAGAGATGTTATTATCTATACTATAATATTATAAATTCGACAGTAACTCTGTGTGTCTGTAACCTTTTCACGCCTAAATCACTGAACGGAATTCAATGAAATTTGGCAAAGGGATAGATGGCATCCTTTGGAAGGACATACGCTACCTTGAGTAAAAAAAAATTGCTAGGGTCGGTAGGGTAGTTAGGGTAGGGTAGGGTAGGGTAGGCAGGCTAGGTAGGTATGTAGGTATGTAGGATAGACCCGGTAACTCTACCTACCTACCCTGTAGGTAGAGTAGGTTAGGTGGGTAGGTAGGTAGGTAGAGAGGTGGGTAGGGTAAGGTAGGTAGGTAGGTAGGATAGGGTAGGGTAGGGTAGGGTAGGTAGGTAGCCAATTGACAGGATCGAAGACGCGGGCGACACCTAGTCTTAGATAAACGCAACAATATAATTTTACTGTAATGAAAAAACCAAAAGCTTCATACAGGGATATAAAAGCTTCTTCTGAAAAAAAAATGGTTTTTGTTTTAGGACGACTGCCTCGTTGGTCTAGTCTGGAGAATGCAATCACTCCTTCTGAGCATAAAGTCTTGGGTTCAAATCTAGAGTCGAGCAAACTGTTATTGGATATTGGTATCTAGAATTTCTACCTAGTTCGGATTTGTCCGAATGGCATTCATCCTATTGGAACTTAAAGTTTAATACCGAAATGTATGCACATAATTATCTCCTGAACCCAGAATTTATAAAGGCACAAGTTCAAGAAGTCGGTCTAATAATAGATAAAGGTACAAAAACTAATCCTAAAGAAAAAAAACAACACTCCTACCCACAACCCGCAATCTAATAACGTTGTCTACATTTTCGTCGAATACGTCTGACGGTAAAAATACTAACGTAACTCGGTAATGGAAATGTGGAACGGTAAACTGTAAATAAAAAAGGGTTAGGGTTGACTGCGGCGGCATTTATTTTGCCCGCTAACTCTCGGGTTCTCTAGTAACACAGTAATTTTGTTTTACAATTAAAGCCCACCTTTTTCTTGTTGCGCTCGGATTACTTTCGGCTTGCGAATGGCCCCACCATATATATATATATGTTGGGGCCAATCTATAGGCCATTGTATAATACAATTTTGTCTATTTTTAACTAATTTTATCTGATTAAGGAACTTGTTTCGATTATTAGGTAATAAAAACCTTTTTAACAAAAAAAAAAAACCGACTTCCAAAACAAACCACTACAAAGCAAAAAATAACTTTCTTTTCGGCAGGCTTTACGAAATTAATAGGTACCAAAGACACCAAGTCTTTGGTACCTATTAATTTCCTATTTGACACCGACTACAGCAAAGAAAGTTATTTTTCGCTTTGTAGTGGTTTGTTCTGGCTCTCAGTTTTTTTTTTTATTAAAAAGTTTTTTATTATCTCTTTTTACCCGACTGGGTTATGTGTTTCGCGCGTATCTTGTAATATTCTTCTTGTATGTAATATTCTTTATTACCTCATATCTTTTGAACCACTTGACCGAATTATATAATTAGGACATCGATAGATAAGTCTTGACCGCCCAAGTGTTCTTAGATAGGTGAAGTTCTAAAAAAACAAAAAATGGCGGATTTTGGGCGCCATATTGTGCGGTTCTCAATTTTTTTGTTTCTTCCAGACCCATCGAGTGGGGTATCAAAATGAAGGATTTTAAGAGGTGATAACACAAATATATACCACTTAAATGTTTAAAAGTAATTGTAAATAAAAAAAAGTTAATTTAAAAATCAAAAACCCGACTGATTAAGAATCGAACTGAAAAGCTCTTAACAAGACAAAATCATGCTGTGCAGTCGGAGGATATATATTGGCGAACTGCCTGATCCTCCGACTGCACAGCATGATTTTGTCTTGTTAACACAGCACAGCATGATTTTGTCTTGTTATACCCTTTCAAACAAATACAAAATTTACAAAATCAGTCCATAATTGACGGAGAGAGGAGAAGTTGAACATCTTGCCTCATCCTCCTCCTTTTTTGGAAAGTCGGTTATAAATAGTTTTTGGTGGTGTTTTAAATGGCAGTCGGCAAATTTAAACAACAATTAAAAATTGCTTCTTCGTCGTTTTGTTCATTGCTGAAGGTCGTGGGCGTCCTGAAAAGCTCTGAAAGATTCACCGACCGAACTGCTTCCAGGCCACTTTGACTTTAGCTCTTTTCAGAGCACTGGTCACAGAGATATGGAGTGTTCTAAAACCCTTTATAAATCTATAGTTTACACAAAACATTTCCAACCTAATCGTTTATTTAATTTAACACGAATACATTAACAAGATCTAAGTAAATTCAACAAATTAAAGCCCTCCAACAAGTAGTTACGACACCCACGCTGCATCAGACAAGGCATAAATTAAAAAAAGTAAAAATACAGAACAAACAAATAACAAGATTACCCTGAGAGAAGAAATAAATAATGCAGCCAAAGCTAAAGAACTTTTTAACGCTCTCCTAAAAGTTTTCCTTGTGCTTAATTACGTTTTCATTTATCTTTCGACTCGTCCAGTTTGGAACAGTAGCGACTAAACACGGCCTACTGTAGCTCAAGCTTTTCTGTTTAATAATACATTATGAACTCAGGAACAAAGAGTGACGTAAAACAAAAGTGTTTACAAAACTTCCCCATTATGCTTATTAAAAGTGCTTACTGTGAAAAGGTTTTGCTGAAAAATCAACATTGTGATGTTTGATAGTGATTTTGTCAAATAAATGTGCATAGTTGAGGTTATTGCTTCATTTGGCAAAGACGAGGCTGCATAAATAAATAAAAATTAAAAAATATCTTATTGCAGACTCAAAGGTCCCATAGTTTAGATAGTATTACACAATACTTACAAACTATATTAGTAACAAACTTGTTTATGTTGTAAGTACATCCTACTTATAAGCTATGTTAATAACAAAACATTTAAGCTAAGTTAATATTCCAAATTTTCATATCAATAAAATTAGGAAGCATTGCCATTTAACGTGGCAATGCTGCCAGTCTTCTGGGGCACGTTCCCGGATGACAGCGATGTGGACATGTAGTCTTTGACAAGTAGTCTTTGACACCTAGGTCATCTAGGTGTACCTATTTTTTCTATATTTATTTATTTATTTTAGTACATGAAGGACTTACAGCTAACAAAAATAAACATAAAAGGCAACTATAGTCAACAGAAAGCCAATTACAAATACTCACGTATAGACTTAAAATAATTTATGTTGGACACCGACTTCCGAAATTGAAGTTATTTTTCACTTTGTAGTGTTTTTGTTTGGAAGTCAGTTGTAATTTTTGTAAAAAAGTTTTATTTTGTTGAGCACAAAAACAAAAATCACTCCGCTTTAATTAAAGTAAGAAGCAATATAAATACTTGGTTTGCAATTTTTACATAATAATATGTAAGTAGTTAGGTTTAGTATAAGTTAGTATAGTTTAGTTTCTTTTAGTGTTAAAGTATGTACATATTTTGTCAATTGGAAATAAATATGGCATTAATTTTTAACATTTAATTTTAAAAAATAGGACAGTGAGGTCTCAAGAATATAATAAGAGACTTTCGTTATCAAGAATATTAAAGTCTATATAGATTCAAAAACTCACGGCACATCGCATCATTGAAACCGTGGCGACAGCGATTGTCAATAAGGCAAATTGTATGGGATTGACAAGCGATATCGAAAAATCACGTGATCAATCAGCGAAGGCGATTGTCGAAAAGTTTGACAACATTTTGACTTTTCGACAATCGCCTTCGCTGACATCGAATGCCATTTGTCTAGTACCTAAAGTGTCATTACTGTTATTATATCAGCGGTGGCGATGATGGTCGAAATTTCAAAATGAAACGGATTCATAATAGTAGGGAAGCCCTAGACGGGATTTAGGGATTTACTCAAGCGTGGCAGAATAAATAAGCGGGGATACCTTGTACCGGGTGAAGTAGCTCCACTAAATATCAGCACCATAAATAAGGTCGCCCGTCAAGGATAAACGACCAGATTAGTAAAAAAAAATGATAATTAGAAATTCTCGAGCGCGTCAGATTAAGGTACGGTGAGTTAATTTCATGCAAAAAAGTGTATATTCCACTAATCTGACAATTTGAAAGTGGCGTAAAGAAAGGGGAATGCTACAAAGTTGTAAAAAAAAACGTCTTCTCGAATTCTATCGAATTCGAAAAAATATTAGCCACGCTCGAGAATGGAGCGTGGCTAATATTTTTTTTTTATTTTGAAGGAAATATTTCAAGGATAACGATAAATATATAATCTGACGATTTCCACAAGCCGAAGTAACAAAAATTCGTCGATAAAGTTTAATGCGTGCAGCTGCGTGATGCCTATATTCCCCTCTCCGCGTTTCTATTCCTCTCTCACTCTTTCGCTATCTATTACTCTCTCACTCCGTCCCCACTCTGGTTTCTGTTGCCATGACGCCTGGGGACACGGTATCGAATACAAAGTATCGATACTGTAATCATGAGTAGTATCTAAATAAAAATCGTACTCATAAAAGTATCGATACTCCAAGTTATCGAGTACTTTTCTTAGGGCCCCTAATGCGCATAGAGCATTATAGGCGATATCAGTCAGTCAGTAAATAACGTCAGTTTAACTTCAGTAGGGCAGGACATGAAAAAACTAATGTTACAAATGTATTTTCAAAAATTAAAAATATGGAAATTAAATTAAATTATTTCGTACTTTAAGCGTAACGAATACGATCAAATTAAATGACAACGGTAAACGAGTGAGCAAGAGAAGTAGAAGATTTATATATATTGATTGATATTGATGCTTGATCGATCCTGAAGAGGAAGATGTTTCTACTGATGAAGATAATGATTAATTAATCAAGTAATTATTAAAAAACAATGAGCCTTCTTTTTTCTTATTAATACTAGTATTCGTTTTTAAAAAACATACACTTTTTTATTTGCATGCTATTGCCTGAGCTTTTCAATTAATTAAGTTCAATGATTTTGATTTTTTTGTCAGATTACGCGAATCCCTCTAGATAATCGTCAGATTATGAGACAGCACGTCAAGGATATAAAGATGAACCACATATATGTTAATCTGATGAGCTTGAGGATTTCAAAACGCCGAATTTTTTTTGCACGTTATTATAATGGCTGCGAGTTTCAGTCACATCGAAATCGTTAGATTACGATGTGACTGAAACGGTAACAATGGTATTTTTTTACATATTTGAAAATCTATAGCCACTCCCCCCACCGATGAAAAGGCATCATTAGACATTTGTTTTTTCTTCTTATCATCTAAGCTTTGCAACCCATTAGGTATCTATGACGCTCGAGTAAAGCCCCATTCAGCATCGTGGGCTCCCCTACTATAACGTACGTGACATTTCGATACCGCTTCGCTTGGCCATCTCATACATTTTTTTAACTGACTTCCTAAATAGGAGGAGGTTCTCAATTCGTATTAGTTCGAATTATATATATTTTTATAATTCGTGTTTTTTTTTCGGGCAAAACTCCGTCATATAAAAACGGATTTGGCAAATTCTTTGTGTTCGAAAGAAGTTTATTCCGAAATGGTCCCATTGAAATTTGGTAAAGATCTGACGAACTCTTCAATAAATAACAGCAAATCTCTCGGGATTGCTGCAATCGCATGTCTGTATATTGTTCACAACATTTTATAACATACCATCACGCCAGTATGCTCTAAACGAGTACGTAGATGTGTACAGTTCACCCTGCACTGAAAAAAATAAAACGAGACTTTTTACTGTTGTTGTACAGTAAAAAAAAAAACAGTTCAGGAAACTTATTTTTATGTTAAAATAATTGATTATTGACCGTGCACTGAAATGGGCAAAAACAGTAAAGAGCTAAACAGTTATTTCAATTGGATGAACATTAAAGTTTACTGAAACAAACAGTTCCTTTTAAGTATTGCCGTTTTCAGAGCTTTACTGACATCGTAGCAGTTATTTTGACTGCTTCTGAACAGTTATTGTAGCATACAGTAAAGAGCTAAACAGTTATTTCAATGGTTTGAATATTAACGTTAACTAAAACAAGCAGTTTTTTTTAAGTATTGCCGTGTTCAGGCTTTACTGATATCGTAGCAGTTATTTTTACTGCTTCTGAACAGTTTCCGTAGCATACAGTTAGAAGCTAAACAATTAAAATCAACTGTTTGAACATTTAACTGTTACCGGTACAAGCAGTTTCTTTTAAGTATTGTCGTATTGAGGCTTTACTGATAATGTAGCAGTTAGTTTTACTGCTTCTCAACAGTTTCTGTAGCATACAGTAAGGAGTTAAACAGTTAATATCAACTGTTCGTTTACTGATACAAGCAGTTTCTTTTAAGTATTGCCGTGTTTAGGCTTTACTGATATCATAGCAGTTATTTTTACTGCTTCTGAACAGTTTCTATAGCATACAGTATGTAGTTAAACAGTTAATATCAACTGTTCGTTTACTGATACAAGCAGTTTCTTTTAAGTGTTCCCGTGTTTAGGCTTTACTGATATCGTAGCAGTTATTTTTACTGCTTCTGAACAGTTTCTGTAGCATACAGTAAGTAGTTAAACAGTTAATATCAACTGTTCGTTTACTGATACAAGCAGTTTCTTTTAAGTATTGCCGTGTTTAGGCTTTACTGATATCGTAGCAGTTATTTTTACTGCTTCGGAACAGTTTCTGTAGCATACAGTAAGGAGTTAAACAGTTAAAATCAACTGTTTGTTTACTGATACAAGCAGTTTCTTTTAAGTATTGCCATGTTTGGGCTTTACTGATATCATAGCAGTTATTTTTACTGCTTCTGAACAGTTTCTATAGCATACAGTAAAGAGCTTAACAGTTAAATCAACTGTTTGAACATTTAACAGTTACTGAAGCAAGCAGTTTCTTTTAAGTATTGCCGTGTTTAGGCTTTACTGATATCATAGCAGTTATTTTTTCTGCTTCTGAACAGTTTCTGTAGCATACAGTAAGGAGCTTAACAGTTAAAATCAACTGTTTGTTTACTGATACAAGCAGTTTCTTTTAAGTATTGCCGTGTTTGGGCTTTACTGATATCATAGCAGTTATTTTTACTGCTTCTGAACAGTTTCTATAGCAATACAGTAAAGAGCTTAACAGTTAAAATCAACTGTTTGAACATTTAACAGTTACTGAAGCAAGCAGTTTCTTTTAAGTATTGCCGTGTTTAGGCTTTACTGATATCATAGCAGTTATTTTTACTGCTTCTGAACAGTTTCTATAGCATACAGTATGTAGTTAAACAGTTAATATCAACTGTTCGTTTACTGATACAAGCAGTTTCTTTTAAGTATTCCCGTGTTTAGGCTTTACTGATATCGTAGCAGTTATTTTTACTGCTTCTGAACAGTTTCTGTAGCATACAGTAAGTAGTTAAACAGTTAATATCAACTGTTCGTTTACTGATACAAGCAGTTTCTTTTAAGTATTGCCGTGTTTAGGCTTTACTGATATCGTAGCAGTTATTTTTACTGCTTCGGAACAGTTTCTGTAGCATACAGTAAGGAGTTAAACAGTTAAAATCAACTGTTTGTTTACTGATACAAGCAGTTTCTTTTAAGTATTGCCATGTTTGGGCTTTACTGATATCATAGCAGTTATTTTTACTGCTTCTGAACAGTTTCTATAGCATACAGTAAAGAGCTTAACAGTTAAATCAACTGTTTGAACATTTAACAGTTACTGAAGCAAGCAGTTTCTTTTAAGTATTGCCGTGTTTAGGCTTTACTGATATCATAGCAGTTATTTTTTCTGCTTCTGAACAGTTTCTGTAGCATACAGTAAGGAGCTTAACAGTTAAAATCAACTGTTTGTTTACTGATACAAGCAGTTTCTTTTAAGTATTGCCGTGTTTGGGCTTTACTGATATCATAGCAGTTATTTTTACTGCTTCTGAACAGTTTCTATAGCAATACAGTAAAGAGCTTAACAGTTAAAATCAACTGTTTGAACATTTAACAGTTACTGATACAAGCAGTTTCTTTTAAGTATTGCCGTGTTTAGGCTTTACTGATATCGTAGCAGTTATTATTACTGCTTCTGAACAGTTTCTGTAGCATACAGTAAGGAGTTAAACAGTTAATATCAACTGTTCGTTTACTGATATAAGCAGTTTCTTTTAAGTATTGCCTTGTTTAGGCTTTACTGATATCGTAGCAGTTATTTTTACTGCTTCTCAACAGTTTCTGTAGCATACAGTAAGGAGTTAAACAATTAAAATCAACTGTTTGAACATTTAACTGTTACTGGTACAAGCAGTTTCTTTTAAGTATTGTCGTATTGAGGCTTCACTGATAATGTAGCAGTTAGTTTTACTGCTTCTCAACAGTTTCTGTAGCATACAGTAAGTAGTTAAACAGTTAATATCAACTGTTCGTTTACTGATACAAGCAGTTTCTTTTAAGTATTTTCGTGTTTAGGCTTTACTGATATCGTAGCAGTTATTTTTACTGCTTCTCAACGGTTTCTGTAGCATACAGTAAGGAGTTAAACAGTTAATATCAACTTTTTGAACATTTAACAGTTACTGAAGCAAGCAGTTACTTTTAAGTGTTGCCGTTTTCTGGCTTAACTGATATCGTAGCAGTTATTTTTTCTGCTTCTGAACAGTTTTTATACCTAGCTTACAGTAAGGAGCAAAAAAAAACAGTTAATACTATCAATTGTGTGAACATATTTTTTAATAGCCTATATCATCCCACTGCTGGGCAAAGACCTCCGCCGCACACTTCCAAGAATCCCGGTCTTTCGCAGACTCCCACCACTCCCGGCCATGAGATCGTCCTGCCACTTTTTACGAGGCCGACCCCGTCGTCGTCTCCCATCTTCTGGATGTCAAGGAATTATACCATTGGCCCATCTCAGTAATATTCAGTATTTTTATTGCATTACAAAAATATTACAGAGTTTTGTAAATAATAGGGGTTAAAGTATGAAATTGCCGTTGATATTAATAGACACTTCGAATTGACATAAAATCGTTATGGTGTAAGATTTTCGTGTGAAACTTTTTTCACGTGATACCTATGAGGCGCAAAAGGTCGCTTTCTCATAATCTCGCTTTCGCAGAATGTCGCTTTTTCTCCTATGAAAAATCGAAAAATTCCTGAGTGTAGATTCGGATAAAGTACCTTTTTTTGTTCTTTATTATAGTAAGTTCAGCGAGGGCAGTATGAGCAGGCAAGAAGTCGTGACGGCTTTGAGACTCCGATCCGGACACGTTCCGCTCAATAGCTTCGGGTTTATGATGCGCAAAGTCGATTCACCAAATTGAGATGTCTGTGCATGGAGTCATAGAAGAATATGTGCATCATGTCCTGACGGAGTGCGCTCGTGTGGGGGTCCAAAGGCGTCAAGCTTTTGTCAATACCTACTTAGTTTTAATGTTGACTTCTTTAATAGCGTTCTGGCCTCACCATTGTCCGATGAGGCTAGAACGCTTTATTCTGTTATTATTACGGTTATAAGGTTGCGGGTAGGCTAGTTTAATATAAGGTACCTACATATGTTTTTTAATTGTATGTATTGTATCTAATCATCCTAATCCACTTCGTAAATAAATAAAGATTTAAAATAAAAACCCTGATTTTTATGCTGCAGTAGGCAGGTATCTACTTAAACATATAAAAACTATTTACAGCGTAAGTAACCTAATAGGTAGTACCTACCTACCTATGGGTAATGAAAATGGGTAGGTTAGGGTATAAGTATATCTAATACGTAAGTAAACAAGAAGTAAGAATATTTTCTTTAATAAAGTAGGTATGGTTTACAACTAGGTAGTTACTTATCCATTGTGTCTAGGTTACATTAAATTTATTCATAAACATCTCTTTTGGAGAAGAAAAATTGTTTTGTTGTACCTACCTACCTAACATTACAATCTGCTTAGTTATGCAGATCTCGATCAGCCCAATTCAACGATTGGCCCACCACATTTAGATAAATTATCATTACATTTAATAATAATACTCTGTATGCTACAGAACCTCTTCAAAAGCAGTAAAAATAACTGCTACAAAAATAAACGTATTGTTCAAACAGTAGACGGACAGGCTATACAATATGTCGATGAGTACATCTACCTACTTGGGCCAGATAGCATCCTCCCATAACAGGCACGATAAAGAAATCGAACGTCGGGTCGTATAGAGAATACCGGGAAGAGCTTCTGGTCCTTATAGGCGCAAATGAAGGGCGACCTTCCACTCACACTAAAACGCACTAGGTACTCAAGATTTTCCAAAGGGCGATGGAGCGAGCATTCTAGGCTTCAAACGGATTGACCGAGTGCCCAACATAATGTTACGCTCACTAACAGGCATTGCCGATGTAGGAGAGAAGACCGCCAGGTTAAAATGGGATTGGGCTGGCCACGTCAGTCGTATGAAACCCGGAGAGATCAACATCTACCTACCTAATTAATTACTTCATCTGCCTAGCCTTTTTCCCAACTATATTGGGGTCGGCTTCCAGTCTTACCGGATTCAGCTGGGTAACAGTGTTTTACATGGAGCGACTGCCTATCTGACCTTCACAACCCAGTAACTGGGTAACACGGTACCCCTTGGCAAGACTGGTGTCAGATCTCAAGCTTCTGACTACCCATAACGACTGTCAAAGATCTTCAAATGATAGCCGGGACCAACGGCTTAACGTGCTTTCCGAGGCACGGAGGAAACTCGGTATGTTGAAATTGTCACCCATCCACGGACCGACCTCGTCAAGCGTTGCTTAACCTTGGTGATCGACCAGTGCGGCTGTTATTATTTAGCCACGAGCTCCTCTACCTAATTAATTACTTGAAATTTATTAATTGTAGGTACCTACTTGACTCGTGTTTTTTTTTTTACCTACCTAATTAATTACTTGAAATTTATTAATTGTAGGTACCTACTTGTCTCGTGTTATTTTCTTTTTTGGTTTGCACTCGTGGGAGAGATGGCTGAATCGTTCTGTACCAGATACCCTTAGTCAAAGACCTTTCATCAAAGTATTCTGACCCTGAGTTCTGACCATGCTTGAGTACATTTGTCTCTGACCATGGTAAGAGCTCAGTATTCCAAGGAGAAGAAGGGATACATTTCTCCATCAGATTGTTCTGAAATAAATTCACAACCATAAATGTAAGTAGGTATATATTTTTGGAAGGTAAGTAACTAGGCAGGTAGGTAGGTAGCTGTTGTCAGCTTGCAAATTGGGGGTAAGAAAACTATAGGTACTTACCTAACTATGTACCTAACTATATGATAATTATGTAATATTGTCTAACTCAAAAGTGAGCGCGAGTGACGGCGGAGCCACAGTAGGTAGGTACATATTCTTTGGCGGAGCATTGATATTACCTGTCTACCTACCCGATGCATCTAAGTACTCTAGATTTATCAGACTTTGCTAGGTTAGTACCTACATATTTGGCATTTAGGGTAGGTTAAATAGGTAGAACGTACATATATATGAATGTCAGACCCTACTCCTTTATAATCAAAGCCCTACTCTTTCTTAAATGTAACAAGAGCAATTTCGCATCTCTGCCTAATTAAAGTACCTAGTAAAGTATCTACCTAGACAAAAGAAAAGTATTTTCATGGCCTTCCGCCTTAAATGTTTAAAACATTAGCATTAAATCATAGCAAAACATTTAAAATAACTGTCTAACGTTAACGTGGCGTGATTGGGAAGGTAGCGGGGCGCCGGGCGCGGGTCGTGGAGTGCCAGTGGCCCAGTCTTGAATGCGTTCGTTCGTTCATTTCATTGCGTTGCGTTCGACTAGTCAGTTCGCTCCCGCCAAAGCTCCCGCTGTGTCGCATAGCCGCGATTCGCATGACCGCGTAATTTTTTTTTAACAAACAAATAAGTAGTGACAGCACAGTTTATCAAGTCTGTGCAAAGAAAAGGAACCAAAACCAAATATGGAAATTTAATGAAGGAGTGGGGCTTCGAGAAATATGTCGACAAATTTATTGGTAAGTAACTAAGTAAGTATTTACCTACTTCCCAGCGTACGTTCCTACCAATTTTAGGGCCAAATTGAATAAGATTTAATTTATGTTTCAGAGATGACTTCTTGGTGTCCATTCACGTCCTAGAGTTTAATGGTAATATAATAACCTACACACTTTGGAATGCTCTGTGATGTTTTTAACTTTTCACCTTGTGAAGATTCACGTTAGGCCGTGTCGGGGCAGTCCCGTGGACACGGTATTACATCAATCTTCCTATAGGTTGGGGATGGGATTGCTTGTACCATTGCATCTCTGTGTCGGCTATATATGTTTGCTATGTATGTACCTATGGCTTTATGGTTTCTATTTTATCTAAATGTAGGTACGTAAAAACTCTAAAAACTGCTTGCATCGTGTACCTACCCTTCCTACTCGTGCAGGTCAGTAGCTTGACTGGCTTACACTGTTTACATGTGTTGCGAGCTACTGACTGCACAGTAGGTAGACTGTCGAGTGCGTAACGTAAAATAAACTATACTAATAAATTTTGCTAATGAAAATCTGTGTTGGCATGTGCCGCTGTCTGTATCTGTATGCAAGACTGTAATTAATTTAATTATAATAGGTACTTTGTTATTTCAGAACATGAAATTGACTTAGAGGCGCTGCCTTTGCTCGAAGATGAGCAAATCCGGGTGTTAATACCAGCTTTTGGACCACAAGCCAAATTTAAAAGAGCGCTTCAGAAGTGGAATGCTTCCAAGCTAAATTCTGATGTAACCGAGTGTAATCAAGTAAGCACACAATAATGTACCTAGTTACACAAGTATAAAAATATAGGCACGCCTTGGCATCTATTTTTTGTGAACTTAAGTACAGTTCAAGGGTCAAAAGTGCAGTCATACTCTACCAAAACAGAAAAGGCAATTTTTTTGTAGACAGCAGAATTTCAACTTTTCGCGATTAGTAGGAATAATCTTTACTTTAAGTTCTATACAAAATATGAAATCAGTTGTGGATAATTTAACTTCTTCTACAAAAACTAGCCATTTGAGTTTTGGGAGAGTATGACTGCACTTTTGACCCTTGACTGTACCTATATGTTTTTTTTAAAGATTTGTGACAATCTTGAAAACCTTGTGGAAGTGTATGGAGAGAATGTTGGTGGACTTACAAATTCACCAATAAGTTCGGCATTATCGTCACCAAGCACCTCGTCGTCATGCAAATCCATGTTCCTATGTCTCGATGTAAGTTATCTATCAATTAACACTATTTCTGTATCAGCCTAATATTTTTCGTGTTTGGGCGGATCGTCAATCGCCTTTCAAACTCATAGTTCCCAACTGGGACATAATTTTAATAATTTTATTTAATTACTAGCTGCGTTATCAATAAATAAACTAAACTAAACACTAGGCCAATGAGGCGGTCTAAAACTAAAACTGACTAAGTTTAAAGTAAGACTAAACTAATTTTAAACTAGGTCTTAATAGGTAGTGTGCTCTCATTAACAATCTGTCCTGTTTTCAGAGTCTCACAACGCTGCTCGCTAAAACTCAACAACCATTGGGAGAACAAAACCGTAAGGTACTAGTTCGAGAAATAGCTACACACACACTTCGGGCAAATCCGAAGGCCCCCGTAACAGCCGAAACATATATTACTTGGATAAATGAAATAAGTAAGTTTATTAATCACAAGCACACATATGTACATAGGTTCATTTCATATGCCAAATCAGTAAATCAGTTTGTGAAGCCATATTAAATATCGACAAGTATAATATAATAAGTAGCGACTCCTACTTTGCCACATTTTTAAATTAGTTATGTACTTGTTTTACTTACAGAGAAAGTGTTTCCAAAAGAGAATAGCAGCATTTATTATACGAAACCCAATGGGTCATTGGGACGGGCTCACGGTCGACTCTTTGATGCCATTACCAATTTAAAGGCAAAATATCGCCGCAACAAAGTCTTTGAACCACGGGCACGTCGTTCACTTGAAAAAATATTAACACCGAAACCATCTACCAGTTCATCTAGCGAGAGGTCTACAACTCATTTCGATGACTTGATTGCTGCTGATAATGACGACGACACTAACCAGGAGATACAGGAAATGATAGAATGGCTAAAAAGCAATGTTCATGATTACAGTTCATGTGCAGAAAAATGGGACAAAACTAACAAGGAACGACTAAAACGCATTTTATCAAATGAAAAAGAATCATACACCCAGGAATTTCCCTGCATTCGACGCTCTTGGGGCTATACCTTGGTATGTATTATTATCATATTAATATTATAAATGCAAAAGTTTGTGTCTGTTTAATTTTGTCGCCTCAATACACCAAATCGGCCGAACAAATTAAAAGTTAATCAAGATCCACGAGGGCCATGCATGACCTACATAAAATTATACATTAGTATAGGTACTAAAAAATCTTAATATAATAATAACATAGGTTCCTAATATCACAGTATTTTGTTTTCAGCTAATTGCCGACTTCCATGCTTGGTACCCAGGAAACGAAACCTCATTCGATGACAAATTCCCTCTGCTCAATTTGACAGATAATATTATGATATCGCACCGGAAAAACGCTACATGATATTCATAATATCACAGATTATCGATATATATAATTGTCATCTACTAAAAGTAATAATCATACAAAATAAATATAATTCTTACGAGTTTTTGCATTTATTACTGAAATTCCACACTGCTGCTGAAATAACGCTATACATCGTTTAATGTTTAATTAAACAGTAGTAATTACTACTGTATATCGTAATATTCAATATTACGATATTCGGAACTGTTCATTCGCAATGACGGGTACTATTACATCACAGTAATTACTGGGTACCCCCTGTAATTACTGTGATATAATAGTACCTGTCTCTGCGAATGAACAGTAGTACCTAAGTACTGTAAGCGAACTTTATTCGGAACTGTTCATTCGCGGTGACAGGTACCTAATGTTCTTAATGTTCAAACATTATTTTTTTCAGTAGTAATTACTGGGTTGGGTACCCAGTAATTACTGTGATGTAACAGGTACCTGTCACTGCGAATGAACAGTTCCGAATAAAGTTCGCTTACAGTACTTACAACTTAGCTTCTACAGTACCCGTTCCTGTGATAATACGTTATAGTAACTGAGTCTCACAGTGCTAGGTAATGCGCGGTCACTGCATGTTACTGTGGAAATATGTACCTAAACCTGTAAGGCACAGTTTCTTTTAATGGAGACACAGTTGTTATAACTGATAATCACGGTATACCTTAATGTGCCCACATTTCCTAGTAGCAAATCTCACAGTATCTTTTAAAGTATTTTCATAGTATCTGATACCTGACAGTCAGTATTTGTTACTGTTTTCGCACAGTAACTAGTAACGTATTTCCACTGTACAAATAACTGAGAGGGAACGGTTGTTATTAAATTGTACTATCAATTATTTTAACTGATATCCAAGGTACTGCCAACTGGACAGCAAGGTGTATTTTAATGAGCAACCAAAGTATACCTTACTGTGAATTACATGCCTGTTACTGTGAGAAAACGGTCACTACTAATGCATACTTACAATGAACAGAACTAGTCACTTACAGTTCGTTCTACTGGATCGCACAGTAACTGCTAAAGTCCTGCACAAATTACCTGCTATTGTTGCTTACAGTACTTATAACTGGCCTTCTATAGTTACTACTACGTTGATCCCACAGTACTCATTCATGTTGTCCCACGTAGTAAGTACTGTGTAAACACAGTAAAATCAACGTACTGCCCACTGGACAGCAAGGTATATTTTAATGAGCAACCAAAGTATACCTTACTGTGAATTACATGCCTGTTACTGTGAGGAAACGGTCACTACTAATGCATACTTACAATGAACAGAACTAGTCACTTACAGTTCGTTCTACTGGATCGCACAGTAACTGCTAAAGTCCTGCACAAATTACCTGCTACTGTTGCTTACAGTACTTTTAACTGGCCTTCCATAGTTACTACTACGTTGATCCCACAGTACTCATTCATGTTGTCCCATGTAGTATGTACTGTGTAAACACAGTAAAATCAACTGTTTGCTTAAAGTTGTATGACAGTTATAGATATATCATAGTTCAGTTAGACCTACTGTTAGAAAAACTTACTTGACAGTAAAAAAAAACAGTAAAGAAGACATTCTTTACTGTTTTTTTTTACTGTATATTCTGATTTACCTTTACTGTTTTACTTACTGTCTTACAAACAGTAAAAATAGTCGACCAGAAAACAGTTGCAGATGCACAGTAAAATCTACTGTTATAACTCAACTGTTTTTTTTCAGTTAGTTTTACTTCTTTGGACAATAGGCTCTATTTTTACTGCCCAAAGCGGTGAATATTACCGAAAAATCGATTGGGTTTACCGATTTTTTTTTTCAGTGTGGTACATTCTCATTGCAGCGGTTATGTTCAAGTTACATGTTAATCGGGTGCTACGAGTATAAAGTCTGTCCATTATGTAACACTAAAAAGTGAAAAATAAAAACCTTTTACAAAAAAAATACAACCGACTTCCAAATAAAAACACTACAAAGTGAAAAATAACTTCAAATTTGACAGGCGGTGTCAAAAAACGACAACAGGAACACAGACTTCCGAAAAAGAAGTTATTTGTCACTTTGTAGTGTTTTTATTTTATTTGGAAGTCGATTGTATTTTTTTGTAAAAATGTTTTTATTTTACACTTTTTAGTGGTATATACATAATGGACAAGCTTTGATAGAATCCCTTTTGTGTAGAGCCTCAGATATAATCACAATTAAAACGAAATCTCAATTAAAAGGGAACGATTCTTCCCGATTGTTCCCGAAGTGCCTCACCTTATCACGAGAATTCAGCGAAGTGGGGGAAGGCAGGGATTGTCTGTCGAATTGAAACTGACGTGCGCTGGCCACCTGGCTCCTTTCGACGAAATTAAAAAAGTTTCAGCAACACGGGAACTCGGTAGGTCTCGTTCATTTAAATGCTAAGGGATTCCGTGTTAGTATTCATTGCGAGTTTTGTCATTCAGAGAAAAGTTTTGCTTTTTACCAGTTTCACTTCGCGCTGGTCGGAATTTGCATTTTTTTTCTGTCGTGAATGGTGTAACAGTAGGTAGTGCCGAACTTTTCGGCTATTGTTATCTTTGGAACAAGTAGTAATATCACGCTGGTATTGCCCGAAGGGCTAGGCAGACGTGTACTTATTATAGTATACCGACATTTCACCTTAAGAGCAGTGGCCCATTGGTAACGCCCCGACTTCTAGTGCCCGGCACGTAAGTTGGCAAGGCTTTGACGTAGTGAGGAGTAAGTTCGCGCATATTCCGCGAACTGACCAACCAGCATATAGAGCGAACGGAATGTGGATGCGGCACGATTGGTCAGTCGGTCCTTGTGTCAACTGACCTACCAATCGCGCGATCGGAACTGTCCTAAACGTTCTCCGCGCCCCGCTTCACTACCAAAGATACCCAAAAAACCACTTCTGCCAACTTATGTGCCAGGGATTATACGTGTTTGTAAGTCATGGGTTCAAACCTAGATAGGCGCTTTACTGGTGAAGGTTGCGGGGATCCGCTGGTTACGAGATGCACAGGACCGGTCAATGTGGCGACGCTTGGGGGAGGCCTATCTCCAGCAGTGGAGGTCTTTCGGCTGATATGATGATGATGATGAGGCGCTTTACTTTGTAGAAATTATTTCATCATCATTGCTCGTAAAACGGTGATGAAAAACATCGTGAGAAAACCGGCATGTCCTAGAACCAAAAAATGGAAGACAACCATGTGACATCCACCGACCCACACTGGGCCCGCGTGGTGAATTAAGGCCCATTCCCTCTCTCTCTGAGAGGTGGCCTGTGTCCCAGCAGTGGAAAGATTAAAAGGCTGATGATGATGACATTTCTCCAGTAATGTTTAAGTATCAGGTCCGTGGGGGCGAGCCAAAATGCCATCAACCAGTCAACATCAATCTCATCATATCATCGACGACACGGTTGGCGTAGTGGTTGAGCGACCGGCTGCTGCGCCGCGTGTCGCCGGTTCAATTCCCTCACGGAACCAATATTTGTATGGCCTACAGATAATTGTGCCGGATCTGGGTGTCTTGTGTTTGTGGGTTTAAATATTTGTAAACTCACCCACGATACAGGAAGATATTCCTAGTGTGGGGCAACGATATAAAAAAAACGAATGTTGTTGAAGCGACTACACTCTTTGCGCTGTAGCATAGTGCAGGTGACAGTTTCAATAACATTTTTTTACGCATATACGTAAACGCATTTTTTGTAGTTAAACGTCATACCATAGTTATACCATATACCATAGTTGCCTGTTGACGTTAAACTACAAAAAATGCGTATACGTATATGCGTATTTTTTGTTATTGAAACTGTCACCCGCACCATGCTACAGCGCCAAGACTGTAATTACTGTGCAAATTTATTTAAACTTCATGTACAATGGTGATACATAGGAGGACTTAATGCAGCAAGGCATTCTCTACCAGTCAACCTTTGGGTTAAAAAGAACACAACAGTGGTAGGAGTCCAAAATCAAAATAAAAAATGAACCATAATTAAAATTGGATAATAAACTATCTAACTAATAAAATACATAAATAATTTCTAAACCAATAGACTAATAAATATTATAATAAATACTATATTCTAAATAAAACAGACATTTAAATATAATATATATGACGAAGACCGAGCTATGTAAGAGAGGACAAGTAATAGTTCCGGATTTTACGCTTAAATGAAAATTTACTCTCAGCTTTTTTTATGCCAAGGGGAAGCCCGTTCCAGAGTTTTATAGTAGAGACAGTGTAAGAATTCGATACAAACCCAGTGCGGTGAGAAGGAATATGGAGAAGTAAGTTTTTGGAAGCTCGAAGGTTAAGATCGTGAGAACTGCCCAACACTTTAAAGTATTGTTTTAAATAATCAGGAGTACGAGGATCGTTCATGATGTTGAAGAGCATGCAGAGGGATCTGAGGGATCTCCTCTGACGGATAGGCAGCCATTTAAGCTGAGAACGGAAGGAAGAAATATGATCATATTTACGAAGCCCGAAAATAAAGCGAATACAGTTGTTAAGAAGTCGATCCATTTTGTTAAGAAGTTCTTGGGATAGATCAGAGTAACAAACATCAGCATAGTCGATTATAGGCAATACAAGAGCTTGTACCAATGTGGTTTTAGTGCTAGACGGAAGAAAATGTTTGAATCTATAGAGAGACCGCAGTGAGAATGTGACTCTCTGGCTAATCTGAGCGACCTGCTTATTCTAGCTTAACTTGTCATCAATGTAAAGGCCTAAGTCTTTAACGTGAGGAGAGAGAGGAATGACGGTATGGCCGAAAATAAGCGGCGATAGAAGGCCTGTGTCCAAGGTTCGAAGAAAATACGAACTACCAATAAGGATAGCCTGACATTTACTGACATTTACAGTAACCCCAAATCTGCTAGACCAGTCAGCGATTGCTAGAAGGTCAGCATTCAACAGTGAGATGCAGTTGTCTAGATTGAGAATGTCAGATTGCGCGTAGAGCTGCAGGTCATCAGCATACAGATGGTAGGAGCATTTGAGGATAGTAGTAATAGAGTTAATAAATAAAGAAAATAAGAGTGGAGAGAGTATACCGCCTTGTGGAACGCCTGTTTCCAGAGCGCACCAATCAGAGAATTTCTGATCAGCACGTACCGCCTGCTGGCGACCACGAAGATATGATGAAAACCAATCCCGTGCCGACGAAGAAACCCCAATTTGAGACAGGATGGCCAGGAGAATGTCGTGATCGACGGTATTAAATGCATTGGAGAAATCTATTAAAACCAACACCGTCAACTTCGAACTCTCCAAGCCTTTCCTGACGTCTTCAGTAACTTTAAGCAAGGCTGTGGCTGTACTATGGCCGGGCCGAAAACCAGATTGGAAAGGGGATAATAGGTTATTCCGGGACACGAAGGAGGATATTTGTTTCAGAGCAACTGCTTCCAGGATCTTAGATAGGAATGGGAGAATGGAGATTGGTCTGTAGTGATTAGATAAGGTGGGGTTGGAAATTTTTGGAAGAGGAATAATGAATGCCTTACGCCAGGTAGTAGGAAACTCACCAGCCTGCAGGGAGTAGTTGATGATGTGTGTGATAATGGGAAGGATACTTTTAAAAATGAGGGATAACATGGATCTGCTCACTCCATCACAGCCGACAGCCTTGGACTTAATTGCAGTGAACGTTTTGAGGATCTCAGAGTCGGTCACTGGGGAGAAAGAAAAAGATTCGGGAGGTACAATTGGCATGGAAGTGATATCACGAATAGTATTATTCTTAACAACAGCCGTGAGCATAGTTGACGATGAAAAGTGGTTATTCAAATCATTCAGAGACATGTGAGATGATACAGTATGAGAGGATGATTGCGTGATTCCAATTGATTTGAGAAACTTCCATATATCAGTCGGTGAAGAATTAAGGACATTGTCACAAATGTATCGGCGTTTAGAAGCTCTTACCATCTGATTACAGCGGTTTCTAGCCAATTTGTACAGGCTCCAGTTCTCCTCACTGCGATCCCTTCTATATCTCCGAAAGGCCCTGTCACGCCGTCTCATCGCCAAACGAACTCCAGGACTAATCCATGGAGCCGGAGGGCGCTTAACACGGACAGCCCTGAGTGGCGCATGCGCATCGAAAAGCTGAAGCACGGACCTGTTGAATATATCCACTTTCTCATCCACAGTTGATGCCTGAGCAACATCGACCCAATCAATAGCTTTGGAATCAACATTGAGTTTGTCCCTGTTCAATCTCGCAAAATTCCGAAGAAACATAATCGCAGGCCGCTGTTTAGGTGGCTTAATTTTGTACGACAGGTAAATTAAATCATGCCTAGATAGCCCAGGGGCCGCAATCTGGCCATGGTTAGCAACTAGATTCTCGGAAGACGCAAGCATGAGATCAAGCCAGGTATTGTTTGAGTCAGGATTAAGATGAGTCGGATTGAGCGTGAGAAGTGACATACTAGACGATTCCAGGATAGCTCTCAATCTGCGCGATCTTGAGTTATCCTTCGAGAGGTCAGTGTTGAAATCGCCCATGACTATGAGATGTTTGTACTCCGAGGAAACAGATTCAAACAGAGATTCGAGAATAGAGAAATAATCGATAGTAGGTGGGCAGTAAACCACTCCAAGAACGGCCTTGACCCCTTTGACATCAATTTCAAGGACTAAGAATTCGGGATTGCCGCTAGAAGTTGTCGGAGAAGAAGACAGAATTTTGAAGGGGATGTCACTGCGCAAGTATATGGCAACACCACCGCCCCTTTTTCCCGATTGTCAATCAAGCAAATTGTCAATCATGGGAATTTCTAATAGCGACTAATAAATACCCATTATTCATAACTACATCGCGGTATCCGCTTGATTCATCATACAGACAAATACAATTGCCACAAGTAGGTAGGTAAATTACACGGATAACATTATTATAAACTAATAGTGTATTTCAGTTTTAACCAAACCACCAATTATTGCTGTAATATTCTCTAAATAAACATTCAAAATACATAACTTGACTGTTCATGTATTTAATTGGCACCTTCGATCACGATCATAAGAACAGTGAAGCGCCCTTTAATTAAACCTTTCATAAGTATTACGAGGTATTATGACCGTTAACTTTCCACGAATAACGTTCGGTAAACTCGATAAATACGAATTGATCAATAGCTTTAGTAGAGTTATGGTTTTGTATGACTAACGCAATAGTTAGGTGTAATAATTGTTATGTTGTAAAGGAAAGTAGCGACTTTAATATATAAACTGACGCATAAAATTTTAGTGTATGTTAAATGACTTTTTTATCCTATACTAGCGGTCTTCCCCGGCTTCGTACGGGACAAAATAATATACAAAACCTTCCTCGTTCTATGTTAAGGGGGTATCAACATAGAACAAGGAAGGTTTTTCAACCTTCCTCGTTTATTGCTTTATTATTTAAAACCGTATCAAAAGCCGTTGCGTGTTTTAGAAGAAGTTCGTGGCGAAACAGAAATGACGTCGACAGACGCGGACCAGCTACTTTGTTTTTAACCGACTTCAAAAAGGAGGAGGTTCTCAATTCGACTGTATTTTTTTGTGTTACCTCATTACTTTTTATTTGGTCAACCGACCTTTCCTTTCCTTTATTTGAAAGCTGTTGCTTCTCATGTGGTCCCATTTAAATTTGATAAAGACCTGATGAAGAACTTCGGAGATATACAAAATAACTCGTCAGTAAATGTCGGCAAATCTCTCGGGATTGCTGCAATCGCATGTCTGTTTATAGTTTACACCATTTCATAACATAACATCACGCCGTTACGCTCTTAAGGGGTACGCAGATGTGTAGCAGTTCTCACCATTGTGTGGATCACCCGTAGGAGCTATGCCGTGTCCTTGTGGAGGCGATCAGCGGTGACGACCTCTCGCGTCCAGCTCTGGTTCAGGCCTAGGTACGGGGCGGGAGGCCATGTGAAGCTATATAGAGGTAATAAAATATAAGCTGCATAGAGGTGGAACGCGTGAGGGAGACGCAACGGAGACGCCCTCATGCCCCTAGCCAGCGCAGGTGACGCCCTGGCCATCAGGAGTCGCAAGCCGATTCCCGGCCACCGTAGGCGCGGGCTTTCAGACGGCGAATAATGGGTAGCTCGCCGTCCGACAAGGACCAGGCCCGATTCGATGGCACGTAGTTTTCCACGTGCGCATCAAAGAGATGTCAGCCAAACTGACGAGGTCCGCTAGGACCGATGCCTGTCTGGATCGTGGATAAATTTTAAAACGAGTTACCGTGGCCTTGGCTCAAGCAACTGAAGGATCACGGGTAGGTTTAGTCATTAAAAGTCTGACACGACCTCCCGCTTTACCCAGAGCGGGAGAAGTCATTGGATGACGTCAAAACAAAAAAAAAATATTTTTACAGTTTACCCTGGTTGACTAATTTCACCAGTTGTTTTCAAGTTTCATGTTATTTGGGTAATCTATTCTGGCATAACTGTGGGCATTATAGGTATGTAGCACAACTAGAAAGTTAAAATAAAACTTTACTTACCAAAAAAACAACAAAGAAAAATTCAACCGTCTCCCAAAAAAAAAACGACCACAAAGCGAAAAATTACTTTCTTTTCGGATTTCAGTGTCTTTGGTACCTATTTTTTAAATTTTACCCCGCATTCCGAAAAAGCTTTGTAGTGTTTTGTTTTGGAAGTCGGTTTCATTTTGATTTTAAGAAGTTTTTATTGTAGAAGAGTTTTTGTACTGTTATTCAAATATTATATTATCTGTGATAATGTTTAGAGACGAAACGAAAAGAATAAGGTATGGATGGATTTAAGGTCAGTAAAAAACTTAATAAAGTAAACAGTGTCTTTATTATAAGCTTAAAAATAGAATAACAAAATAGCATCTGAATTTCATCTAACGAAACTAAGATTACAAGTAAATAACAATACATATTATTGTTGTTATTAAACATTTTTTATCGATTTTTACTACATTATACAAACAAAATTAAATCGTATAATCAGCCACTGCTTAGCAAAATTATTATGTAACAATAAATAATTTAAAAATACATTTTGTCTTAAATATAATGACGTATTCTAGATTATTTGAAGAATATTAAATAAACAACCGAAATAAATAATTAAAGGAAAAATGGAATTCACCTCTCCGATCTCAATTTAGCGTCTGCGTTCTTAGGTACAGTCTTACGTTAAATGCTCCTATGCGAGTGTAGACCCCAGGTGAATTAGGGCGGGCACATCCAAAGCCGTAGGATGTAACACCAGCCAGCATGTCATTAACCACTGCAGGGCCACCGGAATCTCCCTTTAAAATAACATTTCATTAAAGTTGTAGATAAAAAATAAGTTCTTCTTCTGCCACTCCTTCGGCTCCAAATGACATTTTACCAGCGACATCGATTGCCAGAAATTAAAAAATAAATAATTAAAAAAACAGAAATCCCAACTGCTTAAAAACCGAACTAAAAAGACCTAAACAAGAAGAAAATCATGCTGTGCAGTCGGAGGATACATGTTCGCGAGCTGGCTGACCAAAACCAGATGTATCCTCCGACTGCACAGCATGATTTTCTTCATGTTTAGGTCTTTTTAGTTCGCTTTTTAAGCAGTCGGGTTTTTTTTTTTTTTTTTTTTATAACTTTTTATATTATTTTTTTTAGAATGTTTTACATTTAAACATATAAGTGTTTTATATTTTTGAAATAACCTTTTAAAACCTTTATTTTGATACCCCACCAATAAGATTGGAAGAAAAAAAATTTGGTGCCCCACAATATGGCGCCCAAAATCCGCCATTTTTTTATTTTGCAATTTTAATGTAGCCAGTGACACTCGCAGGATTAAAACGAATCGATTTACGTAAGTATCATCAAAATCGGCCAACGCGTTTGGTCTCAAGAACGCCACATAGGAACAAACATACATACATACATACATAGACTGATAAACACATTACTCGCCTTCGGTAGTCGGATAAAAATGTAAGGGTTTGACCTCGTGACATTTGGAAAGCTTATGTCAATCCATTAAATATTTTTAGTGTTATTAGTGTAAATGGGCCCGTCAAAAAAGTGCCAGTAGGCATTGAAACCTATAAGAAGTCAAAACTTGTGAGTTGTTGTGAGTAAAAAAGTAATAAAAATATTCAACTGAAAAACATAAAAATAAAATTAAGTTTGTTCGCAAGAAACAAGATCTCTAAATGGAACGAAACCCTCCCTATGTACCGATCACCGACCGCATTTGGCCAGTTCATTACCACATAGCATTCGCATCGGTGGGCCACCTGCTTCCTTGCCACTTCTTACCTGACAGGTATCCTTGCCACCTTCGGCGAAGCCAGCACAGAACATTCTGTTGGTGACCCCACCTCCAAGTATTTCATTACACCCTGTTCTGTTCACAGCAGGTACCGTCACAACATTCAAGATGTTTGTTGTATCTCCACCTTCCTACAAATATAAGCATTACTTGAACATCACTTTTTGTGTATCAAATTGAGAATTTGAAGTTGAGAACTTCAAATTCTCTCAAGTTGAATTTGACAAGTACTCAAATAACTCTCAGTAACTTCAAATACTCTATTTATAATTTGGGGAATAAACTTGCAATTACTTAAATAGCTACATACTCATAGCTGCATATATCTACTAGTAGTTCCTAATAAAAACGACGACTACAAAACTGAAAATCCGTACATAGCGTGAGTAGGTTGACAAGTCGACGAGCAAAAATTACAAAATTATTCAAAATTTGACTTCTTGGATTGCCTGCATGATCTGGTTTGATTTATGTGCGATTAAATGAGTTAGTCGACAGACTAAACATTATTCTAAATTCGGCAAACCAGATGCCAATTTGCCCCTCCCGGTGGGCTGAGCATTGTCGTGGCGGGGGGGCTCAGTAGCCGTAGCTTGGTCACCCACGGTGAAGCAACGTGGAACCCGAGGGGCCGCTCGTCAGGGCGTTTGTTGATAAGCCGAGGACGTAGCGGCCAACAAGTAGGTTGTAGTGCCGCTTGGCAACAGAGGCGACATCGCAACTGAGGCGGGCCGCGATGTCGTATGGGAGGCATCGCAGCTGAGGGTAGAAGGCTGCGGCGGGAGGGGAGTGCCCGTTTTGCGGCGCGCCGCCCTCCCTACCTTCCGCGGCCTGAACGGAGTCGCACCCACCCAAAGCAGAGCAAAAATAAAATGCTACCAATTTTGAATATTTTTTGCAAGTCGATCTATTCACGCCATGTACAGAAATACATATAAAACTTACGCTTGTAGTTCCCCAACCAGTGACGACAACGTCATCGCCATCATCAACGTCGGAAAATGCCCTAACCATGCTGATAGCTCTGGCGTTTGTGCCGTCCAACGTCATGCCTTCGTCTATTCTGACAACCCCGATGTCATAGTCGCTGGTTTCGTCATTGTACAACGGATGGGAATTAAAGGACGTCGTGTTATACGCCAAGCCCCCGCTGGACGCATCGGTACTCGCAATTCGGACCCTAATTGATTGGATTCTGAAACAAGCAAAAACATTTCATTTAATTTTAATCTGTTCTTCAGAACCAGTTGGTTCTGGAGGTTGCAAAATTTTCTCGCCAAAAATTATTTCCCGCTACGTGCATCGCACGCGACGGTGCTGGTCGGTGATTTTTTTCCCTACTCTTCCTATTATGGTCATAGGCTATAGCTTAGGCACATACCTTGCAAGACAATGGGCAGCAGTAACGATGTATTTTTCATTGACAATGGAACCACCACACTGGTAGTTGTCTCTGCCATCGAAAAGCAACAGGTACGCCTGGTAAGGATACGATTGTATAGTGGTTTCTTCACCACCAACAATCTTACCCCCATCGTGTTTGTGTCCACGTCGTTTGCATAAGACATCTGGAAAAAAGTTAAAATGTAATTAATTGAAATGGACCGGCGCGGCGATGCGGTAGGCCCAGAAAGAGATGGCGTGACAAAATGGTCGCCTATCTAAACGATTGGTCATATGTAGCAAGAGACAACCAAAATTTAAAAGACGGAAGGGAGGCCATTGCCCTGCTGAGGGACATAACAGGCTCATAATAGTTAATTAATTGTATAGCCGTGTAGATCAACAGTGTTCAGGCAGGGGCCAATAATCCTTCTATAGCTTTGTGTAATTAATCCACGAAACCTCCCAAACCCATAGCCTAATGATGTCTTCAATTGTCTTTATATTTTGCAACACTAGCCGGGGATTGTTCTTGAGTGCTCTAGCGTAGTGATTAGTGCATACAGGGATAATTGCCGATTGGTGTCACATTTCATTCTACATGTCTATCAAGGCCTCTGCGAATTGGTTTCGGCCCGCCCGGGACCCTAGGGACCTGAGAATCTCAAAGATATATAAAATAATAAATAATTGTAATCAACATAACGCTACTCCACGTTCTGTTTCTAGATTCACATATGTCTAAATATTCGGGACAAAACCACCAACACCTATAATAGCATATCCATATTTTAACAGATATATTTAAGTCCCGTAAAATAGAGGCCGAACCTATTGCCATCAACAGAGTACAATTCCAGACTCTACTGAGAAATTCTAGGTTAAAAAATACAATAACACGTTGCCCGAGCAATTTGCTTGCACTTTGCTGACTTTAACTTGGAATTCGAAGCCAAAACCCACGAACAACCACGACCTAATTATGTAATAATTATTGAAAAACAAAAAAATGGTTTAAGAAAAAAAAAAGGCTGTTTCACCTTTGCCGCAAAAAGCAATAAACAAAAAGAAGTAAAGAGTAAACTTGTCCATTTCTTTTCTGTGATAGAAAATGTAATGTGAAGTTATTTTGCGGGGATATGTTTAAATACTTTTCTGAACGATAATCGCCTTGTAATACGGATCTAACTATCTCAATAATTGTAGCACTTCGCGATAACGCCCCTATTCAGTAGCAAAATATTACAAGTACTTTTAATTATTTCACTTCATACTTCCTGACACAGGTATGTTTTAATGGGTCCTATTACCCGTCCTGTATTATCAGTCTGAACTAAGGTTATTGGTCACTTATTTCTGTCCTCGTTCGAGGACTATAGTGGAATAAAATTAGATTTTATCTAGCAACTCAGGTATTTGCATTAATAATTTTACAGTTTTCTAAATAAATTGTTATGCCTTTTTGCCTTAATTATCGTTTAGATAGTAGTCTTTAGTTTCAGGCTGGTTTTCAATGTGATCAGTCATGTCATAGGTATCTAATTTTGTACGGGGTGCAACTAAGGTTTCTTCTTACTTGTGATGGCCGTTAGCAATATCTTAAGACACCAGCCTGTGCGGGCATTCATTCTCTGGCAAGTATCTACCACATAAATGTTATTATTAAAATTTTATTATATTTTTCTTTGTGCAAAGAAAGTACCAAAAGGCATATAATTTTGTAAGTTGGTCTGAAATCACCGTGCGAGTCTGATCTTGAAACATATGTACCTACGTTTTAACGTACGTGTCTTTTTCTAAATAAACTCTAAAGCTGAGCACGAGATTTAGATTTGTGCGAGGTAAGTTATGATGTTCAATCAATCAACTGTAAATGTTTACATTATATAGAAAGAAAAAGAAAGATATGCGCGACGAGGACGACACAACGCTTGCAGTTTAATGAAAAATATGTAGCATTTTAAAAATGAGAATTGTGTTATTTAAAACCACCAAGTTCAGAAATTAAGATATCATTCGTTATTATTCGTTTCGTTATTCGTTGGAAACTAATACAGGTATAAAAAATAATCATAATCAAAGCAAAAGGTAATTTTGTCGAACATTTGAATTCAGTTTTTTTTCTAAAACGTATTTTGGAAACATCGAAGTTCTCAGAAATATATAAAGATTTTAAAAAATCCATTGCTTCAAAAAAATAGTCAAATGCTAATAAAATATTGTAAACCAGCAATATTTGATTTTAGCCGAATGAAATCCCTTTAATAAATGTTGTAAATAGAACACGGAAAACAAATTGTCCACATTATAATATGCAGGAAAACTACAATTATCACCTATTTTTGGCACAAAGTTCGATATATTATAGATAATTTTTAGTAATGCTGTAGGAAATAATAGGCGGATAATATTTAAATTATACTACAATTTGCCGTCTAATAATATTTAAATATACCTAGCTAATATACCTACTTAAGGAAACGATGAGTATCACGTAGAGCACCAAAACTGTATTTGTTACTACAATATTAATTTTGATTATAAGTAGAGACCAACCGCACTGGTTCGGTTTCAGCCAGTTTGGGCCAAAAACAACTGGTTTCGACTGGAGTTTAGGTTACGGTCAATAAGTGGCCGAATGTTCGGCCCACCCAAAACTAGCGTTCTTGAGCTGATACATGTTAAATGGACAGTTAAAAATTGACTGGATCGTTCGTCTGTGGGTAAGATCAGAAATAAAATATTCTTCTTTCTTTCTTTCTAATCAAATAAATATGCGCATCCTTCGTAATGCACACAGCAAAAGAGTGGAACTCACTGCCTGCGTCTGTGTTCTGAACGCATTTAAACCTCTTAAAAGTTAGAGTGAACAGGTTTCTTCTGGGTAAGCTCACTCCATCGTCGGTTTGTGTCTGTCACCCCTTAACAACATAATCAAGAGCAAACCTAAACCAAATAAAAGAAAACAATATTGTAGATTCGAATCCCCCAGGTCGGTCAGCAGCCTGAAGACAAAATATGTGCAGCAATAGGCTTGCATCTTGTATGTGTGGGACAATAACATATCTCCCAATCTCTTCTGGAAATCAAAAATAAGTTTCTTTGCTAGATTTTTAATTTTATAGTCATCGACTTGGATTTTGCTTTATTTGAGTTGTAATTTTATTAGGCCATCGACCGCCTAAAATAAATTTACTTTTCACTTTTTAGTCACTTTTTCGAAACCTATGTATTATTGTTTTAATCGAGCGAGGGCGAAGCGTCTCCGTTTCAGCATGGGCTTAAATTCTTTCGTATGTCCGAATGTCTGGCTGTTCTCCTCTACAGTTCGCATTTCTCAACCGAATCTCGTGAAATTTTGTGAGCAGGAATCACATGCAGTTTTTTTTTGTAGATTTAATTTTTGAGAATAGTCGCAGCCTTTACAAAAAAACCTGTATCAACAAAAAAAAAACAAAACATCAGGCTCGCGAGGTCTACAGCTCATGAATCCACTAGTTGACTAGTTTATATAGGTAGGAACAATGCATTTTTATAGTGAAGCAATTTAGTATTTTATGAAACTGAAGTCCGCTAATTGTATACCGGAATTAATTTTCGATTTTTGGCTATGTTTTTGGTATCCTGCAAGTTTCAGTTTCGGTTTCGGCCGAAAAAAAGGAATAATAATAAACTAATTATAATTATTAAAATAATATGTAAAATAATATTTTTCATTATTATTCAATTAAATATCGCTGGACATGTTGAGATAGGAGCCTTTTAGCTTTCACACAGGGTTATTATTATTTTTGTTTGTGTTTTGATTATCTCGTGACTCCTGTGTAGATCACAAATAAATATTTATTCTTTGTTTCTTTCTTTGCATACGGGTCATGACCTGGATAAGGGAGAGGATACTTTTAATCCCGGTAGTACGTTTCTGTTAGATATTTGTACACGGTAGAAGCCACTTGCGAAAGCTAGTATGACTTTATTTAATATATATACAATGGATAAATGATAAATACTATCTGTAACAGGAAGTCTATATATAACCGAAAATGTAACATATAAGCGCATATTGAAAAGTGCTATCCGGAAGCGATTATCCTGATTGTGCCGATTTATTCAGTTCAGTGTGAAATACATTTCTCATTATTTTTACAAGGATTGATTAAAGGTAAATAATAATTAAATATTCTATTTTTATAATTATTTGTTCTAAATGGAGTGCCTAAGATTTAGAGCGTATTCTGTTACATATTGTTTATTCTCAAAATATAATATTGTGTAAACTTAAGTTGCCTTTGTGCTCTTCCATAAATTTCTCATGAAGTATGTTTCTAATTTAGTACGTGCAAATAAATGAATAAACTATTTACAAAAAAAATACTACCGACTTCCCAATAAGAAAATTACAGAGTGAAAAATAACTTTATTTTTGGAAATTGGTGTCTTTGGTAATTCCCAAGTTTTTGCGTAACACCTACCTAATTGCCAGAGTAGATTTCTCAAATGTCATGCAACTGAACTTAACCGGTGAAATGAGAATGTACTAAGGTGAACTTTACACATCTGCGTATCCCTTTAGAGCGTACTGGCGTGAGGTTATGTTATGAAATGGTATAAACAGTAAACAGACATGCGATTGCAGCAATCCCGAGAAATTTTCCGTTATTTATTGAAGAGTTCTGTTGTATATCTCCGAAGTTCTTCATCAGATCTTCACCAAATTAAAATGAGACCAATTTCGGAACATACTGTTTCAAACAAAAAAGAATTTTCAAAATCAGTCCACAATTGACGAGGATATCGGTGAACAAAAAAAAAAAAGAAAACTAACATAAAGTCGAACATAGAAATAGAACCTCCTCCTTTTTGGTAAGTGAGTTAAAAAATGAAGTAAGCTTGATGTGACCTGCCTGTCTATTCTGTAAAGACGATTCTGTGAAAACTTAGGTGATGTGAGCAATCAAACCTTAGCATCCAGTGGATTGACAACTCACTTGATGCTCTTCTATACTGAGATGTAGGATAGCATCACTGTCATTCCACGGTGTTAGCTTAGCTCATGTTCACTTCACCAAAATTGTAATGGTGAGATTATTGGGAGATAGAGACTTGGAGAGATTACAGATAAAATATTACATTAATCATTTTACTGACTGCCTTTCTACGGGTGCAAAATTAAACATTACCCCCTCAGATCAAATAAAAGGTAAAGATGAAACGTTGCAAACAACAAGGTGACGCCGGTTAAAACTACGCCTTGCCGTAAACATACACAATTACACGCACACACGTACAACGAAACTACGCCTTAGATTGTCAGTGGAGCTAAAAGCTCGACTGACAAGCTAAGGCGTAGTTACCTCTTTATTCTAAGTCGTTTCTTCCACTTGACCCAATCAAATTGACAGTGAAGCCTTGTTATTTATCAAATATTTTTCCGTTTTCATTGCGATTTAGACGATTAGAGTGGTGGAAGTTATGTACACAAAAACATGCCATGGATACAATTTTATAAATATGGGTTAAACTTCATCAAAAATCATTGTGTTACAATTTTCCACGCTATAGAAGTGATAAAGACAACTACAGGCTTGTTGACGTTTAAGCCAACATTGATAAATATCCCGCAAAACTGAGGTTTAGATTATGCAGTTTAATTTTGAAATAATTTCACTATGGTTTTGTGTCATAGGCATGCCGCCTCATTATTATTTATCTTATCACCATCGGCTATTTTCCAGGCATTAGGTCAATCAGAATCACAATTTACGAAAACACTACTTACCAAGAAAAATAAAATTGCTCTCCAGTAGGAACAGTAGTTTTTCTTCTGTTTAACATGATTCAGTGATAAAATAATCTGGTTGTATGTAGTTATTACTGTTTGTAGTGTTATTCTGTAAAAGTCCTACCGTAGTGACAGCTAGGTGAAGGGAACTCGAAGTGGGCTCTCCATCCTTAGCATCATTGGTTCCAATGACAGCTCACTTCCAGCTCACTTCACCTAAGTCATGACAGTAAGATGTCTACAGAATCTACCGGCATTAATATAATCCTCACAATTTTATATTTCAGATAGAAGAAGAAGAAGTCATGATGATGAGAGCAGTAATCTTCCTTATTGCAATCACCACCGCTGCCGCCGATTTGTCTCTCTCCGAGCCAATTCCCACAGTACTAGACGGAGCTACCCCTGCGGATGTGCTGATGTACCTCCTTGACGTGGTGCTTAAAGCACACATGTCTCGTGAGAGTAACGAACAAGGGAGTGGTGTTTTTATCAAATTCGGTTGTCCTGGTGGTAGGACAAAATATAAGTCCGGCCAATGTCAAGAAGCACAAGAAGTAGCAACGCTACCAAATTATGATGAGTTTTTTTACGAAGAGTAATATGTTTTCGTCTCTTTTGACTCATTTTGTTTTAATCTAAGTGCATAGGCATAGTCACTGACATTGTATTGATTAAAGTTTCGCGTCAAGCATATGTGCGACCGACATAAAACAGGAGGATTTCTCAATATGACATGCACTAAAAAAAATAATCGTACTTACAATTTTTTTTCTTACTAGCAAAACGACTAACAAAACGTATTTACATAAGAAAATGTTAAATTAAGTTCTACAAATTATAATGTATTTTTTTTATTTTGTCATTTAAACTTTTAAATAATAATATTTTTTGATATTGTTTAATGTTTTTTTATAATATGGTTTTTATAAAGTAAAAATATTTAAAAATGTAATTAAAAAGTGTGTATAAAACAAAATTGAATAAACGGAATAATAATAATCTATTTTAAACTCAGACAATTTAGTACAAAAGACCTTATAATTAATGTTAGTAATAGTAATACAGTACATGACAAGAAAAACTCAAACAATTTTTTAAAGTGAGACAGTGGTCAAGCGCTTTCGCATCTTAGCACCCCTAGAGGTGTTTTAAGTTTGACCACATTGTCGTTCTATTTTATTTTGTGTGTGTGTCGGTGGCATTAAATTGTAGCTCCCAAACGGATAGTCCGATTTCAATACGGTGTTTTTATTAGAAAGGTAATTGAGGTAGTTCTTAGTTGCGTTCGATGAAACCTCTTAAGCATAGACATAAATCTAACTAGATAACGCAAGTCCTTCCATCTGTATAAAAACAATTTTACTTACCAATGAAAGAAAACATGTCCAATGCGTCTGCACACATTTTATATAAAGTCATACAGTACAATATGTCACAAAAAGGCATTTTTCTAGATTTCGGTGGTTTCCCGGTGCCGATAATGCTAAATGAAAAGCTCAAATTACGATTATTTATTGTAACTTTACTCCGTTTTTTGGCACGCGAAGTAAATACAATCGCGTCATATAGGTAGATTTTTATCTATGCTCGTTATTTTGATGATAATCAGTTCTTTTCTGATTTATGTAGGGATTTTCGCCTAGCATGTATAATAAGTTTATAACTTACTAGCTGTTGCCCGCGGCTTCGTTCCCGTGGACCACCCCACAGGACCCGTTTTCGGGATTAAAAAATAGCCTATGTCACTCAGGAATAATGTAGCTATCTAATGGTGAAAGAATTTTTTAAATCGGTCCAGTAGTTTCGGAGCCTATTCGGTACAAACAAACAAACAAAAAAATCTTTCCTCTTTATAATATTGGTATAGATTACTATATACACCTACTATATTTTTCTATAAATATAAATTCATCACCAACCACAACGGGTAAAATTGCACATAATTCAATAACATGGCTAGCATAACCATATAAGAATAATAACCAGAGAATCAGCATTGCCATCCAACGTGGCAATGCTGCCAGCGTTCTGGGCACGTTTCCCATTGACATCGATGTGGACGAATTTTTTGATGCACAATGAGGTATTTTCCGTCTTCCTTTTGTATTTGTAGGTATAAAGGTTTGTTTTTGTTTTTAGAATTTTTATTGTAATTATGTTAATAAAAATTATTTATTCTCTAAAAAAAAAAAAACTTTTACTTAAACCATATAAGTACATCTATTTTGTACGGATATTAGGTATAAACTTAGGTAGTTACTGTGACACTGGTTGCATGGGGTACGAATTTTTATAACATACAGGCTGGCAGAAAGAGATTCTTGCTGCTATTACATTGTTTTGTGAATTTTGAATTGATTTGAAGTATTTTAGAAAACAATAATTTTATAAAACGATGAAAGAAAACATCGTGAGGAAACCGGCATGTCCTAGAACCAAAAATGCAAAGACTTGTGACAGCCACCAACCCGCACAGGGCCGGCGTGCTGGATTATGGGCCATCCTCTCTCACAGAGAGGAGGCCTGTGTCCCAGCAGTGGGAACATTAATTGGCTGAAGATGATGATGACGAATTTTTATTTAGGCCGTCAGATTCGTTAGAGACGTGAAAAGTATTCGTTTAAATGAAATATTGACCGAACACTGCGTTGTGCCAATAAGCACTTCGGTCCCATTTATGTGGTGGAGGCGCCAGGTCCACCACATAAATGGGATCCACTCAAGTCGAAATAATACTGTTACTTATTTATTAATACACGTAAATTAAGGCATTCGAAGACCCAAAATACTACGAATACTTCTTTAATTGCGTGTGTATGGCGGTTATGGCACGAAGAAAATATATATTTCCCCGTATTTAAATCGACAGAAAGTACGCATTGCAATGTGTGCACGGGATACTAGATTGCCCTAGTTTAGTGGAGTTATATTCATGTTGATTTACTAATACCTCACAAAAGCATTAAAAAACGTTTTTGAAAACTACGGGTAATCACTACATATTATAAAAAAAGTCCCCCACCGCGTCGGTACGCAATAAACTCAAAAACTATTGAACGCATTTTCATGCAGCTTCCACCAATAGAGAGAGTGAAGGAGTTCATGAGGAAGGTTTAAGTGTACAAAACAATGTATGGTGAGATATTTAAAGCTGATGCGAGCATATAACAGAAAAAAACATGTCGGCATAATATGCTCTACTACCCGTGTGAAGCCGGGGAGCGTCGCTAGCTGTCTATAAATTTGCAAATATGTTAAGTCTGAAACAAAGAGGTTATTAATATTTACTGTGTTAAATCTCTGTTGAAAGTCAACACAATTGTTTATTTGAATACTTTCCTTGTTTAACTGTCTTATTTTATAATAAACTAAACTCCATTTGAAATAACATTAGTTGTTGTTGTTGTTTTCAAATCTTTTTACAGTCCGTTCAACCGATTTTGAGTTCTATCCTGTAAACATAAGGATGACACAAAAGGCATAAACCTGTTACCAAAACTAACTGTTTAATACAGCTACCATTTGTCGTATCACCAACGCAATAGAAGTCAAAATCGGTTGAACGGGCTATAAAATGGGCTAATTTAAACGTCTAATGTTATCGCAAATGGAGTATAGGTTATACCAGCGGCTTCGCAGGTCGGAATTTATCCCAAGAGAACGTAACCCATACCCCAACGCAGGTATAAAGAAGTATCTTATGCCCTGCTTCAAGATCCTATGTCTATACAAAAATTTATATAAATTGGTATAGCCGTCTAGGTGAGAAATCATAACAGAGAGACTGACAGAGTTTCGCATTAATATTTTTAACTAGGTTTCCGCCCGGGATTTGGTCCGTGTATAAAGTATTTTATTATCCAAAGGGTATATTAAACCTGATCAAAAGCTTTATATCTAAGATCTAAGGCGTGAAAGCATAACAAACAAACTCACATTCGTATTTACAATAATGTTAGTTAGGATAGTATGGAATATGGATTGAATATTGAATAATGCTCATATACAAACCATTACAATAATAGTAACTGCTGAATCATAAATATAACAGTTTTCCTTCAAAACATCCACTTCATTCGTTAGATAAATTTGTTATTCGGTAAACGTGTGTCATCTGGTGACAACGTAGACCATTACCTACCTAAAACAGTTTTATTTATAATTAATCTAAGCATATATAGTTAAAAATCAAGAGCCAGCAAGTACTGTTTGTGATCACAAAGGATATATTTCAGGTAGGTACCAAATATTTTGTTTAAAGTTAAGTTCAGTTAATTATGGACCGGCTTCTGATTTGTGTATTTGGTATTAAGATCGTGTCTAACTCTGCCAAATTAAGACAGGTTTTAAGGATTAATTAGACTTTGACAAATACTCAACTCCAAATATCTTAATTCAGAAATCAGGAGTGCTCTATACTCCATAAAATATATCTTGATCTCTGTGACAGCTGTCAGTATCAATACAGTAACAATAGCGCTTGACAGGCTAACAATAACGTATACGTCAGTTTGACATATGTCGCAAAGATCAAGCTATCTTTTATGAAGTATAGTATAGGTTTTTTAAACGTTGCTCCACACTTTTAATTTCTCCTGTATCGTTGTTGCTTTGCAAATATTTAACTCATTTACACAAACAGTCATAACCGGAACAACTGTCTTTAGGTCATGCATATATTTGTTCCGTGCGGGAATCTAACCTACGACACTCAATGCAACCGTGTCATCTAGTATTATTATAAATGTCAATATATATATTATAATTGTCATCTAGTGTTATTGAAAAACAATTGCTTTTAAGCGTAGGTACCAACAAATTAACTAAAGATTTTTTTTATTTACCTAGTGATTTTAAACGTAGGTACCTACCTAATATTCTTTTTTATAAGTTTTTATATAGATTGCCTTGTGAGTTAGTCAGTACGTATAAGTCAAATATTGCAACTGAATTTTAAAACAGAAAACCCCAACCGATTGAGCAGAAGTTTTACTTTCATTTTTTTTTTATCCAGGATCACACGATGAAAGCGTTTATCTTTCTGATTGCAATCACCACCGCCACCGCTTCCTATGATTTGCATCTCCCCGTGCCAGTCCCCTCAGTACTGGCAGATGCTACTCCTACGGAAGTGCTGTTGTACGTCTTAGACGTAGTGCTTACGTCACACATGTCACTTGAAACGAACAACGAAGGGACAAAAGTATTTGATGGTTTGAAATGTCCTGGTGGTAAGCCTAAACTTAAGTCTGGTACGTGTGCACCCATACTAGAGCAGGTGGAATTTAACTTTTACTAAGATTTTCATAGAATACCCGCATTTTGGAGAACCACTAGACCTAGACAAAAAACTTTTCTGTAGCGTAAACGCCAGACGCTAACGTCAAAGTATATGGCAATGATACTACCTGCGAAAAGGACACGTAATTGCCATGAATAACACGTGCTTAAGACCTTCTTGACGCGAATTTCCAGTGTCCACCGCTGTCGTTCAGTTCCGTAGCGTAGGCGGAAAGTTTTGTCTAGGCTCTCAATGATCGCAACTGACGCTGCATTTGGCGTAACCATCAAAAAATACTGGGCCTAAGAAATTTATGGAGTTTGCCATCGACTTGAAAAGAAGAAGTTATAGCGTGGCTACAGCGATTTTCAAAAAGTCTAAAGTTATTGTATGCACATTCGCTACCGAAATTTCACGGTGGTCAACCCCTTACTAGGACTTTTCAAACATCGTTATATTTTGTTTTTATTACAATTTCACAATGGTGATTTATGTCAAAGCTTTTTGTAGTTCATGCGTTTGTGCCATTTTAATTGTTTTAAGGAAATAACATGAAAGTAAAAACGTCTATTAAATTGTATGGCTATAACTATATTAACTTTATATTTACGAAATAAAAATTTACTTTGAAATTACAGTACATTGTTTCATTTTGAATATTTCATCATCATCATCATCATCTTCCTGTCCTAGTCCCGTGTTACTTGTGGTCGGTGCAACACGTTTTCTTCTACCGCACCATCCTATCCCCCGCCACGCTATCACTGACTCCCTTTTCTTACATATCACTCCTCACACAGTCCATCCATCTTTTCTTTTTCCTTCCCCTTCCTCTCCGTACATTCATTTTGAGTATTAACAACATGTTAATAATAATTTTGAGTTAACTATTGAATGGTTTACTGATGAGTTATTACTAACGGGGATATTTCCAACAATGACGGGTTTCGACATTTGTCACTAAAACATTTCCTTGTACGACCCTTTAGTAGGTAATTTGATATTTCTAAAAATGTTTTGTATCATCATTGACGATGTTTTCCTTCATCGTTTTAAGAGCAGTGGCCAGTGGTGGTAAAATAATCTATACAAAGTAAAGCGGCTGCCTAGATTCGAACACAGGACCTACGACACGTAAGTCGAGGCTGTTACCACTGGGTCACCACTGCTCTCTCTGCTCTATGTTCTGGTGGTATGCCTAAAATAATGGACAACATGGCCATTAAACTGGCTAGTGGCCACCATAAGCAGAACTAGAAAGAACATGAAAAAGGCGCGATTTCAAAGAATGTGAAACAAAAGACGTTGGTGCGATGATTTTCAATTAATTTTATTGCAATACTAGCTGCGCCCGCGGCTTCGCTCCCTTCAACTGACTGCCTAGTAGTGCCTACCCTACCGTAATAACCTTCCTGCCTACCCTACCTACCTACCAATTTTTTTTCAAGGGTCATTCTTTCGCGTAGAATCTTAACACCACCATTCAGAAAATGACTTCAAATGAATAACGCCATCTATGGAGTACGGAGTTTAAATTTCCGAGTATCTGAATTGCGTGGGTTGTGATAATTTAGCTTCTTGACGACTTTAAATTCATCTAACTTTTGATAAAATGAACCGAATGCGATGAAACAAAAACTAAGTAATACTACAAGATACGCACAATTTTATGTATAAAAGATATCAGCAACAAAAATTTCAAAAATGCTGGAAATGGGTTCTGTTGGTTATCCTTTAACACCCTGGCTATATTTTTTGGAAATATTTTTGAAGTACAAAAAAGACTTTACTACAGATTTATTATTTATGTATTTCTTGATTGGTGCTATTGATTGATTCGTGTGGACAAATCAAAAAATGTCGAGCGATAGTGATTCTACTCCAGAGTTTATCAAAACAGGCACTTTAGAGATCAATACATAAATATGAAATCTGTAGAAATGTTGTTTTTGTATATCAAAAATATAAAAAAAAAATAGCCAGGTTGTTAAAGGATAACCAGCAGACCCCATTGCCAGCATTTTTGACATTTTCGTCTGTTTAGTTGTGCACACATCACGTAAAATGTACGAAACCAATGTAGATAACTTTTAAATCTACATAAAAAACGTGCATAAAAGGATCTCTATCAAATGGAATTTAAAGTGTTCAAGAAGTAAAATATTACAACACAAGCAATTCAGATACTCGGACAGTTGAATTCCATATTCCTGTTGTGCATTACTGTGTGGCCTGCGCCTAAAGGGTTCAATATGCGCCCGTGACGTAAGACATTGCTTTATCCACTTAGTACATAATCTATAAGCCCTTTATAAATATAAATTGCCCTCAGGTTAGATGGAGTGACGATCTTCGCAAGGTGGCTAGTAGCAGCTGGTTGAGTGTTCCTGAAGATCGAAACAAATGGCATGAAATTGGAGAGACCTATGTCCAGCAGTGGACTGCTGTAGGCTAATTATGACAATGATAAAAACATATTTAAAGTTGTTTTTGTTAATTGTTTTTTTTTTTATGTTATTGTTGTTTAGTCTAAATTTCTTTTTTATGTTTGTGTTGTGTGCTTGTGTCAAATAAATGTGTTTTCTTTCTTTCTTTTGAAGGGTGAGTTTTTCAAGTGGATATAGATGGGGAAAGCCGAAACTATGAGGAATAGCGGAAAACACTCAAAGGAGTCACGAGGTTTATTATGATGAAAACTAAAACTACATCATTGGATTTTTCTAAAGTCAATATATGTACCGCTAATATCGATTTATTAACCGAACCTTTTCACTATGGAAAGAAAACACACGCTATAATCAACCATCCGGTAGTGTCGCTACGAGTAGTAAGGATCACATTCTGGAAAGGAATATCATAATTATGGCAAACTTAAGGAAATACCAAAACACATCTGACAACTGAGATATTCCCCTAAAATATTGCTATATACCATACCTACCAGCAATAAGAGCTTCGTTATTGTTTCCCTTGGGTGAACAATTAACATTTAATTTATTTTCCTTATAATATTATAAGTAGTAAGTTACACTTTATTTGTATATTGTGTGTCGTTCAGTGACAACGTACAACATTATTTACTATCCACACGACCTAAGAATACAATACATCTAGTCTAGTTTATAAAAAAAGTTGGACATTTTTTGTTTGTGAACACAAAGGATTTACTTGGTAGGTTATGAATTTATAATTTTACATATATTTGCGAAATTTCTTGGGTGAGTTTCTTAATGGAATATTTGGAGTTAAGAATGTGCCAAACCCTAGTGCCAAGATTTTTACAGGGTTTCATGCTAAACATGATAACTATTACAGTACAGTGAGTAGTCTGTCAATTACTCAGCTTCAAATATTTGATTCTGAAATCGGAGGTTTAAACTCCACATAATTATACTTATTTAGAAAACATTCACTTCCTAATATTACCTATAAAATTGCTTACCACTTTCAACCACAATAAATTCGGTTTGACTTGGAATAATAAGTTTAAATAAACATTATGCTGAAGGCATTCTTTTAAAAAATTAGTTGATCATTTGCTTCTTTGGGCTTTGTTTTTTTCTGGAATATCACCATATTTATAACCAGGAACTCGAAGAAAAAATTGTGCTATTTTGTGTTATTTCTTAATATAAGTTGTCGTACAATCTTTTTTTTTAAATAAAAGATAATACCAATCAGTGCTTTATGTAATGGCATCATTCGATTATTTGGGCACAGTAGGTGGATACGTCAATTGGGCACTTAGAACACTCCAGAATTTAGATCATATTCTAGACTCTGGAAGTTTAATTGAAGGATTTCTTTATCTAGAGTGATTCAGCCCGCCAGCAGCAGAGTTAGACATTACAAGCTTTTATTAATTTTATTTACCTTGTTCGTTCGGTATGACGTCATGATCTATCAATCAACTGTATTTTAACGCAGTTATCCCCAACCGATTGAGTTGAAACTTTGCATATGCGTTTGGTTTGAATAACAAGCACGGATAAGTATTAGTTTGTTTTTTTAAACACATTTACATTTTTTTATCATATTTTCCAGGAAGTAAAGATGAGAGCGGTTGTTTTCCTGGTCACCTTCGCTATGGTTGTCTCCTTCACTGTTGCTGAGTTGCGTGTCTCCGAACCAGCCCCCACAGTACTGGCAGGAGCTACTCCTGTGGAAGTGTTGCTGTATCTCTATGATGTAGCGCTTACGTCATACATGTCTACAGAGGTCAACCGCGCTGGAGGACTTTTTCCTAATCTCCTATGTTCTGGTGATGTATCCAAATTCAAGTCTGGAGGATGTCCGGATGTAACAACACCACAACCGGATTATCTTGATCTTTTATATTAGCAATTAGTACAAAACAGGTTAAGAGCCAAGTTGGTTCAGTTTGATGAAGCGGAATAATTAAAATGAAATAATGAGAAATAAATATTAATTTAAGTAAACAGTATCTTTTATTTCATCATTGGTAAAATACATGGCTGTAACATAAAGCTACTGATCTTTAACCCACGGGCCATTACTGCTCATCTCTCACTAAGAATGAGCAGCAGTCGCCCGTGAATCAAAATGAACCAAAATTAAGAAATGATGGTTTCTTCAGCTTCAAATGAAGGTACTATAAGTGTCAACAGTCACACTCTACCAAAACAGAAAAGAATCTCAACTAGAATCAAAAACATCAAGTAACTTAATCCATCGATATAGCTCACGTCTCAAAGGAAGGAGGATCGATGCCAAGCATTGGTAACCATTTACTTTCTACGCTATGCTATGCTGTAATAGAAAAATAATCCCTTACGTAGTCAAATACCCTATACCAGTACCCATTTAAAATCACTGCAGAAACTTTTAGTCTTGAGATCACAAATTCCATAAATCGGTACATAACACCGACCCCGGAACACCTCGCCGGCAGCGACTAAAAGTCCTTATCATTACAAACAATTTTCGTGACCACGCAATTGCGCTGAGCACAAGTTTCAGCTGTCTTGTTATAATCAGAATAGGGTAGTTGACAAAAATATCTGTTTAGTCCGTCAATTAAATTGCCTCAAAATATTAGACACATATTTTTTTTTTGCCACGTAAACAAAAAATTACCAAGATACAGTGCGTTGAAATATCGTGTGACGTCACGGTGTGCTACACTTTATATAGACAAAGTGACGCCACAAGCCCCCACTCCTGAAATTAGACGCGCTTTATCTTTGTAAATTTTTATTTATTTGATAAAGCAAAAAAATATGGTTTCAATATTATTTGATAATCTTTCTGACGGACTAAATAGACTTATTTTTTTTATACCCAGGAAACATCCCAATTGTCACAAACCAATTTCTATGTTTAAATGGTAATACTCTACTCGCTGATACACCCACGGCCCGAAGCAACGCTTGCCGATGTTGGTTCGGGGATGAGTGACCATCTTTACATAGCGAGTTTTCTACGCGCCTCAGCAAGCACGTTAAGCCGTTGGTCCCGGCTGTCATTTGAAGATATTTGACAGTAGTTACGAGTAGTCTAAAACCTGTGATCTGACTCTAGTTTTCCCAAGGGGTATCGTGCTACCCAGTTACTGGGTTGTGGAGTTCAGATAGGCAGTCACTCCATGTAAAACACTGGTACTCAGCTGAATCCGGTTAGACTGGCAGCCTACTACAATAGAGCTACCGGGCCTCAGATCCAGTCTCTCGACCACATCATCGCTTACCATCATGTGAGATAGTGGTCAAGCGCGAGACTATTCTAAATAAAAAAAAAGTTTGGATAATCTAGGCAGATTGAAACGGTGATACTCACTGACACGTTATGTCTGATTGGATAGTTTTTGCAATTCCAGCTCTAGCAGTGGACACCGTCCGAAGAGTAACGGTCTTCTTCTTCTTTTCGTGTGAGGATGTGGTCACCTCTGGTGTCAGAGTTGTTGAGCTGAGTGGTGCCGATCCATGTGTCATGTTCGTGAACGGGCGCCATCAGTTGGGATTGGTCATAACTTAGCTGCCTCCGCCTGTTTTTAATTACCTATTTATTGTATTTTTAATTGTTTGTTTTACTGTAGGAGCTTTTAAGTGCGTTACTTTTTTTTTTTACATCGTTCTCACTTAAACGTTTTTTTTTTCAACGAGATAATGTAACCAAATACTTGTAAAACACATTTTTTTTAAATAGTAAGTGTGGAGTTTCTTGTCCATTCTTCTCCACAACAAGCTACATTTCCGAATGGACGGTAGAATCAATTATTATTAGTTTTAATTTTGTTTTTTTTTGACGTTCGAAAGTGCCGCTTAATGGCCTAATTGAATAAATAAATTTTGATTTTGATTTTGAATTAAGCCGCCTTTGGGAACCCCACAGGGCTTTGACTTACATTAACTTTTTAAGTCCATGTTTCCTCACGATGTTTTTCCTTCACCGTTGCCTGTGATGTCCAAGATAAACTTAGAAAGTACATATGAATTTGAAAAGTCACATTGGTACTTGCCCGGATTTGAACCCACGACCTCAAGCACGAGAAGCGAGGTCTGAGCCACTGGGCCACCACGACACATCGGAGTCACGGTTCTCTATGGTTAGTTATACGTGGGACACTCAGAAAGTTTTGCGAAACTAAAAAAAATTGTTCTATACGTACATATATTTTTATTAAATCTTTTCAAAGTACTTTCCACCAGCCTCTATACAAAGATTCATGCGCCTAAACCAGTTTTCAAAACACTTTTTCCAGTCCGCCGCAGACACCTCGTTTACAGCCTGCTCGAACGCAGCCAGCGCATCTTCCGGCGACGAAAATTGTATCCCTTTGAGCAGATTTTTTATTTTTGGGAATAAAAAGAAGTCACACGGTGCTAGATCAGGGCTGTAAGGAGGGTGACCCAGGAGTTTGACTGGCGTGCTGTCCAGGAAGTCCCTCGTTTTGAGTGCGGTGTGCGCAGGTGCATTGTCGTGGTGGAGCAGTAGCCCGCGGAGCCCTGTGTTTGGTCGCTTGTTGCTTATAACAGAGAAAACTTCTGGCAAACATTTGGTAGTATACCATTCGGCATTAATGCTTCTTTGATCCCGTAAGGGAATTGATACCAAGTGGCCAGTCAAATTAAAAAAGCTAGCGATCAAAATCTTACCCCCGCTTCTAGATCGCTTCACTTTGGTAGGCGTTGGCTCATTTTGAAACACCCAAACAGTCGACTGGCGCTTGGTTTCTGGGTCGTATTGATAAATCCAGGACTCATCACCTGTAACGATGTCGTAAACACGCCGAGACGAGCCTGCTTCAAATTTGTTAAGCATATCACGGCACCATTCCACCCGGGCCTGCTTCTGAGCATCGGTGAGGTTGTGCGGCACCCAGCGTGATACTATCCTCCTCACGCGAAGATGGCTGTGTAGAATCTCGTGAACGCTTCCCGATCCAATCTTCAATATGTGTTGAATCTCCTGATATGTAATTCGCCTATTGTCTTGGATTAAATTTTTCACTGCTAGCACGTTTTCTTCGGTAACAGCCGTCAAAGGGCGACCGCTTCTTTCGTCAACGAATTCAAGCGCGGTCGACCAACTTTGGGGGACCAAAGTTGGTCGACCGCGCTTGAATTCGTTATACCAACGATACACGGTTGCCTTGGAAGGGCCTTCATCCATGAATGCCATTTGAAGTCTATCGTACGATTCATCCGGTTTCAGGCGACACTTGAAATCGTATAAAATCATAGCTCTAAAATGTTCCCGGCGCAGATCCATATTTCAGTGAGACACAATACTTTGAATTAACTCGCAAAAAATGTGGAGGGAAATTTTGAAATTGGAACTTACTTATTTTTACTTATAAATAATCATATTTTCGAAAAACATTATAACTGGCCAGTCTCCCATATATAAAAACTTTTTTTCGCAATACTTTCTGAGGGGCCTGGTATGTAGTATCTACGAAATGCGTCATTACGAGTGGTTTTTCTGAAATGACAGTATTAATTTACCTTGTATGAAATGAAATGAGGCTTCAGTAACAGCTTCAAAATAGTCTGTTAGTCTGTGCCGTCTATTGACAATGACCACGTAAACCAATTCAGCTTTACAACTAATTCAGTTTCGCGAGATCTAAGAACAGAACATTTCTTCCGAATCCAAACTCATTTGTGTTTTATCAAAGGATAGACAAGGTAATATTTGTTGCTTAAAATTTTTGAATATGAAGTTAATATTGAGGCAGTTTTAAAGCCCATTTTGTTATTACTTACTTGTTCAAATATGAAACATTTTAAGTAACTTAATTTACATGGATTGGAAGTACTGGAACTTAACGTAAATGTTATTCCCATTTTACAAGCTTTTAATTAATTTGCAATGTTTATATGTATGTAAGTGTGTTCGGGTCAAATCTTGCAACTGAATTTTTAAGCAGTTATCCTCCACCGATTGAGATGAAATCTTGCTTACACGTTAAGTTTGGATAACAATGCATGGTTACCTAAGCGACGTCATTCTAAATCTAATATGGCGGATGGCCCAAGATGGCGGATTAGTAATTTTTTGTGCACTGCTATGATATGGGTATCAAATGAAAGGAAACCCTTTCATTTGATACTCAGCAAACGCTGAGAAGAATATTTTTTAAATAATTTTATTTATTTTTATTTAAAACAACAAAACACACAAAATACACTACGCAGTTTTATGAATAAATTATGTTGTTAATAACTTTGTTGATAACTGGATGAAACAAGTTATCAAACAAGTTATTACTTGTTTCACCCAGTAATTATGTTGTTGAGCTCAGATAGGAATCAGCTCCTTGTATTATTCTGGATTGAGCTGACTCCGGCTGACAGCCCTTCTAAATTTGAAAAAAGTCAAACAGATGATCTTCAAACAATATTTTACAGAAATGATCAAGATGAGAGTGGCTATCTTCGTCATCGCAATTGCCTTCGCTGTCGGCACAGATGGTATACTTCTCTCCGGCGACCATTCCCCAGTCCCCTCGATACTGGAGGGTGCCAGTCCTGCCGACGTGTTGCTGTACCTCTATGATGTCGTGCTTCTATCACATATGTCTAGAGAGGTCAACCACGCCGGGGGAGGAGTTTTAGCTAGCTTGATATGTCCAGGTGGTCAGCAAAAATTATTATCGACCGGTAAATGTCCGGATGTACCAGAATCAGTAACGCTACCAAATTATGATGACTTCATGTAAATCATGATTTTGTACTTTTTTTTTTCTTTCTTTAGCTAAGTGGGGCCATAATAATCGCTTTAATTTTATTGATACAGTTCTGAACCCAAAAAAGTGAAATGTAAATAAATTGTTTTTGCTTTATAAATATGAACGATATAAATTTGCCATTGAGAAACTTAAAAGTTGAAGCCAACCCAAAATTTTGTTCATACTTGTATTAAGTTGATATTTGGCAGGCAGTAGTTTCCTTTAACTTCATGTCTTGAGCAATAGTGCAGTGCCAGGACCAAAGTACTCGTACATAATTATGATAAGTATTCAGACAAATTCAGTTAAACTGTTGATTTTGTAATGTAGTGTGTATTTTAAAGTTGATTAAAGATATTTAATAAAGCAATTCGTTTGATTTAAACATTGCAAGTATATAATATTAATTGTAGAAATAAGAAAACTATGAACTGATGTTAGTATGGTTGTCATCGAATTTATTTTCAAGGCTCATTTTTAGTACATACTGAATATAACTACCAAATGGGATCCGTGTAAGAACACGGAACCACGGAGAAGGACTCGATACTGAATATATATAAGTGTGAGGCATAGGGTTATTTTATAGACAAGGAAGAACTTCAGACAAAAATTAAGGTTTGAAAAAGGACCCTCTGCAATTTATAAAAGCTTATCCTGGAATCAAAAAACAAACCAGTTCTGAGCGCTATGGTTAGTCGCGAAGAATATACCTCGCTATAGCGGTGATAAGACCAGTTATGAAGAATGGCTGAAGAACGAAGATACAACCCTGTCTCCATTTACGTAGCAGACGCACCGGGCTCTACTGCCACAGGTCGTAGACCTGCGGGTGACAGACTTGAAAATCCGCATGAGTAGACGCAGGCCCGAGACATGCCGTGTCCAGGTTCGTATCTGAAAAGGAACTGGGACCGTACAGGAACGCATATGGTGATGGAGCACTTATACGACCAGGCCAGCAAAGTGTGATGAACTGTGCAAGTCCTACACCGCCCCGGCCAAAGGTAGTTGAAAATCCGTGTGATTCAGACCCCACCGCCCGCCATTTAATTTTAAAATAAATAGAAGAACATGAATCTTTGTTATAATAAACTAGCGGACTCCTCGCGGTTTTACCCACGTAGTTCCCGTTCCCGTGGGAATACAGGGATAAAAAGTACGTCCTACCTACCTAACCTACGTCACCCGGGGATAGTGTAGCTTCCCAACAGTGAAAGAATCTTTGAAATCGGTCCAGTAGTTTTTATGTTTATTTGGTACATACAAAATTACAAACATACAAATCTTTCCTCTTTATAATATTAGTATAGATTTATGTTGCTAAATATTACCTATACGTTACTTATTGTGTGCCGACTAGAGGCAACGTATAGGTAAGCTGAATCGAAATAGTAGTAATGTAGGTGGTGTATTTCGTGGTGTTTATGATTTTAACACATATATACAATTGAATATTCTAAAAAAAAAGATAATGATGATGACTTCTTTATGATTCTTAGGTTTTTAAATCAGAAAATTATCTTTTAAGAATTTTGATCACAAGAAATGTGTCCTATTCATCAATAATATAATTGTTATTATTGCTCAGATTTGCGAAAATAAGCACACGGAATACCCGCAACCACTAGCGGTTGTCGGTAAAAGCAATTGTTCAGTCATTTACCTACGTAGCTATTCCGTGTGTGGCAGCCTAAGGTCCCATCTAAAATTTTATTCGTTTTTTCGTTGTAAATATTTTTTGCTTCTGTAAACTTCAACGTGTAGATACTACCATCTTAAATTTCAGTAGTTAACTAAAACTTTCATCTTTTATTTAAGGAACGGCGCAAGATGATACTATTATTCTTCTTTGTCGCAATCACCACGGCTGGCATCCACTGCAACCCAGTCCACACAATCTTGGAGGGACTTCCGCCTCAAAAGGTGTTGATGTAACTCTATGACGTAGTGCTTGCATCGCACTTAATTGTGAATGAAAATGCGAATAGGCCACTACCACTTAAACGACAACAAACAACGATTCCAAGAACGCTATTCCCTGATGGAGGTATGAACAAGTAAATAATATGCCCTGGATTAGAGGCTTATGTTGTAGGTCGTGGGTTCGAACCCAGGCAGGCACTTTACTTTGCATAAATTATATAATCACCACAGCTATCAAAACGGTGAAGAAAAATATCGGTAAGTAACCTAAATTTCAAATACGTAATCTAAAATTTAAAGACATGTGACATCCACCAACCCGCACTGGTCCCGCGTTGTGGATTACGGCCCATTCCCTCTCACAGAGAGGAGGCCTGTGTCCCAAAAGTAGGAACATTTAAAAGACTGATGGTGATGATGATGATAAGAGGCTTCCTCTCATAATCATCACCAAAGCTGACTTCTAACATTCATCTATGTACAAACAATTTGAAAATTCGCTGCATAAATTAAAGTTTTGAATTTCACATTCACATACCCAATTATAATGTTGTATGGTTTTGTTGCGAGTTTATTTTCAACCAACCTGAACGTTTAGGTATCCTAGTGAGTAAAGACATTTTATTGAAATTCAACCAACTGAGTTTCCATTCCATACAAATAAATTGTCTTCAATTGATACAACGTAATTATATGGGACAGGAAAATACATATTAATATATTTCTATCATTTAATAAATGTAACTGTTATTATAATGCACAAATAATTATTTAGGTATTATTTATTTATATTTTGTAGGTAGGTATATGTTAGCCTGACCGCACAGACATCCACCAGCCGATATCTACTTACGTAGAACACAAATCCGCGGAAGAGTGTCATTATGTTATACACCCAAAAATTACGGAAAACCTATCAAATTAACAACATAACAATCTATTTAACACTGACAATTGTGTCAGGCTTATTGGCAACAAAAGGCCTGCTATTGTTGCCAATAAGCCTGACACAATTGTGTTTGATCGACTAGAGCTTCGTGCAGTGATTGTTGATACAACGAAATCTCATAACGAGAACCTCGTAAAAACGTAGAAAGATAAGTAAAATATGAGAAGTAGTCAAAGTCATGAAGTAGAATATTTGGTAACAAATTTATTAACAATTACAACAAACAATTTATTTACCTTTAAAATATTAGGAAGATTACAAATGTTTCATTTCTCTAGATCCAATTTTGAAGTCCACGTAGATGAAGTCGCGGGCAGTAGCTAGTAAATAACAAATCAAGTATAAAAAGGTAATCCCAGACGAACCACTCGTGTGATACACTCATACCGTAGGTGTTACATTGAATAGAGAACGCGTGACTATTGCACCGAATTGTTTTAATTGGCGTCGAGGGAATATCGTCTAACAACGTCTTGCTAGGGAGACACACGGGGCTGTAGACAAAGTTACATTGGTTCAGCGATAACGATTATCCAAAGTTTAAAATGTTTGGGACTGAACATGTGATATTTCAAGTCTACGTTATCAAACCGGTTGATGTGCCTTTGAACATCAATGGAAAATTTAAGTATGCAACTAGTACAATGAGCAAACCCTGTATAGAAAGAAAGAAAGAAAAACCGGCCAAGTGCGAGTCGGACTCGCGCACGAAGGGTTCCGTACCATTATCGCAAAAAACGGCAATAAAGTCACGTTGGAGCCCCCCTTAAATATTTGTTTTATTTTGTTTTTAGTATTTGTTGTTATAGCGGCAACAGAAATACATCACCTGTGAAAATTTCAACTGTCTAGCTATCACGGTTCCTGAGATACAGCCTGGTGACAGACAGACAGACAGACAGACAGACGGACCGCGGAGTCTTAGTAATAGGGTCCCGTTTTTACCCTTTGGGTACGGAACCCTAAAAAACGTATCTACAATCATTACGGATAGCTAATACCATGTCTTTCCAAATAAACAATAGAGTCCCTTTAAGTTAAATACCTACTCAACGGATTTTGATGAAACTTTAGTCTTAAAGCTCATCATCAGAATAACACTGGGCACTGGGCTGTAATACAATTTTGCAATTTTGCCTAAATAGGAAAGTACTAATTCCACGTGGGCGGCAGCTTGTAAGTACTATAAAATATTATAATTTGTTGAAAGATATGTTGGCTAAACTTAGAAGTTGTATATCACTCGACTTTTCTCGGTATGATATAATATGACAATCTCTCGCTTACTTTGCCATTTACTTTTTCCGGTCTCTAAATATAGTCTCATTCACAAATGATGATTTTTTTACTAATTCGTTTTGAACAATATGATATTTTTATATACACGTTAGGTATTTCAGACTTGATTCTGTAGAATTTCCTTATAAATATATGGATACTTTCACCCTCTGAAAGACATCCATTATGAATTAAAAGTCACTCTGTTTGCTGTATCGTCACGTATAGCTCAGTCGAGCTAAATGTAAGCCACGTTAATAAAAATAAAAGTAATTATAAACTAAAATTAAGAAAAACAATATAGATAATAAAAACTAAGGGCCGGTTTCGCACGACGTGGGCAAGTAACCAGGCAGCAGGTCGGGCAGGAACCACGACGGACAAGCAGGCAATCGGGCAGGTAGGTAGTTGAGTAGGCAGCAAGACGGATAAGCAGGTAGATGGTCAAGGCAGCTGAAGTAATAGTCAGGCTAATGGGCAGGTAGGCAGTAATACAGGTAGTAACGCAGGCAACAAGGAGTGTCGAGGAATCAGGCTGTGGCGTTACACGCCGTAGATACGAAGGTATACGATAGGCAGGAATCGGACAAATGATACACAGTCTATCACATACTATATATTCAACTGGAGCACTTTAGAAAGTAATACTCTTACACAAGCTGGAAATTCACAGTTTTGAGAGTTTTTCAAAATAGAAAATACACTTGGACATACATTTATAGTACTCAGTAGTCAACCGACCTTCGGCGATCCCTGCCAGAATCTCCCTCCAAAATGCTGACGCCCGTTTTTCCTCGTTCTGTCATCTCTTCTAAATTTCAAATCTCAATTAAAAATCAAGACCAGAACGAATGAAAAACGGTTAACAAAGGGAGGGGCAGTCTGCCGCTGCCCTTATAATAATGTACAACTAGCTTAAGGAAGGTCTAGGTAGTCCATTGTATGTTACGTTTATGGCTTAAGAAAATAAATAGACATACAGATGTCAGAGTATTAAAATATGCCAAGATTTTACAAATTAGCAATATAATTTAAGTTGTAGATATTAAATCAATCAGAGATAACTAAAAGTATGCGTTTCAGATGCAAACAGAATCAAAGATTACATAAAAATAAGTAACATGAGTTGATACAATTTCAAAAGATATGATGGTGCGGTTTGTATCAAATCACACACATCATCAGCCTATTAATGTTGCCACTGCTGGGACACAAGCCTCTTATCTGTAAGAGGGAATGGGCCGTAATCCATCACGCGGGCCCAGTGCGGGTTGGTGGATGTTACATGTCTTCGAATTTTTGGTTCTAGGACATGCCGGTTTCCTCACGATGTTTTCCTTCACCGTTATGAGAGCAGTGGTGAAGAAATAATTTACACAAAGTAAAGCGCCTGCCTGGACTCGAACCTACGACCTACAACTTGTAAGTCGCGGCCGATGCCAAGTGTGGTTTGTATAGTGTTATAAAACCTAAGTAGACTAAAAGATGTGGAATGAATACCACAATGCAAAGACAGTAACTTAAGAATATACCTAGACAAAAATTTCTTTTGCATGGTTCAATGAGATACTATTAAGATCTTTCACTGAACTGAACACTGCTAGAGATGGGCTAAATACGAGTATACTGACTGGTCTTTTTACTACTGTTTACCCTGATCTGGGGTTTAGGCATTTTTGAAGGTCCCAAGGTGGCCTAAAACTGCCATGTCAAAGCACCCTTTACAGTCAAACCGTGAGTATAAAATTATGACTTAATACATGAAATGGACACTAAAATTATAGGTTCAATGCATTCGATAGAAATTATTAGGCCTTATAAGGTAAAACAGTATATTACTACAATAACGCATACCGCCAATCGGGTACCGATGGGGTACAAGGGAATATGACTAATAGTGAGTAAAACAAATATCAATTACTGTGACATTAATTTATGTATTCTTTGCCCGGTTTAGGATTCTAACAATGCGGACAGACGTCATCCGTTGAGGAAAAAATATCATAATGTACAGGAATCTGTCCGTCAATAAACAAATTCATTATTTAAACTACAGATTTTTTTAAATGTTATAACATATTTCGGGACCCTGGAGTCTATGCCACCATACAAGCTGATGACCTGACGTCACACATAATCCTGCAGCGTTTTCGGCGCCATTTGAATATATACAACAGTCCGACTAGAACCTTCAGACAGTTGCCCGGACCAGACAGAATACCCCTCTGGTTGGAGGATTGTCCCCTTTCAATGGAGTTTGCGGTTTGCTTAACACTCTGTTCCGCATACCTCCAAAGGACTTTTGGAGAGCGTGGCAGGTGCAGCAGCGAACTCGAATACGTCTATTTGGGTATTTTAAAAGGAATTATGCATAAGCCGATGTCTGTATGCACTATGCAAATGCACCCAAGCACGACCCTCGGCTGTTAAGGAAATTATTGTAGATAATGAAAATAAAATATGTTGAGCTATGGGTTTTTTTAAGGTTCTGTACCCAAAGGGTAAAAACGCGACCCTATTACTAAGACTCCACGATCCGTCTGTCTGTCTGTCTGTCTGTCTGTCCGTCTGCCTGTCTATCTGTCTGTCCGTTTGTCTGTCTGACTGTCACCAGGCTGTATCTCATGAACCGTGATAGCTAGACAGTTGACATTTTCACAATTTGTGTATTTCTGTTGCTGTTATAACAACAAATACTAAAAACAGAATAAAATAAATATTTAAGTGGGGCTCCCATACAACACACGGGTATTATTGCCGTTTTTCGCGATAATGGTAATTAGGAACCCTTCGTGCGCGAGTCCGACTCGCACTTGGCCGTTTTTTATAGATAGGCTCGCGCTTGACGACTATTTCATCTGATGGTAAGCGATGATGTGTTCGACGGTGAAGCACGCCTGCCTAGAAGTAACCTAAGCACTCTTGACTTAAAGAACCCTAGGTTGGATGGTCACCCAATCCGGCAGATGAAAGGCAAAGGAGAGGTAGGCAGCTCTGATTCTCGTACAAGACTTCTCCCGGGAGATTCGGTCCGTGGGATAGCTAACTTGCTAGTGGCCAACAAAGTTGCCCTGCTGATTGTAAGTACCCACCCTGTTGTAGGTGCTCACCCTAGGCATGTCGCAGCAAAGTTAATTCTACCGGCACAATCCTAGGGTTCATTGGAGCAGGCAAGCCCCACCACGACGTCAAAGTAGAGATACGGCGGATTATTTTTGATAGGCTCGCGTTCGGCCACTATCTTATATTTATATTTGATAACGATCATGCGTAAGAGCTGCCAACGGTGTTTTGAATGTTGTTAGTTTTAGATGTTTACTCACTTAATCAGTCAGTCGCAAATTGTTATAATAAAAGTAAGATCAATTATTTTGCTAGAAGTTCAAAAGCTACGTGTTAATTGGAGGACAGAGTGACTTTTTATTAAAAACGTTATTTTATAATAGGCAGCATTACATACAAACTGATCTCTAGTAGCGTTTTAATATTTAAATCAGACACAGTTTTGATCTGGATGCATTTATTTTCCTTATTTACTTGAATTTATTTCCAATGTAGAACCAACAAGTAGCGCCATCTATCGCGTTAAGTTTAATTTATTTGACAGCGTTGGTGGATCACTCTCTTTTCTTTTAAAGGTAGATGCAGACTTACTATGATGTCTATGGAAATTACTGACACTGAAGTGAACCATTGTTGATTCAACGAACTATTAATATAATTTGAGAAGGTAACATACACGACACAACATTACACCTGTTGTAAGGAAACCTTTGTGCGCGAGTCCGACTCGCACTTGGCTGGTTTTTTATTATAAATAGGCTCGCGCTTGACGACTATTTCATCTGATGGTAAGCGATGATGTGTTCGACGGTGAAGCACGCCTGCCTAGAAGTAACCTAAGCACTCTTGACTTAAAGAACCCTAGGTTGGATGGTCACCCAATCCGGCAGATGAAAGGCAAAGGAGAGGTAGGCAGCTCTGATTCTCGTACAAGACTTCTCCCGGGAGATTCGGTCCGTGGGATAGCTAACTTGCTAGTGGCCAACAAAGTTGCCCTGCTGATTGTAAGTACCCACCCTGTTGTAGGTGCTCACCCTAGGCATGTCGCAGCAAAGTTAATTCTACCGGCACAATCCTAGGGTTCATTGGAGCAGGCAAGCCCCACCACGACGTCAAAGTAGAGATACGGCGGATTATTTTTGATAGGCTCGCGTTCGGCCACTATCTTATATTTATATTTGATAACGATCATGCGTAAGAGCTGCCAACGGTGTTTTGAATGTTGTTACTTTTAGATGTTTACTCACTTAATCAGTCAGTCGCAAATTGTTATAATAAAAGTAAAATCAATTATTTTGCTAGAAGTTCAAAAGCTACGTGTTAATTGGAGGACAGAGTGACTTTTTATTAAAAACGTTATTTTATAATAGGCAGCATTACATACAAACTGATCTCTAGTAGCGTTTTAATATTTAAATCAGACACAGTTTTGATCTGGATGCATTTATTTTCCTTATTTACTTGAATTTATTTCCAATGTAGAACCAACAAGTAGCGCCATCTATCGCGTTAAGTTTAATTTATTTGACAGCGTTGGTGGATCACTCTCTTTTCTTTTAAAGGTAGATGCAGACTTACTATGATGTCTATGGAAATTACTGACACTGAAGTGAACCATTGTTGATTCAACGAACTATTAATATAATTTGAGAAGGTAACATACACGACACAACATTACACCTGTTTTACCGAAAGGTATGTGCAGAGGTGAAATGAGAAAAAAATATAGATCTTGAATCATTTTTACGATTACTTTAACGATTTTTTTAGTTTTATAATGCTAATTCAGGCTTCGAGAAATGTTTTGACAAAAATATCTTCGCTTATCTTTTTGATACCTATTCAATTTCAAAGAAAACTAATCAAACTCTGGTGCCCCTTACACCGATAACATCGACTTCATTTACAATATTAATACCACTCGCCGCTAATTGCTTTGTTCAGCCGTCGGCGTAGCAGGAGTCGTTGACAGCACGCACAAACGGTCACGATTCCATCCCAACTGTCATAACTTGCTTCATTTATTATCGGTAAGGTAAAAGTTTCGAAACTCCCGTCGAGAGACTGTTGGTGCCACCGCCTTGTCGTCTGTTAGTCATTAAATCAATTTAGAGTGATAAATCATGGCCAACTTCTAGCTCTTTTGATGAACTTTTCGGCCATGAAACTGTTCTGTGTATTTGTGTTTTTGTTTTTTCTGAAGAACCTTGTTATTAACTTTCTGAAGTTTTATGGTTATCTTTTAAAAGGTTTATATGGCTTTGAGTTGTATTGTGATTTTAATTTTATGACCAATATATATAGCAAGCCAATGACCATGGCTGTAATACCTATATAGACCAAAATGATTGTATGCTAATTCTGTCCCTCTTTTAAATTCTTTATTTGGTCTACCACAGAAAATAGAAAATAACTATCTAGCTCTTGTTCTGGTTGTTTGTTCGAGAAACTAAAGAAAATCATAAACATAAAATAAATCATTCATAAACTCACGCCTTTTTCCCATGATGGTAGGCAGAATCTATATCCGCAGGAGAACGAAAGTTACCGAACCCGAGCAATTTCCAAACTTAAGTGGCAGTGGGCAGGGCACATTGCTCGCAGAACGGATGGCCGATGGGGCTGAAAGTTCTGGAATGACGACCGCGAACCGGAAGACAATACGTTGGAAGGCCTCCCACTAGGTGGACCGATGACCTGGTTAAGGTTGCGGGAAGTCGCTGACGACGCACGGGATCGGTCAATGTGGCAACGTCTGGGGGACGCCTATGTCCAGCAGTGGACGTCTGTCGTCTGAAATGATGAGGCAGAAACTACAGAACGCGACCTGCTACGATCCAGGCGATCCTTACATACTTCTTTTGCTTTTACATAAAATAAATCATACTAAATTATTATTAAGAATGTGAGTGAGAGTACCAGGAGAGTAGTAAGACCAGTAGTAATACCACATAACTGACATCAAGTAGGCCAAAACGTAAGATTAAATAAACAGATATCTACACTAAAGTGATTTGTAAACCGCTTATCATAATAATAAATGTTGTTTGAAAAGTTGTCCGTGTTTGTCATCGCTGGTCGCACAGGCTTTCTTTTTAATAGTTAGTGCAGATAAGACTTGTTTACGGTGGCTTTTTATAAGCGATTATTTATTTTACAACCTATTGGTAGGGAGTTGTCCCACTGCTGGGATAAGTTCAGTCTCTCCTATGGACTTCCACACTTCTCACACTTTTACTGTGTTACTTTTCGTACCTCCATATCGTATATCCACAGTGAAACTTCAGACGGAAAAAAGCCAATAAAATTTTGCCCAGCCCGGTAATCGGAGTCAGGACCTCATGCTCCACAGAAGCGCCTACTACCACTAGACCGACGGGGAGATTACAATTTGGATAAAAAGTTTAGCACAAGTTTATACAGGGTGACCGGGTGTGATCATATTTTATAAACTGGTTCTGCCCATTGATTGAATTCATCATCATCATCATCATTTCAGCCGAAAGACGTCCACTGCTGGACATAGGCCTCCCCCAGGCGTCGCCACATTGACCGGTCCCGAGCGTCTCGCAACAGAGTCACCAGGTCATCGGTCCACCTGGTGGGATGCCTTCCAACGCAACGTCTTCCGGTTCGCGGTCGCCACTCCAGAACCTTTCTGCCCCATCGGCCATCCGTTCTTCGAGCTATGTGCCCTTCCCACTGTCACTTAAGTTTGGCAATTCTTCCGGCTATGTCGGTAACCCTGGTTCTCTTGCGGATCTCTACATTTCTGATTCGATCAAACAAGGAAACTCCGAGCATAGCCCTCTCCATTGCCCTGTGAGTGACTGTAAGCTTTCCGATGAGGCCCATTGTAAGCAAGTCTCAGAACCATATGTCATCATTTGCAACATACACTGGTCATAGACTTTCGTCTTGAGACACTGGTAAGTTGGACGAGAAGATAACAAAGCGTACAGTAAGCCAAAAACATAAACACTTTTTAACCGACTTACCAAAAAGGAGGAGGTTCTATGTTCGACTTCTTGTATGTTTTTTTTTATGTATGTTCACCGATATCTCCGTCAATTATGGACCGATTTTGAAAATTCTTTTTTTGTTTCAAATTAAAACGAATTTCGAAACATACTGTTTCGAAATTGGTCCCGTTTTAATTTGGTGAAGATCTGATGAAGAACTTCGGAGATATACAACAGAACTCTTCAATAAATGACGGCAAATCATTCGGGATTGCTGCAATCGCATGTGGGTTTATGGTTTATACCATTTCATAACATTTTTTTTTTATTTATCTATAGGCTCGCGTTTGACCACTATCTCGCCTGATGGTAAGTGATGATGACATAACATCACGCCAGTACGCTCGAAAGGGGTACGCAGATCTCTCATTTCACCGGTTATGTTCAAGTATCGTGTTATTCGGGTAATCTATTCTGGCGTTATAGGCCCCTTTCTAAACAACTTGCCTATTTTAGGTAGGTACCACTAAAAAGGGAAAAATAAAAAACATTTTTGCAAAAAAAAACTACCGACTTACAAACAAAAAACTACAAAGTGAAAAATAACTTAATTTTGGAAGTCGGTGTCCATATCGCAAAAAATGGGAAACAAGAAAGACACCGACTTCCAAAATTAAGTTATTTTTCACTTTGTAGTTTTTTGTTTGTAAGTCGGTAGTATTTTTTTGCAAAAATGTTTTTTTATAAACTAAAGAACATTACACATAGATGTATACTACCTGGTTCCTGTGCAATTATGGCGTTCAGTAGATTGAGCGCCTGGGTTGTAGCGGGTCAGGTTACGCGAGGGAGGAGCCGCGAACCATATATATGAACAGATTTCTCAAAGGAAGCTATATTCTAAATACAAAAAAAAAACATACAAATTTGCCAAATATCAGCTGATCAAAATTTGTAAAGGCTTTTTTTTTTGTTGGGACTTTATTATGACATCCTTGGCGAAAGTACATGTATATGAGCAGAAACAGTTTTTAAAATATGACCGGACCCTTCCGTTACATCCTGTAGAGTAATTACCAAGGACATAGCGTTTATTTATCTCTATAAAATATATTAAACTAAAATATTTGCCAGTTGCTAGAATTTTAAGAGTAGTTACCTAAGCGAAACTCACGGACAGCGGCGTAATACTATTTTCCGGGTCAAACTAGTTAAATTAGCATTATGAACAGTGGAAACTTAAGTAATGCACAGTTGGTTTATAATGCCAAAAAACGTAATTTTAAGTTAGCACAATGGCTAGAGTATACTAAGTGTTTAGAAAATTATTTACAACTACCTGTTGACACTGTCTCTGTACAATCTTTGTATGATAACTTTATCAAGCAGGTGAATAAGGCCGCAGATCAGTACATACCTCTAATAAAGGTATGCAAGAATTTAAATAATGGATTCCGACCTAAGCCTTATTGGACCCCTAAACTTTCCCATTTAGTAGCACAACGAAGATTGGCCCTTAAAAAATTTAGAAAAAATCCTACACCCGACAATCTCACCATCCTTGAACGAAAAACAAAAACCGCAAAGACGGCTATACAACAAGCGAAGACAAATGATTGGCAAACATATTGTAGCACCATTGATGAACGGACATCCAGCTCCGATATGTGGAAACGTATGGGCTGGGCGAAGGGAATTAATTCCTCAAGGTCATACGTGTCTAATGAACAAAAACTGGAACTCCTTTGTAATCTCGCGCCCGATTATGTGTGTCATCAACCCTATCACAACTTTAAATCAAATAATACAGAATTAGAGAGCCCATTTACTGTACAAGAAATGATTCATTGTTTTAAGCAAAAAGACACAGCGCCTGGTGACGATGGGATAACATACTCACTTATCTTTCATCTTTCTCCTGTGAGTAGACAGTATTTAATAAGGTTATACAATTATATATTTGATACAGGTGTAATTCCAGTACAATGGCGAGACATTCTAGTGGTGCCCATTCCCAAAAATTCTCCTAATAATAGTCCTAAACTAAGGCCAATTTCTTTGATATCTTGTTTGTGCAAAATTTTCCACTCAATGTTGACAAAACGGCTTGAATGGTACATAGAAAAAAACAAATTACTATCTCCGTACACTTCTGGGTTTAGACGAGGACAGTCATGTCAGGACTGTTTGGCTAAATTAGTAAGTCAAATATATGTAGGTTTTTCGCATAAGATCCCAACTATAGCGTGTTTTTTAGATATTTCAAACGCCTATAATAATGTATTGGTGAACAAACTGATTAACAATTTAGATGATATAGGAGTTGGACAAAAGTTATGTCAATATTTGTGGAACTTCTTAAGCGAGAGACACCTTATGATGAGAGATGAAACAGATCAAAATAATAATTTTATTAGATATACTGATAGAGGATTAGCACAAGGAGACCCAATATCCCCCATTCTTTTTAATGTAGTCACAATGATATGTTTTCACAAAATTAAAAATGTAGGTATGTGTCAGTACGCGGATGACTTTGTTTTGTATAGTACCTCCAGAAATCTTAGTCAAAGTCAATGTGAATTTCAGTCAGCGTTGAATATATTCTGTGGGATTCTGGATAACATGGGATTGGAATTGTCGCCAACTAAGTCTAAAGTATGCATCTTCACTAGGGGGTTTAGAAAAATAGCAATAGATTTAAAAGTAGATAGGCATAGCTTACAGTTAGTAGATAATTACAAATATCTAGGAGTTTGGCTAGACAGCTCGTTGCGTTGGAGTAAACACATCAACATGGTGGTGGAGAAAGTGCAAAGGAGTCTCAATTTACTGAAAGTCTTGGCAGGTGCTGCATGGGGTTTGCACCCAAAACATTTGAGACATATTTATATAGCTTTAATTAGAAGTCGTATAGACTATAGCAGTTTTTTATATGACGTAAGTGCAAACTGTCATTTAGACAAACTCAATAAGATCCAAAATCAGGCTTTGAGAATTATAGGAGGTTTTATCAAGACTACACCTATCCATGTAATGGAAAGTGAGCTCTGTGTAGCCCCGCTGTATATACGGAGAAAATATTTAGGCTATAAGTTCTGTTTAAAATCTAAATCCATAGAATACAATGTTACAAATAGTTTATTACAAGAACTTCACATTCTTCGACAGAATAGTTATTGGAAAAATAAAAAGATTCCACTGCTGGTTTCTTTATATAATGAAGTAAAAGTAGAAAATATAGCATGTTCTTGTCCCTTGCTGATGTTTACTCTGAGGACATGGATGACCAACATTAACATTCAGGAAGTAATTATGTGGGATTTGGATGTAGTACAATTATCTAAACAATCTTATGATACTAATTTATTAAAATCAGAAGTTATTAGAGAGTTACAATTAAAATACAATGGTTGGTTTAGTATATTTACAGATGGATCGAAGAGTGTAGAAGGTCGTGGAGCAGCATTTTATGTACCTAGGCCACCAACAGGTTGTGAAATTAATTGTTTTAAAATAGATAAGAATGCGACCGTTATGACGTTGGAACTTATTGCTGAAGCGTTGTCTTATTGTATCATTAGTCAATATAATAGTATTGTTATTTGCACGGACAGCAAAAGTTCTTTACAACACATAGCTCGATGCGCCTCTGGGAAAAGAGGTGTTTCGATAGCTTATGATATTCTATCTAAGATCGATGAATTAATAGTAAAGGGAGTTAAATTGAGACTGCAATGGGTTCCATCGCATATTGGGCTACAGGGCAATGAAAAGGCTGACATTCTAGCTAAACATGCAGCTAAAAATGGAAAAGAAACTAATATATTGCTGGATTATACAGAAGTTTTACCTAAATTTAAAAATAAGTGTTACGATGATTGGAAAGAGTATTTTGATAAGCGTTCTTTAGAAAAAGGGATCTGGTATAAAACTATACAGGGTCAGCCTTTTCGTGTGCCCTGGTTTGTTAATACTACGTTAAGTAGAAAATTTGTTGTTACTGCTTGTAGACTCAGATCTGGACACATTCCATGTAGTAAGTTTGCGTTCCTAATGAAAAAAGTTAACTCGCCTAATTGTGTCGAGTGTGGAGTTGTCGAGGACCTACAGCACTTATTGATGGACTGTGTGCGGTATGAGTCTATAAGAAACGATTTGTTTAGGGTCCTGAGGTTGAACCGATTTGACGTAGGCACGTTCCATAGATTTATGTCCCAACCAAATGGTGATGAAGCGAAGAGTCTGTTTAAATTCATGACCCAAATCTTATAAATAGTAGGTACATAGTGTGTATTTAGTTTAGGGTATGATGGGACTGTCATACGCATGGCGTTTATAAAAGTCCCTAATTAAATAAAGAAAAAAAAAAAAAAAAAAAAAAAAAACAGTGGAAACTTGAATTTTGGCCCAAAGGTAGTTCCTATTACTTAAACGCTTAAAACTAACATTATAATGATATTAACATTATGGTGTTCAATTTTTAAGCACGTAGTGGATAATTTTTTTCATAATAAATATTGGTAAGGTGCTTAAATAGTTTATTTTTGTTGATTCCCTTTTTCAATTTACTTATAATCATAGACCTTCTTTTGACTTGCCGTAGTCGGGTAACATCTATCAGTTTTAAATCCTTGCAAAGTGTACAGTGAGGGAGTAGCTCAGGGAGCTCAAATAATAAGTGAAAATTACTTTTATATTTTCTCAACAACGTGCCTGCCCTATGGCGGCTTTTACCGAAATCCCAAGAAAAGCTAAACAAAAAAATCATCAATTATTTTCCTAGCGTTCTGATTTCAAAATTATTATTTTAATTTCAGGGAGTGTGCGATGAAATTGCACGAACCAATTCCACCTAGGCTGATTCATCATCGGACTACCAGACGTACGGCGATGTGCCATCGATACATGGTGGATATCCCACCCATACGCACTAAACGTTTTGGGAACACTTTTATTACGCGTACCGCCGTACTGCCGGAGTCCGTGTTGCCCGACAGCTACAATCTGGGGGTATTTAAGTCAAGAGTGAATAGGTTATTTCTAGGCAAGCGTATTTCACCATTGACCACATCATCGCTTACCATCAGGTGAATTAGCGATCAAGTGCAAGCCAATAGAATAATAAAAAAGCCGTCCAAAACTAAATAGTTATCTGTTGCCAGACTCATAATAGGCAAAGAGGTTGCCTATATCACGGGGTCTCATTGCTAAGAAAGAACATTTGGTTCAAATAAATCTAACTAGATGGCGCGACATGTACTTACACTCATTTCAAAAGAATTGTGTGTAAAATAATTTAGTAAGCGATGATGTGGTCGACGATGAAGCACGTTTTCCAAGAAGAAACCTATTCACTCTTGTCTTAAAGACTCCCAGGTTGTAGCTGTCAGGAAATACAGACTCCACTCCTTTGCTGTTATTTGCGCATAGTTAAAGTATTCCCAAAGCATTTGGTGCAAAAAGTTAAGAATGTTGGCATAAGAATCTATAGAAAGAGCAGGCAATCATCACACAAAGATCACAAAAAGAACATTTTCAACTAGGTATTTCTGTTAGATAATAGAGTGATCGTTTTTTAAACGCGCTTTACCGACATTTCTCAGATGTTTTAGGCAAATTACCGAAAATCGTAAGAACTAAAAAAAAACAAGAAGGCAATGATCACAGTTCTTGGAAGCCAATATTGGTGAATGTGTTCCGAGCCTAAAAACACCATGAAGCAGATCATATTGAAAAGTGGAAAATTATATTATTTTATTTCATCATCATAGTATCAGCCGAATGACGTCTACTGATGGACATAAGCTTTGCCCAAGCGTCGCCACATTGATCGGTTCTGAGCGTCTCGCATCCAGCGGTTCCCCGCAACTTTCACCAGGTCATCATCAATTTTATTTTGTTTAAATACATTCCCCGAAGGATTAAGGACATTTTACCAACTTTGTTTGATTCCCATGCAATATGAGGCAAGGCTTTTTTTTATTTATTGGCGAGACAAAGTAGTTACATCACAAAAAAACCGGCCACGTGCGAGTCGGACTCGCGCGGTAAATTGCGATTAACGATTTATGACGTATAAAAAAAAAACTACTTACTAGATCTCGTTCAAACCAATTTTCAGTGGAAGTTTACATGGTAATGTACATCATATATATATTTTTTTTAGTTTTTTCCTCAATATCATTTTTGAAGACCTATCCATAGATACCCCCACGTATGGGTTTGATGATAAAAATTTTTTTAGTTTCAGTTTCAAGTATGGGAACCCCCAAAATTTATTGTTTTTTTTTCTATTTTTGTGTAAAAATCTTAATGCAGTTCACAGAATACATCTACTTACCAAGTTTCAACAGTATAGTTCTTATAGTTTCGGAAAAAAAAGTGGCTGTGACATACAGACGGACAGACAGACAGACAGACAGACATGACGAATCTATAAGGGTTCCGTTTTTTGCCATTTGGCTACGGAACCCTAAAAAACCGGAACCTATAAAACTAACATAGCATAGCGATCAACCGGGCACACACCCAGACACTGGCAGCCGAATTGCGCAAGTGAATTCGGCAAGGCAAAGGGTTTGACCGCTATCAAATCGACCAACCACATGAGAGATGGTCAAACTTATCGCCGTGCCGAACTTTTTTGCGCGCAACTCGTCTGCGGGCTGTTTCTGAGATATTCCATTTGCAAAAACTCAATAAATACTTTGCCTGACATGAGAATTGAAACCAGTACCTCATGTTCATCAATTGCCGTTGCGGCGACTGGACCGACGAGGCAGTCTTTTTAGGTAACTCAATTCACGCAAACTTAAAGTTTTATTCTCACAAATTCGCAATGGCTAACAACATCGTTGCATCCGATAAACAGTCAGACTGAGATGTTTCCAAACAACTGTAATCAATTCTAGACGGTTGCTATCATTACTCTCAATAGAAGTAGATAGGTAAGTAGGTACACCAATTACATCTGATGCCAACACACCTTATGAAATTACAGTATTTACTGTAAATCATTGAAAGTAAAAGGAGTATGTAAGGTTCGTAGTAGGTGGCGTTCGGTAGTTACTGTCTACCCCCGTGGGAAAAAGTCCTAAGTTTATGTATGTATGTAGGTAATTGGAAGAATAAAGATTGGCATTTTATTGAGCATATATAAAAAAAAATACATATTCTCCTTTTTATAAGAAAAACCGGCCAAGTGCGAGTCGGACTCGCGCACGAAGGGTTCCGTACTTGGTAAATTGCTGTTTACGATTTATGACGTATTAAAAAAAAACTACTAACTAGATCTCGTTCAAACCAATTTTCGGTGGAAGTTTACATAAGAATAAATTTATTAAGCCATTGTTACAATCATTTTCTTAATCTAACTTAGCGCTATTAGTAATCGTAACAAGTTATATTTTAATAAAGTAAAGAAAAAACAAAGGTACCCAAACTAGGCTGCGCCTGTATCTTGGGGCCCGGAGTTGCGATATCTTAAAGTTAAAACACAATTTGTTGATGTTGTAACAAGGCAGGTAATATCTTGCAGGTAATTCTGGATTTTTTTTTAGTTTTATCATTCTCTTATTTTAGAAGTGACAGCCCCCCCCCCCTGTTACAGGGGGGTGCTGGGGGTTGAAGTTGCAGACACTTCCAAAGTGGTAAAATGTGTGTCCCCCACACATTTTACCACTCTGGAAGTGTCTCTCGCGCAAACTATTCAGGTTAAAAAAAAAATATTAGAAACGTCAATATCATTTTTGAAGACCTATCCACACACGTATGGGTTTGATGAAAAAAGAAATTGGGTTTCAGTTTCAAGTATAACCCCCAAAGTTTATTGTTTTTTTTTCTATTTTTGTGTGAAAATCTTAATGCGGTTCACAGAATACATCTACTTACCAAGTTTCAACAGCATAATTCTTATAGTTTCGGGAAAAAGTGGCTGTGACATACGGACGGACAGACAGACAGACATGACGAATCTATAAGGGTTCCGTTTTTTGCCATTTGGCTACGGAACCCTAAAAAGGAACGTCACGCGAATGCTTTGGCTTGAAATAAACAACCTATACAACCAGTACTGGGCCATGAGCAAGTAGAAAACGAATGAGAAATATGTACATAGAGATGGAGAATCCGGTCCAACACTGAGTTTTTTTGAATAAAACCATTTTAATTCATATAATAAAAAATCTAGTCTGTTTTTATAATATGGTATAATATTTTTATAATATATGCGAGAAAATTTTTTCGACAACTTTTTCTTTTTCTATTAAAAAGCTCTGGTATAAGTTCAAACAAAAACTTTGCGGTCTAGGTTTTCAACGGGTTGTCAAATAAAAATATGCAAATGAATATTTGGGCACAAAAATGGGTACTAGGTTTTTTTTCCTCGTAAGCAATTCAGGCAGACATTCTACATAATGTATGACCGAATTTCAAATGGAGTATTAAAATATTATCAACCTATGCAAATATTTCGAAAGAATTTTTATCGAATTGAATTCTATTTGTGTACTGTAGAACTTTCATTAGATCGATAATGGTCACAAATAACCAATCAAATTCATATTTTCTACGCACCAATTTGTGCAATCGATTACGTTCAGAAATATGTTCACGTAGAGTTTATAACAACGAAAATTGTTCAAGTAATCGATATTATACGTACTAGTTTAAATTTCTTCACACACGAAGTCAAAATCGGTTTGGTGTCGCAAGATGGTTGTTACCACAGCATAGGCACTTTGATGTGGTGACAATATTGTCAGATATACGTAATTTTTATTACGCTACACTTGTTTCAGATGTTACACATCTTGCGAATAGGATAAGTGTCTGTTATTTTATAGATTGCTACCATTTAGAATTTTGTAACATTTGGAAATTCACCGAACTAAGCACCTATAAAAATCTGATTGAAGCGAGTGGAAAAATCTTCTTGCCTAATAACTACCAATCAAAATATCTTAATTGGAGAATCCACTTTAAGAAAATCTGCTGTAATGCAAAACGATTCGCTATTGAAAATTCAACACATAACTTGTTTACCCTAGGTAGGTCAAGAAACTATGTAATCCAACTTAATGGGTATTGATGTAAGGATGCATCATACATTAATCTTAGATCTCCAATCGAAAATGCATAAGCAATACTTACAATTAATGCATACCTACTAAGTACAGTTCTTTGTAAGGATTTCCTTAGACGCACGACTGCAAGCAAACGCCTCTGCATCGCTCTTGGTCTGTTTACTCCAGTCGCCCAGTACTTTAGTTGAGCTCTCTGACAGTGCACGTATCCTCGCGACTGCAGTCACGACCTACATCTAATAGGATTATATTGTCATCAGCATCAAAGGACTGCGGCAATGTTTTCTCCCGGGAAAAGAATCCGTCATCTGCAATTTCTCACAGGTCCTTCAACTCTCTTTGGACTTTATTTTACACGTCTCATGTTTATCAAACTTTTATAACACAGCCTCTGTGATATCACACATGTTTTCGAACATTATTTATGACATACAATGCATCTTTCACAAGCACACGTAAGCACTTATCTTTGAACATCTACTTACTAATTAAGACTAAACATCGAGATACACTCTCACGCTCCAATTGTATCTTACTGAAACTCAATTAACATTAGTACGAGTCACGCTATTTAGACACGCTATATCGAATCGATTTACGCAAAAAATATGCCTATAACACTATCGTTAATGGTACTTTCCTATCCTTAACCTTAATAATCGCCTGCGCATACAACGCATTGTGTAGGGTGTTAGATCGACAGTGATATCTTACCGATTTACGCGGTGTGGCGTACGCGCGCGTATTTGGCTTTGCTTTTAGGTGAGCGTGCGCGAGCGCAACCACGCACTGCTCTTCCGTTAAGAACGCTCAGTGCAACTACGACACTGGCCGAGAACGAACTTAGAACCTCGAATCGTAGTCCGCGTCAAGATCGCGCGCCGCTACACCTGTGAACTGTGAACTTGCGGACTTTCTTGTGCCAATTATATTGTGATTGTGTTTTGTTTGGCATTTATACGGTAAGTCAATTTTTTTAATGACGATTCATAAATGTAGAGAGAAATAAACTTTCTTTAAAATAAAATAGCGTTGCGCTCTCTCCGGCGACAGTCGAAGAAAGCTGTGATTAGGAGAGCCGGTACCGGCTGACAGATTATTTTAATGTTAGGATGCTGTCTCAGAAAATATTCATTTATTATTGTCATTGGTGAATGGGTGTTTGAAAAGGCAATAGGTCTAAAACAATAGTTTGTTGGGCTACTGATAAGCCATTTTCGTAAAGAAAAATGTTTAATGAATTTAACCTGTAATAAAATGTATTGATTGATTGAGTATTGTGTTGAAAACGACAAATGTTGATAGGTTTTAGGTATATAATAGGTTTCACATACGTACGTAAATGTGACAAAAAAACTGTATGTATATTTTTAAAATATGAAATGAAAACCCTAGCTATTCCTAAGTGACTTTTATAATAAAATAGCTTCATAAATCATTTTAATGGATAGTGAAATTAAGTAACTATACCTTTTTAATTAACGTATTAATTATACACAATCAATTAGCATTTAAACATATTGCTAAACAGAGTAATATTGTTTTATGAAATTTGAAACAAAAATTTTAATTTTGTCGGAAACAAAGCAGTTTAGAAATAAAATTCGGAAAATGGTTAACCGTTAACGAATGTCGAAACAATTGCAATATTTCGTTCGAATTAGCATGCTTGTAACAATCGGTAGTCAATGAATTTTTTCGCTCATTTCATAACTGCGAAACTTCGATACGGTTCGAACTAAATGTGTAACATCGTTGAGCCATAACCGTCGAAACCTATTAGCGAGTTTTACTAGTTTATGTGAAAATTACGACCTTCTGAGTTAACCCTTTTGTTTTAGTGAAGTTTAAGCTGTAGTTAATACCTTCATAAATAACCATATTAGGTATACATCTCTTAAATTATTCTATATTTGTTTAGAAATTGACGAAAGCTTTAACCTTTATTTTTAAATTAATAACGGTATTAAGGCACTTTCGAAGTAAGTTTCATTTAAAATAATTCGTTGAAAATATAGAAAAAATAATTAGTAGGTAAACAAAAAACTCAAAAAAATGCCCAACTATTTGATCAAATAAAAAAAAATGCAATAAAAGCTTTAAAAACTTTACCAACTTGAACAATGAAAACAAACGCGTAGGTAAGCTCAGTAATTTCAAGGCAAGTGAACTTTTACCCATAATTAGATAAAATAACACAAAGTGTGTCTAGTTTTCACTTGCTCTAAATATCCCACGCTCGGTGTTCGATGTGCCACTCAATACAATGATCGTTACCTACAAAATGTTAGAAATACTCTCACTGTCACGAAGAGCTAAGAATCGCATTATGCAATACTGCCTCATTTTATTTTATCACCAACCAAACTTGTTCAAGGCATTTCTTGACTAAAACAACACAACTTGTCTATATTTCTCTCTCAAAAAAACTCTTAATTTTTTTTAAATCAGCTTTTGTCTATATTGTACCGTTTAATGTAAATAAAAACAGTAGATCTTTTTTAACCATTTTATTCAAAATTATACTTGTTTGGGACTTTGGGACGTTGGCATTGCGACGGAAATATAAATTGATTGATTAATTATTTAATCGCATTCGTGATCGTGTTCGCATGCTAATAAAAGGAATATTTTATTTACTTAATTAAAATTCTTTTATAAACAAATTAAGATTTTTTGTTCAAAACTATTGTTTTTTTTATGGGCAAAATTAATAAACTATAAGCCGTATACATAATTATTTTTACGAAGCTTTCGTTTTCTTTAATTTAATTATATATAAATTGGCTTGTAAATACCTACATTGTATATCCGCCCAATAAATATTGATTTTATTACTGTAATAAAATAATTAGAGCAAATAAAAAGTTATAACTTAATTAAATTTTAGTTTAATTACTGATTGATTAACCAATAAAAAATAAGTGTCACGAGTATAAAAAAAAAACAAAAGTAAAATTATGCAACGTAGCTGTTACAAAATTAAATAAAAACGCCATCACATTACATCTCAATTACAAGCTGTTTGCCAAAATTTACAGCGCACAGATCTGATCTAAAATCTCACATAATTTATGCCGTGTTTATTTAGTGGTTCATTTTATGCTCGCTTGCATCTCGCATAAATCATCCACAACTCCACGTAATACGGTGCATGTTCAAAATAATAGACAAAGTGCAAATGGCTTACTTTACATGCCTAGAAAAAAAAACTAGTATTTTTATAACCAAAATGGCATTGCAAATTGTTTAATTACGACTTTATGAATATTTCATACACGAGTTACTACAAAGGCCAGTAACGAAGGTAAAACGCGTTAAAGTAACTTTACTAGTTAAACAGAGATTTCTAAACTGCACTAGTACTGTTTTGCAACGATGACACAATTTTGAATTTAATTATTTAATCAGTGAACTAATTGTAGTTATATCGAGACCTTGCTTGTTTTTGCTCGACTGCGTGTGTAAAGGAGGGTAACGATTTTCACAATGCTTTAAATAGTGTACTTTGAATTTTTGGGTTTTAGCAACTAGTTGTTAGTTTGTTACCGTTTTGTGTTGCGACTGTGATGTACGAGACGTAACGTTCAAATTGAACAGGTTTGTTTTCTATTTTGCTGTCTGTACCTGCCAACGTAATCAGTAGCGGATCCATGGGGAGGGGCTAAGGGGCTCAAGCCTCCCCCCGAAAAGCATCTGAGTTCTCCCGTGACAAATCTTAAAGTGAACTTGATATTATTTTAATATATATATTTTTTTGTAAGTTTTACACTATCTAAGGTACAATTTTCAATCATTATTTTATCCCTAACTAAATGCTTTTTCAAGCTCCTCCCAAACAACAATTCTGGATCCGCCACTGTTCGTAATTCTATAAGTATCACGAAGTTGTCGGGTAAGCGAAGGAACTGGGGAAAATGAGACAACCGGAAGAGTTAATTACGAAGGGTGCTCGACGGCTACTAACTGGCCGTTTTATTTTATTTTTTCCTAGAAATCTGCTATTTAATTACCACACAAACAATGCCTTTTAATTCAGTTATAAATAAATGCTGTGTGGGTGCAGTGGTAACTTAGTGGTATCGGCCCTGACTTATATCGTCAGTCGTTGGTTCTAACCCAGGCAGTTGCTTTACTTTGTGTAAATTATTTCACCGCATTCCAAAAACGGTGAAGAAAAACAACGTGAGGAAACCGGCATGCCCTACAAACAAAAAAGAAATCGAATACATGTGTCATCCACCAACCCGCACTGGGCCCGCGTGGTGCATTACGGCCCATTCCCTCTCACAGAGAGGAGGCCTGTGTCCCTGCAGTGAGAACATTAATAGGCTGATGATGATGATGATGAATAAATACTGAATGTATATATCACGTTTGTATTTTCTTAAGGGTAAGGCAGATTCGAATATTATAAACCACTTATATTTGCCCCGTCAGTTATGCTAAAGTCTATTTCTATCAAGCGGAAAAAGATGCAGAATCTGGACTGAAACTGGGAAATTTCAGATGGACAATACTAAATAATATGGATAAACTGATAACAATTTGCCCGACCCGGAAATAGAACTCAGGACCTTACACCAACGAGATAGTCAAGGCTACTAATGTGAAATAATAAATACCTATACTCCATTTGAAATAACATTAGAAAATTTTAAAACCCTTTTTTACATTCCGTTCAAACGATTTTGAGTTCTATCCCGTAAATATAAGGATAGTATAAAAAGCATAAACCTGTTACCAAAACTAACTGTTAAATACAGGTACCATTTGTCATATCACCAACGCAATAGAAGTCAAAATCGGTTGACCTGGCTGTAAAATGGGATTATTTAAATGTGTAATGTTATCTCAAATGGAGTATAACTACATTTAAGTATCTAGTTTCTTAATCATAAATAGAAGTCTGACTAGCGATGATCGATAGAATAGATCTGACGTTATAATTTTTTATAAGATCAAAAAATTCTGAACAAAAAATTACATACTTTATCATAATTGACGGTTATGATCAATTATTTATTTAAAAACACGTATCGTGTTGAATAAATATAGTTAATGTTCAAGTGCCTGATAATTTGTTATAACTTCTGGCAATTGCTACCGTCACGCTCATGAACAGTCCATTCGATAGGTATATTATAATAATGTAAGGACTATTCTGAAACCGAATTAAAACTTCAAAAACTGAAGTTGTTTTTTTGTACGTATTCATCATCATCAACATCATCATTTCAATCTAAAGACGCCGACTGCTGGACATAACCTTTTTTTCGTATTATTTATTTTTAATTAAATTATATGTATTTTGATGTCTTGCCAAGGGGTATCGTGTTACCCAGTTGCTGGGTTGTGGAGGTCAGTTAAGCAGTCGCTCCATGTAATACTCTGGTACTTAGCTGAATCCGGTAAGACTGGAAGTCGACCCCAATGTAGTTGGGAAAAGGCTAGGCAGATTGTTTGTATTTTGATGTCAGCAGTGGATGTCTTTCGGCGGAAATGATGATGATAATGAAATGTATTTTGACCCACCATCAAACAACATTCAACGAACAAAAAAAAAAACATACTTAGGCATCATTCATACGAAAATAAACAAATATATAGAAGGTGGCTTGTGGTGGTCGGACAAACATGGCCCAATACCGCCCAATACCGAGGGGTTCGCAAGGAAACAGAGGAGGCATTTGCCCATCAGTGGCTAACAAATCATGCTAAAAAAATAGTAGATGATAATAGTATTTTATATTCTGTTGACACAATCCCCCTAACAGTTCCAAGTTCCAGAAATTACTTTTTTTTAGGCAGTCAACGTCGAATATTTATCACTGGCCTTCTATCGAATTTAAAAAAAAACTAATAAATGATCTTATTAATAAACTGTCGAAGCAAAGACTATTTGTTTTAAACAAAGTCCCACAATATTATTAGATTTTTCCTTGGACCGCCTAATCCTGACAAGTTACAAATTAGGTACATACAAACCTTTTTTTTTCGAAACTCAACATAAAACATCCATTTGTAAGACATAAGTAAATAAGACGATATTAATAGGTTTTGTAAATAAAATAGGTACAAAGATCGCTATGTTTGCCGTTAACGGCGTACAAATATGGAATAGGACACTATAATAAATTATGTTAATTTTAAGGGTACCGTACCCAAAGAGTAAAAACGGGACCCTATTACTGAGACTTCGCGGTCCGTCTGTCTGTCTGTCTGTCTGTCTGTCTGTCTGTCACCAGGCTGTATCTCCTGAACCGTGATAGCTAGACAGTTGAAATTTTCACAGATGATGTATTTCTGTTGCCGCTATAACAACAAATACTAAAAACAGAATAAAATTAATATTTAAGTGGGGCTCCCATACAGCAAACGTGTTTTTGCTGCCGTTTTTTGCGATAATGGTACGGAACCCTTCGTGCGCGAGTCCAACTCGCACTTGGCCGGTTTTTATATTCTCGTGTAATTGTGTTATTGTATTCTAAGGGGAATAATGATTTCTCAAACCTCAAAATTACTAAAATAGGTTTCCCCAAACAGCTTTATTTTCATAGCAAAGACGCTTTTATAGTCAATTTATTTAAATATACCCTCATGCTAGCACATTTAGTATGATCGGCAAACAAAAGCCGTTTGAGTCCATTGCGTCAATTGATCGGTTGAAAATGTAGTTTCAACAGTGCAAATCGATGATGTCTGTGTCCAAACTGATCACACAGATTACGTTGTCGTTGTCAATAGGGAGTGTTGAAGACTTCTTGACATGTTGCGCTATAGTTCAATGGGGATAGGAACAATAGAATTTACCTTCTTGTTAAAAATAATTATTAATAAATGACTTTAAACATTATTGTATATACCAACCTTCATGGGTGCTCATAAAATTTATTTACCTATACCAAAATATCTATACTTATCTATACTAATAATATTATAAAGAGAAAAGTTTTTTTTATTTTTTTGTATATTACGAATAAAAATTCTTTCACAGTTGGGAAGCTACACTATCCCCGGGTGACATTGGCTACTTTTTATCCCTGTTTTCTTACGGGAACGGGAACTGCGCGGGTGAAACCGCGAGGTGGCTGCTTTTAAATTATATTAAAATGCATTGAAAGCTGTTTATATGAATAAGTTGTTGTTTTTTCTTTTATTCTTATTAATGAGCAAAAAATTATCAGTCGCCGACACTCATATCATACATTTATTTTTATCTACCACAAAGTACAATTTTGTTTCTATATTGTTTTACAAATATTGGAGGTACAAAGGTTTGTGGAGGTCTAGTATCCAAACTAGGATACCATGTGCTATGGACTCCTGGCTCCCCTCATAGAACATGTAGGACTATTGTAAGAAAAGAACAACAAAAAGGTACTAATAAAATAAATACAAAAATTTAAACAATATAATAAAAATTAAGAAGTTGAAGTAGTTTAGTAGTGAAGTGTGAGTGTGGAGTGGAAGGTGTCATGTGTGTGGTGTTGTGTATGTGTGACTATATAGGATTAGAAGATTAGCTAGACCAAAACCTGTCTAAATAGAAGAATCCTTGAGTTGGGACCGTGAACAGAAAATATAGGATAGATAAGCCCACCAGACATAAAACTGTTACATGTAGAATGTTGGAATGGTGTTCTACAATCAAAAGTAGACACAGACTTTGATTGGTCCAAATTATATATTAAATCTATAAACAAAAAAAAAACTATGTTAATCCAGTAGTCGAAGCTCAATGTACCGTTATGTAGGTATGTTTCAAGTTCAAAGATCAAACTTTTATGCATCAATAATGACAGTCTACGTTTTAAAATTAAAACATTGACCCAATGCCCCCGTTTCACTTGTAGAACATACTGAGCTAAATATTTTGCGATTTTAATTTAACAAACACTATTTGCATTCATCAAAACTTAGTTTTTATTTATTAATTATTTTCTTGAGCCTTGTCGGAAACTAGAAGAAGGAACCGAATTAGGTATGGAAGGAGATCTACCTACTTCTTATTTTCTTAGTAACACAATTACATGTCTTTAACATTCTTGAAACATACCTGGTTAAATATTAAAACAAAAACTTCAGTATTTACTCAAATAGCACTTGCCATAACTTTATAATGTAGCTATTAGAAGTTCAAACCATATACTTAGGTAAATATGTCACACAATCAGTACTAACGTTCATAAATTTGTTCATTTTTTTTTTGTTTTTTTTTTTTTTAAACTCGCTTGTACTCACCAGCAACATCGATACCAACTAAGGCTGCACTCTCAGAGGTATTTATAACTTTGCTGATGGTCAGCTACGAAGGAAATTTAGACAAAGAGATAGCGAGATGGGTTACTATAGTAATGTCATAAATTATAAACGTTCAATACGAAATATTAACAAAAATAAAAATGTCAAATCTGAAAAATAGGCAAAAATATAAATATCCAATAGGAAAAAATGACCAACATTAAAAATACCCAATACGAAAAATAACCAAATATAATAATGTCCAATACGACCAACTAAACTCAATATCAGAGTAGGTACTTATCATAATCTTTGAATTGACAGACGTGGTTAGCGAAAGACTATATGTCGTGGTGGCCCAGTGGCTAAGAGCTCGCCTGTCGTGCTTGAGGTTGTGGGTTCAAATCCGAGCAAGTACCAATGTGAATTTTTCAAATTCATATATGTGCTTTCTTAGTTTATCTTGGACATCACAGGCAACGGTGAAGGAAAACATCGTGAGGATAACTGGACTTATATATAGTTAATATAAGTCTGAAATAGCCAAATCAGAAGAAGCCTGTGAGGTTTTCCAGAGGCGGCTTAATTATCTCTGACACCAGAGGTGGCCACACCTCACACGAAAACAAGAAGACTGATTGACGGTGCTGGACATATAAGACTCCACAACGGGTCGTCTTGGTCCTTATTGATCATAATATGTGACTAACTTAGCATACCCTTGAGCAAATAAGCATTTACCGTTTCTCGTTAGGCCAGTCATACTGTATTATGTAGATGTATTGTTTCTTAGGTAATCGTGAGATAATAATGATTCGTATACGTTCATTGACATCTTCAAGTGTATGGGTAAGATTTGCTTAAGAAAAGGAAGGTTCGTATATATTATTTAAAAAAAAAGAAAAATATTTTTTTCCTTTTTTTTCGGGCGATGTCCCGAAAACTTGTTGTGTTTGTGCCAAATAAACGTATTTTCTATTTCAAAATCTGAATTTGCGGTTTATATGAAGTTTTAACAATTCTCAGAAATCTCCTCCTAAACATGGATCCTACCCACGCAGTTCACTACCCCTGGCATGATCTGCGTGGGATTAACGATTTTGAAGAAACAGTGCTATCTTACAATGAATCTAATGACAGTGACGGCCAATTTACAACACCATAACTGCAACTAACATGCGATCAAAGATGTCTTTGTCTTGTCCAGAATACACCCACAGCTAAACAGATTAAGCAGTGATGTATATAGGATTACTGATGAACCAAAAAGGACGTTAATGGCAACAGTAACAAAATAAACAAGCATATAGGAATTGCAGCAGGGTTGGTTCAGACGGGTTAAGAATTAATTGAAAGAATCTTCGTTATTGACGATATTTGCATTGATGATTTATTATAGCCGGATAATTCCTGCCCTTATCCCATGTTACTTGGGGTCGGCGCAAAACGTTTTCTTCTTCCATACCGTCGGTTTATTCCCATCGGCCACCCCCAAGTTGCCACCCCGGTGGCCGATGGGAATGATTTAGTGAAATTTCCTACCTTCCTTTATTCCCATCTGCCACCGGGGTGGTGGATGGCACTAACTAGTGGCGTTTGCCGATTTATTCCCATCTGCCACCTTCATAAGTTTAGTCGGGTGGTTGATTCTCATGACCGTAAAACGGGGTGAATAGAAAAAATATAGTCAAATATGAACCTTGAAAACTTTCTTGATATTTTTTAAGATACCTGAATTGATTGTTTTGTTTTGTTACTAACATAGTTTGTAAGTATTGTGTCATCATATCAGCCAAAAGACGTCCACTGCTGGACATAGGCCTCCCCCAAGCGTCGCCACATAGACCGGTCCCATGCGTCTCGCAACCAGCGGATCCCCGACACCTTCACGAGGTCATCGGTCCACCTGGTGGGAGGCCTTCCAACGCAACGTCTTCCGGTTCGCGGTCGCCACTCCAGAACCTTTCTGCCCCATCGGCCAACCGTTCTGCGAGCAATGTGCCCTGCCCACTGCCACTTAAGTTTGGCAATTCTTCGAGCTATGTCGGTAACTTTGGTTCTCTTACGGATCTCTACATTTCTGATTCGATCACGCAAGGAAATGCCGAGCATAGCCCTCTCCATTGCCGTTTGAGTGACTGTTAGTAAGCCCATTGTAAATTAAACCGGTCACAGCATCAACATTCTCTTTTATGTGACAAATGTCATGAGAATCGCCCACCACCCCGGTGGCAGATGGGAATAAAGGGAGGTGGCAGATTTCACTAAATAAGTCCCATCGACCACCGGGGTGGCAAACGCCACTAGTTAGTGCCATCCGCCACCCCGGTGGCAGATGGGAATAAAGGAAGGTAGAAAATTTCACTAAATCATTCCCATCGGCCACCGGGGTGGCAACTGGGGGGTGGCCGATGGGAATAAACCATACCGTCCTGTCCCCTGTCACGCAATCACTGACTCCCTTTTCTTTCATATCACTTCTCACACAGTCCATCCATCTTTTCTTTTGCCTTGCTCTCCCTCTCCATCCATCCAAAATATTCATACCTCTTTTAGTAACATGCGTTTCATCCTTCCTCATCACATGACCATACCAGGACAAACGGTTTCCTTTTAACTTTTCTGTCACTGGCGCCACTTTCAAACTTCCTCTAATATACTCATTTCCTACTTTATCCATTCTCGTCACACCGCACATCCATCCCAACATTCTCATCTCTATTTTTTCATTCTCTGACAATCAAATTATGAATATAAATAAAACAATGAAAATAAATCTAAAACCCACACACACAACTAAACCGACAATAAAAAAAACGTTTAAGAAAATCATTACGGCACTGACCTTAACAATGGTCCAACGACGACCTATCTCATCTTCAACTTACTACAAAAACAGAGGTTTCAAACTCCAAAAAGGAGACCAATAAACCACACTGCAACATTACGCTTGATCATCACTTACACAATAGTTATTTACTGAGCAATAAAACTCAACAACACACATCGAAGCTATCAAAACATGTCAGCAACAATTATAGCAGTTATAACGGTTATTATAACTATTACAGGCGTTACGTTACACGTCTTCGTTACGTTACATAACCTAAATAAATATGTGTGTCAGTGACAAACGTTGTGCCTTGAGCTCATCGTTCGTTCTAATTCGGTTGACATACGAAAGTAAATGTTACAGTCAACTAAGCGTGACTGTAAAAGATTTAGTCAAGTTTTTGAAATATTTGTTCAGTTATATTTAACAAAGGCAGACTTAACTTCTGTAAACAGATCAACAACCTAAATATGTTGATAAGTTGCTTAGATTTTCTAAACAGCAAATATAAAATAAAATGCTTGTAGGTAATGATTAATTATCACGATGAAGAAAAATTTCGTTATAGCTAGACAAAAAGTTGAAATAACTCCATAAAACCAACTGTACTAAAAAACGATCAGCGAGTTTTTAACACAGTGATGATGACTGTACCAAAACCATTAATTTCCTTATAATTATACTCCGTCTCAAATCTATAGAGAACCCGACAAACAAAAACCGTAACAAAAAAAAACCGTCTATCCACGCCAGACTAGTGAGGTAACCGTATCACCAAAAAGCCGCAACATTATATAAACCGTAAACACTGCAGAAAACCGTACATCACCAGACATCGGAAACTATCAACTAAACAAGCCCGAAGATTTGTACCGGTATGTGAAAGTAGCAATCATAACATATTCACGGCACGCGAGAATATGGGACCGGTAGATCACGTAGTGGGCTGACGCAACTAATTATACATAACGCCTCAATAGACGAATCGACCTGGTGGCGATCGACAAAGCGAAGCGAAAGTCCGACGTAATACTTAACGCACGCGATTCTTTTGGACGTCTTCGGCTGGGCAATTGTTTAGGTCTAGGAGAAATCTTTGGAAGACAATGGTCAATTTCTTGGTGAAGAGTGTAAAGAAAAATGTATACGTTGATTGTTTGGGAAAGATATATCTATCTTTCTTTTTCATCATCATCATTTACATCCACATTCTAAGGGCCGATTTCTGAAATGAATATTTGAGGTCAGGAAGGATTTGAGTATTTGTTAAACTTTATTTTAGCCTGAAAACCTGACAAAATTTGTCACTAAAGGGTTTGACACGTTCTTCCTCAAATACTCAATTCACAAATCGGCCCGTCCTTTTGAGAAAACATCCTCCACTCCGTTCAGTCGCCATGACAACAGAAAAACGTCTGAGTCGAGGACGTCCAAAGACCTTATGTAGTAAGAAATACGTATAAGGTCTTTGAGGACGTCACTGCCAATAAATAAGAAGGTATAACTGTCAACTTGTTTGAGGGAGTTTTTGTCGAGTGGATGAAATTACTTAGAATAAGGTTCAAATAGTATATAAGTAAGGCCCAGTTTTTTGTTTTGGTTAGCATATTGAACAGTTGGTTGAGTTAATAACTACGGATAAAAACACTGAACCTAAGTCACATGTAAATAAAAAACAACAAATTCTTCTTTATTTATATGACTAACTACAACCAAAACAAATATTTGTGAAGTAAATTCCTTTTTCATTTCATTACAATCCTAGCAAAATAAATAAAAGAAATGTCAGACAGCGCGCAGCTCTGTACCGTATTTATTTACCAAACAAATTAATATTCAGACAAGCTTTGCAAATCGAACTTCCATTTTAATATAGTTCTTGGTTCAGTTTCGAATGAACATTTCTTGTTATGTAAATATTCGCTGGAAAACAGGACCAAGAAAATGTAAGTACTTAAAGATGACTTTTACAACACTTTTGTTCAATTATGTAGTTTGTTTTATAGAGTAATCATTTTAATTTTGTCATTATCCAGTTAAACAAAAGAGGAATAAAAAGTATAAAATATACTTCTTGCCTTTAGCGTTGACATAAATTGTATAATGTTCCCGAGGACAAGGTAGGTACGCTCAGCGAGGGAGTCAATGCACCCACAACGAAGTTCAGTGCTCCTCCCGAGATATTTTAGTCACGTGCTGAATGTTAAAACTTATATATCGCGTAAATGTATGTGACAGTTGAGGTTTTACTGAACAACTTTTGAATTCACTCCAGAAATATATTTGGAAAATTGAAGTTCTAAAGATGAATCGGGGCCAAGCACTCCGACCATATATTTTCCCCATATTCAACTCGTTGAAAATTTTCGATTCGAAAATATTTGTCATAAATGTTTTGTCACTTAACTTTGTATGGCTGGTTATTATTATCAACTAACGTGTATTAAGAGCGTGTTCGAGAAATGAAGACGTAGAAAAATAGTTTTGATATAATTATTTTCCTGAATTTTTCTCGTTCTGTGCGCGAGAAAAATAACATAAAACAGCCTTGCATTTCTTGTTCGCTCTTAGGACCCACAGTTAATTTATCACCTCTAAGACTTTTTATGTACCCAAGCCCCGTATGACGTAACCAGTGAACTCATTCCGAAAACAAAAAAGCTTTTAGGAACACTGCCTACCTATAATTTGCATCACATAATCCCTTTCGAGTTTGGAAGTCAAATGGACCCTTACAAGGAATATGTGCTCTCAGGCGATCAACCGGAAACTTTGTAAGTTTCTTAGGACTATTTTAGCCTTAAGCGGTACCGACACACCTCGTGTTTTGATATTACTTTGCGGACCCCTCATGGCCTAAAGGCTTAGTTAGACAGCACATACATATACATACAGTTAAGACACCTAAAACACGTGTTTTTACATACATACATAGAAATGCAGTTTACACTGTATTTAAAGACAAGGATAACGAAGGTTTTAATCGTTAACCTGTAGCAACCTAGCCCTTCAAGGTAATAAATGAAGAGATAATCTGCACTTCTCGTCATAAACCGGCAATATAATAGTCATAAGTCACTTATAAGGCGCAAGGCTGTCCTGTAAGTAAGTATATAAAGAAGAAACTAGGTCCAAAGTCGGTCAAGTCGACGGATGCATTCCTGCGCTGCTCTTGACATTCCACCTTGGCTAAATGGCTACATAATACACCAGGCAAAAAAGGAAATATAAGTACCGTGGGTCAAAGAGATTAGTGTGCAGTCAACTTCAAGTTAAATTGATTCAGAATCAGAATCAGAATCAGAAATCATTTATTTGCAAAGAATGTAGGTAACAAAACATAGTTTTGATGGTGTAAAAAAGAAAAACAATTGGATCCAGTACATTCTACCGTATGGCATGCAACATTAAGCACTATAACAATCATAAGCATTGCAAATCTATATTAATCAAAATTGTCAGGTAATCAGTTTCTAATGTAATAATATTCTTAAAAGTCAAATTCAATTAATCAAAAATTGTAAGGTACTCAGTTTCTAATGTCACATTCTTAAAAGTCAAATTCACTGGAAAAATAATAGTCTTAGTATATAAAATTAGAATATAACAAACGTAATAAATTGAAATATTATTGAACAATTTCATATGGTGTTATCATTTAAAAACTCGCTAACAGTGTAATAGCATTTTTCAACTAGAAGTTTCGTTAATTTCTTTTTGAAAAAATGAGATGTATCATTTTTAATGTTATTAGGTATTTTATTGTAAATAACTGGTCCCATATGCATAATATTCTTTCTTAATAAAGCTGTTTTGAAACTACCTGTATGAAGTAGGCCTTTGTATTGGGATCTCAGTAATGCCGGTCTTGAAGAATGATTTATCATTGTTTCAAAAAGATTTAGGTTCTTTTTAACAAATAATGCTACCTCCAGAATATAGAGTGATGGAAAGGTTAATAATTTTAGGGATTTAAACACAGGGATACAGCTGTCTGTTGAATGTATGCCGGTCATTGATCTCAAACAATATTTTTGGGCTCTGAATACCCTTTCTCGTTCACTGCAATTCCCCCAAAATACTACACCGTATCTTAATATAGAGGCAACCAGACCATGGTAAGCTATAATGATGGTGTCAATATTAACTTTTTTCGACAAATTATAGAGAATATAAGCTCCTCTACTTAACTTTTTGCAGACTTCTTCTGCCTGCTGTTTCCAAGATAATTGGCTGTCAATAACTATACCTAAGAATTTAGCAACATTAGTCTTGTCAATATTTTGTCCATTGTATTCAATTTTTAAAGGATCTGGGTGCAAACGTTGAAAGAAGTGCATAATCTTTGTCTTTTTTAAGATTTTAGTAAAGACATGCAGTCTTCCATGTTATGCCTGCCATAAATTACCAACTTGCACTAAAATTATTCTTATCCCTTATTGGGGATGAATTTTCTAAAACTCTTTCTTAGACTTTCGTTATAATAACAAAGACTCTTTCACGCTTCTAGATCCAGTCAGTGGTTTAAGCGAGTTGTTCAATGTCAGTGATTTAATTTAAGATTTTTATAAAATAGAGTTGCGTGTGCTGATTGGCAACATCTTTGTCATCGCTCGCCTGAAGAGTTATCACGCACACTATATCAAAAACATTTCACTGTATCGTGCAAGGTATGTGTGATGTTTACCTGCATACTTAAATTCTTAGCCATATGTACTTTTATTTCTTTAATTTAGGTAATTCTGCGAATTATAACATGGTTTTAAAACAAGAGCTTAACCATACAATTTATTATAATGTTTGAAATGTAAAGCAAATGTCAGATGATCTGCGGGTATAAAAAGTTAACAATGTTGTTTTAAGTTTCAAATTATACCTTTTTGCTGTATCCATAGACGATGAATTACAATCAATTTCTTGAAAAAAAGACTTAAAGTAAAGGGTTTTAAGTAGCAATCTAACCTTTATTTATTTTAGAAAGAGAAAAGGTACTGTTCTAGATTTTATCTCAGATTGATTGATCATTTTCTTTTCAAGCAGTTGTTTGTATTCCATTAATCTTTATCAATTTTTTTTCTTCAAGTTTAAGTAAGACTATCACCGAATTTGAGTTTTTGTTAAAAAATTGAAGTTGAGTATTAGTCAAACTCTATTTTAGCCTGAAAACCAGTCAAAGTTTAGCATAAAAGAATTAAACGTTAACGCCAAATACTCAATTCTAACTACAGATAGTTGTTCCGTATCTGGGTGTCTAGTATATATGAGTTTAATGTTTGTAACGGCACTCACGATACAAGATAAAATTGTTAACAAAAAAAAGCTGAAACTGTCCCTATTATAACTTTAATCCGATCCGAATAAAGCTGTTATCATAATACACTGGTTAGTCATATGCCGTGAAGATGAGATTAAGAAGACTGGCATTAGATTTAGCTTAAGGAGGGATTACAGAGGACTATTGATGTTTAATACTTATCTTAAAATTGTTACTACGATGACATCACTGTTTACAATAGAACTATTAACAAATTGTTTTGCATCCCACTATCAAATGAATATTACCTGTTGTTTTTTGTCAGAGTTAGTAAGCAATGAACATCACTAAATATTTCCATGAAATGTGTTATGTCATCATTATGTATTGATGGTATTGAGATGAGAATCTTTCCAGGAACCAGTTTGTTGGATAACTCATCATACTTTGTATTGATGGACGTTTTTCTTCGTTCGTGTTAACTACGGATTGAATACTGTAAAGGCCAGGGACAGACACATACAAGTCATATTCATCTGTCCCATGGAAATAACCTTGCTCTAAGAGTTCATGGTAGGGTGAAGGAAAAGAAAGAAAAAACATTTATTTGTCACTAGAGCACACAATATAAAAAAATAAAACAAAAAGAAAACTCAATACTATACAACAGTAAAAAAGAGAAAAAACAAATTTAAATATGACATTGTGTGTCCCACGGCTGCGCCAAATAGGACCAGTTCAGCAAAAAGTCCAGCAATTAGTGCCCGACGCTGGTTTTCAACTGGACCTGTAACTGGGGGGTGCTGGTTAAATTTATAGAATGTGACGTTGTCTAGAGCGCCAGTAAGATACATCAGAGCCACTCAAAGCCAGGCAGAGTCTTCAAAACCAGAGTGTCAACCAACCTCCACCTACCTAAAAGTCATAAAGACTTGGCTTATCTGAGTCTTAAAGCTGGACATTGGCTTAATTTATATGACAATACCTACCTAGAAGAAACCGTAGAAGAACTACTGCAATGATACGCCTATTAAGCCTCTCTAAGGTTGTCTGGTAGATATCGCTGTCAGCGATAAGACCGCCTTTGTACCCATAGTATTAAGTTGCTTTAAAAATATGTGTTATTTCTTTTTTTGGTGATATATATAGTATATATAGAGTATATTCTATTCTTCTCATTTAGAAAACAAAGGCCATGACTTACATCATTGATTGATTTATAGGAAAACTCCATCATATATTAAACTCTAAAAGGATTATCTTGCCTTATACACAAGTAAAGCTTACGAAGCAAACGTCCATGGTATAACAAGATGCAGTGATCTTGCATATTCAAGATTGCCTTCATAAGTCATGCGAGGGCACTCCAGAGAAATCTAGACCGAGTTCGTGAGACTGGGGAACGATTGTGCAAAAGACGTAAGCTCTAAGGTTGTAAGTTTTGGATGATGGACTATTTTGCAGATTTAAAGTTTTGACTTCTTACGTCTTTTTACCCGACTTTCGAAGGAGGGTTATGTGTTTATCAGTTTATGTATGTATGTATGTTTATTTGTTCCTATGAGGCGTTCTAGAGACCAAACACGTGAGCTAATTTTGATGATTCATAAGTCAATCGATTCGTCTTAACCTTGCAAGTGTCAGTGGCTACATTAAAATTGGACAATAGAAAAAGGGCGGTATTACAGGCGCCATATCCAGGGGTCCCAATTTCTTTTATTCTCTCATACACATGGCGTGGGGATTCAAAATAAAGGGTTTTAAGAGGTGATTAAATACATCTATCAAAAAAAGGTATTTAAAAAAACCAAATGATTAAAAGACGTAAACAAGAAGAAAATGATGCTGTGCAGTCGGAGGAGACATCTGGTTTTGGTCAGCCAGCTCGCGAATACCAGGCCCCTCAGAAAGTATTGCGAAAAAAAGTTTTTATATATGGGAGACTGGCCAGTTATAATGTTTTTCGAAAATATGATTATTTATAAGTAAAAATAAGTAAGTTCCAATTTCAAAATTTCCCTCCACATTTTTTGCGAGTTAATTCAAAGTATTGTGTCTCACTGAAATATGGATCTGCGCCGGGAACATTTTAGAGCTATGATTTTATACGATTTCAAGTGTCGCCTGAAACCGGATGAATCGTACGATAGACTTCAAATGGCATTCATGGATGAAGGCCCTTCCAAGGCAACCGTGTATCGTTGGTATAACGAATTCAAGCGCGGTCGACCAACTTTGGGGGATGACGAAAGAAGCGGTCGCCCTTTGACGGCTGTTACCGAAGAAAACGTGCTAGCAGTGAAAAATTTAATCCAAGACAATAGGCGAATTACATATCAGGAGATTCAACACATATTGAAGATTGGATCGGGAAGCGTTCACGAGATTCTACACAGCCATCTTCGCGTGAGGAGGATAGTATCACGCTGGGTGCCGCACAACCTCACCGATGCTCAGAAGCAGGCCCGGGTGGAATGGTGCCGTGATATGCTTAACAAATTTGAAGCAGGCTCGTCTCGGCGTGTTTACGACATCGTTACAGGTGATGAGTCCTGGATTTATCAATACGACCCAGAAACCAAGCGCCAGTCGACTGTTTGGGTGTTTCAAAATGAGCCAACGCCTACCAAAGTGAAGCGATCTAGAAGCGGGGGTAAGATTTTGATCGCTAGCTTTTTTAATTTGACTGGCCACTTGGTATCAATTCCCTTACGGGATCAAAGAAGCATTAATGCCGAATGGTATACTACCAAATGTTTGCCAGAAGTTTTCTCTGTTATAAGCAACAAGCGACCAAACACAGGGCTCCGCGGGCTACTGCTCCACCACGACAATGCACCTGCGCACACCGCACTCAAAACGAGGGACTTCCTGGACAGCACGCCAGTCAAACTCCTGGGTCACCCTCCTTACAGCCCTGATCTAGCACCGTGTGACTTCTTTTTATTCCCAAAAATAAAAAATCAGCTCAAAGGGATACAATTTTCGTCGCCGGAAGATGCGCTGGCTGCGTTCGAGCAGGCTGTAAACGAGGTGTCTGCGGCGGACTGGAAAAATTGTTTTGAAAACTGGTTTAGGCGCATGAATCTTTGTATAGAGGCTGGTGGAAAGTACTTTGAAAAGATTTAATAAAAATATATGTACGTATAGAACAATTTTTTTTAGTTTCGCAAAACTTTCTGAGTGTCCCACGTATGTATCGCCCTTGAATGAAGCAAAAAAATACAAAAAAATATATGTTTAAGTGCCTAATCAGTAGCAACAATTTTGACAATTTAAGTTGATTAAATTACAAGTACGAGTATATCATTCTGGAGCTTGTTGGAAATGCGGAGGGTCATCGATTTTAGGTATCAAAATTAGGTATCTTCTATAAACTTTCAAAATTCAGACACTATATTCAGTGAGGTATTAGTTATTACTAAAAAGGAAAGCATAAATAAGGCTTTAGCAATTATTATTTAGTATTGAGCGATCGTTGTTTGTTTATTCGCAATAATTTTCGTCCGTATCGAAAATGTTAATATCTGCCCGGAGTTAAATACAAGATCTATTCTATTCTAAAGCAAATTGTACCAACCTATAAAGTTGTCCTAATTTAGGACAAATATTTTGATACCAAAAGCGGCAACCACAAGTCTGAGAATATAAGATACGAAAATTATGAGCATTTATATCCCAGTAAGAATAGTTAATAACACAAACAGCTTAAATAAAATTGGAATGGACGAAATTAGGGCTGGGTAACCCGACTTAACCTAACGAACCCCTAGGTCGTCTAGGAGTCAAACGTTTGCCGTCACGATTTATAGGGGTTAAAGTTGGAATCACTTTCTCAAAAGATTTATTCAGTTTCGATGTCCATAGAATTCTCTATTACACTTTATTAGAAAGTTTCTTCGTTCTTTCGTTAACTTCTATTATTTTGTAAAGTACGTCTTACTTAGTTCGCAGTGAGAGTAAAATCGCTGTTCGCGTTCGTTGACACTTTAGATTAACTAACACAATATCCACTTTCCACAGATGTTTTAGAATTTAATAACAACGGAGGTACTTAATCAAAAGGCATAAAAAGAGATAACTTTTTTTTATGAAAGCTACGGTATTGGAGTGGATTGTACCGTAACGAAACACGAGAAAAATGTTTCTATTTACGAATTTGGCCGAAAATTGACGAGCATCAGCGACATGTCCCGAGCAGTGCCTGCTTTGCATATCCAAAGGAAGTTAATACTGAGCATAAAGCAAACACTGTAATTATTCGGCCAAACTGTAGTTTATTTGTAGACTGCTATTAGTAAGGAATTTGGAGCAAAGTACTTTGCAGTTTGGGTCACTATTTCACCAACGATTATTCCGATATACCTAATTGGTGTTTAGTAATTTGTTCATTAAGCCTAACACCTTTTATTTTTTATATCAACTGTGATATTATGAGCGTTTCGACTTATTTATAAAAACTTTGTAACCTTAAAATTTGTTTACGCTCTTTACAGATTCTTAATTCAACTTTTCTATGAAGAATTTGAATTAAGAATCTTCTAACCAGTATTTAACTTATCATAAGGTTAATAAGTATTTTTATAAATAAGGCTGTGTGTGTTTATTATAGGCAAATGTTTTAAAAAAAGAACAATGATCGGTTTTTTCGATGACGTAAGTCGAAGGGAATCTTTAGTAACGAGTTTGAAGCAGTGAGAAGGATACAAACTTGGCTTAGGTCTTAAATAAAACAGCGGGAGAAAAGTGCATTCACACCTAAACGTGGGATGACACTTGAACATCGCGACTGGGTTTATACAACTGGTTTGTTTAAGAGTTTGCAAAAAAGGTTGGATCACGAAAATAATTTAACTTTTGGAAGAAGTTATGCAGGGATTCTGAATATTATTTCATATGTATTTAACTTATCAGATCTTAATAAGAGAAGCTCATTTTAATATCATGGTAGGTACTGGTTTCAGAGCCAGTTCATAAATTATCTACATTGTTAGTACTGTAAAACAAGTTATGATCATGTTTACGTTTAAATAAGCTTTTATCCATGACGTGATTATCATGGACAAAAACATTAATACTTCTGATTTACCACTGGTTTCTGCATCGCATGACAAAATTACTGAAAACTAGAGCATCTAATAGGTACTGTTGTACCTGTTGCAACCAAAATCTATCTTGTTTGCATCTAAATTCTGGTAGATTTAGGCATTAAATCAATAATCAAAACCGGTTTCTGGTCTAAAAACGACAGACCCAGATTTAAGCCAACAATTGCAAACAGTAACGAATTGATTTAAATTGTGCAAATCCATCCATCATGTCGGTTGCAATCAATTACGTTAATGTAATTAAAACATTAATTCAATTATTTATCAATTGAACGAAATATACTTTGCTTGCTGTGATTTAGGATCAGGATGCGACAATGTGTTTTTTGTTCATTATCTATAAATCTCGTGTAAAAGTTTCCGCAATAAGTGACAGGCTGAAAAGACTAATTCTCCAACACAAATTAATTCTGATCGATGTTATTTGATTAAAAACGAACGTCCACTTCTATAAATAAGCTCTTATTCTAATTATTTAAAACCGTTGGTGAGTCCATGTTCACTGTTCAGTAAAATACATCAGGGCCTTATTTATAAAAATTCTAGACGCTGTTTAGCGACAAACTAGCAGATTCTTAATTCAAATTGTGAAAATTTGAATTTAGAACTTGTTAGTCAGTTGCTAAACAGTCGTTACTACTGAGATTTTTATGATGTAATGTTTCTGGTCAAAGTTTGCCCGATTAACCAACGATATTAAGATGATTATTATGATTCATCAGCAGACTGATAACATCAGTTAACAAGTTGCTATGCCGACCTTATTTGCTGTGGCAAATCTGATAATGACAGTGTAGTATCTATGAAAGCCATAATTATCTCATCAAATACTTACTAAATAATGTTTCAAACAAAAATCAATTAAAATAATCAGGTTATTGTTATGCTCTCAGGCTATTAGTTAACAATCATGTACTATTACGATGTTAGTAAATCCGTGCGTAACTTTTAGGTCTAAGCACGCAATAGTAATCTTCAAATATTTTCGTTTAATTGATCGTGAAATCTTAGTTTCTTTTAGTTGAATAAACTTTTATTAACTTCGACAACACTGTAATCGTTCAGAAAAAGACGTACACTGCTGTATATGGGTTTCCCACACGCTTCGCCGTATCGAGCATTCCTTTACTTCTCGCATTCAACAGTTCGCAACAACTTTTTAAGCTATTTGGCATCTTGATGGTTAGAGGTCACTGTAACCAATGGACATCTGTAACTGCAAAAGAATCGAACGTTTGTTGTCATTCCTAAAAAAAGCTCAAATGTATCATGTCTTGCCTCCATAAAAACCTTGCCTTAACATAATGTTGCAAAACGACGAACACAAATTTAATCACCAATTAATTGAACGAAAAGTAACTGCAGATAAAATTAAATGTAAATGTACATTGTAAGAGAAATCGCGTGCACCCAGAAGCTTACATTCCCATTCTTTACGCGGGACATTAACATAAATAAACATTTATAACTAGCGAGCCAGCAAAACGGCGCTCACATTAACGCTTGCTGCATTCAATGAACGCGTTGTTCCCATATTGTGTTCAGGCACTCTCTGATCTTCATGTGCACCTAGTACCTAAGTGATTTTTGTTGGGTATATAGGGTTTTGGGTCAAAATCAAAATTTCTTTATTCAATTAGGCGACTAAGCGACACTTTTGACTGACTAAAATTTAAATTTGAAGTTTATAATAATGGATTCTACCGTCCATTCGGAAAAGTAGTTTGTTATGAAGAAGAACGGAAAAGAAACTCCACAGTTACTCTTTTAAAAAAGGTTTTTTACAAGTATTTGGTTACATCATTCTTACTGGCAAAATACCTACTTATATGTGAGAACGATATAAAAAGACGTGCACGTAAAAGCGTCTAGAGTAAAGCACACAATAAAAAAATACAACAAATAGGTAATTTAAAACAGGCCTAGGCTAAGTTATGAATCCCAACTGATGGTGCCCGTTCACGAACATGACACAGGGATCGGCACCACTCAGCTCAACCATCATGAAGGGAACTGAATGATCCAACACATGTCAGTTCATTTGTATACCTACATTGCCAATTGCCTGAAATTTATTTATTTAAATTGTAATTTATAACTAGCGAGCCTGCAAAGTGGCGCTCACATTAACGCTGGGTGCATTCAATGAACGCGTTGTTCCCAGTTTCCCGCACGATTTGTGCGCTCTGACTTTCATATGCTCCTGGTACCCAAGTGACTTTGTTTGTCACGTTCTGAAGTACGGTGATTTAAATTAAGTCTATCTCAGTACTCTCCAAGACTTTACACAAGTTACGCAACAAATATTCGAGAAAGGGCTCGCAAATTATATGGATATCATTTGTTATGAAAGTTATGAGAAACAATCAAGGGGATACCATTATTATAGCTCGCGTTCATAGTAGTATATTATTGCAAGCTTTCTTCTTCAACTAGTCATTAATGGTAGTTGCCTCAGGGCCTAGATTATTAACACCAGGCACTTATAAATTGGTGTTACATAGAGAAAAGTGGATTATTACTATTTACACGGACTCTTTAGCAACAAAACGTGTTCATTCAGAAGTTTCAAAAAAAGAACATACTACGAAAGCCAAATAAAACAAATAAAAAAACGCAATCTCGTAACACTGTATTCAATACAAAATCGCGCACCACTAACTCGCTCAATGTACTTCATGCCCATTTAACGCAAATATGTTCGTGGGTCGTAGGCTCACTTATCTTGCAACATTGTGTAAGAATAGTACACTCGTACCATTTTTACGTGAACATTGCATGAACGTAAAAATTATGCAAAAGCAGTTTTAAGTTAGTCTCGCTTGAATTACGATTAAGATGTAAATAAAGATAATGTGCTTAGAGCCTAACTTTCGTGTCTAGTGTTAACTGGTTTTGGAGCTAAAAATACGCAATTAAAGAAATAAAAACACGGTTTATCTTGTAAATGTTTCATTTACACGCTTATTTGGGTAAACAACTATTTTTGCACAATTAATGTTCACCACATTTCGCAAAGAATCTAGTTTATCTTTATCTTATTATTAAACGCTTGCTCTGAAGACCGCTTGAACATCAGCTTGAGCCGTCTCAAAATTATAATTTAAATTAAAAACTGCCAAACTAATTTAGGCTAAATTGAGTGGCGGTGAAGCCATCTTGATATCCTAGTAACGAAGCGACTAATTGGAAATTTACATGGAGCCAACGATTTAGTAGAACGTTCAACCTGCCCTTGCATTTTGTGATTTTAATCAGCCCCCTAGCCAAAATTACAGACTTTTTGTACCGAATCTTTTTCTACAATCGTTAACGCCTTCTATTTGTATGGTCTGACCACGTGACTTAACGTTCAGATGTGTCATTCCCATACATTGATTCGTTTTCTACTAGCGTTATCGATCGTAGATTGTCAACTTGACTACAGGTGCAGTATACTTATACGTCGTAAAATCATAAATTAGTTTGGTGTTGCGGTAGTTCTAAGGAGGAGCTCGTAGCTAAATAATAACAGCCGCACGGGTCGATCATCAAGGTTAAGCAACGCTGGACGAGGTCGGTCCGTGGATGGGTGACCATTTTCAACATAGCGAGTTTCCTCCTTGCTTCGGAAAGCACGCTAAGCCGTTGGTCCCGGCTGTCATTTGAAGATCTTTGACAGTCGTTACGAGTAGTCAGCTTGAGATCTGGCACCAGTCTAGCCAAGGGGTATCGTGTTACCCAGTTACTGGGTTGTGGAGGTCAGATAGGCAGTCGCTCCATGTAAAACACTGGTACTCAGCTGAACCAATATAGTTGGGAAAAGGCTAGGCAGATTGATTTTTGCGGTAGATCTAAATAATGTTTCAGCCTTAGACATTCAACACGTTAATTAAGAGGCAATTTTTGGTCCATATTAGTAGATTTAATAAATTGAATTTTACGACCCACTGCATGATGACGATTAATGAAGAAATCACCATAAAAGTTATGTCCACATAAAAATCATTAAAACCCACAAATATTAACCTAATATAACATCAATCAATGATTTCATATATCTCTATTATCACTGTAATTAACATTTATTTACACAACAGGCCACAATAATTGACCCTCGTCATATTCGTTCACTAAATTAACTCAGTGCCTACATATGACGTGTTATCTAATAACAAATCGTAACTCTGTCTATAAATATACATCTTCACGAATAACGTGACTCATCAATATCGTTTAGCGTCGAATTTATATTTAAAATGGACATAAGCATGAAATCATATTAGGCATAAATTAATTTAATCAAATTATGGGGTTATATGCATATTTCGATTTTATTTTCATGGTGGTATTGGAAAACTGTAAACACTTAAATACTACACAGGAATCAGCTATGATATATTCTCGTAATCTTTGCAAAGGACAATGACAGGACTACACATAAGCCCAGCATCATTATCAGCATACATCATTGACGGTCAAAAATCGGGCGTCACTGCTGTATACAACTTGTCATTTCCTATATCTACATCAGACCTGAAGGAATTCGTCGTGCGCCTACTTTTCTCAAGCAACAAAAAAGTTAAGAGTAAGCCTTGAATAGCTCTTCCCCGCGACATCGTCCGACCGCATTTCTTTTATTTTTGAAGTTCCTCATTAAAAGGCTGCACTTTTTAGTCTGGACACAGCCAGTGAAAGTTTCTCATCTCGACGTCGGAGAAATAATCCGGTGGCAGAAAATTGGCTACGTTTTCCATTAGTACCTAGATACTCTATTTAAATAAATAGTTTTTTTTTTTAAAAGCTATTTCGATATATGGTTTTTCATTCAGCCAAATATTTTTTTATATACAAAAAGACCTACATTTTTCAATCAGCTTATTCCTTACATTCAAACATTTAAATAATCGATATTTTTGTTTATTTCTTACCCAATATGCGCATATTATTTTATAGCTAGTAAAAAAAAAACATTAAAAAGCGCTCATATATAATGCACAAAAACTTTAAAGGTGAAATACCTCGATACGACTTCTTCATTTGAAATATGCTGATAGAACATCGAAAAAATTTGAATATCCATACCTGTCTTAAATCATTGCACTCCATTGTTACATAATTTGATTAAATATTCATATTAATCAAATTCTGAACATTAAATTAATCTTACAATACCGATATTCAAATCATGTAAACGATAAATCAAACAGTTTATATTCTATTGATGCGAATAACGTAACTTGAGGTCTTTGACCGAGCATGGACATTAAAATTAAATAAATTAAAAGGCATAAAAGGAGGAAAATCGACGTGCAAACTAAGGAGACTTGAAGGTTGCAGCCATAATATGACTCCCTTCAATTAATATGACTAAAGTCAACAAAATCACGTTTTTTGATAAATAAAATAGTCCTTGATGCAACGGGAGTTTTCACATAATTTGTTTTTAATTAACAGGGTTTTTTGTTACATTTATAGACAAATTAATTAAAGATCAACAATTCTTCTTTTTTACTTAAGCTCTCTTCGGGACTGCCGACAAAAGACTTTTGGAAAAACTGAGTTTTTGTTAATTAAAACGTAAACACAGTTATTCCAGCACACGTCACATTAGCATATTGATGACGCTGTGACATAAGAACAGAGCTGACGCGAACCCGAAGTTTTTCTCCCACCAGAAATCTAAATCGACTCAACAAAGAAGTTTTAACTTCAAAAAGGTTTGTCCAACGCAGATACTATGTAGTTGCAAAGCTACAAGGTTTTCCTGAAAACAAACCATCAATCGCGACGTATTCCAACTTTTTAGATCACTAACAAAAACTCTAACAGACAACACATTCCTTCCAATACACCTCTAACAAGGCGTTCACACTATCGATTATTACATAATGACAGGATACGATAAAGAATTCTAACAGCGCATTTATACAAACACTAACAGTAACTAGTCCCTCAGTAGTCGCCATCAATATCAATATAATTATAATAATACCCACCTGTTACTGTAATACTGGACAAAGGCCTCTTCTGATACAGAGAAGGCTCTAGCAATAATCAACAAGCGTGTTGGCTATTTCAAACTTAAATTATCTATAAGTCCAGGTTTCCTCACGATGTTTTCCATCACGGTTATCAGCGCTGACCAACATATAAAAGAAAAAAAAAGTCACGTTGGTACTTACCCCGATTAAGTACATTCAAATAAATAAATATATGCATACGCTTACTAGTCCCTCAACTGTCGCCATCAATATCAATAGGCAATTGCAAATCTGCGCAACTGAACAGGTTTTGTGCAGAAGGATTTATTCTATACAGAATCTATGTCATGATCAAGGTGCAAAACAAGTTTGTTAGTCATCGTACTATGTTTACTTATAAACGTCAATGACCTACAAAAATGTAAGTGAGATGAGAGATGATTGATAAAAAGCCATTAAGTTTTGTTAGTGTTGCTTTCAAAACTACCGTCCATTCGCAAATATAAATATTTATGTAGTTTTCCGTTATAGAACTGCGTAGTTAACAATATACAGACCTACCGAATTTTTATATTTATTTTGTACAATTAAATGCAACATCACGTTTCCAATATTAACACAAAAACTTTTTCAACGCCTGTAGTAAAGTATTTTATTTTTATTGCTTTTTGCAATGCATTTCACATTTCTATGAAAAGGAAATATTTACGAAGATAACATCGACTAAATCATTCTCAATCCTTTATTTTCTCTTTAGCGGAGCTTCATCTAAAATACAAAAGGCATATTCGAGAACCGACTATTGGAATAACTTACAAATTGCGTCCAATTTGTACAGCGGATAACACAAAATAATGGCGAGTCGATAGTCGTCGATACCTAGTAAAGTTCGAGACTTAATCTCGGCTCGAGATTACTGGGAGCCAGCGGGCTATCTAGTACACACGGTGAAACAGCCAGGCATGCAGCCAACTTTAGGTATAATACAGTTATTTTACCAGTTCTTGTTTACGCCTTTCTTGTGCATAACGTGTTTCGCATGCAATATTATCAATGATACCTATCGGCCAAATAGTGCATAGCTTTCTGGTATGATATGCACTAGCATAGCAGGACATTAAGCACAATAGTATTCTTAAATGCTTCATGCGTGACATTAGCAAATAGGCAAAAAAAAAAACGTTTGTAGGTTACATTATCACCTATTCAACTTCAAAGTGATGATACAGTTTTTTGACTTCTCGCAAGATAACCTACGGTTTTGGTCTGCTTAACCGGTATTTCCTGTGTCGCCTAAGGCTCACTTGCGTCAACCTGGGTTACCTTACTAACTCTGAGTTAGTAAGGTAACCCGGCCAATTATGTACGACGTATTTGTTATGTAACCTCTAGTTGGCAACTAACTCTGAGTTACATTTTTGGTGACAGGCCTTAATAAAATTAAAGCCGAAGACAAAGCGACTCAACGTTATCGGATTTTATAGTTGCTCGTGGTTACCCTGCACACTAAACTCTTTCGCCATGTGTACCCAGACTACATAGTCTGTCCATTCCGTTACTTAACAAGTTCGACGGTTCGACCTGAACCATGCAGTTTTATACAGCTAGAACAAAATGAGGCAGAAGCACCTTCACTATAACTTTTAAATTTGATGAACAGCAACTTTAATACTTTGATATTGTGAGAATATTTTTCACTCGATGCACTTTATTCTGTAGTGGAAGTTTATGAGATCGCGTGCTCTGAGAAGATATTTTGTTTCGTTTAAACCGATTATAGTTTAATTGAATGGATACTATTAACCCAGTTTTGTCACTATGAAGCTTGGTCAGTGTGTTTTGCGACGAATGGTTTCTAACTTTTATAAAGTAATTCACACTATTATTTGTCAAAAAGCCGTGGCACTTTTGAGGAAATCGGTACATTACAATTCGACAACGATGTGGACGATTTTTCGACGCCACATTTTAGTTTATTTTTAGGTTTAGTTAGTATTTAAGTCGTATGGTTTTTTTTTGCAAGCAAGGCTATGTTTATGAACTATTTGCCAAATTATAGAGTATTTTACTACTGTTGTTTTATCGGATAAATAACACAGTAGATGAAAACTTCAAATTACAATATTTAATAGCTCTGAAACTATTTACAAAAATACAAAGGGACGAAGCAATTTCAAACTTCGTATCAACTTTGAAATAATAACTTGAAGGAATGTAACATACGATTTCTTATGAATACAAATAGAGTAATTCATACCCGTCCCTAGTGCAATGCTGTATTTCTGAGTGTAATATTTTCAACATTCGCCATCTGTGTTCATATGACATGTTATCATGAAGTTTGATTGTTTGTCTAGCTATATACAATCTTTATTTGGTATTTTGATATATTGATTGCCGACATTACAAAGACATATGCAGTTACATTTTAATCGTTATAATCCCGTGGAGAGTCGATCCGGTACATGAACCAGTACCGATTTGTAAAGATAAAATCAAGAAGTAATAAAAACACTAAAATGTGCAAAAATAACTTTCGTTACAGAAGTTGGTATTACAAAATGATAAAACAAGAGGTACCAAAGACGCCGACTGCCGAAACAAAAGTTATTTTTGCACTTTTTAGTGTTTTTATTATACTTTAATTTTATCTTTACTAATCGATACTGTTTCATGCATCGGATCGACCTTGCACGGGATTAAAATGACCATCTGTAACGGTATATTCCAGTTCCTTGTATTTAAATAGTAAATCACATCGAAGTTATATAGCTTGTTAAAATAAACGAATGTCATGTTAGGTGTAGGTACTACCAGATTGGACTCAATTAATTATTTATTGGCCTTACAATAAACACCTTGTTTTGCCAGGAGCTAGCCTTATCAATCGAACACAATGTTTCGCCAAGAGTTAACAAAACTGTTCTATTTCTGTCGTGTTTTAGATATAACTTTAAAAGTAATCACTACCACTACATATTAAAAAAGAAAGTCCTCCGCCGCGTTTGTACGCGATAATCTTAAAAACTACTGAACGGATTTTCATGCGGTTTTTACCAATAGAAAGAGTGAAAAATGAGAAATGTTTTTGTCTATAATATGTCATTGACGAAGCCGGCGCGGGTCTCTAGTTCTATACTGAATCGTTTTTTACACAACACAAACACTATCTCAAGCGTCGTTTAAACGTCTAAAAATGCAAGGGTTTATCATTAATTATCTTAAATCAACGGTTATCAAGCGGTAAGTAGAGAGCAGTGGTGGTGCAGTGGTATCGGCCGCGACTTACAAGTTGTAGGTCGTAGGTTCGAGCCCAGGCAGGCGCTTTACTTTGTGTAAATTATTTCATCACCACTGCTCTCAAAACGGTGAAGAAAAACATCGTGAGGAAACCGGCATGTCCTAGAACCAAAAATTCGAAGACATGTGACATACACCAACCCACACTGGGCCCGCGTGGTGGATTACGGCCCATTTCCTCTCACAGAGAGGAGGCCTGTGTCCCAGCAGTGGGAAAATTAATAGGTTGATGATGTGTGATGTGAAGTAGTAGAGTAAGAGAGGGTAAAAGTTTTCATTCAATAATATGATTTCGAATGAAGAACTAAGAACTTAATTACTATGACGGCACGACCGTACCCGAATACTGGACTAAATAAACAATTTAACATAAAAAAAAAACTATATTTACCATCGACACGCTAAGAAGAAACACCCGCATCGCATTTAAAATCACAATGCTCTCAAGAAGATTATGAATGCGGTGAATTACAAGCACGCTTGCGCACGCGACGCCACTCGTCCAGTTCCGTCAGTTCCGGACTCTGCGACTTTCCAGTGAAAGCGACAAACTCTTCACGGAGCACGCCTTTAGGGAATTTATCTGATGCTCGTCTGTATTGTTGATTGCGATTTTAATCTTCGTTTTTTTGCATAATTTTGACGTTATATCGATTTTGCATGTACTGTTGTATTTTTTACACAAATCACTTGAGCACTAATGTACAAAGAATTAATGTTGTATCTGTTAATAAGACCCTAGAAAGATACTAGCACTTAGGTACAGGTCGAATTGAGTACCTCCTTCTTTTAACGCAGTCGATTGAAAGTCATATCAATACAAATACATATCTCTTATTTTTAAGAAGTTAACCTATCTAATATACACCAAAGAAGTATTTATGGAGGAAGTCTAACAATGTTTGCTGCAAAGGTTAGTCTGTTGATAGTAGGTAGCGTGCAGTAAAAATATCTAGTCTTCAAAACAAAATACCTTCAAGAAACCCACTGAACATATCCAAAGCATCTTCTCCGCTACATAAAAGTTGAGCGGTATTTATGATATCAAACAAATTGTTTGGAAACATATTCGATACAATCAAGGAGCAACGGACTCGACTCTCACTGAATTTATATTCAATGCAAGTAATATGTTGTATAACAGTGCAACTCGCTCACATGTGGTATGAGGAAAATGAAAGAGTTTTAAATATCACCTGCACGTTTCAAATTATAAAATTATTTTAAATCTCACATTACTCTTCTTCCTCATGAGTGGAAGGGATGCCCTAGAAGAACATACACAGATCTTAATGGTAATGTTCCTCAGTAAGACCGCAGGTGCAGTACTCATACCAGGGGCACATAAGTGACTAGATGTATTAACGTATACGATACAAAAGAAGTATGTAAGCATTGTAACAGGTGGCGTTCTTTCTAGGTAGACAGAATGCTACCAGGGGCTCCAGACATGTGGCATTCGATGTCAGCGAAGGCGATAATCGAAATATATAGGATTGATAATGTGATGTTTCGCTAACGCTTCTTAATCCCATACAACTTTGCCTTTTTACTGGACTGCCGAAGGAGGGTAATGTGTTTATCAGTCTATGTATGTATGTATTTATGTATGTTTTTTCCTATATGGCGTTCTAGAGACCAAATGCGTTGCACGATTTTGATGATTCTTACGTCAATCGTTTCGTCTTAACCTTGCGAGTGTTTATGGCTACATTAAAATTGAAAATAAAAAAATGGCGGCGTTTGGCCGCCATTTTTTGGTGGGGGAAATTAAAACATCGTGTGGGGTATCAAAATAAAGGGTTTGAAAGAGGTGATTTCAAAAATATAAAACACGTGTATGTTTAAATGTACCAAATTCGAAAAAAAAATAACTAACAAGTTGTAAATAAAAAAAGTTAATTTAGTTAATTATTTCTATGTTAGTTATTTCTCCTTGTTTACATCTTTTTAGTTCGCTTTGTAAGCAGTGGGTTTTTCAGATTTTTTAATTAACTTTTTTGACAGTCGCAACCGCCACGCTTTCGATGATAGAATCTCACTTGACAAGGGCATCAGGTATAAGGTAGAGTTAGCTACCTCTGTTTAACTCTATGAATCACTGTTCATTCTCTTATGTCCGACCTGTAGCAATGGGTATATACTTATTTATTAAATACTTTATTGTACACTACAAAAATACATACAGGACAAACGTTCACAAGGACAAGTGTACAATGGGCGGTCTTATCGCACTAGGCAATCTCTTACAGACAACCTTTGGATGGACTGAATGATAAGAGAAGAATTTAGGGCTGCCAGTGTACAAAATAATATTACTTAGACTTAATAACATACAATAGATACATACAATATTACATAATATACTAATACATATCAAATATAAAACAGAGAAAAAAGAAGAATAAAAAATACAGTAAAAGGTAATGCTCCTTCACCATTTTCTTGAAACACATACAGTAGCAAAACAAGATAAGTAGTTCATCAGTTGAACTGTGCAGAGTTCCAATTATGCATTTACATTGTTGCATTTTCTCGTGAAAACTCTTTCAAAGCATACTCTAATAAGAATTCCAACATTGAATGAAACTGAAACAATTGAAATAAATTCAATACTTTACAAAGTAGTGAAGGTGCCAACTGGTTCTTTCATTCAGTGATCTAACTATAGAAATGTATACTGGCATAAAATACTTTCCAACACGTTTATTGCTCAGTACAATGTAGGTAAAATTCAAAGAAGTAGTATATCTTACCACTCCATCAATACCTAGATCTATGAGCAAATACCATAACGAACGACCATGTTCAATACGCAACCACAATACATATTATGTGATGTGCAACTTACACACGATCAATTAAATTTACTGTCTGACTTATTTAACATAACATGACGCCACTATTATCTAAAGGTTTAAGTAAAAGTGGACGTTTAGTGTGGGTACACTAAACGTCCACTTTTACTGGGTACATTTATCCAGTTCCCACATAGTCAAAGTCATAAGTATTTATTTCAACTAGGCCACTAAGCGGCACTTTTTAAACTCAAAATTAAATTTTACAACTAATAATAATCGATTCTACCGTCCATTCGGAAAAGTAGCTTGTTATGGAGAAGAACGGAAAAGAAACTCCACACCTAATCTTTAAAAAAAAAAAAAATTTACAATGTTTACAATGTTTACAATGTTTACATAACTGCATACATTAACAAATTCATATATCTGAGGACAATGCACCCAGAATAGCACTGCATACTATACTACGTATATGTATAAACTATTAAAAGCAAACAGGTAAATTCATTAATTTGATAAATAGGAACATGGTTCTCATAAACTTAAAAATATTGCAAACATAGGTAAAAAACCTAATTCAACAACAACGAGACAGTGTGTGAGTCAATATCTTTAACAAAAAAAATGGAACACAAAAACTATGAATAGATACATAAATTAACAAATTTGATTTTGTCTACACTAAACTAACTATAATAGGGTGTGAGCCTATTGCCATCAACCGGGCACAAAAAAACTAGATAGAAAAGCCCAATATCACTTGGCCGATCCGAGAATCGAACCCAGATCCTCGAGCTCAGGTGTAGCGTTTGCTTTACTAAACCAACGAGCCAGTCTGACTTATTTGTTCAAGATAAAACTACCCACAACAGTTTACACAACAACACCGGTCTGTTTACAATTTAAACTATCGTTAGTTGTAAATAAAGTTGTTTTTTTTGAAAACACAAAGGTGCACTGCACTTTTGTAGCTGTTGTATTTTACAAGTTAATAAATATATAGATCGTAGCGGCAATAGCCAAGGCGTCAGAATGGCGGTCGTGAATCGTGATTTCATGTGAACTCTCTCTTATAATTCAAGCTAGAGAGTAATTACTAAAATATTTCTGATAGGTTAATACACCAATGACTTCTTAATTGTCTATCTATCCAATAAATCTTCAGACGAACATCCAGAGAAATGTGGTTTGGAATCACAAGAATATTTCTGATCATGACCAAATAAAAACAGTTTGCACTTGACTAACCCCCGATTTGAAGTTGAGTTTTTAAGGTTCCGTAGCCGAATGGCAAAAACGGAACCCTTATAGATTCGTCATGTCTGTCTGCCTGTCTGTCTGTCTGTCCGTCCGTATGTCACAGCCACTTTTTTTCGAAACTATAAGAACTGTGCTGGTGAAACTTGGTGAGTAGATGTACCAGGCCCCTCAGAAAGTATTGCGAAAAAAAGTTTTTATATATGGGAGACTGGCCAGTTATAATGTTTTTCGAAAATATGATTATTTATAAGTAAAAATAAGTAAGTTCCAATTTCAAAATTTCCCTCCACATTTTTTGCGAGTTAATTCAAAGTATTGTGTCTCACTGAAATATGGATCTGCGCCGGGAACATTTTAGAGCTATGATTTTATACGATTTCAAGTGTCGCCTGTAACCGGATGAATCGTACGATAGACTTCAAATGGCATTCATGGATGAAGGCCCTTCCAAGGCAACCGTGTATCGTTGGTATAACGAATTCAAGCGCGGTCGACCAACTTTGGGGGATGACGAAAGAAGCGGTCGCCCTTTGACGGCTGTTACCGAAGAAAACGTGCTAGCAGTGAAAAATTTAATCCAAGACAATAGGCGAATTACATATCAGGAGATTCAACACATATTGAAGATTGGATCGGGAAGCGTTCACGAGATTCTACACAGCCATCTTCGCGTGAGGAGGATAGTATCACGCTGGGTGCCGCACAACCTCACCGATGCTCAGAAGCAGGCCCGGGTGGAATGGTGCCGTGATAGGTATGCTTAACAAATTTGAAGCAGGCTCGTCTCGGCGTGTTTACGACATCGTTACAGGTGATGAGTCCTGGATTTATCAATACGACCCAGAAACCAAGCGCCAGTCGACTGTTTGGGTGTTTCAAAATGAGCCAACGCCTACCAAAGTGAAGCGATCTAGAAGCGGGGGTAAGATTTTGATCGCTAGCTTTTTTAATTTGACTGGCCACTTGGTATCAATTCCCTTACGGGATCAAAGAAGCATTAATGCCGAATGGTATACTACCAAATGTTTGCCAGAAGTTTTCTCTGTTATAAGCAACAAGCGACCAAACACAGGGCTCCGCGGGCTACTGCTCCACCACGACAATGCACCTGCGCACACCGCACTCAAAACGAGGGACTTCCTGGACAGCACGCCAGTCAAACTCCTGGGTCACCCTCCTTACAGCCCTGATCTAGCACCGTGTGACTTCTTTTTATTCCCAAAAATAAAAAATCAGCTCAAAGGGATACAATTTTCGTCGCCGGAAGATGCGCTGGCTGCGTTCGAGCAGGCTGTAAACGAGGTGTCTGCGGCGGACTGGAAAAAGTGTTTTGAAAACTGGTTTAGGCGCATGAATCTTTGTATAGAGGCTGGTGGAAAGTACTTTGAAAAGATTTAATAAAAATATATGTACGTATAGAACAATTTTTTTTAGTTTCGCAAAACTTTCTGAGTGTCCCACGTATTCTGTGAATCGCATTAAGATTTTCACACAAAAATAAAAATAAAACAATAAATTTTGGGGGTTCCCATACTTGAAACTAAAACTAAAAATATTTTTTTCCATCAAACCTATACGTGTGGGGTATTTATGGATAGGTCTTCAAAAATGATATAGAGGTTTCTAATATATTTTTTTTCTAAACTGAATAGTTTGCGCGAGAGACTCTTCCAAAGTGGTAAAATGTGTGTCCCCCCCCTGTAACTTCTAAAATAAGAGCATGATAAAACTAAAGCTAAAGCTAAAGCTATTCTGGGTGCATCGTCCTCACATATATTAATGTATGTACGTATGTTAATATTGTAAAACACCAATTTTTTTTTTTTAAAAGAGTAAGTATGGAGTTTCTTGTGCGTTCTTCTCCATATCAATCTACTTTCCGAATGCACGGTAGAATCATTTTTTTTTTTTTTTTTTTTTTTTTTTATCTGTTTTTTTTTTATCTGTTTTTTTTTTTTTTTTTTTTTTTTTATTACTTTTAAATTTATTTTTTATTACTTTTAATTTTTAATTTTAATTTATGTGACGTTCAAAAGTGCCGTTTATTGGCCTAATTGAATAAATATATTTGACTTTGACTTTGACTTTGACTTTGACTTTGAAACAAAAAAATTATGTACATTACTATGTAAACTGCCAGCGAAAATTGGTTTAAACGAGATCTAGTCAGGAGTTTTTTTTTAATACCTACGTCATAAATCGTAAACCGCAATTTACCAAGTACGGAACCCTTATTGCGCGAGTCCGACTCGCACTTGGCCGGTTATTTAAATGTCAATCAAACTCTTCTTTAACCTAAACGCGTTTTCACCACCAAATACTCAAATCAAAAACTAACCCAGATTATCTTAAACACCACTCACGCTTACCTCCATTCTTCAAACCAAAACAAGCGTGAAAATACTCAACAATATTCTCGACCGTTCACTACTCCATCTAATACAGCATATTTCATCCGAACTCCAAGTGATTATCTCGAATGGTTGCACTGTAAGTACTGTAAGGAAGCAAGGAGTCTCGAATGTTGCGCCGTCCGATGTCCGGCCGCCACTCCCGAAGTACGGTAATTATAGACCAGCTGCTTGGCACGTCACGTCGTACTAACTGTACTAGTGAACTAAATATTACTTTGGACTTAGAACTGGGTTGTTTTGGCTAGGTTTTCTTGTAATAAAAGGCTGTTGTTTTTTACTGAACAGCGTGTCGTTACTGCGGTGTATGGTCAACACACTTGAGCTACGAAAACAATCGAGCTTAGTACTGCAAAGCAAAGTTTTTTTTGTGATCGGATGGAAACCTTCAATAGGTGCCTTGACTTTTGAGGAAAAGACCAGTGAGTATAGGATTTTTACCTCACTAATTACCCAGCCATCACCACCAGCACGTAGAATGGGACTGTGGCTTCTTAAAAGTCTACCCTGGGACCCCTCCGTGAAAAACCTGTTTGGGCACATCCCTGGGAAAACAAAGATCCTGCAATATCAAATTACCATGTGCAGTTTACTGTACGGTCGAAGAATTTTAATTGAACAACAGTCTCATAGTTGTTTTTCCTTCATAAGCAATTACATGTAAAATGTAGTAAACGTAATACGAGCCACACCATACCTGCCTATCTTCATTGCATCTCCGATTAACAGTGCAAACAAAGGACAATTGTTGTAAATTGTCGCGCACAGAAATAGTACATTACAGCAGAATCCAGTAAGTAAGCCTTCCTGGCCGAGTATGAGTTAACCGGACCGAACCGCAGGTGAGGTCCGGTTATATACGAGGCCAGGATGGCTTTCTTACTGGTTGAGGTTTGTATAATGCTTTTCTCAAAAATGAAAGAAAGTTTAACAACAAATTCGTTTAATTAATATTGAAGGTTACATTCATATTAGGGCAATTACTGATAGATATTGTGATCGATTTACCGGGGGCATTTATATTTGTTTGTTGTACATCTTGATTAACGGACTCTTTAATCCAACATGATTTATAAACTGAAATGACTAAATACAAACATAAAATCCCACACTATACTTCTACAACATTACTAAGTACAAAACGCAACGTGCATACTTTTTCTGCGTCGCGTTATGTGTCACAGACCCATAAAAAAAAAAAAAAAAAAAGTGTCACAGACAATAAAATGGATGTTTAAGGCTCCAAAATATATTATGTATCTCATAAAATGTCATACCAAAAAGAGATAGATATATATTTGGAGCCTCCCTCTAACCATGTTATAATGGCTAAACTCTAATCTGTGTCTGGTACTATGTTTTTTTTTTCTAAGCAGATCTAAAGAGGATGACCTAAACCGTGCGAAGCCATAAAAAAAAAAAGGGATGAAGGATGACCAAGTGTCCAGTAAGTAAATTACATACTTACTTACTGGACAGTAGGAGATTCCAAATTTAAAATCTCGCTTCTTACCGGACAGTTGTGAATAGTCTCCGGTAGAGTTCACTTTCTGGATACTTTTTAGAGATGTTATGTCAACATTACATACCATTTTTGAGAAAACTTATTTACATCCGTATCTTAAGTCCCGATCGAAACAAAAAGCAAGTTTGGAACGTCGCGAGACTCCCAGTGCGTCGTGAGACTTAATCAGCCGCTTTCAAAGTGCACTCGACGTCCGTGCGAGCTCTTAGCTGGATGTTTCTGCCTCGTAACCAACTTGATTAAAACTGGCAGCCGGGACGAAGCAAACTGGCCACTTATTTCAACAAACCACCCCTTTTAGCAGCTGCAACACGTCTATTAAGTTTCTTTTTCGTATTAGCCATGTTTGGAACGGTATTTTATTTTTTTAGTTTGCCAATGTTTACCCTGAGAGTCCTTTAAACCCACTCATAAGCATTTGGTCTTTCACAGTTTCTACCAGTTCTAAGTGGTGACATTTGAATGGGAAAATGGTTAAAATAATGGCACTACTTTCAATTGATTTTAACGCAATGCAGCATTTAAGTGGGCAATTCTCTCGCCCACTGTTAAATGTCCCGCAGCAAATAATTTTTCATTGCCTATTATTGCGAATTATTATTCTACTTCAAAATAGCGCATACTTAACTATTAACATACTTTACAGGTACCGCTTACTCATAAAATATTGTTGAAAATAAAATAAAATTGTTAATATTCATTGCATAACTAAAGCTTTTCAATATTCATTGAAACATTATTTCCAATCAAAAAGTCTAAGAGTCGATATGCGGTTCTGCATATTTTTAATTATGCTATAAATAAAAAATAGGAAAGTTGAAATAATTGATTCAGGATATTATTTGCGATAGACTAGTTCAGGAGCCGACGTATTTTTTTGTCATGTCACTCACAAAATCATCGACGATACATTTGGTTTATGAAAGCAGAAGTAATTGCTTTAAGATCATACGTTTAGACGGTAGTAATTTATCACTCTTAATACAACAGATTGACGATGTTATGACTGCCATAAACATGGTATAAATATCCAATCAATCATTGCTACTAGGCTACCACTCTCACTTTTTAATGTTAACTATATAATAGAAATTAATAGGCACATGTCGTTTAGTATAATAAAAAACTAATATTATTTTACTGTTATGCTTAATCTGTTCCCAATTAAACACTTTATTCAACGATTAATATTTTGCATAATAATATATGAATACTCGCAGCATGTTTAGAATCTATAAATATTTTAATTTAAATATATCTTTTTATCATAATTACAAAGGCATATTGCTTAAAGTTTAAGTAAAAATTACATGATTGTAATTAACAACAATATATAATATTAGGCATTAAAATATAAATCAACTTTCAGACAGCACAGTAAATTTTTATCTGCTGACATAATTCATTTGCTTTTTATAACAAGATATAATTATTTTTATAAATGAGGAAAATCAAGTATTTCTTACTATAATACCGTGACTAATTCAAACTATAAGCTGTTGCCAAGTTAATGACACAAAAACAAATAACAAGTGCATTTACTTTATTGCCACATAACAATTTTCCTCTACAAAAACATATCTCAGATTATCCTTTGTAATTCCTTGACCTAAATCTTTAATATAATGTCCTTTGTATAGGTGATGTAAGTAGCGTTTATAAACGCAAAACTGATTGTTTTTTATGTTGATTAAGGCATATTATAGACGACAATAATATGCTTATTTACTTTTTAAGTACAGTAATTGTGAAATCATTGGAGGCGATGGTATCTAGTAAACGTTAGAATGCATTAGAATGGGCTTATTGCAGTAATAAAATTATGTGATACTTATTAGGTATTGGGAAGTGTTTATCGCCGCGATGACGCTTGCTTTAGGACTCCATCCAACCAAACGAATACGATATATACAATTGGCGATATTTGACAGATTTCAGAAAAGTATTTTATAAATTTTAAATTTTATTTTATACCTCTTACAAATATCTTTTTCTTAAATAAAAACGATATTAAAAAGGAAAATAATATCTTTTACCCATAATAATTTGAAAGGCGCGCGAAAACAGTCGGTCACGTGACATTTCAGGCTATGACGTCATATATTAATAAACAGACGCGAACTACGACGAATAACTTTTTGTTTGTTGTTTAAAATGTGACGTCATACGATGCATCAATCATGGCCGCCCCCGTTTTGGATCATTTATTCCATAGAAAAAAAATGGCAAATGTATTTTCCAAAAAAATGGACGTAAAAAAATTTACATTTATCATTTACCTACAAGCTAACATTTCTCACACATTCCATATTTTATTTCAATATCTGTCAAATAGCCAATACTTATATTGTTTAATTAAGAAAATTAAGTTCTAAATAAAATTTACCGAGCAACAGAATACCCTAGCTCCTGAACTACAAAGCCGTTGTCAATCCTGTGAGGAAGTAAACCCATTAACATTTCTAAGTCAACTGTCATGGCATTTTCCAAAGTTGTTATACAATAATTGCGATGGTGATCATTACTCAGTAACCGTAGGTACTGATGCAAATCTCGGCAATGACACTTGCGTAACGTTGTACTGTTTAGTTGCAAAGTACGGCGAATCGATCTAGATCGCTCGCTCTAGTGGAAAAGAGTTCAACGCACGCGCCAGCACAGCTGCGTTTGCGCACGCATCGAGACTCTCAATCAGTTTTCGTATCAACATTCCTTGAGAATTAGTGTGTGATATTCTTTAATATTTTTCTCTATGTGATTAAAAATATAAAATAAGTATTTATTTATTAAGTGATCCTGTACTCACGTACACTGTCATTAACTTCATCATTTAACTATAATTAATAATAGCTCTTATTTAATATTTTATAGCTAAAAACATAAAGCGTATTACCAGGTAGGTCAATTCAATGAGCATTGATACTTAATGAATATTATTTACTTACAAATTGCTCATCAGTGACACAAGTAATATTCTTATAATAATTACCAACATTCAATTGCATATTTACCTACATACAACGCTGTGAAGAAATGATTAAGCAAAGAAACTTACAAGTGTCTGCCTAGCCTTTTCCCAACTATGTTGGGGTCAGCTTCCAGTCTAAGCGGATTCAGCTGAGTACCAGGGTTTTACATGTAGCGACTGCCTATCTGACCTCCACAACCCAGACTGGGTAACAAGGTACCCAGTGGCTAGACTGGTGTCAGATCTCAAGCTTCTGACTACTCGTAACCTTTGTCAAAGATCTTCAAATGACAGCCGGGACCAACGGCTTAACGTGCTTGCCGAGGCACGGAGGAAACTCGGTATGTTGAAAATGGTCACCCATCCACGGACCGACCTCGTCAAGCGTTGCTTAACCTTGATGATCGACCCGTGCGGCTGTTATTATTTAGCCACGAGCTCCTCACTCACACAAATAAACTTACAAGTAAACCAATAAAAAGATATTGTTTGCGATCAAACAACAAAGATTCTAGAATATACCTTGCACTTACTGGTTTTACGAGTAGGTACAAAAAAATCCTTGGCTTTGAAATTACCAGTATATTATTTCACTCACGTACAAACATACACTTGTGTGAATGTAAGCTTTTTTGTTAAACCACCACATGTAATATATGAATATTACATTTATAGTTCCACAGAAAAAAACAAGCATAGACCACATATGACGTAACCGGAACTAAATGATCTCGTAATCTCGTGATCGGTTGGATAAAGTTGGCGTTAGATAAATAGTGACACTTGTAGACTTGTCGCTCTCTCCGATTAGTGGAGGCTGCGCTCGCAACGAGTCCGCTTTCTTACGTACATCGGACTGTTGCAAGAGCTTCAACATATATGATGATAGGAATAGTTGTTACAAATAGAAATGCGACGGTAGAATCAATTATTATTACTTTTAAATTTAAATTTTTGACGTTCAAAAGTGCCGCTTAATCATCATCATCTTATAAGCCGAAAGACCTATGTCTGTTGGGGGAGGCCTATGTCCACTGCTGGACATAGGCCTCCCCCAAGCGTCGCCACATTGCCCGATCCCGTGTGTCCCGCATCCAGCGGAACCCCGCAACCTTCACCAGGTCAAACGCAACGTCTTCCGGGAACTTTTCTGCCCCATCGGCCATCCGTTCTGCGAGCAATGTGTTGTGTGCCGCTTAGTGGCCTAGTTGAAATAAAGAATTTTTGTCTTTTATCTTTGTCTTCAATTAAAATGGCCGCCAGTTCTTGATAATAGTCAGTATGGCCGTATCGAAATAGAATAGAAATTATTGTTTTACCTGTGGCTCTAAAAAATTGACAATCTATCAGCGTTGGCGATGGTTAAAAACCCGAAATATAAGGGATTGTTTACGTAACATTTCAATAGCGCCTGGCAATCCCACACATTTTTGAATTTTTCGGTAGAATGTTATTGGTAGGTTGTCTAGAGCTATCCGTCAAATTACAAAATTAATATGGTCAAGATTGAAAGGTGTTTCAAAAGTAAACCGTCTGATTTTTGTCAGGCAGTTCCCAGCATCAGTTTTAGAAATTCACCAAGTGTCAAAAGACTCCGATAGCAATAGATAAAATTTCAGATATTGTTTCTTCTTAAGAGGTAAACGAAAGTGAAACCTATGAATTATGAAAAAGATTTATCCAAGTTTCAACCCTCCATTTTGAGAATGTCTTCTAAGTTTCTGTGAAGGTTTAAACTCAAAACTCGAATCCTGTCACCATTTCTCTGAAAGCTTTGGAAACTTAAACTTGAAACGTCTAAATAATATATAAGGAAACATTCAACACCGTTATACAATGTGGTAATGTCTTACATATAACACTACCGTTCTCGGTCTCGGATATCAATTCCTGTAACTTTCATAAGAGGTGTGACCAAGGATTTCTAAGTTCCATGAAATGTAACTCCATAACACCTACTTCGTAGTATCACCAAACACTTCCTCTAGGAAGATTTTATTTGGGGAATATATAGATTCAGTTAAAACGGGTTTTTCGATTTTTTTTGTATAAATTTTTACTGTCGGATTACTGTCGGATACAGACTTCTTTTGAACATGTAAGTGTATTTTTTTTTTAAATCTGCTATTTAGATTTTTTTCTTCCATACGACGGGTATGGAAGAAAAAAATCTGCCTTCAACAATATGGCGCCCGAAATCCACCATTTTCTTTTTTAAATTTTTCTGTACACGCCAGTAACACTAGCGAGGTTAAGACGAATCGATTGACATAAGAATCATCAAAATCGGCCTACGCGTTTTGTCTCTAGAACGCCACATAGGAACAAACATACATACATAGACTGACAAACACATTAGGGTTGCTTTGCGTCGCGCAGTCGGGTAAAAAAATATGATTCAGCTAAGTAAGAAATGCGTTTGGAAATTGCTTGACCTTTTCGGTTCTCGAGTGTAACCTACGTGTTGTAATTGGCTAAGTAATTGTATCAGGAAGAGCAGTGGTATTTGAAATAATGGTATTGTGAGCATTTATTAGCCTGCCAGAAGTAATTATTATTGTTGGTCACACGGTATGAACTCTTGAATTCCTTAACGATATGTTTTCCAATGAATAGATGCTTTAAGCTATTTAAGTTATTAAAACTACACAGGTTCTGTGTAATCTTAATAAGACCAGTCTAATGGACTCAGGAATAAAAATGTGTAGACATATTGTTTATTTATAACCCTTTATTGATACCTAACTTTTTAATTTTTTATCTCTGCACCGAACCTGAAATCTACGTCTTGCACGACTTCCCACCCAAAGATTATTTAATCTAAAAAAATCTTGTAATGTAAAAGTAAATAAGAATTCCTTGAATTCTTTATTGGAACATTAAATTTTTTTAACATTTACTTTTTCGTTACAAAAAGAACCTCGATGTCTGTTATCAAATCTACGTCAGGTCAAGTATTGCACGACTTCCCCGCCCAAAGATATTAAAACTAAAAAAACAGGAACTACTAAGTACAGTTCATGTCAGACGACAAGGCCGTCCTAGCTTTGAAAGTATAACATTATTTTCTAGTTTACCTACTTTTCAGGAACACAATAATATCAACCTTGAAAAATACAGTCTTGTTTCCGTAACCTACCTTTAATCAGGCATTATTTAATAATGACGAATATAATCGTGGCTAAGCTAAGGCTGAACTAAAATTAGCTCAAACATCATTTGTGGAGGTATTTATTTATAACTTAAACAGATTTATTTTATAATTATAAAGACATAACAGAACCTTGAGTCACGGATAGTGTTGTTAATTGGCACGATGTATCCGGTGTATAAATAATTATGCAGAACATATGACTATGTTCTAAATATCTTCTCTTGCCAATTAGGTATGTGCGATTCTACAGTATATATAGTATATGTCTCTTTAGTATAGTAATGTGATAAACGTATTCAAACTTACAAATAAGTCTATTAAAGTGATTTGATTTTAATTTTATTTTGATTTAGTTTTGTTTTGTTTTAATTTTTTTTTTCCTCTTTTGTTATTTTCTATGATAAGATAACGTTTAAAAAAAAACTATTACTATTTTATTACTATTTTTTTTATAATGTGCATGTCATCATCACAACATCTAGTAGGTGTCAATCAGACTTTTTTTGAATTACAATGAAAAAAAAACTTTTTCGACTTGATGAAGAAGAAACTCGAATGTTTGAATATTTTTCTTCTCTATTGTACTACTAGACAACGTTTGTAGTAAGTCTGCATAGAACCTTTTTTGTCTACGTCCTTATCTTCGTTCCCTTGGGATGAGCATATATGTGTTCGTACCAAAGCTCCGTTGTTGTGATCACGTAGCTGTTTATTTCAGGAAAAATAACTGTTGATTGAAGGTGTATAATATCATCATTATCAGCCTTTTAATGTTCCCACTGCTGAGACACAGGTCTGTCATTGCGGGGTGGGCTATAATGCACCACGCGGGCCCAGTGCGGATTGGTAGATGTCACATGTCTCTGAATTTTTGATTCTAGGACATGCCGGTTTCCTCACGACCTTTTCCTTCACCGTTTTGAGAGCAGTGGTGATAAAACAATTTACACAATGTGAAGCGTCTATTCGGATTCGAACCCACGACCTAAAACTCGTAAGTCAGAGCCGTAACCACTGTGCCACCACTGCTCTCGGTTTATAATATACTTACTTTTAATAAGAAATATTAGAATCACGGCTCGGGCAAAAGTGTTTTTCTATCTGAATTTTTTTATGGCAGTCCGGTGTTGGAAATGTGCTTTATCGTTCTCTAGAATAATATCATGTGAGCATGTTAATACAGTATGTCAATACCAGACTATTATAAGCATCATGTCAAGGAAACTATTGTGTCTAAAACCTATTAAACCTACTTCTCGAACGTCCAAGATCCTTAAAACTAGCGATGACTAATACAAACACAAGCTTTTGTATTGACCAGTCACTTTGACCACAATACCTCTCAGACATCATTCACTTGACTAACAGCATTTTATATTATATTCGTATTTTTTCCGCAGCACATGCATATAGATACATACGCAGAATCTTAACTAGTACATTTACATTACAAATTCGTTACCATGCGTCGCTTACGGATCTAGTACGAACGTAAAAAATATAATAATAATGTAAACTTGAAGATAATTAATTACTTTGCTTCGTATATGGGAAGAAAGGTATAGAAAGTAGATCTCTTTACTTTCCGTGTTTATTTTTAGAGAGAAAGAAGTGTAATGGTTTTGGTAGTGCCACAATGAGAACGTTAGTCGGATGGTGTAACCGCAGTGTTTAGCGGTTAGGAGACTAAACTGCATTCGTGTAAAATTGGAATACCTTAAGATAAGAACTGCATTTGTAGGTTAAAGGAATAATCTTAAAGACCATGACAAACCATAACTACATAGCCACGAATTATGTTGACGTAGAATGACAAAACACAGGTGACATTCGAAAATTTTTCATACATTTTCTATTTTGCAAGTATCACAAATTTTTTTTGACAAATTCACCTCTATGTCAGTTATATCAAATACTAAAAGAAAACTAACAAAATATGTAAATAATATGAATACATGAAACAAAATAAAACTTAAACGAATAGAATGAAACGAAAAGTGTTATTATAATTCGACAAGCCTATAATTTTGAGGTTGAAGTTTAGACAGGTCGACTAATACTCATAACAATTTAGGCCTAACTACTTAAACACTTTAATTATTATTAATAACGCTCTATGTAATTATATATAATACAAGACGCTTGATTAGCACGTCAAAGGTACCAATTAAAAATACGGAAGACACGACAGACCTTACACACGAAGTTATACATTAAATAGACACATGGTTCCTTGAGTTGCTAAATACTAAGTACATGGTGATTTTTAATTCGATAGCTACCTTTTAGCGAGAGAAAAGAATTATAGGTACTATATCAACTTTCACTTTGGGACTAACGCTTAAATCGAAAAAAGGGCAATATATTGTCGAATTACCGAGGCTGTTTTTCTTTATATATTTCAGATTTCATACTCCACGACATTGCTTCTGCTTCTTTTTGAGTCAATGGTTAAATTTTAGATAGTTTTGGTCCTTAAGGTAGCCACATTAATTGTACCGTCTGTAGCGTGCATTATAGTGTTGTAAGAAACTCAAGTCTTTTAGTCTTAATTTCGAGACTCGACTAGATTTTCAAGACTAGGACTCGTTAGTCACTGAGTCCGAGTCCTTTGAGTCTTCTGAGTTCTTTCGAGTCTTATAAGTTTTCCGAGCTGGACTGAGTCATGAACTTGAGTTGGTGTATTATAATAGGTAATACAGTAATTTTTTCATTGCTATTTTATTTACTTCAAACTACAGAAATGGATTTAGAGGACTTAGTCATGAGTTCTTTTTGGCAAACTACAGCAATGGATTTAGAGGACTTAGTCATGAGTTCTTTTTGGCAGGACTCAAGTCTTTTTACAAAAGACTCCAAATTCTGAAGGACTTAAGCTCTAAGTTTTATTTGTAAGACTCGAGTCTTCAAAAATAGCTTAAGTTTTATTAAATACGACTCCAAAACTCGAGCTTTTTACAACTCTAGTTCATTAGGCTCTCAAAAGTGCTGGTACATATGGGAACCATAGTAAAAGGTTTTCAGTACATACTTTCATTCAACCCCAGAGAGATTGCAAATGAATTAAAAGACAACCTGTATATTTGTATACCTACTATATTATATTAATCCAATATATACCTATAACAAAAACTTGAGGTGCAGGCGTGAGGTCATGTCACGAAACAGAGAACATTACCCAACGATCTTATTTGACTTGACACCGCTTCCTTGTTATAACAATTAGTTTAATTCATTATTCACCTGTTCCTTAATAGAGATATAAATAAACCCTTTTGTGGTTTAAGATTGTGGTCTAGTGAATTATTGTTGGCTGTCAAAATGTATGTAGTGTAATGCATTTATTCGTATGCAGTGTGTAACTTCCGTGTCTTTTTGTTGTAATTTTGTGTTATGTTTTGATGATTGATGATAATTATTATATTAAAGGTGTGAATGTCAGTCTTGTTGCTTGCCATGGACCAGTTACTGACGCTATTTTCCTTGTTGATATCAAATGAAAACGAATGTTTTGTGTCAACTACAATCTGATATCATTTATCATTCTAAAGGCCTTTCGAGTCCCTTCAATTTCTTGTAAGATATTTCAATTAGATAACAAAGCTTGTTATAAACGAAATAAATTACTGAACATTTTTTCACCAGAGAATCGCAAAAGGAATATTTTAAAGCAAAAATAGCCGACCGTTTTAATTACGCAACTCGAAAAAAATATTCTGTAGCTGAATTAGAGACGAAAACTTTCGGCCATTTGTTTACAAATGAACATTAAAACAAACTTTTTCTAAGGAAGTGGTTGCAAAAATTTTAAGTCACGCACAAAAACAATTTATCATAGTGATTGTTGTCGGCATCTGGGCGCAGAAATAAATCGCAGAGTTTTAACATTAAGTCTCGGCCCTCGGGCGGCCGGCCCTAACGGCCAGGTAATAATTCCAATCTGCACCATCCGCACAACTTCAAAACGGCCAAACTTCAACACATTATCTTTTAATTTGGACCCCGACAGACAAATAAGATGTTGCCGAAAGGAATTTCATTGAAACAGTTGAAACTTCGGTAGAGACAGAATAATTGACGCGAGAGATTGCCGCCCTCCATAGCTGTTTCTAAAGCAATGAGATACGAATTTCTCATTAAAATTTTCAGACTGGAAGTCGGATTCCCGGTGCTCCATTCAATTCCGCCTTTTGAAACTAAATCACAAGTTTTAACGAATTACTTTGACAATAAAGAATTTTATATAACATTGGGATCAAATAATTAAAAGGGTTTGATCGGTCGTGGACACGGTGTTACGGACATACGTTATGGAAGCGATATAATAGGGCGGAAAGGACCGCCAAACTATAATAGTATTCTGACGTGTGTCCCTCGACCACGCACGGCCTTCGTTATACATAGCCTCGATAGATTTAATTGTACGCACGATAAAATGACTTATACAACATTTTCAACACCGGAATATGGTTTGCAGCTCCGTGTAACAGGTGCAGTGTTTTCTGAAAATAACATTTCCACTTTTATTTTTTATTGTCAGCTGAAGCAATGTTCTTTGGAAGTTTAACAAAGCACCCGGCTGTCTTGTAATGTCGACGTCCAAATGTTCCCACAGTCTGCCTCTCTTAAGAAAATCTATAAAATTTTATCTTTCTCTTGTTGCTGATTACATTTCTTTGTGTGTTTTTGCAGACCACTAAAATATACTTTTGATGTATATTTAGAAATTTTATTATTCATTGGATACAGAATTTATTTCAATTGGCATCTGTGTCATAGGCGCCAGTTCAGTTTCAATAAATTAAGATGTAATAGTTACACAATTACCGGGTCTTCACATAATGCTTAATATAAATTGTGATGCCTTACTTACTTAACTTTATTATATTCAAGATGGAAAGTCTATTTCAAATTATTTATTACATATAACAATTCCTCATGTATTTTACTGATTTACGACTGGTTATTTGATTTAAAACTGTTATTTAAATTTACCTATGTTGCGTAAATGTTATACTAGAAACGAACGACTTGTGCAGTCTCAAAATTGATAAAGATAAAGCACCTCATTGGCAGCCAGCAACTCCTATTATTCACATTCATACGATGGCCTCCTATAGAGGTGCAAATCGTCGCGTCGTCACCCGTCGGTCGTCTTCGACTTCGTCGGCTTGCTCTCGGGCGTCAGGTGAATCTTTCGTTTTCATCTCGCCTTGTATTATGCTAATCAGCCTCACTTTGAGAATAGAATGAAATTTAATTTCTCCGCAAAGTCCGCCCGTTTAGAAGTTTCTTTTTCACAGACTTATTCAAATAGGCACTCGGTGATTAATTTTTGGAACTCATTCTCAGTTTCATTGAATGAAACAAGTTTAATTAACAAGTTCAGTGTCGGGACTTCGCATAAGTATTATAACTGTTTGAGTTTAGCCATGTTCCGAGTAACTGAGAAGCCCTCGCTTACAAATATTTGATATAGAAAGTCTAAAGTTTGCTTTTAAGGAACTCGATAGGGGTGTAATTATATTTCCGAAATAGTACTGAGACGCTTTTAATGTTGTGAAGAAAACTAATATTAATGATTTATAATTTCCTGGAAGCTGAAAAGTTACTTAAGAGCAAAGTTTAGTAAGTAAATGTTAAGACATTTAGTATAAACCGCCATCATCAATTTCTTTGAAAGCGATATTTATTCTTAATGCCTTCATAATAAACAATCCACTTCAAAGGAAAAGTTCAACAGATTGGAACCAACGGCCTTTCTATTGACATTCTACACCTCAGTTTTTAGGCCATTGTCGCTTTTTAATTAACAATTAATAACTTAGCTACAATTAGGTCAAGTAATAATGTACTGACAAATTGTTAGCAAAAAACTTTTAAGTAATTTTAAGTTATTAGTAAGTCTAAGTTGTCGCGTTCTATCGCATGTTTTTTATTATTTCATTAGTATTCTTTGTCAAGGATTTATTCTCATTATGCGTCTATTAGTACCGTAGTAATTGAATTCTATTATGTGTTATATCCTATTGAAATAATTACTCTTTTATGAAAAAATGTGGTAATTTAATTTACTTGACGTCAAACGGAACTGGTCCAGTCTAGGTGGCTGGGTATAGATCGTATGTATACACGGATCTGATTTAATAATAATGACCTGTCATTATTGGCAGCATTGTCTTCCTGCTTGCTATTAACAATATACTAGGATCACCAGTCTTCTTGCCCAACAGATATAAATACCTAGCTATTTTAGTTCCTCAGGATTCTTAATTAATTACTAGGGAGCCCTTTAATCATGTTCTGCTGTCCATAGATCAAAATCGTGATACTTATATAACATAGCAGCCCGAAATCTGGCTGTAGCCTGTTAGCTGTCTCGGCCTGTTTTTAATTACCTTTTTTGTATTTTTAATTGTTTGTTTTACTCTAGATGTTTTTACGTGCACGTCTTTTTACATCGTTCTCACATATATGTATTTTTGCAACAAGAACAATGTAACCAAATACTTTTAAAACATTTTTCTTAAAAGAGTAGTATGGAGTTTCTTGTCCGTTCTTCTCCATAACAAGCTTCTTTTCCGAATGGACGGTAGAATAAATAATTATTACTTTTAAATTTAAATTTTTGACGTTCAAAAGTGCCGCGTACTGGCCTAATTGAATAAAGAAGTTTTGCTTTTGATTTTAAGCCTGGCTGATCGTAATAGGTTTGTTCCTCATTACATGGAATGTTACATGACTGACCTCATGTAAGGATACTGTAGTCTACCTAACCCTTCGAGAAAAACGGTCGAGATATTATGTTATACAACACATTCATAACACCATGATGTTAGCCATCTTAAATTGGTATCCAATATTCCGGTACCAAAGCAAAATGTCACACAATAAATAATCATCTGTAACTTTCTCGTGACCCAAGAAGTAAACCTATATAGTCTCACCGGTAGGACTGGTTTCATGACGTCACATCGCGACAGGGTCAATCACCACTCTCTCCGCGACCTCTGACTCGAGCATAACTCCTGCGCATCTCTGGTTCTTACGTAACTATTACGTATCGATGCATAACGGCGATAACACGGAAACTTATCATTTTGTTTGTTTAGAAAAATGACAACAGATATGATCGGTTGTGGAAAGATTGGATTATTTAATCGTCGGTGAAAGAGAAAGCGATGTGTCTAATTGAGGTTGTCTCTTGGGCTACTGCGCTGATTAGAGTGTCACCAATGGAAAGGCGTGGTTTTTTTTTGTGTTAATGTCCGAGTTGTGCGTGTCTTTTCGTAGTCTCCAGTAAAGGTTTACACAAAGACGAGATAGGATAGGATAGGTCCGTTGTGCGTGCATGCCATCTCTCTGTGAGAGGGATTGGACTGTAATCCACGTCCACCAGGCGGGCCCAGTGCGGGTTGGTGGATGTCACATGTCATGTCTTAGAATTTTTGTTTGTAAGACATCTTTAAGTTTCCTCACGATGTTTTCATTCACCGTTTTTTCCCTGGATTCGGACCCACGACCTACAACTTGTAAGTCACAGCCGGGACCACTGGGTCACCACTGCTCTCGACAAAGACGAGATACAACAACGCGTTTTCATAATCATTGTTTTAAGAATGAATATATCCATGTAACAATTTTTATAAAAAGTTGTAACAATCTGGTGACACACCTGTCTTCGAAGTTTAATTTTGAACCGAAATGGACACTGAGAAATATACCTAGGTATATGAAATGACCTTATGCCCATCTTTACTTACAAAAAGTTACTGGTTCTAGAAACGAAATCACAAAATAGGAATAAGTGTGCAGGTCACAGAAATGCGAGTTTAATGCCTACTCGTTACATGTCTACAACGACGATCATCTTTTTACCTAACTGCCTCAGAAAAAGGGTAATCTGTTTACCTACTCGACTGAATGAAAATTACCTCAGTTAACACATTATAAAAACATCAGCTATGGTGAGTTTGGTGACATAACTTGTACTAAAGCCCTCATGAGAATTCGGATAGATACCGAAACGCCATTTTCCGATTTCACACTAGAACAGCGTCACGAACCTTTGTTGGAGCACAATACGATAAATCATTGTGCTGAATAACAGTAATTTCGCAATGGCGATAAAAACACACTAGTTACTACGCTACACTACCAAATTCCAACTTATAATATCCACTTAGCAGTTAATTTTAAAGATTTATTGGTGATTGATTTGGTCCGGAGCATACAACTTGAATTCCTAAATACGCACATTCGATCGTAAGTTTCGGAAGTTAGACGCAGCGACCACTATCGAACTCGGCAAAGATGTAGATTGTATGCACATTGCTGCTAAAAGTGTTAAGTAGTTTGTTTAGTTTATCCATTACAAACATTTCTTTCCTCTTTATATTATTAGTGTAGATAACTGATTTGATAGACGTAAATCGAGGAGAGTTTGTGTGCAACAAATGTCTCGGTCTCGCGTTGCAGTCACGCAGTGAACTGGGATTTCGAAGCCGACTGCAGGCAGTAGCAAGGAAGGTGACGTGTCGCCGCTACACCACTGGTTTCTAAGTATTCCTATAAAATACCTTCAGTGGCTAGTGGAACGTCGCCTGCCTAGAAATATATATAACCCACACGACTGGAATGGAAGGACATGGAGTCACAAGAAAAACACAATTTTGGATACCTATTATTTAGTAGAAACTTTTTACTAAAACTACATGTGTATTTGAGCCCTTTGAAACCATAAGATATGGTAGCTCAGGTTAAAGTTTTCATGTCACCATCATCTTCCTGCTCTTTTGCCATGTTACTTGGTGTCGATGTAAAATGTCTTCTATCACTGACTCCCCTTTTAAAGTTTTCATATGCATAATCATGCAATGGTGTTACAATTACGCCATGTCATAGCAATCGAGCCCGTTCCTCGAATGACTACTTAAGTTTCATTAAAATGTCTCCATTACCCGATGCCTGTGAATTATTTCTCTTCTGACACAATAATTGAGAGTTGGACGTTTTATTGAAATACTAGAAAATTACACTCGCAGCAAATTACTGGCAATCAAGTATTTTACAATATCAATACCATGTCCCTTATGTGGAATTGAAATAGTTAAGGTGCTCCAATGTAACCTTTTCAGATTCGATTTCAGTACCGCGATTACAGTACTGCCTACATGACTTGACGAGCATACGCCTGAAATATATAATTTCAGATATGATTTTGAGCATTAAATTTCAATACTGTCTCCCTTAATTACGAGTATTCGCCTGTATTATAACATTTCAGATTCGATTTTGAGCATTACATTACAGTACTGCCTACATGACTTGACGAGCATTCGCCTGTAATATAACATATCAGATTCGATTTTGAGCATTTTTATTACAGTACTGCCTCCATGACTTGACGAGAATTCGTCTGTAATATAACATATCAGATTCAATTTTGATCATTACATTTCAATACTGCCTACTTAACTGACGAGCATTCGCCTGTAATTTAACATTAGATTCGATTTTGACCATTTAGTTGATTCCACAATGTTTACAATTGGTGCGCATTGATGTTACAGGTTGTTTCAAAATGTGTAATACATTGTTTGATCAAGCACTGTAATGGTCGGCCCTCTTCCCTCACCGATGGTATAATCTGTAACATTACAAGTTGCGCACTGTAATGCTCGGTTATCCTCTCTCACTGATTTAATACTCGATTCTGTAACGTTACATTACAAGCAAATGTAATGTTAAAAAAGCTAAAATGTAATAATAATATCTCCCTCACTTTCCCTCATTTGCAAATGCTCCAAGTGATGGAGCACCATTAAATATTTCATTATATGAGTCCTTTTTAGTGGTAGATATTTTCTTTTTGGTTGAAAAACTATTTCATTGATGTTTTCAAAACTAAATTTTAAATGATGTTTGTATTGAGGGTTTACATCTAACAGAATTTGCAATTCTTTTTGATGAAATGAGGCATACGTACTTAAATATCTATATTACTCGAAGTATTTTCGTCAATAGTTATTTATGCTACAAGTGCGGAAGGTAGGTGATTTCCGATGAGTGGCATTTTTATTCACGAGCGAGCGAAGCGAGTGAGTGGATAAATCGACACGAGTCGGAAATCATCTTACGTACGTGTATCATACAACATTTTACTATGCATTGTGCGAGGAAATAAATAAATTAGCGGGCTTATTCAAGTGCGTTCAGCATATCCACAGATTAACTAATAGTTCCTCGGGCATATCTACTGCGCATGTGCGAATAGCTGTCACATCGTAACGCAATAAGGCACGAGCAAAATATACGTTCTGCCAAACATATTTAATTAATATTTAAAATTAATTTATTGATCAAAATCTAAATCTAGAGTAATTAAAAACGCCTAAAATAAATTATTAGTTTTATTTTACCTTTTATATGAATGATATTCTGTACATAACTAATTTTTAAAACTTTTCTCAAATAATAAAAACTCTATGCGTCGGGCTGACGTTGGAGTTAAAAATTAAAAAAGTACAGGAAAGTAAAAAGCACTAGTGAAAAAAAGTGACACTTTCCGCACAGTTTGGCTGCTTGGAAAACCGCTCTTTTCGAGGACATGCATTGTAAAGGATATTTTCGCAACAGTTTAGCAAGAAAACTCATTCAGGTTTAAAGAAATAATATTTTATTTATGTCGCTAAGCGAACGTTAACCTTTGTAACCCCTTAGGGGTTACAGGCACGACACCTTTCTTGTGAAAACCACTTTAAAATGCACCCTCCTAACTCGTCGCGCAACCCCGGTTCTTATTAACACTATTAATATTTCATATTACAGACAGGCGTTACATCATTATTGTTAATTCATTGTGAAAAGGGTGTTCTATGGTAAATGCCTGTAATACTGGGATCTATGGGTAATTGTTTATAAAGACACAAAAGCTATTGATATAATTTAGTCACATAAAGTATACGTCTAAGGTTTGTTTTGGTTTGAGTTAAGAACGTGTCAAACCCAAATACCAAATATTGACAGGTTTTTAGGCTAAAATAGAGTTCGATAAATCAACATCATCATTACAGACGAAAGACGTCCACTGCTGGACATAGGCCTCCCCCTTTCGGCGCCACATTAACCAATCCCGTTCGTCTCGCATCCATACCATTCGATAAATACTCAACTTCAAACACTTAATTCTGAAATAAGGGTTAAATTTCGAATAGTCAGAACAGAATCTTATCCATATAAATCATTATTTTATTCTATACTAGCTGACCCCAGCGGCTACGCTTCCATCAAAATTATAACCTATTATATTATTTTACTCGGGCATAATGTAGCTTGCCGTAGGTGAAAGAATTTTTTAAATCGCTCCAATAGTTTCGGAGCCTATTCGGTACAAACAAACAAACAAAATAATCTTTCCTCTTTATAATATTGGTATAGTCGAGATGACCCTCGCGGCTTCGCTCCCGACAAAAATACAGCCTACATTACTCGGGAATAATGTAGCTTTCCGTAGGTGAAAGAGTTTTTAAAATCGGTCCAGTAGTTTCGGAGCCTATTCGGTACAAACAGTCAAACAAAAAAATCTTTCCTCTTTATAATATTGGTATGCAAAACAGTTTCATTACCATCAACATCTGTAGTGTGACTTCAGCCATTGCTAGACATAAGTAACTAGACACATAGGCCTCTCTATTCTTGTGCCAGCCTCATTCAAATCCTACCCTCGATACCACAAAACTGTTTACTTACATATATTAGCTACCTACTTAATAAAATTGTACCACGACCAAGTTGACCTAGCTATTAAATTGACGAACTATTCGCAAAAAAGGTCGAACCATTTTCCAAAAAAATATTTCAATACAATACAACTCAATATGATTTTGAATATTAAAGGGTTCTTTAACAATGTCTATTAAAATTTCAACGTTATCGGTTTAGGGTGATTAATGAATAAACCTATAAAGAAACAGATTTATCTATCCACCCTCAAAGGGATTAAGGGTTTCTTTCAACTGTCGAAATGAATTTTTAAGCCTTGATAAAAAGGGCTTTCAAAGGGATAAGAAATAAGATTTGGGGCTTTCAAAAATTCAAATACTAGTTTGTGAAATAAAGTTATAAAATATTTAAGTCTACGTAAATTAGAAATACCTAGTAAATTTCTTTAAGAAATTATTTTTGGATTGTTTATTCAAATGCAGAAAAATAAAATATTTTACAGACTGGTAAGTCACCTCTGTTTAGATAGCCTACAAATAAAAATATCATCAATTCGACTTTCTTTCTTTATCATCAATCACACTTTGCTTAATATGGTGACATCGGAAAATGAAGTTACCATAAAATTAGTAACACCGAGAGAAGTCGCACGAGAAATAAAACACAATATAAGTACAAGAAAATCACCAGGGTACGATTTAATAACAGGAGAAGTACTTCATAACCTACCGAGAAAGGGTCTGGTTAAATTAACGACCCTTATCAATGCCGCATTAAGGCTTAAATATGTACCAGACTTATGGAAGGTGGCTGAAGTAATAATGATAGCTAAGCCAGGTAAACCGGCTCACGAAACTTCATCCTATAGGCCTATTTCCTTGCTACCAATAATGTCCAAGCTATTTGAAAAGCTGTTACTCAGACGACTTAAACCTATAATAGATAGCAAGAACATAATACCAGAGCACCAGTTTGGTTTTCGAGAAAAACACTCTACTATTGATCAAGTACATCGGATCACAAACGTTATAGAAAACGCCCTTGAAGATAAGAAAGTATGTTCTACTGTATTCCTAGACGTGGCGCAAGCGTTTGACAAAGTATGGCATGAAGGCCTTATACATAAATTGAAGAGCTTATTACCGAAGCAATTTTCAGATATATTAGAGTCCTATGTTCTAAACAGAGTCTTTAGAATAAGACAAGAAGACGCCTACTCTGAACTGAAACAAATAAAAGCTGGTGTACCGCAAGGAAGTGTGTTAGGTCCGGTCCTGTACCTACTATACACTTGTGATATTCCTAAATTAGAGCAAAACACGATTGGGACCTTTGCTGATGATACGGCCATAATGGCTGTAGGAAACAGCCACGTAGAAGCAGTAGAAAAGGTTCAAATGGCTGTTAATCTAGTTTATGACTGGACCAAAAAATGGAGGATTAAACTAAATGAATCTAAATCTGTTCACATAGATTTTACCAACAAAAAACACCAGTATTCTCCAGTTTATATTAATAATAAACAAGTCACATACGAGAATACAGCCAAATATCTCGGTATGACCCTTGACGCAAAGTTACGCTGGAAAGCCCACGTCAAGAAGAAAAAAGAAGAACTCGACTTCCGATATAAAAGAATGTATTGGCTGCTTGGAAGAAACTCCATGCTGTCTGTGCAAAACAAATTACTGCTATACAAACAAGTCCTGATGCCAGTTTGGACTTATGGTATTCAGCTATGGGGCTGCACCAAACAGAGCAATATATTAATTATACAACGATTCCAGAACAAAGTGCTAAGGGCAATTGTAAATGCGCCGTGGTACATACGAAATGATGACCTCCATCGGGACCTAAAAGTTGAGTTCATCGATAAAGTGATCCAGAAATTTGCAGAAGCTCACGAAAAGAGACTTCATCAGCATGTGAACGTCGAGGCAATCCAGCTTCTCGACCACACAAACATAGTTAGAAGACTAAAAAGAACAAAACCGTTCGAGTTAGTGTTTAGTGTTAGTGAATAGTGTAACGTACGAAAGTGCTACCAAATAAACACAAGAACGAAGTGTATTCGCCTTAATAGAGACAATAAGAAAAGTGCTATTGGACACATTCTTAGTAAAGACAATGTAATAGTTTAGGTTATAATTAAATTACTTATTAGTCTATTTATAAGGCTAGATTGTAATAAGAGTAGGGTCCATCCTATTGATGAACCCTAGAAAAGGCAAAAAAAAAAAAAAAAAAAAAAAAATTCGACTTTCATACAGGGCACTCAAAAACACATAACCAACCTACGCAACTAAAGACGGATTTTAAACTCTATAATCAGGTTAAAACTCAGCTGCTTGCCCATCTCTACTCATAACCAAATGACAGTTACCACCAATATACATGACAAGCAACATTCAACTCTATTTTATTGAGCAAATATTATCAATAAAAGTATCACCAATTCTCCTCTCATGTAGGGCACTCTAAAACCAATCTACGTAACTAGAAATGGATTTAAAGTCAATAATCAGTTTGATTATTACCCATCTCTCACAACCAAATGACAGTCCCCACAAAAAATTACTGACAAGCCACTTTCAACTTTATGTCATTGAGCAAATATTTTTGTGTACCTTTCCCTTGATTACACAATACCTTAGTTCGCTAGTATCGCATAATATCACCGGAGGTATCTTCACTAGTTAATCGCTAAAGTCACAAATGCCCTGAGGCCCTGTCAGTTTAAACTGAATATTAACTTTCCTGTGAACCGTGATATACTGCGACATGCAAAGATAATTCTGGTAAAGTGACAAAGTTAATTATCAGCGTTTATGTGGAGCGAAAATGTTTAGTAGAACCGCCCAATTTTGAGAGAAATTCGGCTTCGTTGTGTTTTGTTTTGATGTGGAGTTAATAATATCGAGTTAATAAGGTCGATTTTGGCATTTTATTTCAACACACAAGACTAATTGTGAAATATAAAAAGCTTTTTTTATTAACAAGCTTTTTAGCTTACCGTGCATTATATCCAAACAAACGTGTAAGCATGCAGCAAATTTCAGCTCCTTTCAATGGGGACAACTGTTTTAAAATTCATTTGCAATATTTGAACCAAACGTAAAAATAAAAGCTTGTAATATAAAACGTTCAAATTCAAATCGCAATATTCTGGGCCGTAATGATTTTTAAATACTTGTGCAATAAATGTAGGAATCTTAGAGGACTTTTTGACACTCGACTAATATGTAAATGCGAAAGTTCCTTAAAAGAATGGGAGTTGTCGAGTAGCAGCAATCTAGACCTAATTGACTCTAAAATAATTATATTACTTTATCACAATAATTATTCATGAAATAAATACGTAGGTGTAATATCTTATCAAACACTCTATTATATATCATCTAAAATTAATTACTAAGATATGACTAATTTGAATCAATATATGTTAAATAATTCATATCTAATTGCTGTTTTATTTATTGCAGATAGACTGAAGTGCCATTCACGGTGTATTTTTGGTAAGTACCTATACTAAACTATATTAAGTAATACAATTTAGTAAAAATACTAAACCCCGATTTCTAAATCAAGAATTTGAAATGGATTATTTGTCAAAATCTACATTCGCCTAAAAAGCTGCCAAAATTTGGCATTAAAGTAGCGTTTGACACGTTCTCAACTCTAATTACTCAATTCAGAAACCGGCCCTAAGCAATCTTAGCGATAATTGCCGAAAACACAGCTACACGAATTTCAAAGTTATTGAACCTTCTTTGAAGCACTGAAGGCTAGTTTAAAAAACGGGCGATAACCAAAAAAAATACAAAAATAAAACAGAAAAAACATTGTCCTTTTCGTATTCCGAGGCCATTCGCAGACCAATCTAAAAGCCGCCAAATGAAACGTTCGAGATACAAAACCAACATCGAGTCCACATAATTAATGGCAGCAAGGTGGGTGTCCCAGTTAGAACTAGCGTGTCTTATTTAATTTGGCACGAGCTACATCGGAAACTATCGACCCTCTGGCGCCCGTGGCCAGCGGAAATCAAACTAATCGATTTTCATTTCGTCGACAGGAAATTAAATCCTTTGAGAGTCGTTCCCGATAACGGATTTCAGCTAAGCACGACACGTGTACCACTATTCGAACTTCGAACGGGTTTTTTTTTTAATATTAACCCCGTCTCAACGACTTCATTATTACACGGCTTTAAACTTTTCGTAGAATTGGATTTCATAAATTATTTCGTTAATTCGAACGGTAATGGCTGCAGAGAACTATATTTTCCGTTTTATAAAGCAATGTTAATAAATATTTATTTTCTGAATGTGAAATGTTCATTTTACATTTGCTATTAACATTTGTTTTCATAAAGCGAATAAATATAGAGCATGTTTCATATCGTGACCTAAGCTAGGTTCCAAATTTAAAAAAAACCGCCAGTCATATACGTAATTTTAGCCCGCCATTTTTTATATCACCTCAATTTAAATAGATTCCGTGGCTTAGAAACGGATTTGAATTGAAATCGAATTCACATCGGTTAATTCCGAGAAACTGTGTGATCTTTCACCTGCCACGTAACTATCAGACGTGGCTTTACTTGCTGCCTATATTACCTGATTTGGTTTCGATTTGCACGGAATTATAACCTACCATTTCTTGGATAAATTGGTAAACAAAATATAAAAAATATTTTACTCAGCTATGCAAACGGTGTTTCATATGCTCAAAGTAAATAGTGCATGAATCAATTTGACTGATCGTTTCACAAAAACAGTTCTTCAACTTGCTGTAAAAACTTAATAGGCCGTTACTACACTTTATAAGTATCAAGTTGAGAGGCTAACTACACATTGACAAGTTGAATTGCGTGTCCAAGCAATTGGGGTTTTTCAACAAGTTTTGGTTGCACTATTTTTTGCCTTATAAATCAATCTGCGATTTCAATGGATGAATACTAGATAAAAAGTTACAGAAATACCTAATCTAATTATATTTTTGCGGATAACAACATGACCTAGATTGTAGATTGACAAGTTTTTTGTAATATATAAAAAGCCTATTGAATATTATTATTAAATTGATACATTCTGGTCTCTTTACATAATATTTTCATCATGCTACAATTCCGCCTAGATTTTTGTGTAGTAAAATATAATATTGCTCTTCATAAGCTAAGATCCCTTTCCGTGCTCAAAGAATGTCGACGCAAGCAAAAAAATCTCATCAAGCAAAATTGCGATTTTTCTTTTACGGCGAAACTATACCTCGTTCGTAAAAAATTGAGATCAAAGCATAAAAGCTGCTTCTACTCGGTACGGAGTAAAGCAAGGGAACTACTATTACCTATGTATAACATTTTTCATTAAAGCAAAAGCAGCATGGTTTGAAGTCATTTTTACAAATATAAAGAAAAGAAAGAAGAAATATGCATTTGTAACAGAACTGACAGGTAAATCTATAAATTATGAATTTGAACTAAAAATAACTAAAGATAACTTCATAGATATTCTTATTTAATTGTATTCTACAAAAGTTCAGACGCTTTTTGAAGGCACCCGAGAACGAAAAAAGATAGATACTATACTTTCAATTAAAAAAATCACGAATGACGTTAGGTAAAAAAAAAACTTTTCAACCACTTGCAAAAATTACAGCCAATAGTAGTATCAACTAACAAGCAAGTGTCCAATAGTAAATTGCAATATAATAAGTCCTCCGCACGTAGTTTATTATCCGTTTAATTATACTTTAGTTATAACAAATGAGTGTAATACAGTGCTCGTAATTAGACAACCACTAGACAACGAAATAATTGTAATAAATTCGTCTGACTGTACTGTTGTCACGTAAGAATTTAATCAAATGTTTTAGTTAAGAAGTCTACTATTTATAACAATGTTTGTTTTGAGCCTTAATTGCAAGGTATACCTGGAAAAAAAAAATATGTATAGTTATTTTTAGTTGTTTTTTTTGTAAATATTATAGTTTCTAGTACTTACCTTAAAATTTGTAATTTACAGTAGTATCTTGTTCTTGTTCTTGAAATCGAATAGTTATTTCAAGAAAAAACTAACTGTTAATTACAATAATATATTATACTTTGAGTCATCTTAACCAAAATAAGAGAAAATGAGCAAGGGCAAAATAAAACAAGGACTTAACACAAAGTAGAATTCTATGAGGGATTACTATTGTAAAATGCATTCATTACGTCATACATCGGTACCTAGTGTATGTCAAGCCCTTAGGTCGCTGCAAAATAAAAAAGATAATCTCTTCAGCAGACTAACAAAAAATCTGAGACACGAACAACGCACTACTGTGATTGTAACAAGACACATGTCACGTCGATACATCTGCAATGTTCCCACACCACCCTTACAGAACTAACCTCATCATTGTTTACAAAAATAACTCGATAAGAAGGCTTACTATGACATGTACCTACGTAAGAACACTTCGATCTGTCGAGAAAGCAAGACAGCATCCCAAGGGAAATTAGGAAACGAGATATTGCCACTGACCACGACCAAGACTCGACAGTAGCGGTACCTATGCGACTGTTCACGTTTATTTTCAATTATTGACCCGAATTATTTGTCATGGGACCTTGAATGTTTTTTTGTGTCTATTTCATCTTGTTTGGGTCCTTAGGTATTATAAGAGATAGGCTTCGTTTCAGGATCGAAAATCTTCGCAAAGATAAATAGACAAATTGTCAAACGCGGCTGATTTGAAGAGCCAATCGCATCTACTTGCATTTAATTAATGACGCTTGAGTATTTTCTTTTAAGAAAACGGGGGATCATATTTATTGTAGATTACAGACTTTTTATGTCTTTTTGTTTTTCATTCAGTGAAAATGATCTTACTTTACTTAAATCATCACTTGCATGTTAGTTTAATCTCTACACCAATTTTGATTTTTGCCTTAGTTTTATCAAATACTTATTCATAAAATTTAATAATGCCCACAATGTTGACATTATTTTTAAAGCTTTATATAACACTTTGTACGCAGATGTTCATTGAATATTTCTGACATTAATGCGAACATAACGTCCCAAAATGAGACCACTTTTCTACATTATTTTCATACTATTTTATTTAATCTAACATTCTGACAGTTTCGTTAATAGAAAAATGAGAAAACTGTGTTACAGGGAATACTTAAGTACTGGTGAAACAAAAAGAAAAATCTTTTGATTAAAAAAGACGATGTTATTTTAAAAAGGCTTCCAAATATTCCATTTGGGCTTGTTCTGTTAATCTTTGAAAGCCGACGCACGTTAGCTGCGGACCGAGGTACTGGAGTAAGGTGAAACATTTAATAATTATCCACAAAAATGTTTACATTACCGCTGAATTAATGCCTCTACAGAATATCAACAATGCTGTAATACAGTGAATTCTTATTGTAATCACTGACCGTGATAATGGCCCTGGTTCTGTTGTGAGCCAAATAAACAGAACAGTAATAAAATGATTGAAATGAAATATTGTTATCTAAATTCCAAAATGAAACAAGAAAGAAGCCCAACAAGTTTTAGACGTTCAAAATCTAAATGCAATGATTGGCAATTGTTTTTAAACCACGTTCGAATTTAAATTTGAAAACTTTCTTCATTCCTCCATTTCGTATATACGCAATTTTATTGGTAATAAATTTTCGTTCGTATCGTTCAAGTTTTCCGTCGCATCATTTTATGAAACCATGTTTTCATATTGCCAGATTAATATCAATATGAACCTTTATAATAGTATCTATATATCTATCAAATCATTTTTATTTCTACATGCAAACCGCCAACTGTAAGCACCACATTCTAAGGAGCGTCGCATTCACTTATCAATTTTATCTGTCAGTGCATATTTCATATAGTATGCGCATAATGCGTTGCATATCATTTATAATGTTGTGTTATCGCCTTTACTGCTGGCATACATCACCTACTGAAATGTGACGTTGTGGTCCAACTTCAGTTGTTTATCATTTTTATAGCACCAACAACACCGCACGGAAAACTACACGGTTGTCTAAAAAGTTTTTAATGGTTGTGTTTATTTTTGGAATATCGTTATACTACATTATATTAGTATTAAAACAATAATTTGCATTTGATATAGTGTTTGGATTACCCTAAGAAATTTATGTTAAACCAAAGATCGAGCTATTAAAAGGGACACATCTATTCGCAAAGGGAATCCCAAATAGATTGATGGATTAAACTAAATAATGAAAGGGTGAACCCTGTGAATGGTCAACGTCCATCGGAAACCAGAAGACTTACCCGAACCATCTGTTAATTCTCCGTACAAATGGGGGAAGATAACGGCCTTAACTGCTCCTACAATTTACTGTGCTCTTGGTAACACAATTTAAAACACGTTAAATGATCGGTCGCCGGACATAAATATCTAAAGTGTCGCTGGAAAGCATATCCCATAAAACTACTGAAAACATATCTATAAAAATAGCGCTTAACTGTTTTAAACTACAATTGCAGGAAGAATTTATGTGAGTTGAGAAAGTCGTTAATATAGACGCAAACAGTCTGTTAGCTTTACAAGCATTAAGGTAAAAATAAGCGGAACCAATTTGAAATACAGTCCACAATAAGAGAATTATGAAATAGCAATGAAGCTGCTTCGCCGGAAAATGGAGGAATAAATATTTTAAATACATTTGTAGCTAATGATGTTTCGTATGGTCCTGCTATTTCTAGTTCACTTAGTAATGTTTTTCATTCTCCACTTTCTTTTGGTAAACACAATGATCAACATGTAATATATCGCAAGACCATGATGCTGTAATAGACAGAAGTTACCATTTCACATCTAGTGATTTTATCAATCAATCAACCATTTATTTTGTGAAACATACATATAGTTACAGATAGTATAATGTCTAAAATATGTTCACTATGTTTTTCCAATATATCGCGTACAAAATCAACATAAACAAGCAATTATAATTAAGGTGTCGTGTCAATAGATTACATTATAAAAATAATTCAATTTAAAATATGTCAATTAGGAAAACTGGTCATAGCAATTTTAGATAAATTAAAACATTCATACTTAATCAATAAATAAAATGAATTGTACAGTGTTGAATTAGCAAGTCGGAATCATCATCCCTCTGTTTATCAGTAGTAAACTCAGTGATGGAGTAGTAGTATCTACTTTAAGGAATTTAAACAAAGACCTCTTAAAGGATCCCAGACATTCTTTATTTCTAATGGCTGCTGGTATACTGTATTTTTGCGGTATTCCTAGCACACTTTTGCTGAAAGTTGTGGTTTTATGAGAGGTAACTGGTATAGATTGAGTTATTAAGAAAAAGTAAAAAAAAAATACTGGCGACGAAGAAACGACAATACATTACCCACCTGTTGGTTGTCCCAGCAGAGTAAAACTTGGCGAAGTCTTATTTCATTAAAACATCTTCTTATTAATTTATTAAACGACATTATCTACCTTTACTATATTAACACGGCACATGAATAAAATTACCTACAGTATTTTATTCTTGAGGTCTTGAAGGTTAAATAAAAATAATAAACGATTTTTCATTCATTCATAAAGAATAGTTATGTAAATAAAGTCAACGATAAGTACTGCTGTCAAAATGCAATATGTAAATTGATATTTAATTTACAGAAGCTTGATAATTTTAATATAGTATAGTACTTACGTAAGTCACGCCTTACAAGTATTCAGAAATTTACTATATGCTTCATTTACGGATCTCAGATTCGTAACACGTGGCATTTTGTAGATTCTTACGATTTCAAAGATAATAAAAACATAATTTACTCCTAATTTCCTACACAAGCCGACACTAGAAATACTTTCTAAGTTACAAAACAAATCGATTCTAAATTATAATTCCAAAAGAGTCGAAACATTGTGAGCAACAAAATATTGCATAATCATCACATATTTTATGCTCGATTCATAAATTAATGTTGTTCCCCCAAATCCGAGGCAGTGGCTTTCACATCACGCGCAAGTCAACAAGGGTTGAAAGAGGAAAATGTATTTTTTTCCATCGTGCAGGTACGGGCACAGAACAAAAATGATTTATTATGTTTGAACCTCCGTGTAAACGTACTTAATATTGCATTAGCGCTAAGTTGACAACGTTTTAAATGTTTTCGTCGCTCTTAAGTACATTACAATTGTATTTTTTATGCTTTTCGACCTTAAAGGTAAGAAGATTAAAAAGCACTCTTATTTATGTTGTTTTTTTAAATAAATATGTAAGCATGGTTGAAAATATATCGTGTTATTTTAGACAGTATGAAAATACAAACAGGATTTACACGACCATATTTTCAATTCAAAATATATTTTATCATACGCCATATGGCTTCAAATATAATGCGGTGGGCACGAGTCTGTCCATTTAAAAATTGAGCGGTAAAGGCGAGGTCACACAAACGGTCCTAGGAGCAGACGGGTCGAGGGTTCCGTCTCAATACCATACACGGAAATTGCAAGTGACAATCCGAATATGGACGACGCATTTTCGTGTCCATTCGGCTTTTATAAATCTTGATAACAACTATATGAGAGCTTGCCATCGAAATATCGTTTTAAAGCTAACATTTTGGGTTGCATAATATTTTGTAGTACTAAAATGATTGCATCGAATGCTGATTTTGTTAGTTTCTCGCAATGTACAACGTTAAAAATAACGTGTTTAATTGATAGTCGATTTACCTAAATTACTTAAGTCTTGAAAATAGTAGTACTTTTGTATGAGTTTCTCTAATGATACGCAATCTTAAAGGCATGTTTTAAGATTACGTATCCTTAGAGAAAGTCGTACAAACTCAACCGTCATTAAAACGGAACCCTATACAGACCAGACGGTACTAACACTAAATTCTAATACAGTTCTCAACGACTATGTATATTCTTGCATAGAAGCCGAACATTAACTAAATATACCGTTATTTCCATGGCTTAAAGGCCTCTTTGCGACACATCATTATAATAGTTGGGCTTTTACGGTCCTCGGTACTCGTGGAACTTTTTCGACGACACGAAGTTGGAACTGGCAGATGCCTTTGTTCGCTTTTGTGTCTCTAGCGAAACGCTTTTGAGGGAACAAGGTGCTAACACTGTTTTTAATAAAGGTACCTTTTGGTATAGTAGGTATTCTATGTTTGAATTTGTGTTTTTGTAGTACCGTCAAACGGGGTGAATAGGAATGCAGGTTATTAAATAATTGTTTGCAGCATTTTAGTAGGTACCTACTCCAATATATTAAATACTTACATTCCTATTCACCCTAATTGTTTGTTTTATCGGTATTCATATGCGACTTATGTGAGTGAATTGATATAAACACTATTATTAACTTTTTCTTAGTATGTTTGGGTCAAATCTTGCAACTGTTTTTTTTTTAAAGTTATCCCTAACTGATTGCGATGAAATTTTGCACACACGTTTTATTTGAATGATAATACACGCTAAGCTAAAAATCTTGTTTTAAAAAGGTTTCTTTTGATGGGTGTGTTTTTTCTAGCTAGATCTTCGTTTGCTACCGTTGATTTGAAACATCATAACAGCAAATTTAAATGCTGTCTACCACACTAAAAATTCATAACGCAATTGTCAATTTTATATAACCATTAGCTATTACGACTATTAGACAATAACCCATCCGACTAATTGACAATACAATATAGATAATTGGCCAAAACTACAAAGTTTCAAATACAGGAAACAAATATTACATAAAACGGTAAAGTGACGAAAATCCTCCAATTATTCGAGTAACGTGCAACACACCGGCAAAAATGTAGTTTTACGCGCAAGTGGAGTGTAACAAAGTGAGGAACGCCTTGAAATTCCATTAATTAATACGGTTTAGAATGCTGAGAACTGAATTAATTGAAGTTTTTTTTTATCTGGATATGGTGCAGCGATGGCCACACACGTTGACTGGAAATAAAGTAGTTATCCGCTCATAATAACCTCGATTGTGATTCATGATGTACTGGTTTTATTATACATAGCGTGATGATAGGTTTATGGAAGGCCTTCCATTAAGTGGACCGATGACCTGGTTAAGGTTGCGGGAATCCGCTAGATGCGAAACGCACAGAAATGGTCAATGTGGCGCCATCTAGGGAGCAGTGGATGTCACTCGGCTGAAATAATGATAATGAATAAAAATAAAGAAAGAAATGATAGAGTGCTTCAGATGCAAGTAGTCGTTGTTTCCGAGTAGTCGTTGTCGTTTTCCTAACACAGTAATACATAAGTAACACATTCACCAATTAATTTATCTTTCAACAAAATTAATCAATGTTTATTATGAAAGTATTTTATATGTAATTCATTAATAAATATGTAATATTGTATTTACTCAGCATTGCAATTTGTAATTTAATTTAAAATAAGCGGCTCGCCAACACACAGTTAAGCCCTGTGAGGTTTTTGTTGTGTGGCTAAAACCAAATGTAAAATAGGTTAAGTAATTTGGAAATAAAATAAATAAATAATAATAAAAATTTAATTACATGACAGCCAGTTTGTCACTTATAAAACATTGTGTATAGTATGATTGGTTTATGATTCTGTTTTTTACGTAACAAAAAGAAAGAAGGAAATCATAGTATACAGCTTCAGATGTGAGTCGACGTAATTTATTTTCATGACAGCCACACAACAAATCAGCTGCTAACCATCTGGTTACATTATGTAAGTACGCACATTTTCCATATTGTACACAACCGTTATAATTTTACTTTTCACACAAGACGTTAAATGTTTTGTCATTAAAGCCACGGATTGTTACCTTGCATAATTATGACTTTGAACATTCTTCGCTTAACACATAATTTTAGCGAAACAAAAAACATATTTGCATAAATGTAAAGCTGGCGTCAGTTACAACGTAAAGAGAACAAATACATCGTTAGAAAAGTTTTGGCGAAAGTGAACAGTTCATTATACGTAATCATGTATGTGACAAACTCGAACGCAAATGTCATTATGTTCTTCTTTAGCGGAATGACGAGACATAAGTGAACGCTTTCACCCATAGATGTTGACAACCGAAGAAAACACACATAGCTTGCGTTGCGAGACCGTTTACGTATTACTTTTTTGAGAATCTGTGGCGTAAATAAAGCTGTAAGATTTATTGCATTTAATTATTGCCGTCCTCGTTTAAGTATAAGGTGAAATACAATATATAAAAGATAACCAGTAATAGCTTAGTAATTTTGAACTTTACGAACAAAGGGATATCTAAACTAAGAGTTTGAACTTTATAAAGAGCTCAAAGCGTGAAGACACACCCAACTATGAAGCAACGTAAGGATAATTCGTTCAAATGTAACGTATACTGAATATGTCACTAGCCACATAAACACTGGAACTTTAAAAAGTAAAAGTGTCACTTACGAAACTACATAGCTCCATTCGGAGAATGAGAACAATTTATGTATTACACAAATCAGTGTAGTAGGTAATATAATAAAAACATAATGTGTAAGACCGCTGTGAACGTTCATATAAAATAGTTAAGAAACTCCGAAGTATAATGCTTCGTAGAAAAAGAATAGATATAATTTCAAAACTTTGTCGCGGTGGCGTAAAAGACAAAACAAATTTTGATTCTCAATGCTTGGCAATCCAATTAATTGCATAAAACTTTGCTAAGATATTAGAAGTAAAAATAAAGAATGATAAATCACGGTCTTAATTGTGAATCGAATGAATTTCTTGGCTTGAGATATTATGAACCTAACTCTAGTTTACATATTTAAATTATTATGTAAATAAAGAACCAGAGCGCTCAAGAATGTTTTATTTATGAATTCGCGAAATTTTCGAAACTTGTGCGTGCATTGTTTTATGTAATGAATAGGTATCACAAAAAACTCTAACTAAACACGAGGTTTATTTCATAATTGAAACTTGCTCAACAAGTCTCAGGCCAAAATGCCCAGAAACAATGTGTTACTGCAATTTTTGTTTGAAAATATCCTCAAAATCTTGTAATTAATATTCAGAGGACATAGTGGGTCAATGTCTAAAAGACATGGGTGACGAATCACTAAGTTGACCTCTTTTATCTTCCACACTGTGTGGTGATCATGTACCCATTTACGCACGACCACAAATTGAGTCCTTGTACAAATGTGATGGACCTTCCTGATGAAATTAAGATGTCTGTTCACTGAGATGCATCACCGAAATAATGAGGATTTTTATCTTTATTTCTATTGTTGACCATATTATCGTAGAGTAGCTAGACAATAAGGAAATGCTGTAGGAATGTAACTGATTGTAAACGATTGTTTGTTAGTTGTAATCTCTAGAAGTACTCGTTCGATTACGAATTTTTTTTCACTGACAGAAAGCTGTCCTGTCCCTGAGTGTCCTACTAGGCTACTTCTCATCCCAAAAAATCCACAAAAGTGAAACCGTGATAAAAAGTTAGTGTAATCACAAAGTAACGCCTAGTAAATTAGGACTGTACACAAATAAAAAAATGCATAATGGCTAGCGGTCTTTCTAAAACATTTTGCCAGTTCTATTCGGCTCATTAACACTACGATTATTATGTATCATAAAATATTGATCGAATGCAAACATTTGACAATCTACATTTTGAAAGTTCTTAATTGACAGACATTGACAAGCGTCTAATTTTTTATCTGTCATTTAGTGAAATCGTTATGGTTACGGTTTTTTTGTAACATGTTACATGACTTACATGATGTGGTTGACAACTTGCACGTACGTTCTGGGAATAGATTAGCTGATAAGAATGACTCATTCGGATGTGTAGCAATTTAAAACGCTTCTTCGGACAGGTGCGACGCGACAAAGAGATATGACGAAGTCTTTTCGTCAAAAAAATTCTATCTTTAGAGCAATTTAAGAATAATTTCGCTGAAAAGATGTTGCATCTATCTGGAAGAGTCTTAAAATACTTTATTTTTTCATCGGCAACTAAGCCAATCACGATTATTCTGTCAGCAGCGTCATGTATAGCGTAGTGATTAACAAATACTTTATGTAGTCAGACCAACGTCTTTCACAATTGCTGAGGTTATATGAAATTTACCACCCTACGTCAATTTCGGTTCAAGGAAAATGTCTTACAACACCATGCAATCCGCCTATGTATAACCATTGTACATGAAGTTTAAATAAATAAATAAATATAGAGTCGTACTCAGACGAAATACGTGGTAAAAAGAAACGAGATTCATGCAGTAGAAAACCACGATCAAAAACTCACATTAAGGTGCCTCCCCGAGTAAAACGCCGTGCTAGTCGTTTTTGTACAGTTTTTAAGAGCTATCTACTCTTTATTTAAAAAGAAAAATTACATTAAATTTCCACATAATATTGATTCTAAAAAAGAGGTATAATGCTTCATCTAATCTCCTTCCAACAAAACCATAAAAATGAGAAATATTTATTGATAGCATGCATCTCCTCGTAAAGTTTTAATTAATTATTTTTTGTACTAACACTAATGGATAGACAATTTGATGATGAACATTTTGTAAGATTATTTTTTCAAAAGACCAATATTCGATTTTATAAAGTCTGGGCGTATTCACTACTGTAATTCATGCGCCACCAGTGCCGCTAGGTCAATATGAATGCTCATATCTCATGCTGATATTTTGGTCAGGGTACGGATTTAAATGTTATTGCCTATCTAAAAATACTCTAAAGCTCAGAACTAAAAAACCTTCAATAATTTCTAATTCATTGTATCATCATTTTCGAAGCTGGTAACACAAAAAACAATATGGTAAACCTCGGTCCATCACGTTAAAATTCGGACCACGTATCTTTGACATGTACGGTATATGTTGGGTACAAATGGCGTGAAACCACTGTTTCGACATGTTTGACTCATTCATTTTACACTTTGATGGTTATAAATTGGATATTAAAAATGCCAGTATCAATATTTGGTGATGAGCGACCATTTCTCTTTTGTTAAAGAAAGTGCGAGTAACTTTTCTTGACATAATCGTTACATAGGAGTAGGTAAGTAGGTTGTAACATAATGATGTTAGTAATGGCGGTAAATTTCACTTGTTTGGTTCTCAAATTACTACTCTATATTATATTATAACTCTGTTTTTGTTTAAATAACTGAGTTTTTTTGGTAGTGGCAGTTTTTATATGATTAATAATTTCAATGTTATTAGTTCTGATTAAAACCAGTCTGTATTTATGAATTGAAAAGCCAAATCGGTAGTTGCCCGGTTCGAAGCTCAAGCTTGTGCATCAGAGGCGAGGCCTTAACAACTTGGTCATCGTGACACTAATTAACTAATACCATACTTCAGAAAGGTTGTGACGAATCATCCAACTATTTATCAAAAAAAAAATCCAAGTGCGAGTCGAACTCGCGCACGAAGGGTACCGTACTATAAATCACGTTTGTTGTATGGGAGTCACACTTAAATATTTGTATTATTCTGTTTTTAGTATTTGTTGAAATACCTACATCATCTGTGAAAATTTCAACTGTTTGGCTATCACGGTTCATGCGATACAGCCTGGTGACATACAGACAGACGGACCGTGGAGTCTTAGTAATAAGGTCCCGTTTTTACCCTTTGGGTACGGGACCCTAAAAACCAGTAAATTAAGAAAATTCTAAGCAGGTCAAGCAATACCATAGGTAAGTTCACGCTAGACCAGCTAAACAGTTCATAAACACTGAAACAGTGTTGCCACAACAGATAATTGCATTCCAAATAGCGTTTTTATGATCGAACTAAATATTCTGGAACAAAAAATGGAAAAGTCAACCTTCACGGAGTCTAATAATGGCCGATAGTCTGATTACACTCTTTAGTCTATGATTATAGACAACAGCGCAGGAAAGGGAAGTGGCGGATGTAAGTAGGTAATTCTTTTCAAGGTGTCGGCTTATATAAATCTGGTTATTAGTGAAAAGGTTCGCTTTTGTGTTGTGATGTTATAATAATTATGTTTGTCCTTCGGGTGGCTGATGTTTGAATATTTTTAATTTATTTAACATTGAGGTAGGTTAATACGGTCTGAGCCGATTATGTATCTATGTACTTTGTATGAAAAGGATTAAGGTTTTATGCGAAAATGAGTATTCAATTTTTTTTAAGGTAATTGACATTGTTTAGGACAAGGACAAATAAGTGAATGTTATTTTAATTGGGTTATTTTAAATAAAGAAAATAGGCATACAAAATTAACCAACGGAACGGTAGCGTACCATTTTGGTTACGTAGGTATTTCTACTTTACTATTCTGTTTGTTAGGGTTCCGTACCCAGAGGGTATAAACGGGATCCTATTACTAAGACTCCACTGTCCATCTGTCTGTCTGTCTGTCACCAGGCTAAGCCGTGATAGCTAGACAGTTGAAATTTTCACAGATGATGTATTGCTGTTGTCGCTATAACAACAAATACCAAATATTTAAGTGGGGCTCCCATACAACAAACGTGATTTTTTTGCCATTTTTTGCGTTAATGGTATGGAAGTGCGCGAGTCCGACTCTATCATTTAATAGTCTATGGTCCGACTCACACTTGGCCGGTTCTTTTATAATTTCATTAATGCAAAAAATACAAAAAAAAAAATTTGAAGGTGGAACAGTTTACCGTAAGCAAAGAAACCATTTATAATTATCATTAAAAATAAGGCATTTTTCTAACTTTTTCGTCTTTCATAGATTCATAGAACCATCGCAGTTCACGCACGGAGTAATCTAGCCCCGCCCACTAGTTGTCTTATCGCTCAAATTGAATGTTTCGTCAACGGTTTCCCAAGGCGCACGCGCCGCACGTATCAGTTCACGCTTCCGTGACTACCCCCAATTACCTCTAAAAACTTAATCGTTGCAAAAGGTAAAACAAAACTCGAAAGTCAATGCCAAGATAGAAATTTGGAACCACACTCTAGTAATTCTAGACAATCAATATTTCGCAAGCTATTTAGGTACTTTTGTATCGTAAATGGGCAGTTATCACGTGCGTGTTATTGACACCTACATAAAACAATTATGGTGCAAAATAAAGTTAATGGTAGCCAAACCTAAGCCTTTCGAAAAACCGCTCGTGTTGTAATTTCATTCATCATCTGCCTAGCCTTTTCCCAATTGTTGTTGGGGTCGGCTTCCAGTCTTACCGGATTCAGCTGAGTACTAGTGTTTTACATGCAGCGACTGCCTATCTGACCTCCACAACCCAGTAACTGGATAACAGGATACACCTTGGCAAGACTGGTGTCAGATCTCAAGCTTCTGACTGCCCGTAACGACTGTCAAAGATCTTCAAATGACAGCCGGGACCAACGGCTTAACGTGCTTGCCGAGGCACGGAGGAAACTCGGTATGTTGAAATGGTCACCCATCCACGGACCGACCTCGTCAAGCGTTGCTTAACCTTGATGATCGATCAGTGCGGCTGTTATTATTTAGCCACGAGCTGGTTGTAATTTCATTACGTTACGTTATTATTTTAACCTTTAAGAGCAAAATTGAAAATTATTTTCCAGGAAAATTCTTATCATGAAACTCTTCAAGTAACAAAAGCAGCTTCCGAAGCAACAACACAATAGAAGGGCTCTCCCAAAATAGGCCAACATTCTATAAATACTTACTAATCATCTATCAATTGGCGAATTTATGAAGGCTCCGTAGTCGTTCATAACGACCATTCAATTTCCTTTTCAGCTTGAATGTACTCGGGAAACTGGAGCATTTCCCCTCGCCACGGTTCCCAATCAAGCATTCAATATATATGTACGTGTCTATATGTAATCACAATTGACGTGAATATTAAGAGGACTTCATTGTTAATCGGACTTCCGATTTCTTTATGAGAAATCTGAGCGATTTCATCCGTGAGCTATAATAACGCACGGGGTTATTATTTTATTGGAAAGGAATATGAAGTGTGATTGATTGGTTTTGTATTGCGACGGTCTTTATGTAATGGATTATTGATCATGATTGGTAGGTATGTTGGATGTATTTTTACCCGACTGCCGAAGGAGGGTAATGTGTTTATCAGTCTATGTATGTATGTATGTTTGTTCCTATATGGTGTTCTAGAGACCAAACACATTGGCCGATTTTGATGGTTCTTACGTCAATCGATTCGTTTTAACCCTGCGAGTGTCACTGGCACACACATTAAAATTTGAAAATAGAAAAATGGCGGCTTTTGGGCGCCATATTGTCGGAAACCAAATTTTTAGTTTTTTTCCAAACCCATCGTATGGGGTATCAAAATATGGGTTTTAAGACGACGACTAACGCCAACGACCTTGAGGGAACAAAACGCGCACTCGTTTCACACCCGCGCGACCCAAAATTTAGTAGTTTTTTGTACTTTCCTTATTATTCTACGACTTTAAAAAAAAAGCTTCAGATCAAAATGTAGATAATTAAATTGTCTTTGATATGGTGTCAATTTCATTAAAATACGCCCAGCGGTTTTGGTGTGATTGTCGTGTTTTTGTCCGATTTAGGCATAACTTTACAAATTAATTACACTATGTTATACGAATAAAACTCAAAAGGAGATGTTCGATTTTGGGCCATCACTATGTACACTACATAGACAAATAGGAAAAAAATAGGGGAATTGTATAAAAATATTAACAAATTAATTTGAAGAAGGGTACAGGAGTAACAAAAATTATCATTTAAAGTTTTTTAATTAGATAACCCTATTTTTAGGGCAGCCATGACAGTTGTGTTTGACATGACGTCTGACGACTTCGACAGTTTTAAGAAGTGACTTCTTTGAGTAATTCTTTGCTTTGACTTTGAATTGGATATGTTTCGGAGTTTTTAGTGGTTGTTTTACTTCTACGGACACTAATTGATTGCTTCTCTATTGCAATTTAATTAGTGTTGTTTTTAATGACGCAGGTATTAAGATGACACGTCAAACAAATGTCATTGTCAAAATGTCATTCTTCGCATACTGTCATTGTCAAAATGTCTTTTTTGGCCTACTGCTGATCTGACCCACCATGTTTAATTGTAAATTGTGTTGCTCTACTTGACAAAGTTAATTTGAGTTTACATTGAAACGAAGTGCAATTAAAGAAAATTAACAATAAAAAACAGTTACTATATTATACAGCAATTTTTACATAAAGTGTACATAGAGCTGGCCCAGGCTCCATACATTTCTGGAACATCTCCTTTGCTCAGATGAAATTATTAAGAAAATGGTCTAATAAAAACTATAATAAGTGCTATTCCAGACTATAATCTATCTCTGTGCCAAATTTCATCCAGATCCGTTAAGTAGTTTTTGCGTGAAAGAGCAACAAACATACAAACACACACTCACAAACTTTTGCCTTTATAATATTATAGTGAGAGAGATAATTATTATTAAGAGAAGCTGCTCTATCATTGAAAATATTTTATTACTTTTTATCCCGAAAAAAATGTTTGATACTCGCGGGATAGTTCAAAAGCCGTTGGTAAAAAATATCTCCGTAATTATGATCCAAAAACTCAATTAAAATCGAATCAACAACCTAAAACTACAAACATTTCTGTTCTTTCTCAACTAGTGACGATAAATTACTTGAAATGTCTCGTAGCCATAGGTAAAGGTAAAAAGGGTACACGGGTATTTCCTGCACAATCTATTTGTCTAACTTTGTAAGGGGTGAGTGGAGTTTAGAGGCTGCTTACCGGCACATAGCTCGTTAAGACCCGGTTTACTGCGGCCGCGTCTATACTGGCCTAGGAAAACATAAAGGAATATGGATGTTTGAGTACTGAAAAGTTTTGAGAATGTTCAGCACACAATCAGTCAAGAATCGTTATTGAAAAACTTCGAGGAGTACGCGTCCGAATTACATGAAATAATTCCTCCTAGCCCGTTCCATCATCAGACTACAAGACGTTCGGCGATGCGTTATCAGTATATGGTGGTCATCCCATCCAAAACTACCAACAGTTTTGGGAATACTTTTATTATGCGTACAGCAAAGGAGTGGCATTCCCTGCCGGAGTCTGTTTTTCCTGATAGCTACAAGCTGAGAGTCTTTAAGTCAAGAGTGAATAGGTTTCTTCTAGGCAAGCGTGCTACATCGTCGACCACATCATCGCTTACCATAAGCTGAGATAGTGGCCCAGCGCGAAAAAAAAAACGTTTTTTCTGTAATTGCTTTTACAACAAAAAAGTCACAAAGCCGAAAATTACGAATATAGATTTATTTACGTAACTATTTGAAAAGGTTTTTCATCATTCACATCATAACCACGTCTGTGCCAGCAATTTCCCCATGGGATAAATCACAACAGTGTAAAAAGTTGAGATTTAAATCAAACTTACTTTTATGCGTCGAATAGAGAAAATATTCTATAACCAAGCGTTACGCATCGCTGTCACTCAATACTAATCTTAACGTGAAGTTATTCGGAACGGAATGATAGTGAGCTTGACTTCAAAATCGTCCCACATCTGATTAATTCTCATACTTTAATACTTCGCATAATCGTTTATTTACAGACATGTGGAACCACTTTCACTCTAAATGGTATTTTGATGACTTTAATATTTAAATTATGAACAGAGATAGCATGATCAATCAATCAAAGAGTACAAAATTGAGACATAAATGATGTATCGGTGAATGTTTGACCAGTGTGGATGAGTCTTGTGAAACATGCAAGTATCCTCGAGATGGCGCTGCAAGCGGATCCCGAGATTGCCGGTTGGAGGTGGGAATCTCTTTATTAATGCACGCCCGTACCCGACGCCGACGCCGACGCCGGCGACCTAACCAACTTTAAGAAAACTATCTCCAGTCTTTAGACGAGTCTCGCATCCTCTCATTTCATCCACGTTAAACAAGTAACAGTTTATTGCCAGACGAGAAATTCTCCGCGAGAAATACCTTTTTCAACCAAACTAGACAATTTTCAAGTTGTCCGCTCGAAGAAAATTACGGTGCGCGCTGAAAGCGTCCGTCCGGCTATGTTAACTCAAATACTGTCATTAACAAAATACAGTTTCCTCTATGAATACATTAGTAGAGCTTTCGTGCATTGTATACTGGACAAGAGCGTTTGCGATAACGTGGATTTGAATAACAAACTTGTTAGTTCATCGTTAGCTAAAATCGTGCAGGTATATAAATGCGAGGTGTTATGTGTACGTGCTGAGTGATGCACTATGATAACTCCGGCGGACGCCTCCGGCCGGAGAACAATGGCTTCCTTCCCGGAGCGGCGAGAAAGTGACGCGTGTGTTCCCCTCGCTAGATAAATAACGTAATCTCCTCGGAGCATCACCACTTTACATGCGCATACGCTACTAACGTCGCATTATTGTCAGAGTTACTTTATTACCGCACCAACACTTATTGATGTTCTTTTTGTGTGATAATGAGGCAGATCAAATTGTATAAAAATACTGCCATAAACAAAGCTGCAAATTGGATCGATATCATCTCAGATGCACGATAATACTGTTCCGGAAAAATAAAACAGATTTAAGAACAAAGACACTTAAGGCGCTATATACGCCCCAATGTTAACGCAGTACTGGCCGTGCGCCCGCTCGATGCCAAAATATCAATATTGAACCTCCTTTTGAACTGTTTTGTTTCACATCACATCACATCATCAACCTATTAATGTTCCCACTGCTGGGACACAGGCCTCCTCTCTGTGAGAGGGAATGTGGCGTAATCCGCCACGCGGGCCCAGTGTGGGTGGGTGTCTTCGAAATTTTGGTTCTAGGACATGCCGGTTTCCTCACGATCTTTTCCTTCACCGTTTTGAGAGCAGTGGTGAAGAAATAATTTACACAAAGTAAAGCGCCTGCCTGGGCTCGAACCCACGACCTACAACTTGCAAGTCGCGGCCGATACCACTGGGCCACCACTGCTCTCTCAAGTTGGAGTTTCCAAAAGTTGCGATGATTTGTTTTTTTTTTTTAAGCGAAACTATCAGTTACACGAAAAAACCTTGTGTTCAAAATTATGTACATGAATCTTTTTTTTTCAAGCCTTTTAACCTAGCCGTTACTAATTAGTATGCTTTAGAAAGTTACCGTTTTACGGCACTAAAGGGTATGTAGGCCCTTAAGTTCCTTTGTAAACAAAATAGAATCCTAGAACAATGTACGTAAGCTAAACAAAACAAATTATTGTTTACCTCTCTTTTCTGTTTTCAGTCTTATAATTACGAACACAATTCTGAGTGTTAATTGCATTGCTGAGAGAAAATAAACAGTGAATAAGCAGAGACAAGTCATTTACACGAGGTCGCTACTAGCGTCGCGCTGAGCGAAAATTAGCGGTGACTACTAGGCATAAAAACACAGCATGGTCTAATATCCCTTGCCTAATTTCCCAAGTACTTACCGCAATTCTATAACCAAACCAAATTCGGGCATGACCTGTTGCGTGCATTATGGAAATAGGAAAAATAAAAAGCGACAAAAACGTTTCTAGTATCTTGCACAACAAACCTGCGTTGTCAAAGACAAGCGAACTCTTTACGAAACTTGTCGTGATCGCTAAACCACAACTTTCCGCGTCGAGTAATTTTATTATTTATACGCGCCCACTTACAGGCTGATATTTCAAAGGCTTATTACATGCTGGGTTAGTGCATACGTGACGATGGTAAGCCCGATATGGCACCGCACTATGTTCTTACCGTTTATATCACAACCACAGATATAAATCTAACTAGATGACGCGATTGTATGTACTTTGCGTGTCAAAAAACCGGCCAAGTGCGAGTCGGACTCGCGCACGAAGGGTTCCGTACCATTATCGCAAAAAACGGCAATAAAATCACGTTTGTTGTATGGGAGCCCTACTTAAATATTTTTTTAGTATTTGTTATTATAGCGGCAACAGAAATACATCATCTGTGACTGTCACGGATTATGAGATACAACTTGGTGACAGACAGACGGACCGCGGCGTCTTAATAATAGGGTCCCGTTTTTACCCTTTGGGTACGGAACCCTAAAAACGGAGTAAAATTACGATCAATAGATAGAATGATCGTACTTTGAGCTTTTCATTTAGCATTATCGCACCGGAAATCTAGAAAAATGCCTAATTATGCCATATTGAGCTGTAAAGACAGTTTTCTCAAAAATGGTATGTAATGTTGACATAACATCTCTAAAAAGTATCCAGAAAGTGAACTCTACCGGAGACTATTCACAACTGTCCGGTAAGAAGCGAGATTTTAAATTTGGAATCTCCTACTGTCCAGTAAGTAAGTATGTAATTTACTTACTGGACACTTGGTCATCCTTCATCCCTTTTTTTTTTTATGGCTTCGCACGGTTTAGGTCATCCTCTTTAGATCTGCTTAGAAAAAAAAAACATAGTACCAGACACAGATTAGAGTTTAGCCATTATAACATGGTTAGAGGGAGGCTCCAAATATATATCTATCTCTTTTTGGTATGACATTTTATGAGATACATAATATATTTTGGAGCCTTAAACATCCATTTTATTGTCTGTGACACTTTTTTTTTTTTTTTTTTATGGGTCTGTGACACATAACGCGACGCAGAAAAAGTATGCACGTTGCGTTTTGTACTTAGTAATGTTGTAGAAGTATAGTGTGGGATTTTATGTTTGTATTTAGTCATTTCAGTTTATAAATCATGTTGGATTAAAGAGTCCGTTAATCAAGATGTACAACAAACAAATATAAATGCCCCCGGTAAATCGATCACAATATCTATCAGTAATTGCCCTAATATGAATGTAACCTTCAATATTAATTAAACGAATTTGTTGTTAAACTTTCTTTCATTTTTGAGAAAAGCATTATACAAACCTCAACCAGTAAGAAAGCCATCCTGGCCTCGTATATAACCGGACCTCACCTGCGGTTCGGTCCGGTTAACTCATACTCGGCCAGGAAGGCTTACTTACTGGATTCTGCTGTAATGTACTAATAAAAAAAGTTGGCCGAGGCATTGGAAATGTTTTATTTCATTGGTAAGTCGTGTGTGTAAAAATGGCACGCTTGGTTTTCATACAGATGGAGGGACTTGTGTTATCTAGTTAGATTTATGTCTGGGGTCACAACCATAACTTAGAAAGTTTATATTTCAATCTTAATCTAACATTGCGATGACAACAAAATACACCACGAGAGCTTAATAAGCGTGTTCAAAAACAATAATAAAGCTAAATATAGAATAGCAACAAATAAAAGCACAAGATTGTAACCTATTTAAAGCAACGAGGTCATAAAATTTAACTGTTATAGTTAATTCTTCACCATAAAATGCCTGGGCGGGCGGTTTATCAAGTAAAATTGACTTTATAATTTTCCCTATTATCAGTTTTTACTTCCACAAAGAGGTTACGGCAAAATTCTCCTGGCAAACTTGAGACCTGTCGCTTACTATAAACTTGTCCTTTTACCAATGCCGCGGTGAGTTTCGAAGATAAGTTGAATGTATAGAGAGGGTCGCTTTACACTTCGCGTCCGGTGCGCGGTGACCGCGAGTAGGCTTTAAGAGAAATGTTAATGTATGCTGTGGCTGGGATTTTTTGGGCATAGGGACTGTTTCGTGGTACGTCCATCTGGTATTGAACGAGGCCGCGGGCTCTCGGTCAGCTCGCCGCAAACTGGTTTCGTTCATTATCAAAAGTCAATAACTTTCCGATGCATTCCGAGTCATGGCCAAGTGTCCGTTCGATAACGTAATAAGTAAACGCGGTGTTATCAACCTTTGTTGAATGCAGAAAGCGTAGTGTTGTCAAATCTGTAGATGGATGCGATATCTTTGTAAGTTTTAACTTTCTTTCGACTTTACTTGAGAAACTTTCGCCAAAAGCATGCTGATCCTTGACACAATAACACGGAATTTCTCTTTAAATCCGCAAAAGGGTAATATATTTTTGTGTTCCGCTGCTAAAGTAGAAATATTTTAATATCAGAGACCTAATCCGTAAGTTAACTGCACGACTAATTAGTGAATTACGTGCCCGTTTATTTTATACTATAACTCATTTGCGCAATTAGCAAGATAAAACCCATTCTGAGAGCTTATACCGCATACGTAAATCCAAGTATCCGAGTGCAATAATTTCTAACAAAACGTACGGCGGGCTGGGCCGGAATGTTTTACATTACAAAACCCAAACTATGTAAAACGAATAGGTAGTTTAATTTTCGTTTCCAGAAATAATGTGGTTGAGTTCAAAGTACTGTAGAATCGATTTATAATGAAAATAATTATGGTAGAATTATTATTTAGAGAGGTTTTCTGAGTTTATAGACATCGCTGAATCCGATGGGTTTAGGAAAACATCGTAAGGATACCTGGACTTATAGCTAACGGCTTCGCTCCTGTCAGCTGTCTACCTACCTACCCTACCCTACCCTTCCTACCTACATTTATTTTAGTTTTTAAACCTTCTCTGCATTTTGCCATGTATCAGATTTGAGCTGTGTTCGCAAAACGATTAGGCAATTGAAATTAAAAAAAAAAGTTTTTCGTTAACTTTTTCGATGTTTTAATAGTTATTCTATTATTCGGGACGGAGATAAACCGCACCAATGAAATATTATGTAAATCGGTCCAGGCGTTCTCTAGTTATAAATGATGTAACTAACCCGACTTTGTTTTATATATGAATAAAGATAAAGATGTAAGTTTGAAATCACCAATCCGCATCGATCAAGCATGGGGATTTATGCTCGTGGCTTCTCAGGCAGGTATTAGTATCATAGAGAATTAGAGCATGTAAAGTCCATTCAAAGGCGTAATTACGTTTTCCATGTGTCGCAAAGTTAAAGATTTAATTAAAGATTTTTTATTTCTTTTACGACCGTTTAGAAACCTAACTATCTCTATTATCCAAGGTTTTCTAATGTAATTGCACCTTAGTACGTAGGTACACGTAAGTCAATAAAGTTTTCAAAACAAATGATTTATTTGACACGTTTATGGAGTGTAAAGTTATTAAAACTACTGTTATCGCATATTTAATTACAATTGCCAAAGGTGTTGACCTTATGATTACACTTATAAAGGTAGATAATGGTGTTTTATGGATCAACTTTTATTTGTAAAGCTAATAGTCTAAAGCAATTATGTGCATGATCTGAGCATTACGTAGATATAGTATATTACCACATATATACGACTGTATGTTCACGAAAATGTTGTTACTTAGAGAAAGGCTTCGTTGTGCGTGCGTCGCGTTGCGTTGTCGCAGCGTCAACGCTGCGTCGTTTTACATTATATTTTTAGGGCCTTCAATGGATCGACGGACGAAAAACGAAGCGAGGGGAGGGTGAAGCGCTGTTGCACGCGACGACGGATAGTGTTTGTCTCAAACCAAGTCTTGTCGAATCTGAAAGCCATACTGAGACACTGCGCTGCGACGACATACGTCGTGTGTCGTCGCAAAGCTGGTGTGGCATACAATGCGTTGGTCCGTTGCGACGACGCAACGCATTAATGAGTCCTCAGCTTTACATGGAGTCCGTTTTTTGTACTTCTTTGTTGTTTTATGATGGTAATTATCATAACCTACGAGACTCCGCTAGATGCGAAACACACAGGACCGGTTGATGTATCGACACTAGGGAAGACCTATGTTCAGCAATGGATGTTCAACGGCTGAAATGATGACAATTATGAATCATAACCTATCTCCTAAAGACCTTGTTTATGTCTTTTTCGAGTTTCAACGTTGGCAGAAAATTGAAAACCGTTTTCTATTTGACTCTGAATTAAAGTTGCGACAAACAAATACGCGACAAATGTTAGGGCGACAGTACGATTTATGTCAACCATCAGTAGTGCGACAGCACATCAGCTCGATGTACGTTAGTGCGACTGATTGTTTTTCGACAAACGATGGGACGACGAAACTTTTGATCGACGAACGAAAGCGCGACACAATTTTCGCTTTAAAAACTAAACAGCTACAAACGGTTCTATATTTTGTTGATGAATTTTCAATAAAACGCCATATTTTCAGAGAAATTCAATCATGAATTATATGAATTGCTAAGGTCGGTGAAACGCTTGTACAGTGAATTGAATGATCATGATTACACTTTTATGACAGAAAGTGGCCCACAGATGATATTGATTTTACATAGTAATGCGATGCTACTTACTGCTTTCTCTCCAAAGAGGAAGCAAGTCTGTTATTATCGGAAACTAGTTCGAATGTTTATTAGCTAATTTTATTATTGGGACTGCAGCTGAGAATTTGATATGCGATAAATGTGAAAACGACCTATGTTTATTAAAGATTGACTATAATCACTCTTAGGTTCTACGTTTGAATTTTCCCCAAAAAGTATTTTATTATTTTCCATTGACTGATACAAAAGTAAAATAAGGCTAAGGCATTAAGTCTGCCTCTGTACATTTGTGTGCTTAAAGTATTAAATAAATAAATGAATAAATAAATAAAATCATAATTATATATAAGTAAAAACTTCTTTTTCTCAAACATGCTTCGAAATTTAAGCATTATTTTGACAATCTTCTTCGAGATAAATCGAAATTCCTGAACTGGCCAAATACATGCGAGCAGCGGCCGGCAAAAGTTTATGAAAATCCATATCTGTCGTGTTTAGCGGCCAAATAAATTACATAGTAAACTCATATCTGTTGTGTAATTTAAAAATGGAACGATCTTTTACACCGAAACATGACAACCAAGGAGGTAACTTATCAAAGGATTTATTTAAATTTCGAACTGGCTTGCATATAGAAAGCTGTTTATAGAAAAAAAAATGAACACTTTAACATGGGATTAATTATTGTTGTTCGTTGTTCGTCGTTGATTTCGAAAAGTAATTTTATTTGACAAAATGAGTTCTAGGTGCTTCTTAGTTTTAATTTCCGCGCATTGTTTGAGAAAAGTACTATACGAGCCTTGGCCACAACTAGGCATTGATGGACTTACGTATGTGTGCCTCGGCTTCGCCTCAGCCCACATTTACACGTTCGACCATCAATGCCTCTTTTGCTGGCCGCTGCTGCAGTAATGTACTATAGCCGCGTTGAGCGATTTTTGGTAGGGGCAAAACTTATGGGCTTGCGTCAGCGACATACTACTGTGACAGCGACATCGTCATGCTAATGTGACGTGTAACGGAATAATCGTAATTACAAAGTTTTAAGAAGCCTTAAGTCAACCTTAAAACAGGTTTCATTTCTGTCGGCAGTCACCATGACCGACTATTTTTTTTTGTAAACATGTCCGTCCATTTTGGACAAACGACTACATTATTTATCAGAAATATCATCGTCACACTTTCTAAGCATTTCCTAACACAAACCACCTTCCAATCCGAAACCACACGATCAAATCAACATAAATCCTTGTTTACGCCGCACATGGAACCCGACGCAGTAATCTGATGCAATCAAAGTTTACAAAGTCGAATTGTAAAGTAACACCCGACTTAGAGACAAAACAGTTTCCTGATTAATCCCGTAAACAAACGTATTTACACACGGTGCACACGGAAAACCGGATCGGTAAGGGTTTCTGCACAGTGGGTGCATTCGCGGATGTTTTTCAGGTTGTTATTTGTTGTCATGTGGGTGTTCCTCCCTTCGTGGGACACAGGCGAGATGTTAGTTATTATTATATTTTTAAGGTTCGAAATATTTGAGGGTTCCGTTCTTCAAAAGGAAAAAGGAACCCTTATTATAGGACCCTATTATAGGATCACTTCGTTGTCTGTCTGCCCGTGTATCGAGACATATTTCTCTAAAACGCCTGCAGTTATCAAATTGAGTTTTGTCAATTTTTTGTCCTTCAATCTACTAGTACTTTATTTATCTTTTCGTTTGAGCATTGTCAAATCGGTACTTTGAGAATGTAGCTATATGTTCGAAATTCACGGTGCGCGAGTTCGACTCGCACTTGGCCGATTATTTTTTACGATCGGCGTCTTTACGTCTGGTACTACTTTTAAAGTGACAGCTTATCTGACTTTTTAAGAGACGCAAAACCGTGTTTCTGAAAATTGCTGATTAACTTATTTTTACTGAGAATAGCGAAAAGCATTTTCTGGAATATTTTAACATTAGAAAATGCGATGCCAAATAAATTACGATAAAGTACACAGAGCACAGACATCTGTCAGTCAAGCTTATAAAAATACTTACTCATTTTTATTCCATGTTTATAAGGGCTATTAAAATTTTTCAAGCGCCATAATACCTTAGAAAACGTATCCTTCCAATGCAGGCTTCGGTACATCGTATCAAATAATGTAGACCCAATATAGCTATACGTTTGGCCCTAGTATATTCCGAACCCCTTCCACAGCTATTCTTACGAAGCTTGCTTACTGGCGTGAAGCTAATTGCGGCTAATCACACGAACAAAAATACCAGCTTAGTACTAAAAGCCAGACAGGATCGATATCTTTATAATTGCTGTGGCTTCGCCTTTAATGTGGTTTGGAAATCAGCCAATTATTGGCATTGTTTGGGCACTGCCTTAGAGCAGGTAATGCAATTTTAAATTAGCGTACGACTCAGGTTTTTTTTTCCCATGCGGGTAAGCAGAAACAACAGGGGGGTGACCACAAGCTCTTAGAGTATGGTTATTTTGAGATCGAGTAAGGGACAGATGTATCTGACTTGTATACATCTGTCACTTACTCGATCTCAAAATAACCTTACTCTAAGAGCTTGTGGTTACCCCCCAGTACGCCATCTGCTACGATCTTTACAACTTACCTTACTAAAATTACCACACCGGCAAGTTGGCCAGACTTAATAAAGAAGGCTGTTGGAAGCAGCATGTACCGAGTGGTTCACACTGCAGCAGACTGCAAAACTTAAATACGGTTGTATGTTGTCGTGATCCTCAGCGGTAAGGAAACAACAAAAAAGAAAATTTAATGTGGCGTTTTTCAACGGAGTTCAACCTGTGAGATTGTATACTGCTTAACCTTAACTTTAGTAAACTAAAACCTACAGCCAGGACAACAGAAACTTAAAAAGTAAGCGACTGCACTAAGGGCACCCTGTGGGGTACGGACCTCGGCTTAGGGCGTCGCTGGAGGGACAACAAAATGGAGCGTATTGCAGTTCGAGCGCAGCGAAATACGTATTAATGCATGTGACAAAACGCATACACAAAACATCCACCAATGTCATCTAAATCGAAACATCTCTTTGAGTTTTACCTCCTCTGCGAATATGGTCGTCCAACGAAAATTATGTCGGACCAGACCTCATACAATTCGCTTTAGATTTTCAGTTCCTATTTCTCCTAGTGCATTGAATCCTCTCTTTGTGGCCTCGCCTTTACCCCGATGAGTTGAGCCCGTGAGATGCGTCGTGCTCGTGCTAGTCAAAGCTAGGTATCACCGCGCTGGGTACACATGGCGAGAGCGCACTACAAATACTTTAATTCGCTCGTCTGGATCCGAAAAGCTAATGTTGGACTAGATGTGGTTGGAATCGTATGGCTTTTGTTTATTTTAGGGAAGTAAGAGATTGGTACGTAGGTACTCATAGTAGGTGATCGTAGTTATAATGACCAGTCCCAAGGGTGAATCATCAATCTTTCTCGGGCGGGTTAAGCAACGCTTGCCGACGTCAGATCGTGGATAGGTGACCATTTAATACATACCCAGACCTTTGTGCCTCGTATATCACGACCATTAATTCGTTGGTCCTGGCTGTCATTACGGGTCATTGACCGTTGTTACGGGTTGTCAGAAGAACGAAAATCTGACACCAGTCTGTCATCATCATCATCATCATATCAGCCGAAGGAAGTCCACTGCTGGACATAGGCCTCCCCCAAGCGTCGCCACATTGATCGGTCCCGTGCGTCTCGCATCCAGCGAATCCCCGCAACCATCACCAGGTCATCGGTCCACCTGGTGGTAGGCCTTACAACGCAACGCCATAAACAAACACGGTTATAATCCGACTATTATTAAAAATACAACGCAAAATGGTTAATTTTGTAGCACTCTTTAATTTATTATCACAATAGTTCCGAACTCCTAGGCTTTCGAGATGCTTTTTAATGTCGGCTATTGGTTTTGGTTTTATAATAACAAATTGTTTTGTTTATACATTAAAAGTATTGATATTTCTGTAAAATACAGTTAGTAGATATATTAAGGATAATATTTTTGTGTTCACCAAAAATCTAAAGGTACATCTAAAATACTGATCGTGCACCAAATATTAGTTGATCTACGAATAAATTATGGTCAAAGAATCAGTCCAAGAGCGAGCGAAGCGAGCTCGGGAACTTAGGGCACCCCGACACGGACAGGTTAGGTTCGAACGAGATGACGGGAGCTGAAGTGAGCGAGCAAAGCGAGCGAACTCAGCTCCCGTCATCTTGGTGCACATTCAGTATATTTGGTGGAACACAGGCAAAATTAGGTAAATGAAATGGGAATAAATTGAAGTACTTTTAAATATCCATATATTAATAATTTAAATGTTTGTCATATTTGTGCATGTGTGTATTTGGTTGTTGTCTGCAATAAACATATCATGATTTTTTTATTTTAGGTTTTAGTGACTTTAGATTTTTTTATGGTTTCTTCACCTTAAATTTTTTTGCTCCAGCAAATAGAGTAAACAGATATTTTTTTTAATACATAGATTGGTACTTACAGATAATTATGCCGTGATGAAGTTAAAGCTACCAGCTGGTTTCAAAACGCACTCTTTTGTGGCTTCAGGCTTTGCGTCGTTCATAAAAAGACTGTACAAGGTATCTTATACTCATCTGCCATGACCTGAGTTGAAGCACGATAGTATTCAACGTTGTATTACTTAATATTAACGTATTGAATATACAGTTGTTTTGAGAACCGTGTCTCTAACATACTAGTTCGTGAAAGTTTATCCTTTACTTAGATTAAACAAGAAATTCTAACCATCAGTTTAACATTTATAAACTCATGATTAAACAGTAAAACAATTATAACTTAGATGTTTAAATAATATACAATGTTTCTTAGTTATTTTATGATACAAAACGTGCAGATAGTTGTATTATTCATCTTGTATCTGCCGCCATAGTTTCTACTTACATTTATGCCATTCTAAACAATAATGAGCAAAAGAGTACTGTTAGCTTTTTATTGCAGCAAGTAAATGTGTAAAATAATAACGGAAATATATAAAATAGAAAGTAAATTACTTTTACAATCCACAACTAATGTTACGGAATAACTTCGTTTGAGTTTAGTTGATATTAAAACTTATTGATGAAGAGGTTTCACAGAACTATAACACTAGTTATGAATATTGCTATATATTATGTATTAAAGTATATAATCTACCAACTTTATTACATAGCAATAATCGTCAGAACTAAGAGTTGAGACACCAGAGAGGAAACCAACGATTTCATCGTTGATCCGATCTGTTTTCAAATAGGTTATCTGTATTTTAATGCATGAGGAAATTAAATAACTGTCAAGCGAAACTGTCAGTTTTCTCAACATATTACATTGAAATATGCTTTCAGAAACCTTACATTGTCTATGTGAAAGGGTTAATCCAAGTATCCAAAACTTAAACACCGGACACTAATAAATGGACCTGAAAGCTGGGTACAGACCAAGAGCTAAGCTGACTAAGCTTAGTTTCGCCCACATAGCTCTGGTAAATTTTAGATCCTTTTTTACATTATTCACGGTTCTGCACACAAGTGTAAATAAATTTCAAAGAAAACCAGATTTTTAAAATATACGTGATAATAAACAAAACGAGTAGGTATCACCAAATTTAATCGGTCAATAGGAAGTTAAAAACATCCTCGGGAAATAATTTTGTAAAAAAAGCTGGCTTCTCATTCCTTTGTTTTCCAATATTGCTGCACTGAAAATTATTTAGTTAACACCTACCAAATGTTTGGTTGCTGGTTATAAAGTTACTAGCAACTTCCGAGCAACAAAACAGAGTTTTGCTATTCCTAAATTTATTTATATAATAATATTATATATTATTTATTTAAGTTTATTTTCCAATAACTAGTTCGCAATTTAACGTTCGGTTATTGTTTTCAGTGTAAATTCAAAAGCACTTCCATATTCTCTAGGAAGTTGTTCGAAACGTTAACAAAGCGAAGACTAAATCGTGTAATGCGTTTGTTAAACAAAGCTTCACGTTAGTTGCAGTGTTAATTAATGTCCCCGTCTCGGTTCGCGAACCCTAATAACTTTAATGTAACTATAAGCGTTATTAAGTATTATTTTTAGGATAAGTAAAATGCATTATGGGTATTGCACCTGTACTATTATTAAGATAAATATTTTTGGTCAGTAGATACAACTTAACTGTGCCTACATTTTTACAAGCTTTTATTTAACTTGCAGTGTATGTATGTATGTATGTAAGTGTGTTCGGATCAATTCTTGCTACTGGATTTTAAAGCCGTTATCCTCCACCGATTAAGATGAAATTTTGCATACACGTTTAGTTTGGATGACAATGCATGGTTAGCTAAGTGACGTAATTCTTATTCCAATATGGCGGACGTCCCAAGATGGCGGGCTAGTTATTTTTTGTGCTGCCATGCTAAGGGTATCAAATCAAAGGGTTTTGAGAAGAATACCTTGTTAAAAAAGCGTGTTTAAAAAATAGATATTTTCATGAATAATTTTATCTTTCAAATGAGACTTCTATTACCAGTGTATTCCCACTGTTTTACACCTGCGACCTATCTTGCAGGACTCGTGCATTTTTCCAGGATACAAAATTACTTAGGAAACACAGCTTTTTATACAAATACACAAATTCAAATGAATTCAATTTTTCTAAGTAAAAGAATTTTGGTAATAGCATCAGCAAGTACCACGTCAATGTTTAACCTTTTTATCTTACTTATACTAATATTATATATGCGAAAGTTTGGATGTGTATAAGTTTGTTACACAATCACGCCAGAACGGCTGAACGGATCTGGATGAAATTTGGCACAGAGTTGGATTATAGTCAGGAATAGCACGTAGGATACTTTATCTTGGAAATATGTTTCCTTGGGATAATTTTCGCCATTGACGCGGGCGAAACCGCTGGCAGAAGCTTGTTTCGTATATATGTACATATATGACATTATAGCCTACTTTCTTTTTGCTCTAGTGGTCGCAAATGTGACCGCTGAGCAGCAAAGTGTTATTGAATTTCTCCTGAAACAATTTGTCAGAACTGGTGAAATGTAAGTGTCCCATAAATACACCTGTACCAATCCCTTCGGCGAATCACAGATAGCTGCCGAAATGTGTATGTGCTAAAATACCTACCCTTTTAGGAAAACATTTGATGTTATGAAATGTAGCTAATGTCTAAAAGAAACAGGAAAGCCTTCAACAATAAAAAAAGGAATTTAAAATCTGCTAACAATGAAAGACCCTAGACTCTAAAATACAAAAAAATGCTTAAAATTAAAATGATCACTTATATAAATAAAACTCACTTTTTGCCCGTGTGTATACAATCACTCAGGGTACAGGGGAAGGAAAAAGAGCGCGCGGCAGGTCTGCCATGCGATGGACCGATCAGATCAAGTCTGCAGTAGGCGGCCCATTGCATGAGTGCACCCGAGTGACAGTAGCCGACAGAGAGGCATGGCATCGCATCGTGAGGTGAATCATATCAGTCCGAAGTCACACTGCCACTTGATGACCACGACCACTCTGTCAAGCGTGTACCAACGAAGAAAAAGAGGCAATAACTACAGATCGCTACCTATAACGATCTTTACATACTCCTGTACTAAGTACTATGCACCTGGGGGGTAACCACAAGCTCTTAGAGTAAGGTTATTTTGAGATCGAGTAAGTGACAGATGTATACAAGTCAGATACATCTGTCCCTTACTCGATCTCAAAATAACCTTACTCTAAGAGCTTGTGGTCACCCCCCTGGCCTTTCTGAAGAACAACACCGAGGTCTGTGTTAGTCCTTCTAGGGTGTTTTTCCCCAGTGTTTCCACTAACAGGTGTACAAAATCCAACAGTGTAGACTAAATAATTTAAATATCTTATAATTGAGGTTGTCCATGTTTCACCAAATAACCTTACAAACGAATAGAGATGTTAAAGGTAATTCAACCCTAAAGTTTCCGTCAGAAACAACGGTTCGGATCATGTTACTTTATAATTGGCTATCATGATTTTCTCTCTGTATTTCTACTAGATAATTACTACGGGGTTAACGTTTGTAACTTGAAATTAGTAATTAGATGAAAAGTTGAAGAATTGCCCAACAGAGAAGAAAAATAACCTTTATCATCATGACTACAAGATTCACCACCTGGACATATGCCTCTCCAATCGCACTCTACTTTTCTCGATTCTCGTAAACTCTCATCCTGCTGCTACCAGCAGTCACCCTGCAAAGATCATCTGTTTTTTGTTTAACTAATTCAAAATATATCAAGGTGGTTAGCGGTCTATTTCACATTATAATACCAGTAGTATTCTGCCACTCAATATACCATCAAGCAAGTATCTTACGCCAGGGTCTAACCTTCCGTGCTCTTCTTGGAAGTCCCAGAACCACCGCAGAACCCAAATAGTACGTACTATAATTCCAACATCAAAAAATGGGGCCACCTCGACGGAACAGCAGCAGAGTGTGCATGTGGAACCAAGTCGTATACCATACTACACCACTTGTCGTGCCCTTTGTGAAGTGGCTATATAAGTTTCAGCCAAACAAATTTGAATTACTGTCGTGCCAGCGATACGAAGAAGAAGTACTACTTTTCATCAACAACATCTGATTACACCTTCCCCGAATAAAGATGTGAACACCCCACACATAGGTGTGAATTACCAGCTAAGATGAATGTGACTAAAGCCACACTGATAACCTATGAACCCGTGACCTTTTAGACACGTGAGTGTCATCTTGTGTCAGGATCGTGAGATATACGAGGCATGAAACGCCAAAACCTTTACGTTCAAACATGCATATTAATTTAATAGATACTTAAGGTTAATTCAAGCAATTAAGACGATATTATATTAGTCTAAATATAACATGCCTTAGAAGACATAAAACTGGCTGCAGACAAATTTAATTAAAACATACATAAAATATTATTTTGGGTCTACCAGGCCCCTCAGAAAGTATTGCGAAAAAAAGTTTTTATATATGGGAGACTGGCCAGTTATAATGTTTTTCGAAAATATGATTATTTATAAGTAAAAATAAGTAAGTTCCAATTTCAAAATTTCCCTCCACATTTTTTGCGAGTTAATTCAAAGTATTGTGTCTCACTGAAATATGGATCTGCGCCGGGAACATTTTAGAGCTATGATTTTATACGATTTCAAGTGTCGCCTGAAACCGGATGAATCGTACGATAGACTTCAAATGGCATTCATGGATGAAGGCCCTTCCAAGGCAACCGTGTATCGTTGGTATAACGAATTCAAGCGCGGTCGACCAACTTTGGGGGATGACGAAAGAAGCGGTCGCCCTTTGACGGCTGTTACCGAAGAAAACGTGCTAGCAGTGAAAAATTTAATCCAAGACAATAGGCGAATTACATATCAGGAGATTCAACACATATTGAAGATTGGATCGGGAAGCGTTCACGAGATTCTACACAGCCATCTTCGCGTGAGGAGGATAGTATCACGCTGGGTGCTGCACAACCTCACCGATGCTCAGAAGCAGGCCCGGGTGGAATGGTGCCGTGATATGCTTAACAAATTTGAAGCAGGCTCGTCTCGGCGTGTTTACGACATCGTTACAGGTGATGAGTCCTGGATTTATCAATACGACCCAGAAACCAAGCGCCAGTCGACTGTTTGGGTGTTTCAAAATGAGCCAACGCCTACCAAAGTGAAGCGATCTAGAAGCGGGGGTAAGATTTTGATCGCTAGCTTTTTTAATTTGACTGGCCACTTGGTATCAATTCCCTTACGGGATCAAAGAAGCATTAATGCCGAATGGTATACTACCAAATGTTTGCCAGAAGTTTTCTCTGTTATAAGCAACAAGCGACCAAACACAGGGCTCCGCGGGCTACTGCTCCACCACGACAATGCACCTGCGCACACCGCACTCAAAACGAGGGACTTCCTGGACAGCACGCCAGTCAAACTCCTGGGTCACCCTCCTTACAGCCCTGATCTAGCACCGTGTGACTTCTTTTTATTCCCAAAAATAAAAAATCAGCTCAAAGGGATACAATTTTCGTCGCCGGAAGATGCGCTGGCTGCGTTCGAGCAGGCTGTAAACGAGGTGTCTGCGGCGGACTGGAAAAAGTGTTTTGAAAACTGGTTTAGGCGCATGAATCTTTGTATAGAGGCTGGTGGAAAGTACTTTGAAAAGATTTAATAAAAATATATGTACGTATAGAACAATTTTTTTTAGTTTCGCAAAACTTTCTGAGTGTCCCACGTACTGTGGTCCACTGCAGAAACTAAAGGACTCTCATTTCCATTTTTCGCTGTCTATAGCAATTTCTGGTAAATTTTTAGCTTTTATAGCTGAGTTAATATTAATTTATACATGTATGCAGACTGCAAAATATATCGATTAAACAGTTTTCGTAAACAAATTACGAACGCTAACTACGCGAACTAATTTGGTGTGCAATAAAGTATATTCTTTTCCATTCTTAGCTCTTGATTTGTAACCGGGTTTATGGTACTCAACGAAAAAAAAAACATCAGTTAGATTATGCACACTATCACTTCAGTTACAACATTGAAACGGTTACTAAAATGGGAAAATGAATATTGATTCTAAAAAAACAATTTAGAAACAAAATGTTGTCGCTTGAGAAGTAGTAATGGCATATTAAAAAAACAAACTCAAAGATAAGAAAGTCCAATCGTATTAGGTACTAGACGAGTTTAGTTTTATTTGCTGATTATCTATACCGAACAGACAGGTATTATTACGCAATTGTTCCAGACTTTACGACAAAAGTTTGTTCTTTCGTTGATACCAAAATAGCCCTCAATAGCAAAACCTATCAAGGAAATGTCTCTAATTGAATTAATTCAGAACTTCGGAAACACGAAAAAAATAGCAAATCACTGCATTTTTTGTCAACAAGTTTTTCCTTATTTTTTGTCCACCATCTTCGTGAGAAAATGCTATGACTGTGCATGACTGTACGTGCACGTAGTTACAGGTAATTACGTGCAATACTGGTTTTACTATCTATAGAACCTTCCAGAATGCATTGTGAACTTTAAAATGGTTGTTTCAAAGTTCAATGTTGCACAAGGTTTATGTAGAGCCAAAAGTTGTGGATGATTTTGCTGTACAAGTTTACAATAGGTACCTAGTTGAGCGCAATTGTTTTTTGACTGAAGTACCTATCAATAGTTCTGGCTTATAAAACGTCGGTATTTGCCCGGTCTTGTTGTCCTACGTGGTTATAATTAAACATGTCATTACCAACATCTCGTTAGTCTACGATTCTTTAAAATAACAAATAATGAGCAATTTTTAGTTCCTTTTTTCTTTGTTCGGTTTGTTAATTATGTTAAGTTCAAAGGCCTGAAATTAAAAGCCCAATGTAATATTTATTCATCCATTGAAAAAACAAACGTTGTCGGTATTATTCTTTTTGAAGATAAAAAAGATCTCCGTAGCTAAATCCTCAAAGACAAGACAAATTGTTAAAAAGCAAATATTAGTCCTACTTTCAACTACAAGGTCACATAAACATGCTAATGAACATTTCTTAAACATCATTAGGAACCTGTAGGTACTAGAGTTTTCTAGAAACCTAGATGACGTCAATAAAATATTTCGTATCGCATCGCAAACGTACAATTACAAACGATCATTAATCTTTTATAATACTCGTACTAGTTCGAAACCAGACCTAATTACAAACCTTCCTAGGAACACAAGCAATAATTAATAATTAAAACCAAATAATTATCTTTAAACCAACAATAAGGAAACATACACACGTATGGTTCCATTTGTTAACGTCAAAGCTCACAAAAGGACTGTCAAATTGTTGTGCCTTTCAATTAGGTATGCACATGACATGTTTGTTTTGGACAAAATAGTCCATTTATCTCTGTTACTTAGACAAAAGTTCAAGGTGACTTTGTTTCCGTAACATACGGCAATTTATTATGTCAAGCCTTTTACTGGGGTGTGCCCTTCGTAACACTTACAGTTGTCTGTCACGGCACTCTTGGCTTTGAACTGGACGTGGTAAACATGGAGGTAAGTTATGACTCGAAATGCATACGATCACGACTACTCCTTAGTTGTTGTTTTTATTGTGGTGCAAGTTATGGAAAATAGAGCAATGAAGTAATTTTAGTTCTGTAGTCCTGTTCAGACGGCCCATATACAAAGTTAAATTTTTGTCGATACAATCCCGTGGTGGGTCGATCCGGTATATGAAACAGTATCGATTTGTAAAAATAAAATAATAAAAAAACCCGACCACCAAAACAACACCATTGCAAAATGATAAAACAAGAGGTACCAAAGACAGAAAGTTATTTTTAGTGTTTTGCTTTGGAACTCGGTTTTTTGTGTTTTTTTTATTATCTTTAGAAATCAAATCAATCCATTGATTTATCTGTTTCATTTACCGGATCCACCCATCACGGGATTGAATCAACCAAAATGGAACGGTATAACTGTCTGAACTTCATAAAAATTGACTGGAACTGTATATTTTACAAAAAAAATGTCCTTTGTTCTTTTCATAAAGTGCAAAGTCACTGACAAAAACTTCCTCGAACAAAACCATTTTCACAAAATAAATCATCCATGACGTATTAAAGCCAAAATATGCGCGTAGTTCAGAACATTCTAGCTGTTGTTTCTTGCTAGGACATTCTGCGACCAAGGCCATAAGGAAAAATAAAAATAAAATAGGAGTTACAATCGCTGCCTCTCGCACTTGGACCACACGCGGTCACAGCCGCGGATCACGATTAGGGTCAAGCTTCAAGGTCCACCGTTACATAATTCTTCAAACATTTCGCCTCTATTATCGATACTATATCGATACCTACTCAACTACATTGTTTGCCGACACTTTTTGATCGATTGATCGACACTACAATAGAGAATCAAAAAAATAAACAACTCGTTTTCGTTCAACCAGCGGATCGAATAAGTCATTCAACTGCTTGTTTACTTTTTTGGTTCATAACTTCGCGTAGTTTTGACAATAGGAAATAAAATAAGGAGTTATTTGATTGGTAAGTTTCAACGTCCAAAATGTCAATTGAATTTTGTACACAAAAAAATGCGCCAATATTTTCAGTGTCCAAAAATTTTACGTTTCAAGCAATAGACAAAATCACAGCAACGTCACAACGTCAAGGCAAAGTTTGACTCACCGAAAAGTGAATTTAAAACAATGATTTTGTATTTGTTTGAGACTTACTCATCAACGTCTTAAGAATTGTTAAAATAAGAATTATAAAATATATCTGAAAACCTATTTGAACAAAATGACAATGGTAAAAATTCAGATAATAATCATAGTAGCATAATTCACAATCACGACAAAGAACTATTTGCACACAAATATTTTGAAACATAATTTCAAAATAAAAGAATAGGTATTTTACAATTCCCCTTTGTAAAAGAAAACCATTCACTGTTCAGACCTTTTAAGTGTCAACCTTCAAATGCTTATTCATTCCATAAATAGTTTGAAAACTGTTGAGCAGTAACTTGCATAAATTTTTCACAATAGCATCGTGACTAAGGCACTCGACTAGATTCCAAAAATATCAGTTCTATGGACTTGCAATGTCTTAGACGTTTACTTTAGGAGATATAACGAAACCAACCCTAAACCATATTTAATGTAAATCTATCTGTAAATTCACACATTGATTACAATACTTCCAGCACATAGGTACCTATCGCTAATATATTTTTTTATGAAAGAAAGATTTCGAACCTAACCAAAAGTTTAATTAATCTAAATATTTTTCCTCATAAATGTAGATACTATAAACATAAAAAGCTGATACTCAGATTTGCTGGAAGTGAGATCCACAGGGATGGAGATGCGAAGAGGAGATAGCAGCCTTGAAAAGCTAGTCATTCTTGGCAATACCGAAGGAAAGAGAGCACGAGACTGGTCGCCAACACGATGGCCTGACCAAGTGAAAGAAGCTACGTCCTCAATCAAATTCCAGCAGGTGGTGATGGGAACTTTGGACCGGAGTCGATGGAGGCAGATTGTCCGCTTGAATGGGTCCAGTGACCACGATCCTCAGTAATGAGGGACCGACTAAAGAAAAAGAAGATCCAAATGACTGGTCAATGTGGCGACAATTGGGAGAGGTGAATAATATATGTTCAACAGTGGACGTCTTTCGGCTGAAATGATGATGATTGATGATGAGTCGAGTTAGTAGAGGGGACTAAAGGGGGTCAAGAGAGGGTTACGTGTTAACTTAGCGGAGGAATTCATACGTTTTGTAAACATCATGAATATCAAACAAAACAACTAATTAGTCAGCAACGCAGATTGAAACCCATAAATTAATGTGAAGTCGTGACTCATACGTTATTCGTACAACACACGATACCGTGACAATTTCAACCTATTCCAGCTATCAATTAGAAAATTTATTCAGTAATTAAACATGAGCTATCCGGAGTTGAACTTCATTAAAGATTGCAACTTTTAATTTATCGTAAAGATGTAATTTTAATTTTAATGATACATATATAATATTCTTATATTCTTCTTTAGAAGTTAAATAAAGTTCAATTATAAATCCAATTATTGATCAGGGTACAATGTGGCCTCACTAATAACAATCTCTACCATACCTTTGGTGCAGTACAAATTATTTTGAGATGCAACCATGTATAAAAAGCCAGGAAAGTTCAGCAAATCATTTTTTGCACAATACCTTGATTTGATACAAAACCAACTAACACCAAATAATACGTAACACCAAATAATAAGTACGGACCAATAGATCTCTATAGCTCAATTTACATTTGGAATAACTGAAGCGCTGATACATTCCAGTACCCAATTGATTTATATTGTTCGATAACAATCGCGAATTTACACTGCTTGTTTATCAAAATATATCTATTGGAGGTACACGAGGCGGTACAATCAAAAATACCCTCTGTAAATATCACAATATATCACCTTGATATTTGCCTGCTTTGTGTTCTTCTTTTATAACCTTTTACTACTTTATATTGAACAAAAGAATATCAGAGTACGAATTTCAAAACAATAAGGACGTGCTCGATGGCAGAGTTAGCATTGAAATATTAGGTGTATACTTGTAAATGTTGCTTAATTTTAATGAAACCGCGCCTTCATTTATTTTAATGATAATTCCGTTATACATCACTGTATAGTTTAACCTGATTTCTTATTGCAAATATAGATATTAGAACGTTTTAATTGGCTCTTACTATGTAAGTTTATTACAATCAATTCCAAAGTTACGAAAACATAAGAATGATTCTTTTGATATGAAATCAATTAAAAATAATTACTAGTAGCTTTCATCAAACAATTCACTATCATTAAACTAAATATATAAACAAAACGTCTATGGTTATAATAACAGCTACACGATCAAATGACAAGTACACCGATCAATTAAGTATTATTAGACAGTTTGAGTTCATTGTCAACGAATGACCCCTAACTTAGTACTAAAGTATTCAGGCCAGTTATTAAACGGAATCACGATAACAGCTGATAGGCCACAAACGCAAGTACATTTAGCAAATGACCTGTCACAGGGACAATTGATTCATGAATTTAATTTAGATACGAGAGGGCCAGTACAACGGGACAGTAACTGGCCAGTAGCCAGTTCTTGTCATTAATTTCGATACTCGTTTGATTAATACTGCTTTGTTTGAACTTGTGTTGTAAAACAAAGGGCACACGAGCATTTAATCATGGAATGTAGATCTGATATGAAAAATCAAAGGTTTGCTTTGAAATGCAATTATATTTTATTGGCGTTTGTAAATAGAGGCTTTAAATTGATGGCGTACTGCTCATGCACGATTTTCCCTTTGCCTTTAAAGAACCATTTAAGGTTGGTTTGGTCACTCATACGCACAAAGCGTTTTGCGAATACTTTCATTGCGCGTACACCTAATGAGTGGCATTTCTTACCGACGTCTTTTTTTCCTGATAGCTACAACCTAGGGGTCTTTAAGTCAAGAGATAATAGGTTACTTCTATAACAAGCTTGCTTCACATCATCACTCAGGCAAGATAATGATCAAAGGCGGGCCAAAAAAAAAAGTTTTGAAATGGCAGTCATCCCTATTTTTTAACCGACTTTCCAAAAAAGAGGAGGTTCTCAATTCGACTGTATTTTTTTTTTTTTTTATGTTTGTTACCTCAGAACTTTTTACTGGGTGAACCATTTTTTATTTGAAAGCTGGTGCTTGTCATGTGGTCCCATTTAAATTTCATCAAGATCTGATGAAGAACTTTGGAGATATACATCAGAACTCTTCAATAAATGACGGCAAATCACTCGGGATAGCTGCAATCGCATGTCTGTTTATTGTTTTTACCATTACATAACATAACATAACATCACACTAGTACGCTCTAAAGCAGTACGCAGGTGTGAACAGTTAACCCTGGTATACTCTCATTCCACCGGTTTTGTTTAAGATTCATGTTATTGTGATAATCAATTCTGGCTTCACTTTGGGCATTATAGGTACCTAACCTATAGAACTGGTCCATTATGTAACAAAACTAAAAAGTGAAAAATAAAAAAAAACTTTTTACAAAAAAATACAACCGACTTCCAAATAAAAACACTACAAAGTGAAAAATAAATTCAATTTCGGAAGTCGGTGTCAAAAAACGAAGAAACGAAATCACGAACACCGACTTCCGAAATTGAATTTATTTTTCACTTTGTAGTGTTTTTATTTGGAAGTCGGTTGTATTTTTTTGTAAAAAGTTTTTTTAGTTTTTATGCATGCCATGAATAATATCTGCCAGCGGCATCGCTTCCATGAAAGACGTATATTATCCCAAAGGAACGTATTCCCGGAATACAAATACCATGAATAAAAATACCATGTCTTCTTTCTTTGTAACGAAATTCATCAAAATTGGTTCAGCGGTTAAGGCGCAAATACTTAACAAACAAACAGACAGACCAACACAGAGAGCTAATTTAGCCAGCGCAGATGCACAGTGATCCTGGAGCAAGGGATCGGTTTTCCTTCGTGCAGGTTGTTCCTAATGCACGATCAACCGTCCCCCCGAATGTTGCAATGCAACAAAAAAGAAACCCAGACCTTTTCGCAATTGCCATAACCATGCAATGCTTATATTGTCACAGCTAGAACAATAGTACATCTACCCACATACCTTGCCACACTGCCTGCGAATAGGGGCGTACGTGCATATTCTATATTCGTTCTGAACATGGCTTACGCTCCTGGGGTCAATGTTAAACAATTAAATAATAAACGAACATCGTAATTGATGTAACGAATTGCATAATAATAAAATTCATTGTTTACTCTCAGATATTTATTTTTCTTAAAGGTATGATTCAAGGCAGGCGTGTGTTCAAGCCTATAAAGTAATATTTTGTAAAGGTCGTTCATATCTTCGTGCGTACTGACGTTTTAAAATTAAACGTTACTAAAGAGCATCCTGTCATTCACGAAATATCTCTTCCGACAACCTTAAAGATGTCTGAAGCGGTACAGACAACCACACGAACATACCAACTAAAGAAAAATTGTTTGTTTGTATGTAGTAGGTGATCTCTGAGAGTAATAATCCGACCCGACTTTGGACCCGAGGGTAATGTGTTTTGACTGTGCTGTTATTTTATAGATTTATGGGCAGCACAAAACTCATTTTGGTTCGCCGTGTGGCACACACAGACCTTAAGAATGAAACCAAATGCACCGTAAATTCCACGAAGCATTTTATGCGACTCACAACTCACAAAATTACGTTCGTTTTGCCTCACCCTTATGTTTATTATTAGTTATTACCAATCGCCCAATACGTAGAAACGAGTTTACTATCACCTTTTGTCCTAAACAACTGTAAAACCAATGAAGCTCTTGAAAATTCTAATTTATGTATTTAATAACTTTGATTACCTACTGATTCTGTAAACTGAAGCTTTTTGTAGCGCTTTCCATATACGTAATTTTAGCGTCACTCTTAATTATTTCCAGATGCTGTTAAAAAGATTCACGCCATCATTTTGACCAGCTTCTTCACAATACAACTCTTCTCAAGCGATCGTATTTTTATCATTTCTTTGCTCTTATCCCAATTTACTTCTGGTTAGCACAACATTTCATTTTCTTCCACACTTCTCAATTAATCGTCATCTCAAAAATCACATTCGTTTTTGGCGAAGCCATCTTTCACATCGTTTCTTATCTTCTCCCACCTCTTGCAGCCATCGTGTATTGGGCCTTTCCGTCCTTTTGTTGGCCATTCATACTCAAAACTCAACGATCATACCTTCCAATACAAAAGCTGATACCTTTTCTAGTCTTAACAATATCCCTCTGTTCTAACTGTACCATGATTAAAAATTAGCGCCCACCTCGATAGTATCAAACATTTGTATTGAATCGTGTTTATTAGTTATCTCAGCTGCGACTATCAGCGGCGAAATCTCAGCAGTATATTAATCTGTTATCTTAATGACTTACTGTACAACAATTAGATACTTCGACAATACAATAAAGTAGCTCGATTATTGTGCCGTTTGGTTCATTAAACTTTTGGCGCCATATTGCTTACGGTTATGATATTAATTCATTCCGTAGTCGAAATTACTGTAGAAAATTACAGAAGTAATATTGCTTCAATTTTGAAATCTATTGGTATTAAGGTTTGCTTATTGGTAATTATAGCTTAATAACGAAAACAAACATACCCTCGGTAAATGAAGATACTTACGGGTATGTAAAAGAACCACAAAAAAAAATTGTTACCTATTTTTTTACTATCAACGTAATCAGTACCGGTAAAGAATCTCAGCTTACTAACAAAAACTAACAATCCAAAAGGCTCTATAAAGAAACAAATAGATTTTAAATGTTAAATAAAGTCAGTTCCATTCAAACAAATGGTAAATCGATCAGTCACTAGTTACATAATAAAGGTCAGAGGCTGACAATCCTAAGCAATGAGCGAATAAATATGACTAAAAATATCCTCAAGTACTTGTAATCCGATCTAATTTATTCGCAACTGTACCTGTTGATCCGGCATTCCAAGTCATGACATTTGACATGAACCTTGAATCGCAGTGCCACGAAGGTTTGTCCATCTGTCGTGACCCAACATTGTCTTGACACTGCCCACTATTGTTAACCACGACATTAATTATAACTCATAATAAATTACATTAATGAAGTTACAAAATTGAAACAGTAATAGAAACTGGACTGTGGGAGCGTAAACAAAACTTATTACAAATCTTTTGATTAACCTCCAAGGGTATTCTAATAGACTACGAATGAACAATCGAATTCAATTTCGAGTAAGTCACTTTCCAATGAATCGATTTCCGACGAAGTATTGCCAGTTTCGAATAAAGACGTTGAGAAATCTGAATATTACTGAACAGCTAAGTTATTAAAAATAGTGTAGGTAGTGTCTTTGTTTTACAAGAAATATTTGCTGTCTGTATTGTGTATTGTGTCTCAGCTATGTCTCATTTTACTTAAAAATGTATTCGTCAAAGCATTCCTAGTTTGAAAGTTTTCTCCCATCTCTTTTCACTTTGTCTTTGGCAAAGGAAGGCTGCCCGAGTCGGTCCTTTTATTAAAAACTTAGGTTCACAACCTAACTTAACGAAGGCGATATATAGGAGAACTAATAAGGTTTGGACGGAAATTCTTAATTATTATATTACACTGGGTTTCGTCTATAGGCAAAGAAAGAAAAAGGTAAAAGAAAACGTAAACGTCGAGCTCAGGTCGTAAAAGAAAAATATATTTGCCTTGTTTCAACGACGTATTTAGATATTTAATTAAACCTGTTAACTAAACTCCTTGTTAATTAAATAAATATTTAAAAAAACTTATTCATAAAAAACTAGAAAATCGTCCATCACTGACTCGTCATGCCTGTCATGAATGCAGTTTTATTTTGTTCAGTTTTATAATGGCTTTAATCTTTTGGATGCAAATTCTCAGAAACATAAGATAACATCTCAAGCTTATATCATCCTTACCTAACCTTTGTTTACAAATACGAATTAAATTAGATTCAACGGGACAAAAAATTATTTACGTTGCACTTATGATGAATAACAGTTAATTATTAAAAGATTACGTAATAAGGATAATCTTTGCAAAGGCACTGCAAATCGTGTACCTTTTTGCTTAATTAAGCTTAGTTGAATCTGCAAAAAGTAACCGAACCCACTTTGATGTACAATCAAGGGTCAAAAGTGCTGTGTTAAATAAAAAAAAAAAAAAAAAACCTTTTATTTCCATATCCTAATTTTGTACATTTTAAATGTTGTTAGTGTTTATTAGTAATTTGCTTATTTACTCATTGTTAGTATTGTTAGTATTTGGATTTGGGATATGGACCCCTACGTGGGTGAAGGTCTCCTCCATCTTCTTCCACGACTCTCTCTCTTGGCCTAGGATCAACCAGTCTTTTCCTGCTCTTTCGATTATGTCATCAGCCCACCGTCTATTAGGCCTTCCCACCTTCCTCTTGCCTGCTGGCCCTTTCCATCTCATAGTCTGTATAGTCCATCTGCCATCGGTATAGCGCGATATGTGGCCGGCCCATTGCCACTTAAGCCTCAAGGCTTGTGTGAGTGCATCAGTTAGCTTGGTTTTTCTTCTTATTTCTTCACTTTTTATTTTATGTATTGTTCTTATTTTCAGCATACTTCTCTCCATAGCCCTTTGAGTTAATTGGATTCTATTTTTAGTTCTATTGGTATAGACCCACGTTTGGCAACCATACAATAGACAAGGCAAAAGACAGGTATCAAAAACTACTTTTTTCATTCTTATAGGATAATCTCCTTTTAATATTTCTTTAAGTGTCCAGTATTTTTTCCACGTTATATTAGCTCTTCTATCAACTTCCTCTTCATTACTTTGTTTGCTGAATGATAGTTGTTTGCCAAGATATATGTAGTTGTTGACATATTCTATTTCTTTTCCTCCGGCTGTAATTGGTAATTTTAGGCTATTTGTCATTATTTTGGTTTTAGTTGTATTCATCTCTAAGCCTACTTTGCAGCTTACTTGGTCTAGAGAATTTATCATTCCATCCAGTTCCTTTGCAGTTTCGGCTAGCACTACAATGTCGTCTGCGAATCTGAGATGATTTAACCAACGTCCATTAATCAGAATTCCTTTGTTTTGCCAATGTAACTTTTGGAATATGTTTTCCAGCACAGCAATAAACAGTTTTGGGGATAATGGGTCGTCCTGTCTGACTCCTCTTTCTATTCTTATTTCTTTTCCTCTAGTTTCGAGTTTAACCCGGCTTATGCTGTTAGTGTATATATTCTTTATTATTTTAATGTATTTTACATCCACATTGAGCATTTTTAGGGTGTTCCAGATAGCATTGTGGCTAATACTGTCGAAAGCTTTTGTGTAATCAATGAATGCCAGATAGAGATGCCTGTTGTATTCTTTGTATTTTTCCATAACCTGGTCCAGTGCTTGTATGTGATCTGTTGTGCTGAATCTTGAGCGAAAGCCAGCTTGTTCGGCTGGTTGTGCCTTATCAATTGCCTCGCTTATCCGTTTCAGAATGATTGATGCAAAGAGTTTGTAGATGTTTGCCATTAAGCTGATTGGTCTATAGTTCCCAATGTCTAATGGGTTGCCTTTTTTGTACAGTAAGATTATGTCCGATGAGCACCATTGTGTTGGGATAGTCCCCGTGTCAAGTATCATGTTGAACAATTTTGAGAAGTGGTTGATTAGGATAGGTGCCCCTACTTTTAAGGCTTCGTTTGTTATGCCATCAGAACCTGGACTCCTATCTGATTTTAGCTGTTTTATATGTTCGTATATGTCTCTTTCATCTATTGGCTTAACTATTTCACTGCAGGTAGTATTATTATCCATTTCACCATCTGACTCACAGTCTTCTTCCCTTTTTTTGTACATTTAACAAAAACAAGGCAAGATGTTATAATACAAGCTACAAATTTCTACCAAGACCTGTACAAAGTGCTGTGTTACTCCCCCAAAATTCAAAATTGCTAGTTTTTGTAGAATAAGTTAAATTATCCATAACTGGTTTAATATGTTGTATAAAAATTAAAGTATAGATTACACCTATGTAGGAAAAGTTAAAATACTTCGGCCTAAAAAAATTGTCGCTGCTTTTTTGATAGAGTGAGACTGCACTTTTGACCCTTAACTGTACATCAAAGTGTGTTCGGTTACTTTTTGCAGATTAAACTACGGTTAATTAAGCAAAAAAGTACACGATTTTTAGTGCCTTAAATTTGCAAAGATTATCCTTATTACGTAATCTTTTGATAATTAACTGATATTCATAATAAGCTGCAACGTAAAGGATTTTTGTGACCTAAGCATATTTAATGCTTTCCGCTTTAAGGTATTTGTCTACTAAGCTCCTCAGCAAAACAAGTGGAAGAGAAGGTCAAGTATCAAGTAATAGGAAACACTTTATTTTTTTGTTTTTTGACACTGTAGAATATTGTTCAATTCACGAACATAGAAATAAAAACGAATTTCAAAAATATTAAAAAAGAATGGCGTGTGATTAGCGAGGCCAATTATTTTTTGGGACAATCCCACCGCACTATACCCAAACCACTGCAACTCCTGAAAGCCAGAATAAACAGTGGCAACCACCAGAAAAGCGACGAGGCAATGAAGCTCGACGAAGTCCCGGAGAATGAATTTAACTGTCTTGGATCCCGCAACTAAATTAATCAGAAAAGAATAACGGAGGAGTAGGAAAAATATAAATTTCCACTTCCCTCCATATCAAGCAGGAGACAGAACAAACAAGGCCAATAGGCACAAAGGGTCGTTTACAACTGGGATAAGCCCAGCATTGGCGAGGCCAGCTGTGGACTGATGTAGGCTGATAATGATGATGATTACTGAAGAATCCACCTCTTTCAATGGTGGATCTTGCTTTCTTTAATCCACTCACCTTCAAAAGGCAGGTGAAACTAGGATAGTGAGGAATTTACCTCGTTTTGTCTGCTACTACAATAATGGAAGTAGCGTAATAATGACCTGCGTCACTAAAGTTTAATATCCCATTTTTAAACAAACTAGAACGGTCGTGCCTTTCGCAAAATCAGTCCCTAAACAAAATATTTGCATCCATAGTCCTTTGATCCGCTAACCGGCGCTGTAGAGCCGTTTCAATCCGAATTCGTCCAATAAATGCGTAGTCATGGTTAATGCATGTCCCGTTATTTTCGGCGCAGAGCAGGCAGGACATCAATCTGTATCCGTTTGTTTGATTGGCACGCCTGATCCACGTCCCTGGGCATTTAGCCCCGCAGGCACGGTTAACTCCATGGCTACTGATTTAATTATCTGTATCTACCAATACATTTTTCAAGCTTCGGTTTTGGGCGTGATGTACGAGGGTTAATTTTGTGGTTTGTTGGGAGTTGAATGAAAATCTGGCATAGATATATAATAAAGAATAATTGTTGGTGGTTTTGTATTCATTTTCTTGATTATTTTATGCATAAGCAGACCCGTGTATTTTGGGCGACAAAAATACGCTATGGTGAAGGTGACCTTTCATAAAAAAAATCGGATGAGTACTTCCGGAGATTGCCACTTTCTAAAACAAAAAAAACTTATCTATTTAATATACAAATTTAGATAAAAATGTAATAAAGCTATGAAAAACCAATAAAGATAATAACGTAACATTTCCTTTATCAATTACGAAGTTATTTATGAGCGTATACGAAAACTTAAGCCGATCAGATATACATACCGTAATTAGCATCAACCCTCAAACAGAGACAGAGACAAATTCCCTTCAAACACAACATCTAATTTATTCAAAGTTCATTAGTAAAATTAACGCCGTTCCACACACAGAATACAGAGAAACTTATGAGATATTAACATGTGTTACTAGGATTATAAATTAACAATACAATTACAATTAACAATGTAATTTAGCTACCGAAACTAGCGTACCGCTATGTAACTGTGTTATTCATAATCTTTGTGACGTAATCAATCTTGTGACTAGTTCACATCAAATATAAAAATTGTTTGGAAACGATGCCTCAATGAAAATGTAGTTTATGTTGAGTAATTAGTTGGTTGTATTGTTCTTTATTTAGACTTAGGAGTTGGTAATCATGTTTATTTCAGTGATGCTTTTTTTTTTTTTGTCTCTAAAGATACCTAAGATGCCTAAGGCATTAAGTCCGCCTCTGTACGTATGTGTGCATGAAGTATTAAATAAATAAATATATTTAGAGGCAAAATGTTATTATTTTGGGTTAAACCTCCTAAAAGCCAGTATCACGAGAAATCGCCGACTTATATATTTCTTAAAAATATAAAGCTTTTTACACACGCTTTTTAATTTATTAACATGAGATCTTTTTTAGTTTGACATCGAAATTATTTGCAAATCAGAAAAGAAATACTTTTTTAAATGTATGGAAATAAGTATAATGAGGTCATGTCCAGCAGTGGACGTCTTTCAGCTGAAATGATGAAGTATAATGAAATGTTTTCTCATAAAATATTACATATTGCAATAAAAAAATAAGCGTAAAACCTCAGACACAGCCATTAGAATATTGAGTATCTAATAAATACAATAAGTACAATATTATTAATTCTATTTTGTCTATCCTTTTTTATTTAGAAACTAATGCATTTTTACCGAGTGACTGCAAATTGCAATTACTGTGACCAAACCGCAAATTAGATACTGCTTGCAATTATTAATAATGTTGCATAGTTTTCGTTCTGTGTTCCTTGAATAAACCAACTGGAAATTTACGAGTTTGGTGCCTCGAATTTCACGCACATGTATTAAAATATCAAAATCAATTTAGTCAATTGATCAGTTGAATCAAATTTATGATAATAAATATAATAAATACTCTATTGTGCACCATTTAAAGTACAATTTGGATATTTCAAAACATACGTGAGGTGTTACCGCTGAAAACCATCTTACAAAGATAACCTTTGACTGGATTTGAGACAAGAGATCGAAACTGCAATATCGTTTGTGTTACGTCAAGTAAATTATGCGCAATTGTAAAAGTAACACAAGTATCCTTTGACCCTCTGACCACAAAGAATGCAGTAAACGCCGTTTACATTAGCCTAGCTACCATAGACGTATGCATAGCTACCATAGAGCAGCCACTCTTATGCCCTTCTCGATATAACAATCTCTGAACTTAAGGTGTTGTTGCTACCTACATACTTATACACCAAGTCACGAAGTGTCGGAACGCCTAGAGGTCAATCAGATAGAACAGTACCCTACACTAGTCCTTTAAGTCCCTCAGAATTCAAATTTCGAGTTACTATTACAAATAATTGATATAACAAAACTTGATCCAATACTCGTCGTATTCAGAATTGAAGTACCTTTCACGTATTCAATATGTAGTATAAGTTTTGAAGACAAAACTATGTCGTATTAGTTTTAAACGCAGATGCCCTTATCAAGGGGACTTACTGAAGGTTGTTCTTTGATTACGAGTGACATTCAATCTATTGGAGACTTATTAAACTTCGAGCAGACTCGTTCAATTATCGATTCCATAGAAATGGTGAATACAAGGAATGATCGATTGAAAGATTATCGATTTTATTCTGTCTGTGTACATATTAGGTCTTCCTTTTTCTCGGCGAAATACATTATGTTATTTTAAATTGATGACGCGTTTATAGCCAAATGTTTTCCACCTAATTTGCCAATAATGTAATCTACACTACATCCGGTGGATGCGAAACTCACAGGAACAATCAGTGTAGTGACGCTTGGGGGAGGCCTATGTCCAGCAGTGGACGTCTTTCGGCTGAGATGATGATGATGACACCAGGGCGTGCGAACCTTTAATTCTTAAACAATAAAAGGTTTTATTAATACCACTTTTAAAAATCGAATCAAATCCATCTGAATGATTTGTTGCCGATCTAATTCCAAAAACAAAAGGAGGCAGGTCTATACAGGCCTCCACAAGCCTTTCTTAGGACATATATCAAAACAATATATAATAAAAAATAACATAAATCTAAGTCTTATATTATTTACGTCATTCCATTTTCGTGCGCATCCAGAAACTTAAGACATCTGCTTGCTTGCATGCAAGCATTTTGCACTTGTCAACTGAAAGAAATGGGGTGACATTTTAAGGCATTGTGCCAGGATTCTCTCGCCATTTAAATGTAATTTTACACGATATTTCATTGCTTTTCCTGACACTAAGACTTTACTACATTTTCTATTTGTAGGCAGGTTCTCTAGCTAGACAAAACAATTGCGATGAAAACGCGTTGTAGTTGAAACGGCAACGCGTTATTATCGAAATTGTTTTCGGTTTCGCATTGTCCCAAGCGACTATCTGTTTAAAGACTGAAAGTTGCGAATATGTTTGGACTTCAAAATACCTATGTACCATGAAATTAATATTGTAATTTTCTCAATATAATTATAACGGGAAATTTAACGCAATAATTTCGATTGTTTGTTTACCTATTTCGCCCGACGTTTCGGCCGTGTTGCAACGACCGTGGTCCCGGGTAGACTCACCTATTTCGCCCGACGTTAAATTTCCCGTTATAATTATATTCTTTTCAATCATGAAACGCGACAGTTTTAAAGTTAATATGTAATTTTCTCTTTACCAATTCCCTATACTGTGTTTGAATTCAAAAACTTGTGCACATAATAGAAACCAACAGAAACCTCGAGCGTTTAGTCAGCAGTCATGTTTCTAACTGAAACAAAACGTTGCCCCATTTTAGGCTCTCTGTGGCGCTCCGATTCTCTAGAGCTTTTGTAAGAATATACGCCATCAACACGCCTGCCAACGTCTGCACCCCTAGTCCTCTACGCGAGCTCTATTTCAAGCTAAGCCAGATATACTTGCCTTCTAACATGTCAAAGAAAACACTCACAAAACCGTTATAAAGTCTTTTCGTATTTATTTATTAAAACCTCATGCAACACAAAGGTACATACTCGTAGGAGGATTTATTGCCTTAAGAGTTCTCTACCAGTCAACCAAGGGAGGTGGACTGATACTTAACATGGTGCATGGTCTTGTGTGTGTAAATAAAAAATACAGATTGTAAGTACGAAACTAAGTATATATCAACTACGTTACCAAGTACAGTTAAATATAATCAATTTTCAAAACAGCAAGGCAACCTTGAAAATGTTTACATCGAGACCTACATTCTAATAACCTTTTAACACAAAGAAATGTAGTTCAGTGTTCGCTAGAAACATTTGTTGCGATCGGCAGTCGTCATAGTTTTGCATAATAATAGCACAATGGATTTGTTTGAGTGGTACGAAACGTTGTTACAAAACGTAAAAGAAACACCTTCTTGTAACGCCGCCCTGTCGCCGCGACGTCACTAGTGATGTATTAAAAAATCCGGGAAACGGAACTGTGTAGGTACTGTGGGAGCTTTGCAGTTCTAGGGACTGACTCGCAAGGGATCTAAAAATAAAAAAAAAACAACGCTCGCATTTAATATGTGTAGTGAACTATTTCATAGCTAGAATAAATCAGAAGAAGAATATTTTTAATAGCTTGCATGCTGCAAAGTGTCTAGCAGCATGGAACCTCCATAGTATCTATTTCTCCTTTTCCATAAATTCTATGTCGACTGTCCATTTATGCGGTAAGAACCAGTTCGGACTTTCAATAGCAAACAGGTATATTAGAAGTGTAGTTCTAGGCTAGGCATCTAGTTTTCGAAAACCTGTCGCAAAATTCTGTATTAAGGCGTCAAATATTGGGTTTCCTAGCGGCACCCAGTCTACAAAATATCTTAATTGCTTCGCAAAATTTCACTAGTTGGAATAAATTAACACAGGATTAGCATCAAATTAGCAATGGGAAATCTTAAGAGATTTTTAGCCATTTTCAATCAAACAGGGTAAAATTGGCTAAAACCCGGGACGTCCCGCGTTTGGGGCACATCACTAGCTCATGAATTATTCGATGTTGTGACACTGGCAGCCGCCCGCCCCAAGCCTATTGCCACGTGACACAGCCGATTGAATAATCGAATGAATCAAAGTATTTAATTCTTTTAAACTTTAGATGTTATCTGATACGAAAGGATACGTCCTTCAAATATTCAGAGAGCATTTAGGTAGTTACTTATTGAATTTCAATTAAAAATAAAAAGATTTGAAGTACCTACATAATCCTTTCAACAAAAAATTTGGAATGATGAAAAGATCTGTTTCAGAAATTTCTTATCCTTTTAAATGGAATGCTTAAATTAAAACCTACCTTTTTGAGAATTTGCTAAGTATTATTGATTGTTATGAAAGCCTCACATATACATATATGTACATAGTCCGTTTTAGTACTCGTTAATTAGGATATACAAGTACTAAAACTCGTGGCTAAATAATAACAGCCGCACGGGTCGATCTTCAAGATTAAGCAACGCTTGCCGAGGTCGGTTCGTGGATGGGTGACCATTTCAACATACCGAGATTCCTCCGTGCCTCGAAAAGCACGTTAAGCCGTTGGTCCCGGCTGTCATTTGAAGATCTTTGACAGTCGTTACGGGTAGTCAGAAGCTTGAGATCTGACACCAGTCTTGCGAAGACTATACGTGTTACCCAGTTACTGGGTTGTGAAGGTCAGATAGGCAGTCGCTCTATGTAAAAACACTGGTACTCAGCTGAATCCGGTAAGACTGGAAGCCGACCCCAACAACAATTGGGAAAAGGCTAGGTAGATGATGATGTACTAAAACGGACTATCAGCTAGAATCGAAATATCTTTCCAAAATTACGATTCCGTATAAAAATAAATTTAATAAATCCGTTCCAGCTGAAAATGAGATTCAATTTAAGTAGGAAGGTACGAATAACATCCGTCTTTAAAATCCAATCTGGCCGAACCACGGGTATGAAAATTAATTTCCGTGCACCCTAAAAATAAGTATCTGAGTGTGCCCCAAAGCTGTGCCCAGAATCAGAATATTAATTGAGCAAAAAAAATCTCCCTTGATCCGCCCCAACCTGACAAATAAATATTCTTGTATATTTTACTGGAAGATTAACATAATGTTTTTTTTATTTTTTTCAGTTTCCACGAAGAGCTTTGCTGAAGTATACTTCATAAAGGTAAGCGTTTGAATTAATTTCCAAGGCTATTGCTATCAAAATATGATATAATGATTACTTAGTCAGGTTCATGAATTTATAAATAAGAAAGTAGGTATTCTAGGGCGAATATTTTTAGGGATCTTGTTTAATTTTTTGTAAAGCCCAGGAACTAAAGCTCTACGGCAGGAACTCGAACAAAAAGTTTTATTATAAAAAAAAATGTGGAACTAGTTTCATTTTATTTTGTATTTCTATGCAACATGTAACTTCATCATCATCATCTTTAATCTTCCCACTGCTGGGACACAGGCCTCCTCTCTGTAAGAGGGAATTTACCTTAATCCAACACGCGGGCCCAGTGCGGGTTGGTGGATGTCACATGTCTTCGAATTTTTGGTTATTGGACATGCCGGTTTCCTCACGATGTTTTCCTTCACCGTTTTGAGAGTAGTGGTAATGAAATATTAACAAAAAGTAAAGCGCCTGCCTGGGTTCGAACTCCCGACCTACAAAATAATAGTAAGTCGCGGCCGCTACCACTGGGCTACCACTGCTCTCTTAAATAACTTATTATTTCCAAAACCTACGCAATTCTTAAAAAAGGTACGCATGTTTTACATTTTACTTAAAAATATTCTCTCTTCATTTTTATTTATTTCAAAGTTACGTGTAACAACAGTTAAAGAACAATAGTCCATTTTACCAAGAAATGTATCAAAAAGCTCCGTGCAAATGTCGTAACTTAAATGAACTTTAAGTGAAGCTATTATTGCCAGCTAAGGCATAGGTTACTCACAAAGTAAAGGTTAAAACAGAACGTTATGAGAATTCACTAAACTATAACGTTTTGTAAGCCTACGCCCAAGTCAAGATTAGATTTATATAAGTGTACAGTTTTTAGGGTGCCGTACCCAATGGGTAAGAACGGGACCCTATTACTAAGACTCCACTATCCGTCTGTCTGTATGTCTGTCTGTCTGTCAACAGGCTGTATCTCATGAACCGGGATAGCTAGACAGTTGAAATTTTCACAGATGGTGTATTTCTGTTGCCGCTATAACAAAAAATACTAAAAACAGAATAAAATAAATATTTAAGTAGGGCGCCCATACAACGAGCGTGATTTTTTTGCCGTTTTTTGCGATAAAGGTACGGATCCCTTCGTGCACGAGTCCAACTCACACTTGGCTGGTTTTTGGTTAAAACAGTAGTAGGAATATAAAAGCCGATGCTAACAATACTACTTTGGTATAAACAAATAAAAAACTAGGTTCGAAGAATTAAAACCCGTCTACAGCAAAATCACGCTCTGAAAAGTATAAAACAAAAATATATTATTAGGCCCACTTGCACCTTAACTCAGATTTAGTTGCAAACACGAAGTTAAATTGACGGTTTGTGTTAATTTTTTCGTGGGTCTTGCAGGGTAGCTGCGGTCGTATGCCATATTAAATTTTATTTATTTATTCATCGAACAACATGATTAATTATTTGTTAGTAGAAACACCTTAGAACTATTTAACAATAGTTCTAAGGTGTTTCTAACGTAACAATACAAATAAACAATATGAGGGAACAGATGAACATTCATACGAATGTAGGTACGAAACGTACTGTAGGTGCCTCTATCTAACCATTCGGGAAATGCCGGGTGTTTTGATATGTTATCCTACAAATTAAACTAATATAATAAAGGCGAAAGTTTGTTAGTGCGTTTCTATGTTTGTTTCACTTTCATGCAAAAACTACTCATCATCTGCCCAGCCTTTTTCCCAATTATTGTTGGGGTCAGCTTCCAGTCTTACCGGATTCAGCTGAGTACCTGCCTATCTGACCTCCACAACCCAGTAACTGGGTTACACGATACCTCTTGGCAAGACTGGTGTCAGATCTCAGGCTTCTGACTACCCGTAACGACTGTCAAAGATCTTCAAATGACAGCCGGGACCAACGGCTTAACGTGCTTTCCGAAGCACGGAGAAATCTCGGTATGTTTAAATGGTCACCCATCCACGGACCGACCTCGTCAAGCGTTGCTTTACCTTGATGATCGACCCGTGCGGCTGTTATTATTTAGCCACGAGCTCCTCATCTCTTCCTCTCTCATCCCGCAAAAACTACTAAACGGGTCTAAATGCACAGAGATAGATTATAGTCTGGAATAGCACTTATGAGCATTTTTATATGCCGGGAATATGTTCCCTCGGCATAATTTTCGACATTTACGCGGGTGAAGCCGCTGGCAGAAGCTAGTCACACTAATAATATAAAGGCGAAAGTTTGTGAGTGTTTGTGTGTGTGTAATTGTGTGTGTATGTTTGTTACTCTTTCACGCAAAAACTACTTAACGTATCTGAATAAAATTTGGCACAGAGAAAGATAATAGTCTGGAATAGCACATAAGATACTTTTATCCCGGGAATATGTTCCCTTGGGATAATTTTCGACATATACGCGGGCGAAGCTGCTAACAGAAACTAATCTTCAAACAAAGCACAAATATTAAAAATCACCTGTCAAAAGCAAGCACTTTCAGCGTCCCAATTTTCAATCATTTCTTTTGTAAGTTATTACAAATTAATTAATTTTAAGTTTAACCATAAAGCATCACTAATACAAATCAGCAACGCTTTTGATCTCAGTAATTAATTTTAATCATGTAACATTCAATCTATGGTATAAATTCTGTAAGAGAATTCGACATTCAGTCGTGCCAATTAATAATTAACAATACTCTTATTTACTCCTAAAATTTAATTACAGTTATAATTGGAGGCATTTCAATTAAGTACAGTTTAGAACAGGATTTCGAAATTCAGGATCTATTTTTATCATAATTAATCATCTATATTCTGTTTTTACCCGACTGCCGAAGGAGGGTAATGTGTTTATCAGTCTATGTATGTATGTAAGTATGCATGTATGTATGTATGTTTATTCCTATGTAGCATTCTAGAGACCAAATGCGTTGGCTGATTTTGATGACCCTTACGTCAATCGATTTGTCTTAACCCTGCGAGTGTCACTAGCTACATTAAAATTGGAATATAAAAAATGGCGGAGGGCGTCATATTGTTGAGCCTCCATTTTTTTTTTCTTCCAAACCCATCGTGTGGGGTATCAAAATAAAGGGTTATAAGAGGTGATTGCAAAAATATATAACACTTATAAGTTTAAATGTACCTAATTCAAAAAAAAAATAACTATAAAGTTATAAATAAAAAAACAAAAAAAACCCGACTTCTTAAAAAGCGAACTAAAACGACGTAAACAAGAAGAAAATCATGTTTTGCAGTCGGAGGATATATCTAGTTTTGGTCAGCCAGCTCGCGAACATGTATCCTCCGACTGCAAAGCATGATTTTCTTCCTCTTAACGTCTTTTTAGTTCGCTTTTTAAGAGGAAACGGGGGCAAAAAGAGCCGACTGAATTTCCTAAGTAAAAAGTCATAATTCGAGGTTTGGCTCTCGTCTATTTTCTCCTCCAATATTGAACCAATTTAAAAGATATTTCATAAACTGAAAATGAAAGATATATTCTATGTCCCTATGTTTTTCTTTTTGATGATACATTATCTTTAGAAGCACTAGAACCCTCAAAAAATGCTCAATATTGCGCTGTCAACTGAGGCTTAATGTACAATCATTAACGGACACATTAACGGACACATAACAGTGATTTTATTTCCTGTACACATCCCGTGTGATTCGTCCATCTACATACTACATCTCAGTGTGCGGACCACTACTGCCCGTACAGTAATCGTTCCATTCAATAACATTTTCAACACTTTAAATATTTTGCCATAGGTAAGTCCAGTGCAACTAAACTGTGGCAAAAATATTTCACCGAACCTTATAATAAGTACACGCATTAAAACCCATAGCTATTGTTATAATAGCACCCTTTACTGTAAAAACATTTACTCATATCTCCATAATATCAAGGCAAAACCCTTCTCCACACTATTTTAAATTCCGAACACAAAAAGGGCGTGACACATTAACATAAACATAAGGATGTCCCTCTCTATTAAAAACCGAAACCGACAAACAATAACCGAACATGTCGATACCGGTTTCGATACCAATAAGGTCCCGATGATAATCCCGTCAATGTAATTAAGCGGGAGGAGTTAAAAGGTTGACTGTCAATATAGGGGCGAAGGGGGCTAAACGGATTAGGGTAAACAGTATAAAGAGCCTTTTGTATCCGAAATTAAATGTCACCCGATGTCATTATTCAGCCTCTGGTTGACACGCATACGATCGTTGCCGTCTGCCACCGCTCGATGCTGGAGAGATCCGAGGCTTTTACAGAACACGATTTTATTGTTGTTTTTGACTTACGACTTGGGAATTTCCGAAAATATGCCAGGTTCACTTTGGAGTCAATCATACATACCTACATACATACATACATAAACTTACGCCTTTTTCCCATGGGGGTAGGCAGAAACTACAGAACGCCGCCTGCTACGATCCTTACATACTTCTTTTGCTTCACTCACATTCATACATCTAGTCATACACACACTCCGGTTATGAGTACTGCGCACTTGGCCATTCTGAAGAACATCACCAATAAGGTATATGTATGTCTTTCTAGGGCGTCCCCTCCTGGCGTTTCCATTCACGTCTGCCTTGTAATTTCGTTAGTCGCCTTTCATTCATCCTCTCAACAATACTCTTTTAAATTTTAGTTAATCAAAAGATTTCTATTTGGATGACATCAAAATAGGAATTCTTAAAAAATATCGTCAACTTGTTAACTGCGATGTTTAATTTTTTAGGCTAATATGATATCTACTTTGCACGAAGTCCCTGGGACCTAACAGATAAATTAAGGGTTTAATGACTTATGGTTACACTAGTTGATTTTATTCCATACAAACGAAGTCTGGCGATTACTCCACTGTTTGACGATGTACGTTCAAAATAAACATTGTTATCAATTTGTCTCATCATTATCTAGCCCTGCATGGAAACAAAAAAATAAAAATTTGGAAGTTATGAGCGTCGAAAGATCCATATTTCAACACTAATTTTAACGCATCTTAGGGCGGAAATAAATACCATAAGAAGAAGGAAAATTGCATAATGGCCTCTATACAGGGATAGATTAGTTATTTCTGTGTGCATTTTAACCTCGCGTACAAAATAGGTCGTGCCGTCGACTAGGAAAACCTTAAGTAATTACCACGCCTGTATTGGTTCATCAGAAACCACTTGACATACAACTTTTACCCGTAGATACTTACCCTTTACTGGGCCAATTGAAATCAACATACTGTGTCAAAATAACAAATAATGCTAGTTCATTGTCAAATCAATCATAAGCGTGTTCAAATTCACGGCGCCATAAATATAACACATTATTATCTGTGATTGATATAGTGCAATATTATGACACATTGTCAGTCCATCGACATCAAGCACCATTACCGTTGGCATTGGCAGTCTGCCGAAATTCCTTGACGAATCAAACAATTACAAAAGATCGTGACGCCGTCGTCCCTTCTAAAATTCATTATTACCTAACCCATTAATTATACTCGCAACGGCTGTCGAAGATGCCGCCAAACCAAATTTTGCGTTGCGGAAGTATTAAAATATTACCAAGACTTTAATCCAATTTCCACAAACAATAACACCGTGTTCCATTATGACGCAGTCGCCTCCGCGAATTATGAAGCACGTTTATATGTACACGAATGTGGCAATAATATTGCATATTATTGGATAACGTGACGTAAAATTATACGGTCGCATCACGGGTCCAATTTTCATAACGACTGAAATAACAGGTGAGCGCACGAGACCGTACCGCGATTTTCCGTACTATCCTTTAACGCATATGGTTATTGGACACCGTAAAATTAACGGTCCAATACGTATTCAGACTAAATGTATTTTAAACCTAATACCTAAATGAACGTAAAAAAAGTTAAAGTGTAATAATAAAAAAAACCCGACTGCTTAAAAAGCGAACTAAAAAGACGTAAACAAGAAGAAAATCATGCTGTGCAGTCAGAAGATATATATTCGCGAGCTGGCTGACCAAAACCAGATGTATCCTCCGACTGCACATCATGATTTTCTTCTTGTTTACGTCTTATTAGTTCGCTTTTTAAGCAGTCGGTTTTATTTTTATTTTTTTAATGCCCTTTTTTTATTTATAACTTTTTAGTTAACAATCTTTTTTCAAATTAGGTACATTTAAACATTTTGATACCCCACACGATGGGTAGAAAGAAAAAAAATTGGGTCCCCACAATATGGCGTCCAAAATCCACCATTTTTCTATTTTGTAATTTTAATTTTGCCACAGTGACATTCCCAATGTTAAGACGAATCGATTGACGTACGAATCTTCAAAATTGGCCAACGCGCTTGGCCTCTGGAACGCCACATAAGAACAAACATATATACATACATACATAGACGGATAAACACATTACCCTCCTTCGGCAGTCGGGTAAAAACACATCGTAATTGAGATGAAGACAGCTTAATAAATGCTTTTTTCTAAATCAAGTAAATCGCTCTGTCAGTCCCACGTAATAGAATGCAAATGGGATTTTTCGTCAAGAACTCAAGATACAGACGCTTGATAAATTAAAGTTTAATTTACATGCTTCTTCTACCTACAGATTTCGCCCGCGGCTTCACCTTGAAGGAAAGTTGTCGAAAAAACATCACGATGAACGATCACCGTCGAATTGTTTACTTTAGACATGTATTTCATAGTAAAGTGCCTGTCTTACTTGAATGTAAACTCAGTACGAATTTACAATTGAAATAGCAAACTAATATAACTTAGAGCCTTCAAACGTGTGACATCAAACAACCAGTGATTCCCAGCACCACTCACGCACACAAAATTGATTTATTAACAGCTTTAAACGATAATAGCAAACAATATTATTAAACCTATACATTAGCAACGAGACCTAGACGGGAGAATATTAAGACCGCGTTTAGTTGAGCTCCTAGACACGCATTGAAACCGTTAGACACTTGAATGCCTGCTAATCCTGAAAGGGATACAAACGTATATCGCAATTATAAGGAGTAAATTGTTGTATTTACTCGTATCTTCAATAAGAGGGATCATGGATTAATCTATTCTATACTATTTATATTATTATATTATATATTAATATATAATATTATAAAGCTGAAGAGTTTGCTTGTTTGTTTGTTTGAACGCGCTAATCTCAGGAACTACCGCTTAAAATTGAAAAAATCTTTTTGTGTTGGATAGTCCATTTATTGAGGAAGGTTATAGGCTATATAACATCACGCTACGACCAATAGGAGCGAAATAGAAATGTTGCAAAAATGGACAAAAATATTCCTTTTTGAGAGCTTCCGTTGCGTGCGCTGCGTAAACGGTTTAAGTTACGCAACAATAATGTATGTAGGGTAGGTAGGGTAGATGGGTAGCCAGTTGACGGGAGCGACTGGAATAATTTAGTACTCTGTGCCGATAAGATGGGTTGTAGGCGCAGAACTCATCGATAAGATTATGTACTAGTCATTTAAATCTGCGAACACAAAAATAATGGTGACTATGCTTAGCATTCGGTGTGTATAAGAGCCATAATATCATAGCGATCAATAAAGCATTCAGTTACGACCACGCAGATTTTGTTCGATCGTTTGCTCCTAGCCAAGACAACATAGATTTTAAAGAATAGAAAGATTTTCTCATAAAAGGAAATATTTTGTCAGATTAGCACGTGCATTGTAACGACTATATTTATTGTAACCAAACAAAAATGACCGACGGCAAAGCTTTACGTAATTCAAAGCAAATATTATCTCATCTTCTCGCTAATACCTAAATGTGTAAATTAGATTTAAACAGTATTGTTGTTAGATACTGTTGAGTTCATCAAACATTCTTCATAATTCGAGATTATTTCAATACATCTCCCCGACCTTAAGTATCTACTTTAGCACATTTGTGTTGAAAACGTCCTAAAACGTATAGGTAGCAACGAAATGTTAACTTTGTCAAGTAGGAAATAGAGTTTTATGTTCCAAAAGTTGATAATATCGAGTTCTGAATTCAAAATATAGGTTGTTTTCGATAAAATCGAACAAGTCGCGGATGGCCCTTGTCTTCATAGATCCTATCTACATTGTTACTTGAAATCTATTGTATGAACTTTAATTTTGCGACGCTCCAATTTTCTTATCTATATCGGAACTTGTTAATACAAAGTTGTAAGATTATACAACACGGAACAACACGTTATACGGTTATACAATAGTTGATAACTTCATTGCCGCTGCATTGACAACACTGAATTCTCAGCTTCGTTATCTAGATGTGGATTTAGATAATCTTAAAAGTTTTAGACTCTTTATTTTGGTAAAAACTTCCTAGTATTAAGAAGAGCTACCTACTTTCCTGTTTGTAAAACGAAGGAATCATGATGAATGTAAAGAATGTCAACGAATTCCACATTGGACACCCGTTTTAACGGCACCTGAGTTAATGGCACCTAAGGTATTCCACATTCGGCACCTATCAATATTTTTCGCAGGTGCCGTAAGTGGAATGATTTATTATTTATAAATTTATTCCACAATTAGCATGATAAAAATATAAGTTCCTCTTTTGCTTTCTTAGTTAGATGTTAAACATTATAAGCATTTAAAACCTAAACTACCAGGAGGCCAGAATCATGAAGAAGTATTTGCGGGGCTGGAATCATTACCGGTAAAGACTAACTTAAGTACCAGGAGATTATAATCATGAGGAAGTATTTCCGAGGCAGGAATCGTCAGATCTAAAACGAGTACCGGGAGTTTTTTTATTGAGACCTTCTGGTACTCCGTTAGTCTCTTATTTTAAATAATAAATCATTCCACTTACGGCACCTGCGAAAAATATTGATAGGTGCCGAATGTGGAATACCTCAGGTGCCGTTAAAACGGGTGCCCAATGTGGAATACGTGAGAATGTCTTGTATAATACACTCTTAATACTGGCCGTATTAAGAGTGTATTATGTAGTAAACAAAGACAATGCTCGTCTCAATAATTATACCAAACAGAAAAATATTTGTAATAGCTACTAACTAAATAGTAGGTAGTTTATCTCCAAGAGAAATCAGCTACCATAGTTACACCATTAAGTTTGTAATCCATTCATAATAACGTAACGAGCAAGAACTCAGGTCAGATCATAATAATCTGACCCGACTTCTGATCCGATCATTCCGATCCAAATGGTTCAAAGCATATTATTGAAGCATTGTTAGCATCGAAATACAATACATGACTGATGGGTCGTAACATTATGATGCTGTCAGAAATCAGGCAAAACCTATTTACTCTATTTGAACTTTGTCGAAATAAACCGATGCTAAAGTGGCCGCCAGGTAACAAAAAAATTAGCTCATTGATCGGACTTGTACCAAAAAGAATTACGTAGGTAACCTGAAAACATGATTTTTTGTTTATGGAGATATTTTGATAACTTTGGTCTGAAATGAAAAGTATAGGCCTAGAAACTTTTTATCCGTTTAAATCGTGTAAAATGGTCCTCGCGTTTTAGATATATCAACTCATTACTGAATGCCAAGTGCAAGGGCCAAGGACGCCCCTTACCGCGATACGTTTGTTTTGATCGTGTTAGCGACACTGCCTTTAATTTTTTTCGTATCGTTTTGAAATATTGGAATACATTGGTAGACAGGTGTTAGCGGCTTTTATTTTTTTGTCATCTGGCAGTGACTTTAATGTAAAAATTGCTTATACCTTATGAGGTAAATTCTGCCTACCCTTTTCCATACCGAGCTTTACTATACGTACCTTATTTAACTAATTATAAACATTCATTTGATACAACTATCTCCAGAAATAAACGTGCTTCAGTCTTAAACACTTAGCTGTAAAGTTTTACCCAGGACTCCCCCTACCTATAAAACAGTACCTATAAGATCAGTGTAACAATCCACGTGAAATCACATAAACAAATAGATACAACATCCTGTGGCAGCTCACAAACGTTCAAGAGACAAGCGCGTCTATTTAATAAGCAAACACGCTAAGCAGACGTTCACCTAGGCTCAATGCAGACTAATGCTCCACACGCGAGCGTAAATAAGTCAACCGAGCGTGTAGCCCCGACAATAGTTCTGTTGCCTCTGAATCCATTGTGTAGTGTACTCTTCTTCAAAAACAGATGTCGCTTGGAATAATAGATGTAACTCCATTGCCGCTTGCAGGCGTGTTTTGTCCCGACTCGAAAGTCGGGTGACTGCCTCCGATGCGGGCCGACCCCTGATTAGACGACTCTGCCTCCAACTGTCCACAACAATTCAAGGCTTTATTGAAGTTACAGACTTGACATGCTAGTTGGACATTCAGACGGACTGCATAACTTAGAGCTTTGTCTGGTTTGCCGCGATACCTGTGGCATTTGCTGTCACAAAGTTAGATTATCTTTTTGTTTGTTTATAAAACTAGTATATAGCTTTTAGTAATTTAATTATACCTACATTCTTGTGCACACAAGTGCAGTGGAAGATGACGTAAATTACGTTAGATTAAACGATAATTATAGCTAATTATAACTAACCTCCGCGCGACTCGTAAATGCAAATTAATTAAATTTGAACCTTGTAAAACGCATCTAATCCGATGTGCTTGCACAACAATCGCGTATTTAACACTAGAGCACGTCTTTTGTTTGTTGTAACAAACGGCTGGGTACAAGAAACCCAGCGTTGCATTGTGTAATTAATTAATTACGGAGACGACAAGCGATTAGTTCGCAGGATTCGTGAGTCCTTGGTCCCTTCGGACATAAATAAGCTGATCGTGCATGCGAAGTAAACAAATGATGTTTAGCAATAGTCCCATTGTTTAGTGTGCATAGCGATGCATACCGAACGTTCGGCATTTGCCGAGACACTGCCGAGTGCCGAGGACGACGGTTGTGAAAATAGGCAACTTGTCAACAGTGATTTATGTTCGGCGCACGGCACCGCATCCTTGGCTCAAAAACTTGGTAAACAAATACACGATGCAACAAAAGGATTGTAGAGTTGCGCCGCTATTTGTTCGGCTTGTTTGTAAGTCTAAACATTTGTTGAAATACGAATCTACTACTGCGTTGTTTCAGGGTTAGTTTGCTTGATCAAACTTCGGCAGCTGAAGTAAAAAGATACATGGTATTGAGAAGATTTTAGTAACTGTAATCTATACTGGAATATCTCTATTGTCATGACCTCATGAGATCTAGAGATGAGATGTACAGCTTAGTTATATACCATAAAAATGATCAACTCATAAAAGATAATAAAACCGCAAAAAACAGAGTGACAACAAAAGCTATACAAATAATAAAAATAGAAAAATAAGAGACATTTTATTCTTTGGCATGAAAAACATGCCTTTCAGACTTCATAAAATACTGCCACAGTGTCGGCGACGCGTAAACGAATTGTGATAACAATGCTTTTAGTCAAAATGTCAAGTAAATACGAAAATGTTTTGTCATTGAATATGAAAACGGAAATTGGCAAAAAATCTAACTCGTCATTAGTCTAATTGCCATAAAAATGAGTGCACAGCGTGTGATTCTTGAATCGGTTTCTAGGTCGGACAAAGAAAGAAAGAATTTTTCTTAGAAATAGCCGGAAATACTCAGACTTTGCTCCGCTTTTTAATTCGCATTTTGGGATAAGTATTTTTGTTTCTTTAATTAGATAGATAATTCTGTAAGACGACAATTGGAATAAAGGTGTAGATACTTAGATACTAATATTATTGGCAGGTACTTAGGTTGGTACTCCTCAGCATCACTTGGCCACGGATAATATGACAGATGCCTCATCCCATACAAAGAAACCGTGTCGACGTAACTATCGTTTTTCATCTGATTATACCGATAATTTTTCGTAAATCGATCGCGTTCGGTTCCGTTCTACGGCTATAGATGGTGATCTACAAAAAATTATCAGTACAATCAGTACAGTACGTCAGGACAGTTTCTTTGTATGGGATGAGACAGCACTGACTTGACGGAATTTGACTGAATAAACAATTAAGGCTATATCGATTAGTGTGTTCATGGAAACTACAATAGCTAATTGCCGCTTATTTTTTACAGTTACTGGTCGCAAAGATTTTCTACACGTTCATAGAAATTTAGAAAAGCCCGAAAACACAGACGCGTTTCACATCGTGACAATTAAACCGTCAATGCCAAAGCCCGGCTCGATATCGCAATTACGTGACTCGTTAAACATTATTAATTGTTTACTAACTGCTTGTAATAACCTGTTGCCAAATATAAACGATATCCGAACATAACTGTGTCTGCATTTAATGCGTTATTGTATGCTAAACATTGTTAAACGTAAGTGGGATATATCAATAAATTGTTGCAACAATGCATGCAGATATTACGAGAATGCGTACGCTCAGCGCAATTGCGTGGCTTTGAGAAACTGTAGATTGATCTTAAAGCATCTACGCTACGCTCTAACAATCTTCAAGTACAATCAGCAACAAAGTGCTATCATACCATGAAGAAACACAAACATCTTACATCAATTAAAACATTAAAACTCAAGTTATCGACCAAACTGCACTTGTAACGATTCTTGCTCGTAATCATGACGAACATATCCTTAACAAAGTTACAGGAAATTAGCTAGATAATCGGTATAATTGTAACAGCAATCTAAACATTAATCTGTGCTCACAGAAGTGTAACGAAAAGGCTAATTCTCCTTGAGAACAGTGATTTCCATTTTTTCACAGCGCAGGGCGTTTGCTTAACTAATGTAGCAATAATATTTAGAAACTTACGGACCCTTCTGCAACTTTAAAGTACATTGCACGTCGCAAACCATTAATCAAAACCAGCTTGAATACATACGTCAAAGTAAGTGAAACAATACGAGCACTCATTGTCTCTGCCCAGTGAATGCTTGAGCAGAGTACCTTATCGCTAAAAAGTAAACTCGATCAAAGCCAACTATGTGAGTCGTGGGATCTTCCCACGTGCTGTGAGAGCCTTATAATTAATCGTTAGCCAACAATTTGCAAGTAGCTTTAGCATAGAAAAGATCACAAATCGCTCTATTTTACCTTAAAACTATAAATCACAGTACTAATTTCGAATTTACAACTTCATCGCAGAGATTCAAATTTCATAATTCGATCATAATTTGTCAGCTACTATTCCTGTCGCCAGGAGACTGATCGACTTGTTATACTTACGACAGTTGTTGAATGACTCAATTTGTTATGGTAATCTGCACAATATCAGTGACTGATGTGTGCACAGTATCATAACTCATTGTTCTTGTACGCTAATCTTATTCAAGCCCGAAGGTGTCATGCATTTAGGACGACTTAAAGCCTGTCTTTATAAATATTGATGTGTATTTAATACTCCAGAGCCTATAGTATAAATTAAAATCTCATTAACCTGGCATTATTGAATTATTCAACGGTAATAACTTCAAATAAGTACTTTCGACGATACTCAAATAAACCATATTTGCCACACACGTACGCGTCGCGCCTAATCATACGACATACACATACGTGTGATATTGGCGAAATGCAGTTACCCATTAGTCTCCGTGATTGCAAATATACCTGTCACGACCATCATCGTCGAAAATCACGATCGAAATTATTGGATAGTGTGCAATCCAATTTCACGTCGGCGCCTGCGTCGCGGCACAATGCAATTTACTAGTCGACGTTTCAACACGCGCCCGTATTTCTCCAACACACCCCATTTTCATCTTCGCGGAACGACACAAAGATTACGCCATTCCTCACATGAATGAGACTATTGACAACTGAATTGATGCATCCGTCTCGAAACACTGACAAGTTCGAACAGTAACGTCTTTACGAAATATGTTCGGCAACCCGCCGCCTCCCATTGCATATTCCTCACGGTCCGCGGTTCGCAACTATCAAATTTATTTTTATACATATTTTTATTGTTTGCGGTGAGGATTGTCGCCTCCTTGGGGGCTGTTTGTATGCGGACTAAGAAGAATTACGTGTGCGACGGAGCGGATCCACTTAAGAAGTAGAGATAAAACAATTTGTTTAGAAAATGTGCTGTATAATGTGGCTGAATATGATACTGTATGAAAGAAATCTGTAAACTAACGTAGCTTTAGTGTTTATTTTATCGGCGAACGTGTCCACCGGGTGCAGTAAAGGTTCGCAAGAGAGGGATAAAGTTGCATTTTCTCGTATGAAATATCTAAGTCGAGAAGGATGGTCCTGTGCTTATTTGAATAGTGTGGGAGACTTGGAGCTATATTTTTTACGGCGCGCGTCGCTCGGCTCGCAGTGAATGCACACTTGATTGTATAATTTAGTTGAGTTAATCTCACTACGAATTGCGCGAAGCTCGCCAGTTTTCAATTTCACATTTGAATGCTATGAACGTTGTTTTCGCGTAAATTGTGTTAATACCCCCCGCGCCCGCCACCCGCGCGCGCTTGCGGTAACAATGTAGACACCAACTACGGTGTGTACAATTACCCAATAAATATTCCGTAATCCGAAAATAATTAACGCGAAAATGAGCTTCGATGATTTAACTGTTGTTTTTAAAATCACTGTATCGTCGGAGCAATCAACAGCAAGGTGAGTTGAATTTCAAACGGGTTCAGAACACTCATTATTAACTTGCAGTCCAGTTTCAGGTCACAATTGCTTTTTGAGTCCGTAATTGAATAATGGTTCCTGGATTAATGATTCTGGTGTCCTTTAAACTGATTAAACACTTCCATATTCAATTATTGTATCTCAATTTCCTTTTCATGACTTTAAAAGCGGTATCATTCCACTTAAAATTCTGGGTCACTGGTCCAGTATTCAGTTGCGCCTGGCGGCTCAGTAAAACGGCAACTTTTCACTCAAATTCTACAAGCAGCAGTAAATTGCTAAAATAAGACGGATAACTAGTGAGCTGAGCTGCTCGTAATTCACTAGAGGGAATCTGAATAATTTAGTCAGTGTACGTTGTCACGTTTAGTCGCCAGCATCCAGCGAAATGTTTCCAAGCGGCAACACTGCGTCCCTTTGAAGGGAATCCAGAAACTACGCTTTGAAAGCAATCAAGTCGGTGTTAACGTTCAAAGTAATTTCTTTGGCTTCATCGGTGCTGATAGACGGCCCTATTTCGTATTGCATTGGCGATGGAGTTGCTATTTCGTATTGCTAGCTCGTTAAGAAGCCTTCGGAAACAATGGTGAAATAATGAGTCGGGACGTGACTTGCCTTAAATTAAGAATTAAATACGTAGTTAAAATAGTGAATAGTTTCCTTTCAAAATAAATCAACATATGTATGAAGGTGCAATGAATAGGATTGGCACATCATGTTTTGTGTGTTCTATTCGTTAGAACAAGACTATGCTACTTACCTATACCACAGATAATATGATATTAGCATACAGATGCCTCATCCCATACAAAGAAACCGTGCCGACGTAATTAGCGTTTTTCGTCTGATTAGTATGTTTATTTTTATAAGTATTTCGATCGCATTCGGTTCCGTTCCACGGCTATAGATGGTGTTAGCAGTGACTTGCAAGTAAAAGGGTTTTCTTCGTTCGTAACCATTATTTTCTTTAAATACAGTGACGATTTGTGTTATAGTAATTTTTGCACGTTTTTACAGTTTCATTGTATCAAAATGTACTAATACAAATTAAAAAAATCGAGTGGCATGTCTCAGAAATTTAAAACCGCGCCATCTATTGCAATCAATTTTAATTGATTCGTTCAAATAATCTTAGAAATTTGAATTAAGAGCCCAATATTCCATAATTTTGTTGAGTTGATTAAAAAAGAACATACAATTTATATGAGCAATTAAAAAAAAAATTACATACAATTCAATAAAGAATCGATGCATATCGCGCCATCTAGTGACATTTATTTGAACAACATTTTCTTTGTTAGCGCTGGGACCCCGTGCCTATACCTAGTAACCTCCATAACTTTACTTCATAAGCCCTGATTTAAAAAGCATGTCAAAAAACCGCATAATACGGCATAAAAGCCAGTCTTTGTGCCTTGCTGATTCGACACTAATTACTACTTTCGCTTTACAGTTGATTATTGACGGTTGAACCGGGGATCTCGATCGGTTCCCGTGAAAGAATTCTGTAAGCCGATTAAACCCAGGTTTAACCGGGTGAACGTCAACAGTGCACGTGAACCCGACGTTCTTTTTTAAACCGACCACTGGCACCGATTAGGGTTGAAAATCGAAGTGTCCAAAAATGGCTTCGAATTTTGTTCGGTCATGATAAATTATGTTAGTTTCCGGGTGCCGCTCTATGTTTTCTTCCCTATTTTCGTTGTGTGATCACTATGAAAACAGGGGTGGGAAGTTATCGGATACCGACTGAGATAATACTGTATGTTTTCAAAGAGAGAGAAATGAGGATTCAGGTCATTATTTATCCAATAATAATCTTCTTCACACGACAATGTAAGAGTGAAATTTTTATTTAGCTCTTCGATTTTTATTGGTGGCAGAACTGTTTTTTTTTTAAATTCCGCTATTGTATTGTAATCATAACTTGTACTGTGGTCCATTCGTGATATTTATTAGAAGATTAAACGATGGTGTTGTCATGAACAAGTGAGATAGTAGGAACATAATGTGTACTTTAATAAGCTCATACATAATGCCTCAACAATAAATGCTAGTCTGTTAATAGTCGAAAACTAAATCATGAAGTCAACAGGGTCGTTAACGCCTCAACAAATACTATTCTATTAGCATCATAAAAGTTAACACAATTTGTTTCCACAAATTATCTCTGTGGCACTGGTGGCACTTGAGTACATCCGACCAGCTTATAGAGCAGAATTTAAAGGTGCGCCCACATTAACAATAATGCGCTAAGTTTTAAGGGCCCGAAAGTTGGTGGAATACATAGATACATTTGGACTCATTATTCTTTACAAAAATATCATCATCATTAGCCTTTTTAATGTTTCCCACTGCTGGGACACAGGCCTTCTCTCTGTGAGAGGGAAAGGGCCGTAATACACCACATGGGCTCAATGCGGGTTAGTGGATGTCACATGTATTCGATTTTTTGGTTCAAGGACATGTCGGTTTCCTCACGATGTGTGCCACGACCTACAATTTATAAGTCGCGACTGATACCACTAGGCCACCACTGCACTATGCAATACTATAAAATAATCTGTATAAAAATATGTTCGAACACATATAAACTATACTTACATATGCCCCAATAATAAATAGACAGACTGTTAACAGTCGAAAACTAAATCATTTCATCCAGCAGGATAGTAAGTTCTAACTAACGACGCAACAAAGACCAATCTATTATCATCATAAACGTTAACACAATTTGTTTCAACACATTATCACTGTGGTCCACAACCCAGCTTCCATGTGACGTTACGAATACATCCGAGCAGCTTATTGAGCAGAATTTAACGGCGTCATAGAATTAACATTGACGGTCGTACTAACAATAATGCGCTAAGTTTTAAGAGCCCAAATGTACGTGGAAAACGACCGAGAGCATAACATAACGTATATAAATAACTTTTTACGAATCCATTTGTATATTGATGAGAATAATAAGCGGGATATAAGGTAAAAGCCGGATAGTTGCCACACTTTTTTTAATCAACGATACCCTGGAATCCGCCCTCCGTACACTATATATCTCAGTACAAAAAGCAAAATACTTTATTTATAAAATTGGCCGGTACTTTGGTTTTGTTTACAAATTTGTGGAAAAAAAACAAAAATTAAATACTATTTTTTTTTTTCAAAGTATTAGCGATTCCTTCGGACCTATATGTTTTGGGACATCTATCCCACATAGGGGATAGTTGCCTAATCCATGTAAATTTCGTTTAGGATAACAGGACATCTATCCCGCAAAAACTTTGGGCAGGCTTTCAACTAGTACGTAATTGGAAAATCTTTCGATAGATTCATAAAATAGCATGCAATTCATCCGGTAAACTAGAGTAATTACAATCGGGGTAACCATATCTCTGGGGAATTATCCTGTATATATCCTACGGCAATGAAATGAGTATTTTAAAACCGGCGACTAAAGTTTTATTTTTGGTATAAAATAAAATATTTATTTAATAAATTATTATACTTTAGTTATAATATAAATTATTATAAAATAGTTATAATATAAATTATTATAAAATAAGTGTTTACAAGTAAAATTTTAAAATTTACTTGTAAACACTTATTACCCCCGACACATTTATCTTGCGAAAACACCCCGATTCAAACAGTAAAACGCCCATTACTTTTGAACGGCTGAACCGATTTTATTCAAACATAACTAAGAACACTTTCGACAAAATTACCTTTCAAACAAAAAATAACTTAATCGAAATCGGTTCATCCGTTTAGGCGCTATGATGCCACAGACAGACACACAGATACACAGCAACACACGTGAAACTTATAACACCCCTCTTTTTCCGGCGGGGGTTAAAAATGGGTGAGAGGCTATAAACAAAGTGTCATTCAAGCAATGGGAATTGTCAAAATGCCAAAATTTGAGGAATTGATCATGTGACATTTCGAAATCGCTTGGCATTCCTATACATTTTTAGAATTTTACCGATCGCTATCAAGACGCTTTCGTTGATAAAATATCAATTGTCAATAACTCTTTTATTTTCGGAAATAAGGCTAGAAAATGTTTGTACCTACAATAACCGAATACTGTAAATTTTCCAAAGCTAATCCCTGGAAATGCTAATCCCATTTAATTTAATTACCATTTCAAAACCACGGTCCCACAAAAGTTAATAATTGTGACTAAAAATCGACAACAAAAACCCACAATAACACCATTAAGTCAATAAAACAACCCAATCCCACCCCAACCCAATTTTAAAACATTTGAATCCGTATAACTGGATCCGCGAACAAAAACACTGGAGTGCATTAAAATGGAGTAAAACTGCGAAACGCTATAATCTCTAATTGAGTTTTATTCCAACGTTACGTCTGTGTGTGGTCGCCACCGCAATTTATTTATTGTAGTTTTAACTTACTTACGTAAAATCTTTTTTATTGCACTCAGATAGTTAGTTAGCAGAAGTTTATAATGAATCTCGAATGGAATGAGGTTCAAATCAAATCAAATCAAAATATTTATAACAACATAACATTCCAACAAACAACAACAACATATTTATAACAACATAACGTTTCGTATAACAGGTCTTTATTTTCTTTAATGAATCCTTTTTAATTAAGTTTTCCTTTTTGTTTCAGGTACGGTTCGGGTTTTGTTTTTATCGGCATTTTTTAATTACGGACTGTGAGCTGAACTACCGGTGTCATCTTTATTTTAACTTGTAAAGGGTGAATGTTTTTTACACTTACTATGATGTTATTTATTTGTTTATTAAAACTTTATGCACCAGTAACGTTAACTTTGTACCAGTAGCAGTGGAATTTTGTACCAGTCAACTTTAGGGTGGTTCAGAGATGGAACATAGCAGGTGCAACTGATAAAAAAAAAAAACATTGAAAAATGATCTTTTTCTCGTGTTCTTCTGTGGTTTAACGCACATGAATGTCATATAAACAAACAGGCAAACTAAAGTACAAATCAATCGCCCAGACTTGACTAACATGCCTTTAAAGACTTAGTACACTTATTTGATTAAATCTGGTACTAAAAAGTAACGTCAGCACAGCTCTGTATTGACAGTTACATTGTGCCCTTTTAAAATGTTTAAATTGTGCCAGCCCCTCTGCCCTTTGCATCCAATTACGAAAGGTTGTAATGAAATTAATTAGGAAACTTTACCTGACACTCGGTGGGCGTAATGACGATAGTAGGCCTCCGAGCCGATCTATTAACTCGGCTATTGACTTTCAAGGAAACATTTTATGCTTATTTACTTTAAGCTATACATCTACGTCTATTTTATGAAACATCGTGGCATTATCAAATACATTGATGCGAATATCTAACTAATATAATACCAATAAAAGGCCAGGAAAAGCCGACGCAAAGAACACACAAGACTAGTGCTACACCATGCTACGGCGTGCCACATCGTGCTACGCCGTGCTACGCCAAGCTACGCCGCGCTACGAAATGCTACGCCATGATTATGATGTGCTACGCGAATGACGCATGCTCATTGGTCACATTAAGACGACGACTAACGTTAACGACCTTGAGGGAATAAAACGCGCTCTCGTTTCACACCCGCGTGACCAAAAATTTAGTAGTTTCCTCATTATTCTAAGACTTTAAAAAAAAACTTCAAAAAAAATGTAGATAATTAAATTGTCTTTGAGATGGTGTTAATTTCATTAAAATACTCCCAGAGGTTTTGGTGCGATTCTCTTGTTTTTGTCCGCTTTAGACATAACTTTACAAATTAATTACACTATGTTATACGAATAAAACTCAAAATTTTCTCAGATCAAATTATTAAGAAAATGATCTAATGTAACATATATTTTATTCAAAAAATTACGACTAGCCATTAAGACGTGATTCTCATTTTAAAATCAGCTACTCAAGGGAATCGGCGCCTTAAACAAGCATCGATTGTGACAAACGTGCCTTGCTACCCGCAAAACATTTTCAACAGCTAAAATTGAGTAGGCATCACCAGGATCAAAGAAAAATTCTTGCCTGATTTCAGACAAAATTCACTAATTCTATTAAACAAATAGAGCATCCGACTGAAAAACGGTAATCCAGACGAGCAATTTCATTTCTCATTAGTAAGTCTTCCGACCTCGTGCAGCGAATCCTACGGAACCAATTTAATTACTGAAGATTAAAACGTTAGATAAAATGCTTTTCAATTAAATGAGCATCGAAAAGTATACAATCATGAATATCATTTCAAATTGTATATTGCGACACGAACACAAAATATTACGGGACGATTAATATTTCAGTGAAATTGTTATTGTAATGTAATTGTCACGATAAAATGTAATGTCATAATGTAACAGGTTTTATGAACAGTTGGGATGAAAAGGTTAAGCAGATGAAGGTCAATTTTTACATGTATGTGACTTGTTACTTTTCTGACATTGTACAGTTGTCAACATCATCTTCATCATCAGCCTTTTAATGTTTCCACTGCTGGGATACAGCCCTCCACTCTGTGAGAGAAGGAATAGGCCTTAGTCCACCACGCGGGCCTAGTGCGGGTTGGTGGACTAAGGAAATGCCAGTTTCCTCACGATGTTTTCCTCTCTTAGAGCAGTGGTGATGAAATAATTTACACAAAGTAAAGCACCTGCCTGGTTTTGAACCCACGACGTAAGTCGAGGCCGTTACCACTGACCCACAACTGCTCAACTAATGTCTCAGCTGAAACATAATGAAAAGAAAACTTGCGAGACATTGTTTAACCATTTCATTTCTGGAGTATACATAGGTACAGTACAAATTTCACACTAAAGTTATTAAAGCTGTAAACTGCAAGGTTCTCCAATGATATTATCTGTAGCAACTTTTTACCTTTTCGCGGTTAGATTTACGGCGTACTAAACCCGAGTAGTTTAATATAACGCAAGCAAGCCTTTTTCGTTGAAAGTTTATGCGGTTATAAATTCGGCCACGCCTCGATTTGAGTCCGATAATTGTGGAAAACCTCCATAGATTAGGTCTAAATACCCGCTCACCTAGCACTTAGATATTGTGTTAGATTATTACGTGGTTCCGTGGGCTTCGAATTTCTGAAATCGTAATTAGTTGCACAGCTTTTGGAATTCGATTTTGGTTCATTTAACGTTGGTTATTTATGTGAGGTTACGTCTTTAATTTGAGTGTAGATAATAGGTGAATAAATAAAATAGTACTTAATAAAAAGGGTATTTTATAGGCTGTACTGTAGAACGATCAAATATAAATTACTTTACAGTCGTATTTATTGCCTCAAATTCTGTAATGAAAATCTAAACCATTCACAATATACATGGCTTGAATTATATCCAATGAATCAAATACTAAATGCACGTAACAATTATTTATTAAATAGCACTCATAATTAGCTGTTTGAAATTCACACTGTTGCAGCAACATGATACAGCAACACGGAATATTTTATGCAATTATTCGGTGCTTTGTAACACCGTAACGAACATTACTAATGTGTTTCAGGATTTATACACTGGCTACTAGTGGATATCAAAATTCATTTACAAACAGACTAGAACGGAGTGCATCGCCAAAATAAACGGTAATTTGTGGACATCCAGCGTGTTACACAATGTTACAAGCTAGGGAAATACGATAATAATTTGCCGTGTTTATTTTCTAGCAGTTGGTATAATAATGTGTGTATAAAGTGTACAATACTGACAGCAAATCAATTAATAGAACTTCACATGATCATCCGTATTAATATTATAAACAGACAATATTGTTTATTTGTAAAACCTCCGATAATTCTGATCTGACTAACAATTTTTTTTGATGACAGTAAGCTACACTGTTTCTGAGTGGCATATGCCACTTTTTATCCTGTGAGATAACGCGAGCAAAGTCAAGAGACAAAATAGTTAGACTAGATTGAAATAAAAACAACATTAGCAATGATTATTAACAGGTTACACAATACCATGTCAGAAACGAGAAAATCTCATTCTGAAAACCCGCCAAATACATAAAAGGTAAAGCACATATGTATATTCGTAAAACACTATCCCAAATAACATCGAACCTCCATGTATCACCGAAAAAAAAAGACGAGGAAAACATACAAAAATCTGGTATTGATTTGAGTGGCAGCGAACGAATGACATCGGAATTCCAGCCAGATGGTTTTGCAGACGAGGGACGGCTCAATTATCGCGACCCATATACAAAATTGAAAGCAAATCATGGCACGTTTGCATTCAGCTTATAAGCTCATTTCCATAAGTGTACTGCCTATCACGCACGCAGGTGCAAATTATCTCCAGTGCGCAATCAGACGCCTAGTAATCACTGGGATTATTATTGAAGGATTGCTTGAGCGTTTGGGATGTTGCCATATTAAGTCAGTGGAGATGACCGTAGGTAGGTTAATTTCATCATGTTCTACAACTTACTTCTACAGAACTTGGTACCATAACGAGTCAATACCATCATGATTCTGCTGTGATAATGTTATATTAATTTTCTCGTCCTGTATAACTCCGTCTCTCTCACAGTGGAAGTTCAAAATAAACATACCTTCATACTTAAAATTGTTTTACTGGAAATCAATTGATAAGTCGCAAACACACCTTATTTATATTACTATTTCAATTTTGCTGATTGCAAAAACATAAGTCGAAGCGAAGTAAATTCAATCTCGCACGCAAGCAATCCAAATAGAAATCCGATGAATTACTCCCAGACGTCACAATAATCCATATTTCACATTTGATTGGGTGCGAAGAACGCATAATAATATTTTGAAATACGACTATCGGAAAACGGAATAAACATATTTACATTCCTTTCGTAATAAACGAGGTATATTCTCCACGCCGAATTCTAATCCGTATAAAGGGTAAGTGGATGATTTCTGACGAGCGGAGTGTAAAGGGCCGAGAGTGGCGTGTGTCGAATGTTTAACTACGACCTACATTTCGATACAGCTTCGGAAACACAATCAAAACTCGATTCGATAACACTTCCAATTTATAGTTGTATCACGCAATGACAAGCGCACATCACATAAATGGGGGAAAGGGATGTGCGAATTCAACATCCTGAATCACTGAATTATTTGTTTTGCATCGCCTATACAAATGTGGTCACTGGTTTTGTTCGACAGATACACCCTGAAATATTATTGACGCGTTAAACAAGCAATATGTGAATAACAACGAGTATATCTGATGTAGCTGGTTCAACTATAAATCTAGACAGGGAAAGAAAATACATAGAAAATGTACCAATAAATTGACAGTAACAGCAAGTTATTGTGACTCGTCTGTATTGTATTGTATTATGTCATGATATTGCTTCTTGAATCCATCATCTCTTCGATATTTCATTAATAGTCTATTTTCATGGCACAACTGTATAGACAAGTTATACAATATGTACAGACATGGACATCATTTGTTAAAGTTGCACTGTCACCTGCAGGAGTTGTATTTGTCTATATGACATACAGTTTCAATCTTACCCCCAATTACTGAATTAAGCATATTTTGATGATGAGCGTAAAAGCTTTCAATTGGTAATATAGAAGGGTTACGTTCTTAAGTCAAAAACGTCATCATATGCCTAGCCTTTTTCCAATTATGTTGGGGTCGGCTTCCAGTCTAACCGGATTCAGCTGAGTACCAGTGTTTTACATGGAGCGACTGCCTATCTGACCTCCACAACCCAGTAACTGGGTAACACGATACCTCTTGGCAAGACTGGTGTCAGATCTCAGGCTTCTGACTACCCGTAACGACTGTCAAAGATCTTTAAATGACAGCCGGGACCAAATGTTGTTGAAATGGTCACCCATCCCCGGACCGACCTCGTCAAGCGTTGCTTAACCTTGAAGATCGACCCGTGCGGCTGATATTATTTAGTCAAAATACGTATATGTACTTAATTCAGACACCGGCTCTATGTGTCAATTTACTGGTACTTGCTGTTAAATGTGCTAAACAATTAGTTTTCCTGACTTTACAGAATTCAAAATTGATATTCTCACACAAAATTATGAGTGCATCTACATTGCGAATTCGCATTCGTGAATGGACTACTGATTAATTACGGGTTCGAAGTATGCCTACGTGATATGTCAAATGTTTCATCACAGTTCCAACTAGTGAAGGCTGCACAATAGATTTTCCAATAAGATTCGTATTGTGAATAGTAATATAATTTAATCTTCGCATAATTATTTTTGGGTTAATTAATATGCTAGCTCTGACATTCCAGATCCGATAAACAAGACATCAGCTGATCCTATTGTACTCGAGAACATAATATTACTAGTAAACTATATATTTTGTACTCTGTAATTGGTATTCTTCTCAAATAACTACTACCTCCATTCAGACGAAGACACGTGTAAAGAAAAAGGCTTAAATATATGTAGTAGAAGAAAATTAAACAAAGATGAAAGAAAATATTTAACTACCTACCAACCTACGCAAATAATGAGTCTTTTCAGCATACAAAATGACAAACAAAGCTGAATACTGAAACGCCCCTGCCTCCATGGTGCAATTAATTCAGAATTAAACTTCTATTCGAAATTCAAATTGTAATAATTGCGCTCTACACGCGTAATTAACGGGACTGCTTTACAAATGGCGGTGTACAACTGAGCAATGAGTGACATGGGTGTCGACGGACGTGACGTGGAGACGTGCCCCGGAATAATGACCGTCAAATGAACCAGGGACTGATGCGAATCCCAACACTATGATGCGATTGCACCGCGCTGGCCCGCTGTGAATTATTGGATTGATTGCGACGTCTTGTTTCATCTGCATGCCATATTGTCTGAATCAAACATTATGCTCCCGATGTTACCGAATTTCCGATCTGTGTGCTTGCACAATCTGGTCTTTGTTTACTTTACTGTTGAAATGTGATTGAAATCGCAATTGAATCAAATTAAAACACCATTATGTAAATTGGTAATGTAAAATATGGAAAAATATGCAACGAACGCAGTCGAAAATTGCACGATAAAATTAAGCTAGGACCAAAATCACTGAAATTCTACCGAAAGTAACCGGCTCCTGATCATAACAAATCGTTCAAAATCAGCAATATCGCTACAAACTTGTTCAGTCAAGATATATCACAACTCCTAATCTGCGATCAAACGAGTTGACGATTGCTGCTCGATTGTTACACGAACAAAGCGAGCGCAGTCACCGGCTGCAATATACCAAGTCGAGAGTGTCTCTTATACGGCCGCGAGCTTCACAGACCAACAATGGAATGCAACAAAGGGCAGCCGGGCCAGAATAGCTCGCCAGTATTGAACCTGGATAATCGATGCGGATCAAGTATGAACGACATGCCGCGTTGTTGCCACCGACCTGGCATTACTCTGTCAGCTATCAACTGCGCCTAGTATCGAACAAAAACTGCGGTTTTGAAATTGGTGTTACATTTTGAATGGAAACGATGACCCTCGGTGTATCACAAAAGCGACGCTTGATATGGAGTACCACATGTCGTGTTTTGCAATCGCTGGACATAGTCATGTCTTGTTAACACGGTTTGGTATCGTCATAACTGAAGAATTCAGTCGTTTAACATAAATAAATAATAATATTCATTCAATAGTATTCATTGCAAATAAAGGCAACGACTGCAATGTATGTACAAAGTGCATTAACATTCGTCAACAGCGCACCAGCTATGTCAACATTTAGTTATATGTAAAGTATGACAGAAAATATGCAGCACTTAATAAAAGCATGGCAAATCTTGCATATACGTAAATTGCGAAGCCTTAAGGGCCCTTAGCGCAGCCGCCGGGCTCGTTGTGCCATGCAGTGCATGTTGTAAAGCATGTGCTCTTTAAACATGCATGTCTACGAATAATGATGCGACCGCGCTGTCACGCGTGACGATGAATAAACGCCTAGATTACCGCCCGCTTCATAACCTAGTTCTACATTATCTTCTAAATCCCAAAAACGGTTAGTTGTATTTAAGGTTGCCCTAGTCAACGGCACGAACTATTTTGTGCGCAGGGTTAAAATGCATGCTATCTCATTAGACAACACGTACGAAAGAGAAAGATGCAGTGATGAGCAGTTAGAAGCTAGTTCGCGTACGAATACACACTTTTGCAAATTTGTAGCGAAATGCATGATGATTTAGGACAAAAACGAGCGCACGAAATTTTATAAACAGGCCTTTGGCAATATGGGTATCATGAAAAAACGACTAAATTTATCTGTTCAAATAAAATTATTAGTATTGTTGAACTACTAATCTATCTGTATGGTGACTGTTTTGCAATTTTTCCTCTTCTTATGGTATTTATTTGCGCCCAAAGATGCGTTAAAATTAGTGTTGAAATATGGAACTTTCGACGTTCATAACTTTCAAATATATATATTTTTTACTTTTTTGTTTCCATACAGGACTAGATAATGATGAGACAAATTGATATCATTTTTTATTTTGAACGTACACTGTCAAACAATGAAGTAATCGGCAAACTACGTTTGTATGGAAGAATGATCGACTAGAGCAACCTTAACGATAGTAATTGAGGCGCAGACTGTTTTCTTAGACAAAGTGGACATAACATCCTTCAAGAGTATCTTTATGTTTATACTGAAGACACTTAATTTTACCTATTGACAGCTACACTATTTTCTTTTCAAATTGAGTCATAACGAATTCATTCTCCTCGACGACAGACACATTACTTTTGATGAAGAGCATAACCGTATAGACTGCGAAATACGAATAGTATTTCATAATTTTCAAGTATTAGACGCACCACTTGAACGATGCTTAAGTGCCTGCATTGAAAGCATTCTATTACCTAACGTGTATTCATGCTTGAATGGGGAGAGCTTAAAATAATGATTTATTCTAGCGCTAAAGTGTGATGCTTCAGGCACAGTATAAATATACAAACAGTATGGAAACTACCTACAAACGCTCGAAACGGCATACTCACACAAACATGCGCATCGACGAGACCCCTAAGCAGCGTCCGCGGTGCTGTCAGTAGTGCGAGCCGGTTAGGTACTTTCCGTACTGTTCGTCCAAATTTATACTGTGCCTCGGGGCTGTGCAGTAAAGCGGGGTTCCTCGTCCTTTCATTTGCATGTTTTCCTCGCTGTATCAAATATCGGGGCTGGCCGCATCTTGCCCCTGCATCGAAGCTCTCGTATTTACTTTTAGATGTCATCTTATTACTATTTTCTAACGTTATATAAAAGCCACCATTCGAGAGATAGTGAATTCTAAACCCTGCCTTTGCTTTATTATTTATTATACAACCACCACTTACCTAACACAAGCATGCTTGTAGGGGTTAATGGGACACTTGTAATGTAATGTTTCCTTATATTCACTTTAGTTATTTGCCTATAAAAATGTAACATCATTCATTAAGAGACAAATTAATTCATGGTACGGAAAATAGCAATTCAATTAAATAATATGAAGCATCATTATCCCCCAGAGGGGAGGTTTACGTTATGTAGGGTAACCTATTCAAAAACATCTAGACGGTAATGAAAGGGAAAAGAAAATAGAAAACTTAACCAAATGAATCATGTAGGTGGAAAGAATTGCAGATGGAGTCTTATTTCTTAGTTTCTTAGGGCTGGCACATACCTATGGCGAAGAGGTGTTCGAATTTTACTACCAAAATTACATTACGCTCATTGTGGCAATTTTTTTTATTAACTCCGTAGGCGGCGAAAGTATCAAAGCAGAAAGAGAAAGAAAAAACACGCAATTAACAGAAAGTGTCTCAAACATAAAATGTCGCCGTAAAATATTTGCTGTAACTGACACTTTTAAAATTATTTGCAATGTCGAAACTCACTAAGGAGAAACTTTTGGGAAAATTATAAAGTTATATGCTTCGTTTAACAATGAGGATAAATTATTTTTATTTTTACTGCATTTTCATGAGTCCGTGGTTTAAGGCAGGAGAATTTTTAAAACAAGTCCGAAGCACTATTTCCAACAACTACAACTCCTGAAAGTGAGAGTCAACAGTTTCGACCACCAGAAAAGCGCCAAGGTCATGTACAGCGGTAAATTAATGAAATGATTTATTTTAAAACAGAAGAAGGATGATTTTGAGGAGCTCGTGGCTAAATAATAACAGCCGCACGGGTCGATAATCAAGGTTGAACAACGCTTGACGAGGTCGGTCCGTGGATGGGTGACCATTTCAACATACCGAGTTTCCTCCGTGCCTCGTAAAGCACGTTAAGCCGTTGGTCCCGGCTGTCATTTGAAGATCTTTGACAGTCATCACGAGTTGTCAGAAGCTTGAGATCTGACAACAGTCTAGCCAAGGGGTACCGTGTTACCCAGTTACTGGGTTGTGGAGGTCAGATAGGCAGTCGCTCCATGTAAAACACTGGTACTCAGCTGAATCTGGTTAGACTGGAAGCCTACCACAACATGGTTGGGTTAAGGCTAGGCAGATTGATTGAGAAGAAGTATGATTTTACTCGTTGTGTTTTTTTTGTGGCTGCAAAAACAGCTCTCTTCTATTCTTCGCAAAGTATGCCCCATCCCTAGTCTGGCAACCGTGTCCATAGGGTGTCGGGTAATAGACCGCAGCGCGGTAATTCTTCCTAGTTCTCATGTAACGTGCTCGTTCGTGTAATGATGCGCCTCTATTACGAACAACCAACTAATAGTGGGTAGTCTTACTTTCGACCTTAAGTGCCTGCGTAATAATTACTCAGTTAAACAAGGCAGCACTCTTTGCAGACTAGTGTTTATGTTTCTTGAAGTACGTAATTGTAATGTTTTTGTGACATTATGTGTGTTTATGGGTAATCGCTTTAAAATCATGCGTCTTAGCATTTACCCTAACAGAAAATTTATTTATATAAAGGTGTCGACAAGAGTTTGAAGGTCGCTAAGCTTGTTAATTCTGCTGGTGGAAGGGGTAGTTTTAAAATATACAGATTACGGCATAACCAAAGGACATAGAAAAACATGCGCCCACCCAAGTTGCGGTTATTATGGTAAAAGTACCTGGGCGACAGAGCCCTGCTCGGGTGAAAGTAGAGAAACCGACGTTTTTAAAAATGAAACCTAGCTAGATTGATTTATCGTCCCTGAAACCCCCTTCATACTAAATTTCATGAAAATAGTTGGAGCCGTTTCCGAGATTCAGATTATATATATACATATATACAAGAATTGCTCCTTTAAAGTTATAAGATTAGATAGACAGATAGATTAGATCATCATCATCATCATTTCAGCCGAAAGACGTCCACTGCTGGACATAGGCCTCCCCCAGGCGTCGCCACATTGACCCGATCCCGTGCGTCTCGCATCCAGCGCCTTCCCGCAACCTTAACCAGGTCATCGGTCCACCTAGTGGGAGGCCTTCCAACGTATTGTCTTCCGGTTCGCGGTCGTCATTCCAGAACTTTTCAGCCCCATCGGCCATCCGTTCTGCGAGCAATGTGCCCTGCCCACTGCCACTTAAGTTTGGAAATTCTTGATAGATTAGATAGATACAGTTTATTAAAGCCATCTATGTGTTATGTGTAATCACCAGTTTAATAGACCCGTAATAAAATAACCCAACAAAAATACTGGTGAATGAAATACTTCGTTCACAAACTAGCCAAATGATAGTTCCAGTCCAATGCCTATTATTTACATTTTCCAGTGGCTTTTCTTTCTGTAAAACCTGTAATATGGCCTTTTACGTTCCGGAGCACAGCGTATGCAAATACAGTGACGTCGATAGTCGACCTCCTCGTTAGTGCCCTCTCAAAGGCAAATATACATACAGACATATCTTTATATACTCTGTATAATATGGAGCTAGAAGAGTACTGTATAGCTTTTCTGCAATAGGATTAACTTACAGTTATAAGATATGAAGACGAAAAGCTTTGCGGAAGACATTTGTACAGGAAATATAGTTATGTAAGAGGAAATGTAAATAATACATAGTTAGGTACGTAAGTAGCACGGTTCTGTATTTTTTTTTCATTAAGTAGCTTTGTTTACGGTTGTGCAACGTGCATAATGGAAAATTACATTTAATTTCGCTCTGTAAAAGCGAAATAAAGCAGCTCAAAAATACTGTATTCTCTGAATTAATCTCACGTTAACATGAAAAGTTACCAAATCAAATTAATATTGTAACATTCATAAATCTCTCAGTATTATTGCGTCAGCGGTTTATTAAGAAATCTCGGGTCAAAAGCCAGTAAATCATTCTGAGAAAACAGTAAGCTTTTTGTACCAACGCTTAATGCTCACTTACACATTTACTTTATTCAAAGCATATTCAACGAAACAGCAACATGTGCTGTTAATGGCTGAATATAAAATTCATTAACTCGCGTTTAATAACGCACAGTTACACATAAATGCAGTTAAGCTAAATACTAATTCCCTGGAGCAAGTTTCCAGTTAACCCTCATCTTAATGGAAATTTCTTTATGTAAATTTAAATTCGAAAAATCCCCCATTTATTCTCGGTGCCGTAAGTTGAATGGAAAAATCTATTAGCCAAGAAAGATGAAAAATACAGTCCGGCTTTTCCCTCCGTGCTTATATAAAAATATGCAAAGCAGTGCCAAAGCGACCCCTTTTATCGTCGCACTGAATTGAGCAATTAAAAGTCTAATAATAGTTTCTTTATGTACTTTTAATTTAGTCTGTAAGAGAAGCGAAGTTCGCAACACCGTGTTAATGAGTGCAGATGTCGCTACGGATATTGAAAAAGTGATTAGATTTTTGAGGACAATCTTGCAGTTTTAACGTTGGCCGCTGGCAGTATAAGGTTATGAAGTTACTTTCATTAGCTTGTTGCTTGTACTTTAGCTAAGATTGTTTACGGGAAAGCATCAAGTTTTGATGTCAAGGAAAGAGGATATTCTGTAAAAGTTGAAAACTTTGCTTGACATAGTCGCTTGTTACCCGACTGCCGAAGGAGGGTAATGTGTTTATCAGTCTATGCATGTATGTTTGTTCCTTTGTGGTGTTCTAGAGATCAAACGCGTTGGCTGATTTTGATTATTCTTACGTCAATCGATTCTTCATTAACCTTGCGAGTGTCACTGGCTACATTATAATTGGAAATAGAGAAATGACGGCTTTTTGTCGCCATATTGTGCAGGCCCCTTTTTTCTTCCATACTAATCGTGTGGGATATCAAAATAAAGGGTTTTACGAGGTGATTTCAAAAATATATAACACTTATCTGTTTAAGTGTACCTAATGCGAAAAAACGAAGAAATGTTTACTAAAAAGTTATATGTTAATTCAAAAATCAAAAAACCCGACCGCTTACGAAGCGAACTAAAAAGAAGTAAACAAGAAGAAAAACATGCTGTGCAGTCGGAGGATACTTTTGGTTTTGGTTAGCCAGCTCGCGAATATGTATCCTCCGACTGCACAACATGATTTTTTTAATTTACTTTTTTCATGACCCCTCAAAATATTTATCGTATATTTTTGTTGTTAAATTTAAGATTTAGACCTACCAATTTACACAAGAGACATCGTTTAGCCTATTAGCCTTTTATTAGATTAAATTGATCAATCAAGATCAGACCCTGTATTTATGATTTCGAAATTAACATCAAGGAAATGCCGATGTTCAAAGCGTGTGTCTATTAAATCTATTGCCCGTAATGAAGCTAACGCCACGGATAATCGCTAGATGTCGTCCTCAACAATTTAACCAAACATAATTGCATTAAGCATTCAAATAATCGATTTGCATCAATAATAATATTTGATTGGTTGAGAATCGTGAATGGAATTACGTGTCATAGCTTAGGAGCAAGGTTGAGCACGACTCATGGTGAACGACGGAACTAGAGCCCTATATGCACATTCATATGCTTTAGTCACGAATTAAAAATAAAACTAGTTTTATTTTAACCTCCATGAGATAATAGGTCACTGTTATTTGGCTAAGGTCCTTCGATATGTAATAAAAAGTGCTATCTTGATAATCAAATAATCGAATTCGTGTTTATGGTAAAGTTCAATCCATAATTTTTTATTGTTTGTTTTGAAATACGACATCCATTAATTACTTTAATTACTTTATTGAATACAAACTATAATGTACCTGAAATGAGATTGCCCAGACACAGGCCCCTTATGAGTTATCGTTTCCAAAAATAGCATTTATATTTTGTGTGTTTTTTCCATCCGTGTCCTTTATAAGTACAGACAACAACAGATCAGGTTCCTTCGCTTGGACATTTGTATTGAACTTATTGCATTGTAATAAGGGTTCATTTCAAGAATAGAAACATCGTTATATCTCGCATCAAGATACAACCATTTTTTCGAAGGGGCCCAAGTTCCCTTACAAAATGGGCATTATCCTTTGCCCACTTCTGGAACACCGGCCTCCTCTTCGCAAAAAGGATAAATAACACACACAAACAAAAAAAAACAACTCCAATTTTCTCCAAAGCCATAAACAATTTTTCCAACACACACACTTTAAAATTCTGACAGCTTTATTACTAGCTACAAATATAATATTGACTATACAGCAGTAATAATAACACGGAGCATCCAATTATTGACACTTAAATGATTGATTGCTCTGCAATTGAAATAATGTTCCAACGGTTCCAACACAAGCGATGAGCGCCATTTTGTGAACAATAAAATGTACTATCGCCCTTGACTTTTCAGTTCTAAAGACGAGGCTATGCCATAATGACTATATTATTCAATAGTTTCGTAAGGAATTTGAGGAAGAGATTAGTGTTTGTGATGAAGATTTTATTGATAAAGAACATCAGCAGCGCATCAAAGAGTTTTGGCGAAGGTTGATTGCAGCAGAAACGTGCGATCACATCAGTGATTTATTAATCTGAGTCCTTAATAGACAAAAAGTAACAAGCGCAAAAAAGGACATCTTTAAAATAATCAAATGATTATTATTTCATTTAAATCTACCTACATAGTCAGAAGCCAGGCGCACTCCTAAAAAAGTTGTATACATAAAATAACACCGCAAAAAGTCCGTAGATTTATTTAAACCAATCTAAATACCAACATCAAGTAAGACACGTGTCAAAACAAATACCATTAGGTAACTCATTCATGCACATCATTCATTTGTAAAATAAATCAAAGTACTTTTACACCGAGCGTCCTTCTCGGTTAATTTGAACATGAAGACGACATGAAATTTGAAATAAAAGGTCATCTCGAGGCGTCAACTGATGCACACGATAACACGACGTGACGCGACGGATTGCCAACAATTATTAAAAGCTGCAATTGACTGTCTAACTTATGAGTCTTATGACCTTTGCTGACTCAAAGATTTATCAAACTTGTCACTTAGATACTCCAAACAGCGCTGACACAGGTCATTTTTTAACGCAATTAGTTTTTCAACAAAAACGTGATGTTCATTCATAATTTAATCAATCGTTATCAATGTTGTTATAATCAAGACTTAGGTCAACCGTCATCATTAATCAATGTCACCAGTTTTTTATTAATAACTGATTTATTATATAATTTTTGAACAAGATACCTCACACGGTGAGTCATTATGTCAATCTTGAGAAATTGTCCTGATTGTACCATCATGTGCGCTTCTTAGCGATGGCAACCCAGCATGACACCCAATTATGTAATATAGTCCACTTCACCTTAAATGTAACTTATAATAAAGCGTGCCATAAATAATTTATTTTTGTTTCCTTGACATCGTAATTCGAATCGCGATGAGTGTTTCACCGCGAGCCCCCAACTTGTATATTCAATTCGGGGAAAGAAACATTCGCTATCAGTACTTACTCATTTGAATAATATTAAAATTAAGGAGCCCGCTTTAATTTTCTGTGACCTACACAGAAGGTTTTCACATTGTTTGATATTAAATTGGGGCGTTCTATTTCCACGTGCCTATTGTAATATATCGAGTTGAAATTGATTTCACAATGGGGACCCTTTGTTTACGACTATTTATTATATTGAAATGATGGATTGGTTTCAAAACGGTCCGGTCTGTATAATTGGTTGATCTGAATAGGAACGTCGAGTGGGCCTTCGTACACAATGGGTGTACAATGCTGTCGACCTTGAGTATTACAGCGGTTCAATCAAAATATTGGGGCAAAGGTTATCTGCGAAGTTCCCCGGGTCGTAGAGATCCTCAGCCATTGTGCCAGACCTACTTGCCGACGTCAAAAGTACTCGATCCACTTATCGTTGCTTCGAATACCATTCGAGTCACGGTCGATTGAACATTGAATAAGGATCCAGATGTTTAACGCTTGTTTATATCGGGCCAATACGATTCGATTTAGACTATTTAGAGGTATTTTTTCTTTAAGATTTTGGACGTGTTTTATTATTTTTGGGCAGTCGTTTTGGGGTCAGTATTTTTAGTTAATCAAGCTTGGGCTATTATCAGAGTCCACCAAATTACGTGTTTTATAAATATACATGGTATTGAACCACATATATTGCTAACTAGCTTCACTAACACACACACTAGACCGAACCACGTTTGTGCACAAAAGTCCGCGTAGGCTTTATTGGGTGGAACAATTCATCAAAAATCTAATTAAGTCGTGGGCGCGGGGCTTCAGCTCGTGAAACGGTGACAGGAGATTAAGTTCAGCTTTAATTACGCCGCCAGCACTATTCCAGTCAACTTGCTATTTTACTGGCGGCAGCCGCGCGGGCGAGTGCTCTGTCTACCGGAGCGCCCAGCACGAACTAACCGTCACCTTATTTCCGCACTTAGACTGAATTTATAGCCGAATGCATTATCTCAGTCTAATATTATGAAAATTTTTGATTCATCGAACGTTGCTGTACCCGTGTCCCAAGTTTTATACGAATCGGTGGATGAGTATGTTACCTATTTCGTTCTTTTGCTTTTACTTTTTATGAGAGAAATTCCTCTTGTTAAAGTTTTAATAGGCACATCCATACTTGCGAAAGAACTCTGGTCTTTCTGTGAACATTTTTTAGCAATATAAATCCATTTTGCAATGTTTATAAACTACAACATGAAATAAAAATCGACGTAGCGAGAGAAACACAAATATACAAACATGAAATATTGGATATTATAGAGTCGCAAACATAAATACAAGCTGTAATTAACCCCAAGCTTTATATGCTCGGCTGAAGCTAAGGCGAGCAAATTGAATGTTATAATAACTTGGCAAGGAAGCTAATACTGGATGCAGCGTCAGAATATCTATACGTGGTACTTTGAAGGCAAGTGACGTCACCGTAATAACCTCCATGTTAATTAAAACGCTTGTCGATGGATAAACTATTATATCCGTACGGGTTTACGTCACGTTATTACTCCAGTAATGAAGTGGTTCCTCATCTATCTTAAGATGATCGAATTTAGATGTAATAAGGATGAAATTGAAGCTTGAAGGCTAGGGTTACTTTATAAAAAAACCGGCCAAAAGCGAGTAGGATTCGCGCACGAATGGTTTAGTACCATTAACGCAATAATCGACAAAAAAATTACGTTTGTTGTATGGGAGCCCCACTTAAATATTTAATTTAGTATTTTTTGTTATAGCGACAACAGAAATACATTATCTGTGAAAATTTTAACTGTCTAACTATCACGGTTCGTGAGATACAGCCTGGTGACAGACAGACAGATAATGGAGTCTTAGTAATAGGGTCCCGTTTTTACTATTTAGGTACGGAACCCTAAAAAGATGGACATAAAATCAAGTATGGTAATGGTAGAACGAAATAGAAAAAGTTTGCCAAGAACAAAGTAAAATCGTAAGAATCAACAACAAATTAATGTTGCACCGTTTAGAACGGACGAAACCCGGCTCGGCCACAACGTCTCGGATAAGCAAAGGAGATGTCACGTGAATGTTAATTCTTCAGCGATTAGTATTCAAGGCGAAACAACAACTAATAAAAAGGAGCCACCGTCGGGAAAATTGAAAATATCCGCAACCGTCAGGAAAATGAGGAGACCTCTTCGTCACGCCGTGAAATTAGAATCGTCCCGAGCAGTTCCGATGCTCGTCACGTGGCACGAAAAGTTTGTTTACGTTGCCATTTGATTATAATCTAAACGAAATTTCCTTAACGGCGGCCATAGCTTTGTTATTAATGCCAGAGGAGCTGTTATTCTCCTCGCAAATAAGAATAAAACATCATTTTGTTTGGGGAAGCGTGATTATGATACAAATTAGATACGTTTCGTTATGCTCACATACACAAAAAGAATTTCCTTACTGCCACGTTTTTCAATTACAACTAAGAAGCCACAGATTAGGAGTAGAACAGAGTCAGATTTGAAATTGCATGTGTGTACATTCATTTGTTTTCAGGGTTCCGGAGCCAAATGGCAAAAAACGGAACCCTTATGGATTCGTCATGTCTGTCTGTCTGTCCGTCCGTATGTCACAGCCACTTTTTTTCGAAACCATAAGAGCTATGCTGTTGAAACTTGGTAAGTAAATGTGTGGGGTTCCCATACTTAGAACTGAAACTCTTTTTTTTTTTCATCAAACCCATTCGTGTGGGGTATCTATGGATAGGTCTTCAAAAATGATATTGAGGTTTCTAATAAAAAAAAATCTAAACTGAATAGTTTGCGCTAGAGACACTTCCAAAGTGGTAAAATGCGTGTCACCCCCCCCGTAACTTCTAAAATAAGAGAATGATAAAACTAAAAAATATACGATTGACATTACCATGAAAACTTCTACCGAAAATTGGTTTGAACGAGATCTAGTAAGTAGTTTTTTTTAATACATTATAAATCGTAAACCGCAATTTACCAAGTACCGAACCCTTCGTGCGCGAGTCCGACTCGCACTTAGCCGGTTTTTTTGTGATAGTTCTGTTTTTATATCATTGTGGTGTACGAAGCACTTAGCCTCTCGAGCACAAGTTAATTAACTTGCTCTATTCCTAATATTGATTTTCGCTCTATGAAGCGGGAGCAAATAACTACAGGTAGATAAGTAAGAAGGGTAACCATATCAGCGTCCCGAGATCGTGGACTTACACAAAAACTGGTAAAGTACGCGGTAGGGTGTCGTTATCAGTGTCTTCCATCTGCTGTGATCTGTGGCCGGTATTGACGGAAAGCCCACGATCCGAACTGGTGCCGAATACTTTAAGCCCTGTTAGTAATGCGACAGATGTAATAAAAGATTGTAGTTAAACTTTTTACCGTAGATAAAATTTGGTAAATGGTATAAAAACTGAGGTTAAGGTTACACTAGTCGAAAATTCTGCCATACAAACGTAGTCTAGAGATTACTCTACTGTTTGAAGATGCACGTTCAAAAAAAAAAAATATATATATGACTCATCATTATCTAGTCCAGTCCTGTATGGAAACAAAAATAATATATTTTTTTACAAAAATAATTGCAAAACGACCTCCATACAGGGATAGATTAGTAATTCAACAATGCAAAAAGATTTATTTTGAAAATATACATTTAATAGTTGTATTCTCATGGTAACTAGACTCCCAAATAATAATAGTCCTAAATCATCATCCATTTCGCTACAAACTTGCAAAAGTGCTAATTCGTACACGAACTAGCTTCTTACTGCTTATCACAGCATCTATTTCTTTCGCACGTGTTGTCGGATGAGACAGCACGCATTTTAACCCCGCGCACAAAATAGTTCGTGCCGTCGACTAGTTCAACTTAGAACTTTAGAAAGATTTTCTTATTTTTTCATATGTAAACAAAGAAGCTTTCCTAAAGCATGGTAGCCTTACTAATATCGATCCCTAAACCACTCGAGCCATTCCGGTCACTGCCAATGATTATGTCACTATCGAATGTAGTCGATCCAAGCCTAATCACCCGATATACATTTATAGCCAATTAAATTACAATACTGGAATGAGCAGACTACGAACTACTAGACGAAATTGGATAAGCCAATAAATCTTAGGTACAGTGTAACTATAAAGTATAATAATCATAAGTCACAACTTTAAACATTAGTCCCATCCCTAATTGCAAGAAGATTTCCCAGTTGGTCTAGCTTATTCAAAGTTCAACGAAATTGGACACACTCAATATAGAACTACGCCTTTGAAACTCAATCGTCGGAGTGAATACAGGATTAACGATGGCGTAACTATTGGTATCATTACTTTAAGCATACGTCCCGCAGACCCACTGTCACCCTCAATGCAGATAAGCCAGCTTATTTGAATGAGTGGTGTTCGGACCGCAGAACGCTGAGCGAGGAACGAGAATGCATGACCGGGAACGAAGCCAATACGCCAATACGTGGCCACCGCAAATGAAAGGGAGACGTGACTAGTACTCTTTGAGTGTATTCTCAAATGGATTTGTGGTCGAAATATTCGAAAAGATTTGTTAAGTGAAAAGGATAAATGAGAGGGATATGTGAATCGAAAACTTTCAACGATAAATTGAAAATGGAATAAAAATATACGAAAAAAAATTGAGTGAAAAATGCTATTGTAATCGGTGCTTAGAAGATTGTCGTTTTAGGGTTCCGTATCCAAAGGGTAAAAACGGGACCCTATTACTAAGACTCCGAGGTCCGTCTGTCTGTCACCGGGCTGTATCTCATGAACTGTGATAGCTAGACAGTTGAAATTTTCACAGCCGATGTATTTCTGTTGCCGCTATAACAGCAAATACTAAAAACGGAATAAAATAAATATTTAAGTGGGGCTCCCGTACAACAAACGTGATTTTTTCGTGCGCGGGTCCGACTCGCACCTGGCAGTTTTTTTTGAAAAGGACGATTTTTTTTTTGTTATGAGTTTGAAGCAGTCCCGATATAGATGATTCCAAGCACTCTTTTTCTGAACGTGACAGAAAGCCAACATGATGCATGAATTTTCATACCATATTCTTTCATATTCTTTACAAAAAATTATATCCAAAGTCACTTTCGAGTTTTCAAGGATATGGTCGAATAGGCTCTATGAAAACACATGATTAAAAAAGCATCCGTTAGCTTCCATTTCTTCCCCTACTCCAATTTCAAACTCCAGATTTCAAGCTCGTGAGACTACCTACAAATAGGTTATCTATTTCGAAACAATTCCATTAACGTATCCAATACAATCATATACTGCAACTCATCAAATTCAGTTACCATCATACGGATTGTTTGTACAATGTACAGCTGAAAGCCCGTGTTACAGGCGTCTAGGGCTAATGCATATTAGCATGTCCAATTGTAATCTCGGGCAGCTAATGTGCGCGCATGCATTAAACATGCGAATATTACACGGATTTGGGTCTAGTTGTCTCGTTGGTCCAGTGGTGGTAAGTGCCGCTGCTAAGGTTGAGGTTCGGGGTTCGATTTACGGGTCGGCATAAGTGTTATTGGGTTTTTCCGTCTAGAATTTCTGGATTTGTCTAGATTTGTGTCCGGTAAGTGGCGAAAAGGATTTCCCTTTATTATTTCGGATAGGACTTAAACATAATTGCATAGACGTATAGGTCCACTGTCTATCCTTCGGAGAATACGACATATGCGCTAGTAAGTTTTCAATAAAGCCTATAAAATGAAATAAAATTATTCATATATTTTTAACAAACTTTTACCGTATTCTTCTCAGCAAACCCTTTCATTTGATACCCATATCATGGCAGTGCACAAAAAATAACTAGTCCGCCATCTTGGGCCGTCCGCCATATTGGATTTAGAATGACGTCACTTAGCGAACCATGCATTGTCATCCAAAGTAAACATGTATTCAAAATTTCATCTTAATACGTGGAGGATAACTGCCTCAAAATTTAGTTGCAAGATTTGATCCGAACAAACCTTCATACATACATTGCAAGTTAAATAAAAGCTTTTAAAAATAACATTATACATAAACTATATACTTATAAACTAAAACCTTCTGGGTTTAACAAGAGATGGCCAAAAGCTATTTTCTTAATGTATCGCAGTTGTAAAAGAAAGCTGCTCACCAACTGCCCTCAAAGTAACTAGCTCCTGCCGGAATGAAACTATATAGTAACTATAGTATTTCAATTCTCAATCCACAGAAAACATTTTCATAATTAATGCACAAAATGATGACTCAAAAGACAATCAACAAAGAATCTTGAGTGATAAGACCTCGGAGGATTCACCAATGAAGGTTATGATGCTTTTAAGTTTAGTTTTGATTGACAAAAAGATACAATATATTCGTAATTAATCAGCTAAACTAATTATACTCGTCACAATTAAAGTAAATGTCATACAAACGTTTAGCTCGTCATTGTCATATTAGAAGCAAGGTTGGATTCATCACATATAATTGTTTGGAGCTCAAGTATTGTATGTGAGTCAGTTTTCGAATAGTAAATTAGAAGATGATTTATTAATTAAATATCAATATATATATTTACATAGTATAAAATATTTAATTAACAATAACTATAAATACACTTAAATAAAAAAATCAAGGAACGCGTATAAAAAGGGCAGGGGTCATTGGGCGTCAAAAAATTCGTCCACATCGCTGTCAACGTGAAAAGTGTCCAGATCGCTAGCAGCATTGCCACGTTGGATGGAAATGCTGATTTTCTGCCCAGCCCTCTGGTCACGTGAAGAGTCGACTAACCGTTTGCTTACATCCCGAAATACTCGATAAGCACTCGGAACTCATGGAAGAATATTTATTGATCATTTATCACCTTTTATTAATTAGATTTATGATTTAGATTAAAAGCTGTAGACTAGTAGACCATCAAAAACTTTTTCGTAAAATCTCTTTGGAGGCAGAAAAAAATACTTATAGAACGCCACGTGCAACGATTCTTTTCAAATTGAGAAGCAAATATTTATCAATTTAGGCAATATTTTAACCCTCTGACGTCCACAGAACACCTTTTAGAAAAGAAAATATTCATTCAAAGATTCTTCATAGAAAGAAAATATCTCGTAGTTATAAATCATCTATTGATAAACAATAACATATGTGTTACAAAGATAACAAATTATAATATAATTTACCGTCGAATGGGGTAAGATCTGTTTCGAAGGTCGTTGCTCATTGGAATAAGGGATGAAAAAATAACAGAAAATGTTTATCTTTCATTCAATTGGTAATCTTCCCACGAATTAATGGAAACATCTGAGGTACAGATTACTATACTCATCATGAAAGGTACTACTTATGCATTAGTGCAATCTTTGACCCCAATACGGATCATATCAAAGTATTACAAATTATCTCATGAAATTACGGTTTATTTCAAAAGTATTACAAATAATCTTAAGAAATGAAGCGAGGATTGCTACCGTTCCCACATCTTTTAAATGAGAGACTTAATCGTAATCGTAGAAATGTCGTTAGTATGCAAATGCCTTTAGTAATGAAACGTAGGCGAGTACTACAATTTAGATATGATGGTTCCCAAGATACCCTCAGATTCTAGCTAGAGTACAGCACATGTGAGTTCTATGTACCAACTGTAAATCTTCCAATTACCGTACCTATATGTTGTTCGTTGACTTGTGTGTCCTGGCAGGTGAGTGTGTCGTGCTCTCTCTAATGTCTCTCTTCTGGTGGTACATGTGTTGGATCATTCGGTTCCCTTCATGCTGGTTGAGCTGAGTGGTGCCGATCCACGCTTCATTTTCGTGAACGGGCGCCATCAATTGGAATTGGTCATAACTTAGCTGCCTCGGCCTGTTATTTTATATTTTTTTAATTGTTTGTTACTCTAGACGCTTTTACGTGCACGTCTTTTTACATCGTTCTCACCTATATAAATATTTTTCAACATTAATGATGTAACCAAATACTTGTAATTAAAACTGATGGGAAAGAGTGTTATTCTTCTCCATTAAGACCTACTGACGCTTGTGAATTTTCAACTAGAATATTTATTTTTATTTTTTGTTTGTCAATTTAAAAGTACCTCTAGGGTTGATTTTAAATAAACTTTTTGGTTATTAACCCTATTTAACTGCCGAAAATATCAGCATAGTCAATCAACAACCATTGAATTAAAGTATAATTCAAACAACAAGTTTAAAAAAATAAAAATAAAGTTTCACAGTCTCTCGCTGGATATATTGTATGAATGAACTTACAAAAACACAATAAGATGCTGCTACTCATCAAAATAAATATGTGAACTACTGATTGGACAGCTCCTGTAACCCTTCCGATTTGAATACAAAAGACTTCGAAACAAACAGAAAACATTTCTTCAAAATATCACAAATCTAGATGTTGTATTTACTCGAACAATAGATCAAACAATTCAAGCAAGACGTTAGAGATTTATCATGATTTTAACATTCAAGTTTTCTTATCTATTTTTCGGCAAAGACTTTGTTTCCGTAACGACGAGAGGTCAAAGACATTTGGCGTGTAACCTCTTCAATTTGATTGTACTGAAAGGTCAAGTTCTCATTACCTGCCTGACATCTACTTATAAATTCATCAAATGGCTCAGGATTAATGGAGAAGGTAGCCCAACTGTATTTCTACTGGGATCTAAATAGAGTGATTAAGGTACTTTAGCGGAATCATCTTTATAGAAAGATGGAACAGGAGTGAAAATTTAAAAAGTCACATTATTATATCGGTAATGCGAACCCATAAGTTTTGTCCCTAACAAGAATCGCTTAACGCGGCTAAAGAATTTTGACTCCTAATAATGTTGAAGTAATTAGCCAAACACAATTTAATTCTGATACAACATTGTTAGACATCATAAAAGTACATATCATCAACGATTCTCACTTAGAAAATGCAATAATACAAAGTAAAGTGAAGGTTTCTTCATACGCAATAGCTATAGAAAAGAGGAATATGGAAACTTGTTTACCTCGCAAAGGAAATTGTAAATCAGAATAAAACATCTAGGAAACAATTTACTGCCACTTATAGCTTATATAATTATATCATATTTTTCTATAAACAAAACTGTAACGGGATTTCCAGGGAAGCGAAACCTTTTATCTGATAGAGAGATCAAACAACTGGTAATAGATACTGCGGAATATAAAAAGGGTCACATTTTGAACAAACATGTATCATCCTTATATTGTATTATTTAAGTAGGTAGCTTAACAGTAGTGCGTGCCTAATGTACCTATGTTAAGCTATTTTCCTTTTTGTTATTGTTGTCTATTTCAAGGTGAAGTTTTTGTTTTACTTTACAGCTGTACCATTTCCTTTTTAACAGACTTTCCAAAAAGGACGAAGTTCTATGTTCGACTTTATGTTAGTGTTTTTTTCCTTTTGCCTATTTCTCCATCAATTGTATTTTTTTTTTTTTTTTTTTTTGTTTTTTGGTAGGGTAAATTGGTCCCATTTAAATGTGAAGATCCAATGAAGACTTTCGGAGAAATACAACAGAACTCTTCAATAAATGACAGCAAATCTCTCGGGATTGCTGCAATAGCATGTCTCTTTATTGTTTATACCATTTCGTAACATAACATCACGCCAGTACGCTCTAAAGGGGTAGATACGTAGTTGTGCACCCACCTTGGTAAACTCTCATCTCACCGGTTATTTTCAAGTTTCATGATATTCGGATAATCTTTAATATTCTGTCAATATAGGTACCTTACTTTAGAACTTGCCACAACTAAAAAAATAAAAATAAAATATATTTTTTACAAAAAATTTCAACTGACTTTCAAATAAAAATACTAGAAAGTTAAAAATAACTTCTTTTTGGGAATTCGGTGTCAAAAAACGAATAAAGAAAACAGAAACACCGACAAACGAAAAAAGTGTAAAAAAGGTGTTTGTTATCAGGAATATCTTTCGGTATGTTATATCAATACCTAATTTCGCAAAGTGTAGTTACGTTTTATAGGTTTACTAACTAATCTAGTTCATACAACAAAACTTCATAAAGCCACTGACAAAGCGATATTAAAACAAATAACTAACTATTTTGATAACCTCGCCATTCTAGAAGATCAATAGAATTGTTACATCTGTTCACAGTTCGCCAACAACTTTCGTTTGTTAGGTTACAAACTTGCGTTGATGGGCGATATAACTTGGATGTTTTCCTACCTACCCTCGCTATTATTCATCTCAAAGTTTAATACCGTCAGTATTTACCCACAGGTAACTTCAATTATTGTTCTAGAATCATTGAAAACTAAATTACAAGTTGCCTTACGCGTCGTGAAGCACTTAGAATGTCAAAACAATGTGAATGCAAAAGAATATTCGAGATTCCATTACGGGATACCGCCGAGAGAATTATTCATCCATTAAAAGCCGCATCGTGCTACTCACTGATCTAAAATTCAAAATTTTTGTTGAAACAGATAAATGGACGGAATATCCTCGTTAAGAGCTGACAGCAAACACTTGACATATTTATTTGAAACTAACTGTTGCCAGCGACTTCGTCCGCGTTAAACTCGTAATTATTTATATATTTTTCTACGTTTCCCACTTGAACTGTGGATGTGTATGGTACGGGATAAAATTGAATAAATTTTACTCCTTTTAACATCAGCTATCTACCTGTGGAAGTCCCGTCAAAATCGGTCTAGCCGTTTCGGAGATTACCCAGAACAAACATACAGACAGGCAAACAAAAATCTTCAATAATGGCGTATTTGTTATTAGTACCGTAGTACTGTTTCACATGCATTTAATCAAAGTTATTTGATATGACAAACAGACAGTTCAATTTTATTTATTTACATGTATAGATGAGAAAATAATGTTATAACCGTCGTTGGTGTTCAAAATTCAGGTGTTCTACCAGTAAAGTGACATCATACATAAGTGCTCTGCCCCGACATTTATTAGGATATGGCGGTATTAAGAGTTATATTTACGACTAGCGCCATCTAGTTAGGCACGTGGGCACGTTTGAGCGGCGGAGGGCGACTTATCCCATGTTTATGATGAGGAGACGATACCTTGGGGTTTTATAGCCTTATCTTAACAGTGCTCGTAAATCTTATAGAAACTGAATTATGGGTGCTTAAAGTCAGTCTGTGTATAAAGTGAGTCACAGCTTTGAATAGTTGGCCGTTTAATTTACAAACGTTTTCTTTCACAATATGTAGGTATGGTAAAATAAAATGTATTCTGATTCTACCAAACGAGGTAGGCCGACAAAATCTTCCGAATTAAAGCAGTATACAGACACACCTCCTCTCATGAAAAATGAGCACCCAAAATGATAATGGCAAAACTCTCCTTAGATAAGAGTGGAGCAAGACTAATGAATTTAAATGCTATTCAATTAAATGCACATGAATAATTCACTAAAAGAATGTTAATGTGGAAAAGAATGCCAGCCTTCCTCGTAGCTGAGATTTGGGGACGCAAAATTAATTATTTTTTACGAGAATTCATCCCATCTTCTCGTACTCTTAATGGGGTTCCCAACAATTGTGAAACAAAGTTCATCTTGTGTGATTTTAAGCATTTTTGGAGTTTTGCAACAGAGTTTTCTATTTACTTATTAAATTATTGTTGGTACCAGAATAAGTGCTAGTGAATATATTTTGGATATGTCCATTCAAAAGCATAAAAAATTACATGATAGCGAGCAACACAACAAAAGTATTACGGTGTGGCACAGAATTAATGTGAGTGCTGACCTCAAATAAACTAAAGAATAGCCACGAGAAAGAAATAGTCCATCCAAAAGCAAAAATTATATCTGTGTGTCTGTCTGTGGCATCATAGCGCATAAACGGATGAACCGATTTAGATTTAATTTTTATTTGAAAGGTGATTTTGTCGAGAGTGTTCTTAGTTATGTTTGAATAAAATCGGTTCAGCCATTCAAAAGTTATGGGCGTTTTGCTGTTTGAATCGGAGTGTTTTCGCAAGATAAATGTGTCGGGAGTTTTTTAAATTTTGACATTTTACTTATTAATTACATCATTTCTTATTACGATAATCCAGATTCTGCTTCACCAAAAATAATAAGCAGGTTCTACACGTAATTAATAGACATAATGAGATCATAATTTAATTAGCTTTGTTTGACGATCTTATCCAGTTTGATTAAATTTCTAAGAACCCTCAAACAAAAGCTTTTACTCCTTAGTAGCTGTTTGAAGAACGAAATAATGCCGAATTATACGTTTTGTGGCACAATACCTATTTATTGCTATTATTAAATGCTAATTATAAAACCGAATGCTTAAGATACACTTGCCCTGGTCCCTGCATGCTGGATAGTTGACAATCTATTTCATATCGAGATACTCCGTGCTTCGGAAAACACGTTCAGCCGTTGGTATCGACTGTAATTTTTATGTCATTGACATTAGGTACGTGTCAGAAACCCGAAAGTCTGAAGACCAGTCTTACTGTAGAATTCAGGGCCCAAACACAAAACTGCGAGTTGACACGATGCGAAGTGGCACCGCAGAGTGTTTGGGCCCTCAAAGCCAAAAACTGACAGTGTTGCAAAAGAACTAAAACTCAACAAAGTAACGGAAATATAATAACCGCATCGGTAGTTATATTTTCGAGCCTTTTGGGTTTGAAACTCTTGGTCCGTGGGGTCCGAGTGCTCACGCTTTGTTTAAAGATCTTGCGCAAACGCATAGTCGAGACTTCGCGTGACCCAAAGGCTGGCTTTTACCTTGGTCAGAGGATAAGCATTGCCATACAACGTGGCAATGCTTCTGGTCTCTTGGGCACATTACCAGTGGACAACGACATAGAGGAGTTTTTCGACGCTATATTTTAGAATAGTATATTATTAGGATTAGTTTGTTTTAAGTGTATATGTTGGTAGTCTTTAATAATGTAGTATTTTACCTATATAAATAAAATTATAATAAATAAAACTAAGTAAGTAAAAACTAACTAATCTCTAATGTATTATCCAACCTGCATTGGGTCGGCGTGGTGGATATTGGCCCATTCCCTCTCACGGAGAGCAGGCCTGTAACCCATTAGTGGTGACATTAAACGGCTGATGATGATGATGAACCTCCCATGTTACCCAGTAACTGGATTGTGGAGGTCGGATAAGCAGTCGTTCCAAGTAAAATTGTATTTGTTCACTCTGTGTGCCAATCTAACTGAATGTTAGACTTAAAGTCAACTCAAAAATAGTTTGTAAAAGGCTAGGCTATGATGAATAAAACTGACGTTGTGGACGTGGTGGTCTTACAAATTTAAATAACTGCTTCAATTTACCAAAAACACAAAACAAACAACACACAGAGACAAAGCCATGCTTATACCAACCGAAAATAGCAAAGAAACATAAAACCATGGTGCAAACACGTCGCGTAGTCGCCATTCGGTTGGAATTGACTTATAAAGGGAAACAGTAAACGAGGCGAAGACCCCATGTTTGTCCGGGGCTCCGGGGTGAACGCTCATCGCTCGTGTTACACGCATTCATTCAAACTGACTAAATAGCTTGTATGTAACTATTGTGGGAGGAAAATGATGGAAATTTGTCTTTATTTGCTTTTAAACAGCCATGGCGAATGCGGGCTTTTTCATTTTGTTTTTTTTAATCTTACTTTTTTTCATTATGGTTTATTTTTTTATTCCCTTATTTTTAAAAGGTTTGATACTGTGTTGTATTCATTTTCTTTTTGATTCATTCATCAGCGCTTAAAAACTAATCATGAATAAAACGGAGATTTCAATTTATTCGAAAAGCAGATTATTGTGATTCAGTTATAATGAAAACAAAAAATAGTGTATTAAATATTGCAAACTACGATTTTTAAATCAAGTTTAACCGATAAGTATCACGATAAAAGTAGTTACTAGCTATTAGAATCCATTAAAACATTCTCAAGTGAATAATAAATTGCAAAATATCAAACATTATTAAGATAATACGGCTTTCAATTCTCATACATCCTGTTTTTAATATCCTTACTCGTGACTGAATGCTAATAAATATCATTTAGCGTATTATTATCGGTTAATACTTTAGTATTATTTAACACCTAAGCTTGCTCATTAACGCGAAGGTGTGAAAGGAATATGGCGGCCGTCGCCGTCTAGTCTAGGCCTGTCTCCGCAGATAATTCATACATTGTGTTCATGGTCTTATTTTATTATTGGCAAAGGTACAAGATAATGTGGAGGTGCCTATTAAACTAGTATTAACAACACAATATGGCCATAGTGGATTTGGTTAATGACGCTGTGAAACAATAGCTGTGTAGCCATGAGTTTCCATGGACTCCAAAATCATTTGCACCTATTTTAGTATTACAAACAGTAGTGTAAACCAGACCCACAATCGGGCGAAGCACGTAAATATGTTTGCGTTCAGCCGCGTTACTGTTGCCACTGATATATTGCATATGTTGCTCGCCGCGTCCCACTCTGTCTACCGCTATAATAAATTTTGTGACAAACAATATTCCCCTGTCCTTTGTCTGGTGCGGTGTGGCCGCGGACGGCATCGATCGCATTGTTAGAGGGCACAATACCTCCCAGAGCCCGCTCTAGGTGCTTCTGTTTTCTAACTCACAATACATAAACAAGGAGCTCGTATTCAACCGCTTTTATTAGGAAACCTGTAAACAGCCCCACAATTGTTCGGGATTCGCTACCTATTTGTCCTAATATGCTGACGCCTGTAAACAACTACTGAATTAGTTTCAGCTAAAATATTATTTTGTTTGGTTTGTATTGTTGTTTGCTCCTTTTAGGCTGCCGTGGCAATATTAAAGCTATTATTATTGATTGTTGATACTTTGAATCCAAACAATGATATAAAAATAATGAGCTTTAAAATAGCTGTTGCATATATTTCACGGTCTAATCCGAAAGAGCGAGTATTATTGGCTGAGCCATATAGTTGGCTGCTAATAAGACGTATTAGGCACCACACCCGCCCAGTGTATTATAATGTTGTGACTAATGTGACCTCCGCTAACCTTATGCGAGGTCACGTCGATCAAGTGGATTTTTTCGAATAATGTGAGGTTTTATCGTAGGCGGGTGCAAGTATTGCTGGCGGTAGTTAGTATCTATTGTTCTTTATCTCGGTTGTAAACGGTGTTGGCGTGCCTTCGTGCCCTGAGCTTCGTCCATGACTCACGGCTGCGATGCTGATCAGAATGCCTCGTGGGCCCGACTTACGAAACTTCCAAGGAGCACCATTTTAACTTGTGCTCATTGAGGAAGTTACTCACGGTTCTGTTGCAATTTCACATTTAACTGCTGCATGCTTAGCATTTGAACTATTGTAGTTGCGCTTGCAAGGTTCCCAGGATTCAGAGCGGATATGTTACTTACATTTTAGTCTAACATGAAATGCTTGCGTAATATAGGATCCGCTATCAACATAGTTACGTCTCATTAGTGCAACAATGCCTCACTGAATGCTTGCTGTAATACGGCATTAGTGGCAAACAGGCGAGAAGTGAATTTTAGGGCTCGTAAAGTTAAATTTATTGCTCAACTCATGGTTTGTGTTGTTAGTTAATAGTGTCGATAAAATATATCTGCATAGCACATCGACGGTGCTATGTAAGTTTACTTTAGGTATAATATTTGATTGTAAGAAATTCATTAAAATCCTGATGGGAGGCACGGGACTCTGCTGAATGCGAATTTGAAAAGCATAGAAGCCGGTCGATGTACCAACGATTTGGGGAGACCTATTCCCGATAGCCGTATTTCGGCTGAAATGATGATCCAATTTAGTCATTATTATTATAATATTAGATGTATCACGGTAAAGCGTTGTAGCCTATTGGTCAGTTTCGTAGCGCTTCGTAGCAGATTCGTAGCGCGTAACCTTTATCGGCGTAGCACTCAATATTATTTATTAATTAATAATTCTTGTGGACATTTTTTTAGTAACCATCGTCCGTTGCGGTAATTTTCGTTTGAGTTTTTTGCTCGTGGTTATAAAAAAACCGGCCAAGTGCGAGTCGGACTCGCGCACGAAGGGTTTTTTAGTTATATACACTTTATTGTACACCAGAAAATACAGGCACAAAAGAAACTTAAAACTAAAAAATATACAATGGGCGGCCTTATCGCATTCCGCGATCTCTTCCAGGCAACCTGGAATGGACAGAGAATGCGTGGACATGACATGGGGTTGTCAGTGGTGCAACTATACCAACAAAGAATACAATGATACTAAAATAAATATATCAATGATACAAATACAAATAGATAAAGGGTTCCGTACCATTATCGCATAAAACGGCGTTTGTTGTATGGCAACCCGACTTAAATATTTATTTTATTCAGTTTTTTTGTATTTGTGCATATAGCGGCAACAGAAATACATCATGTGTGAAAATTTCAACTGCCTTGCTATCACGGTTCATGAGATACAGCCTGGTGACAGACAGACAGATGGACAGTGGAGACTTAGTAATAGGGTCCCGTTTTTACCCTTTGGGTACGGAAACCTAAAAAGCAAAGAAAATATATGCCAGTCAAAAGTCTTAAAACAGGCAGATATGAGATAAATTGACACGATGACGTCATTTTACGATTGTACTTTTAACAATAAGTTATATCATATCTACATTAAAAACTGAATGACAAGAACTAATTTACGGCCAAGGCGAAGGGAACTCAAAGGTTAGACGTTCATACGTTACTTATGATCAATTTAACTTTTAACTATTGGCATTCGAACATGTTTCATTAGTCATCAGGTATGTCTAACATGTTCACGCATGGTACCTTTCGTTCTATATGATCACAATTTGCATTCAATGTAAACGAGACAATGAGATAATTATTATTTAAGTGTCTTGTCTGAGGTTAGTGACTTACGCGGTCATTAAATGGTTTATCGAATAATTAGTAATAACTAACTTACAGTGTGTATTAATGACGTTTTTAAATTTTAATACTTTATTGGTGGAATGGACCACCAACTCAATTTCTCACACAATCCTATTTCTCCTCAATATATTCGTGAACTCTTTGAGTACTTTGTCCCGAGGGGTATACCCTGTCGCACTTCCACTGCTCTTCTCCTTCGTACCGCACGTCTCACTTCCGACCGCTATGATGGCTCCTTCTCTGTTACTGCAGAGTTCCAGAACTCTCACCCACATTCCCTACGCGACAGCCCTTCTCTGAATGTCTTCAAGAGGAAAATCAAGGATCATTTTCTTTCAGAATGACATAATTTTAGAATATTTATTTATATTTTATAATAGGTATATATATATTTTTACTTATGTATGTATGTATATATATTTGGTTCATTTTATATTATTCTAAAATTCTTGAACTACTTTTCTTCTTTATTTGTAAAGTCTCTCTATCACTCTAAGGTTTGCTGGTAGAAAACTTTACTTTGAGTTTTGAGTTATGAGGAGAGCATAACTCAAAGTAGATTTTTCTACCACACAGAACATCGACTTAATAATTACTCTATGTTGTATGTCATTTTGTAAAATAAAGAATAAATAAAGAAAAAAAAAATAAGACTGGTTAAAAAAAAATATGGCAGATGAAGTTTTAGGAACGTAGCCTAAATTTATGCTGTATACTTATGTACCTTAAAAAAAACTAATTTGGGCTCTAATATAGAAAAGTTAATTGCTATAATAATTGTCGACAACATCTTGCTAGGACAGGTATCAACATATCTTCACGTCTCTATAGTCACGATAGCCAATTCAATTCCAATTTCCCCACAAAATGGAAGAACTGCAAAGAATTCGAGAAATGTTCACAGGTTTCCGATTTGAATATGATCACATCAGCAGGTACGGCATCACTCAGGTACAGTCAGATCACGTCAAAGTAGTAAAATAATAAAACTTTATCCTTCACGTCAACGTTTTGAATAAAATGCAAAACGTGTCTGGGATGCAGCCAAAACGGCTCGGCGCGCCCCGGGCTCGGCCCCTTCTCATCTGGAAAATTGTGCTTTCCCAACTAAACCGTTATTTATTACCTACTAGTTGCCATACTCGCGTGCAGCGCAGATTATTACACGGAAATCAACTTAACTGCTGATTTAGAATGAACGAGTATCTAATTTATGCACTTCCAACTTGCACAGTCTGTTTTGCAGCTGTATTGTTAAATTGAATTAGCAGAAGATTGGATTTAAATTTTGTACTCATGATAATTGTTTTAAATGTCATTGTTAAAGGGAATACAAATTGATTGTTTATTTTTTACTAGTTACGTATGCTAATTATGAGAGCCAACTGTTAATCTAATAATAAAGATTCTGCGCACCCATAGTCAATTTACGTGTAATGTTTCCATGTCTACGACATGAGGTGTTAGCTAATTAGAATTCTATTCTAAAAATTAATGATTGCTTACGCTGCTCATGAACAATTGTAAAACAAAAGGTCAAGGTAATTTACTATTTCATTGCACTTTTTCGAAACAGTCTAAAGATTTATACAATCCCCAATGACACAGTGTTGAACTGGAAGCAGGGTTCGTCAGTGCCCGTCCTCGAGAGCTTGTTTACTTAACATAATATTCTACGCGGACTACGAATTCACTCGTATCCTTGCGTTTTATTGAATCAAAAACCTTCGCTACAAATGCATCTAATTCGGACTCTCCACACTACATCGCGAACTTTCTCCACCTACACACAACTTTACCCAAACAAAGAATAAACATTCAGCTTTTGTATTATTTACGGCCATTTGTATCAGTTTTGCTTAGTAAGTTCTTTATCGGTTTCAGTCGGGAGGGCATTTCTGTGGGCAGCCCTTGTTCACCCAACTTGGAATATAAATTTGGCCACGAGCCTGCGCGTTGTTTGTCCGACAATAGGCACGCTTGCCAACATAAATTATCGGACAACATTCGTCTCTAGTTTACCGACAACGATCGCCAAATATTTACATACCTTGCTGGGTACATTCTCCTGCTAGTTTTGTAACGAAATATTCTATCTCTGCTGAGTTATTTGAGTAATAATAATATATGCTTTTGGGGAAAGCCGTGTATCTGTCGGCAAACTTTATCGGAGGGTAAGAAATAGAATTGACAATTTTTTTTCTCATAAGCAATGTGAAAAAATTATGCATTGTCGCGCATTTGTACATTTCCAAGGCGTGGATTAAAGCCTTTCTAAGACGTCTGGCAATCTGAAAAGAGGCTTACGCTTTCGGTACTGAATAGAAAATCGTAAAACATTCTGGAAAACCCCGATTTACGTCCCCATAATACGTACACCTGAGTAAAATCGTTGACTACTTTACTAGTTTTTTGAGGAGCATATTCTGGGATAAGGCGATGAACTCTGCTCTTATACTGTGGGTATGCTTGGAGGACTAATGAGGTCATTAGTCTTTCAGGATTATATTTTCTATATGAAGGTTCTAGTATATCATAAGAGTCTGAAATTGATTGATTACTACATTTAATATTTTGATTTATATTTTTTTTTTAAGCCTGGGACAAAGTACCTTACAGACTGTTTTTGAATGTTTGGGTCGGAAACCATTAAGTATTGTGTGAGATCAAACAAACTTAATAGCATGAAACGAAACCCAAAGTCATACAAGAGATATCTTCCTAATACTACACGATGAGAATAGGAAATGATGATGGCTATTCTTAATGATTTCTTCCACATCTAACGGCCGAAGATGACTTGCATTGGAGATGCATATCGTACCATAACAGAGAGATATTTCTGACAATCATATATTATAACAATCATATTTTGTCTTCAATGTTTATCTTAGTTTTTAAATGCAACCTTGCGGTGGTAATTGCGCTTTGAACTCGCATATCCAGTAATTCAATTAAACCTCATTAGCGATTGCTTGTTAGGTAAACTTTGTGAGAAAGTCTTAACAAAAATATTCGTACTCGTTACCTTCCGTCATTTCCATTGCCTTCCGCTCTTTTGTGCAATTTTAAGGTTGCCTCGAATAATGGAACTCGCATAAATAATTGTACAATTTAATCAACATCTTTAATAAAAATGCAGCGGACGCGATCGGAATTCCGAAATAAAAATATTTCTCTGCTTGCTGCGAGCAACGATTGTTATAATTTAATTTCGTTGAACAAACGCGTGATAATATTTCTGAATACTCGTTTATGAACGTTGCTAGATGAAAAATTATATTGGAGGTTTATTTATGATGGTTATAATTACGGATTAGGTGTGTACAGTGCGTATAATTATCGCGGATCATGTGGGGTCGAGTGTAGTGCGCACTCCTGTAGCGTACGCCTCATTAAATTTTGTTTGAATAGAGGGATGAACCGACGGGCTGCCTACTTGGTCAGATACAGGTTGTACCGTCAACAAAAACAGAGCTATAGAAATAACATAAATCTATTTTTGACTGTCCATATTTAAATGAGGCCAAGGATAAAGAAATACATATTGTTAAATAATGGTCTGAGAAAATATAATTTTGAGTCTAACGACACCAAAGGAAGAAGACATACCATCTATAAATAGTCGACTCAACGTTTTCGGTACCTACTCCTCCAAAAATTATTGTTATCCTTATGCAGCTTCCAGACTTTTTTTCACTACAGTTTGGCGTAACTATTTTTGCAAAAGTATCGACTGTATTATATAATTGAACTATTTCAATAACCACCCAGTTTTTATGTCACGTTTTCTGTTCCTCGTGACTTATGAAGCACGTTGTGGAACCAAGTGACGGGGCCGTGTCGTCACATCTGACCCTTTAAAACTGAAATAGAAATAAGGGGAAATGAAAAAGAACCATGTAATCTTTCCTTTGCAACTTCAGAATAAAAGCTCTAAATATTCTTAAATATTGAATAGTCCTACGGAGTCTTTTTTAAACGGATGTTACTTAAAGAGTTATGAATATAATGTGGATGGTTGGACAGGGAGAGAAAGGCCAAAGAAAAGATGGATGGACTGAATGAGGAGTGATATGAAAGAAAAGGGATTCAGTGATAGCGTGACAGGGGGCAGGGTGATATGTAAAGAGAAAACGTGATGCCCCGACACCAAGGCAGATGATGATGGGTCTTATTATTTAATGGTTCATTTAGGTGATCTTCCCATTGCAACTTTATCAGGATTGGAGCTTTGGACAGTCCATGATTTGTTTGTTCGGTTCCTTAAAACTGAAACATACTTTGGAAGTGTGCAAAAGAGCTTGTATTGCTAAAAAGTATGTTTACGCAACCAAATAAGGCAGGTACAAGCTTTCTTAGTCGGATGCAAAACGATTTTCCTGCATAGGTATATGTCGTTAAGGTTGTAAAAGTTTTTTTTTTAATTTATGTCTCTTTCATTGTTTTCTAATGCATTTATGTTTGAAAACAAAAACAGGATAAAGCCTAACAAAATTATCTAACACAGTACGGCCTTCTACAGCACTTGACCACTAATTCCGGAAAGTACAGATACATCTATTACGTTGACAATACACAATAGGATAAACGTTCACAAGTTACACCGGTTTTCTTTACGACTGTACAAGTCGTTTTCAAGTACATGTACCACTTAACTTAGACAAGTCTTCAAGTTCCGTCTTTTAGTCTGAGTCAATATGCGCATAAAAGTGAGTTACGTCAACTTTATGTTTCTGTCTAGAAGTTTCGCATTGTATGAATACGTTTATTACTTTGGTTTACCTGTGAAAATAATTGTGTGTGTAAATTAATAAGTAAATAAATTTATGATTTCACAACTTAAGAGAATATGGCGACGCTTGGGGAAGGCCAATGTCCAGCAGTAGTTGTCTAACGGCTGAAATTATAATACTCTTATATATATCTAGTATGGCCTTTTTCTTCGAAAGAAAACTTTTGCTGTTTCAGGTTTAGGATCGTTGCCGCAGATGGCATAGGCTCTACCAGATAGTACTTACTCAAAAAAATCCTAACAAAAATATAAACCACCCCAACATTTTTACGCTAACCCTACCCAGTATAGGAGCATCGGCTGAATAGTTCCAGACGGGAGGGAGCCACAAACATCACTGCTCCATCACCGCGCCATCTCGCGAGCAAACACTTGCAACACCCGTCGGCTATTCACGCACGCACACACACATTCGAAGCTTGGCAGCTATAGTAAACCCTCAACGCGGTCACAAAGGACTAGGAGGCAGGCTCTTTCAACGCGAGTCCTGTCTTATGATCGAGCACGTAATAGCTGCTTATTCATGTTTGATCGTACATGATAGAGGTACTGTCAGATATTGAAAGATTATATCGAATTTCAAGACTTTTCTGAGGTCGTATATTGTATAAAGACAAACTGACTCCCTGATAAAGGATTGTATTTTGAAATACATGTCTGCGACTCTGCGATCCAATTTAATAAACTTATATTAGATATTACCTTACCGAGCGTAGAAATTACATGAGCGTCATAAATGAAATAATTCAAATAACATTACGAACACCGAGCGTCTGACTGAGCATAATCCTCCCAGTGAAGCCGATCTGAGCAAGTCGGTACATAATAATACTCTATAAATTCTCTTACCCATTGCAATGCATTCGGTGCCAACAATCGGGACTCACTAAGCATTCAAATGGTTTCAATACGTTCCGCTATGCAGGCCTGTCTGAGCCAGTGGTAGGCACAATGGATGCCAATCTGCCCGGGAATTTGGCTTGGACGCATCCGCCTACATACGTAGAGCTTAGCCCCCCGAGATGTCACGTTGAGAGGTGTGCCATGCACTTAATTACAAGACAGTGTAGGTACTGCTTTCCTAAAGTCTTTAATATAAGAGAGCCGGATGCATTTGAAATAAGACTAAATTCTGCACGTTTCAAATTATTCAAACAATGAGTCAAGAGTTCAATCTGTAGACGCGCATATTTCTCAGAATTCTCTCGCTAATGTTAGCGGCCTTAAGATTAGTCCCTCGAACGGCGCCTTCAAATGCCAAAACCCCACAAAGGATGCCAATCGTGAATTGCCAGCCGCAATCATTGGGAACATCGTAAATTATACAGCTTTATAAACAGCCGCGACTGAAATACTACAATGTTTTATGACTGGAAGGGAGTTAAAAGCTTAATAAAGATATGAAATAATCTTTCAACAACTTGGAATCCGCATGAAATGTTTTAAGCATTATTAGCATACAGGCAAGTCGACAGAGTGCTCAACAAAGAGCTAAAATCCAATACGTACTCGTAATTCCGATTCGTCACACAAATCAATTTAAAATTTTCACCCGCGTAAATGAATGCCGATAAAATATATCCGAATTGAATTAAAATAACAATGTTTTAATGTGTCGGGGAAGCCATAATAATTACGAAGGCAATGAGCAATCGGCCAAACATGTTTATATTAAAATTTGTATTGGTTTTGTGCAATGAAATCGGTCAACCGCCGAAATGAGACGGTTGACCGCTGCCGACATTTTGCATATCGACTGATTTTTTGTCCGTCGGTGCGTTGCGGTTCACAGGTTGATTTCGTATTCATTCGTATGAACATTAACATAGTAAATATAATATATCGTCTACTGCGCTTATACTACTCCCTCTTTCTGTTATTGTTTGTCTTGTCAATATTTTTGTATAACAAAACCTTTCGAAAACAAATAAAATTTCGTAGGGCCCAATAAAAAACGGGTGTGTGCATAATAACAGATAGTATAACATCGCTTGAAATAAAGTTTATATGAGATAATTTCATATAATATTTTCAGTTGACGGGAGCGAAAGCGCGGGGGGCAGCTAGTATGCTATAAAAACATTCGATCACATGCAATAACATTTGCTCTAATAACATTTAGTATAATGTTCATTTCATATAGTTTTCCTTTTCAAATAAAATTCACCGTTCTTGAGAAAAACAAATAATTGTAACCTTACCTCAAAACACTAAAGTTGCTTCTGAATCGTCTCCGGCTCTGCGGGAAGTGTAACCCCTACGCCCTTACATAACAAAGGATAGCCACCCATGCTCACCTCCGCAGCTTCGGCTTGCTGGACGTCTCTGGCACCCACCCTAAGCTCACCTACAGCTCGCACGGGAACCTATCCTTTGTTACAGCGGGCGGGGGATGCTCTCATGCAGCCCAAAACTACGTACCAAGTTAAGTTTACCAACACATATTCAGTTTTGGAACAGATTCGACTTATTTCTAAATTATATTAAACGTTACTTACAGATTTTGAATATAATTGAATATTAGTTCAAATGTGCATTATAGAAAATGTTCATTATACAATATAAAATAGGTAAAATGAAATTAGTTCATATGATCATTAGAACTTCTGTTATTATTTCAAACGTTACACACCCACAAAAAAATACGTATAGCACATGATATTTTGCCCGATACAGGTAGAGAGAGCGATTAGATCTACCTTTTTTTCCTCCTAGCTGAATGAACTGAGCAATGAAGCGCAGTTAATCTACTAAAAGCCATTTATCGGTATAAAGACCGGTATATATAGATAGATATACACCTTCCTGTTTTCAATCAATTTCATAAGGACTTACAAAAGTTTATTGTTTTAGCAACCTTTCGATGAATTGGCCTTTTATTTTATTTTGGTCTATGTTCAGCTATGGACATTTTTTGCCTGAAATAATGATGATACATTATTGGATTAATACCTCAATCTGCCTAGCCTTTTCCCTATGTTGGGGTCGGCTTCCAGTCTAATCGGATTCAGCTGAGAACCAGTGTTTTACATGGAGCGACTGCCTATCTGACTTGGCTAGACTGGTGTCAGATCTCAAGCTTCTGACAACTCGTAACGAGTGTCAAAGATCTTCAAATAACAGCCGGGACCAACGGCTCAACGTGCTTTCCGAGGCACGGAGGAAACTCGGTATGTTGAAATGGTCACCCATCCACGGACTCACCTTGTCAAGCGTTGCTTGACCTTGAAGATCGGCCCGTGCTGCTGTTATTATTTAGCCACGAGCTCGTCGATTAATACCTAAATGCTAATAATTGGTTTCAATTGTTTCAGGTTTCAACACAGAATGAGGTTGTCCTACGGGGCTCAAGTGTGTCTACACGAGTCATCCAACTAATTTGAGGATAGTTTATATTCAAACGCCATGGATCGAAGACTAATTGTTGTTTTGGCGGTCACCGCCCATTTATGTGAGTATAGCCTTTGTTGTGTGTTTTTACTTTTATAAAATCTAAAAAAAAAACTGAAATAAAGTTCAAATTTTAATGAATATTCCTAAAATACAAAGAGTCGAAATAATATTCAGGTATGAAATGTTTTAAATCAATGATTGTATGACTCTTGTGAGCTTCGGGGGGGGGATGAAGTAACCACTGAGGGGGGATGGTTTTGTGTGGTGTTTATACACACACTGGTATTGAGAAACATTCTCTTTTTTAAGCAATCTCCTAAAGTCCGCATGTTAGGACCCATTACTATGAATGGTAATTTTTATCTGTGGTGGTAGGCTTACCCCAGTTGTAAACGACTCTTTTTTCCTATTGGTCTTGTTTATTCTGCTTCCTTCTTGATATGGAAGGAAAGTGGAATATTTGTATTTTTTCCTACTCCTTCATTATTCTTTTCTGATTAATTTCGTTGCGGGATCCAAGACAGTTAAATTCATTCTCCGGGACTTAGTCGAGCTTCATTGCCTCGGCGCTTGTTGATTCTGGCTTTCAGGAGTTACAGTGGTTTGGGAATAGTGCGGTGGGATTGTCCCAAAAAAAAAAACTCCTGAAGTCATATTGTTGTTTATTAATAAACGGCAATCTATAGGTAAAACTACTCCAATATACGAACTAATATCATGAATTCCTCTGGTGGGGTACGTACCATAGGAGTGTATTCTGCAAAAATGGTTTAGAAAACATTCCCCCGCAAATATTTTCGATGACGAAAATATTCCAATAAATTCATATTACTCTTGTAAAGCAAATACATTTGAAAAAGTTTGAATAGAACTTACAGAATGCGTAAATAGGGTAAACATGTCAATACGAAAACTCATGAATAAGGATTAGGTGCTGACTAAAAGCTCGCGAGAATATGTGTGAACGTGTATTTAAAGGACAAAAAAAACACAGAAATGTTTAGGCCAAAGTAATTGAAAGTACATAGATTGGAATAGTGGAGGGCGAATGAGGGCCTCGATCCGTATCTAAGGTGGACTATCTCAGTCCACTTGCCAGCAAATGGCGCGGAAGTAACAAGGATATAGCGACACGATCCTGGAATTTGTTACTCACTTTCCAATACCAGAGGCACAATTGAAATTTTATATTGTTACGCGCTCTCGAATATAGCAGTCAGTTTAGTACGTTCCGCTGAAATACGTAGGGTGCCAAGTTTTATACAAAACGATATTTCAGAGATATCTACGTTTATTTTACATGACTTTATAAATGTTGGAACGACATAAAAGGATGGCAGACTATTTGCATTTGAAAACGCTTTGGATACACGGTCACGCTGTTTTCACTAAACGTTAACCTGCCACAGAAAAATGGGTTCGCGGAACTCATTTAATTATTTGAGTCAGATTGGGGTTCGAAACATAGTTTGCGAAACCTTTTTTGTAGCGCTTGAATCTATGTTATGGAAAGCAACCTTGTTTTCAATGGGCTTTGTTTTAGAGAAACATAAAGGCAAACTTTTCTTTTGTTACTTACCAATCACCCAGAAATGTTCGCTTTTTAGGTCAGACGTATTTTCGTACATGTTCTATGTATTACCAGTGAATAATGTATTATACGATTTACAGAAAGCTACCAAATAATATATTGAGTACCCAAAACAGCCATGTCATTAGTCACCGCCCACATTCAAGGCGACGCCACAGATAATATAATACTAGCATAGCGACGCTCAACATTTGTTTTCATATCAACAACTTTTTCTTAACGTTCACACATCATTAGCTTAACTATACTCATATCTTGCCAATGACTTTGTTTGTAAACAGCCTCTCTTTTTTAAGCCATATGAAGGTACTATCACAGATCATTTACCAGCCAATGGTACCGAAGTAACGCCGTTACTGACTTTTCGCCTTTATCGATACATTCTGCTCTGAGTTTTCAACATAAAAACTCTCGTGAGCGAGCTTGACGTGCTAGAGAATACAAAGTTAGGTTGATTTATTTTCTCATATATTTTTAGGGATAACAGAGGAACATAAAGCGAAAGATGAAGCTTACGAGTATTACCCATAGTCAACACAACCGCTAGTATAGAATGTAATCCAAGAATTATGCGATTGTTAAAAACAATGAATAAACAAATATTATTTATTCAAATTCCAGGTAGTGTAGTATTAGCTGATGGACCAGTCTACGATGGACAAGGCAACCCGATCAACTCCGCGCCAGCCGACAACTTCCTCACGCAGACAGTCTACGGATTCCTGGACTTCACCACGACGATAGGCAACACAGTCATGGTCTTCTCACCTCAGTCGGCACCGCCACCAGGTCGCTTATTCATTATTTCTACTTAATTGATACTTTTACTAAAGTTATATAATATAATGTTTATTAATTTTAAATAAATGCAAAATAGATGTTCATGTAGGATATGGAAACTCACAAATGTTTTTTTTTTGTTACAATTTCAGAACCACCGAAAACCGAAAAGTCTGTGCAAGAAAACATAATCGAAACAAAACCACCTCCGCCATCAGTCACAAGTATCAAGCCTGAAGCAATCAAGCCAAGCAAAATATCTGATAAAGATAAAACTAATAAACCCGCCGCCCCTGCAGTGCTATCCAGTGCAGTCTCAGTAGTATCTTCCTCACCGAAAAAAGAAAACAAAGCTCCGAACGTACCTAAATCAGCTGCGAATGCACCTAAATCAGCTGCTAAGGAACAAAAACAAATCATAACAAAAGTAGAAGTAGTCGCCGGTTCCTCAAAAATCGTCGAGAGTAGCTCTCCTAAACAATCGGCCCCAAAATCAAATAAACAATCAAACAGTTCGAAAAACAAGAAAAACGAAGGTGTGAAGTCTGTCACCAACATTGTAAGCAGTAAAGTCGAAGTTAAACAAGGCCCTCCACCATCGATGATTAGTTCCAAAGTTGCAGTCAAAACTAGCCAGGCTGAAGAGGAACCTGCAATTTTAATTACGAACAATAATATCGGTGAGCCCGAGTATGACTTCTTGTCACGTCAGCCGTCTGAATTTGTTGAAGAAACATACAAGGTTATCAACATTCGCCCGTCCAAGGTACCCGGCCAGAAACCGAAACACGGTCATAAAAACAGGCACCAACCTACTCCACCCTCGGATGAGGATGATGACCATCCTCTAGGCTTAGTAACAACACTAGGTGGCACAATAATTAAAGATGGACTAACAACAGTTCATGAAACAAGCGTGATTGGTACTTTTATATCTGGTAAATACGCTCAAGTTTTAAACAGCAATTCTAAAGTGCTTCCACAAGCAGGACATAGAGGAAAGATAAATCCTAGCCCTACTCATAGAATATTGAAGACCGTAGGACCTTCCATAGCTAAAAATCACAGACAACACTTGGAGCCAACGCCGTCAATTAGTGACGATGACACCAGTTTCAGCAAAACGACACGCCGACAGAATAACGGTGGAGGCTCGTTTAAAAATCGTCACAGAGCCCAGCCCAAAGAGCCGGAAAGTGAAGTTCACAGCCCACCCCCACCGCCTCCTGCTCAGAACAAAAAGTTCAAAAATAGAAATAATAATTCGCAACGGACGCAGAGGTAACACCCGTTTTTATGAATATTTTTTGGTCCTGTACATAATGGCACTTGCCCATTTGTCGTACATTTAATACTATTTAAGTTTGCTTGACCTAAACTAGTCATTATGTGCAGGACCCATAACGTGTAGCATGCTTTAATTGTGTAGATATAGCCACACAAACGTCGTACTATTGCCGACCATCCTATCAAATAGATTTGAATGATTGCATTTGCATGATACTTATTCAAGCTTGCCGCTAAATTAACAGTCATTGATGCCATAATAATCATAAAAAATAAACAGTCATTTAGAGCTTCATCTTTGTAAGATATTGATATGATTGTGATCATCGGCAATTGTAAATAATTTTATTTTCAGTACACGTTTTGGCCGTCCCGTGAATACGCCTCAACTGGCAACCGTCTCTGTTTTCAGTGAAACAGCAACCTCATCCTTTACCAACAGAAGAAAGAGCAACCGTAACTCTGGACATAAGACGACTGTCACGCCTCAGAGCAACAACGACAACCAGTCCAAACGTGGCTTCAAACCTCGGGTCCAACCCACACCTGTCGAGCAAGTGACACCGGCTGCTTCCACCAGTGTGTATAAATTTAAGTTGAACAGGGCCCCGGGATCAGGCCGCTGGCAATACAAAACTAGTCCAAAGCCTAAAGTGACTATTCGCAAACAAAATACTGATGACGAACAACAAACAACGCCTAATTCAAATCCGCTTCTTGATGATACGCAAATCAATTATATATCTCCTCAAGCAAGGTCTGATAATGATTTAGAATTATCAGGTTCACAGAGCGGCCCTGGTACTCTCCTTGAAAATGACACCGAAGACAACTCTATTGAGAAACCCCCGCCAGTGGAAACTTTGAAAGTGGAAATCTCTACCCCCGCTGATTTCCGAGATGTTTACTATGAAATTGCTACTATCAGGTCTCCTTACACATTCCAGGTAATTACTGTTCAGATTTACATTTATTTATATTTAAATGAAAACTGTTTAACACGCATTTTTTCATTTTCAGGTTGGACGTGTCAAAAACACTCGTATAATTACTGTGACTTCTACAATTGAAAAGCGTATAGAACCCACGTTGGTGGTCAATTCGCAAAATTCTCTCAACGAACCGTTGACAGAAAACATATTAGCGACAGCATCTCCTTATGAAAAGGACCACAATCTCTTAGACTCAAGTATAGCTACCCTACCAGCAATAACATTATCTTCAGACATGGAAACTCCGCCGCTAGAAACCATCACTGAAACATTCAGCACAACTCAGCACCTGCTGAAAACACATATCCTGCCCGTAGTTAGAGATGTAAACTTGACTAGTAGCTTAACTTTCATCCAAACTTATGAAGTCACTAGATTCGTAACAGCGACTAAAACGTTGCCTCCTATGGACTTCTTCCAATTTATCCCAAGCAAAACTCTGAAAGAATTTAATAGCCGTTTAGATGAGGCTGGTTCCGAGTTGCACCTGGAACTAGACTTTGGAGACAGCAACGAAGATGAAGATGGTGTGCCAAGACGCGTATTCCCACCAGATCTAGACCTCGCTAACATCGGATCAGACTTCGATCTTACTGAAGTAGATAAATACAGAATGCATGAAAATCACCTAAGATTAAAGAAGGCTCATGGTCAAAACAAGGGCAACCATGTTACAGAATCTCCGAACCCACCCACTCCCGCGCTGACTCCTGAACAGGCGCAGCAACTGGCTCTCTTGAGATTGCTGAATCCGGCGGCCGCTGCTCAAATTCCTGACGTCGTGACCACATCTAAACCTGTTCTCAAGTACGAGACCATATACGAGTCCCATGTAATCCCAGTGTTTGACGGCAAGAACACGATTCAAAGCACTATCTCTAGACCAGTAGCAACCATTACGAAAACAGAATACGAAATTGGAACCAGCAGTCTTCCCGCGCTACCTTTACAAACGATCCCGAACCCACTGTTCCCGCAGCAATTCTCTCTTATATCGACACCAGTCGTTGTGAACACGGATGTTACAGCTACCAATAGTCAAGTTTTGAAGTTAACCTTTGGAGCGAAGACCGTGTACACGACTCTCTTCACCACTCAAGTTGTGCCAACGGTGGTGACATCGTACGTGACGTCATCGATCCCGGTGCAGGCGAATGCCCCGCCTCCCGGGTACCCTGGATACTACCAGCCACCATTCGCTCCCTTCCCATACGTAGGATAAGTAAAGCAGTAAATATTGCATATAAAATCAATAAGTGCGGACTATAAGTTAAAAATTGTGTTCACCAGTGTATGTGATGATAACACGTAACTTTTGCACGAGAAACGAAACTTTAAACTGTGAATGCGTTGTTGTAGTGCACGTGATAAACTGTATTGCGAGTAGGTGAACAGTAAACAGTGCAAAAGCAGCAGAACGGTGGGATTTATAGCCTTTGTGGAAACATGAAAACTCTGAAGTTGTATTTCTTATAAAGTTTTGTGAGCTCCGCGCTATGCGATGCGTTCGCTTGTAAACCCTACGTGGAGGTAATGTTTACCGACGTGTATTAGAGATAAAATGTAACGCAATTTACTTTGTATTCAGTAATTGCTTTGTAAATAATTATTATTTATGATTAGTACTCCTGTACATAACTGTAAACCTACCTATAGCTATAGTTGTAGATAGCTTCCGTAAATGTATTTTATACTTTTGTACATGTATTGCTTAGTTTAAGTGGGTTCTATACTATTAAACAAATAAACAACAAATGTTTGTAGCTTGGTTTTTTTTTCCTTACGCGACAATCAGAAACACAAGGGTAAATTCGAAAAGTTTGTCCATGACTTATTGGCAGCAGCTTGTAATCTAGTACTGACTATGAATTCTCAAATGATCGTACAGCGGTCGTAAACGGTTTAAGTACCAAATTATTTCCCAAATCGGCATGCTTAGCAGGCTGGCAAAGATTAGTTATGGCAAAGTGATTTAAGCACCCCTATTGTGCCTACCTAACATTCACGCCTGAATATTTGTTTACGGCACTCGCTAGCCGACTATTTTGAAGAGCCAAACCTACAACCATGATTTAGTGTCATGTGTAGGCAAATTACCAGTAGACAAAAACTCCTTATCAAATATAGACAGTTTACAAAATTATGACCTGCAACAGATGCATAACCTACAAGTAAAATTTCAAAAAACCCCCGGCACATTTATCTTGCGAAAACACCCCGATTCAAACAGTAAAACGCCCATAATGTTTGAACGGCTGAACCGATTAAGAATACTCTCGACAAAAACACCTTTCAAACAAAAAAAAAACTAAATCAAAATCGGTTCATCCGTTTAGGCGCTATGATGTCACAGACAGACACACAGATATACAGATACACAGCAACACACGTGAAACTTGTAACACCCCTCTTTTTCCGGGGGGAGGGGGGGGGTTTAAAATAAGTACCTACAGCATTGATTTTTTTCTTCAACTGAATAAAATCCAATTTGTTCAAGATCCAGAGACTAATATTTCACAGAGCTGAAAGGTTTATTTCCCATGATATCTTAATGAAAGCCATTTCATACTAAGCAGGGCGCCGAAAGAAACAAAGAGGCCTTTAAGTTATGAAACTAAGATTAATGGAAGCTGTTTTGTAAACTTAATAAGTTAACCTAGAATTTGAAATTGTACTTTTTCATCATCTTTGAACTCTCCTAATTTTTAATATCCTCAAGGCATATTCTGAAGAAATGTGTACTTTATTAAACCTTGTACTAAATGGGAGGATTGAAATGAAACGTGTTCAGAAAGTGGTGTAATGTATGCAGCGCAGGTTTCCAGTCCAGTATCTTAACGGTAGTATTTATATAAGTAAGTATGAAACACAAAACCAGAATATACAATTTGGTATTACTATCAAGACATTTTCAATACCAAAGAAAAAGCAAACAATAGTTACTCGACATGAATCATTTAACCTGAATAATCTTACACAGCGTAGCTTACGGTTTGAGAATAGCAGTATATTGTTGTTATCACAAAGGAGGAAAAATGCAGTTCCTAACATAAGCACAAAACATGACTAACATCATAGAAATAAATTGTAATAAAGCAAATGACAAAACATAAACTCCAACAAAATATGTAGAGCACGCTGTTAAAAATCTCGCACACGAAGCGTCCCCAAACAGCAAACAATAAATTCCGAGAGACTGATAGTTATGCAAGTCGTAACAAAGGCGTTTAATCAATTTTATTATACATGGAAAAGATTCCATGCGAGCGACGCTCTCTGAACAGCTAAGTTATCAAAAATGAAGCTGTAAGATTCTTGATAGGACGCTAAAATACAGTTCAAATACATATCTACACTTCTTTAGTTCTAGGAGGCCTTCTCTGGATCTACGGAACCGATTTAGATTAAATTTTGCATGGAGATGGTTTGAGACCCTGGGAAGGACATTTAATTGTTTGAATTGCCGTGGAATGATAAAACAATTTGTACGCGGGCGAAGCCACGGGTAGAAACTAGTAATATTATAAAGAGCAAAGATTTGCTTGTAATGGATAAACTTAAAAACTACTTAACCGATTTTGATAATTCTTTCACCAGTAGAAAGCTACATTCTTCTTGAGTAACACATGGTATTTTTATCCCGAAAACGGGTCCTCTGGGGGTGCGCCACGAGAGCGTAGCCCCGGGGAAAAACCAGTTAAAAATAAAATATATATAAATATTTGTACTCGAATATTTCATAGCCATTATTGAGACATGTCAGACCTCTATTCATAATACTCTATGCTACAGTTCGATCTATATTTAGCTAGAGCAGTGACGGAGGGTCTGCCGATGAAGGCTTATTGTCTGCTTGTCATGTTATCAGATTTCGAGTACTCCTACCTTTGTCAGTAATCTGTCTATACCTTTCATGTGGGCCTGTATCTGTTTATATTGTTTTTGCATTTAGAACAGAAGGCTCATTATATATATATATATATTGATTTATCTGTCGCTTTTACAAATTTCTGCGTGACCTACATTAGTCTGAAAACTAAACTTAAAATGTTATGAGTGATATTTAATATTAAATTGAAGTTAAAGTTTTTGTTTATTCTTAGAACATTTCAAAATTCAGTCATACAAAACTTCTGCCATGAACAAAAGCGTTGGAGCAGCTTCAAAGTAAATATTATCCAGTGGTATATTTTCCTATCCTTTTAGCCGTTGGTGACCATGTGTGCCTTGATGTTGGCGGGAAATATAAAGCTTGCACCTCTCGCACACTGTCAGACAAACACGAAGACTATAGACAAATACACGCAGTATATTTGAGGATAGGAGTTTATTTTAAAGTTAACCCTTTAGAAATATACTTCATGTACACAGTCACATACCAGGAGGTAACAACGGCCGTCACATATCAGGCGGTGCAGAAGAAATTATTATGCTTTCTGGTAGCACTCAAGATTAAATACTAGCAAATATGGCAACTCATCGGTGTTGCCAATCAAATCATGGTAGAGATACGGACAGCATAAAAGTTTGCAATGTAGATACCGCAGATAAAAAAAAATACCGTTTATTCTCATTACAAATTTAAAAATAACTTCAATTTCGGCAGTTGGTGTTCTTGTTTTTGTTTCTTCGTTTTTTGACACTGACTTTAGAAATTATTCACTTTCTAGTGTTAAAATTATTTCGTTTTATGTCGGTTGTATTTTTTTGTCAAAAAAGTTTTATTTTTCACTTTTTAGTTGTGGTACATATCTATAATGCTCACATTTATACCAAAATAGATTACCCGAATAACATGAAGTTGAACACAACCGGTGAAATTAGAATGTACCAGGGTGAACATTACACATCTGCGTACCCCTTTAGAGCGAACCGGCGTGATGTTATGTTATGAAATGGTGTAAACAATAAACATACCTACATGCGATTGCAGCATCCCAAGAGTGTTGTTGTATATCACCGAAGATCTTCATCAGATCTTGTTCAAATTTAAATGGGACCACATTAGAAGCAACAGTTTTAAAAATCGGTTCACCTAATAAAAAGTTCTGAAACGCAAAATAAAAATAAATTACAGTCGAAATGAGAAGCTCCTCCTTTTTGAAGTCGGTTAAAAACCGGCCAAGTGCGTATCAGACTTCGCACATTTAGGGTTCCGTACCAAACCGCAAAACCATGTTGGTTGTGATAGGAAAAATGAGAGAATTTAATAGAAAAAATTGATTTATTAATTTATTGGTGATTGTTAGTAAAAATATACGTAATAATAAACATTATCACCAAAATATGTCATGAAGATCTATGAAGGTCAATGGGAAGTAAAAAATTCTTCGGAACAAAATTATATAAAAAAGCTGACTTTGGTGGTTTCTCAATCCTCAAGTTTTCCAATATTTTTTAAAGAAAATATTTAACAGTATTAATCTAATCAACGAGTTCTAAACAACAACACTCCACTCGATAGGGCAGGTATTTTTTTTTCGCGCCCCTTTAGCTGCATGCCTTCCAAAAACATTTAAAAATATTTTTTGTCAAATTGTACGGCTTTGGGTCAAAAAGATGCTTATATTGTGAAAATTTGAAGACTCCAACCGTTTGGCTGTAAAACCTGTGTGACGACGACGGACGGAACCCTAAAAAGAATACTGTACCAACAGTTTCGAAAGAAGAAACAAAAAAACCAACCGATTGTAAATTATACTGAAGGGAACTCTATCTATTCTGCTGAAAATCTGTGCGAGTGTATTCGGTTTCAGTGCTAGCTGATTGAACGAGGTTAGATGAAATCGGCTTATCGTTCGCCGATGGCGGGCGCGGGAGGGACCGAGGAATAATTTCATTTTGGCATGCACCGGCCGCGCTACGGGGCCCGCTTCCCGTACTGTCATGCAAATTGACAATGTGCCTTTATGTGAAGTCTCCTTTCCTGAATAATGGCTACGAAAAATGTCATATAAGCTTTACTTGGCAGCTTATTATAGTAAAGTTTAAGAGCTACTAAACCTTGAAAATACCGTTGGTAAAAAAGTCAAAGTGCAGTTATTTGCCCCATCACCTACGTATTGTTACTGGTATGCTAGAATTATATTATCTGTGCTACTGAGAAACACTATCTTGCAACAATCTATATATATACTTATTAATACTAATATTATAAAGAGGAAAGATTTTTATTTTAATATATAACGAATAAACTTAAAAACTACTGGACTTATTTCAAAAATTATTTCACCGTTGGGAAGCTACACTATCCCCGGGTGACATAGGCTACTTTTTATCCCTGTACTCCCACGGGAACGGGAACTACGTGGGTGAAACCGCGAGGCGTGCGCTAGTTAATAATAAAAAGCATAGCAAATGTAACTGTGAGACGTTAGGGGTTACGTTTAGGGGTAAGTAGAAACGAGTAGGAGCTAATATTACTAATGGATATAATTGACCTAGCGATATGATAGGAATATAAGTAATACGAATATAAGTAAGTAATATATAAAATAAAGTCTTTTCCACACGACCAAAAATTGTTTCCGTAAAATATCATAAAAGTTCATTCGGTAGTGAAAATGGGCCTTCCAATACCTAGACTTAAAGTAGGTATATTGTTTCTAACTTGAACGAACACAACGAACGATCATATGGACTTAAGAAATTTTCACGCCTGGAAACTAAGAATTCTCTACGAGCCCGGTTGAACTCACCCATCATAATCTGCCTTGCCAATTCCCAACATGTTGAGGTGAGCTTCCAGTTCAGTCTAACCGGATGCAGCTACCAGTAAGTATTTCATATTATGGAGCGACTGACTGACTTCCGCAACCCAGGTACTGGATAAGACTCATCAGACTTTCGAAGACTTACCCATAAACATGAATCGACTGTCTCAAAGATCTACAGCTGGAAACAAACGCTTTAATGTGCTTACCGAGACTGTCATGGTCATGATTGGATGGTCGCTCACTCATCCACTGAACAATAAATATTATGCCTACAGGTTGTCTAAAGACATCGTGTCTTTTTTTTCAATTTCTATGAAAACGTTATTCGCACATCCAACCGTCGCACTGCCGTAGGGCATTCAATAACAATTAATTTTAATACGGGGAATTCTTCATGAAATATTATCAAGTTATGCGACTTAAAACATCACGATTAAATTATCTAATCTTTTAAAATCAGTCCTATTTACCGGCAATGAATAATGATGATAATTTTAACAAAGATTAAATTATTTTGTGATAAGGTTTCATTCTGCGTAAAGCGATCCTCCTCGATAAACAATAAACAGTAAAGTGTTGTGAACAATGAGCTCCTGATTTTTATTTATTTTGCAATGATTTTAACATAAAAGTGGTTTTTGTGCTCAGAACAATCAATAAATATTCGTGTCGACTGCCGGACATAAAACTTGATGAGGGATGTCTCGAAATCATTTTATAATTGCGATTTGCATCATCGTGTCGTGTAAGTAGTGATTCATTGATTACTAAGAAAAGTAGTCTTTATTTGTATTTTATTTAGAGACCAATTTAGTTTTCTAAATTCAAACAAAGAAATGACGACTTTCAAAAAATCATCCTAAACCTACTACTTTAAAACTTCAGGGGCAGTATTTGTAGCAGCAAGCTCGGAAATCGCTGAAACCACAGAAAGGAATGAAGACGCTCTTGAACGCCGTTGCTTCAAATTCACTTGGCTGGGTCCCATATGGAATAGCAACAGTGTATTCCTGAATGCTACGTGCCAGGACTCAACACGACTGGCGAGTGGGGTGCCCTGCGTGGAACCGCTCGTCGTCTCGTGTAAGTTTTTGAAATATAGCTCAGATTGTAACTTACTTTTATGCTCTGGTATAACTTTATACTATTTTGCCTAGAGGATAGGATTTTGCTTATTCTGATAAGTTCTGTGATATCATAAGACTAAACAAATGAATCTGCAGGTAGTCAGTTTTTCAAACTTTCGAAATGAACAGTTTATCGAACAGTGATCAAACTTCAAATTCTAAATAACTGCACCGCTATCCCAAGACAAATATATCTATCTATCTTCTATATATATATAAAAGAGAAAGTATGTATGTATGTTCCTTATAGATTCCGAAACGGCTGGACCGATTTCAAAAATTCTTTCACCGTTGGGAAGCTACACTATCCCCGGGTGACATAGGTTACTTTTTATCCCTGTATTCCCACGGGAACGGGAACTACGCGGTTGAAACCGCGAGCCGTCCGCTAGTAAGTAATAAAAGGATATCATATTTAAAATCTTACCAATAATTGTTTTTGTTTTTAGATGATGGATCATGGCCGGACGTGAATTACATTTGGAGGAACCACTTGGGCAATGCTACGTGTCTGTTAGCTAACAATGACGTATGCGCTCAGTTCACATATTATTTCGACGGACATGGTGAGAACTAACTTTAACTTTAATTATTAAACATTCTTATACAGTGGAGACAGCAGGGCCCATAGCCAGGTCGCGGATAAATTTGAAAGAGAGTTACCGCGGCCCTGGCTCAAGCAACTGAAGGAACACGGGCGGGTTTTAGACAGTAAAAAAAGTCTGACACGTCCTCCCGCTTCAAACAGAGCGGGAAAAGTCATTGGATGATTTCCCAAACAAAAACAAAACATTCATAGCCAAAGCACATACGCAGCGATCGTGTAGTTTGGCAAATTAGTACCAACTAGATAAAAATAACTGTGCACTTGGCGCTGTCACGTCACTCTGATGTTCGACTCTCGCTATTGGTACACTAGGCGAACGCGGGGCGGCGCGCGGGTAAGAGGGAGTGGGGTCGAAGTCATTGAGATAGGTAATATAATATATTATGGAGGTGCCGCGATGTTCTATACATACATTAGCTTATACAAATATGAGTGAAATACGATACAGAATGTGAAACATCGTTTTGTTTCATTCTTTCTAATGTAGTAATCGTATTTGATGAAAGAGACAACAATATTGCAGTTGTTGCTCATTATGGCAACATTTTGTTATGCCGTAGTGACGGTTGTAGGTACGTGCCATATTCGCCATTTTATGTGACGAATTTTGTGGTTGTGTTCGTGGTAGTCCTGCTGTCAAATGGTTGTTTATTGTATTATTGAGATTTGTGAGTGTGTGTGTGTTGCTCGATTGACACAACCTTAGAATCGGCGGCCATTTTATGAGACATTTTGAGGTTTAGGTAGGCACGTTTTTTTCGTAGGTATTTATTTAGTAACTATGTCTATGGGTCGAAGTGCACAATTATTTTGAACGTGTTGTATGGTTTTGACGAAAACTCAAGCACTTATACTGGGACTCAAGTCAATAACCGAAAGACGAGGTGTATCGCATTATGTGTTATACAAGCTAAGTCCACTAGCCGAGCAGCATTCCACAAACAAGCATATTTAACTTTGCATGGAGAACCATATCAAAGACATGAGTTGTTAAGTATTTCACAAAAATTGCTTAGTAGGCAGTAAGTAGGTACCTAGGTACCGTTTTATTACGGTTGAACCAAGTGTTGGAAAGACTGTTCACTAAAGTGGTCCAGTAAAGTAGAACAATCCTGTATTTTGAGTAAATGTGTATGAGAGACTGATTAAAATTTATTTCATTTAATTACAGTTGACAATTCGACGTACATGTGCACAAGAGCAGTCGATATCAATGGAGACGCCATAACAAGCGGTTGTTACGAACAAAGAAATGGCAGCTTTGTTACAAGAGCCTGTTTCTGTCGCTCAGTCCCGGGCGGTCTACCCTGCAACAGCAGCGCTTTTATATCACATATTAACATTATATTTTTCATACTTGTTGCTATTGTTATGTTATTTAATTCTGATTTTGGTAAAATAAACTTTTAAATTGCTCCCTAAAACCTACCTTTCCGATGCATTTTGCTAATGATTTCATAAGGAAAAAAAGTTCATGAAAGTAAGGTAAACATAGAAAGAAGCGGCAGAGCAAGTATAATAACAAAATTTATAAGTCTTTTTAAAATGCCGCAAGGTAGTATCCTAGGCCCTACACTACACTGACCCACGCCCTCGTGACGTATCGCAATTAATTAAGTACAGCACTGATATCTACGCTGACGATACAGCACTTCTAGATTAGATCAAAATAAAGGTTATTTCTGTTATGATACTTTTTTTTTGTTTGAGAAATGCTCATGCATACTGCGCTACCACGGCGAGATAGCGCAGTTATGTGGGACTCCAACCCACTAAAACTCCACGGTGTCCTCCTATGCCGCTTATGGCGAGAATACGGGCACGCGTTAGCACTCACCGCGATACAGCCGCGGCTGTCCGTCACCGGACCCTCCTCTGGAGAGCACCCCTATCACCGGCGCACTAGAACACACTGTGCGCCGTGACCACCCAGAGACCAAACCAGCTCATGGGTGCCAGACGACCCCTTGTATGGCACCCTTGGTCCCCTTGTGACGGGTCAAGGTCAATGGCCCCGCCACCTACCATTTTTCGGCTGCAGGGAATAGAGAGAGCGGCCAACGCTATACCGACACTTCCCCTCCCCTGCGGCCCCACCGCGTCCACCGTCAGACGGAGGCGACCTGTCCTGGCACCAGAAGGTAGGGAGAGCGGTGCACCGCAATACCAGCACTCCTCTCCCGCCGCGGCCTCCAACCCTCAGCCGCGATATCGTATGGGTATGGGAGGCCCCATACGACATCACGGCCCGCCTCAGTTGCGATGTCGCCCAACGTCGTCGGCTTATCAGCAAAAGCCCTGACCCCTTCTCGTGTTCCTCAGGTTCCTCTTCGCTTCACCGTGGGTGACCAAGCCACGATTACTGAGCCCCGCCGCTCCACAATGCGGGAAGCCACCGGGGTAGTGTGTGTTATGATGCTAATGATACAATTCTAAGACCATTGTGTACATCGGCGTCCGGTTACAGCAGATTAAACTTAGTTATGCTTTTTAGATGGCAATCTATACAGCTATTGTTTTTTTTACACTTTACCAGCGTCTTTGATTTTCATTGAAAATGTATTGAAGATAAGTATTTTAATTCACAAACATGTACGATAAAGGATAAAAATCTTTTGAATTCAAATGCAAGCATTTTAAAACTAAGATAGGTACAAAACTCCGTATACGATAGTTACTTCTCCGCCTTTTTACGATTTTCTAAAAGCCCGCCTAAATTGTCTGGCCGGCTTTCTAGCTTTAAAAACCAGAGTGCAAAATTTTGTACAGATGTTGATAAGATTACTATTCTATGATTAATCCATGATTTATGTTATGCGATAGTAAAAATTGGTAGACTAATTATTTATCAAACAAAACAAAACAAAATAATTCTATTGCCAGCAAATATCCGAACGAAACGGAACGAGACCTTTTATCTGACAAATTTTGTGACGTGTCCAATCTGTCATCAGTCAGCTACGTCAAACAATATTTCAAAAACGCCTACCACTGCAGTGGTTTTCTATGCCACCGCTGCATAGATTTTAAGTTAAAAGTTATCAAAAACCTAAATTTAAAATGTACTCCGTGTTGACGAGAGGGAATGCGATACTTACGTACACACTGAGCGTACTAGCATGTTTAACCTTTTTATGTTTTTTGTCCACATTAACCGTGGATTACAGGACTGCTGCTCAAATGAACACAGTAAAAGTAGTCGTGTGAGTATTCAAAACCTATTTGTGCCTATATATTTCCATTTGTTTAGTACTAAATCATCAATGGTGTTCACAGTAAAAACGTGCCAGATTATGGAGCATCAAGGGAAAGAAATGATCTTGGCTTCCTAACATTCGATCTCAAGACTGATCTCTCTCACCTGTTCAACTGGAACGTCAAGCAATTGTTCCTCTACCTCACTGCTGAGTACATCACACCCAATAATGAACTAAACCAGGTTGTATTGTGGGACAAAATTATCCTCCGAGGTGAAAATGCTATCTTGGACTTCAAGAACATGAACACAAAATACTATTTCTGGGATGATGGAAATGGTTTGAAGTAAGTTCCATAAGTTTTGCTCTATCTACCACTACCACTTTCAGTGCTAAAACAGCTTAAATGGTACTTGGGTACATAAGTAGACATTCTAGTTAGAATGTAAAGTTTGTGTTTTTACTAGTTACTGAAAAATCTTATTCATTCATCTATTCTAATATTATAGATTTGTATTTTTGTATGTAACAAATAAACTTAAAAACTACTGGACCAATTTCAAAAATTCTTTCACCGTTGGGAAGCTACACTATACCCAGGTGACTAAGGCTACTTTTTATACCTGTATTCCCACGGGAACGGGAACTACGCGGATGAAGCCGCCAGGTGTCTGATAGTCATTGAATAAAATAAGAGATAATTTCTGTTTTAATCATGCATTATCGTCACATAGTAATGCTGCCCCAATAGTATGCGCTCACTGTTTCTATGAACACTTTTATACCTACATAATTTTTTGATAGAACTGTTTTCAAGAATAATTGATACCAATGGTATATTTTTTTAAGGTTTTTTCCTAATTTTTCACACCCGGCCTGAAAGGTTTAACCCTTGTATGCCTTGAACGCAGATCTACACGAGACACAATGGCTTTTTACCCGACTGCCGAAGGAGGGTAATGTGTTTATCAGTCTATGTATGTAAGTATGTATGTTTGTTCCTATATGGCGTTCCAGAGACCAAACGCGTTGGCCGATTTTGATGATTCATAAGTCAATCGATTCATAGGCGAAAAACGCGAGTGTCATAGGCTACATTAAAATTGGACAAAAGAAAAATGGGGGATTTTGGGGGCCATATTATGGGGGCCCAAATTTTTTTTTTCTTCCAAACCCTTTGTGTGGGGTATCAAAATAAAGGGTTTTAAGAGGTGATTTCAAAAATATATAACACTTATATGTTTAAATTATCTAATTTGAAAAAAAACGAACTAAAAAGTTATAAATAAAAAAAACTTAATTAAAAAAATCAAAAAACCCGACTGCCTCAAAAGCGAACTAAAAAGTCGTAAACAAGGAAAAAATCATGCTGCGCGGGCGGAAGATACATATTCGCGGGCTGGCTGACTAAAATCTGGTGTATCCTCCGCCTGCACAGCATGATTCTTTCCTTGTTTACGACTTTTTAGTTCGCTTTTGAAGCAGTCGGGTTTTTTGATTTTTTGAATTAAGTTTTTTTTTTTATTGTGTCTTAGTACACATACATTTATTACAAGTATCCAGTGAATGACAATCAATGCCCATCTGATGGGTGCATTGTGACCAGGCTGGTCACAATGCATTGACGAAAAATAATTTTAGTCAACAACCAATCTGAGAGAGACAATAGATGTTAATTTTTACTTTTTTAATTTCCAGGGGCCACAACAATGTTACTCTAACTCTGTCATGGAACATCATACCAAACGCAGGCTTGCTGCCAAACATCCAGGCTATCGGCCAGCATTCCTTCAAGTTCCCCACAGACTACACTCAAACGAGAGTGTGATCCATAAGTTACATCTGAATGGTGCATTTTGCACAGCTGGTGTTTGGAAGTGTTGTGTTACTTTAATATTGTCAAATATACTGCTTTGTCACATTCATGGGTTTTATTTATTTATTCCGTTTAAATTTTACATAATGTATCTGATTAGTTTCTTGTAGAAAAACTAGATTATTTACTATTTGTATGCCTGTGAATTAATGTTTGTCTGTTTTTAACTGGCTTCAAAATGGGAAATTTTCTCAATTCAACCATATATATATTTATTTTTTCATGTGTGTTCGCGGATAACTTCGCCGTTTATGAACCGATATTGGTGAATCTTTTTTATATTTCAAATTATCAAAGGAATGGACTCAAGTAAGCCAGCAACTTTACCATAGAATATTCTTAAAATTCAAAAGAACTTATTCTGAAATATGTAGTAGCTGTTGTTCAGCATAGTATTCAAAATATTGTTACATACATACAATCTTGTATCAATTTAGTTAAGACATTGCATGGTTTAATAAAATTGAGAAACTATCTGTAGATAATAAAACCGGTGTTCTTTATTTCTGTCTTTTATTCAGAATCCACAAAACCTGTACAAAAGGAAGGGAAATATGATAGGATTTTAAAACTAATACAATTAAAAGAAAAGGGTAGATTTTATATCATATAATTATCAATTACACTTTTAATTAAACATACATTAATCATTTTTGCTCTACAGTGTTGTTCTACAGCAGAAAAAACTAGTGACCTCTACCGTTGCTTGTAACAGAGGTATCTATGTCTCCGAAACATTTAGCCAATTTAATCAGCATCACCAGATATAAAACAATTACCAAGTCTCAAGTGGACTGGATTTATCACTGAGAATTTTTCATATTAAGAATTGTTTCTAACTAAACATTTTAGCACAATAAAGGTTCGATATGAAACCATCTAGATTTTAACAAAATACTCAGGAGGTACAATAATTCCCAATATTGAGGTATAATATAAATGCATATGAACTAAGCAGAAACATTACACTAAACTTTTATTTTTCAACTACATGTGTTTTTATTACTTTTAAACCTCATACAAGCGTGTACATTTAGGAAACATACAATAAATATTTATATGAATTATTATATTTTCTATATTCTGGGGCCATAATTATTATGAGGACCCTTAAAATATAATTTTAAGATCTAATTAACTGTAAAAATAGTTCTCCAACAAAGATCTCTTAATTCTTTCCAAAATTGTTTTATCGTAATTTTTTATAGGGTTTTATTACTGGATTTAATAATGATCGTCTACAACTTGATAATCCAAAATGAAAGTAATTCAATCAAGATGTTTATTAATATTTTGCTATTTGTGCAAGTGAATGTGTGTAGGCTTTTCATGCCAAAAAACACAGTTAACAAACACAAGTAAGCACTCTTAAATTTATCCTAACAAGGTTACTTAACTACTACTTAAAGAAAGTAAGAACTTATTAAAATATTCTCAATTAAAATTTCATTGGTGATTTGTTAAATTGTTCTACTAACGAAGTAAATCACACAACCAGGTAAAGGGAAAATCAAGGCAAAGGTTGATTTGATAACAATTACAATTTTCTAATAACTAAGATTTTAAATCTCCTAAATGGACCTTGCCAGGCTCAAATCATCATATAGAAAGTACTATCTCAGTAAATATCATTTCATTATTTCCAATGAAATGCAAGACAAGCACAGCTACCCTATTGCACACTAAATTAATGATCATGAAGTGAATCGCGTCAACAAAGATTACTTACATGTAACAGTTCATAGTGTATTGCTTGCGTTTGCCCCTGGCATTATTAAGAATTTGCGAATTTCCCTACAAAGACTCGTCTACGACTTCCACTACCATTATGCTAACATTCAAAGCTGATCCGTCTAAATTACATGGAAAAATATGCATATTCAAGTAATACTTCACTGGTGTCTAGTATTGTACATCTGCACGCACAACAACCATAACCAGGTGACATGTTAAATCGTCGTTGAAAGTAAAATTCCGCGTAACTAACATTGATAAATACTGCATATGTACAAAAAAAGCAAAACAGAGATTTCGCGGTTTTAGGTAAACTGATAGTGATTGGCGTCGACCCGTATGACAATTTTTAGAATCGACCAATAGGAAGACGAGTAGGTATATCAAAAATAACAATACCGCGGATCTTTTGACGAACACGTAAGGAGAACGAAACGGTCCTATACTCAAGTTCATTCAATGTTCAGCCGATTAGTTTTATAGAAAATTAGTTTTTGGTCCTCCTGCAAAATCAGCGAGAGTGTATAAATACGCTGTATTTAACAATGTTAGTTACGCGGAATTGGACTATCAACGACGAAATGTATTTTACTATTTTAACTACAATTCAACAACATGAAATAAAATATAGTATCTTAAGCAGTGTAAATAGGTACAGTACTTGTTCTCCTCTTATGAATTGACTAGTAAACATTTAATTGGGTAATGATACTCTTTACGAGCATTCTCGTAACATCCTACTGCAGGAATCAAGGACGTCGTAAGAGCACTGCAATGACAAATTAAAGTTACAATTTCATTAATTCTAAATGTAATTCGAGAATTCTAATATCATGCTAAACAAAGTATATTTACTAGAATTTAAAACATAATAATATTGGTAGGTACACATCGAGTATTACAATTAAATCATAGATTATTATGTATTGAGATAAATATATCTTTAAATGGTAATGAAAAAGAACAGGAGTCCAAACACACACATTCCATGATGTTGCAAGCATTTATTATTGGTAAGGTAATACGAAGGTAATTATTAATTTCCTAATATTACATGAATAAAAGACAAATGAAGACATGTTTGATTATTATCATCAATATTCTAATAAGTGGTTGAGTCTTTAGACGTTAAGCACAATTAATGAAACAAACAACTTAACAGCGCAATACTAAAGATCACAGTTTCTGCCATATGAAGTGATTTGGTTTCACAAAATGGCATTATTACTAGAGACTTGTGTGAACACGATACATTTCATCATTATATAGATATAACATGAGCTATAACTGGAAACGCCATTTAAATATACTCCTATTTTTATAATATTTAACATCAAATACAACCAAGGGAGAAACCAAATGTTTAATACAATAATTGTAGCTACATTGTAGTTTTTCGCTGTATTTAATTTGTAACACTCACATTTTCAAAATAAATGTGAATCTGAAAGGTACGTAATGTCAAAAGACCTAAGATCCAAAACCTGTGAGTAACAATAAAATACAAGTTGTATACTGGAACGGTGACTGTTGTTAGCAAATCATTACAACCCTGCACGCACATCTGACATAGTTCGATCCAACATCACATTTGTAACCATAGATGTACCACTTAACATGGACAGTAAGTACTAGTCGTAAGTGGATGATATCCTGCTAGTCTTATCACAGCGAGTGCGTCACAGTCGTATATACAACTGTATTACAGTTAGCCAACCAACGTACAAATACGTTTCAAGATTACTGTCATGAAACGAAGGGCGAGAAGCCCGACAGTTACGTAGGATACCATCAAATCCGCATACATGCTGCCAGCATAAGGCGACAGATGCAAACTTACATTTGGACAATATAATATTAGAGTCAACATCTACACGTAATATCCATTGGTACTGCATCTAAACTGAAGGATTTGGACACATGAGTTACGTAGTTACTTAAGTAAGTATGTACACACTATCGAGTACAAGAGTCCGTGCTGTAAGGTTTCAAATGTGCGGACAGGAGGTGTGTTGTCTACCTATGAGGGTCGCGGCGAGGCAGCGTCTCCGGGGCTGCGGGCGCCGGTTCACAGGCGGCAGGGGTCGGGCGCGGGCCGTCACGCTCCGGTCAGCGGCGGCCCGTCCGTCTGCACGTCTTTGTCCTCAGTCAGCGGCACGCACGGACGGTCTGACCCGTATCTCCTTGACAGATCCAGCATCTCTCTCAAACCCTGGAATTTTATGACAATCAAATCTTTAACATAACCTTAGTCACGGTACACTGTTGGCAGGATGGTCGTTGTCACGCGATACAGTGACACACCGAGCTACCATGATTCGCCTTCTTTCCTTCCTTCTCTGACAGCTTTTTTTTATTTTCGGTAGGCTCGCGTTTGTCCACTACCTCGCCTGAAGGTAAGCGATGATGTGGCCTACGGTGAAGGACGCTTGCCTAGAAGAAACCTATTCACTCTTGACTTAAATACCCCAAGGTTGTAGCTATCAGGGAACAAAGACACCGGAAGGGAATTCCACTCCTTAGCTGTGCGCACAATGAAAGTATTAGCAAAACGCTTTGTGCGTATGGGCTGTGGCTGTGACTCATGTGCACTCATGCAGTGGACCACAGCAGCTTTCGCAGACTTGATTTGGACGGTCCATCGCTTGGGTGACCTGCCGCGCGCTTTCGTACGTATGACCTTAATGCCCGCTTAAATGATTACCAAAATAAAATATGAAAGAGAACTATCACAATTTGTACCTTATTTTCTGTAATGAGCCTTTGGTAAACTTCCTCCTCTTTCCTGTTGTCACCGTTTTCATCCAAAGTGACAGCTTTGTACATGACGCTTGTCATCTCATTAATCCTCTCAGCTTGTTGCCTGATCAACTGTAATTAGAAGCCAATAAAATACGCATTAACAAAGGTTTATTATACTGAATTGGAAGATGTAGACGAGTGGGCGATAAGTTATACCTATAGTTGGATAATTTTTATTATTTTTTATAACCATAACTACGGCATAATAAATGCAATAATGTTAAATTGGTTTATTAATGCAGTTCTGTGAAAGTGTCTAACAATTTGTAGGAGTAACCTTGGAGTAACACACCAGCCTAGATAACTAGCAAACAGTGTGAAGTCACCAAGGCCCTATAAATGCAATGCTGTTCATAGTGGTTTAGTAGGCAGGACAGTGAAAGTGTATAACAATTTGTAGGAGTAACCTTGGAGTAACACACCAGCCTAGATAACTAGCAAACAGTGTGAAGTCACTAAGGCCCTATAAATGCAATGCTGTTCATAGTGGTTTAGTAGGCAGGACAGTGAAAGTGTGTAACAATTTGTAGGAGTAACACACCAGCCTAGATAACTAGCAAACAGTGTGAAGTCACCAAGGCCCTATAAATGCAATGCTGTTCATAGTGGTTTAGTAGGCAGGACAGTGAAAGTGTGTTACAATTTGTAGGAGTAACACACCAGCCTAGATAACTGGCAAACAGTGTGAGGTCACTAAGGCCCTATAAATGCAATGCTGTTCATAGTGGTTTAGTAGGCAGGACAGTGAAAGTGTGTAACAATTTGTAGGAGTAACACACCAGCCTAGATAACTAGCAAACAGTGTGAAGTCACCAAGGCCCTATAAATGCAATGCTGTTCATAGTGGTTTAGTAGGCAGGACAGTGAAAGTGTGTTACAATTTGTAGGAGTAACACACCAGCCTAGATAACTGGCAAACAGTGTGAGGTCACTAAGGCCCTATAAATGCAATGCTGTTCATAGTGGTTTAGTAGGCAGGACAGTGAAAGTGTGTAACAATTTGTAGGAGTAACACACCAGCCTAGATAACTAGCAAACAGTGTGAAGTCACCAAGGCCCTATAAATGCAATGCTGTTCATAGTGGTTTAGTAGGCAGGACAGTGAAAGTGTGTTACAATTTGTAGGTGAAACACACCAGCCTAGATAACTAGCAAACAGTGTGAAGTCACTAAGGCCCTATAAATGCAACGCTATTCATAGTGGTTTAGTAGGCAGGACAGTGAAAATGTGTAACAATTTGTAGGAGTAACACACCAGCCTAGATAACTAGCAAACAGTGTGAGGTCACTAAGGCCCTATAAATGCAATGCTGTTCATAGTGGTTTAGTAGGCAGAACAGTGAAAATTTGTAGGACTAACACACCAACCTAGACAATTAGAAAACAGGGTGAGGTCTAAAATATTGATGACATGCTGCATACCTCTTGCTGTTTTTCATTGATAGCATTTGTGAAGTCTATTCTCGACTCCCATATTCTCTTCTCAGTGTGCTGTCGGTACTTGGTCATGATGAGTTCCAGTGCTCGTCTGTGGTCTTCCAAGGCCGCTCTCAGCTCTCCGTTCTCGCGTTGTACGTCCCTCATCAGCCGCGACTCTCGCTCGATACTGGCGATGAGAGCCCCTCGCGGACGCTCGCGAGATGCCTCGTTCAGAGTATCGACCTCCTCCTTATACTGAAATGTAATATGACTACAGTTGGCATACCTTGTTTGTTATACATATTTTTTTAGTTTGTAACTGAAAAAATATTCTATTGTGTTAGTTATCATTTGAGACATCAATTTGATTAGGCAGCATGGCACGATAGGCGCAGTGGCTGAGCGATTGGCTGCTGCGCTCCGTGTCGCGGTTTCAAGTCCCACACAGAACAAATATTTGTATGGCCTACAGATGGGTATTCCAGGTCAGGGTGATTTTGTTTGTGAGAAATGCTTGTAATTTTAAACACACCCATGATACAAGAGAAATAACTAGTCAGAGACAAAGCTTTTTTTTTTCAAAATTGAAAATGATTAAGCTCATGATGAAAGCATACTAATATCAAAATCTTTATGATTCTCTGCCATTATAGAAATATTACACCCTTTTTTAGTTTTTGCAAGTAGAGTATAATTTCTACTAAAAAGCCGGGCAAGTGCGAGGCGGACTTGCACACTAGGGGTTCCGTACTATGATCGCAAAAAACGGCATAAAGGTGGAACCACACTTACGTGTCGTGGCGTGGCGTGGTGCGGGATCCACCAATCAAACGACTCTGTTTCAGCCTACGTCATATCACGAGTTTTGTAACAAATCAACTGCGTCAGAAGGCGCCAAGCCACGACACGTAAGTGTGGTTCCGTCTTAAAAATCACGTTTGTTGTATGGAAGCCCCACTTAAATATATACTTTATTCTGTTTTTAGTTCTGTCTTAAAAATCAGGTTTGTTGTATGGGAGCCGGCAGCAGGGCACTTAAATATTTATTTTATTCTGTTTTTAACAGAAATACATCATCTGTGAAATTTCAACTATCTAGCTATACATCATGAGATACAGCCTGATGACAGACAGACAGACAGACAGTGGACCTGTTTTTACCCTTTTGGGTATGGAACTGTAAAAAAACGAATGGTTTCCATTCCCTTAAAGAAAACTATCATGAAACTTGTTGCTTTTGAATTCAGGGCCTGCAGTCTCGACATAGCTAACGATCGTTACGCTAGCTAACATTCGTTAACTCTTACCACAAAATAGTAAGTATACAGAAGGGCCACTCCCGCCGTTTGGAAAATTGACAGCTAAACTTGACAGATTCACTAGGGTTGTAGTGTTCGTGATATTAAATGGATATTTGATGCCCTGTCTACCCTCTAAGGCATGTAAGCATGATATGATGTATGTTTAGACGAATCTATGTATTTATGTTTGTAGCTTGGGCAACCTACCCTTTTTTTTAATTCGGAATCAATATAGTAGCAACCCTAGTGAATCTGTCAAGTTTAGCTGTCAATTTTCCAAACGGCGGGAGTGGCCCTTCTGTATACTTACTATTTTGTGGTAAGAGTTAACGAATGTTAGCTAGCGTAACGATCGTTAGCTATGTCGAGACTGCAGGCCCAGGATAGGATAGTGGAGCGGAGAATTTTATTTAAAATAAAATAATAAATGTTGTACAGAGAGACAAAAACAAGTGCGAACTGCTGCCTCCTAAACTAGACCAGGGGCCTGTGTTTTAGGAGCCAATGTTCCTCCAGAATATAATTATACAACATAGACAATCATGCAAGTACCTACACAACAACAACAACAATTGTTTTCATTCATAGCCACAATCATATTACTTCAAAAGATATGGCTACCTTAGCTGGAAAGTTGATGACTTCTTTTTTTTTTTCTTTTTTTTAAAAAAACGTTGCCCCACACTAGGAATTTCTTCCTGTATCGTGGGTGCGTTTACAAACATATAAACTCACATACACAACACCCAGAGCCGGAACAACTACCTGTAGGTCATACAAATATTTGTTCTGTGCGGGAATCGAACCCGCGACACGCAGCACAGCAGTCAATCGCTCAACCATTGCACCAACCGTTCGCCCAAAACACCTAAAACCACTTAAGAACCTATTGTAATTATTATGTTTAAAGCGAAGCTATTTATAGAAATAGTACCTAATTATAAAATGAAAATGTTGATTTTTCCTTCCTTATTTGTTTTCTGCTATTATGGTGACATCTTACCCTATTATGGAATTTCATAACTCAAGGCCTCAACTTCAGAATGTGTTTTTTTTTTAAATATTATTTATTTGAAAAATTAGAGGAATCTCCTGTAAGTAAGAAGTCAGTAGCTGTTATGAGGTATTCTCTGTTAGCTGAAAATATCTCTTTGATTTATTTAATGAACTTTGAGTTAGCTGTGCCATTTATTTAACAGTTCTGAAGTTCCTGACTACCCCCGTTGGAAAAAAGGTGTAACTGTATGTATGTAAAAGGAGGTCATGATAACACCATCATTTTATTAAAGTTTTGATCAGTTTGAAGAGAACACATCAATATAATGGATTTCTACTTTAATGACATCCTAATGATGTTGGCAATTATGACTGCCCAAGTTCTATGTAGTTGCGAGCTAAAATTACTTGTAGGTTAATAAAACAGAAACTATGCATACCATTTTTAACCTGACAAGTTGCCAGCTCATCTTTTTTTATAGCAGTACTGTGGACTCCTTTCACTTAGACTGTTACAAGAGTGTACACCTTAGGTGACTCGCGCAGAATCTTTACATGATATACAGGTATTTAGTACTATTTGTTGATCAACATGAGAAAAACAATAATATTATTTACATGCATATTTTAATGATTTTACTATCATTTAATTGATAACAAAAACCTTTATTCTACAACACTATTTTGTTCTCCAGTTATTAAGTAGTACATTCGTAAACAAGAAAACGTGCTGTTTTTAAAAATAGCTATTTAATTGTATTAGATTACTGTTTAGTAAGGCATGAAGCTGGCTAATAACATTATGTGAAAGCCAACTGTTTACACAACATAAGAGAAACAAACTACAAGGTCAGGGAAATATCTAATAATACGAATAGATCGAACTAGAATCGTGGTTTATTTAGTCTGCTAGAAATTCCTGGTAGGATCTTAGCCTAATGAATTTGGTATTCAGACAATAGACAAGAGTGAGCGTCACTGTTATGTACTCGTATCACATTGCAACAACCTACCTGTTTCATCGTATGTATTTGTCGGTAAGCGGTCTGAGTCTCGGTCAGCAAAGCATCAGCTTCAGTCTCGCGCTCTTTGAGACGTCCCGCAAGTCGTTTAGCATCCAAAATTATTTGCTGTATGGTCAGTGACATCTGAAAAAGCCAGCAATGTAGTAAACTCACAACAGAACACTTCAAAAATCGATTTTAAAACAGAACTACACCAACCCTGATATCCACACAAAGTTGTCACACGAATAACGTTGCATCTAAACAATTTGAAACGATAAATTTAAACAAAACACCAATTTTTAAGGAAAACTAAAAGACGCATATCAGCTGTTTCGTGATTAGAGTACAGCAGCCATTAGCTTTCATTTCATTTGAAGCGAAGTATTAACTTTCCAAATACAAGTATACGGGATAGAAGAAGACAGCACTATTTATTTGAGGTTGTTTTACAGCTTTGTTGTGTTACAGAAAAGAGACAGAAAATATTCACAACAATTCACAAATCCGGACGACTATATTGTGACATGACCTTGATCACAGAGAATCGAAGACGGTTCAGTGTTGCAAAGCTAAAAAATTTTTTTTAGCTTAAAGCAAAGCAAAAACTTACTTTGCTTTAAGCAAGTTTTTGCAAAATTAAATTGTTTTATTATTGATTTACTTAAGATTAAAAGTAATAGATTTGATTTTGAAATTATATTTGAAAGAAAAAAGAAAGAAAGAAAAATATTGATTTGTGACCCGCACAGGAGACACGAGAAAATAAGCACACACTTAAACAATAATAATAATTTGCTTAGATGTATTAAATCTACTAGTCACGTATCGCTACATCCATCAGCAGCGTAGCGCCACCACACTGCAATTTAAAAGGAAAACTCCAAGACTCCATTCTTGTAAATAAACATGCTTTGCATTGAAATGATATCGTTAAACTAACAGTACTGTGGTTTTGCAGCTCTTTTGTATATTCGTCGCTTTTTACTTTGTTAAAATTTGTTTTACAATTGACCATTGGTTTGAAATAATTCTTTATTGTACACCATTAAAAACAACATTACATACATGTGATAATAAGTACATGTACAAAGGCGAGCTTAACTCAATGCTGAGTTCTCTTACAGCAAACCCTAGAGTGACAGAGAAAGTTGACAATTATAGAGGGCAGGCTTCCAGTGTACAATATTAAAATAACAAGTACATAAATAAATATATATATATATATATATATATATAAATAATAATATTATGTCATTGTGCTAGGTCATGATCTATAATCCTCCTCTTAAAGACCTCCAGAGAAGGGCTGTCGCGTATGGAGTGTGGGAGAGAGTTCCAGAGACGCACTGCTGTAGCAGAGAAAGCGCCATCATAGCGGCTGGAAGTGTGTCGCGGAGGACGAAGGAGAAGAGAAGTGGCAGTGGGACAGGGTTTACCTCTCGACACGAGGTATTCAAAGCGTTCTCGAAGGTATTGAGGGGAATTAGGATTGTGCAGGATAGTATAGAGAAGGGATAGGATATGGGTATCCCGACGACGCCGAATTGGCAGCCACTTTAATCTGTTCCGAAACTCCGACACGTGGTCGTATTTGCGGAGACCAAAAATAAAGCGGATGCACAAGTTCTGCAGTCGCTCGAGTTTGTTAAGGAGTACCTCCGTAGCATCTAGAAAACAGACATCCGCATAGTCTATGAGCGGTAGAAGAAGGGATTGCGCAAGAGTAACCTTAGTATGAAATGGTAAGAATTTTTGGAGACATTTAAGGGACTGAAAGGAGTAAAAGACCCTCTTACTCACACTTGCAATATGGACCTCCCAAGAGAGGTTAGTGTCATATGAACGCCTAATTTTTTTGCGGTTTTGGAGTAATCTATGGGCACTGAATCATACACTATCGGCGGGAGACACCGGTGATCCAATAGGTTGAGCATTTATCTACCAACAACAATGAGAACTTGCGATTTGTTTGGGTTTAGTAATAGTCCGTAGGATTTAGCCCACTTGTTAATATTTTCAAGGTCACTGTTGATGGCAGCCACAGCCTCAACGAGGTCACCTACTTTAAAATGACGATACAACTGCAAGTCGTCTGCATAGAGATCATAGTTAGAAGAAAGGACCTTAGTGATAGCATTATAACAATTGAGAAGAGAAAAGGAGAGAGGACGCCACCCTGAGGAACACCCGCAGTCAATTCACACCATTTTGAGGAAAACTCATCAAATTGAACAGACTGCGAGCGTCCCCAAAGATAAGATATGAACCACTCAATTACTGGAACAGAGACATTAAGGGTGGAAAGGATTCCTAGGAGAATTTCAAAGTCAACTGAGTTGAAGGCACTGCTGAAATCCAGTAAAACATATACAGTTAGAGATTTATTCTCCATAGCCAGTCTTATGTCGTCTGTTATTTTAACAAGATTTGTTACAGTACTATGGCCAGGTCTAAAACCAGATTGGTAAGGACTCAGCAGGCCATTAGAGGACAAATAACAAGACAGTTGCTTCTGAACAATACTCTCGAGGACTTTGGAGAGAATTGGGAGGATGGCAATTGGACGAAAGTGGGATGGTAAGGAGGAATTTGAAACTTTGGGAAGCGGCAGGACGTGAGCCTTCTTCCAGGCTGTAGGAAAAGAGTTTGTGAAGAGTGAAAAAATTAAAATGTGAGTACGACAGGAACTATTTCAGTCAAAATAGGCAAGAACATTTGGAGTTGAAGAAGAGAGACCTCCTACCGCCTTAGTGGAGATGGATAGGATACATTTTTTTTTTTTTTTTTTTTTTTTTTTTTTTTTTTAATTTCTCAATGTCTAGTTCAGCAATTGGGTGGAAAGAGAAAGAAGAATTTGCTGGCAAAGGAATATTAGAGAGTTCTTTGAGAGTGGATTTATCATGGTTGTCGAGGGTGATAGGTGACTTACAAAAATGCGCATTAAGTGCATTGAGGTCCATCTTTTCGGGTGCACTCTCGCTAGAGGCTTTGCCAATACCAAGAGTTTTTAAAAATTGCCATATTTGTGTTGGTTTGAAGTTATCAATGGAGTTATGAATGTGGCGCCTATTTGCATTCCTACACAAACGACCGCAGCGATTCCGCAACCTTTTATAAATTGCCCAGTTATCTTCGGTAGGCTGCTTTCTGTACAAGCGCTTAGCCTTGTCACGCTTAGCCATCTGGTTTTTAATTGCTGGGGATAGCCATGGCGCGGGAAGGTGTTTTGCTCTCACCTTTTTAAGATGAGCATGTACCTCATATATTTCCAGCATAGTCCTGCTGAAGGTTGACACCATAGAGTCTATATCTTCGCAGGTGAACACAGGAGACCAGTCAATCACACCCGCATCAGCCCTCAAACGCTCCAGATCAACGTTTTCAAAACTACGAAGTAAAAGAAATTTGACCTTGCGTTTTGGAGGTCGAATTTTGTAGGAAAGGTAAATGAGGTCATGATAGGAAAAAGGAGCAGGAAGCTGTCCATGCGTGGATACTTTATTAGGGTCAGAAACTATAGTGAGATCTAAGAAGAAGTAGTACAGTGAGGAGCCCTGTGAGTAGCATTTAGCGGAAGTAAGTGCATATTGACAGAAGAGACAAGTGATTGGAGTTTACGGCTCCGCACATCTGCCTTGATCAGACAGGTGTTGAAGTCTCCGAGTATAAGCGTATGCTCATAGAGTGGGGAAAGATTTTCTAATTTAGTTTCGAAGGAGGAAAAGTAGTCGATTTGTAGTTATTAGAACTATAATAGTTTTGTATCTTCGCTGATGTAACTTATCCTAAACAATGTATATGACGAGGTCAAATCACTAGATATTTAGTGATTGTAGTGATTTAGGTAGGTACTCTAGTGATTTACAAACTTTGTTTTGCAAAACAAAAACTTTATTCCTTAGTCTTGTCTTTGTCAGAGCCCTAGCTTAATCATTTCGCATAGGTTAAAAAATAATTTCAGTTGATCGTAAACCATGTCCTTGTTCTTTATAAACATTGATTTACTATACTTACAAAAAAAAATACATCAATGTTTTTAAAGCGCTGTCCACACATTCCCGGGTTCCCGTCCCTGACGGAACGCGGCAGGATCGTTACATGTTCCGTCTGGGACGGGAAAAGGGAAAGGCACTGTTTTTCTTACTTGATTTTGATTAAACTAAAATTAATCGCGCTAATGCACAATTAATCTAATGATTTTTTTATGATATTGAATATTTCAACTATGTATGAAATAGCTAATGGACTACTCGCCTACAGTTTATTAATACTTCGCACTGGATTGATTTCTAAAGTGGTGTAAGTTGTTTCTGCAACTTCTCCGGCGTTGCGGGCAGTGCAACCCCTTCGCCCTTACGTAACAAAGGATGACGGAAGGAGGCACCCATGTCCGACTCCGCAGTTTCGGCTTGCTGGTCGCCTCCCGTGTTTTGTTTAGATATTAGAGATATAGATATACATATATCTCCACAACGTGAATCAGAGCCACGCGATGCGACAAATTTTGTAGGATATGCGTAAAAACGTGTTTCTTATAATAATCTTGATAGGAATCAAAGGACACATCCCTTGATTCCTATCCGGTGAAGGGTCAAAATGCAGTGAAAAATTTTAGACCGACGCGTCCTTTCGGTTAAATTCTATCTCGAGTGTGCTTGGACCCTTACTTTACAACAGATTTTTTATCACAATCAGCTTTATTCTCGTAATATCATTTTGCTGTCAGTGGTAAATGCCTGTGAAAAGACTATAGTCCAGAGCACAGTTTCGACAGTGCTACTACGGAGGGCCTACGCTGCTACTACGCCATACTACGCCGTTCTTGACCGCTGCTACGCATAAGTGCAAAACTCACGAAGATCGTCGGTTTCTGCTACGGTCTGCCTACTCTGCTGCTACGCTACGAGTACTCTACTGCTAAGGGTCTACGCTGATGCTACATAAAATACTTCGTGCTAAACTGCTGCTACGCCGTGCTACGTGGTTGCTACGCCGTGCTAAGTGATTGCTACGCAGTGCTACGCGTTTGCCACGCTGTTGCTACTCTGCTGCTACGCCGTGCTACGCGGATGCTGTGGCGTGCTATGCGATTGCTACGCCGTGCTACACGGTAGCTACGCTATGCTACGCGGTTGCTACGCCGTGCTATGCTGTTGTTACGCCATGCTACGATGCTGCTACGCAGGGCCTATAAAGCTGCTTCTTCTTCTTCATTGTGTCGATGATTCCATTTACAGTTTTTAATTTAGATGTTGTGCTTCGACTAAGACTCAGCCACGTCGACAGCCCTAACGCCGGCCTCGCACAGGTCTTTCATGGTGCAGGTGTTTGCGCACAAACGTTATTTTATGACTAGCTTCTGTCAGCGGCTTCACCCGCCTGAATGCCCAAAATTATCCCGAGGGAATATATGCCCGGGATAAAAGTATCTTATGTGCTATTCCCTACTATAATCTATCTCAGTGCCAAATTTCGTCCATATCCGTTGAGCCGTTTGAGCGTAAAGAAGTAATAAACATACAAATCAAAGTCAAAGTAAAATATATTTTTTCAATTTGGACAATAAGCGGCACTTTTGAACTTCAAACTCAAATTAAAATCATTATTTACTGTAATAAAAGTTGATTCCGTAGTACCACGCATTCGGAAAAGTAGCTTGTTATGGAGAAGAATGCACAAGAAACTCACATAAATACACAGACACATACACTCACAAACTTTCACCTTTATATTTTTTTTTATATGAGCCCGTTATGTCCCACTGCAGGGCAAAGGCCTCCCTTCCGTCTTTCCATTTTTTCCTGTCTCTTGCTACATCTGGCCAATTCTTCAGATAGAGACATCAAACTGATCACGCTATGTCTTTCTGGGCCTACCGCGTCGCCGCGCCGGTTCCTGTTATTCGGAATCCAGTCAGTGGTTACTTTTGCCCAATTCTGTTGCAACATGCGGCAGATGTGGCCTGCCCACTTTAGTTAGTTAGACCGGCTGTTTTGCCTACATCTGCGTTTTGTGTTTTGGAACGAAGTATGCTGTTCCGAATGAGATTCATGATTTTGACTCCAAGAATAATTCGTTCCATCGCTCGCTGGCAGCCCCCAGAAGTGCGGACTTTTGACGTTTCGTTAACGACCACGTTTGCGCTCCGTATTATAAGTATGATGTTATTATGATGATAAATCCAAAACGAGAATCAAACAGGGTTGAAGGTCTCTTACACTCGGCTTGCAAACAAGTATACTTAAGTATTGCTTAGAATATTATGACGATAGAAACAACACCTCAGGAAACGCTTGTGGAGACATACAACAATCACATAAATTTTCTATGAACGTCAACCTTACGCGTAACGAATTTGATGTCATGCGAGGAGAATGGCATTTTATCGAACAAAAGTTACCCACGACGGAAGTTTCTAAATATGGATTACGATAATCCATTTTTGGAAACCTGCATGACCACTACAATTATTTATATCGAGGGTTCACGGGGTGTTTGTATTAAGCGACATCTGGTCGATATTGAATAATATGCATATTCGGCATCGCCAGATTGAAACATCAGTAAATTTAGGTCAAGTTTGAATCTGATTTGATTGATGCGACACACATTTTATACAATTTTACAATAGATGGACAGGCAAAATATTTTGTGATTTTAACTTAAGCTGTCTGTCCTGAAATAAATTTCTTAAAATAAGGCGTTTGAATCGTTTTGCCTATTTCTTAATAAAAGTGATTTGAGGTAATTTTGTATCAAGCGACATTTAAGTCTGGTAATAAAAGCATAAAAAATTAAAATTATACAAAATTGTGCGGTTTTTGTAAAGGAACATAGACCACTTTTTATTACAATACCTTTTTTATTATGTTTTTTTTTCCCTAAAAATGCAACGTTGAAATATGCTCTCTAGTAAAGTTACAAAAATGTCGCGCTCAAATAGCTCGTGAACCCTCGATAAGTATTTAATTTATGCCACGATGACTCCAATATCCTAAGTCTTAGGAAATAAGTGACGCAAATATTTCTGATAATTCTTTAACAGTTGACGTGGTTAGGTTGAAGAGATCAAAGTTCAAATGTGATGTAATATCTCTAACTAGTAAACCGATTTACTAGTTAGAGACCTACACGAGAGACAGCATAATCAACACTGCTGGGATACAGGCCTCATCTCTGTCAGAGGGAGTGGAGTGGGTGGAGTGGGCCACGCCACGCTGGCCCAGTGCGGGTTGGTGGATGACACACGTCTTCAATTTATTTGGCTATAGGACATCGGGGTTTCCTCACGATGTTTTCCTACACCGTTTTGAGAGCGGTGGTGACGAAATAATTTACCCAAAGAGTACCGATAACCTGGATTCGAACCCACGAGCTACAACTTGTAAGTTGTGGCCGTCACCACAAAGCCACCACTGCTCACTAGACACATAAATAAGGGTTATTAAAACAACAATGCTATTAAAATATTAACAAGTATTTTATATTTTAATCAAACTTATCGTAAATACAATACAATATCTAGGTACTATATGGGTCAAAAGTGCAGTCACACTCTACCAAAACAGAAAAAGCATTTTTTTTTTGTAGGCAGCAGAATTGTAACATTTCGCGGTTAGTAGGAATAATCTATACTTTAATTTCTATGGAAAATATTAAATCAGTTCTGGATAATTAAACTTCTTCTACAAAAACTAGCCATTTGAGTTTTGGGAGAGTATGACTGCACTTTTGACCCTTGACTGTACACAAAGCAAACATCGTATTACAATATTAAAACATTAACTACGAAGGGATACATTTTAAATGTAATACAATACATTTTATAATACGAACACGCAAGCAGATATAAAATAACAATAAACTTTACTTTGACATTCACAAAGCCGGAATCACACTAATTTGACGAATCGTGTCGTTATGCAGGATTGGCCAATCTGCGCACTGAGCCTCAAGACAAACTGTCATTCCTGCGATGGCAACTGTCGAAATGCCACAATGTGGATTGAGCAAGTGACAATGGACCCTAACGTTTTATTGCCCTCCAGTTGGCGCCACTGTTGACTAAGGTCCATATTAAATAAAGCTATTAGGGCGACAACACGCCCCAGCGAACTTGAGCGATTGGGAGGAGCTTGCGCCGCACCCCCGCGACCCCGCAACTACACGCTCGTAATTTCGTAGGGTAACCATACGGTTCATTCATTCATTCTTCACGCGTTGTCATCAAAGTGTAAAATATAATATGGGAGGTTGTCATAACGCGCACTGAAGCAAAGTTTGAATTAAAATTCATTTTAATGCCGTAAAAGTGCGATTAAATAAAAAAAAACGAGTATGCGGCAGTTTTGCGTATCCCCTTTTTTTTCGAAAAAAGGAGGATAACATTTTCAGAAACATAAAACTCTATTAAAGCAGTGGTTGCTTTATCCCGTACCTATCTTAATCTGCCATCTGCCATACTTGAAAAATATTCACAACCATAAAAAAAAACGTAAATAAACTCGCGCTAACAGTAAAAAATCCATGAAATTTGACATTTTGAAGACCTCAGTCTACACCAGCGCCCCTAGCGGGAAATTCAAACGCGCTAGTCCAGATTCGATAGCGTTTGGCAATCCCAAACAATTTTGACGTTTTGCCAATCGCGACGCTTTCGTTTATAGAATGCCACTTGTCAAGAGTCGGAGGTCAGGAGATCATCGTTTCACGGAGAGTTTTTATTGGTTAACAATGCGTCAGAAGAAGACACGATACGTCAAACAAGGTATTCGGCCTAAGCCACTGCAAAAGGGTGACCCAACAGTTACAAAATAAAAAAAGAATAAAAGAAATTCGAAATTCAAATATTATTCTTAGAAAGAAAATCTCGGATAAGTTGGTTGACTTTCTCAGGTTCTTCTTGCTGTAGGAAATGACTGCAGTTGTCGACAATAGCGGTCTCTATCGTAGTGTACTCTTTCTTCATGGCATTTAGTAGGCTATGGGACAGGTAATTGTCGTTGGCTGCATGGGCCACCAACATAGGCACGTTTTCTTTGTACTCGACAATCTCTGGCATGTCGAATCTGAAGTTAGCCCGGTAGTAGTTAATTGGGGGCGTTATAGCAACTGTAACAGAAAAAAATATTTAAGTACCTACTAGGTTCTGGCAGCGGCTTCGCCGGTGTGATAGTCGAAAATAATCCCATCAAACATATTCCTATACAAATATATAAAAAGTAAGTAAAATTTGTCCGCAAGGCAAAGGGCAAAGAGTATATAAAATCGACCAATCACATGCGACATGAAAGACCCGATATGGATTTCCGTCTATGTGATTGGTCGATTTTTCATACTCTTTGCCCTTTGCCTTGCCAAATTGATTACGCAATAAGGCTGTTGGTCTACCCGTATAGCAAGTTTCATCCAAAACCTTTCAGCCGTCTAGACGTTGAAGGTAGATAGACCTATAAAGTTCCTTTCGAGTTTATAGTATCTATGGATTTCAGATTCAGCATGACGAAGTAAAATGTATAAATGCTGGACCCATAGACTACTATTAATACACAGAACAGAAAAAACGCCTTGTGTATTAATATACGCTGGACCACAGATAATATAATACTAGCAAAGCTGGACATAGCGATTTATGTGAAACATAACTAAACATATTCGAGGACCTGTCGTGTAACACGCGATAAAAAAAAAACAAAGTGGATATAATTTTAATGCCAATTATTCCATAAACTTAAGATGGATGATAAAAACTAATATTTTCTGCACGACTTTGAATGGCCTCAAAAAGACCTAGAAAAACCAGATGTTTTTTTTATCGCCTAATTACTAATTAATACAAAATACCCACACGTACATGTGTTTTTGCACTGCAATGATATTCAAATAAACAGATATGTTATAAGCGCGCGCATTGTGAAGACTCGAATAGGAGACAATTGTAACCTTTAGTCTTTAGTTTATGACACGCATGGCGAAGAGTGATACGCTTTTTTGAAACAAAAACAAAATAAAAAATTGCTATCGTGTGTATTTAGAAAGTGTACCAATTATAATACCAAATTACATTATACAGAAGGGATCTCATACCATATGTAAGTACGCAATACACCTCAATTTACTAATTTTATTTCCTAATATTCTGATATTTGGAGGTTAGAAAAAGAAAAAACATTGGTGGTCAGAATAATGTTTGTTTACATTCACACGCAAGTGACAAACACTAGCTGTCTCTTTTTTTCTTGTTGGTTTTATCAAGCCATCCTTTTCGACTTGTAGTGAAATGTCAGATGAATGAAAAGTGTGTATGCGTGCTGCCGCTGCTGCGCGGAACACTTTTTTCAATTGTTTTGTGAGTGTATAACGTATCTGTTTATTTGAATATCATTGTTGCACTGCAAAAAATTTGATACAAAAGTATGTCTATTTAACAAATTAGATACCTAATTTGTTAAATTACGCACATAAACAGGGCTACAGGTTAATTCGACCCAGATTATTGAGTAGTAAGAGGTTGTGGTTTCCGTCATTTCTGACTGATTTGACTATGAAACACCATAACGGGAAATGTTTTAAAATCATTTATGTATTTTTTTAATCATGAAACGAAATGTTATCCTAAGATTTACGGTGTGTGAGCCCGAAATTCTAATACCTTCAAACGAGCAATTCTTTGTAAATATATATAGTAGCTGACGCCTCGCGGTTTCACCCGCGTTGTTCCCGTTCCCGTGGCAATACTGGGTTGAAAAGTAGCCTATGTCACCCAGGGATAGTGTAGCTTCTCTACGGTGAAAGGATTTTTGAAATTGGTCTAGTAGTTTTTAAGTTTATTCGTTACATACAAAAATACAAATCTTTCCTCTTTATAATATTAAGTACTAGCTGACCCGGCAAAATTTGTTTTGCCATAAAAACACCAAACATTTATCTACCCTACCTACCCTACCCTACGCTACACTAAACTACAAAAATAAATAAATATATAAACACGTTAAAACCATCTTTGAACTTCAACGAACATTTAAAAAAAAGAATTGTCCAAATTGGTCCAGGCGTTGTTGAGTTATGCGCTCACCAACACATTTTGATAGATAGACTAGCTGACCCGGCAAACTTTGTTTTGCCATAAAAACACCAAACATTTATCTACCCTACCTACCCTTCCTTACACTACCTACCCTACCCTACACACTACCCTACCCGACCCTACACTACCCTACCCTACACTACCCTACCCTACCCGACCCTACACTACCCTACCCTACACTACCCTACCCTACACTACACTACCTTCCCTACCCTACGTTACATTACCCTACCCTATCCTACACTGCCCTACCCTACACTACCCTACACTACACTACCCTACCCTAAACTACCCTACCCTACCCTACACTACCCTACCCTACCCTACACTACCCTACCCTACACTACTCTACCCTACACTACCCTACCCTACCTTACACTACCCTACACTACCCTACCCTACCCTACCCTACCATACACTACACTACCCCACCCTACAAAAAAAAAATATATACACGTAAAAACCATCTTTGAATTTCTACGAACATTTAAAAAAAAGAATTGTCTAAATTGGTCCAGGCGTTGTTGAGTTATGCGCTTACCAACACATTTTGCGATTCATTTTTATATTATAGATATATGTAATCTGAATCTCGGAAACGGCTCCAACGATTTTCATCATGAAATTTAGTATACAGGGAGTTTCGGGGGCGATAAATCGATCCAGCTAGGTTTCATTTTTAGAAAACGTCGTTTTCTCTATTTTCACCCGAGCAGAGCTCGATTTCCCAGGTATTTTCCATTATCATAGATTATTTCGGACTTTTACCAGTAAGACTTGGTCAATCTTAAGATTACCGGTAAATCCTAGGTTTTAGTTCGCGCTTTTACAGAAACGTATATATAAGTTTTTAAGCTGACATGGTCACAATCTTTAGAATTAATATACATGGTAAATATCCCGAAACAAATATTGAAACGTATATAATTTAACAGCCTTGAAAAATACCCAAGATTAGGGAAAACCTAGACCAGAAAATACAATTACCACTAGCTACTTCTCCTTTTATTTTTGTGTATCGTGTCTCAACTGTGTCAAATAAATATTATTCTTTATTTCTTCTTATTTAACTTAATAAGCATAATCTTCCTTTCAAAATGCCCAAATCCCACTGCTGGGGCACAGGCCACCTATCTATGACTTAAAATATTTTTACTCTAAGGGCGGTTACGCACTACGGCTACACGTCCGTATCCGTGATGCGTGTCTGTGTTTTGAGTTTCGAGGTTACTTCGGAACCGATATTTCACGGACACGGATCGGATGTTGACTTGCTTGAATTTTATAAGATTGTCTTATTTTATTTAGTTTTCACTTAGGCTAATTTTCCGCTTCGTCTAACAACGTAGTCAACCGTTCCCTCTTTTTTTTTCAAACATGTGCCTTCTCTGTATGAGAAGTGGCGTTTTTCTTGCAGGCCGACTTTACTTTTGTGTATTGAAAGTTGTTTTTTAAGTGACCAGATGTTTTTCAAAACCCCTAAAAAAATATGGTTTGCAAAGTAATTTGAATTTTGTCAAGTATGACACAGAGTTTTTGTTCCAAAATATGATGACTCTGAATTCAAATGCTTACGTTCATCGACTAGAGGGCACACCTTAAGACTTTAGGCACAGATAATAAATTACTACAGCCTTAGGTAATAATGGAGGCTTGCGAACTTATAAAACCATTTTGAGCTGGTAACTTTGTATTGGCTTCGCATAGCACAAGGTCAGGCTGAACAACAAAACGGTGGGCATTTGAGTCATTAAAAGGCCCACACAAGAACGACATTGGCATACGTTGTTACTTGCTGTAGTATCTTATTAATTCCACACACCACGCCAATTAGTTATTACATGGTCAGTTACCCGTACAACCATTAATTATTTTAAAATTGATTTCATAGACTTACGTATTTATGTATCTAATACATTTAGACGAGCAATTTTTGTATATTTGTATATATAAAATATAATCTGAATGTCGGAAACGGCTCCAACGATTTTCATGAAATTTAGTATGCAGGGAGTTTCGGGGGCGATAAATCGATCTACCTTTTATTTATAAAACTTTATGCACATATCCGAAGGCGGACTTAATGCCTTAGGACGGAACCACACTTACGTGGCGTGGCGTGTCGTGGCGCCTTCTGACGCAGTTGATTGGCTACAAAACACGTTTCGTTATGATGTAGGCTGGAACAGAGTCGTTTGATTGGTGGATCCTGCGCCACGCCACGTAAGTGTGGTTCCGACTTTAGGATTTTGCTTTTCGGTTTCATTAGTAGAAAACGTCGTTTTCTCTATTTTCACCCGAGCAGAGCTCGGTCTCCCAGGTACTATATCTAATCGTACCTCTTTGTTCTAATAGTCAAAAGCGCTACTTGTGAGTTCCTGGGTTCCATTCCCAGGACGGGCAGTATTTTTGGGTTTTATCATCTGGAACTTCTTAGTAGCACCCGGTAGTCTAGATTTGTGCCCGGTTGAAGGCAACACAATTACTTAAGTGGCAGTGGGCAGGGCACATTGCTCGCAGAACGGATGGCCGATGGGGCAGAAAAGTTCTGGAGTGATGGCGACCACGAACCGGAAGACATTGCGTTTGAAGGCCTCCCACTAGGTGGACCAATGACCTGGTGAAGGTTGCGGGGAACCGCTGGATGAGAGACGCACGGGACCGGTCAAAGTGGTGACGCTTGGGGGAGGCCTATGTCCAGCAGTGGATGTCTTTCGGCTGATAAGATGATTTTACATGGGACTTAAATATAGCTGGCGAAATGTACGAATTGTTGCCTCCCATGACCAGAATACAATAGCTATAGTCCCACGATGCGATTTATTTTATTCTACTGATTTAAATATACATTAATTGATATATGACGTATGTGGTGTAATAATTTAATGTGGAATAAATAATGTATGAGATAATTGTTGTAATTTAGACTTTAATTTGTTTTTGTTGACGTTTTTCTTAATTCCTTCAATCAATGTGCCTAGCCTTTTCCCAACTATGTTGGGGTCGACTTCCAGTCTAACCGGATTCAGCTGAGTATCAGTGTTTTACATGGAGCGACTGCCTATCTGGCCTCCACAACCCAGTGACTGGATAACACGGTACAAAGCTTCTGGCTACTCGTAACGACTGTCAAAGATATTCAAATGACAGCCGGGACCAACGGCTTCCGAGGCACGGAGGAAACTCGGTATGTTGAAAATTGTCACCCATCCACGGACTGACCTCGTCAAGCGTTGCTTACCGTGCGGCTGTTATTATTTAGCCACGAGCTCCTTAAGTTTTTCTTATTTCCTTATATGGCAATTTTCTTTTAATAATTTTAAATTAAGTAGATACTTAATCAAACATTAATTATACCTAGCTTTTTATCATTTTAATTAGTTGCATTAAAAACAAAATAATCACAATTTTTGCTTTGAAAAGCAACTTTTAGTTCTCTAGGTTAACCGGATATTCCTACTTGCCCACCTTCATTTAATGTACAACACTCTTGTACTCGTATGCAGATAATTTTAAAGCATTGGGCCCACTTGCACCATAAATAATAAAATTAAACATGATTTGCATAAAACAAATAGTTAAAAATCGTTATGTTTCTGTCAATCGTTTGAAGATGATATTTTTTCATGTTCAGCGCGAAACACGTTAAATGATTTGTGTCTTAGAATGTATGATACTTACAAGGCCTACGGAACCAGTACTTGTAGCACTCAATATCTTCTTTATCCGTGGAGTTCTTGCCAGGGAACAGCATGACTTTATCGTAGATGGCCATGTCGTTCATGAGGAGCATCTTCTCCGGTATAATTGGGGCGCGATACAGGAACACGTACCTGGAAAATGAAAGGAGATAATTTTAAATAAAATCTTTGAAAAGTTAAATTACTTAATTACCTAGACCCCTAAACTCAAGCAAGTAGTTTTTAGCATCGGATGTGTCAAAAAAATAATTGTCTATATCTATTAAGGTGCGAGTTCACCGTGCGACCGCAACGCGAGACCGTGATGCGCGACCGAGGCAGGAGAATCGCGACACTACTTGTCCTTGGGCTTTAATGGGAGTGAGTTCATGAGTGAGACGTGTGGCCTTAAGTTGTATATAATTCGTTGATACCCAATCCCTGTTTATTTGTTTAATAATAATATAATATCATATCATCGTATTCCACTTCCGCCAATAGTAACTTAATGGAAAAATAAAACTTAACTTGGCTTTCCATTACAATTTTTTGAAACTTTAACGAATAAAATCGACTCAACGAAATCGAATAAACTAAACTGACATTTGCGGGGTTGTCACTTTATCGTTAGGTACATAAAAATAATGACGTATCCTTACTATCGATTGATCAAAAATCGAAGTAGATCGAAAATGGAACTATTTCACGGCAAAGAAATTACATTTGTTAAGAAACTAGCGGCCCTTATTTAGTTTCTACTCATTTATCTCAGACTTCATTTTATCCATCGCATTTATTTTATGGTTGAATTCATATTTAACACAGTAAAAGTTTATGTATTCTCTGTATGAATACTGTTATATTTAAATATATTACGTTTATATTCATATAACATTTATTCAAACCATTAGTAAAATTAAATTGAGAAGTTATGTCACATCGATTCGATGAATCACTTACGATTGAGATTGGTAAGGCACAACACTATGCTCCGCGCTTGCAACATTTAAAAAAAATAAGGTCATTGGCAGCTGTCACTTTAGTCTACAAAATTAAAAATCATTGTATAGAGTTTGTGTGCGACACATGTCTCGATCTCACCCGAGACCGCGACGCGGTCGCGCATTGAACTCGCACCTATACCAAGAAGAAAAATATCCATGGAATACCCAACTAATCTACTATTAAAATCTAATGATGTGATTCTAGGAATTGCATTTAATTTATGTCGAAGCTTCCATTGTTTTTTTTGTCCAATTAATTATCTATGACGATAGCCATGTAGCTGAACAAAACACAGGTAATTCACAAGGACGCCTAACCGCAAAGTACGTAGAAGCACCTGCCCACGTCATACGACGCATATAAGTATACCTTAAGTACTTAATTATATAACATGTGGTACGCAGGCACAGCAGCGAAAATTCTAACAGAATGCCAGAACGTTATGTCACCAAACACAATATGATTTCTCTTTTGATCTCTGTACCAAATCCGGGTAACGCGCATAGGCCCAAGGGCGTGTAAAAGCCAAATATTTGCAGAGTGTGTTACCAACATAAGAACATGCTCATTGCTCATATGTTTCTTAACAAGAGCCACTTGATCTCAACTGGACTCCTGCATACAGATTTATGCTCCACAATTGATATTCGTTTGGTAGAACAGACGGCCTTGAGCGTCAAGAAATATTTAAATCATAAAACTGTTTAGGCAATTTGTGGAGCGAAATCAAGATCAAGAACACGAGATTTAGTAGCGTCTGCACAGAATGGGTAATTGATAGCGTCGCATAGTATAGAACGCAACGTCTATCTGCCTGTCTGTACCCACACAGAAAATTGATTTTACTATTGTTCCATTATACATCATCTTCAGCCATAGGACATCCAATGCTAGGCATTAGCCTCATCCAAGGACCAAGCAAGGTCACAAGAATCAAGATCGGTACTACATCCTTCCCGTATCCAGCAGTTTCCCGCAATCTTCACCAGTCGATCTACAAACTATTCCCACATAGACACATAATATCTTACATGTACCCATAGCAAACAATAGTGAGTGAGGAGAAATTATTGAAGATCGTACAAACTTACCATGACTGTTTTCTCTGTTCAGGGTTGTTCCAAATCTCACGAACCCAAGCAGTGCTGGAGACGCTCGCAAGCATGACAAGCGCAATCAGCATCTCAGGGTATATATTACGGAACTGGCAGGCGACCAGGCCACCCCAGTCGTGGGAAATTAAGATGCATTTTTGACGACCTAAAATATAGAAAATATAAGAAGTGTGGAATCATGTTGAACAAAGCAGTTGATCGTAGCTCAAGAGGATTAAAGACTCTTTGTATATTGCTTGCTTCTGTAATACCTGACCTACGTCATTATTGTTTCGACTGACTTATTGATGAGTCACTGGATTTAACTCAGTTAATTAAATCTGCATGTGATACGGTAGACAGTATCATTTGCATAACAACATCATTCAGATATTATTATACAACTGCTAACTTTACTCGTTCGGTAATCAGTATGCACCGTATACACTCGTACTTGTCTGCCCTCTGCATATATCAGAATATACACAGTGATATCATTTCATATTTCAACAACTACACGGTTCGTTGTGACATTGTTGTGATCCTTGATATTTATACAGCATGTTTACGTTTCTAGAAAATACATTACAAAGTGTATTATGAAGTTATATTTTATATTTTTTCGTTTCTTCGATTCTTGACACCGACTTCTTTTATTGAAGTTATTTTTCAAAATCAATCAATTTTTTTTTGAAATACCAAGAAATTACAATATTAAATAATATGTAACTAAAGTAGAGCAAAATTATTAATTCTTATGAAACAAGCTCATTAAGGTATCCATCGTGAAATGTTGCAATTGACATCTTCTTGGTTCGTCGGCCACATCCACATCATTGTCTAGGGCGCAGGCCACACAGAAATGGCGTCGGGCGCGGACATGGCACGGGCGGCTTCCTATTCCATTCTAATTTCAAACAAAATGCATGGAAATAAATCGCAATTTAAGACACACGATATGTCGTTGCTCGGACGTGGTTATGACACGAGATTTCGGCGCCCTCGCCTGATCAAATTGCGCTTTATTTCCATGCATTTGGTTTGAAATTAGAATGGAATAAGAAGCCGCCGGTGCCATCGCCGCGCCCGACGCCATTTCTATGTGGCCTGTGCCTTAGGCAGCTCCATCGTCGGAGCCGAATAACTTGGCTATTGGTTTAAATGTATGTCTTGTGCCGCGAATGCACATGCTAGTGGCACGGATGATTGAGATAATGATTCTTGATCTTGGCCATCTTTTTTACGTTTCTAATACTAATAACCAAACACTGTTGTTGTCTACTGGCCCCTATCGGTCAGAAAGTATGACAATCTTACCGTTAACGACCATTTGTGGACTTGGATACCCTTTATGCATTAATTTAAGCTTATTAGAAATAGATACTTTAAAGGTTCATTAAACTTTTCTCTCAAAGATAAAAGCAAAAGGATTTCGACGCAAAGCACAGATTATGTACTTAATAAGTTTATTATGTCGTGGTGTAGTGTGTGGTGTGTGTATGTGGCTCTCGTGCTTGAGGTCGCGGGTTCAAATCCGGGCAAGTACCAATGTGCCTATTTCAATACATATGTACTTTCTAAGTTTATCTTGGACATCGCTGAAAACGGTGAAGGAAAACATCGCGAGGAAACCTAGACTTATAGTTTGTATTTATAAGTTTTTGCTCAATTGTTGTAATTGCCGCAAGGAGTTCAAGTGCGAGGGTAAACAAATAAATAAACTATAATGATGGGTCTAAAATAAATTGCATAAAACTTTACCCAAATGTTTAATAAGATCTCTAACGTCTTCTATCAGAAGATCTATCTTGTATGAAGCAACGCCTTCAGGTCTTTCCGAGTCTCCGTAGCCTCTCATGTCAATAGCTATGCACCTGAAAAAAAGATAAATTTGTAGATGATACAACATAGACAGGTCAGGAGTTCAAGAACCGGACAGCGAGGACAGGATCTACGGCGTGGTGATTTGATTTCGTTCCTGACTGAGTGAGACTTTTGGCTGGCAACACAGGTAGGTAATTAGGTAATTAAAATAAGATATAAATAAATTAAAATAAAAAATAAATAAAATAGTTTATTTCTTTAAAGGTTTTTTTACAATATTAATCAGTGGCTGGAACTACCCAGGAAGCATGTAGTAATGCTTGTATTGGGTGGTTCCGCTCCTCCCTAGGATCAATGTACATAATTTTAGGTAACAAGTTAGCTAAACTATTTTAAATAGATTTTATAAAAAATAATGTAAAGATACTGGTACGATTCTTTGTGTATGTGTATGTGTGTGTGTGTGTGTGTGTATGTGTGTATCAGTGTGGCTTTATGATAGTTATTAGAACATCTAACTCTCAAATAGTCTTTGTGAATTTTGCTCCTATTAGGAGATTTCTAGCCCTACGAAGTAACTTGGAATCGGGTAGTACCACTAGAAATCATGAGTATTGTCTAGAGTTCATATTTAAATAATAAATTCTCTGTATCGCAGTATCCAAGCGGCTCGAGTTCTTGGACAATTGTTTTTTTACATTCATGGAATCGAAGGTTTTATATTGTATATTTATTATGAAACTTATTATAAAGGTAGGCAGAGTGGGCTAAAAATTGACGTCTGGCAAAAAGAGTTCTACAGGGAGGAGCAGCGACTGCTTTATACTTCCTTCTACCTGTATGAGCTTTATATACGTAAGGTAAGGTTTTATGTAGTTTAAGTACTGCGTTGATAATATAAAGTTTTCTGAGTGACAATATTTTATGAGTTAGATATAGTTCGTCATTAGGAAATCTAAATGGCTTAAAAACATTGTCTTTAACAAGCATCTCTGGGCTCTTTCTGCTTCAAGGAATTTAATTTTGATAATACATGAAATGCTGCGTTTGTATCTGCCATAGCCCAGCATCAGCTTTCATCTGTAATTGGTACCGTAAAAGGTGAAAAGGAGTAGACAGCAACATCCGTCTCATAAAGTACACGATTACTATACAGTTATATACAGTGTTGCGTAAATAGGTAATATTGCCATAAAAGCAGCAGCACACGTTTTATGGGGCCAATATTATTATTATTATTTTATTCTCCATCGCTTTTCTAATTTCATCATCGTAACTACGAGTGTACTACTTAGGATAGGATAGGATAAATGGACCCCTTTGCCGTAGTTAGACTGGCATTCGGTCCGTTGTGCATGCAGGACTTCTCTCTGTGAGAGGGAATGGGCTGTTATCCACCACGCGGGCCTATTGCATGTTGGTGGATGTCACATGTCTTCGAAATTTTGGTTCTAAGACTTGCCGGTTTCCTCACGATGTTTTCCTTCACCGTTTTAAGAGCAGTGGTGATGAAATAATTTACACAAAGTAAAGCGCCTGCCTGGGTTCGAACCCACGCTCTACAACTTTTAAGTCGCACCCGTTACCAATAGTGAGAGCAGTAGTGACCCACTACTGCTCTCTGCCGCTCGAGTGGAAAATACTTATTTAAGAGTTAAAATAAACAAAAACAGCCAGAATTAACTGCGCATTTAGCGCAATGCGCACTTCTAAGAGCCAGCTGTGCGTACAAAACCTGTTTATTTATTTTATTTAACCATTTATGCACACATATAATATACAGACAAGAAGAAAGTCCAGAAAATAGGTACATAGGTGATGCTTATTTCAATAGAAATCTCTACCAGTATATCTGCGAAAGGAAAGATGAAAAACCGGCCAAGTGCGAGTCAGACTCGCGCACGAAGGGTTCCGTACCACGCAAGAAACGATAAAAAAACACGTTTGTTGTATAGGAGCCCCACTTAAATAATTATTTTACTCTGTTTTTAATATTTGTTGTTATAGCGGCAACAGAAATACATCATCTGTGAAAATTTCAACTGTCTAGCTATCACGGTTCATGAGATACAGCCTAGTGACAGACAGACAGACAGACGGACTGCGGAGTCTTAGTAATAGGGTCCCGTTTTTACCCTTTGGGTACGGAACCCTAAAAAGAGATGTAGACATCGTGTGTAGAGTGAAAAATAATAAACACATAACGATTCATAACTAAGTAATAAACAATACTGATTACAAATAAAATATACTGTCATATTTATCTACATACATATTTGTAAAATAAATATTAAAGCAATAAATATTAATACCTTTAGGTATATACGTATAAAACATAATAATACATAATTATATGCAACTATGACGGAATGGATTCTTTCACTCTTCATTTAAAAACTGCAAGTTTGTCAGTCTCTAATGTCAGGCGGAAGAGAGTTCCACAATCGCTATCACAGACATAAATCTAACTAGATACCGCAAGTCCCTCCATCTGTATGAAAACCAAGCGTGCTACTTTTACACAAACAATTTAAAAACAAATTTACTTACCAATGAAAGAAAACATCTCCAATACTACGGCCAACTTAACTAACATACATACATACATATAGCTAACATACAAAAACAGCTAACATACATACATACATACATAAACTCACGCCTTTTTCCTATGGGGGTAGGCAGAAACTACAGAACGCCACCTGCTACGATCCTTACATACTTCTTTTACAGCTCAATATGGCATAAAAAGGGCATTTTTCTGGATTTCGGTGGATTTCCTGTGCCGATAATACTAAATGAAAAGCTCAGATTACGATCATTGATCGTAACTTTACTCCGTTTTTTGTCACGCGAAGTACATACAATCGCGTCATCTAGTTACAATCACGTCTTCTAGTATACAATTTTATAAATCAGAATCAATCGTAATCGTTTTTGCGTCCATGCTAGCAAGACGTAGCTAGGAGTAGTGCAGCATCGTTGATATGCGGATATGGAACTCAAAAACGATTACGTCCATGCTGGCAAGACTTAGCTAGGAGTAGTGCAGCATCGTTGCTATGCGGATATGGAACTCAAAAACGATTACGTCCATGCTGGCAAGACTTAGCTAGGAGTTGTGCAGCATCGTTGCTATGCGGAAATGGAACTCAAAAACGATTACGTCCATGCTGGCAAGACTTAGCTAGGAGTAGTGCAGCATCGTTGCTATGCGGATATGGAACTCAAAAACGATTACGTCCATGCTGGCAAGACTTAGCTAGGAGTAGTGCAGCATCGTTGCTATGCGGATATGGAACTCAAAAACGATTACATCCATGCTGGCAAGACTTAGCTAGGAGTAGTGCAGCATCGTTGCTATGCGGATATGGAACTCAAAAACGATTACGTCCATGCTGGCAAGACTTAGCTAGGAGTAGTGCAGCATCGTTGCTATGCGGATATGGAACTCAAAAACGATTACGATTGATTTTGATTTATAAAATTGTATAATTTTAATTTGGTAATAAAATTTGATTACCAAATCTAGTATTTAGATAATTTATTCACAACTTGATTTAGAATGGGATCATAATTAAAAAGCTTTACATTCAAAACATTTTCAAAATCCTACTACACCCGTAAGGCCGTAACCCGAAGATTTCTTAGGAGATGAAATTATTCTTTTAGAATAATGTATTTATTTATTCATAAAGAATAATGTATTATCAGCCAGAGCCACACGATCATTCACCGACTTACCAAAAAGGAGGAGGTTCTATGTTCGACTTAATGTTTTTTTTTTTGTATGTTCACCGATATCTCCGTTAATTGTGGACCGATTTTGAATATTCTTTTTTTGTTTGAAAGAGTATGTTTCGAAATTGGTCCCATTCTAATTTGGTGAAGGTTTGATGAAGAACTTCGGAGATATACAACAGAACTCTTCAATAAATAACGGCAAAACTCTTGGGATTGCTGCAATCGCATGTCTTTTTATTTCCGTTATAATATTCATGATAAATAATTATATGTAATCAAAAGTAAACAATACATACCAATAATCCTTTTGGAACTCAACGAGTTGATGTCTCCATGAATACCAGAACTCAGGGAATCCATGGAGAAATAACATCAGAGGCTTTGACGAGTGACCGCTCTCAACATAGTGCAATACTGTGCCCTGTTAACAAGATAAATTTATATTACAATAATAACCTTAACCGAAGGTACACAGGTGGATTTTAGTCAGTAAAAGTCTGACACGCCCTCCCGCTTCACCCAGAGCAGGAGAAGTCATTGGCTGATTTCCCACCCGAAAAAAAAGTTAAATCAAAAAACCCGACTGCTTCAAAAGTGAAATAAAAGTCGTAAACAAGGAAACAATCATGTTGTGCAGTCGGAGGATACATATTCGCGGGCTGGGTGACCAAAATCTGGTGTAACCTCCGCCTGCACAGCATGATTTTTTCCTTGTTTACGACTTTTTAGTTCGCTTTTGAAGCAGTCGGGTTTTTTGTTTTTTTTATTTAACTTTTTTATGTATAAAAGAAAGAAAGAAGAAAGAAAGAAAAAGTGTTTATTTGTCACAACACGACATACATACAATATAAGAACATACTTATGCTAAACCCTTAAAAATATACAATAACTCAATAACAATAACTAACAATAACTTTTTAGTTAAGTTTTTTTCGAATTAGATACATTTTAACATATAAGTGTTATATATTTTTGAAATCACCTCTTAAAACCCTTTATTTGGATACCCCACACGATGGGTTTGGACGAAAAAAAAAATTTGGGCACCCACAATATGGCACCCAAAATTCGCTATTTTTCTATTGTCCAATTTTAATGTAGCCTATGACACTCGCAGGATTAAGACGAATCGATTGACGCACAGTTGACGTATGAATCATCAAAATTGGCCAACGCGTTTGGTCTCTGGAACGCCATGTAGGAACAAACATACATACATACTTACATACATACATAGACTGATAAACACATTACCCTCCATCGGCAGTCGGCTAAAAAATGCCTTAAAAAGTAGATACGTAATAAATATGGCACCTATAAACCTATGATTCAATTACATTAACCTGATATATCAAGCCTGCCAGTTCTGGAACTTGAAACAGCCTCTAAGCAAATGAGCAATTTAAAATCTATATCAGAAATCCACTTAATAGATTTTTGCTTATCTACCTAACTTACTGTGTTTATGGGTCAAAATTGCGTAAAGAGGGTGTCTTTACGCAATTTTGACCCATATGACGCATTCTCGATGTTTTGGACCATGACGAATCTGAATCGCAAAATCAAGTTTTTCTAACTTCTGTTGCTTACGTAATATTATACCGTTGGGATAAGTTAAGAGCACGTAACGGCCCGGTCGGTATACACTACGCATAGGCACAGCATTGCTAATAAAAGTTTCACGATACAAGTACCTAAGTAAAACCTTTTTTGTTTTAGCGTGTTGGTATGCTCATGCATACTGCGCCACCACGGGGAGATAGCGCAGTTATGTGGGACTTCAACCCACTAAAACTCCACAGTGTTCTCCTATGCCGCTTATGGCGGGAACACGGGCACGCGTTAGCACTCGCTGCGAAGCCCGTCACCGGACACTCCTCTGGGGCGTACCCCCCATGTTCGGCGCACCAGAACACATTGTACGCCGTGACCACCCCAGGGACCAAACCAGTACATGGGTGCCAGACGACCCCGTGTATGGCATCCTTGGTCCCCCTTTAGCGGGTCAGGGCAGTGGCTCCGCCACCTACCACTTTTCAGCCGCAGGGGATAGGGACCTCCCCTGCGACCCCACCGCGTCCGCCATCAGACGTGGCTACCCCGTAAAGGCCGCGGAAGGTAGGGAGAGAGCCGCAATACCGGCACTCCTCTCCCGCCGCGGCCTCCAACCCTCAGACGCGACGTCGTATGGGAGGCCATCGCGGCCCGCCTCAGTTGCAATGTCGCCTCTGTTACCAAGCGGCACCGCAACCTACTTGATGGCCGCTACGTCGTCGTCGGCTTAGTCGGCCAAAGCCCTGACGAGCGGCCCCTCCTCGGATTCTTCTTGGCTTCACCTTGGGTTGCCAAGCCATGGTTACTAAGCCCCCCCTCCCCCCCGCCTCGACAATGCGGGCACCCACCGGGGGTCAAGAAAGTAACACATGGCTTGTGATTTTTTTATCATATTCAAATTGCCAGTTAATAAACTAAATTACTGCTGAACATAGTATAGGGTCATTGATCGCTAAATAAGGGCCAAAGACCGGATAGTGTAGTTTTTTTACGCAGACATGAATCTCATTTGTTTTTTGTTATCAGTCTGTGCTTAAGTTTATATTGGAGTTATATGGACAAATACTACTTATTTTTTTGTTTATTTACTTGATACAGAGTCAAGTCTAATCCTTCAATTGTCTACTTAAGGGTAGGGTAGGTACCTCTTCTCTGGAAAACTCAGCTATGTACAGTAGTCAAAGCGGATCTTTGTGTCTCTGAAGTTAGCTCTGCGAACCATTGCACAAAAAACATGTTATAAAGTATACTGCATACAGTAAGCGAGATAGGACGATGCGACAAACGTAAGCGAGTGAAAGAGGCAGTTATACAATGCTATCTTCTACATCATCATTGACACAAAAATAGCAACTGCGCAGTGTCTTGCAGCCAACTTCCGAGACACAAAGATCCGCTGTGGCTACTTATACTACTATAGTTTACGATTTTCACAGTACTATTTATATACTTCTTCTTCTTCGTTCTTGACAAAGTGGTCGTGGTCACCATGAATTACAGAAGATACACCAATTACATATTTTACTTTGTAGTAAATGCAGGTCAATTAAATGGTTCAGCATGGAAGCATAAAGCAGTTATTATAAGATCTCATGACCTTGGATTTATTCAACCGAAACATCATGGCAAGAACTTTTCAAGGTTCCCATAAGTAAGTTTAAAGTATATAGTTTACTATTACCTACCTACTTGTTTGTAGCACACTGCCTAATCAAAATAATAGACAATTTTTTTTCACTGTTGCTTGCATTACTTTACCCGAATTTCATAATTATATTATCAAACTGAGCAACTGCAAAATATACATAGTTTTTGTCCATAACCACAATGTTTGCAATAGTTTTTGCTGGCGGAGTCTTATAATTATGTTGGTAATTTTGATTGTTAATATGCATTAGCAATGTATTTGAGCCATGGTTCGCGCACTTAAATAATTGCCTATGTCAAGTAGACTCTTCATTATAGAGAATCTTGGGAACAACCGAGATTAAATTAAATATTTATGGACCGTAAAAACTGTAACATCCTTATTCCTGAAAATCTCACCAACATCTGATTGAATGGTAATTACATATTTCTGGATGAACATTGTACAAATGAAAAACAGCGTTGATAGTTGTCATCATTCATATCTTAATCTTACTTCTTACTTAATAAATGCCAAAGTTTGGCTGTGTAAAAGAAAGAAGAAAAAAAAAAATCTTCATTTTTGTTTTTATTACCGGCATTTTTCGTATTCTTTTTAGCAAACCCTTTCATTTGATACCCATATCATGCCAGTGCACAAAAATAACTAGTCCACCGTCTTGAGCCGTCCGCCATATTGGATTTAGAATGACGTCACTTATCTAACCATGCATTATCAACCAAACTAAACGTGTATACAAATTTCATCTTAATCGGTGGAGGATAACTGCTTTAAAATTTAGTTTCAAGATTTGCCCCGAACACACTTACATACATACATACATTGCAAGTTAATTAAAAGCTTGTAAAAAACAAAACAATATAAAAGTAACATTGTATGTATGTTTGTTACTTAATCACGCCAGAACAGCTAACTTCTGAACAGAGCTGAATGAAATTTAGCACAGAATAGAATAGAATAGAATAGAAATATATTTATTCAACACAGGCACAACACAACAGCAACAAACATGGAGTAAAAGACAAAAAAGAAATGCAAAGACAAATTACGCTGAGCGTGCCCATACCGAAAGGGTTACCAACTCAGCATTTGCTGGGCGTCAGACATCCAGCGCTGGTTTTCAGTTGGCACCCCGCAGCGACACACGGACGTGGGCAACAAAATAAAATAAAAAAATAAAAAATATAATTTATACATATTTGACTTAGGTGATACAATAGGATGTGTATAAAGTGTAAATAAATAATGTACAATGAAATAATAGAAGAATAAGTGTATTGTGAACTACAATGTGTGTGTGTGTGTGTGTGTGTGGGTTGCAGCGAAAAAGAAAACAAAATCATAAATAAAAATCATTCACAAATACCCTACCAACCTACCACAAAGAACAAAAATAAGTCACCAGCACAGAGACAGATTATAGTCTGGAATAGCACATATAGTTCCCGTCACGTAAAAAGAACGCTGGCCGATTGCCTGCGCACTGAGCGATACATCGATTCCAGCCTATTCCAAAGCACTAAATCCATACTAATATTATAAATGTGAAAGTAACTCTGTCTGTCTGTCTGTCTGTCTGTCTGTTACCTTTTCACGCTTAAACCGCTGCACCGATTTAGATGAAAGTTGGTATGAAGATAGTTTGAGACCTGGGAAAGGACATAGGCTATATAGGTAGGGTAGGGTAGGGTAGGGTAGGGTAGGGTATGGTAGTGTAGGGTAGAGTATTGTAGGGTAGTGTAGGGTCGGGTAGGTTAGGGTAGGGAAGGGTAGTGTAGGGTAGGGTAGTGTAGGGTAGTGTAGGGTAGTGTAGGGTCGGGTAGTGTAGGGTAGGGTAGGGTAGTGTAGTGTAGGGTAGGGTAGGGTAGGGTAGATAAATGTTTGGTCTTTTTATGGCAAAACAAAGTTTGCCGGGTCAGCTAGTAGTTAATAAAGGACCTATTATGATTCTACAATAAGTGTATTACACTAATAATTATAACACAATAGCCTAGTACTATAGATCGCGACTGTACTCGTACGCAGACATGTCCCCTCTACTGTCGCTCAGCGTTCTTTTTACGTGACGGGCACTATACCTAGACTAGGTTTTTTCCCAAATTTACGGTCCCCGTGGGACAATTTCCGACTTTCACGTAGGCGAAGCCACGGGCCTTCTTAGTGAGTTCATAAAGATCGTAACGCTAGATAGACGATTGCAATCTCTCAGCTTACGCATTGCCTATATACAGGATGGCATTTTGTAATGCCACCTGAATGGAAAATATTCTTAATACTGTACATAGAAAATTTTACTCAAAGCAAACATTCCTTTATTTTTGAAAAGAAAGAAAACTGCATTCAGAGATTTTCGAAAATTCGTTTGCCACACCCGGGTATCGAACCGACTAAAATATTTAAAAATTGCAACCTGTACTTTTATTGCATCGATCATTAGGGTCAATTATAAGGATGAAATTTCTCTAATAAACATGATAAATCAAATGAAAGGAAAACCATGAAATCTGGACTTATAAATTCAATGTGCCAAGATATAGAACTTTTACTCAAAGATCCATCTGTATCCTTATGTGAGTTGAGAGTTGAAGTTCAGAATACGATTTATAATATTCACCACAACACGTTATTAAAGGTTACTAGAAATAAATTCGTTAGAAGAACAAATTTGTGTATCCAAAGTAAATGGAGCCCATTTCGAGCAACTAATTAGTTAGTTTACCATTTTTTGTAAATAATTAAAATATTTTAAAATTTCATTGTTTTCCTTTCATTTAATTTAACAAGTTTGTTAGAGAGATTTCATCCTTACAATTGACTCTAACGATCGATGCAATAAAAGTACAGGGTATCATTTTTAAAGATTTTAGTCGGTTCGATTCCCGGATGTGGCAAGTGAATTTTCGAAAATCATTGAATGTAGTTTTCATTCTTTTCAAAAATAAAGGAATGGTTTCTTTGAATAAAATTTTCTACCTACAGTATTAACAGTACTTTCCCTTCAGATGGCATTACAAAATTCCAGCCTGTATATATGTTGGGTACCTCGATACTTATAACTTGTACGTGAGTAAACGGTATAAGTATCGGCAGTATGTCGGCATTGTTCTGTTCTTCAATGCTAATTTATGTCATTTTGACCTACGTTATCTCGTCTCTAGTCGGGAGGTATGCGAAAACAGGTTGGTTGAGTTTATACAACTCGCCGGAAGAACTTGTGCTAACACAGAAAGCGGAACGGCTTTCGTGTATTCTCTTATAATAGAATATTATTGCATAGCTCACGATTGAAACCAATTGTTGTTGTTTCGTTATGCATTCACACGCGCGACGCACTAATGCATCTCCTCATATGCATTCATTGTATGAAGCCGATAGTACGATAGCACAGAATAAATAATACTACTTGACGCTAGTATTATATTATCTGTGGCGATAGTAACTGCGCACTTAGTGCACATCCAGGATAACAAGGTCTTTGACCTACAATTTTATAGTCGCTTCCTACCTTAAGTCCCTCCGGAGCAACTGGACAGATTCGCAACTGGACAGATTCTCAGCTGAACAGTTTCGCAACTGGACAGATTATCAACTGGACAGAGTATAGTCGAGAAAAAAATAAGTTACACAATGAATCATAGGTATTAAATATAAAAAAGTGTTTATTCAAGGAAAATCTATATAACACAAAGACACGAAAATAGAAGAAGACCTGTCTTACAATCTGTTGTATTGAGATTTTTTTGGTAAATAATTAATTTAATATTAAATAAAAACTTCATTTTTATGTAATATTTTTTTTTCATCAAACCCATACGTGTGGGGTATCTATGGATAAGTCTTCAAAAATGATATTGAGGTTTATGATATATTTTTTTTCTAAACATAATAAACTTATTTGTTAAATGAATAAACAGTATTGGTACAAAGTTAACATAATCGGTACACTTGGTTATGTCTCTTGAGGGAAAAATTTTGCCTTCATTGGATGATTAACTTTTGGGATCCAGTAGAAAAACACCGCCTTTTAGTACATGCACTTGCTCATTTAATTTATTACTAATAACTTCAATATAAACACTACATCTTTCTATCAAATTAATACACTCCAAAATTATAACATGCTCTGAAGAATTCTCTAAAACCAATGGCTAGAATTTTCTTTTAAACCAACTGTCAAAAACACAAGTTAATCCAAATTTGAAATCGTCTTGCTTTTAAAGCGTAGACAATAAGTGTAGACAATTAAAACTCACCCAATAACAATGTCAACATGAAGCGAGAAAAGCTGGTAAAACGGTTTCGGTGCAATTTTGAATGTAGGTACCATCCCCATAACATATGTCTGTTATTTTTATTAAATCTTTTGCTGCTTGTCTGCCAAACACAATTATTTTATCTGCACGACCATTATCATTAATAAATAAGTCTTTAACTAGACATTTAGGTATTTCAATATCTTCAATCTTGTCGCTTTGAAAAGAGTCAGCCCTTGCTCTCGGAGCAAATCGTCCACTTTCCTATCTGGACCACCTTTTCATAATGTCTATATTCCCTTGTCATCTATTTTAATTTTGTCATGGATTGTACACGTTCTGTCCAGTTGATAATCTGTCCAGTTGAGAAACTGTCCAGCTGAGAATCTGTCCAGTTGCGAATCTGTCCAGTTGCTCCGGAGGGCCTTAAGTATCAAAATAATACATTCTGCAAAGTGGCTTACGACCACGGTTATCCTCAACGGAATAGTTTGTACATAACAATTTCAGATGAGAATATTTTCTTGTATCATAGTTTTTAGAGCGTGATTTTTCAGTAATCGGGTTATAGATTTTGTTTTTTTTTAATATTTATGTAGGGGTTTTTCTAGAGTCACATCACAAATTTTTCTGTATTATGGTATATTGTTTTACATGTATCTAGATAATGCATAAGTTACAATAGTGGACTTTAAAATAAATAAAAATAGCTTTATTCATTCCATACATGCATTTCATTTCTTTATAGTAATCGCTTGTTCAATTGGTAAAATAAAAGTAATAATAAAATCAATCTTTCATGTGCCTTGATATGAATTAATTAATATTAAATAATTTAAACATTCAAATATTGCTATGATGTCAACAAATATAAAATCAAATTAGAAATTTAAATACAGAAGTATCAAATCAAAATTGAACACTAAATTTTAAATCATATATATTAGTTATTAGAATTGATAGTTCAATTAAATTTTTTTTTTTTTTTATTAAATTAGATATTGGAATTTGATTATCAAATTATCACATTACATATTAGAATTGATTATTAGATTGATTTTTAAGTTGGTTATGAAATTAAATTAGATATTATGATTGGATATAAATTAGGTAATAAAGATTATTAGATTAAAATACACATTCAAGTCTCATGCATGGACCCCTCTCGGGTAAAAGCCTCCTCCAAAGAGTGCCAAATGTCTTTCGCTTTCTCAAACCAGTTTCTGCCCGCAATTGCCTTTATCTCATCTTGCCACCTGGAACATGGTCTACCTCTGTTTCTGGTTCCCTGTGGTCCATCCCATACTGTTATTTTTACTGTCCATCTGTCATCAGTGTACCTAGCTACATGGCCAGCCCATTTCCATTTTTGTCTCAGGGCAAAGATTAAAGCGTCAGTTACCTTAGTTCTGCTACGTAAGTAAGTAACTTTGACTCTGTCTCTTAAGGTGATTCCTAGACAACTTCTATAGTGGACTTTGCGACGCCGTAAAAAATTGTTTTCATGACTTTGACGGGATACACCTCGCAAACGGTAGATATGCTTGACAAAAATACGATGTACCGAACCCTACCTTCTAAAAAATCTTCTCCTTTAAAATCCCTGTTCAATGATTCCACACATAATGGGGAGGGGCGATTGTTTTTTTGTTCGTGTCTTCGTGTCCCCTAGAGGCAGCCATATTCAATTTAATGTGACGTCACATAGCCTATAACCAGCGGAAAATCAATTGTCAAATTATGACAAGTAGTTTAGAAGTTATGAGGGAACAGATGAACAAACATACATGGATATTTACATGCATGCTTACCGGTCAAAAATATAACCCTCCTTTTTGTTTCGCCGTAGTCGGGTAATTAATAGAGTAACGTGGCAGTGACATTCACAAAGTGATTCTGTTTATTGATCTAATTTGATAGCTTCACGGGTAGAACACAATTATTACTTTATAAAGTTACTAACTGTTGTACGCGACTTCGTCTGCGTAACATGAGTACTTCGAATAGCCTTTATTTTATATCATCATAAAAACTTCCACCCCCTTAAGGATGAATAATAAACGGAAGTAGAAATAAGGAAGTATAAAAACCATCATAAGTCCTTCCCAAGGTCTCAAACTACCTCCATAACAAATTTCATATAAATCGGCTCAGCGGTTTTAGCGTGCAAAGGTAACAGACAGTCAGAGAGAGTTACTTTCGCATTTATAATATTAAAGTATGGATATGGTATGGACTAGCTTTTGTCCGCGGCTTCGCCCCCTTGGCCTACCCCTCAGAACCCGCCATATTTATCGGTATAAATAGCCCAGCGACAGTGTAGCGTTCTATCCGTGAAAGTCTTCAGAATTCGGATCCGTACTCTCAAAAAATTCCCATTACAAATATCTCATCACCATCAGCCTTTTAACTTCCCCACTGTATGTGATATGTTTCCACTGCTGGGACACAGGCCCTCTCTCTGTGAGAGGGAATGGGCCATAATCCACCATGTCTTCGAATGTTTGGTTCTCGGACATGCCGGTTGCCTCACAATGTTTTCCTTCACCGTTTTTGGAGGAGTGGTGATGAAATAATTTACACAAAGTAATGCGCTTGCCTGGGTTCGACTCGTAAGACGGGACCTTTATAATGTCCCCTATTTAAGATTCAGATAAAAACTTTGAACTTTACCATCATACGGTCTACAATAGGTAACGTACGATAAGGTAATCAATCAATAAAGTAAATTTACTTTAATGAACCGTCAAACACGCTTTGTTATATTTGTACTTTGTATTAACCGATAACTAATGTATTTACTGATACCTAATAGCAATTACTTAAGTAATCGATAACGAAAATAAACTAACATAGGTAGACATTGCTCCCCAAGATACTGAGTTACTGATACCCGGCTACCCCAAACACAAAGGCAAGATTTAGTTCGGCGAAACCATAATTAATTAATATTTGTTGTATGCATAGAATAAACCTTTATTCTAGCTTCTATATTAAAACGAATTATTTTGAAAACAAAAAACCCGACTGCAAAAAATTTAAAAGAGAAAAACAAGTACTAGATATAATTTATAGGTACATTAAATAATAAGAGGTGCTGCAAGCAGTGATTAATTTTTTAGCAGTTGGGTTTTTTGTTTCTATAATAATTTATTTTATTTCAGACTTTTTCATTTTAGTAGGTAATGAACGAGTTCGCCAAATAAGTTTTGTGGTAAAAAAATATTTATTTTATTATTTATTTGCTATCAAAGTTATCTTGAATATGTGCCAAAGTAGGAAAATAAAAGTGTTACAATATATATATTTTTGGAATGGCCTATTTAGTGGCTTTTATTTGATACACATATTGTTAGGACAACGGAAAAAAAATTGTTTAATGACGAATCCAACGACACCTCTTATATCATAATCTGTCAACCCGTTTGGGCTGTAGAGCGTGCTATAGAAATGGACATACATACATACATACGCTCGAAAAACATTACCCTGCCGCAGTCGGGTAAAAAAGGATTTTGTGTGTTGTGCTGTGTCTTTTGTGTGCACTGAATAAATGGTTTATCTATCTATCTATCTTTGGAATCCTCCATAAGCCATTAAAAGTAGATTAATCCAGAATAATTTAATCCTGAGAAATAGAACCACCGATTCAAAGGTTCGATATAGTGTTCAGAGATTAATAGTTATCAATAACAGCAATTAAGAATATCGCATAAATTTGTCCACACTGGGCAATGGACACAGGGCTCCCTAGGGTTGCCAGTTGGTCGGGAATCGTCTGGCTTCTCCCGACATTTTAAAGGACTCCCGCCAAAACTCAAAATCTCCAGTTCTTTCTTTCAGATGATTTGTGCTACCAATTTCTGTAAGCATTACTGTGAATAGATTTAAGTTTGCTTAATAAGTTATATACCAAAGAGATAAATTGTATGGCTTTTGATATAGTTAAAGCTGATTTAGTAAATAGACTGAACTTTGAACTAAGTTGTTTGAATTTAAAATATTTTCCTAAATTGGTAGTAAAGTTTAATGCCAAATACATGTGGCAACTTTAAAATTAAGTTTGGTTAAATTCAGCCAATTAAATAAAAAAGTTTTTTTTTACATTTAACCTCAAAATCCCGACATTTTCAAATTTTATCCAGATATTTTCGTTTTCTGATCTGGCAAACCTAGGACTTCCCAATCGCGCACCATTCTAGTCGATCCACCAGTAACAGCTATGCCGCGAAGATCGTCGTTCCACCTAGCCTGAGAACGACCTACCCTAAGTTTGCCGAACCGCGTAGTATGGTTCTCGCCAAACTTCTTGGCCGCCCTGAAGTTGGCTACAATGGCTGCGCAGTAGTAAATCTCATACAAAAAAGCACCTTTTCGTGCCTAGCGCATCGGAAAGCCAACCTTCAGGGCGGCCCAGAAGTTTGCCGAGCACTATAACTACACATCTGCCGGGCCAGCACGGCCTCTGTAATAGGCTTGCTCCCAAACTGTGGTAAAAATATATAACTCAAGCCTGTCACAGAAGGCTGTGCTCGTCCCGCTGATTACCTAACTCATAAAAGTTATCTCTAACAATGAGATGGATTTTTTTCCCAATCTTTATGATAGACAGATAATTAAAAAACTATGGTTTTATCTTTTTTACGTGATACGTAGCGCCGCGATTTAAGGCTTAATCATAATTATTCATTGATAGGTTATCTTTAAATCAGTTCCGTGTCTGTCTGACTGACTGACCGACTGAAAGGCCTCTTTAACCACGACGAAATCTCGGTATTGAGAAGCTTAAGAGGGAATTACGAAGTTGGCCATGGCTACAAAAAAGTAGAGAACAGCAGACCTCTGACCAAATCGGTATACCAGTGGATTCCTTTACAACAGTCTCCTCGATTTTTAACCGACTTACCAAAAAGGAGGAGGTTCTATGTTCGACTTCTTGTATGTTTATGTCCATATCGCAAAAAAATGGTACCTACGAAAGACACCGACTTCCAAAAGGTAATTTTTTATTTCACTTTGCAGTTTTTCATTTGGAAGTCGGTAGTAGTTTTTTGTAAAAAAGATTTTTATTCTTCTCATTTTTCGTTTCTCATCTCATTCTCAAGCCATGCGATTTTCCGACAACTTGCTGCATTTTTTTATGTGAAGTCTAAAGGTTAAGAGGAAATGCGGGCAGAGAGCTCCGACTGAATTTCCTAAGTAAAAAAAATCAAAAAACCCGACTGCTTCAAAAGCGAACTAAAAAGTCGTAAACAAGGAAAAAATCATGCTGTGCAGTTGGAGGATACATATTCGCGGGCTGGCTGACCAAAATCTGGTGTATCCTCCGCCTGCACAGCATGATTTTTTCCTTGTTTACGACTTTTTAGTTCGCTTTTGAAGCAGTCGGGTTTTTTGATTTTTTGAATTAAGTTTTTTATTTATAACTTTTTAGTTAGTTTTTTTCGAATAAGAAGGGTTAAGACGCATCGATTGACGTATGAATCATCAAAATCGGCCAACGCATTTGGTCTCTGGAACGCCACATAGGAACAAACATACATACATACATACATACATACATACATACATAGACTGATAAACAAATTACCCTCCTTCGGCAGTCGGGTAAAAAGTCATAATTCGCCATCCTGCTTTAGCCTATGTCCCCTCCAGTATTGGACAAATTTTAAAGATATTCCATAAATTTAATAAACAAGATATATGCTGTGCTTCTGTTTTTCTTTTTTTAAACAGTTGTCTAATTTGTACTTTAGCCTCTGTTGACAGCGCAAATGTGAGATATTTTTAGGTTTTAGTCCTTTAAAGATAATGTATAATTAAAAAAAAATAAAAAACTTTATTACAAAAAAACACTACCGACTTCCAAATAAGAAAACTACAAAGTGAAAAATAAAGACGGAACCACACTCACGTGGCGTGGCGTGTCGTGGCGCCTTCTGACGCAGTTTATTGGCTACAAAACACGTTGCGTTATGATGTAGGCTGGAACAGAGTCGTTTGATTGGTGGATCCTGCGCCACACCACGCCACGACACGTAAGTGTGGTTCCGACTTAACTTTATTTTTGGAAGTCGGTGTAGGTACTATTTTTGCGTTATGGACACCGACTTCCGAAAATAAAGATATTTTTGACTTTGTAGTTTTTTTATTTGGAAGTCGGTAGTATGTTTTTGTAAAAAAGTGTTTTTATTTTCACCTTCTAGTTGTACCCACCTAATAGGCAAATTGTTTAGTAAGTAACCCATAACGTCAGAATAGATAACCCGAATATAACCGATGAAATGAGAGATCTGCGTACCTACCCCTTAAGAACGTACTGCCTAGCGAGCATGGGCGTACCCAAGACATTTGCAACAAGACATGATAAATTATGTCTTGTCTTACAATTTGTCTTAAATGCTAGTACGGGTCAAACTTGTGACATATTTTAAAGGCGCAACATGCCTTTCTTGTTGCTGCTCGGCGAGCACGGCCTACTGTGACATGGCTTGAGTCACACATTTCATCGCAGTTTGGTCGATAACACCATTTTGTCCTAAATAATAGCACCGGCGGCGTGAGAAAATTTCCTGACGTTTGTTTGGGACTCATCGGGTCTTAATTGCTAATACGGGCGCACCCATTTTGTCACAAATGTCACATTTTGACAGATGATTTAGAAAAATGTATCACTTTCGTTCGGAGGTGGTGATAAAATTTTATAGTTGAAAAAAATATATTTGCCTTCTAATTACTGCACCAAATGGCAATAAATTCATTTTGTGTGTATGGTGATCAATGCTTATTAATTAATTGAATTGTTACAGGATTATTAATCAATTTTATATTATTACTTTCTCATAATATTTTTTTTTATTGTTGTTCTTATTTTTATTTTTATTATTTTTTTTTACAATTATTTTCTTTCATACCATATTCTTCTTACTTTCTACATTTTTAAATGTTTCTTAAATAAAATCCCCAAAAAACATTTAAAATATAAAAAATAGGGGCCCACCGGTATTGGTCCAAGCTATTACATTTTTTAGTAATTATTAAAATTTTCACAATAGTTATATCTTTCTAACAAACACTTAATATGTTATCAAACAAACAAAGAAAAATAAAGTTTGCATAGTCTATGGTCGTGGGTCAAATATTAATTTATTCCCAACAAAATTAAAAAGTTGTTTAGCTGTATGAACGGCATACTTTTATACGTATTATTTTATTTGGTCGTCTATTCAAATTATGTCGCACTATGAAGTCAACAACAAGAAAAGCAAGTCGCGCCTGTAAATGATGTCACATGGTTGTCCCGTGCTAGCATTTAAGACAAATTTTAAGACATGACATATTTTATCATAACTTGTCATGACCGTAGTTCAAGTCGAAAACCAAGCAATTTAAAAAAAAAAACTTATATATCATGTTGGGATGCTGCTAGCATGGGGGTAGCAAAGGGGGGGGGCTAAATTTTGGTTATTTTTTGCCTAGGACATACCGTTTTCGAGATATCATTTTGGAAATATAGAGCGTTTTATGCAAAATAAAATAAGATACGGAGGCCATAATTCGAAAACAGTGCATCGTAGGGCTATGCTTCTCAGAACATAAATGGTTTTTATGGCCAAGGTTAAACCGAAACTGCAATAAAATTGGAAAATTTCCGAAAAAGAAAAAAATAAACGTCAAGAAGTTATGCCACAAGTCAATAAAATATCTCACGCACCCGTGCTAGCATATAAGACAAAATGAGTTTATCGCCAAAACTGTGATTAAAAGTGTGACTTAAGCGATGTCACAGAAGGCCATGCTCGCCGGGCTGGCGTGATATTATGATATGATATGGTATAAACAATAAACAGACATGCGATTGCAGCAATCCCGAGAGATTTGCCGTTATTTATTGAGGAGTTCTGTTGTATATCTTCGAAGTTCTTCACCAAGGAACCAATTTTGGAACATACTCTTTTAAACAAAAAAAATATTTTCAAAATTGGTCCACAATTGACGGAGATATCGGTGAAAAAAAAAACAAAAAAAAAAAACAAGCATAAAGTCGAACATAGAACCTCCTTCTTTTTGGTAAGTCGGTTAAAAAGGAAAACGGGCACAGTATATATCTTTCTTTTTCAGTTTATGAAATATGAAATATCTTTTTAAATTGGTCCAATATTGGAGGATGCTATGCCTCTGGACTGCATAATTTTTACTCTTTTTAATATTTTAAGTCTGGCTTGTTCAAAGAAATCAGTTTTTTTTTATAGTTTTGCGGTCTATCTATGTCTGTGGTTTTGCGAATCAGATAAGTAAGTATTTATGAACTGTATATCATTGTTATGTAAAATTATGAATTAAATATTCAAGCACCATAGTATAAAGCTGGTGGTATCGACACCGGCGCAGAATAATTGCAGCTGTTGTTCGGCAAACCATACATCGATTTATGAAAGCGTTTACACGCTCGCATCTGCATTAAGTGCAAATTCATCTCCAAAAGATATTTTAAAGGTACTTATTCATTGCAATAATAGTCTAAAATTTAATATCTTGAATGCTGACATGTACATTTCAATCAAACCATAGCCACAATAACATAACATAACCCTTATATATAAAAAATATATACTTACATTAACTTTGATGTACTTGTGCACTCCATATTTATGATCTGTGAGTCTCGCCGGTGGTTCTAGCTTCAACTTCTGAGCCCAGGGATTAGAGAACGGATTTTTCAAATAAACGAAAGCAAATATGAAGAGCATCTGAATGCTATAGTACAAAGTTAATAGGTTCGACACCACAACACGATGCAGGCACTGGCAAACACTCATTTTGAACGATTTCTCGGTGGACAGCAGAGCGAATGCGTGTATTCCGGCCCCCTCTTCGCAGATGACTGGCGGCTGGCCGACTCACGACTGGCGACAGTCTATGATACTGAATACTGGCGACTAGAACGCCCTAGTCTCTAACTAAACTCAGCGTTTATACGGAAAGTCGTAAAGGCTGGTTCACAATTAGCAGAAGCAATTGTGTTTTGATTCATTCACTGTGTTGATTTTTAAAGCGCTAACAGTGACTGGTGATCAATTAATCGAACTTTGTTAATAGCTGGATAGGATAGGGTCTATCTTATTAGTCGGATATTCTGTTTAAATATTTCATTTATTAGCCAAATTTCTTGAATGTTATACCTTTTAGAATTTACTTGCTTTTCAGATTTATTTGCAATATAAAGTTTGTACGTCGCCTGTAAAATGTAAAAAAAAAGTTAATTTAAAAAATCTAAAAACCCGACTGCTTAAAAAGCGAACTAAAAAGACGTAAACAAGAAAAAAATCAAGCTGTGTGATTTTTTAAATTAACTTTTTTTATTTACATTTTTTTTGTATTTTTATTTTCGAATTTTGTATATTTAAACATATAAGTGTTATATATTTGTGAATCACCTCTTAAAACCCTTTATTTTGTTATTCCCATGTTTTTTTTTTTTTCACGATACCTCATTTTTCATTTCCAATTTTAATGTAGCCAGTGACACTCGCAGGGTTAAGACGAATCGATTGACGTAAGAATCATCAAAATCGGCCAACGCGTTTGGTCTCTAGAACGCTATATAGGTACAACAACAATATACATACATAGACTGATAAACACATTACCCTCCTTCGGCAGTCGGGTAAAAATAACGGATATCATTAAGCCATGCATTAATTTTACGGCAACAGTTCTTGATCTTGAATTCTTGACCTCCAATCTGGACGCAGCTCACGGCGGCCGTGTAGTGCTCGTCTAAATTGAATAATGAGCCAGTCTGTTTACATGCACTTCAACTAAACGAAAAGATGTAATGCCGAGATCTGGACCTGTTTACTGAAAAGTTCCCACCTACGTGTTATAAATAAATCGCACATCTGCGATGTATCGCGATTTGTTTTTTAGTTGAATCGAATATTGTATGAGATATTTTTCAGAGCTGAATCTTTGACTATTTTCAAATTTAAACTTAGAGCGTCTAAAACACGAACAGGATATGGGTCAGACAGACTAGCTGCCGAGATGGAGTAATGAAGAACCCAAATTCGAAAACCAGCAAAGCACACTGGTCATATTAAGAATTTTCCAATTAATTATTTAATAATAAATCATTGTGATATCCATAGCAACGAATCTTATAAAAAATTGTCTTGCATGATTTGACCTGTGATTAAAACACGATAAAGATATAATTAGGTTTATAAAAATGTTTTTTTTGGGATCTGTGAGTGGAATTCACGTCTTTCTCCTTACTATCTTTGTGCACTAACGCTTTTACGAACTTGTATCGAATACGTCATTTCTATAAACAGATTAATAAACAGTAAAATTTCAAAATTTAAAAAACCTCCGTTTCATATATCTTGCGAAAACACCCCGATTCAAACAGTAAAACGCCCATAACTTTTGAACGGCTGAACCAATTTTATTCAAACATAGTTAAGAACAATTTCGACAAAAACACCTTCCAAACAAAAATAACTAAATCAAAATCGGTTCATCCGTTACGGAGCTATGATGCCACAGAGAGACACAAAGATACACAGCAACACACGTCAAACTTATAACACCCCTCTTTTTCTGGCGGGGGTTAAAAATATGAAATAAAACGATCCATACATAACGATGAATAATATTTAATTGATATTTTGTAATATAATTTATTAACAAATACAACCAACACTTAGGTACCATAAAATAATTTCATGATATTTCGATCAAGCGAATAACCGCATTTACCATGATTAATTTTATTAAAAATCTCAAAACTCAGGTCTTCCATACGTACAAAAAATTAATTTGTAAGAACATAATTGTATCTATTAACATCAAGAAATCTAGCTGGCTATCCAATTCTTAAAATTAAATTTATAAAATGGAGATAAATGAAAAGGAAGCAGTCACATCAGTAATTAATGTAACATTACAATACAATAGCACATTTTGATGCAAATTGCAAAATTTATCATTGCAATGAAGGCGGAATTGGCGTTATAGAGCCGAAATATGCAGTGACAAATGCCCACGTGTAACAAACGACGTTTTTGAACACATTAAAGGTCGTAGCCGACTTAGGCTTAGCGCGCACTGCGATTTTTATTCGCGCGATTTTTTTCCGGCCAATCTGCGACCTATGTGAAGCTGCACGCATTGCGATAAAAAAATCGCACGGAAATATACTACAAAAATTCGGGCGAATAAAAATCGCAACGCATGTAAGCCTTATATGATACCGCTCCCACCCGGCAAATTAATGTTCATTGAAATGTGAGCTTCAATGTCAGTCAAAGCAGTCAATGTAAAGTATGTAAAATGGATGCCCGTGTACATACTTTACATTGACTACACAAATGAACAGACAGCTCGTTGTAAGCGAGCTTACCGCCATTGTACCACTCGATAGTTGACGACTCGCTTACCGCACGCTTATATACCACAAGCTTCAAGAGGGCGGCCCGCGCGTTGTACGCAGTACGCACGCAGACTGCTCGCTTGAAGCACGTTGCTAGCTTGTCGAAAAAGGGAAGGGGAAAGCGGTCGGTGCGTGAACAGACACTGCTAGCTGTAAGCTCGTGGGCAGCTGGTTGCCTGCTAGCTGTAGCGAGCAGTCGTCTCCGTTGTGCGGGATCAGGGTCGTGTAAGCGAGCTACGACCTTTATGATAAAATGAATTTTCATATACTTAAACACAATATTTTGTAACAAATACAACGTGTTTTACTTTCATTGGTGCTGGTCGCCGATTAGCCTCAATTTTCCGCACGAGTGCAAAATGGACTCTATTGCGAGCTTAAAAACGAGGCAATAGGAGCTGCCAGATTTAGTGTTGAAAAATAATAGAAAATGTAACTCTTTCTTTCAACCACATGGAAATGGTAAATCCTGGATCTATTTGACTATGAACCCAAGTCAAAAAGGCTGATTCATGACGAAAATATGACTGCTATTTTATCAAACTTGGTGGCTTGTTGAAGACGACATTACAAAAACAATATAATTGAACTATTCAAAACTACTACAGACCTAATCAATAACAATATATCTCAAGAAGTCTCACTAAGACTACACAACGAAAACATAAAACATCTGCTTATCCACAGTAAAACAAATATAAAAAGAACTACATATTTTTAAAGATTTCCATATATACACAATATATTAATATAAAAATGGGAAGTGGAATAGGGATTTGTAGTATCTATTTAATTGTTTAAAAAGTGCACTCATGAATTTCCTCAATGTTCCCTAAATCATTTTGAATCAATATACTGTAGCTATTAAAAAAAAAAATAGTTTCTCTTAGTTGCTCCTTTACTGAAAGTTGTAATATTTACAACTTTCTGTTACACTTGTAGCGGCTCGTCGTGATTTCGTGACAAATATTGAAATAAGTCACGAAACTAATACAAAATTAAATTAAATGTCTGCAAAATTGTCTACTCATCAAGACTAACGACGAAGTTGTGCAAAAATAAGGAAAGATGCCTTCTTTTGTAGCATAACTCTTATTAGTGTGGCTCTTTGATCTCATGTTGAAACAAACAGACAAACACATATGCTGTAACACTATTAAGTACTGTGTCGTAATAAAACATTTGAAATGAAATCGCTCGTCTGCAGTTCAAGTAATCGATCCCAGAACTGATTTTCTAGGTAAAGTAATATCAAGACACGTTAGTGAAAGTATTTCTTAGTCAGATGGCGCGTCATTGTTTCCGGGAAACCCAACCCTTTCACTGCTTACCGAGTGCAGATCAGTAATATCATCCAAATACGACTCAATGTTCGTATTTGTGAATAATTCCATATCAGCCCGAAACATTTCAAAATTATCCATCGGTGACAAAGCATTGAATGCACTGTTTGGTAAATAAGACGAACTGCTAGCACCTCCATCAGTGTGAGATATTCCTTTTAATTTCTCCTGTTTGACTCTTTCTTGAGTTTCCTTCTCTATTTGCTCGAGCCGTTCAAGTATCTTTGATGGGTCTGGAGGTTTAGGTCTGTCATTCAAATCTATGTTGATTTCAATCCTGATGAAGAAAGAACCATTGTTTTAAATATAATTTTCATTTCGTCTTTTAATGTTTTTGTTTGTAGTAAGTAGTTTGTTTTTGTGGTAAGAACCTCACACTCACCTTATAGAGGTCGGTTGATATTTTTTTACTAATCATAAAATCTGAATACACTTCAGGTTTCAAAAGCGAGTGTTTCTATACTAATTGTTTGTGTGTTTCTAAATTAATATAGACGTAATATTTTTTATTTAATTACTGGTTAATCCTTGTCTTTAAGCCAGAGCAGCTGTCCTACCGTGGGTACGCCCAAGCCCGTACACTTACCCAGTTTCTTCTTTGAACTTGAGCCAATCTTCAAGTTTCGGAGCGCGCGGTATTTCAGCGGCAACTGCTCTGGACGCATCTTCCATCGTCTGTTCCACCAGCTCTAGCTCCGCATCTGCTGCAACTGCATTATGTACAAAATTATAGGCAATCTAACTTCCCTCAATAAGCGAAGTTTCTATTTCACTGAATCAAATTTTTTCCGCGATTGTGTTGAAAAGACAGTTGAATTTTTTTTTTGTAACAAACGGGTAAACCTTTCACTGTGCAAATATTTAGTTCAAATAGAACCAGCCGGCTTTAAGTTACGTAAGTAAAAGTATTTTTGAAAATGTTAGCTGTGTTTAATTACATAGAATCATTAAAATAACTTTTAATTGCCTACCTCACTTGTCTTACATTTGTTATTTGTAAAGCCCACGCTCTAATAAGTAGAATCCTCTTAGCTGGCTTTCTAAATATTAGTATAGTGCTATTTTCAAATACAAGAGTAAACACCGTAGGACAAGGTCTTGTTATCCCTCGAGCTTGCTGTGTTAGCAGAATTAGCAAACAACTGGCAAAATTTCACAGCTTTCTCTCAATTGCCTTTATGAGGTGCCTTAGGTCGAGGTCACGCGTTTGAGCAACCTACAGTTACTTCACTGGCCATACTGCCCCATAGCTTGATGTAAATTGCGGTGAAAATTTGTGATTTAATGTTGATAAGATTATAATTTATTCTTACCAAGCTACTAGTTAGCTAGCTAGTTCTAAGGAAGTTCTCTATACAGGAATCAAGTTTTTGATTGAAGCCCAAACATGTTACGAGTTATTGAAATCGAAGTCAAAGAAATCTTGGAAAAATTGCGTCTAGCTCGTCTGGTGTGAAAGTGCACGCTATTTTTTAGAAACTAAGAAAGTGTAGTGAAGATTATCTTATGAAATTGTAAGTGGTTCTGAAAAAGTCTAGACCACTCATGTGCGTGTCTAAACATAAGATTGTTTTCATCATATGATATTAGTCCAGTAGAAATCGATATTAAAATCGCAAAGCTTGATGTAGTTCTGCATTTTTAGGGTTCCGTAACCCAAAAGTTAAAAAAAATGATCCCTTATAAGATCACTCTCTTGTCTGTCTGTCTTTCCTTGTGACACCACCGATTTTCTCTGGACTAAGCAAGTTGAAATTTATATCAGATCACTGAGGTATATAGTCCCTATTAGGTGTATAAAAATCAAGGTCCTGAGTCAACACGATAAAAAGATATGGGCAAATTTAGATTTTCGCGAAAACTTGTAAGTACCAAAATTTACCTTAATTTTCAACTATTTTTATTATTCGGAAGTGTTCTCTTTACTTGTGCTGTAAGGCCTTGTTTTTAACCAAAATTGACAATTCTAGGTCAACCGGAAGTACCCTAGAAAACCTAGAGGTAGAACTTCCCTCTGACCTAGAATCACGAAATTTGGCAAAAAGTAAGGTTTTACAGCACAAATAATGGCAACATTTAAAAAAAAACAAAATATTGATAAATAAAGGGTGTCCCCATACATACATAGGACGCCACCCTGGGTACGGAACCCTTCGTGTGCGAGTCCGACTCGCACTTTGCCGGTTTTTTAGTATGTTGTATGGGCCAGTTAGAGTAGTGTTAATCCAAATTTGCAACTTCAAAAAACGTGTGCTCATATAGATACGGTTGGGCTTAAAATGTTGCAAAATGAACTTTAAAAACTGCGGTATTATGTTTGTCGAAAAACACATAGTTTGACTTAAAAATAAGTGAAAAATAGACCGAATTTTCTTTGCATTTTGCAAATTAGGATCAACTCTACCCTAAATGGCCCATACAACACACAAATAATGCAGAAATACCTTTTTTTTTTTTAGCGTAGCGCTACCACGGGGAGATAGCGCAGTTATGAGGGACTTACGCCGCTTATGGCGTGAACACGGGAACGCGTTAGCATACATCCGCGAACCCGCCGCGGCTGTCCGTCTCCGGACCCTCCTCTGGGGTTTACCCCCATCACCGGCGCACCAAAACACACAGTACGCCGTTACCACCTCGGGGACCAAACCAGCACATGGGTATCAGACGACCCCGTGTATGGCACCCTTGGTCCCCCTGTGACGGGTCAGGACAGTGGCCCCGCCACCAACCACTTTTCGGCCGCAGGGGATAGGGAGAGCGGCCAGCGCTATACCGACACTCCTCCTCCCCTGCGGCCCCACCGCGTCCGCCATCAGACGGTGGCGACCCCGTGCAGGCCACGGAGGGTAGGGCGAGTGGCGCACCGTAATACCGGCACTCCTCTCCCGCCGCGGCCTCCGACCCTCAGCCGCGATGCCTTCCATACCACATCGCGGCCCGCCTCAGTTGCGATGTCGCCTAGGCAACACCGCAACCTACATGTTGGCCGCTACGTCGTCGGCTTATCGGCAAAAACCCTGACGAGCGGCCCCTCCTCGGGTTCCTCTTGGCTTCACCGTGGTTGTCCAAGCCACGGCTACTGAGCCCCCCCGCCTCGACAATGCGGGAACTCACCGGGGGGGCATGCAGAAATACCTACCTCAAGCTTAGCGATTTTAGGCTTTTTTTATGTCGATTTCTACTGGGCTATATCACATCCTAAACATTTTATTCGTGTATTACACAATTCATTCATTGATTCTCTATCTAGGTACATATACCCAAACTTGATCAAACATAGGAAGATCCACAAAACAACGTAATTGGTCTTGTTAGATAGGCTGCTGTTTGCTGTCACAGAGTCTATTGATTCAGCGTCGATTGCTAAACACTTTGAGAGAGTTTCCATGACCGTCATCACTGGCAATGTGGCGATATATGCGTAATGACAATCAACATTACACCCTATGTTTGAATGCGAGACTGTCCAATGTCCATACATAATCTGTCAGCCTCCAGGCAGGATCTAATGCCAAGTTATTTGAGTTATTCACAGCTATTACAAAAAAATACCGGCCAAGTGCGTGTCGGAAACGCGCACGAAGGATTCCGTACCATTATCGCAAAAAACGGCAAAAAAATCACGTTTGTAGTATGGGAGCCCCAGTCAAATATTTATTTTATTCTGTTTTTAGTATTTGTTGTTATAGCGGCAACAGAAATACATCATCTGTAAAAAAAACAACTGTCTGGCTATCACCGTTCATGAGATACAGCCTGGTGACAGACAGTCAGACGTACCGCGGAGTCTTAGTAATAGGGTCCCGCTTTTACCCTTTGGGTACGGAATCCTAAAAATACCGGCCAAGTACGTGTCGGACTGCACACATTTAGGGTTCGTTTGGACCCTTCGGGAACGGAACCCTAAAAAGATGCCATCACAAAATTATGACGTAGAGTCGTAGGCCGAGGTCATTATTGAACTTTCTCAAAACGGGTAAGAGCATTTACTCTACTTTCCAAGGACTAGAAAAACATGTAAATTTAGAATTAGTAAGCTGTACTATAAGAATTAGTAAGATTCGAACAACGAAGTAAATACCATACCTTTAGCTCGACGATAATAGACGCTGGTAGTGCGACGTAGTCCTCGCGCTATATTTCCACAGACTGGCTCCAGAGATGTCAACTTACTGCCACTGCCCAGCCAGTCATCATCTTTTGAGAAAATGAATCCGTAAGAGCGGTTCCGTACTGTATCCGAACCGAATCCGAGAAATGTCGGTCCGAAGCAGCCATAGGAAGCGTTTCGCGCGGACTCTATCCGACCGAACTCCGTCCGTCTGAATACAATACAATTCCAATTCGGATGCAACTCGAAATTCAAATTCGGATTCAGATATAGTACGTAAACGCTGTTAGATCAATCAATGAATTCAGTCTATCGCAGCCCATTGCTAGTCATATGCCTCTCCCAAGATGCACTATAATACATGGTCCTTCGCCTTCCCCATTCTTTCTGTCCCGGCCACCTTTAAGGCCTTTGGTCTACCTAGTTCGGAGAGGTTCCGAAAAGTATCCGATAGGTACTTCTTATCCGTTAGGGTCATAGTACAATACTTGTACTCTTACTGTTCGTTTTACGCTTGGAGACATCCTATAGGCGAAGCTTGATGTGTCAGTATTTCATATGCTTAAATAAACTTCAAACCTTTGACACCGGAATATAGCAACGCTCCTTGGTGGCAGAGATAGAAACCGTCTGCACTTTAAGACCAGTCAAAAACTTACCCATTAGAGTATGCAGGATCTCCAGTCTAGTCCGCTGATCATCGTTGCCGCATCGTCTGTCGTGGGCAGTTTTCGGTCTTATCGGAAGATCAGGGCGCGTTGGTCTAATGCCAGCATTCTCTGTTGTCGCTGGTCGTCGTAGAATACGCATGCGTGAAGAGCTGCCTTCCAAATTTGCTTTTTCAACATCACAATCGGGTTCTGGAATACCCTGCAAGAAAATATTGAGGATTAAAGAAACTGGCTAGGATCAATTGCCTGAAGTGCCTAAAAGCATCGATGTCTTGCGCAAAAACTGACCTGAAGCCGTTCTATTAGAAAATCTCTTTTATTTTTGTCTGTAATGGCTGTCGAGCAATTTGCAGACAAAAATAAAAGAGTACATGTGCATAACCGAGTAGCGAAATACCATACACTTACAGGATCCTAATGTGATTTGTTATTCAATCACGCCAACACGGCCGAACGGATGAAATTTAGCACATATATATATATATTGGTCTGGAATAGCGCATAGGCTAACTATCTTATCCCGGTATACTTTATTCCCTAGGGGATAATAAAACACTTTTCACGCGGGCGAAGCCGTGGACAGAATTTAACAGATAATATACACATCTAAAGAGAGGAAAGAGTCAAACTCTAAAGAGTCTGTTCAAAATAGAAATTTAATATTGTGCAAGTCTGTAATTATGCATTAGGTATAATGTCTAATTTGCGTTGCGTTTATAATGCGATAGCATGCTCTCAGTAATAAGCGATTCGAATCAATTATTCTAAGACAAGTAAAAGATATTATTAATGACCGATTATTCGTTTAGCTAATTACTTCCTTCTTTTATGCCTGTAATTGATAAGTTGATGGTGTCATCGCACGCACATAATATTGACAGTATGATTGACACGACATCATTGCTGACTGACTCGCTATGATCTGCTCAAAGATTTAGGAAAAGAAAACCCTTACTATTTCCTCTTTTCATGCAACACCTACTCTGAAAAAGTCCAACTCTTCTTGCATAGAATTGAGTATCTACTATCACTACCGTATCCTACGAAAATCAATACTACATTATGGCCTTTCTCAATATTATACACTTACATACACGTGTACATAAGTGTAAGTGTTTATTAGTCTATTTATGTATACACGTATGTTTGTTCTTATGTGGCGTTCTAGAGACCAACCGCGTTGGCTGATTTTGATGATATTTACCTCAAACGAGTCGTCTTAACCATGCGAGTGGCTACATTAAAATTATAGAATAGAAAAATGGAGGATTTTGGGCGCCATATTATGGGGGCCCACACAATATGGCGCCCAAAAGCCGCTATTTTCTATTTTTTTTCTTTAAAACCCATCGTGTGGTATCAAAAATAATGGTTTTAAGAGATGTTTCAAAAATATATAAAACTTATATGTTTGAATGTATATAATTAAAAAAATACAATGTTAAAGAAAAAGTTATAAATAAAAAAAAGCTATTCAAAAAGTCAAAAAACAAAGTCGAAAACAAGAAGAAAATCATGCTGTGCAGTCGGAGGATACATATTCGCGAGCTGGCCGGCCAAAACCAGATGTATCCTCCGCCTGTACAGCATGATTTTCTCCTTGTTTACGTCTTTTTAGTTCGCTTATTAAGCAGACGGGTTTTTTGATTTAATGTTTTTTTTTTTATGAGATTTACTACTGCGCAGCCATTGTAGCCATAGCCAACTTCAGTGCGGTCAAGAAGTTTGGCGAGAACTATACTTACCACATTTCATACGTAGAGGCACATTTAATTGCTGGGTATTCCGTCTACGTTAAACGTCTTTAGCGGTCGTCGAACTCATGTGGTTGATCGTGACGAGAATTTATGTGAAGAAATTGTGATGTTAATTTTGACCATAAGTAGGTGAGTATGTACATAACCCTTTATTTAATGTCCCGCGCGTGTTTATCTTACTTTCTCGCCGTATCATCTGCCGTTTGTTGTTAGTTTTGTTTTGTAAATACGCATCAACGAAAGCGTAGGTAAATGATTATTTTATTTACATTACATAAACTTAGGCCTTTTTCCTATGAGACAGAAACTACAGAATCAACATATTCCCCTAGTGTCCTAGATGATTATTTTATTTTTAAATGAAAGAGTGATCCTTCAGTATAACCAAAAGGCTCGATCTCAAAATAACAGATTTTCTAAGCACCAGATTCTCAATAAATCAGATTTCGAACAGTCGAAATTAAAATATTTATTATAATAATATGAAAAACCTAACTACTTTTTGCAACAAATAGTTTGCACATTGTGCAATAAAATACTGTCTGGTTTTCCTTTACCTATTTTTGTTTTATTGACATTTTCTTGACGTCGAAAAGTCTTCTCCTTATTTATTACCTCACTCCTCAGTAAAATTGATCAAAGTGATATGAATTTTATAATAAGTCAGAAAGGCAAACCAGCGTTACTGCACGCAGGTTTCAGGACTTCAGGTACAATTTCTGTTTAATGAACAAGTCTGCAACAACGAATTGGCGTTGCTGCCGACAAAAGGAATATAATACCTCGGTAGTTTTGTATGTGAATAACAAAATAATAAGGGTTGAGAGGCATACATTTAAATCGGACTATATTAAAAATCGGCGGCTGCATGGACGATTGTAGAAAAGAGGTATGTGTAAATTTTAAATCGGTCAAAAACAATTTTGAAAAACAATTCATGGAAGGAGATTAATTTAATATATAATATCTAAAATAATAAGGGTTGAGAGGCATACATTTAAATCGGACTATATTAAAAATATCATAGACGGCTGCATGGACGATTGTAGAAAAGAGGTATGTGTAAATTTCAAATCGGTCAAAAACAATTTAGAAAAACAATTCATGGAAGGAGATTAATTTAATATATGCATTGCATGCATTTTGGCAATTCTGTTACATACCATGCGTTGCTGCCGACAAAAGGAATATAATACCTCGGTAGTTTTGTATGTGAATAACAAAATAATAAGGGTTGAGAGGCATACATTTAAATCGGACTATATTAAAAATCGGCGGCTGCATGGACGATTGTAGAAAAGAGGTATGTGTAAATTTTAAATCGGTCAAAAACAATTTTGAAAAACAATTCATGGAAGGAGATTAATTTAATATATAATATCTAAAATAATAAGGGTTGAGAGGCATACATTTAAATCGGACTATATTAAAAATATCATAGACGGCTGCATGGACGATTGTAGAAAAGAGGTACGTGGGACACTCAGAAAGTTTTGCGAAACTAAAAAAAATTGTTCTATACGTACATATATTTTTATTAAATCTTTTCAAAGTACTTTCCACCAGCCTCTATACAAAGATTCATGCGCCTAAACCAGTTTTCAAAACACTTTTTCCAGTCCGCCGCAGACACCTCGTTTACAGCCTGCTCGAACGCAGCCAGCGCATCTTCCGGCGACGAAAATTGTATCCCTTTGAGCTGATTTTTTATTTTTGGGAATAAAAAGAAGTCACACGGTGCTAGATCAGGGCTGTAAGGAGGGTGACCCAGGAGTTTGACTGGCGTGCTGTCCAGGAAGTCCCTCGTTTTGAGTGCGGTGTGCGCAGGTGCATTGTCGTGGTGGAGCAGTAGCCCGCGGAGCCCTGTGTTTGGTCGCTTGTTGCTTATAACAGAGAAAACTTCTGGCAAACATTTGGTAGTATACCATTCGGCATTAATGCTTCTTTGATCCCGTAAGGGAATTGATACCAAGTGGCCAGTCAAATTAAAAAAGCTAGCGATCAAAATCTTACCCCCGCTTCTAGATCGCTTCACTTTGGTAGGCGTTGGCTCATTTTGAAACACCCAAACAGTCGACTGGCGCTTGGTTTCTGGGTCGTATTGATAAATCCAGGACTCATCACCTGTAACGATGTCGTAAACACGCCGAGACGAGCCTGCTTCAAATTTGTTAAGCATATCACGGCACCATTCCACCCGGGCCTGCTTCTGAGCATCGGTGAGGTTGTGCGGCACCCAGCGTGATACTATCCTCCTCACGCGAAGATGGCTGTGTAGAATCTCGTGAACGCTTCCCGATCCAATCTTCAATATGTGTTGAATCTCCTGATATGTAATTCGCCTATTGTCTTGGATTAAATTTTTCACTGCTAGCACGTTTTCTTCGGTAACAGCCGTCAAAGGGCGACCGCTTCTTTCGTCATCCCCCAAAGTTGGTCGACCGCGCTTGAATTCGTTATACCAACGATACACGGTTGCCTTGGAAGGGCCTTCATCCATGAATGCCATTTGAAGTCTATCGTACGATTCATCCGGTTTCAGGCGACACTTGAAATCGTATAAAATCATAGCTCTAAAATGTTCCCGGCGCAGATCCATATTTCAGTGAGACACAATACTTTGAATTAACTCGCAAAAAATGTGGAGGGAAATTTTGAAATTGGAACTTACTTATTTTTACTTATAAATAATCATATTTTCGAAAAACATTATAACTGGCCAGTCTCCCATATATAAAAACTTTTTTTCGCAATACTTTCTGAGGGGCCTGGTATGTGTAAATTTCAAATCGGTCAAAAACAATTTTGAAAAACAATTCATGGAAGGAGATTAATTTAATATATAATATCTAGAGCATGAAATACCGGAATTTACTTAAAAAAGGACACCATAAATATGGCATGAAACAAATATTTAAATTTAGTCCAAACAGCGTGTACACATTTTAAGGACATAAGATTGCCAGAAATCGTTGTTGAAGGTTTTTAAAGAAAATTTAATGTGAAGCATATAAAAAGAATCACATTAAGAAGAAACGCCCTTCACTGTCCAGAAAAAAAAAGAAATGCAAAGGACATGGCAAAGGATAACAAAATTAATAACTTTGTAAATGACTGCATGAGCAACAAAATTGCGTCTATAAATCTTTTAGCCACCAATAAGGCGATGTTGGGGAAAACCTGTGGTGTATTTATTTTTAGTTTGTTTCTGTTGTTGTTGTTTTTTGAGCAAATAAGTACCTGTAATTTAGTATTTTGTACTTTGTTCTTTCTCCTGTTCACTATTAATTTTTAATTTTTGTGCGAATAAGTCATTATTATTAACATATCTGATCTGTCATATGATTATTTCTTCTGAAACAATTTTTCATTTAACTGTACTTCTGGTATAATGAGACTGGTATTCTGATAATCTGGTATATTGATGACATCGAGCCAACCAAAAGTAAGAACGACCTTAGTTGTTCCAGCTTTTCAGATAGATAATTAGCTGCACGTACGGAATTATAATATTTAATAAATTAGGATGGGCTTAAAACTCCAACGTGCGAAAATTATATAATCGTGACAGCAAAGCGGGTTTTCTATGAATGTGCGTATAGATACTTTTTATGGCATGTGAATTACTAGTTGTAGACATATCTATTCTTAGTAGACTCATATCTATTCTTTATCAGTTTGAAACAATCTAATAACAGATATCAGCAATTGATATTTGTTCCAGACAGACTTAATATTTGATATTCTTGATGACTTTCATGATCCTTGCGTATCAATGTCGCCAGTTACAAAGGTATCTATCATTGATAACCTTGTGTCACCCACTCATCCAATTTTTAATGACTTAGACTACCGACTGGGCGATGGCAATCCAACACAATCCGCAGGCAAAAGCTTCTCTTATGAAAATAATCTACAGTAAAACTATTTACTGTACATGCAATCATCAACAGTTTGATCATTTAACTTTTCAAACTATGTAGCGTGATACTTAGCATGTAGACAGGTAGGCACTTGAGCTAGATCGTGAGGCTAACATGACCTCACCTTTCACTGCATTTCAGATCATATCAATGCACCACATAAGCGCTATACATACATTCAACCGTGTATTTCATCAATGCTGCGTGCCTACTTTGTACATGCAATACACCTACTCCGTGATTAAGTCAGTTATTAACAGATAATGATGAGCATCGCTGTGAAACTGATAATGTTTCATCAACCTACCTTATCTTGCGTTCAACAAGGATACTCCATTCAAACTCAATTGTGGGCATTCTTATCCAGCTGTTATCAGCCGCCCTGCTAAGACTCACGAGCGATAACCAAAATATCAGCATGAGATATGAGCATTCCTATTGGCCTAGCGGCACTGGTGGCGCATGAATTACAGTAGTGAATATGCCCAGATTTTAGAATAAAATCTTTATAAAATCGAATTTTAGTCTTTTGAAAAAAAAATACGATAAAAATGTCCGTTATTAAATTGTCTATCCATTAGTGTTATTACAAAAAATAATTAATGAACACTTTACGAGGAGATGCATGCTATCAATAATTATTTCTCATTTTTATGGTTTTGTTGGAAGGAGATTAGTGAAACATATACCTGTTTAAAAAAAAAGTACGACGACCATTTTAGAATCATTAATATGTAGAAATTTAATTTATTTTTATTAGTTGATATTTCTTTTTAAATAACGAGTAGATAGCTCCTTATTCGCGTTTTGCTCGGGGTACCGTCTTAATCACTTGATCCCAATGCTTTCAGTCCTGTAAAGAACTAATAAAAGGAAAACACTTACGTCTTGTGATGTGGAAGGTCCTGGTTCAGGTTCCACTGGCGGAGGGTCGGTAACCTTGGGCTGTAGATTGGCTTCTGCTTCAGTTTCGCTGTCAGAAGACGATAATCCTCCGTCAAGGATTCCGTCAGAGTCATCTGACAAATTATTATTGGTGTTTTGATTAATTTGAAACCATGATCTTTATGTGACAGCGTGCACGTGAGAAAGCTATTATTTTCAGTTATTACTGTTGATGAACTGAAAAAAAATCTCCACAGCATTTTTTAAATTGAATTGCTTACAATCACGCAACACAAAATTGGTGCAGCTATAATTTTAGCATGCATTTTGGCAATTCTGTTACATACCATGCAGTTTTTTCGCCGGCGGAAAAAAAGGCGGTTATTATTTTATTAATACCGCACACTCTTAATCGCGTACTGACTTATTGCAACAAGCTTTTTAATAAAATATTAAAAAAAAACTTTTAAATTGAAAATTGCATTTTCACGTGAATCAAACGTGTGTGCAAAATTTGAACTTATTCGAAGCCCGGGAAGTGGATCAAATTGATCTTGCAAACTTTTGATTACCTACATATAGACGGAAATCCACATCGCTTTTTCCATCTCGCATGTGATTGGTCTATTAATGGCGGTCAAATCCTTTGTCTTGCCGAATTCACTTGCGCAATTAGACTGCGGGACAGATGAAATCGTAAAACCAAATAAAAGCTTGTGAAAATAGGGTACCTAAGTGTAACTAGTTTTTTCAGGACAATGTGAACCTTTCATTTTATTTTCTCGTGGTTAATACATACATTCAATATCAGTATGCAAAGGTCTGTCATCCAGATATACAAGCATGGGCAGAGCAGCGGCCACTCGAACACGATAGTCCATGTCATCAGATGCCGGGGTCCCGGTCATAGTAAGCCTGCGGAGACCAGTGCATACTCCCAGCGTCCACAGACGACCCGAATCCGATATGGGATTGCTGTGAGGTGCAGATATAGGTTAAAAATAATATAAGTATTATTTCATTTAAATAAAACGGTCTAAGCCGACGGAAAATAATGAAGATTAAAGTATGTATCTGTCACCGGACTATTGCTAACATCGCAAAATAAATTGCGTGAGATTGACAAATCTTTCAATCTCTCAATAAGGCACGACACGCAATAAATCGAGTCGAGAATTTATAATCTCGGAAGATTCATTACAAACTTACGGTGTCTGCAATGAGCCGGTGACATATCTATCTATAAAAGTTGGAGGATTACCAACAAAAGACGTTTAAGACATTAGATTTCATTAGACAGTAAAAGATTGAAATGAAAATGAGATGAACTCAAGCACAAAAAAATAGAAAGTATACAGAAGAGCCTCTCCCGCCGTATCGAAAAGTGACAGCTAAACTTGACAGATTCACTAGAGTTGCTACTGCCGAATTTTAATAAAGAGTAGGTTGTTTAAGTTACAAACATAAATAGGTACATGGATTCGTCTAAACATACGTCATATCATGCTTATATGCCTTAGAGGGTAGACAGAGCATCAAATATCACGACGCCACATACGACGAAGATTGGAGGGTAACAAGACGTAACAATAGTGTAAGTAATAATGATTCCACTAAAAACATTAAAATGTGAAAAGCCCTAAGCTCGGCAAAAATATAAATGTGAAAAAATGTTAATAAAATCATAAAACCCGCTGCTTAAGAAGCGAATTTAAAAGATGTACTTAAACAAGAAGAAAATTATGCTAGGCAGTCGGAGGAAAAATATTTGTGAGCTTGAGAAGTTACATTCCAATTTCGTCTTTGGACTAAAAATAATTTGTTATTTTCTTAGTTAATGAATTTCTGACTTGAAAAATTTAATGACCTTTATAACTTAAAAATAAATGAAAGAACGAATTTAAAGAATTAATTTAAAGTATATTCGGTCTGTAACAATTAATAAAGGTAACCCAGCCAATGCTACCTCGTTTCAGTACTTTATGTATGAACGACGTGACAAACGCCCGCACAAAGCACTCGTAACAGCCGCGACTGAACTCGGTCCAATATTGCCCAACCCAATATTCCCTGTAAAATCGCAATGTGAATGTGTGTGTGCAAAATGACGCTTTGTTCGCAGTGGCCAATGTCTGCGAACAAAGCGTCATTTTGCTCACGTGCTATCTGCGATCGTGAAATATGTTATTCAGACGTACTTAGCCAAGTTAAGTGTGTGAAGTTTCTGCAATGCGGCTAAGGGTTGCAAATCTTGGATGCGGTTTCCAGCGGCATACAGCTCTCTCAAGGCTCCTAGGCCCCAAACGCCGTCTATAGTCGACAAGCCGCATCGATTGATACTCAAAATCTGTTCCAACGACAAAAAATCGTGTTAAACGTGTTGTTCGAGTAGTATACCTAAGGATAAAGGACGCAAAGCAAAAAACATCGTCATCACCTCTATTTAACATTATAAACATATGTAACAATTTTATAAAGCAAAAGAAAAACCTACGAGCAATTTTTCTCGCATGCAAGCTTTCAATGAGGCACTCAAAGTAAATGGGTGGTAGGTTTTTTTATGTCCTATAGGCTCGCGCTTGACCAATATCTCACCTGATGGTAAGCGATGCTGTGGTCGACGATGAAACACGCTTGCCTAGAAATAACCTATTCACTCTTGACTTAAAGACCCCCAGATTGTAGCTGTCGGGAAACACAGACTCCGGCAGGGAATGCCACTTCTTAGCTGTACGCATCATAAAAGTGTTCCCAAAACGTTTTGTGCGTATGGGTGGAATGTCCACCATGTATCGATGGCGCATCGCCGTACGACTGGTAGTCCGATGATGAAACGGGCTAGGTGGAATTAGATCGTGCAATTCCATCGCAGACTCCACAAATGTAACCGATAAAAAACCGACCAGCTGGCAACTCGGCGACGATGTTCAAGAAGAATATCTCGATCCTCAACTGGGATACAATTAAGCCTCCTCAATGTAAGGCAAGTAACTCGCATGTAAGTTTAATAATACATTGCGGCTTACGATATACCACGTTAACCCGCAATGTAAAGAAACTTAGGTACATGGGAGTTGGTTGCAGGTGGAAACGTGGCCTAAAAGAGATACGGTGGCCACGTGGCCTGAGGGAGAATGATGAGCGGGCTAAACGTAAATTAAACTTACCTTGAGGTGAACTAAACCGATTCCAAGATCACGCAAGGACGAGAGCGCGCTGCCATCTAACGTCAAATTGCGAAGTCTTGGGGACAGAACGTGAAGTCTTCTTAAGCCAACACGATCCGCTACCACGCGGAGCTTGGCCTCTCGAATGCGCAAAACTTCATCGTCTGTTGTCACTCCACTGCTTTGTTTCTGGACCAAAAATGTATGTTAAACTGAGCTACTCTGTCAAAATTGGAGGATCCAGAGAACGTGGCTAAGGCGCAAAGCTTATCTTTGTAAATGATCAGTCTGTTTAAAAAGGACGTCATCGACTGTCTCAACATTCAAAGTCTGGTTTTCGGACCCTAAACTGTAGGCTAAATGATGGTCGTCGACATCTTGTAGTTAGCGACCTTACTGTAGCCGAATTACGCAAGTTTGACCGCTATCAATTCGACCAATCACATGCGAGATGAATGACGCGATGTGTGGATTACCGTATGTGTGATAGGTCTATGGATAGCGGTCTTTGCGTTGCCGTATTCACTTACGCAATACGGCTGCTGATGGCTCGACGCGATTCGTTTTATATCGCACTTATTAGCATTTTTTACTAAGTAAAACATTATCGCAAGTACGTTCACATGGACACAATGCGATGTCATTCAACAATAGCAATTGAAATTTCCTTAGAAAATACGTGCGCGATATGAAGTCATCACCTGCCAACGCAATTTAAATTAAATTCACGTTGAATGACAATGCTGATTCTTTGGCCGAAGAAAAGGCCAGCCCTCTGGTCACGTGAAGAATCGACTGACCGTTTACTTTATGTCTTGAAACACTCGATGAGCACTTGGATCCCACGGACCTAATGTTTCAACCCCAAAAGGCTCAAGCATAAAACTGCCAATAAGATTTTTATATTTGCGCCGTTTGTGGTTTTCTACATCAGCAGCCGCCCCAGCACACAAAAAGAAAATAAGAAGTTTTAACTCACCAAAAGCTCTATCAAAGTTAATTCTCGGGGTATAACGATGCGCCTGTAGCCTGGCAAACGTCGCTCCAGTTCTTCCTGCCCTGCTGGTTGTTCTGGTTCAGGGGGAGGCATAGCCAAAGCTCTGTATAAAATCAGACCATGGCATGATTATATAGTTTGAAACTTAAACTCAACTTTTATCTTGGATAAATTTTGTCTAGTGGTCACAAGCGGAACTGCTGCTGGGCGTCGTACGACCCGAGGTCTAATCCCTAAGCACGAAGTAGTAGCTTGTATAGGTATAATAAAGGTAGGTACTATCGAAGTGAGTATAATAAACTTGGTGCAACACCTATTTTGAGTTAGAGTTTGGTAATATGTACTGCTCTAGGCAGGCTTAAGAATGTATTCACCTGAATAATGGAGTAGCTCTTATAACTGGAGGTTCAGGAGAACTGGCACTAGAGATTTCAGACGGTGAAGGTGACGGCTCCACTATGCTGGTTATTAGGGGGGCACTGCCCAGCTCCACACATGGCGCTTCGAAAGCTGGCATCTTTTATTATGAACCTGCTAATAAAGGTAGGTACAATGTTACGAACAATGTAAACAAATAAAATATGAAGATAAACAAACAAATTAGTGGCTTTAATTTTAATCTGTGGATGACAAACTCACGCTTATCACAAGTTATCTTGAGTTTATTTTCAAAGTTTAAAATATAGGATAATACATCGGAAATATGAAATATCCGTAGATACCTGCGCCACTACAAAAATAGTAAAATTTGTTTATTTTAAAAATATTTTTGTACTTTGTTCACAAGTTCACTTCGTTTGTCAGTTGCTATTGGCAACCATCAAAAACGAAGAAGTCTATGAACGTAGAGGTTTTAAACAAGTTTTACTGGTCTATGGCTTGATTTTTGCCTCTTCGAAAGCTTTCAACAAGATCTCAGCTGAGAAACCTAATAAAAACGTGATGCATGTGTAGCTTGTATAACAAAGGCAACGGTGAAGGAAAACATCGTGAGGAAACCTGCACCGGAATTGCGTATCTGTTTTAACAGATAACGACAAAAAAAAGAGACTCGAAGGAGGGTTCATTTTGGTAACTCAACAATATTCATTGCATGTTTTAAGCTGTCGAGTAGAGGGATTTTTGAATATATGAAGCAACGAATGCAAGGGAAACAATCCGTACCCTACTCTATGAACTTACACAATTAGGTTACTGGACTAACCCTCAGTTTCCCAGCTCAAAATTATCGGAGAATTAATGTGACAAATTGTCAAGCACGCGTTATCTGCTGTGATTGGCTGTTGAAAATTCATTTAACCAATCAGAGCAGATAACGCGTGCTTGACGATTTGTCACATTAATTCGCCGATAATTTTGAGCTGGGAAACTGAGGGTTATATAGTAAATGTAGATAAGTCTGAAATAGCCAAGTCAGAGGCCTGTGGGGTTCCCAGAGGCGGCTTGTTGACTCCGACACCAGAGGTGGCCACATCCTCACACGAAAATAAGAAGAAGAAGCTTCAGAACTAGGTAGTAGACACAGGTAAATACGCTATATGTCGGCCCCTTAACGCCTTTTCAAACTAGGGATCGCTCTGGCACCATCAGTTTGCAACAATAGGATAGCTTGTGATGCGGTTTTGGACAGGTTGGTAAGTCTATTTCATCTTTATAGGCTTGAAATTGACATTTCTACTAAAAGAAAAAAGTATTAAGGTTTAAATGCATCGAGAACGAAAAAACCCTAAAGTCGGCCGTTCACGGCCCATGGTCGGTCGCGTTTTCCCCTAATGTCGGCCAGGTATAGGGTGTTTTAAATTAAGACAGTGAAAAATATTATTAATATGATTTATTTTGGCAGCAGTCTAATATCACCTAAGTAAACATTTGTATTTGTTTAATAGTACAGATTTTTTTTGATTTGCACTTAAACAATGTTACTATAATTATAATAAAGTAAAAAAACAATATTAACTAAGTATGTGATAAGAAACTTATCTTCTTTATGATATTAATAAATTATAATAACACATATTCAATTTTGAGAAAATAAGTTTGATAAATAAATTAAATATGACTACCTACCCACAAAATCAATGAAAAAATACAAATGTAACCAGCCCGTATAGTGACGCTGTAATTCGAGGCTGGCCGACATTAAGATCATTAATATTTCTAATGTCGGCCTCTATTTCGTGTACGTTATTTCTCGAGATTCAACTAATATCACCCCGGCCGGAATTTGATGATTAAACGTAAAATAGATTTATTTGCCCATAAACTTTGCAAATTCTCTTATTAAGCCAATGGAATTGGTAGAATCGGAATTTATAAAACAGACTGCATTTACTTTAAGTCCGCCACGGCCGAGGATCCGGTTCTAAGTCGAAATTGGTATTCTAATGGCGGCCCCCTATTTTTCCCTTAAAACAATACGCAAAAGGTTGAGAAAACTATCTCAAAATATAGTAAAACAAACTTTTTAGTGATAACAAAGCTTAAAACCAAAAAAATAAAGGTCTTATCGTTGTAATATCAATCCCCGAAGTGCGGGTATTCACAGCTAGTAAGCTACTTTAGCTGCTAATTTAACGCTGCAACGGCGCAATTGCTATTGACGCTCAGTGTGAGAAGAGTGAGTGACGTAATCGAATAGAAACGGTTTGTACTTATAGAGAATGAACTAAGGTTGCAATTCGAGTGGCAAAATTGCCACTTAATTACATTTTGAATGAATGCAAGCTGAAAATGTGCAGACGGCCGAACATTGGGGGGTGGCCGACGTTTGGCGTATTTACCCTACGACCGTGGCCCGTGTGAAGTTAGCGCCAATTGTTGCGCAGAACATATTTTTACGAACTAAATGGCTGTTTTCTTCACAAAGCCACAGATAATATAATAATAGCAGATACCTCATCCCATACAAAGAAACCGTGCCGACGTAACTAACGTTTTTCGTCTAATTTTGATTAAACTGTTTTTTTTTTTCTACAGCGAACGCGCTCGGTTCCGTTCCACGCGCGGCGATAGATAGATGGTGTTAGCAAGCAGCAACTTGCAAGTAAAAAGGTAGGTATACTCGGTTCGTCAATATTTTTTCTTTAAATAATGGGACAATTTGTTTTATAGTATTGTTTTGCACGTTTTTACAGTTTCATTGCACAATACAAATATAAACAATCGAGTGCCTCAGACATTTAAAACGGCACTATCTATTGGCATCAATTTTATATGATCCGTTCAAATAATCTTTGAAATGTGAATTAAGAGCCCAATATTCCAATTTTGTGCTTAGGAGAGTTGAATAAAGAAGAACATACAATGTTTATGTTCAATTCCAGAAACAATTCAATAACCAATCGGTGCATATCGCGCCATCTAGTAAGATTTAATTGAACAAATTTTAATACACCACGCTAGTAATTTATGTGAATCGCCTCCTCGAGCCCATTACTTTGATACACCACATCATGACCATTTTACAATAAAAACACGTGGAAATGCGGGCGGGTCGTTTAATTTGACAGTTATTTTGAAAATTAAAAGTAGTAAAATCGATTCCAAATTGTTAAGACGATTCTAATGACATCCCATTTGTTAGATGCCATCAAGCCATTCAGATTTCAGGGTCAGGGACTCAGGGCGTGTCGAAGAAATAGACACGCATTGTACACTCCAAAAACATTACGTTCCTTCTAGGGCAGTTGGTATAGGTGAAGGAAAACATCGTGAGGAAACCGGCATGTTCTAGAACCAAAAATTCGAAGAGTTGTGACATCCACCAACCCGCACTAGGCTCGCGTGGTGGATTACGGCGCATTCCCTCTCACAGAGAGGAGGCATGTGTCCCAGCAGTGGGAACATTAAAAGGCTGATGATGATGATGATGAGAGCAGTCGTGTATCAAATATAACCCTCCTTCTGGGACAGTCGGGAAGAAATTAACAAATTACTTTTCTATTACAAGAGATTATATAATTATATATTAATATTCAGTTTCATCTGTCCCGGTGTCAATCGTTTCTGCTCAATCGGACACTGGGAAGTGGGTCAAAGCTGGGTCAAAGTTATCTTGCAAAGCATGGATGGGATTGCTCATGACTCTAGTCTAGGTCATAGACTAATTTATATAGATTGGCTAGGTCAGAGGTCACACAGAGAAAGTCGATGTTGGAAAGATGATGGACTATGGAGTGAGCTTACCCAGAAGAAGCCTGTTCACTCTAACTAACAAACGTCCGGATTTGGTACGGTCGGACTAACTTCGCCCACAAATCCTATTGTTGCCGTATTTAGAACATTATTTTCCATTTTTATTTATGACTAGCTGTTTCCCGCGGCTTCGCTCCCGTGGGCCACCCCACAGGACCCGTTTTCGGGATAAAAAAAATAGCCTATGTCACTCAGGAATAATGTAGCTTTCTATTGGTGAAAGAATTTTTAAAATCGGTCCAGTAGTTTCGGAGCCTATTCGGTACAAACAAACAAACAAAAAAATCTTTCCTCTTTATAATATTGGTATAGACTTAGCAATAACCAGAATCAATAGAACTCCCATAAAAGGCTCGCGTGGTGGATTAAGGCCCATTCTCTCTCACAGAGAGGAGGCATGTGTCCCAGCAGTGGGAACATTAAAAAGCTGATGATGATGATGGTGAGAGCAGTCGGGTATCAAATATAACCCTCCTTCTGGGGCAGTCGGGTATAAAACATAACCCTCCTTCTGGGACAGTCGGGTAGAAATTAACAAATTGCTTTTCTATTACAAGAGATTGTATAATTATATTTTATTTAAGTTCATCTGTCCCGGTGTCAATCAAATTTTGCAAGATAACTTTGACCCAGCTTTGACCCACTTCCCAGTGTCCGATTGAGCAGAAAATTTGCATGGATGGGATTGCTCATGACTCTAGTCTAGGTCATAGACAAATTTATATAAATTTTCTAGGTCAGAGGTCACACAGACAAAGTCGATGATGTAAAATGATGGACTATGGAGTGAGCTTACCCAGAAGAAGCCTGTTCACTCTAATAATAGTGCTAACAAAAGTCCGGATTTGGTACGGTCGGACTTACTCCGCCCACAAATCCTATTGTTGCCGTATTTAGAACATTATTTTCCATTTTTATTTCTGACTAAGTTGAATGTGAAAACAATCGGGAGACAATAACCAAAATCAATAGATCTCCCATAAAAGGCTCGCGTGGTGTATTACGGCCCATTCTCTCTCACAGAGAGGAGGCATGTGTCCCAGCAGTGGGAACATTAAAAGGATGGCGATGATGAGAGCAGTCGGGTATTAAACAAAACCCTCCTTCTGGGGCAGTCGAGTATAAAACATAACCGTCCTTCTGGGACAGTCGGGTAGAAATTAACAAATTGCTTTTCTATTACAAGAGATTTTATAATTATATATTTATTTAGTTTCATCTGTCCCGGTGTCAATCAAATTTTGCAAGATAACTATGACCCAGCTTTGACCCACTGCCCAGTGTCCGATAATCCGATTGAGCAGAAAATTTGCATGGGTTTGCTCATGACTCTAGTCTAGGTCATAGACTAATATTTATATAGATTGTCTAGGTCAGAGTTGACACAGACAAAGTCGATGATGAAAAGATGATGGACTATGGAGTGAGCTTACCCAGAAGAAGCCTGTTCACTCTAACTAACAAACGTCCGGATTTGGTACGGTCGGACTAACTTCGCCCACAAATCCTATTGTTGCCGTATTTAGAACATTATTTCCATTTTTATTTATGACTTAGTTGAATGTGAAACCAATCGGGAGACAATAACCAAAATCACAGATAATATAATACTAGCATATAGATGCCTCATCCCATACAAAAAAACCGTGCCGACGTAACTAGCGTTTTTTTTAACTTTCATCTGATTAATCTTGTTATTTTTGTGAGTACATCAATCGCGTTCGATCCCGTTTCACGGCAATAGATGGTGTTAGCAGCGCCTTTCAAGTAAAAGGGTTTACTAGGTTCGTGAATATTTTTTTCTTTAAATACAGTGAAGGTTCGTTTTATAGTATTTTTTTGCACGTTGTTACAGTTTTTTTGCACCGAAATGTGTTAAAATACAAATTTTAACAATCCAGTTGAATGCCTCAGAAATTTAAAATGCGCCAATTATGGCATCGATTTTAAATGATCCGTCCAAATAATCTTTGAAATATGAATTAAGAGCCCAATATTCCATAATTTTGTACTTAGGAGAGTTTATTAAACAAGAACATACAATGTTTATGTTCAATGCCAGATAATGTTAATTTTACCCACAATTCTATTGAATTGTGTGTACATGTCGCGCCATCTAGTGAGATTTATTTGAACCAAATTTTCTATCTTAGCAATGAGACCCCGTGCCAAAATCAATAAATCTCCCATAAATCGGGGACTTTTTCAACGCTGGTCGTAGTTGGTACGTACTGCCCAACCAGCCGCCGCCAGCCGCCCCAGCCGGCAACCCTACACACTGCCGGATTTGTTACGGGGCAGACCATAGCCGATGTGAAACCAAGTGGACCGAGACAGACTCAATTAATAATAATAACCAAGTACCAAATCCAGGCGTGTGTTAGCACTATAACTTTGAAGAGATTCGGGTTGAATGCCTCTTTTGCTGTGCGCATTATGAACATAGAACAACACGGACCACCAGCGGACCGGAGATTAAGAAGGATGTTTTTTTCTCGTTTTTTTTTTTTAATACAAAACCTTGTTTTACATTAGCAGAACCTATCTATCCCTCTCCAAAGTAAGTCCATGCCAAGTGGCAAATCGTAATCGAGATTGGGGTCGGAATTAGAGTGCGCGCAAGATATGTCTGCGCGCGGCCAAAAACGGAACTAATCGTTTGAAGTCATTTATGTCAGGTGTCAAGAGAGTGTGTATTCCGTGTTTTTAATCGTTTCCGCAGTAAATAATCGCCATCATTATGCTAAAAGTAATTTATAGTGATGGCAGGGATGTTTTCTTCAAGTGCACAAGACAATAACGGGCCTCTAAGGTACCGTTTTACAATGATAGATCCCGCGTTGCTTATTTGACAGGTACCTTTTAGGAATACCACAATACTAAAATTGCCCTAAATTTTTGTACTATAGGTCTACCAGAATCTCATGGCATTTTTTATTTTTTTTTAATTGTGATTTTCATATGGCAATTTCAATTTTCACCTGTCAAATCAAAGTACTTGATGTGTCAACCGCTGCTGAAATTTTTTGATATTATCTTGAAAATTTGTTATTTTTGTGAAAATGTCGAAAAACCCACTTCGATCTCAAGCGAGACATATTGTTTTCAATGTGTATCATAAAAAAAGGGAAGAAGAAGGCGTAAATCAAACTCAATCTTTAATTTTAAAGTGCGTCGTAGAGTGGACCGGTAAGTTGGACTGACTTGTTTTGATACTTTTAGTTTATTTTATATTTTTCTTACTTAATTTTTATTTCTTTCCATTACTATTATATGGTAAATCGTAGGTCAGGGGCAGTCAGGGCACATCGAATGATGGCCGGAAGGAAATGGCAACAGTAATGTGACTGTTACTAATTCTTCGACAAGATATTGATTTTAATGGAGATTGAGAATCTTTGACGTAAGAAAAATATTGAGTAATAATCTGCGCCCTGCAGTGGGACATGTGTAGAGACGGGAGTTTTTGTCAAGTGAAGTTTAGTGGCTGTTAATATTATTTGCAAATTGATTCCTAGTGGATGTTGTGATATATTATTGGTGTAGTTTTGTGTCTCAACTGTCTACGCAACTGGACAATTTGTAAAATCATTGACAGAAGCGATCTCGGGATAGTGGAGCGGAGTATTTTATTGTAGTATTGACTGCCTCTGCAAAGCTTACTGGGAAGACTGACTTGCTGCCAAATACTCCAAAAAACATTAGAATCTGTTACATCCGCATTCTAATGCATACTAAAGAATAAATATAAGATCCAAAACTCTTTCCAAAGACGTGGCTAAAAGGTCCTAGCAACCAGGCCATAAAACTTACATAAAAAAAGTACATATAGACTGATGATGATGAATGACTATAAGTAACATGATACATTTTATAATTTTTTACAGACTTTATACATAAGAGATTGGTTTTGAATATGTTAAATGCCAATGAAAAAGAACCATTTTGATGGAGAGAGATAACATAAAACTACAAAGATACAAGTTTTTGAAATGCCAGTGGAGTTTATGGAATCGTATTCTAGTTTTCTAGTTCTGAATGAGGTTTTAACTTATCAGTATAATTTAAATGATATATAATAAATTAGTACATAAATTAATATTCAATTGATTTATTTTTCCTATGTTAAGAACCCGATGTATAACAACATTATTCATACACATACCTATAATTCTCACAGTGGATCTTTGTGTCTCTGAATTGGTTGCAAGACCCCGCGCAGTAGCTATTTTTGTATCAATGTTGAAGGTGAAGATAGCATTGTATAACTGTCTCTTTCACTCGCTTACGTATGTCACATCGTCCAATCTCGCTTACTCTATGCAGTATACTCGATGACAAACTGTTTCTTACGCAATGGTTGGGAGGACCAAGTTCAAAGACACAAAGATCCGCTGTGACTACTATAATATAGGTACCTCATGTTCATTAATACTAAAGACATAAATAAAAATTAAAGAGTATCAAGATCGTTTAATCCAATTTCCCCAGTATTGCACACAACAAATTTTTATTTCCACATTTGCCATGAGATTCCGGTAGACCTATACCGCTGCGACAGTATTGGTTTTTGGGTGGTACATAAATATACCGGCGGGACAGGACTGGCATCAAGTAATTTAATGCATCATCCTTATTTTGTTTTAGACGTTTCTGAATGCACCGTCACCCAAATAACTCAAGAGGGTTATGTGGCAGCAGCATCTTCAAAAATTGTTAAAGAAGAAATTAAAAAAAATTGAAATTGAAGGTATTAGCTGTTAAAGTAGATATAAGTACTGTGGGATCGAATAAAACCAGTTACTATAAATAAACGAATATTATTGACGTAAACTGTAAGAAATATTTTAGTCAAGTGCAATGGTGACATCGATGACAGTCAACAACATTTTGCTTGCTATGGTAACATCTAAGGCTGGTGATAGATGTTAAAGGAGTATCTATTCCTAACATCCACCTCTCTTTATAATGCCAGCCATCTTCTTAAGACTTACAATTCTAGGCCCATAAAGTGGTTTGGTGAGCATATCAGCAATCTGCCTTGTTGCTGGCACATGGCAGATGGTAATGCTTCCATCTTGAACACATTCTCGTATAAAGAATGATCGTATCCTTATGTGTTTGGTCTTTTGGTGGAATTCTGGTGGATTCTTAGCCATCTTAATTGCTGATTCGTTATCAACACATAGGGATGCTGGACATTCACCAATGATTTCTTTCATAATCTTTCGAAGCCAAATAATTTCTCTAGCAGTTTCACTTGCTGCCACTATTTCTGCCTCGGTGGATGAAATCGCTACTGTGCTCTGGCGTTTACTATTCCAGGATATTAGACCTCCAGCATACATGCAAAGAATGCCTGAGGTAGACCTTCCAGTTTCAAGATCACCTCCATGGTCAGCGTCACTGTAACATTCTAAGTTATGACTATTTCCTGGCTTATAAACGATGCCTTCATCTATAGTCCCTTTCAAGTAACGCATTATCCTCTTGATATTGATGATGTTCTCCCTTGTAGGTTTATCTAAATTTCGAGATACAACACTGACAGCAAAGGCTATGTCAGGCCTCGTGCTTGTCATCAAATAAGCTAGTGATCCAACAGCTTCACGGTACGGGAAGCTCATTGAAACTTCATTAACATCTCGAGCATTATTTGCTTTTAAAATTGGTGTTGGCACTGGCTTACATTTCTCCATGCCAAACCTTTGCAATATGCGAGCGATGTACGATTTCTGATGCAGTAAAATAGAACCATCAGAGTACCTTTCTATCTCCATTCCAAGAAAATAGCTTGCTGGTTTCTCTGTTATTTTGAAATGTGCCCTCATTTCTTCTAGGAAGCAGTTAGCTAGTTTCTCGCTTGAGTAAGCAATAAGACCATCATCAACGTACAGGGCGAGAAGAATTTTCTCCTTCCCATTTTTTCTCACAAACAAACAAGGATCGGACTGGCTTTGCTTGAAACCTGTCTTTACGATATAGTCTGTGATGCATCTGTTCCAACAGAGTGGGGCTTGCTTTAATCCATACAGGCTTTTCTTTAATTTAAACACATACCTCTCTTCAGTATAACCTTCAGGCGGTTTCATGTATATTTCCTCGTCTAAAGTGCCATAAAGGAAGGCTGTGGACACGTCAAACTGTGCTAGTCTCAGCTTTTCTTTAGCAGCAACACTCAGAACAGCTCTTATTGTACTACTCCTAGCAACAGGACTAAAAGTTTCATGAAAGTCTACATCTTTCTTCTGAGAATATCCTTTTATAACCAGTCGAGCCTTATATTTTTCAACAGATCCATCAGGATTAGTCTTTATTTTGAAAATCCATTTACATGGAATGGCTTTCCGACCTTTTGGTAGTTCGACTAGCTCCCACGTCTGGTTTTTTTCAGCGAGTTCATTTCGCTTTCGATAGCCTTTTTCCATTCTTCTTTAGCCTTACATGACATTGCCTGTTTGAAGGTTTTCGGTTCGAACAAATTTTCAGCTTCTAATGCCATAATATAGTCATTGAACCGTACATGAGGTCTAAGATTTGCTCTATCTCTGAGAATCATCTGACTTCCTTCTCTTTCATGATCGTCATCGGATAGATCAGGATCATCGGCTTCGTTACCTTCAGCGAGTTCTCCATTTTCTTCTTCAGAGATAACGGATTCAAACGTTGATTCATCTAGATCATCATCTATCTCATTATTGGCTTCGTGACGTGCCCTTGATGAAGTAGGTTCTTCAATTACTTCAGATCCGAACTCTGTAATATTCCGCTCTCCAATCTCTCTAGTATCGTTAGTTTCGAATTCATTATGCAGACTTGGAAAATTATGGAATAAGCTTTTCTGAAGAGTTTTCGGCTCTTCTGATTTAGGCTCAAACTCTTTAGATTTGCCCAGTAATGGTACTTCTTCGAATATCACGTCTCTGGATCTAATCAATTTGAGTGATTCCTTATTCCAGATTCTATAGCCTTCGTCTCCTTCATAACCAATAAGAATACCTTTTATAGCTTTCTGTTGCAGCTTCTTGCGGTTAGCTTTAGGAACATGGGCATAGCACGTGCAACCTAGGATTCTTAGATGTTTGATCGCTGGCTTCTTTCCGTACCACAGTTCATGAGGTGACTTGCATGGCACGCTAGATGGCCCTGTGCGATTCAACACGTAGACTGTTGCGTTTACTATCTCTGCCCATAAGCCATCAGGTATCTTCTCATGTGCATGCATGATAGCCCGCGCGGCTTCTACCACCGTCCTATTTTCTCTTTCTACGCAACCTGCTTGCTCCGGGGTGTGGGGCATCGTGAACCTTTGCTTGATGCCGTTTTCGGTTAAGATATTTTTGAACTTTTCGCTGATAAATTCTCCACCATTATCGCTTAATACTTCTTTGATAACGTGTCCCGCAACTTTAGCTTCTTTTAAGAAAATATCAAGCTTTGAAGCTGCTTCAGACTTTTCTCGAAGAAAATAGATGCAACGATGGCGTGTAAAGTCATCCTTAAACAGGACATAATATCGTAACTTCGAAATTGAATATGGAAACGGTCCACAAATATCAGTATGGATTAGTTCTCCGGCTTTAGTGGCTCTAACCCTTGTACCAAATGATTGCCTGTGAGCCTTTCCATAAACGCATCCTTCGCAGATGTCCGATTGCTTATCCTTCACTTTTAACCCTAGCTCGTTTTCGATGACTTGACTAACGTGTCTTTTGTTTTGATGTGCTAGCCTTTCATGATAGACTTGTAATGTATTTACCAGTAGTTGATTGACTTCTCGATTTTTGGGCGCAACGCAGGTAAGCTCTAGCTTAAATAGTCCACCTTTAATCGCTCTAGTCCCAATTACTCTAATGCTTCCATTTACTTTCACCATGCATTGTTTAGGCGTAGACTCAAACGTACTCATGGATGAGTTATCGTGCACAGAAAGAACTGAGAATAAGTTTCTTTTGATTTTTGGAACATACCAAACGTCCTTCAATAGTACGTGTTCTACGTTTCCATTGACCTTGGCTTCAGCTCGAATGTTGCCCATTCCAATGGCTTCAATGGTTTGTCCATTCGCTGCAGTTACCGTATGTGAACTCTTAAAGTGTTCGAAGCTTTCAAAGAAGTCGCCTGAATTAGTAACATGGCTTGTCGCTCCGTTGTCAACGTACCAGTAATTTGTATCTATTGGCATTCCATCATCGCAAGCTAACACTGTCAGGTTAACATTTGAGGTTTTACTGTCATTTGACGGCTTTCGTGGACGTCCATCATTTATCCATTTTTGGCATTTTCGTACAAAGTGTCCAACTTCTCCACAATAATTGCATTTAAAAACTTTTTTCTTCTTCTGTGTCTTCACGATTAATACTTCTTCATTTTTCTCTGTCTCATCTTTAGTACTTAACGCTTTTTCATATGCACTAAGCTGCGAAGTTAAGTTCTCTACTGTCCGATCCTTTTTTGATATAAGGAGCCAACTTGACTTGAAAGCGAAATAATCTTTTGGTAAAGTTCCAAGTATTTTACAGATTAGTAATATCTCGGGCAAAGTCGCATCAATTTGGCTGTTCAATTCATGCCAAATGTTTTTTAACGCAGATATATGCTTTCTTATGTCATGTTCAGAATCCTTTTTATAATCAAAGAATTTTAAACAGAGATCATAGCTTTTGTCTTCGCAACTTGCATTGTAGAGGCGATCTAGCTCATCCCATACTTCTTTAGCGCTTTTGTACCGCATGACTTGTTCAAGTATCTCATCCGTCATGTTTGACGTCATCAGAGTCAAAAGAATACAGTCAATTTTCCGGAATTCTTTTAAATCCGATTCGTATTTTATTTTTGCAGATTCATTTCTGACATCTACTGGTTCAACAGGTCTACAGATCTTCCCTTCCAAAATATCTTCAGCACCGGGAATTGCTCTACACACTGTATCGATCCTATACTTCCAATGCTTAAAGTTCGTTCCATCAAGGTGCATTATTTGTACCTTTGAGGCCTCTGCAATCGCCTTATCCATGGTGATGTCAGACCGGGTACAGATTTTTGCAAGAATTTTTCACAACTCTTTCCAAGAGGTAAACTTTCGCGCATCCACTACTTTTTTTGTAACTCAATCAATTGAACCACTCTCTGCTACCATGTTAAAGTAGATATAAGTACTGTGGGATCGAATAAAACCAGTTACTATAAATAAACGAATATTATTGACGTAAACTGTAAGAAATATTTTAGTCAAGTGCAATGGTGACATCGATGACGGTCAACAACATTTTGCTTGCTATGGTAACATCTAAGGCTGGTGATAGATGTTAAAGGAGTATCTATTCCTAACATTAGCCACTGCAGGACCATTGTTAGACCAAATTTAACAGTAGGTACTACTAAGTATTCAATAAAAGATTTACAATAATTTCATGAAGCTTCTTTCATCATATTCTATGCAAGTAGAAAAAGCTAGTAATTAATTATGCTTAACTTAAATTACTTTTAAGTTTTGAAAGAAAAATTACTATTGATTAAATGTAGGAAAAAAGATCAGTTATCCTGGCAACATTAAGCACGCCACCCATCGCGCGCAGACTTATCGTCCGAGCACTCTACTTACCATTCGAAAAAAAAACAATTTGACAACCAATCCCCAATCCGTGTATCTCTAAAGACGGAAACACACTTACGTGGCGTGGCGTGTCGTGGCGCCTTCTGACGCAGTTCATTGGTTAAAAAACTCGTTGCGTTATGACGTACTCTGGAACAGAGTCGTTTGATTAGTGGATACCGCGCCACACCACGCCACGACACGTAAGTGTGGTTCCGACTTGGAAACATAATATTGAAACCCAACCCGACGCCAAGCGACGCCACCCGACGCGAACCGTGCACATATACAACACCTCACGTGATGCTACAACACGCTTCTCTAGTATCATAGCCAGTATTGCCAGGTCTCATTTTTGTTCTATCCCAAGTCTGATCTCAATTTAACCTAGATATTAAGTTAAATGAAAAAAAAATCTTTTTTTGTATTTGCTTTTCCTCTCCGTACTATCTATATTTGATATATTTTATGCAAGATCATACATAAGACGAGACTTTACAATCTATAATATAATTACAGACCAGTTTTACTATAAGATTATTAGAAACCATTAAAAAAAATCTGGTTATTTTAGGATCTGTACCATACCAAGTACTTGACTACTTCATTGAGACTATGATAGGCGTATCGAAAAAGAAATTTCGAGAAATTGCGGGTTCAAGGGAAATATTTAGGTAAACTTAATCCCATTTCATTACAAATTTGACTCAAATAAGTAAATAATTACTAAGCATAAACACAAAAATTACCCTCACCAAGTTTGTACCCTAAAAATGACCGTGCTGATGAAACTTTACTCTAAATAGGGTAAATAACCCTAAGTTGGCACCACTGATCATATCATAGCTATTCGTTTCTAGTATTATTGCTAATACTACTTCGATGAAGAATACACTAGATTCCCGCAGCCTAATTGTGTAAGTAAATTCGGCAAAGGAAACAATCTGTTTCTTTCCCAAAAACGACTTTTCGTATCGCGAAAAGTAATTTTTGGGAACTATTATAACAAATATCGACTGTTCTGGAACAGAGAATGCATGTAGTAATTTGTAAAGCTTTTTTATTTTTTCAGCTTTCCTAATGATCCATAGAAAACGAAATAAAGTAACTTCTTCTCTGCTCTTTTCGACGGAAAACTTGGAAAAATGCTCAACCGAAACACATTCCAGCACGATCAATTAAATTTTCATTCAAAAGAAACATTGAAGTTGAGCTAGATCGTCTAGTTGAAAAAGGCATCATAACTAAAGTAGACCCAAACATTACACCGATCCAGTGGGCGACACCGACAGTCAACGTAATCAAAACTAATGGCCAGATCAGAATTTGCGGCGATTTCCGTAGCACGCTCAACCCTGTATTGATAACACACGCACACCCAGTTCCTCTGTTTGATCAATTACGCCAGAATCTTGCGGACGGAGCGAAATTTTCGAAAATTGACCTGAAAGATGCTTACCTGCAATTTGAAATAGGCCCGGACTCTAAACAGTTTTTAACAATATCTACTCACAAAGGATACTATCAATATAACCGCATGCCATTTGGTATTTCCACAGCCCCATCAGTTTTTCAGCATTTCCTTGAAAAACTCCTCGAAGGAATACCGAATGTGGCAGTTTACTTTGATGATATTGCGGTTATGACAAGGATCATCTCGAAACACTGTGTACCGTTTTCCAAAGACTTGAGAAAGCCGGATTAAAAGTTAACTTGACGAAATGCACTTTCCTTACCCCTGAAGTCGAATATCTCGGACACACGATTGATCGAAATGGTGTACGTCCTACAAAGTCGAAGATAGAAGCAATCTCCAAAGCTTTACCTCCAACCAACACCAAGGAGCTAAGATCATTTCTTGGTTTGGTCAACTTTTACGAACGATTCATACCACACCTACACAGTGTCTGTGCCGACCTTCACGCACTAACAGGAAAGATGTTGATATTAAAACAACGATGCATTTTATCAATATGCCGTGCCATTTATTATAGAAATGAAAGATTCAATCTCAGGATAAAACAATCTTACATGACTCCAGTAGGTCCTATTGACAATTTGGTCATAATTTTTTACATTGACATTGGTCATATTGACAACTGACAGATAGATAGTGAGGTGCCTGACATCTCAACAAAAGAGGCTAAAATGGCGATGGACCGACAATGAAGCCAAGGCATTTGAAAGAGCAAAGACCTTGATTGTACGTTCAAAACCACTAGTAGCTTTTAATGACAAACAGCCATTGTACTTAGCCTGTGATGCATCAGAAAAAGGCGTGGGGGCGGTGCTTTTCCACATAACGAACAAAGTGGAACAGCCAATTGCGTTTGCATCAAGATAACTTCGACCAGCAGAATCGAAATATTCTGTTATAGACCGCGAAGCTCTTGCAATATTTTTTGGTGTTAAAAAATTCGATCAGTATCTTCGCGGCATCAAATTCACTCTAGTAACTGATCACAAGCCTCTCATTCACATTTTGGGACCAGCAGCCTAATTGTGTAAGTAAATTCGGCAAAGGAAACGATCTCCCTCTCAATCTCAATCAATTGTTTCCGTTGCCGAATTTACTTACACAATTAGGCTGCAGAACGCAACTTACCAAAACTCGCTAATAATCGTTTAGTACGATGGGCTCTAATAATTGGAAGCTACGCTTATGACATCGCGTACACGAAAGGCTGTAACAACATGATCGCGGACTATTTATCAAGGATGCCTAACCCTGATGAGCAACCTTCCAAACCTGAGCTAGCTGTTCACAGACTTGTAGCGCGCATACAGGCAGATAGGGTTGGTGACCTCATCCTATCAGAAAACGTCATACGAGATGAAACAATAAAAGATGCCACACTGAAACATATATCACAGTTTATTAAGACGGGTTGGCGCGAACATCAATATACAAACGATGTAAAACCATACGCTCGCAAACGCTGTGAGTTGTCACTAGAAAATAAGATCATCATGTGGCAGGGTCGCATGGTTGTTCCTGATACTCTAAGAAAAGTGACCCTAAAATACCTACATCGTGGACACCCAGGAATATCAGCTATGAGAGCACTGGCAAGATTCTATGTATGGTGGCCAACCATTGAAGAAGACATAGATTCATACGTAAAAACTTGCCGCAAATGCCAGGCCGCAATGCAGGAGAACCGGCCTAACACCTCGGGTTTGCCAATTTTCTCATGGTCCATGTCAGACCAAGCCTGGGAAAGAATTCATGTTGATTTCGCGGGACCGTTCAAAGGTTTGTATTGGTTGGTTCTGTCTGATGCATTTTCCAAATGGATCGAAGTCAAGCCAATGGCAAAAATTACGACTGCCAAACTCTGTGATGAACTGGACACAATTTTTACCACCTTCGGCCTTCCTCAGTTTTTAGTCTCAGACAATGGCCCACAATTTACTTCTCAGGAGTTCCAAAATTACTGCAAAGATAAGGGCATTAACCATATCAAATCATCACCGTATCATCCACGGACAAACGGATTAGCAGAGCGGACGGTTAGAACTTTCAAAAGCAGAATGTCATCAAGTACAGAATGCCTCAAAAAACGGCTAGAACATTTCCTGTTTGCCTATCGCATCACACCCCATAGCACCACTGGCAAGGCCCCGGCCCAGATGATGTTTGGACGGCAATTAATTTGTGAGCTTGACAACGCTCGACCAAGTGCTAAACGGTTGTTTCAATACAAGCAAATACAAGCGAATGTTAACTCCGACAGCCAGACGCCCAATTACAGACCAGGTGATCCTGTGTACGTAAGAGCCAGAGATCAGTCGCGATGGGAACCAGCCACGGTTTCGCGGCGCACGCATCGATACTCGTACGTCATTAACACTCCAATCGGTGTGGAAAGAAGGTACCACGCAGACCATATAGGCCTCGTCTCTCCAAATCAGATGAGTGCCCAGTACCTGGAAGCACTGAAAGCGCTTCTCGTAATCTTATACTTCCTGTCGCGTCCTCGACTCCAGTACTGGAAGCTACAGGATCTCCGATATCATCTCAAGTAGCAGGAACCCAAGTGGAAGCTGCTCCTGAAGCATCCGCACCTCACTTGCCACAGAATGTGGTCAACATGCCATTTACTCCTATGGCACCACGCCGAAACAAGCGTACCACTAGACCACCCCGATGCCTAATTGATGAGATGGGGAGTTAACCCCTGTAGGGCGGACGAATGTTAGAAACTCTTTTGTCAATGTCATTCTGTCATACTCAATGTCTTAGAATAAACATTATTTTGTAAACTTAAAACGATTATGTTATTCTTATCAACGGGCATTTTCGGGGACTGATGTCAGCCCCCGAGACTATATATCCCGTGTCACAGAGCGCATCGACTTCCTGAAACAAAAAGTTTTTGCATGGGCAAACCGTATTCGTAGGTATAGGCGGAGAGTAGAGCGATACACCCAGAATCGCACATTCCAAAGTAATGAAAGGTGGGTTTATCGGGCTCGGGAGCGACCCAACCAAGGTGTGACTGATACGCGCCTGCCGGATGATGATGCCATGTGTTCATTCTGGCGCAGCATCTGGTCGGTGCCTGTGAGTCACACCGAAGGTGAATGGACTCGGGAGGTCGAACGAGCGTGCGATGCAATACAAGAAATGGGGGCTATCACGATCAGCCCCCAAGATGTAGCCCGTGCAGTCCGTTCGTTGCCAAACTGGAAATCTCCAGGGCCGGGCGGGCTGCACAACTTCTGGATAAAATGGCTACAAAGGTCGCACGCTCGTTTGGCAGTACCAGGCAGCCTTAGAGTCTGGTTCGCTACCCAAGTTCCTTACAACAGGAATAACCCACCTGCTCCACAAGTCTGGTAGCACCGCGGCACCCAAAAATTATAGACCTATTACATGTTTACCAACGGTCTATAAGGTTCTTACATCCATTTTGAGAGTTAAAATTATTAAACACGTCGACGATAACTCGATCATGTCGGTCTCTCAGAATGGATGTAGGAACGGGTCCCGCGGTACTAAGGAGCTACTCCTTATAGATATGGCGATTAGCCAACAGGTTCGGCGTTCCCGAAAGGATCTGTCGACAGGTTGGATAGATTATAAGAAGGCCTATGACTCGGTGCCTCATACATGGCTCATAAGGGTGCTAGATTTGTATAAAATAGATACAACTCTATGCACCTTCCTGATGTCGTGTATGAGGCAGTGGAGCACAGTCCTTCGCTATCCAGGAAGTCGAAATATGCAGAGGAATAGCGAACCTGTAAGGATCGAGCGAGGTATATTCCAGGGCGATAGTTTGAGCCCACTTTGGTTTTGCCTGGCCCTGAATCCTCTAAGCATGCTGCTGGAGAATTCAGGACTAGGCTATCGGTTGAAGAGAGGTGGTCAGGTTATATCTCACCTCCTTTACATGGATGACCTGAAGCTCTTTGCCCCCAGCAATCTTCAGTTGATGGAGCTACTGAAGGTAACTGAAACTTTTAGTAGCGCCATCAAGATGGAGTTTGGTGTGGACAAATGTGCGGTCATGCATGTAAAGCGAGGGGAGATTTTGGAATCCGTGGGAATTCAACTCGCGGATTCTATAAGCCTGAGATCCCTCTCTCCAAACGAAACCTATAAGTATTTGGGTATTTCGGAAGCGTTAGGTATCAGCACTACTGACATGAAGCAATCGTTGAAGGAACGCTTCTTTGGCCACCTGAAGAAGGTACTCAATAGCCTTATTTCGGGCGGAAACAAGGTGCGCGCCTTCAACGGTTGGGTCATGCCGGTATTGATGTACTCTTTCGGCATACTCAAATGGACTCAAACGGAACTTGACGCCCTGGATAGGTGGGTCCGTACATTGCTGACTGCATATCGAATGCATCACCCACGATCGTCGGTCATGAGATTGTATATCCCGTGGAAGAGTGGCGGCCGAGTTCTCTCGAATGGCAATATCACATTGTACTGGGATCGGTCCATCATCACTGACAGGACTATTGTAGCCAATAAGCCTGATATAGTGATGGTGGACCGAATCGAGAGGCGTGCAATGATTGTTGACATTACCGTCCCGCATGACGGAAACCTCGTGAAGGCCGAGAAAGATAAGCAAACCAAGTATCTTGACTTGGCTCGCGAGGTTGTCGACATGTGGGAAGTGGATACAGCGATCATTGTACCGATAGTCGTGTCGGCCAATGGCTTAATAGCCACGAGCCTCGACCAACACCTTAGGAGGCTCTCGTTGGGCGGCTGGGTCAAGGGCCTGATCCAGAAAGCAGTATTGCTGGACACGGCTCGTATTGTTAGGAGGTTCCTTTCTCTGGAGCCCTGACCGCCAGTAGTATGGACCCTTTTCCCGATACCGGTGGGCCTCTATTTTTTTTATTTTTGAATATATTTTTTTTGTAATTTAATTTATATAATATTTAAAATGTAAACAATAAGAAAAGAAATTGAATAAAGGAAATAATAATAATAAAATGGGACCAATTCGGGTACATAACCTTCCAAACAAAAAATAATTTTCAAAATCGGTCAACAATTGACGGAGAAATCGGTGAAAAATTGCTGTTGGTGATTTGAAGAAATACGAACGGATGGCAACCCTATACTAACGAAGCGTGTTGTAGCATCACGTGGGGTGTTGTATATGTGCACGGTACGCGTCGGGTGTCGACACGTCGAGTGGCGTGGCGTCGGGTGGGGTTTCAATAGTATGCTACGGTTTCCACCTTTATTGTCAATTGTCATCGTTGTCGTTGACGTTCTAATTTCTATTCTAATGTCAGACATGTCAGTTTTCGCGCCTTTTTTACCAAGTGGGCAAGTGTAAGATTATTTTATTTTCTCTACGAAGACGAACTGCGAAGATAGTAAAATACAATAGATAGTAAAGAATATTCTACTGAAAAGTAAGGAATATACAAAATACTCAATCAGTAAATATGGGCTTTGCGAACGATGTTGTTGTTAATCGCGATGAGTTCCAGTACCTAAATCTTGTTCAACAAATTATTGATACAGGTGACAAAAGAGTCGATAGGACCGGCGTTGGAACTCTATCTATATTTGGTGCTATGCAAAGGTATTCCCTTAAAAACAACACTTTGCCTTTACTTACTACTAAGCGGGTTTTTACCCGAGGTGTTCTTGAAGAGTTACTCTGGATGATATCTGGCTCTACTGATTCCAAAGTACTTAGTTCCAAAGGAGTACACATTTGGGATGCCAATGGATCTCGACAGTTTTTGGACAACTTGGGATTTACAGATAGGTCAGAAGGTGAGAATTCTTTCAACTAAACCATATTTAAACAGTATTCAAACTCAATAAAAATTGCTTGATCTCAATAAAATATTTTCTAACACAGGAGACCTTGGGCCAGTCTATGGTTTTCAGTGGAGACACAGTGGAGCTGAATATGTAGATGCAAAGACGGATTACACTGGACAAGGAATTGACCAATTGAAAAATGTTATTGACACAATAAAGTAAGTTTCAAGGCACTGGGTTTAGAAGGGCTAGTCAAAACATTTAATTGTTGTGAGCATTATTTATTTATTGCCTTAATTTGTTTCAGAAATCGTCCAACAGATAGAAGAATGTTGATGTGTGCTTGGAACCCATCAGATCTGAGTAAAATGGCTTTACCCCCATGCCACTGCCTTGCTCAGTTTCATGTATCAAGTGGTAAACTTTCCTGTCTACTCTACCAGAGAAGTGCAGATATGGGCCTGGGAGTTCCATTCAATATTGCCAGCTATTCTTTCCTCACACACATGATTGCACACATCACAGGATTAGAGGTAAGAATTTTGCAGTTTCTAGAATACTGAATAATAAAATGCCTTGAATTTATACTTCTTATTATTTATTGATTTTATTTTTTTAACAGGCTGGAGAATTTGTCCACACTACAGGAGATACTCATGTGTACCTAAACCACATAGAACCATTAAAGGTGCAACTACAGAGAGAACCAACTCCATTCCCAACATTGGAGTTCGCTCGTAAGATTGATTCTATTGATGATTTCAAGTATGAAGACTTTATTATAAAAGGATATAAACCTCATCCTAAAATTGATATGGAAATGGCTGTTTAGTTTTGTAACATGTACTAAGTACAATGAATTAATGAATTTACTTCATCACAATTTAGGCTTTAGAAAGTAATATTGTTAAGAAAAGTATTCTAGTATTAGGTTAGCTGAACCATGTGAATTCTAATTTTAAAATATTTGTAACAATATCGTAATTTAGTTATTACATGCTGTATTCCCAGAAGAGTTGGGCTGGTGTCAAGTTTACTTACATTTTGCCAGCTATAAGTCAATATCGTAGTACCTTTGTGAATGGACCAATAGAATCAATTATTGGTAACTTTAAATTTTGTCATGCAAAAGTATCCTTTAATGATTTAATTAAAATAAATGATTTGACTTTAGTCGCAATTTACATTGCCCAGGAATGGAATGGAAATGAGTTTTTATTATTATTATTATTATTGGGGAACAGGCCAGCAGTTGAAACAACTGATATCAGCCTGCATCTCGTTGTTCACTACACTGTTTTCACTAACTACTCAATGTTTTTGTTGATTTATGTGTTTATCCAGTCTATTTTTAAATTGATTGATATTTTCTGCTGTCACAATACTTTCAGGCAGCCCATTCCATGCATTGACCGCTCTATTGCTCAAGAAGTTCTTGTGTGGATTTGTATTCCAACTAGATTTTTGCAGTCTAAGATTGTGTCCTCTACGATTTCGGTCTGGTGCGCGTTTGAACATGTTGCTGAATCCTTGCAAGTCGTAGTGATCAATTATTATCTTGAAGGTCTCAATTAGGTCTCCACGTTCTCTGTGCTCCCTCAAGGTGGTCAGGTTCAGTTTATCTAGTCGTTCTTCGTATGGCAAACGTTTCAGCTGTCTGGGGACTTTCGTGAATCTACGCTGCACTGTTTCCAACAGGTCTATGTCTTTAATGAAATAGGGGCTCCATACTTGAAAGGCATATTCTAGTATTGGTCTTACATACGTTTTGTGAATTCTAAGAGCCATTTCAGGTGTCAATGTTCCAAAGGCCTTCCGTATGAGGTATACCATGGTATTAGCTTTTTTGACAATATTCGTGATATGGTCTTCCCATTTCAGGTTCTCCGAGATCTTAACTCCCAGATCCATCTGCGTTTTGACTTCGGCTAGCTGAGTGTCGCCAAGTTTGTAAGTTAGCCTGGGGTTCCGATTTCCGATGTGCAATACCGTACATTTCGTGTGATTCAAATTTATGAGCCAGTCTTTGGACCACTTCATGATTTTGTCTAAGTCTGCTTGGAGACGATCATAGTCTAAAAGGGGGTTTGCAAAGACCTTTGTGTCGTCGGCAAACATGCTGACTTTGCAATCAAGACATTGACACAGATCGAAGGTGAAGATAATATAAAGCACCGGGCCTAGGACGGAGCCTTGCGGCACACCACTATGGATATCTCGTTGTTCGGACAGTGTGTCACCCACTCTCACACGGAAGGTTCTTTTGCGAAGGAAAGCTTCTATCCAGTCGAGCAATTTGCCACGTATGCCAATAAATTCGAGCTTTTGCAACAGTCTGCTTATGGGGACTTTATCAAAAGCTTTTTCGTAGTCCAGGTAAACTACGTCGACCGGGGCTCGTTCATCAAAGCTCTTGGTCCAGGTAGCCAGGCACGACAGCAGGTTTGACACAGTGGAGCGGCGTGGACAGAAGCCATGTTGACAGTCGCTTATTATTTGATGTAAACGCAGATGTTCTCTTATGTGTTTGACTACAACTTTTTCCATGGCCTTACATATAACGCTGGTCAAACTGATCGGTCTGTAGTTGACTGGTGCTAGTCTGTCTCCTTTTTTGAAGATAGGGGTCACAGTAGCTGTTTTCCAAACGTCTGGTAATTTTCCAGTGTTGTACGAGGTTTTCATTATATCAGCCAGTACATTCGCAACATTACATTTTTGAAGGAGTACTACTGGAATTTCGTCGGGGCCAGGAGAAGAGTCTGATTTCATTTCCTTTAGGGCTTGCTGTACCTTGCCACTGGTAAACTCCAGGTCTGGAATAGATTCCTCAACTCTCAGGCTTGGTTCTATAACAGGAAGAGGACCAGGAGGTTCTTGTTGGTAGACACTGACAAACTGGTCAGCAAACGCTTCTGCTATTTCTTTGGAGCTCGTCACAGTCTGTCCTTGTTGGTTTCGTAGCACAGTTGGTATGCTTACCTTCGATGTGATTTGCTGTCGGATATAAGAATAGAATCTCTTTGGTCCAGCTTGAAGAAGAGTCATCTCGTAGGAAGTTCTTTGAGAGCGTCTTACTTTTTGCAAGTAAATGTAGTATAATGAACTTGGTCAATTGTGTAACATACAAACTAAATATGTGTCAGTAGCTACGGTATTCTCAAGAATGCACAAGGATTTCCCGGAAGACACGTAACCTCTTTTTTGACAAAGTTCACAATTGACAAAGTTCATTATACTATGTACAATTTCTTACCCTTCTATTCCATTCCGAGGCAATGTAAATTGAGCCTTATAATCACGATGTGCAATGAAGAGAGTAAAGTAAATGAGTAGGTATATTACAAGGAGTTTGTTTAAAATAGTTAAAAAAAATCATCCAAAACCTTTTCATTCAAATTGATTATACTAGGGTAAGAGACTGATGGACTCATAGTGTCAGTTTCAGAGTTGTAGGTGTGAAACAACATCCACACATACTAACACCTGTAATTCCTCAAATAGTATTAAAGGTAACTGGTTAATACATGTATAGTTCTCGCCATCTTCCGGGCCGCCCTGAAGATGGCTTTCCTATGCGCAAGGCAAAAAAAGATGCTGTTTTTGTATGAGATTTACAGCTGCACGCGCAGCTATTGTAGTCAACTTCAGGGAAAGAAGTTTGGCGAGAACCCTATAGCTTTCTAGATCCCAGGATTAAGGGTTTGGGCTAATAAGTCAGTGAATTAGATAAAAAGTTATTGATTTTATTTTATGATTATTTTCAATGATCAATGATGCTGGATCTAAACACATATAGACCTATATATAGGGATTGTACCTATGTGGCTAAGTAATAAATAAATAAATTCAGCAATATTATTTAATTATTGTTATACTTGCTTATTCATACTATAAAATAATCCCCCATAGTTATTACATTCATGGCAATGCAATGTAAAAATAATTAAGTAACTCTAATAAAATCATTATTACACTTTGTAAAATTCAACAATATCTAACAAATTCATAATTTGTTGTCTTACAGCTAATCAACATATAATGTATTTTTTTGTACATTATTTTCCTTTCATTATGAGTCTTTTTGATTTTTTGTATAGCATTTTTTTAAGAATCACTTAACATGCGTTTAAAATTCTTAAAAACACCGTACCAAAGCTGTAGTCAGAAACATTCAGGGGTGTCAATAAACAATCGAATTTGTCTGTAAGAAAAAATCGTTTATTTCGTAAAATTGCAAAAAAATGTCCAATGTTTAAAAAACATAGAAGAAAACTTTAAAAAAAATGTCTCTGGCTATGGCTTTCGTTAGTTCCAATTCAATGCAGCAGCCATGTTAAAAGATGGACATACATAAGTTAAATAACTAGTTTACAAAAATAATAAAAAAAACCTGAGAAATTAAAAATAATTTTGTGATTATATCATCTCTTTGGCTATTGCACAAGAAGGCTATATTGCCCCATAACAGCCTAAATAAATAAAGTAAGAAATAACATAATCAAGGTCAGATTAATGAAAATTTTACAAAACATTTTGTGACTGCTGTTCATCAACACATCTGGTCATCCTGTGATGGTGGCATCTGAAAGAAAAAATATAATAAATTGTTACAACACAAACTACAATAGTAAGAAATCTACAATGTTGAGTCACTCTTTCAGTCCAGGTAGGTGCATATAGTTGGTTGGTGCATGGTTATGTTTTTTGCGCGTATCTTGTACGTATATATGTTTGTTTGTATGTAATATTCTTTATTACCTCGTTTCTTTCAAACCACTTGGCGGATTTTTATAATTATGACATCGTTAGATAGGTCTAGGCCGCCCAAGTGTTCTTAGATAAGTGGCAGTCAAACAAAGGAACAAGGCGGCTTTTGGGCGCCATATTGTAAGGGTTGCAGTTTTTTTTTCATCGAATCCCATCGAGTGGGGTATCAAATAGTATATTATGCAACTAGTGAATAAAGGACGGATTTAAAGCGAGGGCCATAGATGAATCCCGAGCGTAGCGAGTGATTCAAGTGTTAGAATCATGAGCGATGCGAGTGATTAAAGTGTTAGAATCATGAGCGATGCGAGTGATTCATGGCCCTCGAAATAAATCCGTTTTATTCAAGAGTTGCATACTACATTTTATACTATGACTACGAGAAAAATAAAGATTTAAGCATAAGGAATATTAATAAATACAAAATAAATGGTTTATTTCCTTTAAAATTTACAAAAAAAATTGAACCCTGAGCTAGGTAACAGCACCTGTGTTTCAGGGGTCGGTGACCACATCCGGTACTTGACATAATTATAATTAATTAAACACCATTGCAATTAATATTAGAATTACCTACAATCCAAATAAGTATTCAATAAATATCCTAGACTAAAATCTAAATATTTATTAAAATCCTAAATATAAACAAACTCAAAAATAAAATCGAAGAAGGAGTTTGAAAGTCGAAAATAGTCTGCACAAGAAGTTTGTATCGAGTATTTCTTGCGCAAGGAGGTTATATAGCACTAAGATGGACGTCTAATACATTGGTGTGTTCCAAATTCAGACACCAAAACAGTGAATAAAATAAGCTTTTTAGAGGGGGAATGGTATATAAGAAGTTTTTAGAGGTGATTACTAATAGTATATAATGCAACTAGTGAATAAAAGACGGATTTAAAGCGAGGGCCATAGATGAATCAAGAGCAAGTGAAGGATTCTAACGACTGAATCACGACCGTAGGGAGTGATTCATGATGATTGAATCACGAGCATAGCGAGTGATTCAAGTGTTAGAATCATGAGTGACGCGAGTGATTCATGGCCCTCGATATAAATCCGTTTTATTCAAGAGTTGCATACTATATTTTATACCATGACTTCGAGAAAAAGAAAGATTTAAGCGAAAAGCACAAGGAATATTACGAGTAATAAATAAATAAATGGTTTATTACCTTCAAAATTTATATAAAATGTGAAACCCTGACCCCTGAGCTAGGTAACAGCACCTGTGCTTCAGGGACCAGTAACCACCTCCGTTACGTGACATAATTATAATTAATTAAATAGGTACCATTGCAATTGATATTAGAATTACAATTCAGACCCGTACGCAAAATACGCGCTTGGTCGTGGAGTTGCGGAAACCAGCCCGTTTTAACCTAACCTAACCTAACCTACAATTCAGACAAGTATTCAATAAATTCTTAGACTAAAATCGATTGAGATTAAGTTAAGACGAATCGATTGACATAAGAATCATTAAAAATGACCCACGCGTTTGGTCTCTGGAACGCCACATAGGAACAAACATACATATATAGACTGATAAACACATTACCCTCCTTCGGCAGTCGGGTAAAACATTGAACAAAGGCAGACTTAATACCTTTTGAGATGCAGATTGAAGAAATGAAGTATGTTATTTTTAAAGATTGTGTTCGACATGTCCTTCAAGAAGGTCAGATGCATAGTAAATCACATATAACAATGATAGTGATATGCGAATGTTTACATCCAAGATATAAATTTAATAAATGGGTGTTACGCATAGTAGAACTCATCGTAATTCTACCCCATTTCAACTTATTTTAGGTTGGTACCATTGTTCAAACATCTTTATCATTTGGTGCATGTTGCACAAGTAAAATGATTTTTCAAACATACCTGGACATTACTATTATTACTACTTGGGACGGGTAAGGCAGCCAGTTGTTCAACAAGTGCCATTGTCATCTCTGACTCCACAGTAACTTCCACCCATAATGTATCTAAAATAAAATTTACATACAATTGCAACACCATAACAATGAATTACTGCAGAGGTAGGTTAAAGTAGAAACATTTATACCCAAAAATCAGGCAAACTATAAAAGAACATGTAAATATGCGTAATTTTATTTTCAGTATTGTATAAATGAAAACCATCAATAAGTTTATTGGTGCTAAACATGAAAAATAACACAAAAAGTAACATTTAGGGAAAATTATTGATTTATCAAGACCTCGATATGATAATTACCGATTTGATGACAGTAACAAAATGGCAAACATGGTTTGGGAAGTATCTTTTAATTATTTTAATAACTTTGTTTATATAAATTGTAATGGTTGCCCAAAAACTGCAGATACTCACCCCCTATTTGATCACCCTTATCAGTCACCAAATGAAAATACCCTCTGTGAGTGCCTGGCGTAGTGGGGGCTACTAACTTTAATGTAACTGTAGTGGAATGTCCTGCAGGTAAAGGTGGAACATAGACTGGAGTGGCACCTAGTGGGACACCCCCTGCTTGTATCAATGAACAGCTGCCCGGCCACCCTTCAGCCCCAGTATTAGCAATACTCCAACTTTGTTCAAAACTGAAAAAAAAAAACAATCAAATTAAAATAAAAATACAATGAAAATTTATATTACTACCCACAAATTAAAAAAAAAACTAAATAAAAGTACCAAGTTACCAGAAACAAAGAGCATTCTGTAATAAGTTTTGATGCAAGAAGGAACAAAGTGTCATCGCACAAGTGATTCATTCACAATGATTCCGAGAATTACTACTAATTCCAATAGTAACAAAAACACTTATTTCATAGATTGACCTTATTATATAAATAAACGAATCCTTACCAAGCACCAGGCCCCACTGCAGCCTCTTGGTTTTGAGCAGCTTTTAGAGACATTGATGGAAGCTTTGGTGGTAAAGTGTAGTCTAAATAACAACATATTGCCGTTTGTAAATTCCTATAAGTAAATTGAATTGATTAATAGACAGAAAGTTGATTGGGAATAATGAGTTAGCTAATCCTAAATTATAATTACCAGTTGCTCATGTCCAAAAAGAAACTTGCTGTATTATAATTCACACTAGGACCCAAGAGTCTCTGCATTTGATTAACAAGTTCATCTCTGTCTGTTGTGTTCATACAACTGAATTGTAATAATAAATTTTGGTCAATCTCTCCAGTTACTCTTACATCTGCATCTCCAGGAACTGAAGAACCGTCTATATCCATTTTATTAGAACAAAAATATTCAGCCTATATCACAAACCACTTTGAAGGTATTTCACCACTTTTTCTTCTAAGATTACCACTGCACATTTGCACAAAATATTGACATGCCCTTTGTTTACGTACGTCAGCTGACTTGACTGATGCACTGTAAAACGATTGATTCTAAATTAACTCACATTAAAATACACTATAGCCATGTGAAATTTTAACAATTCAAGAATTAATCATAGTTATTGTTTTATTATAACGAGGATTACGTCGCATTATTTCATTTGGCGAATACGGGACATAAAATAGAATGATTTAGAGTTGCACTTGGTAAAAACGAAAATTGAAATATTTTTAGAGATGTGATCAATTTCAATATTCTTACTAAAATAACAAATTTAGTAAAACTGTAACGATCAATATGCCTGTCTCTGACCATTGAACCCGCCCGTCGTCGTCACCGAACGTTTTACGTTACATGAATTTGTTAAAACGCGAGCGCAAACACAATTTTTCTGTAAATTTTGAATATGTATTAACGATTTAACGCAAACGAAGCAAAAGACTTGTTTATACCTGTAGTGTAAGGATCGTAGCTGGTGACATTCTGTAGTTTATGCCTATCTTCATTTGATAATAGGATAATAGCGACAAGATAACAATTGGTTATACGTGTAAAAATTGAATACAATCCTGAATAAAAAAAATATTTTTAGGCGATGTTTCTGTACTCTTTCGTGCAGGTGCAGATAGTTTTGTAAGGTATCGGTATAACTCACAAACTCACATCTGTGTCAAGGCAATTGACAATTTGACATTGACAATTATAATAAAAAAGACTCTCGTCGCCTTGTTTTCTCTTTCTGTCTGAATTTAAAAATGGATTTATTGGTGGAACTATGGAAAGAAAAGCGTTATTATTTTTAATTCTGATTGTGTAGATATTATTAAAGCTGTTATTGGAATACTACTCAATAAATTTATATTGCAAATAAACGCGTACTCAGCAAATTTAGGCAGCATGGAGGAACAGCAACAGAAAAAGTTGTATTATTGTTCGTATGAAGGTTGCGCATCGTATTTCGATAGGCCGTACAGACTGGCACAACATTTTCTAGCTCACAATAACATTGTAAGTTTCGAAGCATTGCTAATTTATGTTTGATTATTAAAAAAATGTTTATAGATGTGTGAAAATATTTTCAGAGACCATTCCCTTGCAATGAGCCAAATTGCAACAAAGCATACACGAGCAAAAGTCATTTGGACCGACACACAATTTCTGTACATATGCCCCACGAAAAAGATGTTGTGTACAGGTAATAAAAAAAAATGCAAATGTTCTAAAAATGATAGTATGAGTTTTGTAAAATATATAAAATAATAACGTTGTTGTTGTTTTATAAACGTTTGTCCTGTACGTATTTTGTAATGTAATAAAAAGTATATAAATAAACAATGTTTCAGCTGTCCACAATGCATGAAAGCATTTGCAAATCGCCAGAATCTCAAAAGGCATCTAAACACAGTTCACCTTACACCACGTGTCCAGTTTACCTGTGATGTTTGTAAAATAAAATTCAATAAGAAGAATCAACTGACTGCCCACATGTATAAACATACAGGATTAAAAGCATTCAAGTATGTACTAAAATTGTTATAAATCTATTAGAGCAGTGATATAAATACTTATCTTCCAACTACTTACCTAAATGCATTCATCTTCTTTGATGGATGCACATGTTTTCAGAGAGAGGAGACATTACTTGCCTCCTAGCAATGCGTATAATGTAGGGCTCCTTGTATAGTTTTTACCAAACTTCTTTGCCGCCCTGAAGTTGGCTACAATTGCTGCGCAGTAGTAAATCTCGAACTAAAATAGCATTGTTCCGTGCCTTGCCTATCTGAAAGCCAACTTCAGGGATGGTCCAGAAGTTGGGTGAGAAATATAATTGCATACTTTCTTTATGGTTTGTATTCTGAACTACTTAACGAAAAAGCTTATCAAACAGTTCTCCTCACCAATTTTTTTTATTTTTATTTATTATAGACCTATTTCTTCAGTTCTAACTTATTTATATTTCAGATGTGATTTATGTTCAGAAATGTTTGAAAGTCTTTACCTAAAGAAGAGACATATGAGATATCACAAAACATACACTTGCGAGGAGTGTGATTTAGTTTTCAATCATTGGTCCAAATACCAGAAACATAAAAAAACTGATCATCAAAAGAATTGTAAGTATTTAGTCATTTTTATACCTTACATACAATAAAATGGAAGTAATGTTTTGTTAGGAGAAAATAATCAATTTTATTAATTATAGTTTATAGAAAAATAGTTTAAGGCATCCTCACTCTGGTTTCCTTTGTTTTAGACTCGTCAACTCCTCGACATCTAAAATCATTAAAGTCGTTAATTGAAAGCAATGTCACTGTTATCCAACCAAAGTTTTCATTATTGGCCCCCGGCGGGGCCGAGTTTCGGTTGGCGCAGTCACCTTCGGCCGAGGAGGACGCCGAAGGTGAACATATACTTTTAATTATCTTAGTTATAATTAAATTAGGAAAATATGTTGGAGACCTTTACACAGCAGTTGAACAAAATTTAATGTGTGCAACTTGCAAGTAAATCTTTATTGCCATGTTTGTATCATGGATCTAAGAAATTCTTCAGTTTTCTTCTCTTTCTGCACTTCTAAAGACATAGAGAAGCAAGAAGAGAATTAAAAAGAATATTTTAACTGACCCTTCTCAGCTGTAGCGGTTGTGGTCAGACAATATTAACCTTATCAAAAGAAGCTTTTTCAATTGTAACTTTTCTCTGCATTTCAGTGTTTGTCTGTAATGAATGCAAAAGATCATTCAAGGAAAGAGTTCATATGGTGAGGCACCTCAAAACACATGGGCATGAAACAATTACGAAAACATTTCCCTGTCCCTATGAAGATTGCCCAAGGTACAAAATAATAAATATTGAATTGTACTGTGGAATTATGAAGATAATTATTATTACTTTATTTAAATCTACTAATTCTTTTATTATTACAGATTTTACTCAAGAAAAAGCAACTTGAAACAACATATTTTAGTAAAACATATGCAAATGTACCATGAATGCACTCTCTGTCATGCACAACTATCAACAAAGGTAAAGTATTCCAAACCAGAATATTTGATTCTCCATTTTTATTTAGTATTAGCTGACCCCCGCGGCTTCGCTCCCGTCAAAATTATAGCCTATGTTACTCGGGAATAATGTAGCTTTCCATAGGTGAAAGAATTTTTAAAATCGTTCCAGTAGTTTCGGCGCCTATTCGGTACAAACAAACAAACAAAAAAATCTTTCCTCTTTATAATATTGGTATAGATGAAAGTGAAACTTTATTTTTAATCATTTTCCAGGCTAAGTTAAATTATCATGTTCAATTACACTACAAGGAAAATGGAACGGAACCAACACCAATCAATAGAGAACGAAAACCAAGAAAAGATGAAGGGACTTTCAAGTTTTCTACTGCTCTCAAGTTAGCTGGATTAACTGAAGTGCCTGAAGAAACTGACTCTACTCCAAATTCTCCTATTAATTTGTCAGTAAAATCAGAACAAATTACTGTTGAAGTTGATGTTCATATTTGAACTGGAAATCCAAATTTGTTAATTAGAGAATATATATCACGCCGAAGTTTGATGATACCTACATTCAGTAGCCAGCTGTAGATTAAGGGTCAAAATACATTTAGACAAAGTCGAAGCGAACGACGTGTCCGTCCAAAAATTTACATAGCAGATAGACCCCTAACTCCACCACTTAACTCACACATTCCTATCAAAAAAATTAAAGATGCGCGAATTCGCACAAGGCCTACGAAATTTGACTCTACCGTGTGGCGATAGGAGTCAATATTCTATGTACATTTTAGGCCGACGTGTCGCTTCGTTTCGACTTTGTCCCAATGTGCTTTGACCCTTAGCTAGCGAATCTAATGTCCACTTGCACCACAAATCAGGACATGAATTTATGACGACAATAAGTTGCATTCCTTGAATAGGTTATTTGACAAAAAAAGTATCTAGTCCGTCAGGCTCAGATCAAATAAAAAGTAAAGATGGAACGTTGCAAACAACAAAGTGAAGCCGGTTCATACTATGCCTTGCCGTATAAATACATAATTACACGCGCACACGTACAACGAAACTACCCCTTAGCTTGTCAGTTGAGCTTTGTTATTTGATCTGTGAGCTCGAATGACAAGCTAAGGCGTAATTTCGATGTACGTGAGTACTTGTAATTGTGTATTTGTACGGCAAGGCATAGTTTGAACCGGCTTCACTTTGTTGTTTGCAACGTTCCATCTTGATTTTTTATTTGATCTGAGCCGTCAGGTAGATAACCTAAAAATATTGGACACTTATTTTTTCTTTTGCCACGTAAACAAAAAAAATACGACGATACAGTGCTTTTAAATATCGTGTGACGTCACGGTGTGCTACACTATAAACTGACAAAGTGACGTCGCAAGCCCCCACTCCTAAACTTTGATGCGTTGTACCTTTTGTCTATTTTTATTTATTTAATAAAGCAAAAATACGGGTTCAATATTATTTGATAATTTCACTAACGGACTAAATAGAATTATCATTTGTCTACCCAGGAAACATCCCTATTGGGTTGTAATGTACTAGAGCTACCTCTCTCACAGAGAGGATGCCTGTGTCCCAGCAGTTGGAACATTATAAGGCTGATGATGTACTAGAGCTAATTTGCGAGTTAACGAACTTTTTTTTACATCAGAACATCATCAGATCTTTTTTTTTTTCCTTGTCAATAAGCTTTCTATAAGGAATAATAATGTCCACATTTAACAGGACGTCGGATATTAAATCCCAGTTGTTCCCGACAAGGTAGTAAGCAGTCGACTATTCGACTGCCTTAGTGTCACAGGTGTCATTGCAATCTTCAAACAAATAACTTTGATTTAAATTTATTTTACACTAAATGCATTCAGTGTTTTGTGGTGCAAGGGGTCATTAATCTTAGGTTGATACAATTTGTTAGTATTATTGTTGTGTTATTTATTAGAATAGTACTTATGGTACAGGTGTGTTTGTTTATAGATAAGATAGCTACTAGGTAGCAGGCTAGCTGAATAATTCGGTAGAATAAAATTCAACACAAAAAAAATTACAACAAATGGCCTACCATATTTTTTTTTAATGTTGATTTATTGATTTATCTTGCTGAGAGACGAAGTTATAAAGCGTCAAAATTAAGAATTAAAAGAGAAGTCCGACGTGCCATCTGTCGACAGATAGCACGTCGCCCATACAACTGCCATATAAAACGGTGTTTTCATAGAGAGACAGATATATTTTTATAAATTGTTACAAATATCTCGATTGTCTTACGATCAATTTTCATTCTGTTTTCATCAATTTTGATTCTACTTATTATCATTCTATTTTAGTATTTTTATCGTTATCACTTGACATGCATTTAATTTTGATTTGTTGTTGATTTTCATTCTAGAAACCGGTTGGTAGATGTACAAATAATTTACTGATATGTGTATTATATTCGTAGTATAGGACCTCGCAGAATCTGCAGGTACACACATAATGATTTGTTAATTTATGTATAATAAGCGCAAGGGCAATTAAGTTAGCGTAATGATAATAATTATATGTAGTGGTAGGTATATATTAAAGAATATACATAACATTTCCTATTAGTTTATTAAGTACAATATCACAGATCTGGTATAAACATTGCTAAGTACTTTATTGTAAAATATTGGTATTACCTACGAGCAGCTCATTCGATTTTTCATAAGTTACTATTGTTGTAGTTAGTTATAAATATAGTTCTACAATAAAAAATATAAATTTTCTGCTGGCATGAAAATTTTGACATTAATTGAGGGAAATAAAATTCTAATGTTAGGCGGTTGGAGCAGCACCCTAGTTGCGTAAATTCAAAGAATGGCGCAAACGTGCTTTGCTTGCATTAATTGCTTCCTAAGTTCAAAAATCCGTCTACTTTTCAGCGTAAAACACGCAATGAATAATGTCCTGTCAAGTTGTCAAAAAGAACATGAGCGTGCGTGCTTTTAGCTGTCAAAACAGTTACGCAATTAGGACTCAGTTTGGAAGTTGAAAATAAAAAAAAGATTATGCCTTTACAGTTCTTGTTTTGATTCAAAGTTGTACAGGTCTACAGGATTTTTGATATGGCAACTAAATATGCTAACTTCATGGATGTAGTAGGTAACTCTATTTATCACGTTCGTTGCCAAGGACTCGCCTCCGCGAGACACAATGGCTTTTTAATATGTCCGTGACTACCGCAGGACCCCGACAGCAACCGCTTCCATATTTGGTAAATAATTACTACTCAATTGGGACCAATTAGTACCCGAACAACAAAATTGGTACCTTAGTAGTTTTCGAGAAAATCGACTTTAAAGGTGGTCCTGCGGTAGTCACGCTCCATTCAGCAGGACCACCATGAGCGCAGAAAACGTGTGCGTTTCGACGGCGCGGCCACGGCGTTTTTTTTTTAAAAAAAAACTATGCCAAGATTATGTAAAAATTTGTAGAAGATGATTCCCAAAACCATAAATTTGTCAAAGTTATGGTTAAAAAGTTTTAAGGGTTTGAACGTGGCCGCGCCATTGAAACGCGGCGAACCGCGCGGCCACGGAGATCTTTAAAACTAAGCGTTGCAGAGACCTGAAATTTGAGTACATAACAGAATGAATTTGTAAAAAATATAGGAAAAATCCTAGGTATATATTTTAAGAGCTTTAACACTAAAACTCCTTGGCGGCGCCATTGAAACGGTGAAAAACACGATATCGCCGATATCTCGCTGAAAAAGCATCGCAGAGGTCTGAAACTTTTTGTAATACCTAGATTTGAATTTGTCAAAACATTAAAAATATAGAAAAAAAATCCTAGGTATATATTTTAGAAGCTGTAACACTAAAACTCTATGGTCGCGCCAGTGAAACGGTGAAAAACACGATATCGCCGATATCTCGCTGAAAAAGCATCGCAGAGGTCTGAAGTTTTTGGTAATACCTAGATTTGAATTTGTCAAAACTTGTAAAAATACACAAACAAATCCTAGGTTTACATTTCATGAGCTGTAAGACCAAAATCCTATGGCCGTGCCATTGAAACGGTGAAAAACACGTTATCGCCGATATCTCGCTGAAAAAGCATCGCAGAGGTCTGAAGTTTTTTGTAAAACCTAGATTTGAATTTGTCAAATTATGCAAAAATACACAAAAAAATCCTAGGTTAATATTTCAGGCGCTGTAGTACGATATCGCGTAGAAAAAGTTGTGGTTATCTATCGAAGAAATAATGTATTAGCGAGATCTTTATTTGTAAACAACACCTATTAATCTGTAGAATTACCGATAATAGGCAAAAATGTTTTTTTTTTCATAATTTTTAAACATTCAATACGTTTTGAATGTTCCGATAGGATTCTAAATGAAACGATAACCTACTGCGATATTCCTTTTCAGACGGACCAACGGCCGATCGTACCTAAACTGTGGAGTGAGACCCCCCTGGCATTGTGCGCTTATCGTGATTTTTTTACAAAATATTAGATTATAAATATAGATTTGTAAATGTTTTTTCATCATAACGTTTCATTTTTATTTAATTTAGAATTTTTGAGATATAATTTCTAATACTTGCAGGGAGAAAGTTTTCTGTAAAAAATAAGTCATGGTCACTCTATCGGAACATTCAAAACGTATTGAAGGTTTAAAATTATGAAAAAAAAACATGTTTGCCTATTATCGGTAATTCTACTTAGTAACCCAGTTGTTACTGAAACTTTTTTTATCTTGTATCACAGTAATTTTTCAGTATTGTTACCTTGATGCATAAATATCTCGCTAATACATTATTTCTTCGATAGATAACCACAACTTTTTTCTACGCGATATCGTACTACAGCTCCTCAAATATTAACCTAGGATTTTTTTGTGTATTTTTGCATAATTTGACAAATTCAAATCTAGGTTTTACAAAAAATATCAGACCTCTGCGAAGCTTTTTCAGCGAGATATCGGCGATAACGTGTTTTTCACCGTTTCAATGGCGCGGCCATAGGGTTTTGGTCTTACAGCTCATGAAATATAAACCTAGGATTTATTTGTGTATTTTTACATGTTTTGACAAATTCAAATCTAGGTTTTACAAAAAAATTCAGACGTCTGCGATGCATTTTCACGGAGATATCGACGATAACGTGTTTTTCACCGTTTCAATGGCGCGAATCTAGGTTAAATGCTCTAAGTCTTCTACAAATTTTTACTTAATCTTGGCATAGTTTTTTTTTTTAAAAAACGCCGTGGCCGCGCCGTCGAAACGCACACCAGAAAACGGGGGCATGCTACAGCTATTCTAAGTATACAAATAATTACTACCCATAAATGTGATCCATTTCGTAAAAAAAACAGAACTGAATCATTTTTATTTATCGAGAAATCAACGATGATAAGTTTCGCTCGCTCGTTCAGCAGGACTTTGAATGTTGATTCCAAGTTGGAGGAGCCTGCGACTTTCCTCAAACCTACATAGAAAATTACTACCCTGCAAGATAAAATTGATACCCAGAATTCACAACTAGTACTCCAGTAGTTTATAGGTCTACCAGAATCTCATGGCATTTTTTATTTTTTTTAAATTGTGATTTTCATATGGCAATGTCAATTGTCACCTGTCAAATCAAAGTACTTGATGTGTCAACCGCTGCTGAAATTTTTTGATATTATCTTGAAAATTTGTTATTTTTGTGAAAATGTCGAAAAACCCACTTCGATCTCAAGCGAGACATATTGTTTTCAATGTGTATCATAAAATAAGGGAAGAAGAAGACGTAAATCAAACTTAATCTTTGATTTTAAAGTGCGTCGTAGAGTGGACCGGTAAGTTGGACTGACTTGTTTTGATACTTTTAGTTTATTTTATATTTTTCTTACTGAATTTTTATTTCTTTCCATTACTATTATATGGTAAATCGTAGGTCAGACACATCGAATGATGGCCGGAAGGAAATGGCAACAGTAATGTAACTGTTACTAATTCTTCGACAAGATATTGATTTTAACGGAGATTGAGAATCTTTGACGTAAGAAAAATAATAAGTAATAATCTGCGCCCTGCAGTGGGACGTGTATATAGACGGGAGTTTTTGGCGGGATTTTGTCGAGTGAAGTTCAGTGGCTGTTAATATTATTTTGCAAATTGATTCCTAGTGGATATTGTGATGTATTATTGGTGTAGTTTTGTGTCTCAACTGTCTACGAAACTGGACAATTTGTAAAATCATTCACAGAAGCGAACTCGGTTTAGTGGAGCGGAGTATTTTAGTGTAGTATTGACTGCCTCTGCAAAGCTTACTGGGAAGACTGACTCGATACAATTAGAATACATTACAGAAAACATTAGAATCTGTTACATCCGCATTCTAATGCATACTAAAGAATAAATATAAGATCCAAAACTCTTTCCAAAGACGTGACTAGAAGGTCCTAGCAACCAGGCCATTAAACTTACATAAAAAAAGTATATATAGACTGATGATGATGAATGACTATAAGTAACATGATACATTTTATTATTTTTTACAGACTTTATACATGAAGAGATTAGTTTTGAATATGTTAAATGCCAATGAAAAAGAACCATTTTGATGGAGAGAGATGACATAAAATTACAAAGATACAAGTTTTTGAAATGCCAGTGGAGTTCATGGAATCGTATTCTAGTTTTCTAGTTCTGAATGAGGTTTTAAGTCATTAGTATGATTTTAATTATATATAATAAATTAGTACATAAATTAATATTCAATTGATTTATTTTTCCTATGTTAAGAACCCGATGTATAACAACATTATTCATACACATACCTATAATACTCACAGTGGATCTTTGTGTCTCTAAATTGGTTGCAAGACCCCGCTAAGTAGCTATTTTTGTATCAATGTTGAAGGTGGAGATAGCATTGTATAACTGTCTCTTTCACTCGCTTACGTATTTCACATCGTCCTATCTCGCTTACTCTATGCAGTATACTCGATGACTAACTGTTTCTTACGCAATGGTTGGCAGGACCAAGTTCAAAGACACAAAGATCCGCTGTGACTACTATAATATAGGTACATCATGTTCATTAATACTAAAAACATAAATAAAAATGAAACAGTATCAAGATCGTTTAATCCAATTTCCCCAGTATTGCACACAACAAGTTTTTATTTCCACATTTGCCATGAGATTCTGGTAGACCTATACGAGATAGAGTCTGGCAAACGAACGTAGAGACTGAAAAAGCGCGGCAAATTTAAAAAATCTCGGCATAGCAACCCCAAAACTAGTATGAAATACTTGGAATAACCTAATTTGATACTTTAGAATTAATAATAAATAATTCTAAAGTATCAAATTAGGTTATTCCAAGTATTTCATAAAGTAAAGTAAACCTACATAGAAAATTACTACCCTGCAAGATAAAATTGATACCCAGAATTCACAACTAGTACTCCAGTAGTTATCGATCTGTGTTCTGTGTCTTATTCATAACCTAGATCTAACAATGTGAGTATTAAATAGGTAGGTACCTAACTAAAAATACACCCAAGGTCCACAGAAAATGTCAGTGGAAATTGGATACATATTGTACCATACAATCGACTTCTGGTACTGTAAAAATACATACCTATTACTTATGTAATCCTGTTATATTTACGTTATTAGCAACATATTGTTACTGCAGTAAATTAGGTTTTTAATACGTAGGTACTTAGGCTTGCAGCAAAGGTAAATTAGTAGGAAAGAAATAAATAAGAAATACCTATCGCTCTTTAATGGTATTCATATAACAACACAGAAGGTAGGTACTTACAATACAGAAAAATAATTATTAGAGTACCTACCTACCCACGGCATTAACAAAGGTATTATAAGCCATGGGTAACGAAATGTAATTTTTTTCTTGTTATGTGCCTAGGAGGTACACATTTTGTATAAAAATTATAGATTGTTAACTGTTGTTATTACTATAACGACATCCATAAACTTTTGTGCACGATTATACTGCTCAATACCATTGACAACTTAATATGGTCGGGTTATAGGTACGCGAAGATTTAGTATGGAAAAGTAATGAAAGCTAATTTCTCTTAAAATACAACACTTAGGTTTCTGAATTTTTGGTCGCTTTATCTTCTGTAGGAGTAGTAATTTTTGTACACATTTGGGCAGAATTCACTAAGTTTTTAATAGAGAAATCTTGAAATGAAAATTTAACACCGTGACTACCGCCACCCCACCAATGGCATGGCATAGAGTCTGGCAAACGAAAGTAGAGACTGAAAAAGCGCGGCAAATTTAATAAATCTCGGCATAGCAACCCCAAAACTAGTATGAAATACTTGGTATAACCTAATTTGATACTTTAGAATTATTTATTATGACACCGACTCGGTAAGTGACGTAGATTCCAAAAAATATGCACAATTTTTTTTCTCAATGAATTGGTGGTTTAGGTAGCGTAGTTAGGTAGCATAAATACTTTAATTGGGATACTTACACTATTGTTTTTACAATCAATTTGTCCCGTGTTATGTTTGGTCATGGTCACCTCAATAGAAAGAGACACACTACCAACGGGAGCCCTCTCGCTCGGACCGGTTTTTGCGCCATAGAGCACAGTCTAGTAGTAATCTTTGGTAGTAATTATATAAGGTCTTTGATGTCGACACTGTAATTGTCAAATCGAAAATAAAGATGTTGACGGTTGATAGAGTTTTTGGGTTTTTGGCGGGATTTTTTCTAGTGAAGTTCAGCGGCTGTTAATATTATTTGCAAATTGATTCCTAGTGGATATTGTGATATAAAATTGGTGTAGTTTTGTGTCTGAACTTAGACAGTTGTGACACAACGCAACTGGACAATATGTGAAATCATTGACAGAAGCGATCTCAGGTTAGCGGAGCGGAGAATTTTATTGTAGTATTGACTACCTCCGCAAAGCTTACTGGGAAGTCTGACTCGATACAATTTGCTGCCAAATAGTCCAAAAACCATTAGAATTTGTTACACCCGTATTCTAATGAATACTAAAGAAAATTGCACTGAAGACGAGGCGGTATGGTCCAAGACCTTAGCCTGCCCGAAAAGTGCGAACAAAAAAAAAAAGTCATATTATCAAGTGTCAACTGTCAACTCGTGCAAAAATTGAAAATCGCAAAGACGCAAACTATCTCTAAGTAGTAAGTAATCTGTGGTCGCAAACTATCGCAAATTTCAGCCAGCTGATGAGCTGACTGTTATCATAGTTATTTTTATGATTCTTACAGCTATACTTAATGGTTAGAAATAATACTTAATTCTAACACACCAAACAGTGACAGTGTTAAGTTAATATGGAATTCACATTGAATGTCTTTACTTTAAATTGTTGGTAAGTTATTTCTGTAATAATGTCGTCGTTACTTTCAACTAAGTTTTCTAACAAATGGCATGATACTGCATTCATTTAAAAGTTTCTATGGTTACCTTTGTGTATACAAATGCCAAGCCAAATGATTATCAGCAAACTAGTTGATAAAAGAATTTGAAGAAAGTAGACCAATAAACCTAAAATCTATCACTTATTAATATATTATGTACTGGGTAGAATGAGATGATTAAAAACGCAGGGGTAAATCTTAATATAACTTTGAATAGAATTTTTACTTTAATTCAATAATATTTTAATAAATACCCAACTCAACCTTACCAACCTTTATGTACTGTACATAAGTTTTCCTTCTGTATTACACTTATGTTTGTTTTGTGTACAATTAAGAATATATATGAATATTTGTTTCTAACAATGTAGGTATTCAAAACTTGAAAGTGATTTCAATTAAGTGATAAAAAATTAGAATCCTGTATGTAACTAACTTTAGCCTTATGTCCAGCAGTGGACATCTTTCGGCTGAAATGATGATTTAACTAACATGAAAATCTTATAACCAAGTCAGTTTATCACATTTCAGGTTTTATTTTTAGGTTCAAGATCTCTGTTTAATAACCAGAATGACTTTTACAGGGGTATACCAGGGGTGTCTAAAAATAGGAAGGAGCGTTTTGAAGCGATAGGAGCATATTTACTACAGAGCCCTCACAATATAGTGTGTTTACAAGAAGTTTGGAGTGAAAATGATTATTTGTTTTTGAAGAATATTTTGAAAGGCAATCTACCATATTCATACTACTTTTACAGGTAAAAACTATATCTGGTTATTAGGTACTGTGAAGCACCTTCTGCTTCACAGTACCTAATATTAAAAATCATATATCTGAAACATTTTAAATGTTTTTATGTAATAAAATAGTAAGCATCAAAAATAAGTCATTCTTTAGGAAAATACTATTAAACCAAGATTAAGACAAAAAGGAATATAAATTACTTGCTACTGTGTATTTTTTTTATTAAATTCAACTGATATACTTGGGTAGAAACTAGCTAATAAAAGTGTATTAAAAAGGAATTATTATTTATTTACTAATGCATAATATTTTGATAAAATTCAACTCTAGTTACTTAATGTTTCAGTGGCGTACTTGGGTCAGGCCTATGTATATTCTCAAAATGGATAATGCAAGATGTATTCTTTCACCAATGGCCTTTAAATGGCTATATTCACAAGATACATCACGGGGACTGGTTTGGAGGTAAAGGAATTGGTTTTTGCCGTATCCAAGTTGGAGAAAGATTGGTCAATGTATATTGCACACATGTAAGTAGTAAGTAAATATCTCATGATAAAATTAACAATATAACAATAATTAAAATCCTGTAGGATAAGCTATGCTTACTTACGCCTGAAGCAGTGGACCATATCATATAGGTGCATTTATGTATAGTAGGTACATTTACATTGCCATAATCCTGGCCCAAAGCCAGACTCTGGGCTGCTACTGAGAAATTCTAGATGGAAAACCCAATAACTCTTCCGGAACTGAGAATCGCAGACCTCATGCGCAAGCGCTGCTGCTGCATACCCAAAACCTGACTACTGAAAAATCACTCTCTAAAAAGTGTGAGGGGTAGGTAGGTTAATAGGTAGCACATGATGGGGTGGGCCTTTTTTTTTTCTTTCCTTCGTGCCCTCTAGAGGGCGCCATATTCAATTTAATGTGACGTCAAATAGCCTATGACCACCGGATAAACAAGACGCTTCCGACACCTTATTTTTCAAATTATGTTTAGTTCAGAAGTTATGAGGGAACAGATGAAAATACATACAAACACACACATACCGGTCAAAAACATAACCCTTTTTTTGCTTCGCCGTAGTCGGGTAAAAATCATTCCCTACTAATAAAATTTGTAAATGTTCGTCCAAAAACTGATGAAGCAGCATGCATGAAACTAATGTAAGTTACTTATATTTTTTTGCAGCTCCATGCAGAATACCACCAGGATGATATCTATTTGGCCCATAGAGTGCTACAAGCATACTCAACAGCAGAATTCGTTAATTTAACCACTGCACCTGCTGATATTTCTATACTGGCAGGTGATCTCAATACAGCACCTGGAGATTTATCATTCAAGTAGGTACCAAAAAGCTTTTTTTATATTGTTCATAGGCTCGCGTTTGACTCCTATCTCACTTGGTGGTAAGCTTGTGGTAAGCGATGATGTGGTCGACGGTGAAGTACGCTACCTAGAAGCTATTCACTCTTGACTTAAATAACCCGATTATAGGTTAAAGCTATCAGGAAACACAGATCCCGGCAGGGCATTTCACTCCTTAGCTGTACGCACAATAAAAGTATTCCCGAAACGTACTACACGTTTCGGGAATACTTTTTTCTTATGGGCACCATGTACCGATGGCGCATCGTCGTACGTCTACGTCTTGTAATTTGATGTTTTTCGTTACTTATGTTGTTTTGAAGTCAATTCGAAAAAGCTACTAGTACTTCTTCATTTTTTATTTTTTTGTCTTTTTCAGGATAGTGACTCAGCTGCCCCCACTAACAGACCCTTATGACAAAGATCTTAACTTGAGGGATCCCGAGAAATCGAATCCTTTGGGAACTAGTGACTGTGCTGACAATAGCTATGCAGACCCTAAACAACTCAAGATTTGTCCTGAAGGAAAGAGGATTGATCATATTTTATATAAACTGGGCCCTGCTTGGGAGGTATGTTTGTTTTCAATTCTTTGCATGGATCACGTTCTTTTTAACCGACTTCGGAAAAAGGAGAAATTTCTCCATTCGGCTGAATTGAATGTTTTTATATTGTTTTGAGAGTTGCGTACCCAAAGGGTAAAAACCCTATTACTAAGACTCCACTGTCCGTCTGTCACCAGGCTGTATATCTCATGAACCGTGATAGCTAGACAGTTGAAATTTTCACAGATGATGTATTTCTGTTGCCGCTATAATAAAAAATACTAAAAACAGAGTAAAATAAATATAAAACTGGGGCTCCCTACAACAAACGTGATTTTCTTGCCGTTTTTGCGATAATGGTACGGAACCGTCGTGCGCGAGTCCGACTTGCACTTGGCTAGGTTTTTTTACCGATATCTTCGCCAATTGTTAACCGATTTTGGAGATTATTTTTTGTAACAGTTGATTTAATTAAACATCATTACTTTTCAGGTTGAAGTTACTGATTTTGGAAACCCATTACCAACCCGAGTCCCTGGCCAACAATTTTCATATTCCGACCACAATGCAGTTTCTGTACAATTGCATGTGAAACCAACTGCGACAACACTATTAAACAAAAACGAAAACGTTAGCTGGTGCAGGAGTAATACTGACTTCGATGAAACAGCTACACAAGCCATTCAAGTTTGTGCGGAGGCAATGGTCAACTTATCAAAATTTAAAACATTATATTTAACTATTGGTGGACTGCTACTCATTGTCATAATTGGCTTAGTTGGTCACTGGCCCAAGAGTATATTTTATGACATAATAAAAATATGTATTACGGGCCTTTGCTTCTACTGTCTCATACTGGGCACAATATGGCACAAAATTGAGATGAATTCTTTAAAAGCTGGTGTGCTTTCCTTAGAAAATTTCTGCAAGATGAGGATTCATCAGAGAGAAATAGCTATTAATAAATAATAATAGTTTTGGCTTATCAGAACACATAATCAAAAAGTAATTGCATATCAACTAGTTATTTACGAATATTAATGTTTATAAGGAATTTATGCATTCCACTTTTATCGCGATTACGAAACTCATAAGAGGCTTTTATTTTACATGTTTGATTAGATAAGAAATAAATGGAATACAGTAGAATAATAAACAAGTATTAATTTTGATAATCTCAGATCTAGATTAATGATCAAATATTTCTTGAATTTTAAGTATAGATACTTAAGTATACACAATATATTATTCCTAAACTGAGCACAGCTGGCTTGTTTGCACCAAGTGATATAACATTCCCAGCTTTGATTTTTATTGTTATTGCATTTAGATTATATTCAATCTTAAATATTAATCAGTATTGTTATAATTTAATATTGATAATATCATGTAATGGAATTGCTAAAATGTTTATTTGAACAATAAAGAATTATAATAATTTTTTTTTTACTCATCTGCTTCTCTGTGACGTGTCATTGTCATCATGAATCCGATATGAAAAAACATTTTCACAAAAAAAACCATAATAACTTAATTTACACATTCGTGCTGTTTTTAACCCCCGCCGGAAAAAGAGGGGTGTTATAAGTTTCACGTGTGTTGCTGTGTATCTGTCTGTGGCATCATAGCGCCTAAACGGTTGAACCGATTTTGATTTAGTTTTTTTTTTTGTTTGAAAGATGATTTTGTCGAGAGTGTTCTTAAGCTATGTTTGAATTAAATCGGTTCAGCCGTTCAAAAGTTATGGGCGTTTTACTGTTTGAATCGGGGTGTTTTCGCAAGAAAAATGAGTCGGGGGGCTTTTTAAATTTTGAAATTTTACTTGTTCGCTAAGGAGTTCGGTTGTATGTTCCATATCTTTAAAACTGCTGAACTGATTTTGGTGAAACTCGTACTGTTCCCTAAGTTGAGAGATACCTAATCTAATAAAAAAAAAATGATGACGATCCAATTACTAGTTTCGGAGACATGCGTGGACAAACAAACATACATATATACACTTGAAATTTGGCACACGTGTTTAGAAGCCCATACAGAGTAACATGTGAATATTGTGCAATCCCAACAATATCACATATCCGTATGTGTCGAATTGATTACCTCCTTTTTTTTGAAGTCGGTAAAAAAAAAACAGGTAGTACAATTCGACCCGCATCTGCATAACTTTTTCTCACTCTCACAACGTTACTAAAAAGCCTCGCTAAGAACAAGCCTAGTGCGATACTTAGAACCAAATACGAAAATAAGTGTCATGCTCTGCCGCAGAGCCACCATGTTAGAAACCGATCTATTATATCTTAAAATGATGTACGCCAAACGTACATAATGTACGTAAACCCTTATAGCTGTACGTGCATTAGGTAATGATAAAATAGACATTGATTGTGGCTCTGCTGCAGAGCATACTCTCTAGCAGAGCCACACATAACATGTACTTAGGCAAGTTAAACGATACTATTTTTTGATGAAAACTGTTGTACGAATAGTGTTTATTGCGTACGTGTTGCAAAATATCATTTTTAGACAGTGGTTTTATTTATTTTAACTTTACTAAAATGTTCATAGAAAGCGCTAGGTTATTTTGTGTGCCTATTGTCAACGAGACCTCTAGAGGACACCACCTGAGGTGTCTTTTCTCCTTAATGAAGTTCTCTAAACTAATCATATACATTTACCGTAGTCGGCAGTGGTGTAATTATAAAAAAAAAAATTGTGGACGATACCCCAGCGGTGTCGTAGACAATACATAGGTTATTTTAGGTCAGCAAAATATTTCCTAGACAATCTGCCTTTCTATTAAATTAAAAACATAATAAAATAAGATAGACAATGTTTATTTCACAAAAGAAAACAGTCCATTACTTTGCCTTAAATTCTACATTAATAGCTAGTTTTACATACAAAATATAAATAAATAACTAATAATAAATAAAAATATATATAATTAACTACCGATTTACCCGAATATCATGAAACTGAACATAACCGGTGAAATGAGAGTGTACCAAGGTGAAATGTACACATCTGCGTGCCCCTTTAGAGCGTACTGGCGTGATGTTATGTTATGAAATGGTAGAAACCGTACACAGACATGCGATTGCAGTAATCCCGAGAGGTTTGCCTGTATTTATTGAAGAGTGCTGTTGTATATCTCCGAAGTTCTTCACCAGATCTTCACCAAATTAATATGGGACCAATTTCGAAACATGGTCTTTAAAACAAAAAAATATATTTTTTAAATCAGTCCATGATTGACGTAGATATCGGGCAACAGAACCTCCTCCCTTTTGGCAAGACGGTTAAAATAAGACTCAATGGAAGCAAGAACATAAAATTAAAGAACATAAAGATAAAGATGCACTTCATTTTGTGTCGTGATTTTAGGGTTCCTTTTGAACACTCACAAATGATGTTACTAAAGAACCGCCCTTTGTACCGAGTCTAAAATCTTTGCAAAGCATAAAAAGTACAACCAATACGTCAAAATACTTCCATAAAATAGTATTAGCACAAAATAGATAGTATACAGAAGGGCCACTCACGCAGTTTAGAAAATTGACAGCTAAACTTGACAGATTCACAAGGGTTGCTACTATATTGATACCGAATAAAAAAAAAAGAGTAGGTTGCCCAAGTTACAAACATAAAAACATAGATTCGTCTAAACATACATCATATCACTTACATCCCTTTAGAGGGTAGACAGGGCATGAAATATCCATTTAATATCACGAAACATTTAATATTACGCCACATACGATGAATATTGGAGAGTAAAAAGACGTAGTAATAGTGTAATAATGATCCCACTTAAAAAATTAAATTTTAAAAAGCTCCAAGCTCGTCAAAAATATAAATGTGAAAAAACAGGTACCTAATAAAATCAAAAAACCAAAGATGATCTTAAACAAGAAGAAAATTATGCTGTGCAGTCGGAGGAAACATATTTGTAAGCTTTATGACTTGAACCCTATTATTATGACAAGTTCCCAATTTCATCTATGGGCTTAAAATAATTTATTATAATCCTAGATAATGAATTTCTAATTTGTCATCTTGAAAGATTAATGACCTTTATAACTTAAAAATAATTGAAAGAAAGAATTAAAAACAAAAAAGTAAATTCGGTCTGTAACAAATAATAAAGGTAACCCATACAATGCAACCAATCTCGTTACAGTACTTAATGTATGAATGACGTGACAAACGCCTGCACAAAGCAATCATGACAGCCGCGACTGAGCTCGGTCCAATATTGCCCAATATTCCCTGTAAAACCGAAATGTCAAAGTGAGAGTGGCCCCTCTGTCTGAGGCGCGCCGCCGCTTCCGTACTTTGTGGTATTAGTTGCTTTATGGATTATGACATGAGTGCCCCCGTATGACAATGTTGTGCGAGATATTCACCTAAATCCATTCTATGTATACTATTGGACCGAATCAAAACGATTTTCTTATGAAAACTATATTTAAGAAAATCAAGCTACTTATACATTCTTTTTTTTATAATCTATAGGCTCGCGTTTGACCACTATCTCGCCTGATGATAAGCGATGATGTGGTCTACGGTGAAGCACGCTTGCCTAGAAGAAACCTATTCACTCTTGACTTAAATACCCCAAGGACTCCGGAAGGGAGTTCCTCTCCTTAGCTGTGCGCACAATGAAAGTATTAGCAAAACGCTTTGTGCGTATGGGAGGGATATCCACCATGTACCGATGGCACATGGCCATACGTCTTGTACTCCGATGATGGAAAGGGCTAGGTGGAATCAAGTTGTGCAGTAAAAAACTGACAGGCTGGCAACTAGGCGTCGATGTTCGAGGCTCTGGAGCTTTGAGACGCGACCATTGCATCGTTGCCAATAAGACTTTTGGCCCGTCTGTCAATCGACACAATTGCATCAAGCTGGTATTTGGCAGATCCATCCCAGAGGTGAGAGCAGTACTCCATGCATGACCAAACTTGCGCTTTATACAAGTTGAACAGCTGTTTTGGAGTGAAGTACCGTCTCACCTTTGCAAAAATCCCCAACTGTTTTGCAGCTAACTGAGCTCTCGCCTCAATGAATGTACCGAAGTTGAGGGTCGATGTCAACGTAACACCAATAAGTTCTAGATGGTCCATTAACGGCACAGTTACACTACGGAAAGATGGTGCCGGGTGGAATTGGCTCTTTCTAGCGGAAAAAAGACACGCCTGGGTCTTAGCAGCTTTAAAACTGACTAGATTGTCATCACCATATTCGGAGACCGCCTTCAAAGACAGGTTCAAGCGTTTAACCATGGTTTCCCGGAGAGACCGAACCTGAGGCCCAGCAGCCCGAATTATTTTGATAAGTATCAGGAAAAACCTTTATTTTTATATGTTCCAGTACCTATGTAAAAAACCACATCAGTTCCAGTAACCCAGATGATTTCGGCAAGTCAAACTATTTATACCAGGCCCCTCAGAAAGTATTGCGAAAAAAAGTTTTTATATATGGGAGACTGGCCAGTTATAATGTTTTTCGAAAATATGATTATTTATAAGTAAAAATAAGTAAGTTCCAATTTCAAAATTTCCCTCCACATTTTTTGCGAGTTAATTCAAAGTATTGTGTCTCACTGAAATATGGATCTGCGCCGGGAACATTTTAGAGCTATGATTTTATACGATTTCAAGTGTCGCCTGAAACCGGATGAATCGTACGATAGACTTCAAATGGCATTCATGGATGAAGGCCCTTCCAAGGCAACCGTGTATCGTTGGTATAACGAATTCAAGCGCGGTCGACCAACTTTGGGGGATGACGAAAGAAGCGGTCGCCCTTTGACGGCTGTTACCGAAGAAAACGTGCTAGCAGTGAAAAATTTAATCCAAGACAATAGGCGAATTACATATCAGGAGATTCAACACATATTGAAGATTGGATCGGGAAGCGTTCACGAGATTCTACACAGCCATCTTCGCGTGAGGAGGATAGTATCACGCTGGGTGCCGCACAACCTCACCGATGCTCAGAAGCAGGCCCGGGTGGAATGGTGCCGTGATATGCTTAACAAATTTGAAGCAGGCTCGTCTCGGCGTGTTTACGACATCGTTACAGGTGATGAGTCCTGGATTTATCAATACGACCCAGAAACCAAGCGCCAGTCGACTGTTTGGGTGTTTCAAAATGAGCCAACGCCTACCAAAGTGAAGCGATCTAGAAGCGGGGGTAAGATTTTGATCGCTAGCTTTTTTAATTTGACTGGCCACTTGGTATCAATTCCCTTACGGGATCAAAGAAGCATTAATGCCGAATGGTATACTACCAAATGTTTGCCAGAAGTTTTCTCTGTTATAAGCAATAAGCGACCAAACACAGGGCTCCGCGGGCTACTGCTCCACCACGACAATGCACCTGCGCACACCGCACTCAAAACGAGGGACTTCCTGGACAGCACGCCAGTCAAACTCCTGGGTCACCCTCCTTACAGCCCTGATCTAGCACCGTGTGACTTCTTTTTATTCCCAAAAATAAAAAATCAGCTCAAAGGGATACAATTTTCGTCGCCGGAAGATGCGCTGGCTGCGTTCGAGCAGGCTGTAAACGAGGTGTCTGCGGCGGACTGGAAAAAGTGTTTTGAAAACTGGTTTAGGCGCATGAATCTTTGTATAGAGGCTGGTGGAAAGTACTTTGAAAAGATTTAATAAAAATATATGTACGTATAGAACAATTTTTTTTAGTTTCGCAAAACTTTCTGAGTGTCCCACGTATGTGGTTAAAAAAAGTTGGATTAATAATATGTTTAAGCCAAAAGAAATAATCACTGATGACTCAAGTGCTTTAATCGGAGCATGCGTAAAGGTTTTTACCACTTTTAAATCAACTAAGGAATATGCTAGTTACCACTTTTAAATCAACTAAGGAATATGTTAGTCACAGTTTTTAGGTCCTTGAAGGGAAGACCGAAATTATTTCAACACGTTACTTATTATATAGATTCGTCTCATTTCATAAAATGCTTGTATGGGCTACAGTGTTTCAAGTTGGTAAACGTACGGCAAAATCACGGCCGTAGTATATATAACGAAATTAAAAGGAAAACTATCAGAACTAAGTAAGCTTTACAAGTTTACTACCGCCACTATAGCTGACCTTTTCTTCAATACAGCATTGTGCAAAGCATTCTTCTCGATCTCTTCTGTAAACCTTGTTCCTTCCGTCGTTACCATACAGCATAATTTTACACTCATCAGAAAAGAGGACTTTGTTCCACTGGGGGTATGACCAATTTAGGTGCTCACGGGCAAACTTAAGTCGGGCTCTTCGATGGTTTGCAGTTAATTTCGGCCCATTTGCTGGCTTGTGTGGTAGCAGTCCACCAGTCCAGTTGCCAGTCCACGTTCCTTCAACTTTCTTCTAATTGTAGAGTCACTTACAGCCACCCTACGTACGACATGAAGCTGCTGCTGCAGTTAAAAAGCATTAAGGCGTCGATTTCGTAAAGAAGTTGTTAGAATAAATCGATCATCTCGTTCAGAAGTGACCCGATTCCTGCCAGATCCTGAACGGCGCGTGAACAAACCAGACTCCCGATAGCGTTTGTAGACTCTATGAACAGACGACAGGCTTAGATGCAATCTTTCAGCCACAACACGCTAACTAAGTCCAGAATCCAGCAATGCCACCACTTGGGCGGATTCTGCGGGCGAAGTATCCATATGTTTTAGAAAAAAACTTTTTCAGACGTCCCAAACACAAGTACACACATAGTATACAGAACGTGAAATGCACTTCACTACAGTTTTCAAAGGTAGAATGTACTTCAACTCTAAACACACATTTGTCTCAAAACAGTGAATCATTTCATTTATAGGATAAACAAATGAAATTCTAATTTTGAATTTTCGCTTATCACTGTAATGGCCAAACTGCCAGCTGTACAATCATGTGATTTTTTTTTTATGGAATGAAAACTCTTTTGTCTTAAATTAGGACAGAAACCATAAAAACAGAAGTGTTTCGATTTTTCTGATGAGAAGTGTATTTTGCTGACCTAAAATAATCTATGTATTGTTAACGACACCGCTGGGGTATCGTCCACTTTTTTTTTTTTGGTAAGTACACCACTGCCGACTACGGTAAATGTATATGATTAGTTTAGAACTTTATTAAGAAGAAAAGACACCCTGGTGTCGTCTAGAGGTCTCGTTGACAATAGGTACACAAAATAACCTAGCGCTTTCTATGAACATTTTAGTAAAGTTAAAATAAATAAAACCACTGTCTAAAAATGATATTTTGCTACACGTACGCAATAAACACTATTCGTACAACAGTTTTCATCAAAAAATAGTATCGTTTAACTTGCCTAAGTACATGTTATGTGTGGCTCTGCTAGAGAGTATGCTCTGCAGCAGAGCCACAATCAATGTCTATTTTATCATTACCTAATGCACGTACAGCTATAACGGTTTACGTACATTATGTACGTTTGGCGTACATCATTTTAAGATATAATAGATCGGTTTCTAACATGGTGGCTCTGCGGCAGAGCATGACACGAAAATAAGGCTGTGTATGCTAAACAAATATTTTATTACTAAAACTTAACATATAATTACAATTACATCGTCAGATTAACGTAAATATCACAATTTATACTAATATTATTATTCATAGTTAGTACTAATAAACGATATATTGCAGATCATAAAAAAAAATAACAAAAAATATAAATTCAGGATTTTCGTACTTTGTGGGACAAGGAATGTACAATTTAGTGATCAATCGCTTATTAGAAATATTTGTTATAAGTGTGATGCATTATCGATTAAATTAAGTAAAGCAATATTGACACAGTAAAAATATACTAACAGTATGGAAACTACCTACAAACGCTCGAAACGGCACACTAACACAAAAATACGTGACCAGTCGTCGCGACGCGGCACTTAGTCCTGACATTACCTCGAAAGTGCACGAACGGTCTCGTCGGTGCGTACGTTTGTCTGAGTGTGCCGTTTCGAGCGTTTGTAGGTAGTTTCCATACTGTTTGTACATGTTTACTGTGATATTGAGTAGCACCAAGCCACTATTCGATTTCCCTAATATGCAAAATGACTATCACTTTTGTATCACATTTTATACTTTAGGGTCGTCTTTTGATTGATCATCGAGATCAAGTAAAGGTTCCGTTTCAGAGTTCGTTGACATCGCAGATACAGTGTTATCAAGTGATCCGTAGGCAGAAGGTCTCACTTCCACTGGGGGAGGTTCCTCGAAGTCTACACCTACAGTGAGGTTCGGAGCCGAACTAGACGGGATTGGTTGCTCACTCATCAATCTCGTGCTTTCGTCATATCCACGCGCCATGTGATACATCGATTTACCTCGAAGTCTTCGACTGAACGAGCTCCCTGTTGAAAAATAAGTGTCAGTTTAATAATATTACAAAACATAATAGTCTAACTGCCGCACTCAGAGACATTTAACGGTTACTTAAGGCGGTACCCCGAGCAAAACGCCGCGCAAGCCGTTTTTTGTGCTGTTTTTAGGAGCTATCTACTCGTTATTTAAAAAGAAATATCAATTAATAAAAATACATTAAATTTCTACATAATATTGATTCTAAAATGGTAGATTTAGTTTTTTTTTTTAATGTTGTATATATTTCACTAATCTACTTCCAAAAAAACATGAAAATGAGAAATAATTATTGATAATATGCATCTCCTCGTAAAGTGTTCATTGATTATTTTTTGTACTAACACTAATAGATAGACAATTTAATAACGAATATTTTTGTAGTTTTTTTTTTTTTCAAAAGACAAAAATTCGATTTTATAAAGATTTTATTCTAAAATCTGGGCGTATTCACTACTGTAATTCATGCGCCACCAGTGCCGCTAGACCAATAGGAACGCTCATATCTCATGCCGATTTTTTGGTCAGGGTACCGTCTTAACGCGCTCCTTAGTATCGATTTTGTACTAAAAACCTCTACTAAGGAGAACTTTAAGTAACCGTTAACGTCTCTGAGTGTGGCAGTAAGCTCTCTACAATACATAACAGTGACGTCGTCTAGATTCGTCGAAGGAGTAGGCACGTGCATGCCTACATATCCCACGTAATAGGGAGCAAGAAAAACAAAATAAAACACTGAAAGAAAAACTGGGATCAGTCTATTAAGAGGAAATATTATGGTAGAGAGCACCGACTGAATTTCCTTAGTAAAAAGTCATAATTCGAGGTTTGGCTCTCGTCTATTTTCTCCTCCAATGTTGGACCAATTTAAAAGATATTCCACAAACTGGAAAAGTAAGACATATACTATGCCCCTATGTTTTTCTTTTCTCATTTATATTTGTCAAATTTGTACACTAACCCCCAGTTTCCCAGCTCTATCAATTACCGGATACATCTCAATGATCGGAGAATTAATGTGACAAATTGTCAAGCACGCGTTTTCGGCTGTGATTGGTTGTTGCAAATTCATTCAACCAATCGCACGTGGTTGACAATTTGTCACATTCACCGATAATTTAAAGCTGGGAAACTGGGGGTAAGCCTCTGTTAACAGCGCAATTATGAGCATTTTTTTAAGGGGTTCTAGTGCTTCTAAAGATAATGTATCATCAAAAAGAAAAACATACGGGCTTATATTTTAGCTTCTTAGCCATGTCTACAAGTTGTTTTCAAGAGTCATCACGAATCGTCTAGCGCGCAGGTTTGACGATTTCCAGCCTCCCGAACAAGCCGGATTCCGAAAGGGCTTTAGCGCCGTAGACCACATACATACGCTGCGGCAGGTTATACAGAAGACCGAAGAGAATAACCTGCCTCTCTGCTTAGCGTTTGTGGACTACGAGAAAGCCTTCGATTCGATCGAGACTTGGGCTGTACTGCAGTCTCCCCAACGGTGCCAGATCGACTTCCGGTACATTGAGGTGTTGAAGTGTTTGTACAAAAACGCTACCATTTCAGTCCGTCTTAAGGATCCTCATCCTCAGTCAGGCGTGAGACAGGGAGACGTAATTTTTCCGAAACTGTTCACTGCTGCGCTGGAGGATGTCTTTAAGGTTCTGGACTGAAGGGGGCTCGGCATCAACTTTAATGGCGAGTATATCACTCACCTTCTGTTTGCCGACGACATAGTGGTCATGGCTGAGACCATGGAGAGCCTCAGTACAATGCTCGATGGCCTCAGTAAAGCTTCCGAAATAGTGGGTATTAAAATGAACATGGACAAAACCAAAGTCATGGTGAATGCCCACAAAACACCCACTACTATCAAGATCGGAGACTCTACGCTCAAAGTTGTAGACGATTGTGGCCACCTGGGACAAAAGCTCCACTTGGGTAGGTCTAACTTCGAGAAAGAGGTAAACCGTCGAATATCTTCTCGCCCAATTTACCGCAGTGTATCAAGACAAAAGTCTATGACCAGTGTGTGTTGCCAGTGATCACCTATGGGACCGAAACGTGGTCGCTAACAATGGGCCTTATCAGAAAGCTTAAAGTCACCCAAAGGGCAATGGAGACGGCTGCCATGCCGCTGGATGGGAGACGCACGGGATCGGTTTATGTGGCGACGCCTGGGGGAGGCCATGTCCAGCAGTGGACGTCTTTCGGCTCAAATGATAATGATGAGAGGCATAGTATATATCTTTCATTTTCAGTTTATGGAATATCTTTTAAATTTGTCCTATTTTGGAGGACGAAATAGGCGAGAGCCAAACCCCGACCCGAGGTGACGGCGCGTACTGTTCCACGCGCCCCTCTTACGATTTCACGGCGGGAGTCAAACAACTCACTCCCCCCGCCGAGGTTGAGGCCCGCGGAGGCTTTCCGCAACAGCAACGCCAGGTGTTGCGGAAGGATCGTACGTTTCTGCGACCCTCGTAGATAGGAGTCTGAGAGACACCTTCGCCAGGCCTCCGTCACTCCATGTACTTGCGCGCTATAATTACCTACCGCCCGGCTTAGCGGTCTCGGGCCGTTTGCGGACCAAATTCAGTGCGGTTTTCGCAAGCAAAGCGCACGCACGTTGTTAAATGTTTACCCGACTGCCGAAGGAGGGTAATGTGTTTATCAGTCTATGTATGTATGTATGTTTGTTCCTATATGGCATTCCAGAGACCAAACGCGTTGGCCGATTTTGACGATTCATACGTCAATCGATACGTCTTAACCCTGCGAGTGTCATAGGCTACATTAAAATTGGACAATAGAAAAATGGTGGATTTTGGGTGCCATAGTGTGGGGGCCCAATATTTATTTTCTTCCAAACCCATCGTGTGGGGTATCAAAATAAAGAGTTTTAACACCAGATTTTGGTCAGCCAGCCCGCGAATATATCCTCCGACTGCACAGCATGATTTTTTCCTTGTTTACGACTTTTTAGTTCGCTTTTGAAGCAGTCGGGTTTTTTGAATTTTTGAATTAAGTTTTAATAGTTCCATTCGTTCGTACGCATACCTACGATGCCGTCTGGTGCCTTATGTGCATCTACAGCACAGGGTGCAAATCAAGTAAAAGAAGGGATAAACACCTAACATTTTTCCATTTATCTGTCAATGACGAAAGGTAAGTATTACCACGGGGTCTCATTGCTAAGATAGAATATTTGGTTCAAATAAATCTCACTAGATGACGCGACATGTACACACAATTCAATAGAATTGTGTTAAATATTAACATTATCTGGAATTGAACATAAACATTGTATGTTCTTGTTTAATCAACTCTCCTAAATACAAAATTATGGAATATTGGGCTCTTAATTCACATTTCAAAGATTATTTGAACGGATCATTTAAAATTGATGCCATAGATGGCGCATTTTTAAATTTCTGAGGCATTCAACTCGATTGTTAAAATTTGCATTTTAACATATATTGGTGCAAAACAAACTGTAAAAACGTGCAAAAAAATACTATAAAACGAACCTTCACTGTATTTAAAGAAAAAAATATTCACGAACCTCGTAAACCCTTTTACTTGCAAGGCGCTACTAACACCATCTATTGCCGTGAAACGGGATCAAACGCGATTGATGTACTCACAAAAATAAGAAGATTAAGCAGATGAAAAACGCTAGTTACGTCGGCACGGTTTTTTTGTATGGGATGAGGCATCTGTATGCTAGTATTATATTATCTGTGGTATTACTATTTTTTGTCGTTTAAAAAATATTTTTAATAGGTACGTATTAAGCATTAGCTTGCCTTTCAGACACAGATTTACATATTTTTGTTACATAGAAACGTTATACTTATCTTAAACACTATTTTAACAACGATTAAAAAGCTATTTTTATTAGAATAAAATTGTAATAATATTTGACGGACAGTCGCGCAAATACAAAAAATACAAACTTCCAACGCGCGGCGCGGCGACCTGTCTCAACTTGTCGTGCTGTTAGCGTAAAGAAACAAACACGGGTGAAACGTTTGCCTAGAAATAACCTATTCACTCTTGACTTAAAGACCCCTAGAATTTTATCGAAGAGGCAGCCCTGCGATTGCTGTGGGATCGCGCGGTGCGAAGCAATCACAACTGTACGCTTGAGCATTAAGGCACATTTTAGCATGCAGTGTTTGCTGACGCGACGGAGTAGGCTATTATAGCAGTAGGTATTGGTAATTTTCTACTGAGTGAAGTATCTGTTACGTAGTAACTATTAAGTAATCTGTGCCTTCGCCCCCCAGGGCGGGCGACATCCATAGAGGAACACCAGAACAAAAAAAAAGTGGGTCTAATCTAGAACCTTACGCTCAACTAGCCTTAGCTCACTAGATTCTTGAGAACAGAGGCATTCAATTGTTTATTGCGTCATACGTAGCCAATTTATATCGTCAATTTTTTTTCTATTGGATTCTGGTTTGTTAGCAACTACCCAAAGTACAAACAGGAATTGATAAAGAATACTATGGGACGATATATAAACTAATTTTGGTAACTAGTTTGGCCCATCTTATCTTATCGTACTTACATGTGAAAGTTTGTCAGTATGGACGTTTACTACTCTTTCACATATTAACTACTGAACGGAATTTGATGAAATTTCAGTAATAGAGCTTATACATGATAATAACACATAGGCCGTAATAAAGATATTATTTTGTTCGGAATAAAATAAATAAATATTAGGGGAAGTACCGCGTGTAATTAACGCGGGTGGAGTCACAGTTTATAATTTCACAATGTTTACTAATTAAATATAATATGTTGCAACATACCAACTACTCCGAGGTGCTCAGATATATCTCTCTTCACATCAGACACATCCCACATCGCGAGGAATGACCCGAGGCATGAGGGCGACGGATTTTCCGGAGACACGTACGGTTTGTAAGAGAAACTGTAGTGGTGAGCTATTGCTGCTAAGAACATTTCTATGCATATCAAAAAGTCCTGTAAAAAAAACACTTTATAAAACATTGTGCTTGAGGTCTCGGGTTCAAATCAGGGTAAGTACCAATGTGACTTTTTCAAGTTATATTTACTTTCTGAGTTTATCTTAGGCCAAGTTTTTTGACCCGCGTAGTAAACTCAACCAAAATTAAATAAGCTAACTAATGGTTGCAAACTTTCGTTAAAACATAATTTTTCTTCAGTTGTTAGTCTCAAAAACGGTCAAATAAAATGGAGAGGTAATTATTTGACTACTTGTTAAAGTAATAATTGACGCTTTTTCCGAAGTTTGAAACCATTAACCATTAGTTAAGATAACTACTGATAAAAAACTGGGCCTTAGACATCACTGAGAGCGGTAATGGAAAAGATCACGAGGAAGTTAAGAGGAAATGCGGTCGCAGACATCCGTTTGAATTTCCTAAGTAAAAAATCATAATTCGAGGTTTGGCTGTCGCCTATTTCTGCCTCCAATATTGGACTAATTTAAAAGATATTCCATAAACTGAAAAAAAAAATATATATACTGTGTCTCTATGTTTTTCTTTTTGATGATACATTATCTTTAGAAGCACTAGAATCCTCAAAAGCTGCTCAAATTGCGCTGTCAACAGAGTGTACAAATTTGACAAGTTTAATTGAAAAAATGAAAACATAGGGGCACAGTATATATCTTTCTTTTTTAGTTTGTAGAATATCTTTTAAATTGGTCCAATATTGGAGGAGGAAATAGGCGAGAGCCAAACCACGAATTATGACTTTTTACTTAGGCAATTCAATCGGATGTCTGTGACCACATTTTCTCTTATTATAAGTTTGAAAGCCTCAACCCGCATTGAGCTAGCGTGGTAATAAACGCTCGTACCTTCTCCGTGTGAGAAGAGGCCATTGCCCTGCAGGTAACAAGCTGGTATTCTATACCAATATTATAAAGAGAAAGGATTTTTTTTGTTTGTTTATTTGTAACAAAGAAGCTCCGAAACTACTGGACCGATTTAAAAAATTCTTTCACTTATGGAAAGCTACATTATTCCCGAGTAACATAGGCTATAATTTTGACGTGAGCGAAGCCGCGAGTGTCAGCTAGTAATATTATACACATGAATAATTTTTAAAAGGTCAAAGTGACAAATAAGATTGTAATTAATACTCAATGGTGATAGGATACGTTTCAAGGACAACTAGTTGTTATATGGCTTCTAAATTTTAATGTATTTAAATTAACATGGGACTTACCTGCAACTTAGAAGACATGATTTTTATCTTATCAGAATCGGATATATCAAAAATAGTTGATATCACGCCGCAATAAACTAATATGTTAATTAATACTCCTTGGCTGGAAATCGAGAAGATTTACATTATTCATGAGTATCTAAAAAAATATATTAACAAAAAAGTGATGTAAAAAAAAACTTACAAGAACGAGAAGAACACCACAGCTTTTATACATAAGAATTTACCAATAGGCTTCATAGGTTTTAATTCAGTTTTATTTGCTCTGTAGAACAAAACAAGGCAATACATGGCAACAAATTGTGATAGATTGTTAATAGCTATCATGTAAGGGAAGGCAACTTTTGGACTGAAGTCGCTCTCTCCATAGACCCCAGATAGTTCGCATATCATTGATATTACTGTTGTAATGGGCCTCACTACTGTGTACTGGAGAATTCCATGCTTGCAATTATGGACAAATTCCCTGAAACAAATTTGTTAATGGTATTACTTTAATAATATAATTGAGAAGTTCTTGGCTCAATAATAACAGCTGACAGGTTGATCATCAAGGCCGAGCAATGCTTGTCTAGGTCTATCCACAGATTGCTGATCATCTTAATATCCAGACCTACATCCATGTTCAGCAAACCCATTAAGCTTTTGGTCCTGCCTGTCTTTTGTAGATCTTGGACAGTTATTATGGAAAGTCAGAAGCCAAGAAAAGGCCAGGCACATTGATTGTTAGAGTAGAATACGCGCAAAATACGCGCTTGGTCGTGCAGTTGCGGGAACAGCCCGTCGAAACTAGAGTAGAATTTACTGTTGTGTCACCATCATCATCTTCCTGCCTTTGTCCCATGTAACTTGGGGTCGGCGCAACACGTTTTCTTCTTCCATACCGTCCTGTCCCTCGTCACGCTATCACTGACTCCCTTTTCTTTCGTATCACTCCTTACACAGTCCATCCATCTTTTCTTTAGCCCCGTACGCAAAATACGCGCTTGGTCGTGGAGTTGCGGAAACCAGCCCGTTTTAACCTAACCTAACCTTTTCTTTAGCCATCGCCTCCATCCATCCACATCACATGACCATACCAGGACAAATGGTTTCCTTAAAACTTTTCTGTCACTGGCGCCACTTTTAAACTTCTTCTAATATACTCAATTCTTGTCACTCCGCACATGCATCTCAACATTCTCATCTCTGCTACATGCAATCTCTTTTCATATTTGTGAAGTGTAATAATTAGTAATAGTATGTTAATTCAATCTATTTTCCATCACTCAATTGTGAACATTTATATAATGCAGTGTTTTATCACCTACTTAAGTTTATTAATAACAATATTTTTATCATGTGCTTAACACTGACTGTTCTAGTGATGTCATGTCATGTCATTGAGCTACCAAATAAACAATTTACTACAAGTGATAACACATAAAAATACAGACAGACACTGAAGAAGCCCACAAACTACAACATTTAGGTACATTGTACTTCATTGTCTTCTTTAGGGATTTAATTTCCGCACTTAGACCATTGTGATATGTTTAGGTACTTATTCTTTTTTAAAGATTTTTTTTTTTCATAAATCTAGACACAATAATTATTTTGTTACAGAAATGTATATTCACCAGACATTGAATAACATTGTTTTTAAAAGGTTGCTTTACAAACAGCTGTAAACTATTGATAACCAGCTGTTCAATGACTAATCTGAAGTTTAATCAATGGTAAGAAAAGAAACTTGTAATAAAAACAATACTTAACTTAGAATAAGTAATGGAATGGTAAGAATATTTTAAATTATTTCATAAAAAGGACATATATAAAACTATCTTCCCGAAGCGTCTTCGCCGGCATGACAAGTGTTTTATTATCCCAAGGGAACATAATACCGAGATGAAAAGCCAATGTGCAATTCCAGAATATAATCTATCTTTGTGCTAAATTTCATCCAAATCCTTTCAGCCGTTCTTGCGTGATTGAATAACAAACACACATGCTTCCATCTAATCTAATATTTTCATGTTGGTTAAATATAGGCTAATATTTTAATAGGTAGTTGTTTTGATTTGGGATTGCTGATGTGAGTCACATTTGTATGAAGCAAAAGTTATAAATAACAGTGATTATATACATATACTTAGTTTTCAAACCTTGCACCAAATTATAATGAGGAAAAAGGAAAATGTTGTATTACACTCAGTACAGTGCAATGAAACCTACCAAATGTCCAATGTTTCTTACCTTCCCATTTCCCATGGTGTCAAACAACATAAAGGAAATATGTGATAAACTTGAGGCTTTGTTTCTAAGAGTGCCTCCAAATCATGATCTTCATTTAGATAGTTCAGCAAATACTTCATAAAATTGTATATTACATAAGCTTCATAACATTCTCTTAGAGAATCGACATAAATTGATTGCTCTGGGAATTCCAGGCCTATCCAGGCATTTAAAGCATATATTGGTACCATCCACAATATTCTGAAAGAATATAAATATTTATTTTAGCATTGACAGTTAAAATTAAGTAACATGTGTATTATTATTAGTTTCAAGGATTGTTTAAAAATTAATCATCTTAAATGTTTTTAGGTCATTAATAATTAGGTTGTTAGAAAGTTTATTTTTTATTTTTATTATAAATAACATTGAGATAAAATTACCTAATTATTAGGTATTGTGATTTTAATTAATAAATAACTTACCTTATAATATGTTTCTGTAATGTTGGCTTAGTATAATGAACAACATGTTGTGTTATTTGCCATACGGAGATAGGTATGGCGAGAAGAACGAATCCTCCACCAACCAAAGACCCTTGATCGGATTTCTTGAACCCATTGTTTATTGAATGAGCTATTAGTATCGGTACTAATACTATAATCAATGCAACATAAATTGCGATCAAGAAAGGCCTAATCCAAAGTCTCCACTGTCTTAAAAAAGATACAATTGTGGAAGAACACATTATAAAACGTAACTGTTGTTTACCCTTTACGTGCCAAACATAATACTTTCTTCGCTTTTTAGTTATTGAAGTAGCAAAACGATCATTCTACGAAAAAGTGTCAAAGGGCACGGTAACACCAAATTATTTGATACGTTAATTATTTAATGAGATTAAACTGCACAGTATTTCACAATGATAAAAATATTCGAGGTCTTCTGTTTTGTCATCTTCTACTGGCAGGAGCACTACTGACACTGACAGTGACACTACTGACAGGAGTCAGGACAGCGAAGATTCAGCTGACAGAAGACAGTTTTGCCAACATCACAGCGACACGTTTAGAAAAAACCTAGCAGTCGAAAACAGTGCGCTCAGTATTTCAGCAAACCGATGCGTCTTCATGCTATCTATTATGGGGGCCTTGTGCATAAACATTACCTTTTTCAAACAAACAATATTTATTAGTGTGAAAGAAAAGACAGATCTTCTTTACTCTAAGATAAAATGGTACAAAAACAGATATTAAGCTGGGAACAAATTATCGGACGCGGCTGACGGACGCGACTTACAGCCGCGGCTGATATATGTGCACAGTCGTATGGGACGTGACTGCCAGATCTCTATCAGACGTCCGAACGCCCAAGGTCACGTCCGAGACTTACGTCCGGTTGTTTGCACAATGTAATGTACATTAATAACCTAGATACTCTATAAGTCGCGGCTGTCAGTCGCGTCCGTAAGCCGCGTCCGATATTTTGTTTCCAGCTTTAGTATGTATACAAATTGAAGGTCAAATGTGAAAACCGATCACAAGTGGACATCGTGACTGCTGAGGTATTGATTGAACTTGTTGTTTCTTTTATTTAATCGGAAAGAAATTCTAACGAGATTGCGAAAATCAGCGAGACAGGTGTAGGTGCATCACTCATCACATTGACGTCATAATTTTTACTATGTTGCCATATTCAAAAACCTCGGAAAAGAAAAAAAAACACTTTACAGGTGTTCGCTGTTCGGTTTTTTATCAAAATGGTTTTGGTTAAAAGTTTATAATTTCATTAGGAAATTCCTTCTTAGTATATAGTAAATACAGACATTGCTTATTAAAGCCAAAATAACACAAGCAAAACGGGAATCCACTTATTTATGCATTTACAGTTATACGCGTAACACGTATTTTGTGCATCGAACTCAAGCATTGAATTAGGCCACATAGCGATCTCTCCCTAAAATACCGCTGTTCTGGTTGTCGACGTATCAAGCTAACGTGAGTTTGTGATTTATTATCGTGTGTTTTAGCGACTTGTTTTCTTATACAATACATGGAATATGGTGTTAAATCTTATATGCGATATATAGTGTATAAAAAGTAATATAACGTGAGTAGATAATTCGTATGTTTTCGTAAATGGGTCACCTCGCCATTCTTATGAGAAACAACTTGTTTTGTGTTTTAAAGCTGTTTGGGACGTTATTTAGTGTGTATTGTGTTAATTAACGTTTAAATATAGTCGATTAGTTTTTGTTTTGACGTGTTTATGTTTTCGTAGTCTTGGAAGGCGGGAGAGTGATGATCAGAAAGCCCACTACATGGTAATGTGATGTCATCAAAAGGGGAAACAGAGGCCGATTCCGGCACCGTGTCACCGAATTTATCTGCAGTCAAAAATGAACCGGTTAGTAAGCTCATCTGTTAACTGTAATTTAGTTGTAGGCTAGTCAGGTTTGCCTAGTTTATTAAATTATAATTAGGTTTGCCCTCCAAACTGTGACACATATCAGTTTAGGGATAAGTTTCATTAATGAACATATCTAATTCCTTATCATTAATTGCTGGATGATTAGTGCAAATAAAATAATTTGACTCTTTTAGGCTACTATAAAGTTGTGTGTAATGTTTCGTTTGTGTAGCTATTATCAACCAATTTTATTAATATGTAAAGTTATTTAAAAAATAAATGAGAAAGTATAGTCTAATATTCAACATACAAAACTTGTCTCTGGATAACTGGGGCAAGATAACAGTATTGCAAAAATACCTCTTAGCAATGCCTTTTATTAATTTTATGCATTCCCATTGCATTTTATTATTTTAGAAGTTTTATTAGCTTAATTTAATATTCATAATCAACTTCCAATAAGGATTTCCCATAATGGTTGACATTACTGTTAATGTAATTAGTGATAATGTTATTCTAATGATCATTATAGGATTGCAGCATAGTTGGATCATTAAAACAAATAAATTATCTTTGCAAAACAATTGAAATTCCATAAACTTTGAAATAATGTAATGTATTCTGACAAGAACAATCTTATTTTCTATCTTAACTGCATTTTCTTAACATTTAATATAATTAAAGTATGATGCAAATTATAATAAAAAAATTGTTTTAGAAATTGTGCTAAATAATAATATAGCTTAATTTATATGCAAATTGTCTGTGGCATTGATTTCAATTATGTTAGCGTTAGCATTCAGTATTAAAACAGGTGTTTTAAAAAAGTATATTTCTAATTTATAATATTGTTTTCTCATAAATGCATAATACAAAAGAATGTTACACCTGCACTTTATTGCAAACTAGAAAAATGACATTGAAGATAACATAGGACATTTCATTCCTACTAGCCTGATATGTCCCACATTTCGGCTGCAGTACCTTAAAAGTTGAAATTGGAATATTTTATACTGCAATCTAAGGCCCTACTCTGCCGGGGTATAACTAAAATGGCGTTATCTGACATCTGGTCGATTAAAAAAAAAATATATTGATCAATAGATATTTTTTTCTCAGTAATATAGCATCAAAAGTAAAAAATTTACAAAATGTCGGATTTGAGTTATACCACGGCAGTACTATGAACCTACCGCCAGTGTGAGAGAGATGCATTCATACAAAACGAATAGCACTGTCCTCTTTTCCACAATGGAATCAAGATGATATTGTTTTTAGTACAGCTCCTACTATTATTAGTAGAAAAACATCAGATTGCTGTATATTTTATCAGAGCTATCGGTTAAACATTTTTAGGCCACTTGTTATGAAGTGGTGACCCAAATGTTTATTACCTTTAACTGACAACTATCTATGCATTAACTTTCACCTAAAACTAATGACTTGCTAGTTTGGGTGCTTTTATGATACAGCTGGCCTATTTTTGGATTGGTTATTGACATACAATTAAATCCTCTCCTACTTCTTCATCATTGTATTAAACATTCCAAAATTAAATATGTTTTGACCAGAATTTTTTTTCAGACACATTCACAGCATTATCATTTGCCTCAGAAAGGCAGCCTATTAAAATTTTTCTTTCTGGTTTTACTCAAATCATTTCACTTAACAATCCATGCATGTAGCCACTAGCTCAATGTTTGGAATATAGCACTTGAATGTTTAAAGCCTATAAATTATTTTGTCAGATTTCAAAGTAAATAAATGAGGAAAATAATTAATCTTAACTATTCTTTGCCAGTGAACTGTAATGATCTTTAGACTTAACACTATGAAATTGCATCATGTGATTTAGAACAGTATAAACTATTGTTCACACCAGAAATACAACTTATTTGATTCACACACATAGGAACACTTGTTTGATCATTTGATACAGGATTCATGATAATAACCAAAGTTACAGTTCAGTATTTATCTTGGCAGTTCTTCTAACTGTATTGTTCATATTATTTAACATTTTCAGGTGGCCACCAACAGCAAAGAAACTCCAAAAAGGGGTGGTACATTGTTAAAATGTACCACATGCAATAGTTTTAGTACATTAAGTAGTAGAGCCCTAACCACCCACATGGCACAATGTTCCCCTGACAACAACAACGTGGCAGCTGCACAAAATGCCGACCCCCGACCTCACAGGAAGCTGTTTGAATGCGACGTGTGCAACATGAAGTTTTCAAATGGCGCCAACATGCGTCGACATAAAATGCGGCACACTGGAGTGAAGCCGTACGAATGTCGCGTCTGCCAAAAAAGATTCTTCAGGAAAGATCACTTGGCAGAACATTTCACAACTCACACCAAGAGCTTGCCGTATCATTGCCCAATCTGCAACCGAGGATTCCAGCGCCAAATTGCCATGCGCGCGCACTTCCAGAACGAACACGTCGGACAGCATGACCTCGTTAAAACTTGCCCCTTGTGTAGTTATCGCGCTCCCACCATGAAGAGCCTCAGGGTTCATTTCTTTAACAGGTAATTCAATTTCTCTGCTTAACTGTTCAAACAAGCGTGACGTTTTTGTGTCGCGAATCGTTCTAGGACATTACTGATTAGTTTGGCTAACAGCTACCTTTCTTGAGAGGAGTTTATTTAAATGTGAATATTGTGATACAAATGATCAGATGATGCAGAATTCCTTTACGTCTCGTGTTTTATTTTACAGGCATGGCATCGATTTGGACAACCCTGGTCCAGGAAATAACTCTTCAGTATCTCTCCTTGCTGCGGGTATCGCAAATGCCGCGTACTCTGATGGTACTATGGATCCCAGTGCTATCAGCGCCCTGGGGGCGTTAGGATCCAGCCTATCAGTCTCCGTGGCAGCTACATACTCAGACAGCGGCGACAGCAATGGTGCTCGCTCCGTGGATAATGCAACACCACCGATGCACTACTTGACCCCACATGTTGAGATTTCGATGGCTGACAATAACGAAACTTTTTCCCCAGGCCAAAATCATTTAGGCAACTCAGGTAACTATGAAACATATTAAATATTTGTTTTCGTTTCAGAATATTTATGTTCTGACTTAATAATATAAGATTGGGACAAGGAAGCTCTCATGCAGAAGTGTTAGTGATAGGTAACTGAGAAATGGCTTCAATAAACTACAGTTTTCAATGGAAGCTAATCAGATAGTCAAGTCTTAAGACGGTACCCTGACCAAAAAATAGACATGAGATATGAGCATTCCTATTGGTCTAGCGGCACTGGTGGCGCATGAATTACAGTAGTGAATACGCCCAGATTTTAGAATAAAATCTTTATAAAATCGAATTTTGGTCTTTTGAAAAAAATAATTCTACAAAAATTTTCGTTATTAAATTGTCTATCCATTAGTGTTAGTACAAAAAATAATCAATGAACACTAAACGAGGAGATGCATAATATCAATAATTATTTCTCATTTTTATGTTTTTTTGGAAGGAGATTAGTGAAATATATACAACATTTAAAAAAAAACTAAATCTACCATTTTAGAATCAATATTATGTAGAAATTAAATGTATTTTTATTAATTGATATTTCTTTTTAAATAACGAGTAGATAGCTCCTAAAAACAGCACAAAAAACGGCTTGCGCGGCGTTTTGCTCGGGGTACCGCCTTAAGTATCGAGCATTATAAATTACCTACTTTAATTTCACGACCGTTAATAGGAAATGATTTGGCTTTAAATTAATTTAGACATTCCTGTTACGCTTGCGCGGATAAAAATACAGATATTAGGTACCAAAAAATAAAAATTATGACGTCAAAATAACCTCTAGGAAAAGAGGGTTTTTCTTTTCTGAAACACTCTTACCTACGTATATACCTACGATTTTTATTATTTGATGGTTTTTTTTGTTACAAAAATGTTGCCATCCTGCGAGAAGTATAATTTTGATTAGTTGTTATGTTGAGTTACATAACCTTATCGACAGGAAGACACAATTATATCGGCACTGATTTCGTAGAGTACTGCTATCCTTATAGGTAGAGTGAAAAAGAGACAGCATGTTTTAGAGGCGGTATATACCGTAGCGAAAACATACTAAATCTATGGTATTATAACCTATGGCTAGGTGTAATCTCGTTCAACATAGAAGCTGTTATCTTCTTTTCACTTGTTCTTAAAAAAAAACTGGCCAAGTGCGAGTCGGACTCGCGCACGAAGGGTTCCGTACCATTATCGCCAAAAACGGCAAAAAACCCCGTATGTACATACACCAGTATGGGAGCCCCACTTAAATATTTATTTTATTCTGTTTTTAGTATTTTGTTGTTATAGCGGCAACAGAAATACATCATCTGTGAAAATTTCAACTGTCTAGCTATGACGGTTTATGAGATACAGCCTGGTGACAGATAGACGGAACGCGAGTTACAATTTTTAGAGGGGTATTCTGCAGCCGAACTAATCGTACTAATCGTGAGAGCCTGTATTTCGGCATCTTGTTTTACCTGTAGCAAGCCATCGGTCGTAATTACCGAAATCATAGAAAAGCCATTGTGTCTCGCGTGAATCCACGTCTTAAACACACGGAAAGTCACCTTTTTTGGCGCATATGTATGACCACAGAACAGATAAAAGAGATTAGAAAGGAAATAGTTCCTGATTTGTTTTAGAACGCGTGTCGCCGCTTGTCTCACAAGCAAGAGTCCCATACGTACGCGTATTTCGCACACAAATAAACTACATCACGCACTTAGATCGCGAGCTTGCTATTTGATTGTCACACTAACGCAAACACTGTGCTCGACATGCACTCACATTCGCGCAAAAGCAATTTATTTCTCATACATGTTACGGTGACCAACAGTCGATTATCGATATCGATAAAATTACTGTAATACTTAATTTTTTTGTTATTTAAGTTTTGGAATTTTTCGCTATAATATCGGGAGGGCGACGGGGCATGAATAGTGTGGACCTTCTAAATACATAATAATAATAATGTCAAATTAAGGGGGAAATTAGACGAAAACCCCACTCAGAAACTATATTGATAACAACAATTAACAATAATTGGTGGTAATAAACAAAGGTATTTTAATTACATTATAACTGATAATAATCATTTGAATCTATTCGTAATATCGACAGTGTTTACAACTTTGTACAACACTATCGATACGCGGAATTTCGCGGCATTCAAGTATTGGCTCGGCACACGCGACTCTCGCAATGAACGTAATACATTACGCGATCGCTCGCGTAGTACAAGATGGTACCCATGCATTGCAAGCAATGTATAATTTTGCACCTGTTTGCGATTGTGTCGGTTTTGTCTACAAACTACATAATACTATTGTAATAATTGCAAATAACATTCGTATTATAAGGTTTTAGGACTTATCGTGAACATAAATCCCTTCTCGGGCTACACTACACACCTGGCTTCTTTTCCAACACGTTATGATAGCGCAAGACGGCATAATTCTTTTTTTTTTCGCGGAGCTTTGTACGTTGTCACAATATGAGCGCGACTGTTGGCCGGTGACGCTAATTTCGGTCGCCATATGAGCGTTCACTTATATGAGCGGCGCGCCTGCCCCGCCCACAAGGCCCTTTTAACCTCTTTTATCTGTTCTGTGTGTATGACCATGTAAATTTATATATTCCAATGTGTTATAGACTCACGCATGAACGGCGAAGGCCCCAGCTCACCGCAATCCGGCGACAGCGCAATCGCTAGCAGCTCCCTTTCAGCTGGATTACCTACTAACATAACTCCGTCCATCACTCTGATACCAATCAAACAGGTAAGGCATATCCTTAAATATACTACCTAAGTTGTACAGTACGACACAACTTAGATGTAGCATCGACAAAATTCGTAAAACCGAACACATCCGAACTGTAACAATAATTAGTAACATTCACAACGCTGTCTCGGGGTTTTGGCGGGAACGTGATGGCTTCTATGTAGCGTCTCTGTTTTATTTTCCAAAATTGTGTTAAATTGAATAATACTAGTGCATAATGCTAGTGTGCATGAGTGTGGGCAAGTAAAACAGAGCGGTAGAACATGAGTTTGTTCATGATGTCGACAAAACTCCGTGGAAGCTTCCAATAAAAGTTACCGCCGTTTTACTGGGGCCTAACTAGGAATTGGACTAAAGGAACTAGAATTTCTAAACGTGACACTGTCTAAATGCTCGAACCGTGCAAAGCTAAAGGTCGCCAAAGGCTGTCTCGGCTTGCACTTAGGGGAATATATAGCGCGATTGGCTTTGAATGGCGCGATACTGAGCGCTATTGGTTGTGTAAATCGGAATTCGGAAGTGATCGGTTTTACGAATCTTTATTTATAAAAAATCTCTGAGCTGTTTAGCAACTGGTAAGTATATGCTAAATTCAAATTCTCTGTAGTAAATTAAAATAAACAGTCTGCTGATTAGTTACTAGAAATTTTATAAATAAATAATAAGGCTAAATATTACAAAATAGGGCATTTTGTAATATTTAGCCAGAAAACTTCAAGGACAAAAATAAAATTTATCTTGTTTTCTAATGTTTCAGGAACCCAACACTCAAGAAGAATCGTCCAATAACGAAATGCGGGAAGGCGAAACTAATGGTGGCGATAAACGAGGCGTATCCTCGAGTCTGTCATCTCTGATCAAGGTGTCACCGCTAAAAAGTTTATTAAGAGAAGATTTGCGCCGGCGCATCTCTGCTCGTGGACGCGCTCGCGGCTCTAGCGTACGTTTATGTCGAGTTCAATCATTAAAAATTAACAAAATCTTTTTAATTTGGATTAGAGAGTAGTAGTTGTTCTCTCGTACATGCCTGAAAGTACCACTTCAGCCTTGTTCTTTGTGTTGCAGGCTTCTCGTGCCTCTCCGTCTGAGGGCGGTGTGATCACGTCGACGCACGGGGACGCCGCCATGTTGCCGTCATCACTCGTATGTACGTTTTGTTCTATAACTTTCCCGGACTCCACCCTGTACTTCCTGCACAAGGGCTGCCACTGCGACTCCAACCCCTGGAAGTGCAACATCTGCGGCGAGCAGTGCTGCAACGTGTACGAGTTCAACTCCCACCTGCTAAGCAAGAGCCATCAATGACTGTTTGCTGGGGGGCCGTTCGATCACTGACTTTTGGTTTGATGATGCACTTCTCGTATGCTATGTGTGCATAGTCCGTAAGCACTTCGAAGATACTACACCTTATACTAAACATATTTACGGTTATTAGATACAATTTATTGTTTCTCTCATCTTGTTTTGTGTGTGTTACTAGGTACATTCCTTATTTAAAGCAGGCACTGTATGTTGAAGTGCTTCGAATATGCTATATGCTGGACGTCCCCCCGAAGCTATTGTTTATTTTTAAAGTGCAAATTATGTCAAGGTATATTTAGTGGTTAAAATAGTTAATGTGCGAAGATATTTATATGGATATTTTAGTACTTAAATAAAAAGGGATATGAGATGGTTATAAAAAAATACGAGGTCGTATCTAATAAATTTTGAGTTATAATAAGACTTATAAAATAAGCTGAAATGCAGCAGAAATTGTTATTACTTACATTCCAAATTATGACGTATACATTCCATTTCGTGAGATTGACGAAAATTATTCAGTCTTTGGTGGGGAATAAGTAACTACCTACTCAAATTATCTTTAAAATATTTTATATTTATTTTTTGTCTTGAAGTACTTACTGTACATTACCGTGATTTAAAAAAAACAATTTTAGAGTATTTTGGTGCGATAGTGAATTTTACAAATGTTTATTAAAAATAAAACTTATGGTGAAGAGTGTACAAATTAATATATATTTTTACATTTCGCTGTTGAGAAGTTATAGAAAGGCAAAGCCTATGATATCCGTGATGGTTTAATTATTGTGATTGTGTACAGACAGGAATTATAAATTCTACATTCCGTTTTTATTTATGTTTCCTTTTATAAAATGCATGTGATGCAAGTCCACGACTAATACTTAATGTACAAGTTAAATTATTTTGTTGTTATTATTTATTTTTTTCGAAAATACTTAAATATTTTACATTCTTAGAATTTTAAATAAATTTCATTATGTACTTAAAAAGTCGATCTACTGTATGTAGTCAAAAAGCACTTTCTGTTTCGAGTTCCATTTGAGATAAAGTAAACTTTTAATTAGATTTAAATGTTGTAAATTAAAGAAAAAATTAACGAGTGGCTATACTTAGCACATCTTGCTCAATTAAGCTCAATCACGGAGCATGTTGAGTGTTGTACTCGCACAAAAGCATAATTATTATATTAGTTCACTTACATTTTCCTAGATACTCAACAGAAAGTTGCATGTGCTTTTATTGGTGCCTGTAATATAGATTCGTTATTTATTTATATATTAAATTTCAAGCAGGCAGATTGGTTAATCATTGTTGAGTTCTAAGCTCCTTATTTTATGGATTAATCAAAATAGGTAAATAATTTATTTTAAGAAAAATGCTCAACTTTGTGGTAAACGATTTTATCATCATTTTTTGTAGCAAATACTACTAAATTATCTTTTAAACGACCTTTATAAAATTCGTTTTCTTAATCAAGATGACGATTTCAATCAATTAAAAATTTTAACTATACAGACTAACGATATTAAGAAGATAAGGGCGCGGTCCCATCGAGAGCTTTTTAGTTAATTCTAATTTCAAGCTTGTGAACTATTGTTTTGATATTTATTATTATTTTATCTGTCCAACCTTGTAGATCTATTTGCTCTTCTTGTATTTCTAAACTACTAGTTAATGGCTCTCATTGGGACAGCGCCCTTAAAGTCGTAATTTTGTATCATATAATTTAGATGGTATTTCCTATTTATAGGTACATTCCTTGTACAACGTATTAGTACTTCATAACATTGGTGACACCGTTCCATTCTTTGTTTTAACCTGAGATTTACATTCCTTTAGCAATTAAGTACTTAATATCGGTTGTGGTCTTGCCTGATAAGTTTACTAAATTGACTTAGATGGAACTGAAATTATGTTTACCAACGAAGTTTATTTTGTTTTGTTATTGCATTGGTATTAGGTTAGCAGTCGGCGCATGCGGTAGTCCGTCCGTGAGTTGCATGGACTTAGTGAGTTACCTGAAATGAGCAACACATATTTATTTATAGAGATTCTTATATAATGCTGTTTCAATTGTTGGTTATGTAGAACTTGAATGTTTTATTATATATTTTGGTCCCGTCGCGCCGCAATTAGTGTTAATACAAGTGTAGGTTTAGTATAAGAGCTATTAATATTATTAATCGGTAACCCCCGTTGGGCGCCTTTACTTAATCCGTCCATATCTAATGATAGATATTGCCTTTAATATTTAATAGAGTAATATATTTTATAGATTCTAGGTGTAATTAAGAACAGATCTTAAATATAAAATGTTTTCAGAATGCAGAGGTTTAAAGATGTAGTTGTATTTATTTAACTTCTATTACTATGGATGTTTGCATTGCTAAAAAATCAACGTAGAACTCGTTGAATTAATTGCAACCTCATGTTATCCAGCGGTTCTTGTCTGATTTATTTGCAATGCGACAATAACATTGTTGATTGTTACGATTTGAAGTAAATATTTTATTTTTTGTGTGGTAGTAATACAAATTGTAAACTGTAAAGTATTCGAAGTTGTTTTAGAATATTGTTGACTAAAATTATATCATCAATCGTGTAGATACAAACAGTATTTTTAAAGTACATTTTGGGGACTTTTTCCTAATTGAACATTGTCATTTATTAAAAAAATATTTGATTCCTACTTTGAAACTAGAGCAGCGTGACTTACAATAACGTATAGAGTTGGTTGTATCTTAAATGGACACTATAATATACACCATATAATATGTAATAATAAAAGCAGAATATTTAGTGTAGCGATCCTCACCTTAATACCAAAACACAGCTTACCAACATTATAATTTTATTTTAAGTTGTTATGTATGTAATATAAGATAGAAAAATTAACATGGTTGAAAGCAATTAGTAACTATAAGCAGATTGAATTTGTCGTTGATATTTTTCTGTTACTTTATGATATCAATGTTAAGAGAAATAATATCAAACTTTACTAATATAAATAAAATAAAATAGGGTTACTACTTACGAGGAACCAGTTTGGAATCATGAGTGATAGTTACTATATCAAATTTTAGCAGATTGTGCCTTAGATCAATAGTTTAATATTGATTAAATTTATATTATCATTATATAAATATCAAATTTTATTTAGAAGTGTGCATTTTTTAAATTGTCACATTTTAATTTATATAATTATACAACTATTAGAATCTGGGAAATCAATTCGAATGTTATTTATTTATGTATAGAAGAGTACATATATACAATGTGGCTGTTATGCTTGTTTTCATAGAAAAAGTTATTGGCAGTTGATAAAAAATTGCTCTTGTCGTTTTTATGTGACGATTAAGGGTTATAAACAAATGGTAATTACTACCGAATATGTAGTTATATTTATTTACTTTATAATAATTTGGTAAAGGGTCTAATGAAATATTAATAAACTATGACATACAAAAGGAGATTTTATTTTAGTTGTGTTAGGAATTCCTTGTTACTAAAATCATTTAGCCTTATTTTTTTCTCAGTCGATCTTTCAGTGACTACCAAAATGGTTTTATTGCAACTGAACTTAATCTTTACTGTGTATTAAAAAAAATATATATATATCACATAGGCCTGCATGGGCACATATAAAACGTCGAAAAAAGGTGCATGGTTCGGGTTGGTCGTTTCATATGGAGAAGAACCGACAAGAAACTCCATGGTTACTCTTTTTTCTTTTTTTTTTAGTTTTACAATATTTCCATGTTACAGCAGTGCTTAGATGGGGGGACAACGCAGGCCCGACAATAAGTCGTAAGAAACTAAAAAGAAGATTATATAATAAATAAAAAAAGGATTTAAAAAAAGTAAAACAAGATAATATTAACAAGCATCTAGAAATCTAGAAGGCCTACAATGTTTGCAAGACTTTGTAGTTCGGAAACATGAAAATGATCTAAGTCCCACTTGCACGTAAAACTTAACCTAAAGTTAGTAGCTAACAAGAGGTTTAATTGACTAGGTACATTGTATGAAAAACTGTCAATTTTGCCTCATGTTAGCAACTAACCCTAGGTTAAGCTTTTCGTGCAAGTGGGCCAAGACTGATTTTTCAAGTAAACTTCCATCTTTTCACGATTATTACACACATCAAAAGTATCAAGGGATGAAGTACATTTTTAACTATAAAAAAATCCCATTTTATTTACCAAATCTAGTCTTCCAGGCTGGCTTCTTACTTTAATTCCTATGGTTAAATTTTACAACTTATCCCTATATTTTGTAAAAATTAAGAAAATAACATTTTATTGCTAACTGTGGTAAATTAACCTAAGTTAATGTCTATAATTAAAAATGGAAAAAAAGTCATATATGAGGATTTTTTATTGTAAAAAGATAAAAAAAAACAAACGTGTTACCTCCATTGACACGAATCACAACAATCACAGCGGTTTGGCATGCTTAAAATCAGTTCATCAAAATCGTTTTGAGGAATGGCTGCCCACGTTCTTTCTAACTAGTCAAAAAAGTTGATGCGGGATATGCACGGCATCCATACTTGGCAGATGCCTTCTTTGGAGCACATCCCATGCGTTCTCACTTAGGTTGAGGTCTGGCGGCAAGAGTGCGTGTTACTTACTACGACTCTAGCCGTCGAATTACGCAACCGGTGTCGAAAAGGGATGATTACGTCTGAAACAATCCTCTCCGCATAAATTTGAGCATTGGGGTTGCCTCTGATCCAAATGAAATCGGTTCTTCAACCGATCCAAATACCGGCCCAAACCACCTGTTGTCCCCCCTCCATATGAATGAACTTCCTGACAAAATCTCAAACTTTCTTGACGTGCATAGGTCCTCCAAACTCGAGTACGTCTTGTATCTCGCCGCATACCGAAACGAGATTCATCGGGAAAGCAAACACAACGCCAGTCTTCTTTGTCCCAATTTCTGTATTCGCAAGCCCATTGTAAACGGGCCTTACGATCGCGGGAAGCTATGGGTGGAACTCTCAGCGGCCTTCGAAAACGGAGACCCACTTCACGTAAACGATTTCGGGTGGTTTGCTCGCTTATCAGTAGGCCTAAAGAGCTCTCGAGCCTCGTAGCCAAGATCATGGCGGTCATATCACGATTCCGCTGAACAGTTATTTGGATGTACTGGTCCTGTCTACGAGTGGTGAATTGGTGATGCGAGATCGTCCTCCGTGGCGCTCGGCCACGCTGCCTGTGCTACGACAGCGTGTCCAGAGGCGGCTTATGACGCTCTGTGTAGTGCCAAGAGCGACAACTTCAGTACGTTGCCTTGAACCAGCTTGCATCATTCCGACGGCTCTCATCAACTCGCCTCGTTATAAAGGAACCCATTGACAAAAATAATCTTACTCACAAAAATAGTCGGGCAAACGTCCTCTAAAACTATTCCAAATTTCTTTTCTGATCTTTGTGTCCCTGAAGTTGGCTCTGCGTACCATTGCGCAAGAAACAGTGTGTCATCGAGTATACTGCATAGAGTAAACGAGACAGGGCGATGTGACAAACGTAAGCGAGTGAAAGAGGCAGTTAAACAATGCTATCTTCATCTTCAACATTGACACAAAAATAGCTACTGCGCAGGGTCTTGCAGCCTAATTCAGAGACACAAAGATCCGCTTGTATTATATTTATCTACTCAACGAGCTCTAAACAACGATACCCCAATAGATGGGGTAGGAAATTTTTGTTTCGCGTTCCACTTTTGCTAAATGGGAGCCCCCCTTAAAAACATTTTATAACTGTTTTTTGACCATTTGTATGGCTTTGGGTCAATAAGATGAACAATCTGTGAACATTTGAAGACTACCTTAATAATGTACGTAGTACCCCCTGGTCTGTCCACCCGACCGAATTGGAAAAAAGCATCCTGTGCGTTATCTGTCCACCCGACCGAATCGGAAAAATACCTGTCAGTACAAGTTTTGACCGAAATACGTCACGGGAAAGGATATTCTCAAAGGATCAGGGTTTAAATCGGTACTTTAATAGACGATAGTATAATATAATAGGTATATATAATATAGGTATCAAATATATTACAAGGGATTTGAAAAATCATCATTCCCGGGGAGTATTTCTGTCTTAATTAATACTAACTAATTCTACAGACTGTACAAATATCACAGAATACTGCTCAATTATCTGAGCTACGTCCATCACACACTGGCACGGTTTATGTCTCCTTTTGCTTGACTATTTTGTGGAAGCAAAATCGATGACAAAAACATTAGCTCAGACAATTAATAAACACTACCTACATAATTTACTGCACAAATAATCTTTGTAGGTTTTTATTACAATCTTACCTAGAAAGTGTTAAAAATAAAAAAAAAGGTTAATTGTAGTCTATAATTTAATAAACTCAAAGCAGTGATTTCCATAGTTCTTTCTATTGTTTTTACTCATTAAACTTTCCCATCTAAGTCTTATTAAACTTATCTATCTGTAACAGCTATATTTTCTTAACATTATTAACTTGTAAACTTTTCTTTAGTAATTTTTATTTAAATTTTCTCAACTACCTCCTATCTAATATTAGAAAACTACAGCACTGTTTTTTAGTTTAAATTCCACACATTCCAGGTTGTTAAGGAAAATGATGACCCGCAGCGCTACAATGAAGGAGCTGGAAGCAAAATTGAGAGCATCACTGAATGAGCTGCATGTTTCCAAATCACTCAATAAGAAACTGCTCCAAGAAATTGCAGACAGTGAGGTGGAAGTTGAAAAAGTGGTTCATAAAAACACCTTCCTCAAGAATGAGCTAGCTGAGCTACACATTCAGCACCTCGACTTAGCCGAACAACACCGGGAACTTAAGCACCAAGCGGCAACATACCAGAAGTGCAATGACACGTATGAACTAACTTTAAACCGTGTTTCTGAACTTGAACAAGCATTGTGTGATGCCCATAAGGCACTATCTAACGCTGAGTCTGTTAGAGTCAGTGAGCAGTTTAATAACACTAATAGCTTATTTAGCGAGTTGGTTGGCAGCATTCAGTCGGAAACAGTGTGTGAGCCAGGTTTTATAATAGATTTGACTGGTGAAGGCACTAGACCATTATGTCCTATTGTCATGAGTCACAATAAATTAAAAAAATATATTAAAATCAAGAAAATTATGAAACGATCCCGGAGAGCGATCAAAAAACAAAATCTCCAGAAATCAAATATTTCTCTAAGAAAGGAACGTGTTAACTTAACTAGTAGATTAAATACCTGTATGAGTGAGCTAGATAATTGTAGGGTAAAGTATGATAAAGATACACAGTGCCTCCAAAACGATTTATTAAACAAGGAGTGTTTACTGCAGGATATCTTTGAAAAATATCAAAGTTCACAACAGCAATTGAGTGAGCGCTTGTTTGAGGCTGGGGAATTATTAGACTTGGTAAAATACAATGCAGAGAGGTATGAGTCTCTGACTAATTCCTCTTGCAGCTGTGCCAGCTACCCACCACCTCCCCAGCTACAAGGTCACTTGTCTACACCAATGTTGGCTCTTCCTGAAAAGTCATGTGTACACAATGTACAGGAATGTAAAACAACATTATTTAGTGATGAAATAGGTTCAGGCTTTGGAAAAATATTACTAAATTACCTTAGCCATAGTTTTACAAATCATTGTTACCATAATATAAGTTTTAAGCAAATGATCAATAGAATTATGAATTCAAATATAGATAATTGTTCTACAATGGTTTTGCTATTGGGAAATAGTACTGGGATTACCAAAAAGGACATAATGGCTGGTATTGACACCTTGTTAGTGTTAAATGTAGGAAAGCTCATGGTTTGTGCATTTCCTTACTCGTATAGCTTCTCAGAAGATGAGAACAAGCGGATTTTTAAATTAAATAACATTTTACAAATGTTGACGACTTGTCATTGTGACAAATTATTGTTTTTTGACACTAATAAATTTATTAGTGGACTACAAGTAACGCAGAGAGCTTTCTCTCTGTCACGTAGATGTAAACATAAAATTGCTATGTTGATAGCATATTCTATTAATCAATTGATAGCAAATCTATCAAAATGTATATTAAGCGACGACCCTGTGTTGCCTAGTTCAACTAGCAACATAATTTTAAACTAGTCCATAAGACAATAGAAGTTACCCCTGGAAATAATCAGATATTATTAGTAAATAGTATGAAGGTATCTTCTGGCAATCCATTTAATGGTACTAAGCTGAGGGGAGAGCAATACTCTTTAAAATTATTAAATCAGAACATTCAAGGTTGCTCTTCTAAATTATTAGAAATTGAACTATTTCTAGAAAAAACCAAATTTGATATTATTTGTCTAACAGAACATTGGTTAAAAGATCACCAAGTAAGGTCCATTAATTATGAAAATTATCGTGTAGTTAGCCATTACAGCAGAAAACGTATGATACATGGCGGCTCATTAATACTAATTAAAAATTCTATTAAATCTAAAGAAAGAAAAGACATTGTTAGACTGTCGGTTGAACACACCATTGAATTGTCCTGTGTTGAGCTTGATAAGCATAATTATTGTAGTTTGTGTCTACAGACCTCCAAGTTACCAGAATCTATCTGTGTTTGACTCTATAATGGAAGATGTGTTAAAAAAAGTTTGTACTAGTAGTAAATCAATTGTCATATGCGGCGATTTTAACATTAACATATTAGAAAATAACTCTAACACTATCAGGTTATTGGGTCTTTTTAAATCATTTAATCTAGCAAATGTTTTTATGGAGCCAACTAGAGTGATGAGTGAATTACATGTAAAAATTTAGAAAAATTTAATAAAACCTTGACTAGTAAATTATGTGTTCAAAACTTTATGAATATAGATGACCCAAATGAGTTCTATGCCGAGTTTTTTAAAGTACTCAACACGCAATTCAATGACACTTTTCCACTGAAAGCAAAAAGTATTTACACCAAGTTCATATTTAGCGATTGGGCGACTCCAGGCATTCGTAAAAGCAGGGAAAAACTTTATGAACTCTATGGCCTAAAGCAACATATGAATAGTACAAGTTTCGATAAATATGTTTCAAAATATTCAAAAACCTTTAAGATTGCATGCAAAATAGCTAAAGCGCTGTATATTAGCAATAAAATAAAATCAGCAGATGATAAAATAAAAACTACCTGGAAAATAATAAATAATGAAACAGGTAGGAAAAAACAGCGTAACACAGAATTTAATTTAGCGACTGCACATGGCCCCACACAATCAGATATAGAGGTAGCTCAGGAATTTGAAAACTTTTTTGTTAATATTCCACTTAAAACTACAGCAGCCTTAAACTCCTCACCTGCATTGTCTGCTGCCTTACTTAGAAAGAACGTAAATGCGTGCCCTTCGGAGTTCAAGTTTCAACATACAAACCCCCAGGCTATTTTAAAAGCTTTTAAAGATCTTAAAATTAAATCAACAGAAGATCTTTGGGGACTATCTGTAAAAGTGTGTAAACCAATCATTGAAACTGTTGCACCCTATTTAGCTTTCATATTTAACACTAGTGTCGAGCAAGGAGTTTTTCCGGACCTCATGAAACACAGTAAGGTAGTTCCATTGTTTAAATCTGGGGATAGCAAAGAAGCCAATAATTATAGGCCAGTGTCAATTCTGCCGGTTCTCAGTAAGGTCTTCGAAAAGTTAATGCTCAACCAATTGTTGCGTCATTTTAACAAACATTCCATCTTTTATGATCAACAATACGGTTTTACCAAAGGGCGTTGCACAACTGACGCGGGTGTCACCCTAATAAAGAACATATTTAAGGCCTGGGAGGAAGCACAGGACGCCATTGGAATCTTTTGCGACCTCTCGAAGGCGTTCGATTGCGTTAACCATGAGACACTATTGTTGAAGCTCGAGCACTATGGAATTAGACATACAGCCCTTGAGTTACTTAGATCATATTTAAAAGCCAGACAAGTTAAAGTTCAGGTAAACGGCGTAAACTCACTAGGGTCTGAAATGACAATGGGTGTGCCTCAAGGCTCGATATTGGGTCCTTTCCTCTTTTTAGTTTATATTAACGATTTACCCCAATTACTACAAAATCAACCGAAGATGGTGTTGTTTGCTGATGACACATCTTTGATATTTAAAATAGATCGGCGGTCACGAAATCTTGATGACGTGAATAACTCCATTTATCAGGTCCAAAATTGGTTCACGGCAAACAATTTAGTACTAAATGAAAAAAAAACCAAATGTATTAGATTCACATTGCCGAATGTTAGAAGTACCGAATGCGATATCATATTGAATGGCGAAAAGCTGGACTTTGTAAATCAAACAGTTTTCCTGGGAATCACTCTAGACGACAAATTGCAATGGGGTCATCATATAACATCTCTTGCGGGTCGGCTTAGCTCAGCCGCTTATGCTGTTAGAAAGATAAGACAGTTAACGGATGTAGAAACCGCGCGTTTGGTCTATTTTAGTTACTTTCACAGCATAATGTCATACGGTATTTTACTGTGGGGTCGAGCGGCTGACATTGAATCCATATTTATATTGCAAAAGAGAGCTGTCAGAGCCATATATAAGTTAAGTCACCGTGAATCTCTTAGGGAACTGTTTAAAAATATTAATATTATGACAGTTTCTTGCCAATTTATTTATGAAAATATTATGTATGTAAGGAAAAATATACATATCTTTAGTAAAGTCAGTGATAGACACAATTGTAATACCAGAAATAAAGATAAGTTAGATCAGCCTTCTTACAGACTAGCTAAAGTACAATCATCTTTCATGGGGTACTGTGTTAAATTCTATAACAAAATACCTTGTGATATATTAAAACTAAATGAAAGTAAATTTAAAACTTTAGTTAAAAGCACCCTTTGTAAACAAGCATATTACAAATTAGATGATTATATTCAAGATAAGAATGCTTGGAAACATGCTGGTCCTGCTCCATAGGGCAATCTTTGGTGTAGACAAAATCAAATTTGTTAATTTATATTCCCATTCATAGTTATTGTATTCATTGTTTTGTTTTTTTTTTTTTTTTTAGGAATTGACTCACACACTGTTCCGTTGTTGTTGAATTAGGTATTTTACCTATGTTTGTAATATTTGTAAGTATGTGAGAACCATGTTCCTACTTATCAAATTAATTAATTTTCCTGTTAATGCTTTTTAATACTTTTAATACTTTATACCTGTGTGTAGAGCTATTCTGGGTTCATCGTCCTCACATATATTAATGTATGTACGTATGTTAATATTGTAAAACACCAATTTTTTTATTTTTTTTAAAAAGAGTAAGTATGGAGTTTCTTGTGCGTTCTTCTCCATAACAATCTACTTTCCGAATGCACGGTAGAATCTTTTTTTTTTTTTTTTTTTTTTTTTTGTCTGTTTTTTTTTTTATTACTTTTAAATTTATTTTTTATTACTTTTAATTTTTAATTTTAATTTATGTGACGTTCAAAAGTGCCGTTTATTGGCCTAATTGAATAAATATATTTGACTTTGACTTGACTTTGACTTTGAAGGTAAAACTGGGTAAATCCCTATGAAATCAGATAGCTTATTTTATCACAATTCTAACAACATAACATTTATACATGGTCCCCATACAAAAGTACCGAGAAATCGGCGTTTTACTGAGACCGGGCGATCGCAAAAAATGGCCCCCGGGAACGTCATCCGACAGCGCCCCGGCGGCCGGCCAACCTGGACAGTTGACCGTGTACTTAATTTATTATCTCAATGGACTGTACCACAGAATAAATAATGACGGACAGACAGACGGACACGTGAATGACAGCAATAGGGCTCCGTTTGGACTCTTAGGTTATGGAATCCTAAAAAGGCCGTAGTACCAGAACAAAATCGATTCAAATTTAGTAGATAATTATCTGAAAAAGAGCAACTAGCTAACGGCCATGGAGAATGAGATCCAGTAGCCCTTTTTACCCGACTGCCGAAGGAGGGTAATGTGTTTATCAGTCTATGTATGTATAAAAGTCAGGGTACAGCTGATAGTGTGGGTACCCTTACATCAGAGATCCGGCTGGCCCTTAGTAGGAATGAGTCTGTGGTAGCCGTTTTCTTAGACATTTCAGCTGCATATGATTCTGTCCTCATCCCAGTTCTCAGGCATAAAATGAAAGAGCTGGGCATTCCGCCAAAAATTCGTCAGATCATATCCAGTATCTTTTCAGACCATAATCTTAAATTTAAAATACCTGGGGAGGAATCTGCACCAAGGTCAGCTTGGCGGGGCCTTCCTCAGGGATCCGTTCTTAGTCCCCCTTTATAAAATATTTATACCTGCGATTTACCTTCCTGTTTAAATTTTAATTGTAAAATCCTCCAGTATGCTGATGATATTGCTTTATTGGTCTGTGGCAATTCCATCGTGGATGCTGTTCAATCTATGAATGTTTCTTTGTCCTCATTAAACCAATGGCTGTTAGATCATGGGTTATCTTTAAGTGCTCCAAAAAGTACATCAGTTGTGTTTACTCGCAGACGTATTATCCCTCAAGTTGACATTAATATTGATGGCCAAGCTATACCAGTCAAGGAGAAGGCTAGGTTTCTGGGAGTTATCCTGGATTCTAAATTGTCGGGTGTGGATCACATTAATAATACAGTTAAAAAACCGGCCAAGTGCGAGTCGGACTCGCGCACGAAGGGTTCCGTACCATTTTCGTAACAAACGGCAAAAAAAACACGTTTGTTGTATGGGAGCCCCCTTAAATATTTATTTTATTTTGTTTTTAGTATTTGTTGTTGTAGCGGCAACAGATATACATCACCTGTGAAAATTTCAACTGTCTAGCTATCACGGTTCATGAGATACAGCCTGGTGACAGACAGACAGGCGGACCGCGGAGTCTCAGTAATAGGGTCCCGTTTTTACCCTTTGGGTACGGAACCCTAAAAATGTGAGCGCTCTGTTTCGATTCTTAATGCTCTGGCAGGTGTCTGGTGGGGGGCTCACCCATACACCTTAAAACTGGTTTACAATGCTCTGGTCAGAAGTGTGTTGGATTACTGTAGTTACTTAATTGAGCCATGCAATAAAGAAGCTCTACGTAGACTTGATTCTGTCCAGGCCAAATGCCTTAGAATCGTAATTGGCTCCATGAAATCTTCCCCCATTAACGCTCTGCAGGTTGAATGTGCAGATCCTCCCCTTACCTTTGGTAGACAATACTTAGCAGATCGTTTTTTGTCAAAAGTTTTCTCCCGCTCATCCCATCCCTTACTTCCCATTTTGAAGCAAATCAACCTTTCTTTTAGTGTCTCTTCTTACTGGAATAATAAATGTAGATATTCCATTGATAAATAGGTACAGGGAGCTTAAACAACTCTCTTCGCCTGTTTGTCAATACCCTTCTCTTCCAGTATTTGCTTCCGCATATGAGGTGGTCCATTTCAAGTCAAAGATCGTCTTGGGCCTTGGAATCCCTAAAAACTCCCAGGACGTAAAAGCGGAGTTTGATCGGGCCATTGAAAGATTCTGGAAAGGTTGGAATTTGTTCTATATCGATGCATCTAAATTATCGTCAACGGGATTTACAGGTGTTTCAACATACTTCTAGAACTCTAAAATTGCTCTTTTATTTTAATGTCCGCCAGAGTCTTCTGTTTTTACAGGGGAATGCATCGGTATCCTAGAAGCCATCAATTTTATATTAACGCACAATATCCAAAATTCGGAATTTTTTCAGATTCGCGTAGTAGCATCCAGGCTCTAGGTCAAAATCAATTAAAATCTAAAATTCACAGCAAGATTATTGTAGATATACGTAATTTACTCTTCTCTTGTCACAACAAAGGTTTGAACATTGAAATAGTTTGGGTTCCCAGCCATTCGGGTAGGTATGTATGTGGCAACGAGTGGCTGACTCTCTGGCAAAATATTCTTTTTTACCGCACATGCCTTGCGATCTTGATCCTTAAATGCAGTAAGGTCGATTAACGTTTAAAGACGGCATGGAAGGTAGTTTACCTTCGATTAGGTTAGAGGGGGTAGGAATCTTCGTCCAAGATCTGAGCCATCTGCTTTCCTGTGTGTGAGCAGAGCGGCTATGTCTATAGCGGTCACGTGAGCACGGCTGGCTTACTAAATAAAATATTTTAAAACAGAGCTTTCTGCCACGCAGTACGAGCTTCCACTTCGCGGGGATTTGGATATTCCAAGTTTCTCTTACGAATATAACCACTACTTCATTATTTCTCTTTGTTTGACAAAAAGTAGTAATTCAATTTATTTAATCTAAATGTACGTAATTTACACATTCACAGAAAAGTGATTGATGCTGATATATAATTTCATCCATATTGTTGGCATCGGCTGTTTAAACTTGTTCCATTGCCAAACCGAGAAAATGTCAGCCATGCATGACATGTCATTCTGTCAAAAACGGAACTCGAAAGTGAAATCGAACTACTGAAATGTCAAATCAAAGTTTTGTTGACAAAAAGTTAACTTTTTCCAATATTTCTAAAAAGTTTGTGTAACTATCTTATAAGTTATAAAGTAAATTGTAGCATATTTTGAAGATACATAATTAATTACGGCTGGTGTAATGGGGAAAACAAACGAAGTAGATGGCGATAATAACCCGACTTCGACGGAATCTGATCCTACAAAGTTATTGGAAGCTGCTTTGCAGCAGATGGATGGAATTATAGCCGGTAAGTGCAATTGGCTTTAGATTATTCAGATTAATTCGTTTGTAGAGCATCCTGATTTCTTATCTAATAGGTTTCAACAGCAAGCAACATTCAATTGTGATAACTTCATGGTTCAACGATTATTGGGGTCTTTAATAGATAATTTACCGTAGGCTTGGCTCAATTATAATTGAATCTTATTTGAGTACCCCCACGGAAACAAAAAGCAATAAGTTTTAGTAGTTGAAAAACTAACCTCAGAAAGTTATCTACTCATGATAACTTTCTTATTTTGTTTTCTTAATTTTCCTTGGACACACATAATGCAATAGGTATTTACTGATGGATTATTCAATTCTAATTAAAACTATTTCTCAAACTTTAATCTACATCCTACAAATAAACTAACTTAAATAATCGAATTTCCCAAAACAAGCTTGATTATTATTGTTAACAAACCATTGATTTACTGTAGGCATACAGTGTCAAAATCTAATACATTTTTCATTGACTTTATTGTCAAAGTTATGAATTAAAAATGTAATTGTTATAAATTCCTGCTTGATTTAACCATAACTATGATTTAACCACTAATTAAGTTAACACTATCTATTGGATTTAAATATTTATTGATAAAACAAGGTTCCCCTTTTCCACGTCTAATACTTTAGGGAATACAGACATGACATCATGTTATGTTGTTTTAAATTGTTTTAGATAAGAGTCTGAATTAAAAAGAGGTAAATCGATAATATTATGTTATTCTTTTCAATGTGACACACAATCAAAGACACAATTAAATTTAAATTGTGCCTTTCTATTTGAGATGAGTTTTAGAAGAATTCCTATTAGAGATGACTAATCAAATGAGTATAAACTCGCTACTGGGCTTGAATCCATCTTTAGTTCATCTGCATGATCAATCTGCTTTGTGTAAAACCAATTATTGGATACCAATTCCTAGTTCCCATAAAGCAGGTTTATCAAGCTATTTTATAGGCCATGTTAGATATTAGGAGTTTCATAAATCATCAGTCACTTACACATTTTTGCAGACTGAATGTGTGGAAACATGAGCTTCAGGAACAAATCCATACTAATATTATAAATTCGAAAGTAACTCTGGTCTGTCTGTTACCTTTTCGCGCCTAAACCACTGAATGTAATTCAATGAAATTTTAGCAAGGAGATAGATGGCATCCTGAGGAAGGACATAGGCCACATAGCGGAAAAAAATTGGTTTGTTGTGTAGGGTAGGTAAGGTAGGGTAGGTAAGCATTGGGTAGGTAGTGTAGGGTAGGTAGATAGCCAGTCGACGGGGGCGAAGCCGAGGTCGACAGCTAGTTAATAAATTTAACATTTTCCTATGACTTTCTACCAAATAGCTACACAAATTTGCTTATGGTATGATGACTAATTGCAAACAGTGAAGGCCAAATTAAAAATAATCTGTCTGCAAAATTTAAATTTTAATGGACCCGAACTATTTAGTTAACTAATACTGAAATACTTTATTAAGAATAAGACTAAAGTATATTTGTACATTGTTACAAGTGAATCTAATCTTAAAACTATAACATAATCATCTTATTTTTAACAGTCATTGCCCCAATCAGATCTACAAATCTGCAGAACTTGTATCTTGAGGACCTAAGTTGTTATTTTATACATAATACCTAGTATTTTCCTTCCTAATCTAAACTAGTAGTTTGATTCCTTTTAATTTAAAATGATTTGTCTGGCAAGACAGCTACAAGTATTGTCCATAAATATTTTGGCGACTCATTCACAAAAAATATTTTAGTTTCATGAAATCTGATATTTATTCTGATTGAGTTTTATTTCGAAATGGATTGACGGTATTTTTTTTATTAATTAATGATAGGCTCGCGATTGACCACTATCTCACCTAATGGTAAGCGATGATGTGGTCGACGATGTAGCACGCTTACCTTGAAGAAAACTCTTGACTAAAGACTCCCAGGTTGTAGCTATCAGGCAATACAGACTCTGGGGAAATCCACTCCCAAGCTGTACGCAAAATGAAAGTATTCCCAAAACGTTTGGTGCGTATGGGTGGGATGTCGACCATGTAAACGGTTGAACTACAGCTGCTTCAAATCCATACTATATTATTATAAATGCGAAAGTAACTCTGTATGTCTGTCTGTTACCTTTTCATGATTACATTGCTGCACCGATTTAGATGAAATTTGGTATGGAGATAGATTGAGACCCTGAAATATAGGAAAGTTTTTATCCCGGCAATCATCGTTAAGGGGTGGAAAAGGGAGGTGAAAGTTTGTATGGAAAACCTACAATATTATTGCGCTATATAAAAAAAATAGGATTTTCGGAGTACAAAAGAATAAAAGAATGACTAAGCAGACGAAGTCGCGGGCTGAACTTGTATGAAAATAATTATGGGTGATATTTGCAATTTTGTTGTGAATTATACAGGTGGTTAATTTTTACAATATTTGAGGGATTCCCCATGCTTTGGACACTATTTTATTTCAAAACTGTTACAATTTGTTCAAAAATATATTTATGAAGGCCCATAAAATAAATGTTTTGAATATATTTTTAAGACAGCAAATATTTTAGCAGCTGAAGAAGCTATCGCTCCAGAAAATTACTTATCCACTGGGAAAATCAAAAAATTGAGTTAGACTGTTTGATAAAATTAAAAAATTAAAAATCTCATAATTAATTAGGATTTTTTGAACAAATCGTGCTTAGTTCGATTTTTCTAACCCTGATATCTGCAATTAATTCGCCAATAGTCGATTAAATCAACGCAAAGCGCGATGTAAGGACCCTTTCATCACAGGCTCATGATGACTTGAGTAACCGACCCTGTAGGCACCAAAAAATTAAATAGGTGCTTTGAAGACTGTACCGTCGTAAGGGGTATTATGTATTTATTACAATCTTTTATACCTCTCCAGTCCATAAGTATCTTAGGTATTCTTGATGCTGCGTTAAGTTGTTAAAATTACGATTCTGCTTATAAAATACGTGAGAAGAAAATTTTGAATGATCTTCAAGTGTAACAGGCGGATTGTAGGCTTTACAGGAAGTAGGGGTGACATTTTCGTGGGAGAGGGTGCAAACTGTTGAACAGAGGGTGGTGTGGCGCCAGTCGGCCGCCCGCACGCAGCCTCCGCGGACGCGTATCGTCCTTGCGAATATTCTGCACGCGTCAAATTGTCCTCGCTATTGTTATAAGTAATCATTTAATTACTTCTTTTACGCTGCACATACTCGTAATTAAAACAATAATTTCCGATCGTTACTTTAAAATAAACTCATAAATCAAAGTCACTTAATTAGGATGTAATATTTTGTATTATTATTTATCGAGAGTCGCGGTATTTCATGCTTTTAAAGAGCAACGGGATCAGCAGAATGTCAGGTTCTTGTTTTGCACCCACTTCTCACTAATACAATATTGTGAAGTAAATGATGTTCAGTACGACCTCTTCATTGTTCTGTAGTGTTTAATTCAAATCTTCAAACCAAACTATTAGACTGTTTTTGGATTTATAAAACATTTTTAAGATCTAGTCCCGCTCAACATAAACATGAAAATTATATATAAATATTGCTACTTAAACAGCTTTACTATCATTGCATATTATTAAACAAAGACACCCGCCGCGTCTGTTCGCGATAAACTCAAAAACTACTGCACGGATTTTCGTGCAGTTTTCTTCAATAGAAAGAGTGAGAAACGAGGAAGGTATTTGTATATAATTTATCACGGGCGAAGCCGGGGCAGGTCGCTAGTTTTAAATAAAAATAAATCAAAAGCTGAAGATGAGTTTACAAAACTCTAGTTTCCACAATTGAAACCGCGATAATTTTGTTGAGGTTGATCAACCCTGGCTTTTTTTGCATTTACTCGAGTTACCAGTGAAGATTTCTTCTCATGTCTTGTAGATGCATATTACGAGAGACATTGAGTAAAGGGCAGAAGCAACAGCACATATTTTATAATTCGTAGAATCCTCTCGATGTTCTGGGTAGTGTACCTATCTTCCTAAAAATATTTCCTTGGTATAATGAACACAAACAAGAGAATTTAATCTCAGTTGGATTGCGTCAAGATTAAATTTTCAGGCGTTTTTCTTATCTGTGGCATCCTCATTTCACAAATATTTGCTAAAAAGCTTTTGTGTTTTTCCTCTTCTTGTTTACTTTTTATGATATTTTTTAAACCTCGTCACCTTTTCTTATAAATACCTACCCGTCTGATTTATATAAACGCATCATCTTTTCGTAATCCTAGTGTTAATTAATCTTATAACAATGGTTATTTTGTTATATACGTTAACGATGAGGTACAAAAATCTGTTTACGTAAAAATCTCAAAACAAATAACAAGTAAAAAAGAGTTTTAAATTGCCAAAATTATAAAAATTCAAAATAAAAGTAGTAAATTTAAATTAATTTTATTGCCAATATTCCACATATTGGCAATACATTTTTATGCAGAAAAAATTACACTAGAAAAAAATATAAAAGATTTCTAGTTTTTTTCATTTTCTTATAAGTCCTAAAACTGGGCTTATCCCAGTTGTAAACGACCATTTGTGCATATTGGTCTTGTTTGTTCTATCTCCTGCTTGGTATGGAGGGAAGTGGAAATTTGTATTTTTTTCCTACTCCTCCGTTATTCTATTCTGATTAATTTCGTTGCGGGATCTAAGACAGTTAAATTCATCATCCGGGACTTTGTCGAGCTTCATTGCCTCTGCGCTTTTCTGGTGGTCGCCACTGTTGATTCTGGCTTTCAGGAGTTGCAGTGGTTTGGGAATAGTGCGGTGGGATTGTCCCAAGTCCTAAATCGTGTGTGTTCAGGGATATGTACAGAAAAACGATTATCTTGTCAGTCACGCACGACACGGCATAACCATTGCTTGTAGGAACCCAATAAGGTAGCTAGTACAGCAGCACTAATGACGTTGCCGGACCTACGTCTAGTTCAATTTTCTCTTTAACAAATGGTGTTCCTTATTTTTCACTAGTCCTATTTATTTTTATTCTTTGAGCTTAGAAAGTTTCGTTAATACTACCCTCTGTGGGTTCTTTTCCAACATTTTCCGTGTGTTCAACAGGTTCTAACCGTATTTTTTTCTTCACATTTTCATCAGCGCTCGTAAATCCTACCCTTCATCTCGCAACGTCCACTAAGTCCAAATGGATGTGGCTTATCTCTGTTTACGCCTTTATAGACAAAAAAGGCTCGTCATTTATAGTTTTGCAAGCCCGGTCGTTTTAGACTTCGTTATTTACATTGAAGTACTGGATATACTTACTAGATTTCGTCGTTACCAAGTTAAAAAAGGATTGAAAATAGGCCCTCGCAAGAGTAAACCCGCCATGCCATTTATTTAATTTTGTGACATATCCGTAGCCACAAAAGCACTCGAGCTTTCCATTAAGCCCTAAGCTGCTCTCCAACCGATTTCTCTCTGAAAAGATATTAAAGAATTTTGAAATACTACTATTTCGTTTAAAATCACATTCTTGTCATTGAGGCACTTAGGAGGTCAATAAGAAAACATATTAAAAGTGCAGCGTACGAGTCGAAAATTGCCTTCTAGTGTAGCCGAAGCGGGTCACCGGGAAAATTTATACGTTCGTAATAAAATGTTTTCCCCGCTACACCGAATGAAAGCTTCTGTTATTATTTTTTGTGATTTGCTTGTTTTTAGTTTTTGAGAGTAATCTTCTCCAATATTTAAAGCATTTATACAGTATGATGTATCCGATAAACACATCGAAAATGAAGTACTTTGTGATGATCGAAAAAGCGAAAGAATAACTGACTCTTAAAGTATGTACTGTAACAGTGATAAGTGATTGTAAAATGAGTGTTTGATGTGATTGCAATGCCGGGGTGTTGGCATTTACCCGAGCACGTGACCAGGTGGTGGCTGCTGGATATCTGTACACAGCGGTTGTTCGGCGATGCAGACGCTACGGATTCCCAGATACCACAACGTATGCACATTTCACATACCTACCTAGCTTAGATTCGTATCTCTCCCCGGCCCAGGACACAACAATAATATTACTCTTAAGGTTGCCCTAGTCGACGGCACGAACTATTTTGGGCGCAGGGTTAAAATGCATGCTATCTCATCCGACAAAACGTGCGAAAGTGATAGATGCTGTGATGAGCAGTAAGAAGCTAGTTCGCGTACGAATTAGCACTTATGCAATTTTTTTGTGAAATGGATGATGATTTAGGACGAAAACGAGCGCTTGCAATTTTATAAACAGCTCTTTGGGAGTATAGATATAAAATGAAAAAAAGCGGCCAAGTGCGAATCGGACTCGCGCACGAAGGGTTCCGTACTTGGTAAATTGCGGTTTACGATTTATGACGTATTAAAAAAAGACTACTTACTAGAACTCGTTCAAACCAATTTTCGGTGGAAGTTTACATGGTAATGTACATCATATATTTTTTTTAGTTTTATCATTCTCTTATTTTAGAAGTTACAGGGCGTGGGGAACACACATTTTACCACTTTGGAAGTGTCTCTCGCGCAAACTATTCAGATTAGAAAAAAAAAATATTTGTAACCTCAATATCATTTTGGCAGACCTATCCATAGATACCCCACACGTATGGGTTCGATGAAAAAAAAATAATAATTTCAGTTGCAAGTATGGGAACCCCCAAAATTTATTGTTTTTTTTTCTATTTTTGTGTGAAAATCTTAATGCGGTTCACAGAATACATCTACTTACCAAGTTTCAACAGCATAGTTCTTATAGTTTCGGCAAAAAGTGGCTGTGACATACGGATGGACAGACAGACAGACATGACGAATCTATAAGGGTTCCGTTTTTTGCCATTTGGCTACGGAACCCTAAAAACGACTAAATGTATATTTTCAAAATAAAATTATTGCATTGTTGAACTAATCTATAACTAATCTATGATACTAATCTTATCCCTGTATGGTAGCTGTTTTGCAATTTTCCTTCTTCTTATGGTATTTATTTCCACCCAAAGATGCGTTAAAATTAGTCTTTAAATATAGAACTTTCGACGCTCATTTTTTTTTTTTTTTTTACTTTTCTGTTTCCATACAGGGCTAGATAATGATGAGACAAATTGATATATATTTTTTTTATTTTAAACCATACATCATCAAACAGTGGAGTAATCGCCAGACTACGTTTGTATGGAAGAATGATCGATTAGTGCAACCTTAACTCGTGAATGCCCGGTCACAGATGTGCATGTGCTAATTACGTGTCCGGTGTATTTAATCCTGAAAATAAAAGAGCTGAACATATTATATGCGGTGGCGTAGCGCGATATGAAGATATCGCAACGTTCCTACTATTATAACGAAGGGTAAAATGATGAAGACTTTTTTTTTGCTCGAAGCAAAAGCGCCATTGTTCCTAGGCGGATGCAATTCACTCGGTCCCCGCGCAATTTGCGCGAGTGGAGTAATTTCGAAGAGATTTGTGTCGTAGCGCTTATGCTGGCTGTACCTACGGTGGTTAATGAGTGGAGATTTATAAGATTCTGTTTTCCTTCGTATTCTAAATCTATAACAATCTAATCTCAATACTTACGCACTAGTATGCCTTATCATGACGAACTAAATACCTGTGTAAACGATAAAATGCCTTAGGGACCTCTTCCTGATTAACTTTGTTAATCAAGAAAAGTACAAAAAGGTACCAGATAAGATTTTAATCAAGAGAAGTAGAGTGCTCATTTGTAATAGGTACCGGGTTACCTTGTGCAGGTACAAATAATTTACCTGGAAGTTAAGCGTATTCAAGTCTACAGTGAGTTAAGCCACTCAAATAATAATTATATAAATATGCGCGGTTGGATCAAGGGCCTGATACAGAAGGCAGTATTCCTTGATCCGGCTCGCATTGTGAGGAGGTTCCTGTCTCTGGAGTCCTAACCACCGGTAGCTAGGACCCTGTCCCCGATACCGGTGGGCCTAATTTTTATTTTTTATTTTTATATATTTCTTTTTTATTAAATATGAATATAAATTAATAAGGAAAATATGAATATAATTTCACATAAACATAAGCGAGCCTGTGGTATAGTCTAACAGCCTCAATTACGAGCATCGGGCTGCCAATGAGGATTTCCTACAGCATTAACGCTACTGATGGGCTTAATCCAGGTCAGGAATCAAACCGATGCGACGACCACACGGGCCACCAATCAACCCACCTATACAGACGATTGAGGTCAAGCCGATGGTGTTTCACTGGCAAATTAATGTACCTACTTCGCAGATGCACTAATAAACTTTTGCAGACTTTGCAGTAGAAAGCTCACAAAACATCTCTACAAGTTACGCTTACGAGAGCTTTGAAACAATCTTTTGCCAGACCCGCATGGAAAAAAAATAAAAATCCTAACTAGGCAACGGTGAATGCCAAAGTTTGTTAATTCTCTCCCGCATGGTTTGTTAACTGTATGTCAAAACTTGGCATATATGCGGTGAGGTCGCGTATATTATCATGAGCGAGTTTTATAAATAATTGAAGGTGATATTGTGCATACATGACTGCGAAAATACAATATATATAAATAATAATGCGCATTGAAGCTCGTCGACGTATCGAATGAAGGTGTACCTTTCGGTAATTTAATACCTGATATTGATATGGCAACGAAGGTGTAGCTTAGTTAGTTGACACTGTGTCATTGATCAGTAAGCAGTTCAGGATTTGTACCAAATACATAATAAAATTTCGTTTCGGTCGGGCTCTTTTTTCCCGTGATCCGCCAAACGCGCGATAAGGAACCGAGTTCCAATTACAAAAAACTGGCAACCTGACGTGGTCAGTGCCTGTACGTGGAAGTGTTCGAGACTTCTAAACCCGGTGTCTAGACTAACAACTCGTATTGCAAAGGCCGGTCAGGGAATGTGCGCGAGCCTCACCGCCGCGGCCAGCCGTCCGGGCGAACGGGAGTCGGCGCACGCTACAAGCCAGCCGGTTTAACATCGTTAAACTATATCGTGATATGCGTGACGTTATCTTACTAAACAGATGCAACTGCGAACAGCGATCAATGCCTAGTAAGTATCGACACAGCAGAAGACATACACTTCCATCAGTTAAACATCGCTCTTGCTTCATGTACGAATCGCTGCGAAAATCTTAATATCGCGTTTCAGGCTTTTTGCGTGAATTGATATGTTTGAGGTCACTTCTGCTAACAAAAAAAATACCAGGCACAGATATAATTATTTTAGTATATTTTACACTAAAAAACCCGGATAATTTCGTGTAGCTCTTTTAAAATCGTGTTTATTTCGTTTTCTTTTTGTAAGTTCCATAATAACGCCATCTATTGCGCTGCTTTGGCGCGCAGTTAAGCCTTTTAGGTTGAAAATGAGATGGCTTGTACTGTCCGTCTTTAGTGTCTTTTAGATTCTCATCGTACGTGTAATATGACGTGATAATGTTTTCTTTGAACTTAGTATGGCCAGTGTCAAAGTTACCAGTGTAAAGTACTATAGGGAAATGCAAATGTTAAGTTATCGCTGTTTGAATACTTAAATAGTACTTGGTTGCATCATGCTTTTAGTGCGGTGATGTCATTGCCCTCGTCTTTTTCCTTGATGTAATTTAGTTTTTAACTCTACTTCTCACCTATGATAGATGCTAAACTGAATATGTAGAGTTTTTTTTGCAGATTTCGCTAATACTACTATTTTTCATTTTGTTGGATCCGTGTGTCTGTCTGTGGCATCATAGCTTCCAAATGGTTGAACCGATTTTGATTTAGTTTTTACTGTTGTTTTTGACCTCAAAGCAAAAATACCTACAAAAAAGTCTACCACCAAAAAAAAACACCCTGTACTTAAATTTTCATACAAATAAGTTTAAAAAAGAATGTTTGGCATTGCAGAGGCAGGTGGTACGGGTGGCTCGACGACGGGGCCAGGTCGAGCGGCCCGCGCCCGAGCCCTGGAGCTGGCGCAGCAGCTGGCCAGCTCCCTACAGCACGCAGTCCCTCCACCCCCACGACCTGATTTCACGACAGCCAGTGCCATACTGCGGTGGCTCCAGCAGAACAACAACTCCGTTGCCCTAGTAAGTAGTAGAATCTACCCACCGTACTATTTTCTTTGTTCTACCGATAAGAAGTTACTTCCTTAGCTTTGTTTACTTTTGAATTTCTCTGCGGCGTAATGGAGCTGTGATATTGTCTTTAGATAGGTAGATAGGGAGTGAAGGTTGTGAACTTGTATGCTGTTGCTGTAATACTAATTAAAATGGCAGGTGTTTCAATTCTTGTGACATTGCATAAGAGTAGTACACTACCAGTCATTAGACTGTTTATATCAAAGCAATTAAATAAAAGTTTTTTTTTAAATATCTTACGAATAATATCTATCTAATAACGTTTAGATAAAAATAAAGCAAATAAATACAGCAATACAGAATTAATATTCACAAGAATTTCTCTTCGTATATTGATTCAACAATTTAACCTTGTGCAATTATTTGAGAAAAAGATTAGTATTGGAATCTAGTCTTACAACTTCCAAGGCATCTTAAAGTCGTATCCACAAACTGAATTCAATTCTCCTCGTAGATAAGCTTCTGTCTCAACAAACAACGTGAACGGCAACGTAATAGCTCTACATTGTGTATGCTCAACAAGTCTACAAGAACCTTATATTTTCAGAAAACGACTACTGTAATAACTTCTGCGATTTATAACGTTTTAAAAGCTTTGTAGCAATCTGAAACACTGGGAATATTGAGTTATTATATGAGGATGTCTGTACTAGGTCATGCAATATCGGAAGTTTTTCAATTCCTATATTGATTTCCGATATTAGATCTCAATATCGGTATTCCGCTATTAATATCGGAATTGCACTCATTCTTATTCTTGCGAATGGAGGAGCTTCGCAAAAAGCCTAATATATACACTTGAGAGCAATAAAATAGCACACCCCTTGTAATTTGGTTTAATACTGTTTTTTTTCTTAAATCTAAAGATATTGAGTACAAATCATTAGGCAAAATTAAAGAATACAAGCTTAGCTTTAAAAAAACACAAAATTAAAATCATTGACCTTCACGTAATTTACAGAAACCAGCCGTACACCAAATTAGCCAAGTTCACCTGTTAGCATTGTCACTACTTGCACCCCTTACCCGCAGGTATAAAAGGGTCGTTTTTTTTAAATTTTTAATCAGTTGCTTACCGAAGGTCAACGTGATAACATCTCTACTGAAAGCATACGGAAAAATATGGATACCACGCCCGCAGAAGCCGCTCAAGTTATTGCCTTACTCGAAGCAGGCCATAATCAAAGTGAAGTTGCTCGACGACTAAATTTGAGCCGCTACTCTGTTCGGCGTGTGTACCAGAGGTTTCAAGAGACCGGTGGCTACATTCGTCGACCAGGATCTGGCCGGCGACGCAGAACATCAGAGCGTGATGACCGCTTTCTTGTGTCGAGGTCTTTAAGAAATCGGCAACTGAATGCGGTTCAACTGGGACAAGAGCTTCGAGAAGTCCGCAATGTCAGTATAAGTCGGTGGACAGTCAGAAGAAAACTTGGTGAAGCAGGACTGACTTCACATCGCCCAGCAAATGGTCCCAAATTGACCACAGCTCACCGACAAGCACGACTACAATTTGCCAGGGAACATTTAAATTGGACGTATGGCCAATGGCGGTCTGTTATGTTCTCTGATGAGTGCAGAATGACATTACATGGTCATGATGGACGCTCTAGGGTCTACAGAAGGTCATCAGAGCGTTTTTCACAATGCTGCATAAGCGAACGTGTGGCTTTTGGCGGTGGATCGTGTATGTTTTGGGGTGGCATAATGTTGGACACTAAAACTGACATTTTATTCATCACTGGGGCGAATACCGGCCCGAGATCGAGAGGTTTGACGGCTGCACGGTACGTCGAAGAAGTGTTCGAAGGACATGTGAGGCCGCTTGCGTGGCTTATGGGAGGCGATTTTGTCCTAATGCAGGACAACGCCAGACCGCACGTCGCTAGAACCGTTTGCGACTACATGGAAGACGTTGGAATCACCGCGATGGAGTGGCCAGCTCGTAGTCCTGATCTCAATCCGATTGAGCATGTCTGGGTTGAGCTAAAAAGAAGAGTTCGAGCAAAAAGCCTTGCTCCTACGCGCCTCCGAGAGCTTCAACTTGCCATTGAAGAGGAGTGGAATGCTATACCACAAGATTTCATGGTAAAATTAATACGATCCATGAAAAACCGATTAAGAGCTGTGATTAAGGCTAGGGGAGGGAATGCACCTTATTAAAAAACAATTTGATCAAGAATTTTAAGTTTGATTTTCATTATTTATTAAGCGAAATTGGGTAATTTTACCCGTTTGTTGGATTTTGTGCCGTAAAACCTCTTATGGGTATCTTTTTACACTGTATTTGATATCATTAGAAAGGTAATGAGGTAGACTTTCAATTAGTGGGTGTGTTTTTTAAAATATTTATTCAGATTCATGAAAAAAACTGCCTTAACAAAAAAAAGTCAAGGTGTGCGATTTTATTGCTCTCAAGAGGAAAACAATAAAATACGCCTTCGCTAATAGACTTAATAGGACAGGATTAAAGCGGAATATGGAACTCAAGGATATGTATATAGTTTTTTTTTCTGATTCCGATATTCATGCCCTAGTCTACCTGTATAAATATTATACATCTTGACATCTATGTAATATTATAAAGAGGAAAAATTGTATGTCTGTCTCCGGAAATAGGTACTGGCTCGATTACGAAAACTCTTTCAGTTCTTCTTGTTTTCGAAAAATCTATAGATATTTTGGGACCAATGAGCATCCACGCCAATAGCAGCGTCAGTGGCGTTCATCAGATCGTCTAACTAAATACTCTTTACTGATATAAAGATACACTATTGCTGAATATCATAGGCTACTTTATACTTCAGAAAAAATCGCACGGTTTTTGCTGGATGAAGTCGGACGGGAGTAAAGTCGAAAAAGTTTGTTAGTCTATTAATACTACTAGATTAGTTTCAATTACCTACCGTTCTTACAGAACCTGAAATATCTTGCATGTTTCGATTATTTATTTTAAGGAACTGAAATTGCTATAAAACGTTTTTCTTTTTGCTTAGTGGACTGCAAATTGCAATTTTCTGCCAATTATAAAATTTTGTATCAAGAAGAAACTGCATTTCAACCATTGATGTATTCAAAAGAGGAAGATACGTTACGCGCTAACATGGCGATCAGAAAACCTGGGCTCGACGCACGACTACATGCACCGAAACTCACACATCTGTGTTCAGTGTCATCACCAGTCACAAACCTACAGTTACCGAAAGACAAGGACAGAGATATGAGACGGCGCTGTAGTGCAAGCGAAATCGCGTTAGCCGCCGAATGTTGGCCGAATCACCGAATGTTTACTATTATGAATGAAATGACATTGCAATATGTGCATATCGTGTCTCTCACGCATGTTTGTAATATCTATCTCGCTCTCACAAATATGGCGAAGCAAACATTATTGTAATTTTCAACAAATTAACCTTTTTAACTGTACTTACGAGTGGTAAGTGATCCCGTGTGACTTATTTTTCTTCCTGGTATTATTTAAACACTGTTTAGCTACACAAGAAGTCATTTTGATGCGTATTTATTGCAAAAAAAACATAAAAACACTGAAATTAATGAGCTGTGTGATCAACAATGTGCCGTGTGCGACTGAGTACCCGCTACGGGCATTCACTTAGATTAGTAGGACCAAGCGCTGTGAGCAGTCTCGTATCTTCCTCTTTTTAATACATCAATGATTTCAACTCAAGTATCTTTTTGGCACAAAACGTTCTGTTCTTATCTCCGAAGTTCTTCATCAGATCTTGATCAAATTTAAATGCGACCACACGAGAGGCACCAGCTTTCAAATAAAAAAGAATCATTAAAATCGATCACATAGTAAAAAGTTTTAAAAAAATACAGTTGAATTGAGAACCTCCTCCTATTTGAAGTCGGTTAAAACTCAGTTACACATCAAAAATATTTCTAGTACCTACAGGAATTGTTCCGAACCTCGCATACCGATTAAAGACACAGCTCGCATACAAACTACTACCCCCTTTGATCCGCTCTGCGATGGAGTTCAGAAAAATTCCCCTTCAGTGCACAATCCCCTCTTAGGAATGTAATAACATATCTTCGTCATGTCATGTTTTCTGTCTCTAGTGGTATAGTTTGTGCGTGGTCTTGTTTATGTCAATGTCAATTCAGTTGGATTTCTACAAAAAAAAGTAAATAAAAAAAATAACGTTCCATAAAAAAATAAAAGGAAAAACAAAAAACCAATATTCAAAAGTTCTGTAAGTAATATTGCGCTACATAGCGACTTTCGACGAGAGAGCAGTGGTGGCCCAGTGGTAACGGCCGCGACTTACAAGTTGTGGTTGTGGGTTCGAACCCAAGCAAGCGCTTTACTTTGTGTAAATTATTTCTTCAGCACTGCTCTTAAAACGGTGAAGGAAAACATCGTGAGGAAACCGGCATGTCCTAGAACAAAAAAATCGTATACATGTGACATACACCAACGCGCACTGGGCCTGCGTGGTGGATTACGGCCCATTCCCTCTCACAGAGAGAAGGCCTGTGTCCCAGCAGCGGGAACATTAAAAAGCCTGATGATGATAGCGACTTTAACATTCGGGATCCATGATTTGAAACCCTACTACAAAAAAGTCACATTCTGTATACCAAGTTTTCTGTTCTTAAAAATTTCTCTGGTCTTTTAGCTAGCTGGAGATTTTTAATGGGTTTTTCATATCGGGTGTCGTTAAGTTTGTAGCTTGCCAAAAAAATAGACATAGACCAAAAAATAGAGATAGAAATTTAACCCTCCTTCGACAGTCGGATAAAAATGCAGAATCGTTCAAAATCAAGAACAGTTTTTAAAATTCTGCGTCCTCAGCATTTTGCCCCGGTGCTCGCTCGAGCAAGTCTTGGTTACGCTTACGTTTAAAACTCTGACGGTCATAAAAGGCTTTGGAAGCTGTGTGCGGAAGGGAACTAATTGCACACCCCCATGGTACGTTTGCGCGCTGACGTGAATACGTTCGCAACAAGCGTACATATAGTACGAACCGAGCTACTCCGCTACCGACTCCTGTCTTTACATTTTCAGGTAGGTCATGACGTCATTAAACTAATGCCGTCACACACAAGCGGAGCTACTCAAGCGAGTTAATAAAATTAACGAAAACACTTTGTTTGCCAATCGTTTTTCGTCCTAAACAAACATTTGCTATTGAAAGCTCTAAATATGGAGAATTTGCGTGCTTATAACGGAACGTTGAATATTCATCGCATAATCGAAATGCTGACGGTATACGCGCTAACTTGGTTACCTGTCACACCTCTCAAGTGGAAGTTGGATCTGAAGTTAACCACCGATTCAATTAAGCCGATTTCAATTATACGCGGGTTCTGCGATATGCACTATAATTGATTTTCCTCTGCCTCCACTTACCCATTAATGAATAATTAAATTAGCCAGCTTCCTCGACTATTACTAAAGTATAATATTGCCGGCGTCAGGCCCTACTTCTGAAGCTTTGTTCCTTTTAATTTAATTGTGAATTCTCATGAAATTTTGCAGGAGTATGCTTTCATGATATTCAAAAGCAAGTACGAGCTCGATTCATTTGCAAAAATGCGAGGCATCTCTTCATTCATCATATCTTATAGCGAAAGAAAGTATAAAATGAAGGCATCTTTGATTTTTCTTACATTTGAAATAAGGAAAGTTAACGCTACCTGCACGCATTCCGCATGGGTGCTTTGCGAAACTCTTAAGTGGTTTCGACATGAAGCCGTTTACCGTCATCAACCATTGGCTAAGCCTCCTCCTTTTTATGATAATATCTTTAGAAGCACTAGAAACCTCAACAGATGCTCAAAATTGCGATGTCAACAGAGGCCTAGTGTACAAAGAACAATGGCAGCCTTTCATATCGACGATGAAGTGACAAGAACTCCTAACTGACATTTTTGCGATTTTACTTTTTTTACGTAGATTGATGCACATTTGCTTAATAGTTATTGTCAGTTATTAATAACTCGTTAAAAAATAAGATATGAAGCTAGCTGCTATTGCCTGCTCACGCAAACAATTATTTAAAGTCTATCTACGTAAAAAAAAGTAAAATCGCAAAAATGTCAGTTAGGAGTTCTTGTCACTTCATCGTCGATATATAAAATTAGTTGAACAGAAATGGTAGCGTCTAGACGTAAAAAAAATCTTAAAATACGTTGCGTCAGTCCCTGAGTAACTTAGTCAAAGAATTTTGTCCTGAGAGGGCCTAGAAAAAAAGATATTTGGACTTAAACATTTTGAACTTTTTTAGGTTATGCCTTATGTCACTTGGATAAAGTACTGCATGCTGTTGTTGTTTAGTAAATTCTGTACTTAATGTACTTAAATAATAGAGCTTTGTAAGGTTTTTATATAATATATGTAAGTACCTTTGGTGAGCACCTTCTAGGAAAATATTTATGCGTACTTACATCGTTGGGTCAAAAGTACGCTTGTATGGTTTCTCTAACACTCAATAGTTGCCTTAAAGGTTAAGCGAAAGAGGTTAGACAGGATCGTAGGTACCAAGAGGAAAGATGATTTCTCTGCCTGCATCTACGGAGAAAAAGCGTGACTTGCCGATATGTACACAGCATTTATCATAGGTACTTGTAATGAATAAAAAATGAAACAATTCAACATTTTTTATATTTTATTCCTCCTCATCATCGTCTCTTATAATTATTGAATATAAAAATTCTGCTGGCGCTGTGATATTATCTTGATGTCTGGCCCATCCTAAATACCACACCAGAGTCATAACATGGGCGCAACACCCTAAAGTCCGCCGACCAACCAAACGTTGCAGTTAACGCATAGGATTCGCGTTAATCTGCTGCGATCTCCCATAGTGGTTCAAATAAAACGCACTTCAACAATCCAAACGATGGGGCAAAATCGGAGTCCAAAGAGGCGATAGCACAGTCACACAGGGCAAGATCAGAATCTTTTAGGCAAGCACAAGTCAAGTCACACAAAGCGAAACGAATATCAGTCCGTAAGTAAGCCAAGTCAAATAGAAATAAGGGAAATAGCAACAATACAAAAAGAACACAACCGATACGAAAAGCACGGGAGCATGTGACAGACCGGACCACATTTTTCGTGACAGTGACATTTCATTTTTAGTGTTTCATTTAGAGTTGCCATAACATTAAATGTAATTGTTACTATTATTATGTTTCGAGGTATTGAATAATTGCATGAAGTATTTCTTATGAAACCTTTTTTCAACCATAATACTTTTATTTTTGATTATTACTGATAGTATAGTTATTAGTAATAATAACTTCCTATGATAAATATATTGAACCTTTATGTGGTCTTACAAATTATATACGAAAATAGTATGATTTTAGTAAATGGCAACACTTGAAAGTGTAAAATGGTTCTGATCATTATTTTAATCATTTGATATTCCCATAAATGTTTGTATTTTTCTGTGGTTTTATTGTAATACATTTTTATTTGAAAAATCTTAGAAAAATCATTAAACTCTTTCTATATTATAAGATTTTCTAGACGCTTTAATTTTTGTGAACTATTATTCTGCCATTGTTCTTTGAGAACTATAAATGAAAAAAAATAAAACATAGAGGCACAGTATATATACTGTAAAGATATATATATATCTTTATTTTTTAGTTTATGTAATTGGAGGAGGAAACAGGCGAGAGCCAAACCTCGAATTGTGACTTTGTCTTAGGATATTCAGTCGGTTGTCTGCGACCGCATTTCCTCATAAAGACCGCTACAATAAATATTCCTATGTAATACAGATCAGAATTATCTGAAATACATAAAAGTCTTTAACTCGTACAACTTCGTGAATTAATGGAGGTGGATGACTAAACGCTTGCTTGTAAAAGTTCTTTTAGCTTCCAGCTACGTTGCGTTTCATACCGGTATTTTTCTTTTATTATTTAAATGTTACATTCACAGACATAAATGTAAATAGATAACGCAAGTCCTTCCATCTGTATGAAAACCAAGCGTGCCACTTTTTCACAAACAATTTTAAGTGCAAATTTAGTTGCCAATGAAAGAAAACATTTCCAATGTCTCGGCCAACTTTTTCTATACATTCTTTACAGCTTAATATGGCATAAAAAGGCATTTTTCTAGATTTCGGTGGATTTCCGGTGCCGATAATGCTAAATGAAAAGCTCAGATTACGATCATTGATAACTTTACTCCGTTTTGTGGCACGCGAAGTACATACGAATACGAGTACAATCGCGTCATCTAGTTAGATTTATATCTGTGGTTACGTTACATCACACCTGTAACCTGAAGGGTTTGTACCTGTACACTATTTAGACACACAGGGGTGGGTTTTTAGTTTTACCATTACCATTAAACCTTTACTAAAAATTTTACATTGTCATTCTGACACCCTTTCTATTATGTTTATGAATTCGTCACTCAAAAACGTTGAATTGTTAAAATGAAAGACAATTTATCTTAACACAATTAATGGCAATGTGCAACCGGTGAGAATTATTTCGCCGGTTTCTGAATGACTGTATCAAATCAAGAACGTGTTAACGTCTATTTTCAACCGACTTAAAAAAGGCGAAGGTTCTCAATAATTACCTAACCTTTGTGCCTATTAGCCTTGTTTAGTCTGTCTCCTGCATGGTATGGAGGGAAGTGGAAATTAGTATTTTTTCCTACTCCTCCGTTATTCTTTTCTGATTAATTTCGTTGCGGGATCGAAGACAGTTAAATTCATTCTCCGGGACTTCGTCGAGCTTCATTACTTCTTTCAGGCTTCAGGCTTTCAAGAGTTGCAGTGGTTTAGAAATAGTGCAGTGGGATTGTCCCAAAAAAAATAGGTTCTCAATTAGTATTTTTTTGTATGTTTGTTACGCGATTACTCTGCCAATTGAGGACCGATTTTGAAAATCCTTTATATGTTTGAAAGTGTATACTCCGAGATGGTCCCATTGAAGTGGAACGGTTGAAGAAGACCACACAGATGGCTACTGGAACTTCTTAATGATAAGTATGTCACGGGTAAACTCGAATCTCGAATAGTTAACCGACTATGATGAAGCATATACATACTTATAAATAAATGGTACTGATGAAAATGGTACCATCGAACTGATCTGATGATGATGCCGGAAGGTAGGAACTGGGTATCTTAGTCGTGTTTGGGCTTATTGAAATTGTCATGAGATATACTTTGGCTATACATATATGATTTTCATGGTAATTTGGAGTAACATAACTAAAAAGAGTAAAATAAAAAGCTGCAAAATGTTTACCCGACTTCCAATAAAAAAACTACAAATCGAAAAATATCTTTCTTTTTCGAAGTCAGTGTCGAAAAAAAAGGAAAAACAATAGGTGCCAGACTCCGATTTCGGAAAAGAAAGTTATTTTTTTGTTTTGTTATTTTTTTTTGGAAGTCGGCTAAAAAGTTTTTTAATGCCAAAGTTTAAAACTACATCTTAAAACAAATATCCAATGCACCGTGGTTTAGTAAAATAACTGAAGTGCATGAAATTTTTAACATGACTATGGTAAGGGAAGAAACAGACACGTATGCAGCCACATATAAATCAAGACTGTCAAGGCACCCGAACCAGCTAGCGTGGCAGCTCACTATACCAGAATCCATAAGTCGGCTTAAAAAGCGGCGAGATATCTTTGACTAGTGGAGTGTCTGTCCAGACAAAAACATGAGCATTGGGTGACGGTGTTATATGTGCTATGACAACTTTCTTTGTGGATTTTAAGACTCCATAACGGTATTTTTGTAGCCAGTGTTTTCCTAAAAGCTATGAACTTCGTTTTTTCTACATTCAGTGTAAGCAAATTCCTGTTGAGCCAGTTTGCGATCGTGTTCACTGCTACTTCTGCTTTCCCATAGACGTCCTCCCAATCGGTTCCGTGGATTAGTATCACCGTGTCGTCTGCGTAACAGATTATGTCAGCACTTTGTATGGTAAGATTGAGTATATCATTCATATATATAGTAAAAAGTGTTGGGCCAAGTATGCTGCCCTGTGGGACTCCGAAGCTTATTTCCTGTTCTTCGCTGACTATATCTTCAACTCTGACGCACTGCCGTCTCCCACTCAAATAACCACGAAGCCAGTCAAGTGCTGTTCCTCTTAAAATAATAAAAAAATAATGTTTAATGTAAAGTTTGACATAAAAACACTTTAAAATCTTTTATTTAGAAAACGGGAGTTGGTGTATTACACATTAACCTAATAACCGGTAATCGGTTGTGAAAAGGATTTTAAATGTATACACTTAAAATCCTTTTCACAACCGATTACCGTTGTAAACAAACAACAAACGTATGCTATCGATTCCTAATCGTGTGCATGAACGCTGTCGCTCCGTAACAACGGGTTGTCCCGTCGCCACAGCTTGTCGGTTGCTGTCTGTCTATGACTAGCCAAGTGGCTTTCAGCTCAATGAACACGCCGTGACGAAGGGAACGTATGAACGGATTACGTGACGGATCGCGCAGGTTAACACTCCATTTTGAATTGATTATTCATTTATGTTCACGGTTTTGTAGTTTATTTTTAACCCTCGCCGGAAAAAGAGCGTGTTATAAGTTTCACGTGTGTTGCTGTGTATCTGTGTGTCTGTCTGTGGCATCATAACGCCTAAACGGATGAACCGATTTTGATTTAGTTTTTTTTGTTTGAAAGGTGATTTTGTCGAGAGTGTTCTTAGCTATGTTTGAATAAAATCGGTTTAGCCGTTCAAAAGTTATGGGCATTTTGCTGTTTGAATCGGGGTGTTTTCGCAAGATAAATGTGTCGGGGGTTTTTTCAATTTTGAAATTTTACTTGTGTGTCTATTTTTAACCCCCGCCGGAAAAAGTGGGGTGTTATAAGTTTCACGTGTGTTGCTGTGTATCGGTGTATCTGTGTGTCTGTCTATGGCATCATAGCGCCTAAACGAATGGACCGATTTTGATTTAGTTTTTTTTGTTTGTAAGGTGATTTTGTCGAGAGTGTTCTTAGCTATGTTTGAATAAAATCGCCGTTCAAAAGTTATGGGCATTTTACTGTTTGAATCGGGGTGTTTTCGCAAGATACGTATATATGTGTCGAGGATCTTAAATTTTGAAATTTTACTTGTATTTAACGTAATTTATGAGTTGGGCTTGAAAGTGGTATAAGAGATGATTTTTGATACTATGTCGTACCCAAAGGTACGATTTGTTTAAGAAAAATAATCTTTAAAAAGTTCGCAGAAAAAAGACAGAACTGCTAGACGTAGGCACAGATAATATAATACTAGCATACAGATGCCTCCTCCTATACAAAGAAACCGTGCGATTATTTTTATAAGTATTTCGATCACATTCGCTCCCGTTTCACGGCTATAGATGGTGCTAGCAGCAACTTGCAAGTAAAATGGTTTTCTCGGTTTTTGATGATTTTTTCTTTAAACACAGTTATAGTTACGATTTGTTATATAGTATTTTTTGGCACATTTTTACAGTTTCATTGTACCAAAATGTCTTACAATACAAATAAAAAAAAATGAGATTTTAAATCACGGTTTTAAATTTCTGAGGCTTGTCAAATTTAAAACCGTGCTTTTTTTTTTTTTTTTTTAACTTTTATTTACTAAGAACATTTTTTTACAAATTTTTGTTGAATGTATCAACATACCAACACAAACCATCGCGGGTTTAACAGCGGTATGTCAGACGCGGCAACTCGGTGCCACAACACACTTTTAAATAAACATTAGGTAAACATAGCTCATCATTTGAATAATACACTTTCTAAATCGCATTGCAATCTAGAAAGTATCTTTTCAGCACTCTTGAACAGTTTTTTGCATTTATTGTATTACATATTTCTAGAGGTAAGTCATTCATATAACATGGTAGCATGCATTCCCACGTCCGTGCTCCATACACATTATTAAATTTAGGTACGATAAATGTGGGTAAGTATGATAAACTACGCAACGATTTTAGCCTTTCGTATTTACAAATATTACTTATATTATGGTAATTCTCGCTTATAACACGTAAACGTACCTTATCAAAGACATTTACAATTTTACAGTGCATAAATAAACCCTTGTCATTATCTTGGAATTCAAGTTTAATTCTTTTGGGTACAATCGTTTTTAAAATGCGTAACTGTAACTTGTAAATGTCCTCGACGTAAGTCTTGTATGTACGCCCGTAGCTACCTAGGCCGTAATCAATTACGGAATCGGCCAGTGCCAAATACAATGTTCTAAGGGTTCTATATGGTAGTTTATATTTAAGTATCGATAACTTTGCCAATATAGACCTAAGCTTATTACATACATGATCAATATGTCGCCGCCAGTGGAAATTACTATCTATTATCACACCAAGATACATATGATGAGTCACCATTTCCAATTTCTGGCAACTGCACGCTGTGACCGGTCGGTGAAGACACATATGCTCATGGGCAACAACAAATGGCACACAAGGCGACGCCAGGTAAGGTGAGTGTATATGCAGCAGTTTGGTTTTTTTTGCATTAATAACAAGACCAACGTCGTGGGCCCACTTACATAAGAGGTCAAAGTTACCCTGCATCACTCTCTGTGCCTCACGTATATCCCTGTGTTTAGCCACCAAACATGTGTCGTCAGCAAATTGGTACACGGAGCCCTCCGTGAAAATTTTACACATGTCGTTCACGTACAGTAAGTATTCGGTCGGCCCGAGAATCGAACCTTGTGCTGTGCCTTTTTCGGTTGGAATCATTCTACTTAACGAACCTGAGACATTCACCGACGTGAAGCGATTTTTGTGGTAGTTTTTAAACCATTCCAAGAATGGACCCCGTATACCATTTTGCTGTAACTTATTAAATAATGTATTATATTCCAAACAATCAAAAGCTTTGCTAAAATCAATGAGGACAACAAGTACGTGTTCACGATTGTCCAGGCACTTGTTGACCTCATTAGTAAATTTAGATAATAATTGTGAGGTATTTTTGTTTTTTTGAAACCCATATTGTTTCTCATTAATTACATTATTTGATTTCAAGAATTTGTTAATTTCTAGTCCGAGATACCTCTCAATTATTTTATCAATACATGATAAAATAGTTATAGGCCTGTAGTTGTTAACATCTGTGTACGAACCATTCTTATGTATAGGTCTCACTATTCCGACCTTAAGTTGATCAGGGTACAAGGACTTGGCAATGCATGTGTTAATTAAATGCGTTATAACGGGGGTAATTTCCTTATATATGTATTTTAAGTCTTTGACTCGGATACCATCGAAACCTGGGCATTTTTTCTCATTTAGGTGTTTTATTATAGAGGATACAACATCCTCATTAGCCTTCTGTAATCTCATTGATAAGTTACAATCATTGATATAGGAGTTAACATCTAGAATAGGTGTGTTACACTGAAATTTGCATGTATTGTTAACATTTTCTCTGAATTCCGATGCAAACTTATTAGAAACAATATTTGGCAATAGTTTAAAATGTTTTATAATTATGTCATCTATAGACTTATTTATTTTCCCACATAAGTTATTGATAGTTTCCCACACTTTTTTAATATTATGAAAATTGGATTTTACCTCCTTATAAAAATAATTATTTTTTACATTATTAATATGCTTATTTGTTTTATTTCTGTATTTATTGTATAATAGCCTATTAGCCAGGTTGCTTTGATCTTTAAGCCAGATTTCTAGTAGTTGATCTCTTTTTACACACATTTTTTCTATTCTGCTACTTTTCCATTTACAAATTTGTCTTTTACCAAGTTTAATTTTTACATTGTTCATACAGTTTTCATATGCACAAGAAAATTTATCCAATACAAAACATAAAATATCTTTAGGGTTGTCGTAATCTAGGGCTACACTCCAGTTAATTTTACTCAATTCACTTTGCAACTTACTATTATCTAATTTGCTTATGATTTTATATTGACCAGCTTTGTTTACATAAGTATTGTCGACTAGCGCGCAGCCGGTTATGAAGTGGTCGGCTAACGCATTCTTTACAACAGCTGTTTGTACGGCGCGGCAATCGACACTACGTATAAATATATGATCTATACATGATTTTGTTATGCACTCACCTCGCTTATCTATTCGAGTAAACTGGTTTATGCCGGAAACAAGACCCATTTCACAGAGTGTGTTTAAATACAGTTTAGTTATCGAATTTTTTTGTGTCAAGTCGATATTCATGTCGCCTAGCAGAACGACATTATTTATTGGAGAAATTTTGATAATTTGACTACGCAACTCTTCGATGAAAAGGGTCTTTTTCGTATCGGGTGGTCTGTACACGGCACACAAAACAATCGTTGAACCATAGTCCGTTTTTAGCTCGCCGGTTATACACTCGAAGTTCTGTGTACACGAAGGTAGTCTGGTGAAACAAATGCTCTTGTGCACATATATGATGACTCCGCCTCCCTTCTTAGAATCACGCAACTGGGTATTCATGTCGTAATCCGCAAGCTCGAACAATGATTTAGTCCTGTCAGAGATATTTGCCTCGGTGATGATGACCAGGTGAATAGTTTGAGGGCAGTTCATGATGATGTATTCGAGTTGAGAGAAATTCTTCAGCATTGATCTGATATTTACATGAAGCATTGTTATTGAGTTGTATATATCTGGTAATTCATCTGTGTAATCATTCCAATGTTTGTATGTATTTTCAATTATGTTATCATATGTGTCATCCATTTTTGGTGGTTTTTAGATTGGTAGGGGGTAAAATTAATTAATATTAATGTGGAGGGGCTTCATGTGTCCTGATTATTTTTAAATTCAGAGACGAGCCTCTGTATATCCTTTTCTGATCGAATATTGTAGGTTTTACCCTTTTCGTACCTTTTGACTAGTATTTGTCCGTTCTTACACCAGACGAATTTGCATATGTTTGTTCCTTTCAGAGCAGTCTTCGTTGCCCAAAGTAGGTAGGCCGTTGTAGGTGATAAACTTTCTCTGAGGTATATTTTGTTATCCTGACGACAACCTAGGTCTTTTCCAGTAACATTATGTGTCCTAGCGACCTGCAGCCATGTATCCCGACAGCCTTCCTTAAGAGTCACACTGATTATGGGGGGCACTTTTCCTTCTTTGGCTTCAGGTCGGTTACTTTTCTTTCTGTGTGTATTGACGACGTCTTCAGATTTTAGTTTTAATTTAGTACATAAGTTTTTCATGACACTATCAATGTCTTCTGTTTCAGCTACCCCACAAATATCAATGTTGTTGGCTAATTGTCTTTGTTCAATTGCGTTAAGTTTTTGTTCCACTACATTATTTTTAAGTTCGATGTTTTTGTAATTGTTTTTCAGCTCAATATTCTGATTTTCGAGTATTTTTAGTTTGTTTTCATACCCATGTATCTTTTGTTCGTACTCATCAATTTTGTCGGAGTAGAATTGTAGGGTACTTTGCAGCTCTTCTTTTATTATGTCGCGTACCTCTCGCCGTATATCGCTGAGAATGCGTTGGGTTATGTTGGAATCCACTAGGTTCTCCGTGTCTGTGATGTCTTCATCATCAACGTCAGGCATGATACAGGATAGACGTTTGGGTTTGGCATTACCCACACATGAACGACATCTCCAATCAACGGCGTCCGTTGAGTATAATACGTTTAACTGATCTGCTGTTATTGAAGCACATGATGCATGAATCCATTTACTGCACTTGGAACACTGTAAACCAGGACTTTTTTTCGTCACCAGTTTGCTATCTATTGGGATAAATTTCCGAAAGATCCGTTCAAATAATCTTTGAAATGTGAATAGCCCAATATTCCATAATTTTGTGCTTAGTAGAGTTGATTAGAAATATTCCTATTTGTTTATGATCAATTCATGTTAATTTTTCACACAATTCAATAACAAATCGATGCATATCGCGCCATCTAGTGACATTTATTTGAACCAATTTTTATAGGGTTCCGTAACCAAAGGGTAAAAACGGGACCCTATTACTAAGACTCCGCGGTCCGTCTGTCTGTCTGACTGTCTGTCACCAGGCTATATCTCATGAACCGTGATAGCTAGACAGATGAATTCATGATTTTCACAGATTATGTATTTCTGTTGCCGCTATAACAACAAATACTAAAAACAGAATTAAATAAATATTTAAGTGGGGCTGAAGACCCCATGACGTAGGTATAACAATTGTATAGCTTGTCCGTTTTCATCAGTACTTTTTGCCACATTTTTACTAGCACTCTATTTAATTAAATTTTCATATTTTTTTTTTGGTTTCTCTCTAAAATAAAATAACACTGAAAACAGCTACATTTTCTTAGTAAAATGTTGCAAATTCCATTGAAACGAATGGTAAAGAGCCTCCTCTGTTTATATCAATCAATCGAAGCAATTTTAACCGCTACTTTGGGAATTGGATTGATATCTTTATACTTCCGACCGAAAGCTAACAAATTAGTTACTGTTGATTGCGGAACTTTTTTTTAAACCTCTTTACTACATGGAAAATACACCAATCGTATATGCATGAACGCCTGCCTTCAAATTGGACAAACTGTATCAGCCCGGGTGCCTCTCAAAACTGTACAAAATTTCATTTTCATGTAAATGAACCGACAGGCTTATTATACCCAGTCAAATGATTCCAATAATTCGATATTCGCAAATGAACACTGGGCCACGGGGTGGCACGTATGCCATTACTCCATGAGAGCGCTGTTTACTGACCAGCATTGAACCTCGTGGATGAATGGATGTCATAAGCCGTGTGCACCACTTAGGCATTCATTGCCGACTGCCTCCCTCACAGCATACGGGGTAACTAACCTCGCATGTACGCTGCATGCACTGGTAATACTACAGCATATTATAAAATAGTCGGCAAGCCTCGAATAGTTCGCGTATAACTTTGTGGAAACCGAATACCAATATGGAGCTTATTTGGGCTTCCTATCGAACTAACAATTCTAATCTAATGAAACTAGCTAATGATTTGAATCTAGTGTGTTTTATTCACAAAGGGAGTGTTTTAATGATATCTGACTTGGGTATGCCTTGGAGTAGCTTACTAGTTAGCAAGATACGGTGACACCATAGATCTATACTAATATTATAAAAAGGTAGTTTGTGAGTTTGTGATGTTGTGAGGTTGTAGAGGGTAATCTCTGATAATACTGAACCGATTTTGAAAATTATTTCACCAGTAGAAAGCTATTATTCTTGAGTGTCATAGGGAATAATTAAAAAAAAAAAAATCGAGATCCTTATGAAAATTGCAATAATATAACCCAAAGTAGCAAAATTTTGCCTATATAAAAACATTCTTTGGCGTGCGCTGATAAAACTATTGATGATACATAAAAATTTTGTACTACATGATTAAAGTACTCATTATTACCTACAAAAAAGTCTGCTAGAGACATTAATGTATTAAAAATACATCAATGGCTAGAGAATATATCTAACTATCATGGATAAGTCACAATAGCAGCTTTTATGTTCTAAATTTTAATTAGATCGCCGGTAGAAACAAAAGTTGGTTACATTCGTATTGTAGTATTAATTCTTATTTTACATACATACATAAACTCACGCCTTTTTTCCATGGTGGTAGGCAGAAACTACAGAACGCCACCTGCTACGATCCTTACATACTTCTTTTGCTTCACACACATTCATACATCTAGTCATATACACACACGCTGATTATGGGTACTGTTTTAATAAACAGTTTAACAAATTGGTAGGTAGGTAAGTGGGTACGAGGGGGGCGGGGTAGGTGAGTAGAATAGGTATGGTAGGTGGATAGGTAGCCGGTTGACGGGAGTGAAACCGCGGGGGTCAGCTAGTGTATAAAGGAGTCTACACACCAAACCCGCCGACCCGCCGACACAGCCCGTCGGCTTGGTGTCGGCGACCCAAACCTTCTTGTCGGCGACCCAAACCTTCTTGAAGCAAAGTCGCCGACACCAAGCCGCCGGGCTGTGTCGGCGGGTCGGCGGGTTTGGTGTGTAGACTCCTTTATATTTCTATGGATGAAACTGTCGAATTAAACTGGTGGACAATAAAATTACGCCACTCCTATTTTTATGATATATTCATTAATTAAGAAATAAATAGACCATAGTTAATGAATAAGTCCACCAGTATATATAGTTTTGATGCCGTTCCAAGTTGAGCTCATCCGTCAAGAACATCAAGAAAGAGAGCAAAAACTGTTCAGGGATGTTTATTTAGAATGTATCCTCTCTAATTAGCCATTTTGGTCGTTAGGAATAATTATTTTGTGTAAACAAAATACATGCGTATGTAAAGACCAAAGGAAAACTAAATAAAATCCTTTAAACCAGAAACGTAAGGCAAAAACTGTTTGCGTTGGCTTTGTATTTTTGCAGACATTCTTCCTTTATATTAACTTTATTGTAATTGCCTTTAAAACTTTCTACAAGTAAACTGAAGAGATTATAGTGATCGAATTACCCGTTTAAGGTAATAACGCGTTAAAAGCTAAGTAATCGGACCGTTGAAATTAAATGTAGCAGCTCAAACTTCTTTTCACACTCAGGTTTAAGAGTTTCGTTATTGCCATGAGTGCGAATAATTCCGTGATCCAATGCTATGTTAGTAGTTTCCCACCTGTAAATTATTGCAGAATGAATGTGACAAATTGTCAAGCACGCGTTATCTGCTGTGATTGGTTGAATTAATTTTCAACAGCCCGCAATTTCACAGCAGATAACGCGTGCTTGACAGGGACTCGGGGTGAGGGCAGTGGTACAAGCCCATACACAATAATTTAACGTTTTAATAAATTACAGGTAGAGCAAGCGTTTGTTGAGGTAAATTGAACAAGGAAAGTTTACAAAATAAATGAAATGTAATCAAATAAGAATTTAGGTGAGGTTATTGTCATTGTCAGCCTACTCCTCCCGGGAATAGGTCATAATTAGGAAAGGCCCTTAAGAACTGGGTTAGTAAAGTTTGTTGTTACGTTATAACTTTGACGTGACGTGTACTTGGTTAATTTTGTGTACATTGTAGAATATTTAACATCAATTTCACAAGGTACGGGGCTCTCGCCACAGACTAGCTCCAGGTGAATGCGCGTTCCATTAGCGCTAATTAGAATTTCTCCAGGCCTCCCGCCCCCACACTCGGGAGCCGTATTTAACGCCTCTTATCAATACTAATAATAAATACGTTCCAAGTTAACGATACGTACGTGAAACTGGGAGAATTTTCAAGGAATCTCTTTGGCCTATTTAAAATTGGCGGCACCGCAACCGATTTTATACGTTTCTTGTGCCTTTGTGCCGGCGTAAGCTGTGCCATTGATTGACTAGAAAGCTTAGAGGCTGTATTATGACAAATTTATTGGCAAGAAAATATATTCCGCATTTTGTACACTGAAAAAAATGTTAGGTTGGATTTAACAGATTTTGCGTAAATGTAATCAAAGTTTACGGTTGATTTTGGTCCTATCACGAATTTTGGTTGATTTTACCAAACACATTAAGTTGACGTTGTACCAAATTTATTTGGTAGATTACACATATATTTTGTACATTTATTACCAAAGTAATTTAGTAACATTTCTCACCAAAGTACTTTAGTATAATGTTTTACCAAAATACTTTAGTAACAATTTTCACCAAAGTACTTTAGTAACATTTTTTACCAATGTAATTTAGTAACATTTCTCACCAAAGTACTTTAGTATAATTTTTACCAAATTACTTTAGTAACATTTTTCACCAAAGTACTTTAGTAACATTTTTTACCAAAGTACTTTAGTAACATTTTTTATCAGAGTACTTTAGTAGCGTTTCTCACTAAAGAACTTTAGTAGATTTTCAACCAAAGTACTTTTGTAACGTTTTCATCAAAGTACTTTAGTAAAAAAGTACAATGTAGTTTGCTGCAATCTACCAAAGAGATATTGTATATTTTACCCAACATACTTGTTTTTTTTACCAAATACATTTTGTATCTTCTACTGTTACTTTTTTTGGTAAAAATTACCGAAGGTAGTTTAATAGACAATGCAAAGGTATTTGGTAAAATCTACAACAAAAATTTGGTAAATAGCACTTATTATATGGTAAAATGTATTAAATCAGTTTGATAGAGAAAACTAAATTTAACTCGTAAGTATAATCTACTTTATTTGGTAAACTCTAACAAACAAAATTTAGCAGCATTTACTAATCACATTTGGTGTATTTTATCAGCGTTAGTTTGGTAATAAGTACCAGATTTAATTTTAGTTACTACCAAAGGTTGTTTGGTAATTTCTACCAGATGTGTAATGCAGTTCTCATCAAAGTTAGTTTAGTATAATCTATCAGATGTGTATCGTGCTTTTTATCAGAGATAATATTGTATTATCTACCAGAAGTGTATCGTAGATTTTATCAAATACAATTAAGTATTATCTATCATGTTTGTTTCGTATTTTTTCCTAACATTTGTTTGGTAATATCTAACAGATTTATGCTGTAGTTATTACCAAACTTTAACTGGTAATATCTACCAATATTTTATCAGTGCTTGTCTGATTGTATGTACCGGTCTTGGTTTAGTAAAACATACCAAATAAATAGTGTAAATTTTACTGGTGTTAGTTTGGTTAATTTATCAAACTAACACTAGTAAAATGTACACGACTTTTTGGTTTATATTACTAAACATTAAATTGATTTCCAGAATATTATTAGGGTATATATAATTGAAAATTAGAAACTTAGTAGCTAATCTGCAATATTGCTAACATGGTATGAGAGTAAAATCATATTGCAGTTAAGATTTTCAAACAACGTACGAATTTTGTGGCCAGCAGTGGCCACGAAAGTTCTTGTGTACCATGTCAGTATTGCAGATTAGCTAATAAGTTTCTAATTTTCAATGATACCACACCCTAAAAATATAGTAGAAGAAAAAACCTTACAAGAAATGCAGGGTCTGAAAAAAAGGTTTTAAGACCGTTTGACAAACACTTCAAAAATATACAGGATTATTGGTAATTCAACGTATTCCTTTTCAGCAAGTAAATCAGCAGTTTCTAGAATACGTCGAATTACCAGTAACCTTATAAAACCAGTAACCTTAATATGGGCTTAATAAAAACGGTGGTTTAAAGAAAAATGAACAGATTTTTGGTACATAACATAAAATTTATTTTACTAATCATAAATACAATTAAATAATCACTAGATCACTTATCATAAAATTATATCCCTATAGGATACAAAACCTTTCTTATTATAAATGACACAATACTGCCACGATTTGGCCAGGATGCTGATGAGCTTTACCAGGCATCAGGGTGCCCGCATTCGACATTTGCATTAAGGCGAGTATGCGAAACTAGCGCCACTTCGAAAATGTTTAAATTATTTAAAATTTGATCTAATTTCAGAGATATAAGCTCTTAAATTAGATCAATTTTTAATAATTTCTGCCTGTTAGATACTAGGGAACACCAATAATATGTATTAAGTTACTGTATACAATTTGTCGATCTGTAGTTGTCCCGAAAAACTTAAACGGCCACTTTTTGTTGTGCAAGTTTTTTGGGACAACTACAGAACGACAAATTGTTTTGAAAATTTAGGAGATATAAGAACATTTCCGGAGTGGCGCTAGTTTCGCGGCTATACTCAACTGAATAGTTTAGTCAACAAGTGCTTTTGTTGGCTGGCGTTAAGAGCTGAAGTGAACATTTATAGTAGTGATAACACATCGATCGGCACACATGTAGAATGAGGGCCTAAGCATAAGTAAAATAAAAATTCGAAAATAACTAAAGCTAAGTTTAGGTAATACAATAGATAACTTATTTTTAAATTATGTCAGTTTAAGGATGAAAACTTTTTTATATTTAATTTTAATAGTAACTAAATCGACAATAAGATTCACCTGTGGCAATAACATGAACATTAGTGGGAGAAATAATTAAATTTTCTGGTTTCAACAACTCCATGGAATCGTTTTCTCCTTCAATTGAATAAGCTTGAAAATGATCATTAAAACCAGAGCATTTTAATGATTTACATAGAAAATATAAACTCATAGAGTATTTAGAACGAAAAATTCTTTCTAATTTGAAAAAATATATATCATTTTCATTGGTAGTAACTAATATCATGCCTGGGTTATACTTTGTGCCCATAAATCGTATCCATTGAAAATCACAAGATAGATCAACATCTTGATTAGAAGTATCGTTGATGTGAGAAATATCCACACGCGACTCCCGTACAGTAACTTTTCCTAATTCCACTCGAGACTCTAATCCCTTTTTTACAAAAATTCTGTTTGCAAACGCTAACTGTTCTTTCATTAGCAACGTTAGACATATGTTTTTTCTAGAAGTTATGATATGAGCTGTGTTTTTCAATGTTTTGTGTTTAGCTTCAAATCTCATGCACCATAATTGCTTTAAGGGGCCCACCTGCTCAATAATATGCGGGTAATGTAACATCAAATGGTGTTTTGGTTTTAATGTATCATTAAAAAGGTTAATGTAATTTTCGTGATGTTCAGTAATTAAAGATTCTAACAATTTTACAGTTGGAGCATCGACAACACTACATAATAAAATATGAATTATTTTTAGTAAGATTATTAAAAATTGCCATACGGGATCGTCACTAGGAACTAAATCTCCAACTAGTAGAGGGAACAAATGTACAAACATCAACATTTCCGAAGCTGACATTTTAAACTTACTGCGAACTAAATGTTCTTGATTTATGCAAACAGACAAATTGTTAAGCTCTATAACTGAATAGTCAAATAATTTTAAGCGATTATTTAAAGTGGCCAGGTCAAAACAGTGTAATATTTGAGTATAATACAAAATAATATGAGCTAAGTCGTAATGACACACTCCTTCGAAAATATCGTGCATAATATCAACACAACAGTTATCCACTACGTGAAAGCTAGGAATATCATTAAAACAACAATATTCACTTATTCCTGTTTCTGTAACATTATTTTGCTCAAGGTCATTAGCATAATTATCCTGATCTCTTAATAGTGCATTATCTGCTTTGGTTTGTTTTTTCATTATAGATTTGTGACTTTTACATATTCTACAGTAGTAATTGCTGCTAAAAGATTTAGAAAATCCGAGTATTGTGTTTAGTCCTAGATTGTCCCCTAATATCATTCCAAGTATAAAATAGATTTTCACTTTACCATTGGCAGTATCTATATCTATACCTTCCTCTTCTAAATATTTTAATTCTTTAATGAGTTCGTAGAATGCAGAGTGATTACCGTATATCTTAAAAGAAGACTTGTACAACATTGCAACAAACACATTATCCAGCAGTGAAAGATATTCCTGTGGCATAGTAGGAAATTGATAATATACAGCTGATATTGAATGTACACCGGCGTGGCTACCCAAGGGATTATTACATTCGAAATCGTCGAAATATATAAAAAAAGGACAACAGAGTTTACCTTCTTTACTTGCAATTTTTTTTTGCCAAATTAAACTGTGAGCAAAATTTGGAAAATCAACTTCGTTAGGTTTTAATGTATTTGAAACTAATTTGTAAAAATTGGGTAATTCAAAAATTTTCTTGAATACTGAGCGAAGCGGTAATTTGGCGCCAGTACAGGATTTAGGCGCAAGCATTACTGAAGTGTTGACTGTATTAACAGCAACATTTTCATTAATAATGTACTTTTCAGGAGCAATGTAGCATTTGATGTCTGTAAAGTATTTTATAATTTGATATTCTGTGCGCATATTACCAAAAGGATTTGAAATTATTTCATGCATGTTATCTTTTTCACTTTGACTGAACTCATTATAAATAGGTATTACATGTTTAAAAATATCACCAAGAACTTGGGTAATGTGAAGTTGAATATTTTCCAATATTTTAAGAGCAGTTTTCCGGTTAACCCCACCGTCACTGAATAATGAAAGCGCTAACGTAGCGGCAGATTTCTCTAACATACTATGGGCAGTATCCAAAGCATTCTCACGACAAACATTGTTTAGACGATGATATTCAGAGGATTCACAAGGATCTAACAAACTACACGTATCATGTATATTTTCACTTAAAGCACAATCATTTGTAGGCAGATTTTGATTAAAAATTGTTTGTTTATTCAAATGTTGGGCAATTAAGTGCCGTCTAAAAGACCGTACATTTTGATATTCGCGATCACATTGATACTGTTTACAGCGATATGCTGCGTTTGCACTTAAGTTATGGTCTTTTAAATGTTCACAAAAATCTTTGTAATCTTCAACTGTAGCGAGACATTTGAAACAAACAAACATTTTGATTAAATTTAGCAAATAAATCACTTATTCCAAGTCGGAGATGAAAGATGAGACTCCCGAAAGCTTTTTGTCTGCTATTGTGTCAATGTTATAAAAATATTTTTGCAGAAATAGCCAAATGTGCACGGCTTCTGTGGGATATTCTGCATCCAGGCAGTGAAAAGTTTTGAAGCATACATCCAGCGCTTTCAAGAACGAGTCTATTTTATAAAGGATGTTATCATACGCAACATAAAAGTCCTTTAGGGCATCGATGGTTGGTCCGACAACAATAATGATGGGTTGGCACCGTAGACCCTTAGCAGTTTGGGCTTTTCGCCGATAGTCCAGCTGGGTGGGGACTTCGCTTTGGTTCTGGAAATTAGAATGAATTGTTTACTTTTAACCATATTTTTTTTATAATTCCTAGTCAGTGTTGACACTGACTATTTTTTATTGCTTAGGTATTGCATTTATATTTATTTAAAGGGGTTCGGAACGTAATTCACCCTTATGATTAGTCTGTGCGAAGCTCTCAAGCAAGAAGTGTACTTATACAGGCTGTTCCAAGGCTATGCCACATGGAGGGAAAGTATCTTAAGTATTTTAAATATACAGTTTTACTGAAAGAAGACATCATTTTGATTTTAAAAACAATTTGAACCGCATTCAATCATTTTGAATAATCTCCTATCTGAACCGGGAATCGAACCCGCCAAATTGCAAAAACAAACCGTAATTTTGCGAAACCGATCAAAAGGCTCAAGTCAACGGAAGCTTTATTTTTTTGCACGTAACATAGCATCTTAAATAAAAGGAAGATCATGAAATTCGTTGTTCCGCTTTTTTTCAATATCATCAATAGATTTAATTATCCCTGTTTTAGTGTTTTATTGTTTATTGATATTAAATAAATATTTAATAAACTAGATAATGTACAAACTTATTTTGGTCTGACTGATGGTATATCAAAAATGTGTCTAAATCGGTTAACGCTCAGGGGGTGGAAATTGTCGTTAGTATGGAAAGAAGTGAAATTATACATACCTTTGCATGAAGAATGAAACTGTTCATAGCTTCTTGAATGCTTGGCTTTATGGTTTTTTTTTTGCCAGCTGTATCTTGACACTGTATTCTCACAGTTGGAACTATTTTATATCCAATTGCCGCGCAATAACAGAAGTCTCTAACATCTGAAAAATAAAAATGGAATAAGTTATGATGCATATTCGTTGATTTAATTAGTTTAAGTTTTACTAAGAAGATAACTGGTTATCAGAGATTTTTTTTGCTAAACTATTTTTGCTATTATAAAAACTCAGTTGAAATATACATAATAAATATAAATGGTTTTATTATCAAAACTTTCACGAATTTCACACAAAAACGGAAACTTTGAGTTCTGTTTTAGTGTGAAATTCGTGAAAGTTTTGATCAATACAAGTATATAATAACCAACCTTCACTTGGGTTTTCTTCAATCAATTTAATGTAGACAGAAGCAGCTTTAATTGTTTTCAAAAGACTAAGAGCTTTCTCTAAAAATATGGGCCATTTTTTGAACAGTCGGAGCTCTGATCCTTTAAACTTGGTTTCGAAATCCAGTTCAATCTGAAAACAAAAAACAATTATATACATATGTCACAGTCAAAACTACTTTTGACCGGTCAAAACTATTACAACAAATTATTAGGTGGTTTCTGTTTTATTTCTGTACTAAATTATAATAACCTAAAGGTCGTTAGGAAACTTATTAGGTTGTTAGGTTTTTTTTTTGAACCTTTAAGTAACCTTGTACCATAGCTAACATTTATTTCATTAGAATAAACGCGTTTTAACGCAATAAGGGTTTTGACTGAAACCAGTCAAAAGTAGTTTTGACCGATTAAGAGTTTTGACTGTTAACATATACATATATATATTTTTAAATATTGCTCACAAGATTGAAACAAATATATGGGGTCAAGCTAATAAAAAGCATGTAAAAAGGTTCACAACTTACCAACTTATATCCGAAACTCAATTTATAAGAGGGCCAATCGTTCACGATGTCATGTAAGTTTGCATATTTTTCGGATTGTAGTTCCTTCAGGCGCAATGTGGTTGTTTTCCTCCAATTTTCGATTACTTCAGGCACTGGCTCCTTGTTGTATTTCAGCCAAACTTTTAACTCTTCAAATTCTTCATTAGATACTGGTAAACAATAGATCAAGTTTAATCTAGCTTCAGCCTAATTAGATAAAACTATTACATCTTGTATAACATATTTTCAAATTTATACCACTTTGATTTTCAACTGCTGCAGCTGTGTCAGCCAGAACATCGTCGATGCTTGTGTGGGCTCTCCTTTCGTTTATTATTACCCCACTCTTCCGCAGCAAACGTTTGTGATTGTTATATTTATCAGGAAGTTTTCCCCTTGCTGGAATATATTTATTTTTTCCAAACTTTTGGCTTGGAATGTAGTATGTCTCCTATGGAAATCAAAACAAATTATAAAGAACTAAGCATGAATATCAAGGAAATCAAAATTAATCATTTAAGTGTATCTACTATATAAAAATAAGTCGGGTTTCTCCCTGACGCTATAACTCCAGAATGCACAAACCAATTTCCAAGGTTTTGAATTCGTTGGAAAGGTCTCGGGCTCCGTGAGGTTTATAGGTAGGGTAGGGTAGTGTAGTGTAGGGTAGGGTAGATAAATGTTTGGTCTTTTTATGGCAAATCAAAGTTTGCCGGGTCAGCTAGTTTGTCATAAATATCAACTTAACAACATGGAATTGATAGTTTTTAGGGTTCCGTACCCAAAGGGTAAAACGGGATCCTATTACTAAGACTGCAGTCAGTCTGTCTGTCTATCACCGGCCTGTATAATACTCACAACGGATCTTTGTGGTTCTGAATTGGCTGCAAGAGGCTGCGCACTAGCTATTTTTGTGTCAATATTGGAATTGAAAATAGCATTGAATAACTGTCTATTTCACTCGCATACGTTTGTCGCATCCTATCTCGTTTACTCATCTGTTTCGTGCGCAATAGTTGACAGAGCCAACTTCAGAGCCACAAAGATCCGTTGTGAGTATTATATCTCATGAACCGTGATAGTTAAGACAGTTGAACATTTTTTAACACCGCCCCCCTCTATCTCCGAAACTACTGGGCCTACAATTTTGAAAAAAAGCACTACACTACATGCCTTACACTACAGGGAGTAAATAAGTGATCATAATTAACTAACTACCGTAACTACATAGGTATCTCATTTCATTACAATATAAAAACTGAATTTGAATTTCAATACCTTCACTTCAGTTGGGACTAACGAAACAATTTGGGCGGAAATATCTTGAAATTGTTGTTTTTTCATTTCGCCATATTTTTTGAAATGGTATTCCACTACTGATTTAACCAAGTAGTTCCGTGCCGCAGTGTCTAATTTACCATTTTTTTTTAAAGAAGCTAGACACATTTCTCCAATATTATTGCTTTTTAAAATAATCGTTAAATTATCATTCTAAACAAAAAGAAAATACCATACATTAACACCAACCCTTATAGCTTCGTCCCAGTTAACACCTGAGAGCTGAAATTCATCTTTTATTGATTTCTAAAATATCCGATTTTGTCACTGGCTCACTCAAAATATAAAGGCAAAACTTACAGAAGATTTCTCTCTCGTGGTCGGCAACTCTTCACTGCTTGTGCTGGCCGTGGGACTGGGCGCAGAAAAATCGCTAGTAATGCTTAGAGTTTCATCAGATTCTGTCGCCTGTAACAAGCAATTATCGACGATATTAACGACTTAGAGCCATAGGTATTAGTAAAAATAATGTTTGAATTTGCTGGTACGAGTTGTTCCGAAAACGGTACGCGCGGGCCAGAGGGAGCCGTGACACCAAGAAGTTTTGAAAAAAATAATATGAACACTTACGTGAATAATGTTTTGAAGTTTGTTCAGTCCTCGCTTGAATAATATTCTTTCCTTTAAACTCGGAATTAATTCTTTCAGTTCCGTTTCTTGTATATCGTCAAGCAATTTGAACGAAATCTGATTTACTAAAAAAGAAGAGATAAACATATAATAATGTGTAAAAATTACTAAAGTTCGTTTTGTAAATCTATCAAAGTAAATTATTAATTAGATAGGTACCTAACCACTATTTCTAGCTCAATATCTAGGCCTCCTTTATATAGGCCTAATAATTCCTATACTCTGACCCATTAGCGGCAAAACCGGAACACAAATAAATGTAGAATTAATTAAAGTCACATTATAGTACTCGATAACTTTCTTGCTTTTTGTAGTGATTAGCTATTTACAAAAAAAACACGTGGATTATCGGGCCTTGACAAAAGAGGGGCTATATCCATTTCAAGTTGAATACTGCATTAGCCAACCACTCAATCGTTAGTTCACTGCACAATAAGCTATCAATATTACAAATTGAACAACCAATATTAGTTTAATGAACAATACAACTTAAGAGGCATGGCGCCATCATGAAACACGGCTAATCAAACCATTATTAACAATATAGGTATATTATATCGATCATAATGGGCACTCACCTTCAAAGTTTGTTATAGTGTCTTCAGATAGTCCCCATTCTGTTAAATATTCGGCGACACCCAAGTTGAAGTCTTCTTCTTCACTTTCCATTGCGAGCGAAGCGACTACTAACTCTAGCCGGCCGGCGTAAAATGAAATGAATTAATGAATTATGAACGTCTGCGTTTATGCACTTGCGCAGCCGCCAGCCGCGGTAGCGGCGACGCGAGGGCTAGGGTTGCCAACCGTACTTTATTATAAAGTGAAAATAAATTCAATTTAGATGACGTTATTGACGATAATGCTAGCACTTGCAGTAGTAGCAATGGTAATAGGAAAAGAAAACGAATGCAAAACTATAAGCCGCTGTGGGAAGCGGAATACCCCTGGATCAAAAGTGCTGGATAGCTTAAACAATAAAATAATATTTATAAATGAAATAAGGGAAATATCTATAGTATGTGTAGTACCATTAAAGATTCTTGTGCAGCGAAGGAATGGCAATCCATTTTTAGAGTTCCGTACCTCAATCGAAAAAAACGGAACTCTTTATCTCGAGAACACGTAGTATCGAGTTCAAATTTAAACCATAATATACTCAAGTCTACGGTCCCTTGAAGCTGTGAAAAAAATCATACTTCTACGTTAATGTAAAAAAAGATACGGCCGTTTATGTCACAAAACACATACATTTCGACATTCTCGAGGGAATCAAAATGATAGGGTACGAGTAGTCCCCGTTGACCTAGAACTATGAAATTTGGCAAGTAATATCGTCACATACTACAAGTACTTAGAAAAATCTGAAAACTATACATTTGTAATAACATCATTATAAATTTAGTCCTTTTTAAACATTATATTTGGAGAACTCAGTTTCGTTAAGCACCTCGTTTTTATGCGGCGTCATACATTTCAGGTCTATACTTAACTCAACTCGGCTAATTTAAGATGGATTAAGTGGAAGTATGTACGGAACCCTCGGTGCGCGAGTCAGACTCGCACTTGGCCGGTTTTTTTTTCCGAGGAATTACTTTTCCAAACATACTTAAAGTGGTATCACGATTAATGTGCGTTCCCGCCACTTCAGAATTTACAGAAAAGGTGTTTTTTTGTAATTAATGCGAAGTGGCGTGACGACAGAAATAAAGCTTCTATAAAGCTTATACGCAATTATTTAAATTTGTGCGTTCCGCGTACCATGTTTAGATGCCATAAATATATTTAAAGCAGATACGAAATTGTTATTAGCTGAAAATTAAAACATAAATTTGTATAAAACAAATATAGTACATTGTTTAAAGAATTTTTCATCACATTTGCGAGGAAATAAATAACTACAAAAACTACAACCGCACCAATCAAAAATTTACGAAATTAACAACTTCACTTCCAGATCAGAATGTTTTATCCGTCAAAGAAAAAGGTGGCAGCCCTAGCTCCGCGGGGCAGTGCGGAAGGGGGAGGGGAAATAGTCGCATAAATTGAATATGTAGGAAGGAAATGGAACTACCTATATTGCGTATGGTTTTGTAAATTCTACGATACTGTTTAGTAATTAATTTTTTTTAACCACAGCGACATGTACCTAGGTTACTTTTAAATACTGTTTAAAGTTTCGTATTAATATGGTTGTTGGAGAAATTAATATGACTTTGTGCGGCCTCAGATGATGTAAGCAAGATATAATGTTATTAGGTACAAGCATTACATTCATTTAATTTGCAATGTACCTATGTATGTTTCTTCGGGTGGAATCTTTCAACTCAATTTTGAAGAAGGTAGATATCCCTAATCGATTGAGCTGAAATTTGGCAATACAATAATATGGTACCATGGGGCTGGTCTAATGATGGAGCCGGAAGGTGGCCTTAGGAACTCTGTAATAAATAAAACAATCGTAGGTACCGAATTTGGGCTCTTCAGAATCGTCTTGGTGAGCAATTGCTGGATGTATAATAGATAAGTGATTCAAGAGTAAGGTTTATATTTATCATAAATAGGTAGGTAGGTATGTAGTCTCTCCCCCCTCCCGGTGGGTTCCCGCTTTGTCGATGCGGGGGGGCTCAGTAACCGTGGCTTGGTCACCCACGGTGAAGCGAAGAGGAACCCGAGGAGGCTTTGTAGGTAATGTAGGTTGCGGTGCTGCCTAGGCGACATTGCAACTGAGGCGGGCCGCGATGTCGTATGGGGTCTCCCATACCCATACGATATCGCGGCTGAGGGTTGAAGGCCGCGGCAGGAGAGGAGTGCCGGTATTGCGGTACGCCGCTCTCCCTATCCTCTGCGGCCGAAAAATGGTAGGTGGCGTGGCCATTGACCCTGGCCCGTCACAAGGGGACCAAGGGTGCCATATACACGGGGTCGTCTGGCACCCAGGTGCTAGTTTGGTCCCTGGGGTGGTCACGGCGCACAGTGTGTTCTAGTGCGCCGGTGATGGGGGTTACTCCCCAGAGGAGGGTCCGGTGACGGACAGCCGCGGCGGGTTCGCGGTGAGTGCTAACGCGTACCCGTGTTCCCGCCATAAGCTGCACAGGAGGACACCGTGGAGTTTTAGTGGGTTAGAGTCCCACATAACTGCGCTATCTCCTCGTGGTAGCGTTGTATGAATGAGAATATCTCCACGCTAATAAAATAAATAAAAAAAAGGTATGTAGTCTCATTTATTATTAACTAGCTGATAGAAAGCGAACTCTTCCAGAAAGCCTTTACCACAGAATATATAATTTATAGCGCCTTTACTTTACTACTTCTAATGCCTACTACTATCTTTATTAATGTTAGGTATAGTTGAAATTATTCGCTCGGTCGCATGTTTATAAAACGTCTAATGGATTTTGAATCTTATAACGTTAAAAATAAACGAGCTATTCGAACGGTCTGTATTGGTACAACTCGGTCAACTTAAGTACTACCTACATAACTACTTCGTATATTAATTAACAATTGAAATGAGAGCAGTGGTGGCCCAGTGGTGGCGGCCCCAACTTACGAACAGTAAGTCGTGGGTTCGAACCCAGGCAGGCGCATTACTTTGTATAATTTATTTCATTACCACCACTCTCAAAACGGTGAAGGAAAACATCGTGAGGCAACCGGCATGTCCTAGGTAGAACCAAAAAATTCGAAGACATGTGACATCTACCAATCCGCACTGGGTCCGCTTGGTGGATTATAGCACACCTTCTCATAGAGAGGAGGCCTGTGTCCCAGCAGTGGGAACATTAATAGGCTGATGATGATGACATTAATGAACAAATGTAGCTACTTACTAACTGTTAACTTTTACCGACGAACTGATCTTGATAAACTTATAAAGGGTGTAAAACACCTCTTTACGCCGAAAGGCACTCCTCGTCATTGCGATATTTTTTTTGTTCTACACCATACCTGCGTACCCTCTAGTTACGGAGATATTGGGGGTCAAAGTTCCAACTTTTTGACAAGTTTTTTTTTAAATACATATTTTAATGTAAGATTTTTAATTTAAACCTCTCCACGACCCCCGTACTATTCAATCTATCCATCAGCACAATGTTTTGAGTGCGTTGCATTGAGTTCTACCACAAAACATGATATTTCACCCAAAAAAAAAGTCGTTTCCCAGCAATAATTTTCGCGTAAAGTTACCTAATTTGATGTACAGAATGCTTGGTTGACGGCTTCGTGATGAGGTCTTTTACACCCTGTATATTAAGTAAAATTACTTAGTAATAATGTAAATTATTGTTCTCATGGAAGTAAACCATAAGTCTGATAGCGTTTGCATCGCCACTTTGCATCAGCAGTAGATTTTTAGGGTTCCGCCCTTGAAGGGTGTCAAACGGAACCCTAATCATAATCATGAACAATTAATTATTTTCAAATAAACGATTTTACAGTGAGATCATTCTTAGCTGGTTGAAATTTTCACATACTAAGAACCGTAATGGCGGATAAATCGTTATATAATAAAAAACCGGACAAGTGCGATTTAAACTCGCGTAGAGAGGGTTCCGTCCGTATGACCCTATGTCCCTATGTTTACATTTCATTCATTTACGTAGCACGTCCGTCTTTGGGTCACCGACTTACATAATTATGTGTACTTACCAAATTTCATCCCAATTGGTTCAGTGGTTTCGTAGGAAATTGGCTGTGACAGATGGATGGACAGGCAGACACACGAGTGATCCTATAAGGGTTCCGTTCTTTCCTTTTGAGGTACAGAACTCTAAAAATATAAACAATTTAAAAAATAGGAGGGGGGGGGGCTTCCTCTAGAATGAATTATAGGACATAATTCAACAAATAATAAAAACTAGTCTAGCGTAATACTTACTTATTTTTAAATAAACATAAACAAACAACAAAAATTATAAAATGTTAGTACGGAATCCTCTGTGCGCCAGTTTGACTCGCACTTAAACGAATATTTTTTTATCAAATGAGTCTGCTACTCATTACCAACTGTCCCGGTAAATGTAGGTAACTATAAATTGCTTTGAAACTAACATAGTAACAATGATACAATCAACCGAATGGTTGTGACTTGTTCTACATAATGTACAATATTCTTTGTTAATTTACATCATGAACTCTTGTAGGGACTATATTTTGACCTCACCCTTTTTAGTTTTGTAGGTTCAACTGTGAGGTCTTGTTACATTTATCATATTATGTTTATGATAAAATCAGCCAAATCAAATTGTTGAGTTTTGTTTGGTAAAATGTACAATATTCTTTGTTAATTTACACCATGAACTCTGGTAGGTACTATATTTTGACCTCAACCTTTTTTTTTGTAAGTTCAACCGCGAGTTCTTGTTATGTTTATCATATTTTATGATATAATGAACCAAACCAAATTATTGAAAGGACGATTACCATTTTTGCCCTGATATATCACTATCACTACATAGTATAAAACAAAGTCCCTTCCTCTCTGTCCCTATGTATGTTTATATCTTTAAAACTCCGCAACGGATTTTGATGCGGTTTTTTTAATAGATATGGTGTTTCAAGAGGAAGGTTTATACGTATAATAAAGTAGGGCGGGCGAAGCCGCTGGCAGAAACTAGTATATAATATATGTCAGGGCAAAAATTAACGATTACAGTAAATTCAAAAAGTAGGCATCCTTAATTATTTCCATTTTGATTTTTGGGATACATGTAAAACTAATTAAAGCTGGGGTTTATTATTCACTGATAAAACATAATTAACGCGTTTCCGGTTTGCAATTAATAGTGAAAATTATTCAAACATATTTTTGGGGGACTAATAAGTTAGGTAAATCTCTTTAAATGAAAATATGAAAGAACTAGGTTTGTATTTTGTTGACTATGTAAACGTCTATTCTGTGAACAAAAACGCCAATCGCAGTCTACCTACAACATTAAAGTCTATGTGTTATTCAGGTGGCTCTCAACCCGTTGTCTAGAAATAATTCGCAAATTGTTTGGGCACATTATCGATCCAACCAGTACTGCCTCGAAAGAAAAATCTACTACTGCTATGTCTGAGGCAATCTTCCTTCTACTATTTGCATTTCACTGCTTAGAGGCATCTAATCGCCTTTCATTTATCGAAAATGTTTTCTAAGAAAACTATTCTAATGAAACCAATTATTCATAAAGACGCCTACAAAAAAAGTAGCGGCAAAAACACTGACGTGTGAGATCTTATTAATGTAAAAGGGGTCTTTTTTAAATTAAACACATTGGACACTATAAATACATACAGCTTTCAATTAAATAAAAGAAAATAAAGCTCAATCTATAAATTAACTTTGTAATCGGCAATTTTTGGCAGGGCACGCGCTCATACTTCATACTTATTTGTTCATCGTCCTTTGTTTAATAAAACGTACAATATTCTTTGTTAATTTGCACTATGAACTCTGGTAGAAACTATATTTTGACCTGAAGATTTTTAGTTTTGTAGGTTCCACCGCGAGGTCTTGTTATATTTATCATATTTTTATGATAGAATCAACCAGACTAAATTGTTGAGATTTGTTTGGTAAAATGTACAATATTCTTTGTTAATATACACCGTAAACTCTGGTAGGGACTATATTTTGATCGCAACGTATATAGTTTTGTAAGTTCAACTGCGAGGTCTTGTTATATTTATCATATTTTTATGATAAAATCAACTAGAAGAAATTGTTGACATTTGTTTGTTAAAATGTACAATATTCTTTGTTAATATACACCGTAAACTCTGGTAGGGACTATATTTTGATCGCAACGTATGCAGTTTTGTAAGTTCAACAGCGAGGTCTTGTTATATTTATCATATTTTTATGATAAAATCAACCAGACTAAATTGTTGACATTTGTTTGGTAAAATGTACAATACCCTTTGTTAATTTATACCGTAAACTCTGGTAGGGACTATATTCTGATCGCAACCTATGTAGTTTTGTAAGTTCAACCGCGAGGTTTTGTTATATTTATCATATTTTTATGATAAAATCAACCAGACTAAATTGTTGAGATTTGTTTGGTAAAATGTACAATATTCTTTGTTAATATACACCGTAAACTCTGGTAGGGACTATATTTTGATCGCAACGTATGTAGTTTTGTAAGTTCAACAGCGAGGTCTTGTTATATTCATCATATTTTTATGATAAAATCAACCAGACTAAATTGTTGACATTTGTTTGGTAAAATTTACAATACTCTTTGTTAATTTACAACGTAAACTCTGGTAGGGACTATATTCTGATCGCAACCTATGTAGTTTTGTAAGTTCAACCGCAAGGTCTTGTTATATTTATCATATTTTTGTGATTAAATCAACCAGACTAAATTGTTGACATTTGTTTGGTAAAATGTACAATACTCTTTGTTAATTTACACCGTAAACTCTGGTAGGGACTATATTCTGATCGCAACCTATGTAGTTTTGTAAGTTCAACCGCGAGGTCTTGTTATATTTATCATATTTTTTATGATAAAATTAACCAGACTAAATTGTTGAGATTTGTTTGGTAAAATGTACAATATTCTTTGTTAATTTACACCGTAAACTCTGGTAGGGACTATATTTTGATCGCAACCTATGTAGTTTTGTAAGTTCAACCGCGAGGTCTTGTTATATTTATCATATTTTTATGATAAAATCATCCAGACTAAATTGTTGACATTTGTTTGGTAAAATGTACAATACTCTTTGTTGATTTACATCAAAACTCTGGTACCAACTTCAACCTTTTTAGTTTTGTAAATTCAATAGCGAGGTTTTGTTATATTTATCGTAGTTTCCTTGTAATTCAGCCAACCTTTGCTAATTTGGTAAATCCAACAAACCTTTTTTTTCAGTGTACGGAAGTAAAATGAATCTGCGCGGCTAAAGCTGTATGAGTTGGATATAATTAATGTATCAAAACTTTAATTGCCTGGAGAGCCATGTGTAGGTACTTAGGTAGTTTAGGCGACGTCGTATGGATTAAGTTCTTACTGAGCTTATGAGCTAGTACTAACTTGGCGAAGCGACTATAATTTTCATTGCCTCTTGTATGCAGGGGCGTAGCTACCGTGTTATCAGCCGTATGTACGATACAGGGCCCCCGAGCCACAGGAGGCCCGACATTAAGGGCCCATGAAAATTATTTGTGAAATATGGTTTTTTTGTATAACAAATAGTTTTGCTTTAAAAAAATATGTAATTAACAACATGATATTTTATCGCTACTTTTGGATGCTCCTCCAAAATGACTTAAATGTTAAAAAATATATGTACACATAAAATTTTATGGCTAGAATTTCTTCATAACTGAAATAGCATATGTAAATATAAGAATATTTTGCAAACAAAACTGTCCAAAAGGAGGTTCAATATTGATATTCTGGTTCCGAGCGGGCGCACGGCCAGTACTGCGTTAACATTGGGGAAATGTTGTCCAAAACCTCCAATTTCAATATAAAATGAGGGCTGTAATGGGTGAATTAATTCGATGAAAACTGTTTGTTATGATGACAGTTTAATTCATGTCAATTCATCAATTCATTCAATTTAATTCATGTCAATTCAATTCATGCGTGTGGATATAATTTTCTAAAATTTATCTTGTTGTAAAAACATGGTTCCCGAGTCAGAAATCCTGACTTAGATGGCTTAAGCTTTAAGTGCTTTTTTATTTATTTTGTAAAAAAAACTTTCCTTTCGAGTTTTGTAGTATTCGGTTAATGGCCCACAACAAATTTTGATACAGGGCCTCTTTAGGACCAGCTACGCCACTGCTTGTATGTCTTCTTCAAACAAACATGCTGCTGATATTGAAACGTTATTTTGTGCAAATAAGTAGCGGCTGTTTATTCAAAAATATTTCACTTTTTATTGCAGAAATTGGTAAAACGTAACTTTTTAATTTACAAGATGGGATCGACATCAACAGAATTTCAATTAAAATGTCGGGCACTCGGCGTTTGATCGGAAAACTCAAGCGGGGAGTGCGAAATGAATTTATTTCTGCTAAATAATAGGTTATAAATTGAGACCTCGATACGGGCCATCACGTTAGCGTCAACATAGTATCGTGGTATCATATTGGTATATCGCAGTTCATGTGGCTTATTGGTTTGGGCTATATGTCCTGCCCCAATGTTTAATATTGTGTAATCACGTCCGGCGGCCATACTATCAGCTCGTGCTATGTTGAACATTGATTGCACTGGACGTAAATAAACGTTAACAGATTCAGTTAATAATAATACGAAACTGTTACGTATTTGGCTCGAAATAACTGTTGGATCATTCTCAGTAACGAGATGTTTAACCCCCAACGGAAAAAGAGTTTTGTTATAAGTTTGACGTTTATACCTATGCGTTTACTATTTGTGTTTCTGTCTGTGGCATCATAGCTCCTAAACGGATGAACAGATTATGATTTTGTTATTTTTTGTGCGAAAGGTGTCTATCGAGTGTGTTCTCAGCTATGTTTGATGAAAATCGGTTCAGTCTTTCTTTAAGTCTTGGGCGTTTTACTGTTTGAATCGGGGTATTTTCGCTAGATATCGTGTCGTAATGACGTGTTCAATAGATTGTCGATCGAAGCGTGTCTACTACTAGATAAATTATGTAGGTAATTGTAACTATACAGGGTGTCCCAGAAATCGACGTCAAGCCGTAAATGGGTGATAGACCAAGTTATAACAGTTCTCAGAAAAATACGAAAAAAAATCTATCTCATGTTTTTAAAAAATTATGGTCACTTTAATAATTTACTAAAAAAATCAATCCCTGTAATGGTTCTTTAACTCCAATTGCTACAAATCCCATAATTTATCTATTTTTTTTATTATTATGTAATCTTGAATAATGCTTGTGTAGATTTTTGCCTAAAATTCAAAGCCAACTCCTCCTACTTGGAAGAAAATTAAACTTTTTCAAAACCAAATTATTCAAATTTACTATTTCGCCCAACTTTAACTGACTGTACTGAAAAAAAAATGTACTACGCTAGTTTGGCAAGTAACATGAAAAATTGGCGCATTTAATAAGGATTCAAAAATGGTGTAAAGTGTTACACCATTTTTGAATCCTTAACGGAGTTTAGCAAAGCTTTAGGTAAGCTATAGTTATTTGTGCAACAAGAGAGCAAAGTTGGTTTTTGCCGCGAGTGTTGATTTTGAATCCCGAGTAAGCGAAGGATTCTATATTTGAATCACGAGCGTAGCGAGTGATTCTAGGTTAGAATCCTGAGTGCAGCGAGGGATTCAAAGACACGAGATGCAAATAACTTTGGTCTCGTGTAGCACATACAACTTTTCACTTCAGCAGCGAGAACAAATAATCTAAAGGTAAAAAATACAACTTGGTAATATTTAAACCACATGTATATTTGTAAAAATTAAAAGTTAAAAGTTAAATTTTTGCAGTTTTGCAAAATAAAAGTACCTACCCATTGATGTATTAATACATCAATGTACCTACCAGTTTTGTTTGGAACCAATGGAACCGATATTGTTGTTTTAGCGACTTCAGTTTGAGTATTCACTGATTCGCTTTTTACATACTGTGTTAAATGGCAGACATCATCACTGGATTCACTCATATTTATTTATTATTATTTTAATAATATCCAACGTGTATCGCACTTTGTAGCTAGCGAACAGAAGAAGAAAACAATAAAAATTTAAAGCCCGCTATTTTTTAAAGATACGTTCGGAAATTGCACTATTACTAAATTATTCTGTCACAATAAAGATTGTTAAAACTTTAAATAATTATGTAGATACATGATAAACTTCGTATTTTTTACTTCAACATCTCTTTATTTGATTATAAAAATAGTTATTTATGCTACAAGTGCGGAAGGTAGGTGATTTCCGATGAGTGGCATTTTTATTCACGAGCGAGCGAAGCGAGTGAGTGGATAAATCGACACGAGTCGGAAATCATCTTACGTACGTGTATCATACAACATTTTACTATGCATTGTGCGAGGAAATAAAAACATATATTAATTAATAAAATGGCGGGCTTATTCAAGCTCGCTCAGCACATCCACAGATTAACTAATAGTGCCTCATGGGCATATCTACTGCGCATGTGCGAATAGCTGTCACATCGTAACGCAATAAGGCACGAGAAAAATATACGTTCTGCCAAACACATTAATTAATGAATATTTTAAATTAGTTTATTGATCAAAATCTAAATCTAGAGTAATTAAAAACGCCTTTAATGAAGTATTAGATTTATTTTACCTTTTATATGAATGATAATCTGTACTTAACTAATTTGTAAAACTTTTCTCAAATAATAAAAACTCTATGCGTCGGGCTGGTTATGGTTTAATTTTTGAAGTTCAAAATTAAAAAAGTACAGGAAAGTAAAAAGCACTAGTGAAAAAAAGTGACACTTTCCGCACAGTTTGGCTGCTTGGAAAACCGCTCTTTTCGAGGACATGCATTGTAAAATATAATTCGATTATTAAGAGAAAAGTATAATAATTACATTTAAACCTTGATTTGAAATTTTATAGATGACGTGTTTCCGAACGTTTTATTGTTGGTTTCTTTTTTGAGCCTATTATATATGGAATTTGAAAATCGAACTTCGAATCGACTTGTTTCTAGCTCTCGCTCTTTTCGTATCGAAGTGAAAGTGACAGAACTAAGTGAAGTTCAAATCTTTCGAATGTTGTGAGTAGACCCAGCACTGACTCGGCATTTAAAAAAAATAATTAAAAAGTTACTTTGTCTCACGCTCGCAGCAAAATCGAATTTTGCTCACTGTCTTTAAGCAGCAAAACCTGCTTGTTTGAGGTGCTGAGGTGAAAAAGTCATTTTAAGGAAGTATGGACATTTTGTGTAAAAACTGAGACTATTTACAAAAAAAAACTTGACCAATTATTGAAAACGTAATCTAGCAAGTGTTACACCATTTTTGAATCCTTATTAAATGCGCCAATTTTTCATGTTACTTGCCAAACTAGCGTAGTACATTTTTTTTTCAGTACAGTCAGTTAAAGTTGGGCGAAATAGTAAATTTGAATAATTTGGTTTTGTTAAAGTTTAATTTTCTTCCAAGTAGGAGGAGTTGGCTTTGAATTTTAGGCAAAAATCTACACAAGCATTATTCAAGATTACATAATAATAAAAAAATTAGATAAATTATGGGATTTGTAGCAATTGGAGTTAAAGAACCATTACAGGGATTGATTTTTTTAGTAAATTATTAAAGTGACCATAATTTTTTTAAAACATGAGATAGATTTTTTTTCGTATTTTTCTGAGAACTGTTATAACTTGGTCTATCACCCATTTACGGCTTGACGTCGATTTCTGGGACACCCGTATAGTTTTATGTTCAATCATAATCTTCCAACCTTTTTTTTTTTCATTTAAGACCATATTGTGCTACTGCAGGTCAAAGACCTCAACACTCTCTTTCCACCGCTCCATTATATTCTCATGAATTGAAAAACAAAACTATGCGTAACTTGAAGGTAAAAAAGGAAAATATTAAAACAAATCATTCATACTTGAAATTCCCTAAGAAATACTAATAAAATGGGTCCACATATCGTTTAACTATGATAAATATTCTTCCTTCCTTAAAAATATACTTACACCATTTTTATTGTAGGAAATGACGCTGTTACTTACAAGTAAAATAGAAAGGTTTAGGAATAGTGTTTCTAAGTATAGCCTAGTATTATATTATCTGTGGTATAACAATAATATAAGTAACAAATATAAAGGCCAAAGTGCCCTGCCCTCGGCATTGGCCTCATCAGCGCGACAGGCGTGAAAGTAGGCTTCGCCGTACATCCGATTCCTGTCACACGTTTCCGCAGAACAGTATTCTGGAATCGACCCGTCCAGAATGAATCAGATAGAGATAGCAAATCTTTTGATGAATTATTCCACAACCTGTAGCAGCTATTGCTGGATTATACAGAATGTAAGGGAAATTGGAAATTCCATATATTTTTTACCCGACTACGGCGAGGAAAAAGAGAGGTTTATGTTTTTGACCGGTATGTGTGTATGCTCATCTATTCCCTCATAACTTCTAAACTACTTATCATAATTTTTAACAAATGAGGTGTCGTTGAAAGCGTCTTGTTTGTCCGCTGGCTATGTGAATTCTTCTTTTCAGAATGTATTGTTTTGTTACGTTAGGTGGAATATGACCACGGTATAAAATATTTATTACATGTTAGTGGTTTATTATATGCCCGATACATATCGAATAGTTTGTACACAACAATTTCAGATGAGAATATATACTTTTGAGAGCGTGATTATTCAGTAATCGCGTTTTACTTTTGGAACAAATTGTTTTTACTGTTTAATATTAACATTTGTCTAGAGCCCCAGATAGCAAAATAACCAAATCCAAGCATCCATATTTTATAGTCTCTGTCAGTTATCCCGATGAAACAATGCTGTCCCAATTTCAGAGGAAACGGAATGTGAAATATTATTGCATACTTTGATTTCCGATCCCGTTAAATTCGTTTCCAAGCATCAATATTGGTATTTCGGCTAGGGTGCCATAATTAAAATCCCTTCAAATCGGTATGGATTTAACTGGCCGAATTTGGCTAAATTCACGGTCGATATGCAGCTACTGTTTGGCTACTTGTAAACTCATTCTGTTCTTAAAACAATTTGTTGTAAGCGAAGTTCAAAACTCGTCTAGCTAGGGAGCTACAATGCAATCGTCTGGAAAGTTAGCAGTAACATTTTTTTTATCCATTTTTGAAGAAGCTGAGCTACACAAATCGCTGTATGAAAAGCTTTCTCGTTACTTGGGTAGTAGTTATGTAAATTTGAAGGAGCTTGAACCAACAACTTCGAGGTTGTCTTCAACTTCGAGATACGATCACGGATTTCGTTTTTAATTAATGAAATTCGGCATTTTATAATTTTGTCAGCGGATAACTTGAGGCGCAGTTAAAGATAGGTCTTTTTACCCGTCTGCCGAAGGAGGGTAATTTGTTTGGGACCAAACGCGTTGGCCGATTTTGATGATTTTTACGTCAATCGATTCGTCTTACCGTTGCGAGTGTCATTGGCTACATTAAATATGGAAAATAGTAAAATGGCGGCTTTTGGGCGCCATATTGTGGGGCCCAATTATTTTTTTCTGCCAAACCCATCGTGTGGGGTATCAAAATAAAGGGCTTTAATAGATTATTTTAAAAATGTATATCACTTATATGTTTAAATGTACCTAATTCGAAAAAAAAAATTTAACTTAAAAGTTATAAATAAAAAAAGTAAATTCAATAAATCAAAAAACCCGACTGCTTAAGAATCGAACTAAAAAGACGTCAACAAGAAGAAAATAATGCTATGCAGTCTGAGGATACACATACGCGAGCTGGTTTTTTGAATTAACTTTTCAAACATCGAGAGAATATGTTTCAAAGGAAGGTTCTTTGCTGAAATAAGTTTACCCAAACCCAACAAATTCCGTATGTTTCAACATGACAATACGTAAAAAGGGGTATGTTTCCTTGCGCAGTCATCGACATAGGCTGTTTACGAGCTGGCTCAGCGAATTCGCCTGTGCAAAGAGTAATTTAAAATTCAGAGCGCCTCAGTCGCGTCGGGTCGGTCATTATTGCCTCATTGTTATACATGTTGTGCGTTATGTTGTTTTTTTTTTAAACTATATTGTTGTTTATGGCCAGTTTGTTGTCGAAGTGTGTTCTTCTTTAACGTTATATCTAGATGGGACACATTTGTGACATCTGTTCCTTGGAGGCATTCAGCTACGGAAAGGCGTCGACAATCTAATTTATTGTTTTGATGAAATTTTCCGTTGTGTATGTATTTCTACGTCCGCCCACGCCCATTGAGTATTATGTTGTACGAATGTGTGTTGTAATAATTATAATATTCAATGCTGAAATAAGTCAATCAACTTGAAGAGCACTTACGTTATTATTCCATGAAATAAAAAAATACTTATAACAAACTAGTTGTCCCACGCGGCTTCGCTCCCGTGAACTGGCTACCTACCTACCCTCTACCTTGCCTACTCTACCTACCCTAAATACATGACTTGCTTAACATAAACCGTTTACGCAGCGCACGCAACGGAAGCACTCAAAAAGGAATAACTTTTCCCGTTTTTGCAATTTTGTTCATTTATGCTGCGCTCCTATTGTTCGTAGCGTGATGTTATAGAGCCTATAATCTTCCTCGATAAATGGACTGTCCAACGCAAAAAGAATTTTTCAAATCCAACCAGTAGTTCCTGAGATAAGCGCGTTCAAACAAACTCTTCAGATTTTAAGTTTAAATATAATTATCCTTATACTAACTATGAATAAAAGCATAAAAGCTTTGGTACGTGTAACCCTGACGCCGTTACCAATTATTAGATTTCCAAGCACATTTCTGAATCAACTTTAAAAGAACATTGACATTGAAGCAGAGCTGAGCTCAACTCGACGCATTTTACTCTGAAGAGTCGTTTAGCATTGTAAATAGATTCTATACAGGTCAAGTACTTACATAGCATTCTAAAGTTAAGCCATAGTACTGGGTCAAGTACAGTTACTGTGGGGAGTAAAACTCATGCGTCTATTGACATAAACGCACGTTTGTGACAAATGCAAGCGAACATGTTAGTTAGTTGGCAGCTCATTTATGAAAAGACATGTTGAAATATGTATTTATAGTTCTCAAATAAACTCAATTATATTAAAAGTGTGATTGCTTGTATGATTGGGATCAGTCCTGAAATTCATAAACGCTATGGACTTTCTATAGCTTTTGCGATTAAACATGGCGATAGCGGTCATTAACTCGCCTACATTTATAGAAATCCTTATTTCAGTGGAAATGAAGACACAAAGTTGTTCTGAATTTACATCTATCGCTATCTGCCACAACATTAGTGAAAAACAATACAAAGGACCATGGGCACTTTTATATGACTACTTTTCTAAATTGTGCAACAATGATGAAACTTATGTCATATGAAGGCTCTTGGCGCGTACTTTATATCATTCTATGGCAGGTAAGGTCAAATCCAGCGCGAAAATGGCGTTTTGGTACGTTCAAAAAAGGCAGCGTAGGAAGTGTACTTAGGGTAGGCAGGTTAGGTAGACCAGGTCGATATCATAATTCTTTAATGAATTAATTATGAGTTTTAATGATATAAATAAATGTGCATTACATAATAGGTATGTCATGTACAATCTTTGTGCCCGTAGCTTCGCTCCCGTCAACCTGACCTAGTTACCCTGCCTACCACACCTACCTTACCTGCCCTACCTACCATACCTACCTACCTACCCTACTACCTACCTACCTACCCAACCTACCCACCCTACTTACCACCTGCCTACCCTCCCAACCATAGAAATATATTATATCTATGCTCCCAACCTACCTACCCTACCAGGGCATTTTCTACAGCCTATATGTTGATCTTTTTATTGTATTTTATTCAAATAAGAGCAATTTATTATAATCCAAGCATCTGACTGACAGCTAACTATAATTGAATATCAAAACAAAACAGATTTTCAAAAACGCACCAAAACACCATTTTTGCGCTGTATATGAACTTAGCTGCCATAGAATAAAATAAAGTACAGTTCAAGAGCTTTCATATGACTTATAATTTATCACTGTTGAACAAAGTTGAAAAGTGGGCCCAAAATCTCGCATGGTCCTTTGTCTTGGTTCATAAGAAGATATATTAGGTAAAAGGCAATGACCACTATTGGCATGCTAAATCGAAACGTCTAAGCTATACATTTCTAGGCTAAGCACAAGGTTGAAAGAAAATCATAAACAACGAAAATGAAGACCATCTCAAAAGCTAGTGGAATAAAATATAGAGATCCTTACAGCTATTGTGAAAAATAAAACTAGGACGAAACGACGACTGCGTCAGATGTTATCGGCCAACTTAATAAAAGCCAGTTAGAGTAATTATATTTTTATTGAATAAAGGCACAGCCATATCTAATGGTTTCTTTACAACCAGCAACGATAAATACTTGATTAAACACATTTAATTGGTATCACCCGTATATATTGTAGTTTCTATGAACTATGAATGGATCCAATTATAAAGGACCAATAGTTAAACGAAATAGTAGAACACGATACAATGTCAAATTGAAATTACTACAAATAAAATGTATGCTATTTAAAAGAAATACCTACTGGTTGGCAATTATTATATATAATATAATCATTTACCAAATAATACTCAAGATTTGCCATTGCCGTTGTTCAAAAGTCACGATTGTTATTAGAAAAAAAAATATTAGTGTTCAAGAATATTTATAAGCTAAGAATATAATTTTGTTTTATTTTTTTATTAATTATTATTACTGCAATTCAATTTGAATATTTATTAATAAACTATTACAGATTCATGATTTATACTCTATTTCATAATTATTAATAAATATTTGTACGCCATATTATGACAGGATATCCTGGAATCAATATTGAAACATATATTTTACTATATTCGAACAAATAAACGTATTTGATTTAAAGGTAATTCACATCATCACATCACATCATCGTTCCCACTGCTGGGACACATGCCTCCTCTCTGTGAGAGGTAATTCAAAATGTAATAATATTAGAACATGTTATGCTTTCGCCATTTTATCTATTTGTACGTCATCAAAACACTATAAAAACTAACGTAACTGAAATGCATTTTCAGCTCTTCTATTACAAAAGTACACAGTGAAAACCAATTTCGCTCTGAATTGATTTACTTATGGATGTTCCATTTATTTATTTAATGAAAAACCGGCCAAGTGCGAGTCGGACTCGCGCACGAAGGGTTCCGTACCATTCGCAAAAAACGGCAACAAAAGCACGTTTGTTGTATGGAGCCCCAGTCAAATATTTATTTTATTCTGTTTTTAGTATTTGTTGTTATAGCAAAACTGAAACTGTTATAGCAAATTGTTGTGAAAATTTCAACTGTCTAGCTATCATTGTTCATGAGGTACATCCTGGTGACAGACAGACCGACAGCGGAGTCTTAGTAATAGGGTCCCGTTTTTACCCTTTGGGTACGGAACCCTAAAAACCAACACATTTTCAATTGAATCGAAGTCCCTGAAACCTGAAAGAGCATGATTTAAAAGTCAGACTTTAAAGACAGCCTATTTATCAATGCAGAATATAAGTGACATGTGTGCCTTTGTCACAGAGTCACTGGCTCACAGCTGTACCATTCATCATGTTTTACATAATAAAAGTAAAATAAATATCATGTACTATTGTTTGCGCTGTTGTTTCTCAACTCACTTCCGTACGTAAGTTTGTAAACGTTTTATTTATGGATGGCGTCCCGAAAAACTCGATTACGTAATTTAATTTAACTTTTTGGATAATGGGGTCAATTAAGATACCTTCAGTCTTGAGGGATTACAGGGTGGGTGGAAGGGATTTAATTTTTCATTGTCATTATAAAAGGTAAAAGAATGTTCTCGTCCAATTTTATATTCTTGTCATTTATTTGAAGTCTAGACTTAGTCCTAAGATCCGAGGTCTCATACAAAATGTATAGAGGGTTTTCTTCAAGGTACAAGTTTGGTCCTAATTCGGTAATGAGTGTAGGCATTAGGGAACATGTATGCTCGTTTACGCCCGAACAGTAACAGGCGTTATAGCCGACCCATGTAAACACGGGTGCTAAAGCTGTAGAAGTTTATGGGCTGTTGAGATAACTTGACGAGTGATCTGTAGTACTCTTCGACGTTCCCTTCTTAGATCACAGGCATGGTAGCTATTTCATGTGTTCTATCTTAATTTATGATTGCTCTGGGGCGAGGAGGAAATGCCCGACCATTCCCGAGTTAGTTCTGAGTCTTAAAATAGTTATGGCGCGTCGGTACGCTGGTTTATTTTCCAAATATATAAACAATGGTGCGATTAACCCAGTTATCTCTGTATCCCGCGGAAAACATTAGGTTTCACTATTTCAACAGCCAATAATTAAGTGGCACACTATATTATAGTAACAAGTGATATGATATTTATAGGCACCCGCCCAAGAGTCCATTTGCCGCCCACCGGGCCGCTAGGGTGTCGACCCGCGTTTCGCACACTGGGCTTGTTTCATTTTGATTGTGGAAAAAGTAAAATGTTACCATTTCCCTTTTATTCTTCCTTTTATTTGTATAATTTACATTTTCATCTCTCTTTTGTCATGTTTTTGTAAGATCGTCGAGGAAGTTGGAATACTGAAGTTTTTTTTTTAATATTTTCTTATTGTGAAGATGTTAAGTAAATTAATAATTTCTTATGGATGAAGAAAAGTAAACATAGTAAGCAGTAAACTCTGTAGTTTTTTTTATTTGAAATAATATTTATGAACATAATGATATTACGGCATAGAAAGGTGAACGGCAGATTTAGTACCGTATATTTTTTTTGCTTTTCGTTTATAGAATTTGTACCACTTATTAAGGCAACTAAGCAATTTATTTTCATGTAAGTTTACTATTTTTAGAACTTCGGATTAATTAATAATATCAATTAAAAGATTTTAATAAATAAACGTAATAAAATTGTACACTAAACGCAGTCATATTTTTAGAAGTTACCTTAAGTAAAATAACACAAATATTGAAATGATAATTAATTATTTAGAAATAGAAATAACATTAAATATAATCAAACTCATCATTATCAAACTGTTGCAGTACGCTGCTGGACATAGGTATCTCCCATCGACCACATAGCCAGGGCCTGTGTGGTCGGTGGTATCTCCTAATGCACTGAGTATGTACGATCCTCATCTCAATCTACCTACTTAATGGTAAGTAAAACACTACAATGATAGCAACAAACAATTTACACATTATGTAACAATATGCAACATATACCTATATGTAACAATCTACATTGGACTCTAGTACATAACCTTTAAAAATAAAACTGCTGATAACCACCCAAGTTCTGAAAATCTAAGAATTTAAAAAGGGATTATCTATCTTAATAACTACAAATTAAAACAAAAAATAGCCCAAAACACGAAATTTTACTAGCGGTACGAAATTCCCATACAAGCCTGCCGTTCGCCTTTGCGGCAGAATGAAATTATGGTATATGTAGCCAGTTAAAATTAAAAAATATACACCACTGTCGCAGCTATTTATCTTACAACAAAATATTGTCCACACACAATATTTATGCAGTGTAGCAAAAATTCAGTCGTAAATATTATTTTGTTCAGATAGCGCATGCTTCGCACCACTAATGACCGAAACCGTTTACGTAGTGATGTGACGAATTTTCAGCAGCAGTTTGCAGCATTCGGTCGCAACGCTAATAGTTGCCAGCCGTAGCTTTTAATTGTGAGTTTGCAATATTGTAATATGTGATACTGCGGGAGTGTTTTTGGTGATTAGTAAAAAAAAAAAAACTTTTTTTTTTATATTTAAACCGTGAGTATTGTATAGTATTTTGAACCCCCGCCGGAAAAAGGGGGGTGTTATAAGTTTCACGTGTGTTGCTGTGTATCTGTGTGTCTGTCTGTGGCATCATAGCGCCTAAACGGATGAACTGATTTTGATTTAGTTTTCTGTTTGAAAAGTGATTTTGTCGAAAGTGTTCTTAGCTATGTTTGAATAAAATCGGTTTAGTCGTTCAAAAGTTATGGGCGTTTTACTGTTTTAATCGGGGTGTTTTCGCAAGATGAATGAGTCGGGGGTTTTTTTAATTTTGAAATTTTACTTGTCCTGAAATAGGCAACATGAGTCATAGTACTCAAAGTATAACAGACAGGGCTAATCGATTGTATCTCTAAGTATAAAAGAAGGATAAAAGTTGCGTCGTCTCGCTACCCGGTCTGGCAGTCAGTCCCTGTCAACTTCAGGCTAAGTTGCCATTAAGTTTTATATTTTATTTTCCGAACACACGCCGCAACTCAGACTTCCACTGAACCGTTTACTAACTTACAAAAGACGAGCTTGTTTAAAGAATTACGGGCTTTAAGAAGAACCATGAGCAGATGAGTTAATTTTAATTACCAGAAAGCTATTTAAGTGCGCAATAAAAAACTACTACTATCTTCTGCTAGCGGCAGAAACCCAGTTAATATTTGGTATCTGCTGAAAGTTTATTTAGTGAACTTTAATTAAACAACGAGCATGAGCTGTTAAACAACTGTTGTTAAAACAAGCATTACAGGAGCCACTTAATTGCACTACCGTAAAAGGGTATGAAACGGCTGATCAAGGTCAAATGAGAGGTTCGCCAGCAAGAAAAAAAACGGCCAATTGCGGGTCGAACTCGCGCAGGAAGGGTTCCGTACCATTATCGCAAAAAACGGCAAAAAATACGTTTGTTGTATGGGAGACCCACTACAATATTTATTTTATTCTGTTTTTAGTTTTTGGTGTTATAGAGGGAACAGAAATACATCATCTGTGAAAATTTCAACTACCTAGCTAGCTATCACGGTTCATGAGACAAAGTCTGGTGACAGACGGAAAGACAATCAGACAGACAGATAGACCGCGGAGTCATAAGGTCCCTTTTTTACCCTTTGGGTACGGAACCCTAACAACGATAAGCTGATTTTCTTAAATTCAGTTAACCTGTTTTATTTCATGGCTTGGTTAATAAAACCAAAAACCCTTAACTTTTTCTGAGAGCTGAATAAATTATCTTTCAAATGGTGTACCAAATTTACACTCTCACCATTGAATTTATATATTTTAAATTATTTTGAAAAAGATTAGACGAAACAGGTGCGATTTTTGTGATGCTGAGATTAGTAACTTCACTAAATACGGTCCCATGACTACTCCGGGGAATGCTAAAGGCAACTGAGGGATTATATTAGATGAATGGGTAGCAATGGGTGGCATTCCCGTTTGAATAACGATATAGACAGTGTGATCATCAATTTACTGAAATGTCTCAAGTACTATTGCACTATTATTTGAAAGATACTTGGTAAAGATTTTCAGAAGTTAACTGATAGTTACTTAGTAACTATTTAATTGTTTAGTAAATAATGTGGCTCACATCAGCTTTTCCTATATATTACATAGAAAAATTAGCAAGTTTTTAGACATAGCCAATTTATCTGGGAAAAATGGCATGCGCAGTATTATAGGTCTACCAGAATCTCATGGCAAAAAGGGAAATAAAAAATTGTTGTATGCAATACTGGGGAAATTGGATCAAACGATCTTGATACTGTTTAATTTTTATTTATGTCTTTAGTATTAATGAACATGAGGTACCTATATTATAGTAGTCACAACGGATCTTTGTGTCTTTGAACTTGGTCCTGCCAACCATTGCGTAAGAAACAGTTTGTCATCGAGTATACTGCATAGAGTAAGCGAGATAGGACGATGACAAAAAAGACAAAAGATATTTATTTCAACTGGGCCACCAAGCGGCACTTTTGAATGTCACAATTTAAATTTACATGGAATAAAAGTTGATTCTACCGTGCATTCGGAAAGTAGCTTGTTATGGAAAAGAAAGCACAAGAAACTCCGTAAGCTTATGTAACATATATAAGCGAGTGAAAGAGACAGTTATACAATGCTATCTTCACCTTCAACATTGACACAAAAATAGCTACTGCGCGGGGTCTTGCAACAAATTCAGAGACACAAAGATCCACTGTGAGTATTATAGGTATGTGTATGAATAATGTTGTTATACATCGTGTTCTTAACATAGGAAAAATAAATCAATTGAATATTAATTTATGTACTAATTTATTATTTAGCATTTAAATCATACTAATAACTTAAAACTTCATTCAGAACTAGAAAACTAGAATACGATTCCATGAACTCCACTGGCATTTCAAAAACCTGTATCTTTGTCGTTTTATGTCATCTCTCTCCATCAAAATGGTTCTTTTTCATTGGCATTTACATATTCAAAACCAATCTCTTTATGTTTAAAGTCTGTAAAAAATAATAAAATGTATCATGTTACTTAAAGTCATTCATCATCATCAGTCTATATATATTTTTTTATGTAAGTTTTATGGCCTGGTTGCTAGGACCTTTTAGCCACGTCTTTGGAAAGAGTTTTGGATCTTATATTTATTCTTTAGTATGCATTAGAATGCGGATGTAACAGATTCTAATGTTTTTTGGAGTATTTGGCAGCAAATTGTATCGAGTCAGTCTTCCCAGTAAGCTTTGCAGAGGCAGTCAATACTACAATAAAATACACCGCTCCACTATCCCGAGATCGCTTTTGTCAATGATTTTACAAATTGTCCAGTTGCGGAGACAGTTGAGACACAAAACTACACCAATAATATATCACAATATCCACTAGGAATCAATTTGCAAATAATATTAACAGCCACTGAACTTCACTCGACAAAATCCCGCCAAAAACTCCCGTCTATATACACGTCCCACTGCAGGGCGCAGATTATTACTTAATATTTTTCTTACGTCAAAGATCTCAATCTCCGTTAAAATCAATATCTTGTCGAAAAATTAGTAACAGTTACATTACTGTTGCCATTTCCTTCCGGTCATCATTCGATGTGCTCTGTGTATTTACCATATAATAGTAATGGAAAGAAATAAAAATTAAGTAAGAAAAATATAAAATAAACTAAAAGTATCAAAACATGTCAGTCCAACTTACCGGTCCACTCTACGACGCACTTTAAAATCAAAGATTCAGTTTGATTTACGCCTTCTTCTCTCCTTATTTTATGATACACATTGAAAACAATATGTCTCGCTTGAGATCGAAGTGAGTTTTTCGACATTTTCACAAAAATAACAAATTTTCAAGATAATAACAAAAAAAATCAGCAGCGGTTGACACATCAAGTACTTTGATTTGACAGGTGACAATTGACATTGCCATATGAAAATCACAATTTAAAAAAAATAAAAAATGCCATGAGATTCTGGTACACCTATACCTACTTACTAAATATTTATTTATGTATCAGATACTTTGATGCTGGATATCGAAAATTATTTGCCACAGACATAAAGCTAACTTTTTTTTTTTGCAATAACGTGATTTCGATTATTAAACTTTTTTTTTTGTTAATTCGTAGGGGTGTTCAACTGTTTTATGTTTTGTTTACGATGTTTTTCCTATTTCGTTTGTTTGGGAACTAGTTTTCAGTTTTTAGAGAATAATGATTTAATAATTGTTGAGTTTGTGTATGAGAAAGTGCTGAGTTCCGTGTTTGTTTAAATAACTGTTTTTAGTGTTGGTGTTAGCTGGCGGGTGGTGCAGAGTGTCAATTCAGTTGTTCTGTTTTTGGCAATTGCATACCTATAATTTTATGTATATATATATAATTATTTTAGACATAATAACTTCTTCTATTTATGTCAGATAATGAGTGTTATTTCTCTGCTAATGATTCTGCTGCCTCTTCAAGCGACGTGAGCTTTTGTTCCCTCGGTGGCACCCTTGGTGACTTTTTGCAAAATAACTTCAATGATGAGTCTAGTCGGTTGGTGAATGTTTGTCACATTAACGCACAAAGTGTACCCAGTCACTACAGCGAGCTGTACGATGCGTTTAATAACAAAAACATCCACGCTATCCTGATCTCCGAAACTTGGTTCAAACCGCATCTTCTATCCACCACTTACCCTCTCACTGGTTTCGTTCTTATACGGAATGATCGGATTGGTAAGGGAGGGGGTGGTGTGGCTATATACCTTCGCAGTGATTTTCCTTATAAAATACTTGCTACTTCCTCTTCAAACTATTCTGCCTCTGCTGAGTTTATCTTCCTTGAAGTTTGCGTCAAAGGAGCCAAAACCATTGTCGGTGTTGTCTACTGTCCCCCTTCTGTCGATTACTTCACTGAATTCGAATCAGTTCTTGAATCTTTGGGTTCAGAGTATGCGCACCACATCATCATGGGTGATTTCAACACGAACCTTCTTTCCCGAAACTCTCCTCGATCCCGTAAACTTCTCAATCTTATCGAGTCAGCCAGTCTGCACGTGTTGCCGCTCCAGGCTACCCATCATAATAAATCTGGCGATGACACCTGGCTCGACCTTGTCCTCACCTCGAATCCTTCCCTTGTCTCCGCTCATGGTCAGCATGACGCTCCTGGCTTCTCTCATCACGACATGATTTTTCTATCCTATATCCTCAAACCTCCTAAACCTAAACCCAAGGTTCTATACAGGCGTTGTTTTGCCAGGATGGATGTTGAGAAACTCAAGGAGGATGCGTCTTTGATCGATTGGGAGATAATGAGAGAGACCGCTTCAGTTGACGATAAGGTGGCGATCTTCAATGATGTTGTGGCCAACCTTTACAACATTCACGCTCCCGTCAAAAAAGTAAAACTGAAACGTCCTCCTGCGCCTTGGATGACTAGAGGAATACAGATGGCCATGCGACGCAGGGACCGCGCGTTCCGAAAATATAAAAGGAATCGTACTGACGAGAACTGGGCGCTATTTAAAACTTCGAGGAATAAATGTAACCAGATGATACGCAATGCTAAACGCCGCCACATTCTGGAAAATATTTCTTCTTCTTCTTCTGCCGATATTTGGAAGTTCCTTGGAACACTTGGTATCGGCAAACCGCGACATTTAGACCTTCCAAATTCCATTGACTTAGACGATCTCAATTGCCATTTCTCTACTGTGCCTACCATGGATCGTCTAGCCAAGCAACAAACTCTGTCTCTAATCACTGGTCTAACGCGTCCTTGCATTAATCCTTTTCGTTTCGTTCCAGTTGAACCGGGAGAGATCAAAAAAATTATCCTCGCCATCAAATCCAAAGCGGTGGGATGTGATAATATCACTCGTGGAATGATAATAACTATTCTGGATCACCTTCTACCTCCGATCACCCATATTGTAAATTTTTCCTTGTTTTCTGGAGTATTCCCCTCACTGTGGCGTAAAGCCTATGTTCGTCCACTACCCAAAGTTTCCAATCCCACTCTTCCAACCCACTTTCGACCAATTTCTATTCTTCCCTTCCTATCGAAAGTGCTTGAGGCCTGTGTACACAAACAATTTTCAAACTTTGTGCAGAGCAATTCACTTATTAGCCCTCTACAATCTGGGTTCAGGCCCGGGCATAGCACAGTGTCTGCCCTCCTTAAAGTGACTGGCGATATAAGGGCAGGATTGGAAGACACCAAAGTCACTGTCCTAGTGTTGGTCGATTTCTCGAACGCCTTTAATACCGTCAGTCACGACATCCTGTTAGCCATTCTGTCCTATTTGATGGTTTCTCCCGAGGCACTGGAATGGTTCACCTCCTACCTTCAGGAACGTCAGCAGTCGGTTCACGTTGGGGATTCTTCCTCTAGCTGGTGTGATTTGGAAACTGGCGTTCCTCAAGGCGGCATTCTCTCTCCTCTTCTGTTTTCTATTTTTATTAACCTCATTACTGCCGAACTTCAGTGTGCGTATCATCTGTATGCAGATGACCTGCAGTTGTACTGGCAAGGGAGTGTCCAAGAAATACCTGACGTTATTACCAAACTAAACAGAGACTTGACGGCCATTAAAACCTGGTCAGATAGATTTGGTGTTGCAGTAAACCCCAATAAGTGTCAGGCGATCATCATTGGGAGTTCCCGAAGCATCGCTAAAGTGAATAGTGCAAGTTTGCCACCTATTTTGTTCGACAGTACGATTGTTCCATTCAGCAATGATGAAAAGGACTTAGGCTTGCACATTGATAATACCTTTAACTGGCGTACTCAAGTCGCTAGTGTGAGTCAGAGGGTCACTGGAAGGCTGCGGGCTTTGTATCGTTTGAAAAATCTATTACCAGCGAACACGAAGGCAATGCTTGTTCAGACCCTTATTTTTCCTATCATCGATTATGGTGACGTGTGCTACTATGACCTGAATGCAGATCTCCTCAACAAATTTGACCGTCTTCTAAATTACTGCATTCGATTCGTTTTCAATTTGCGTAAATATGATCATGTCTCTGCGCATCGATCGCTTCTAAAGTGGTTGCCCATACGCCAACGCAGAGAGCAAAGGGCACTAACTACCTTGTTCTCATTTCTCACCTCTTCCAAATCCCCTAGTTATCTGGCCCCGAACTTTCAATACATTTGCGCCAACCACAATAAAAATCTACGGTCATCACAGAACCGCCTCCTTCAATGTCCCACTCACCGCACTGACTTCATTCACTGTTCCTTCTTTGTTCAGTCTATTTCTCTGTGGAATGCGCTCCCCCAGGAAATCAGGATGGCAACCAACCGATTAACCTTCAAAGTTAAGGTTCGCGAGCACATTCGTAAGAAGATGGCAGTAGTATCGCCACAGCGCTAATGATTTTCCATAATTATCAATAACTACTATTTGCTTATTTATATTTGTGTATTTAGTTTATTCTTTGAGTATATATTGTATTTTTAGTTTAGGTATATATATTTAAATAAACGCGATTTTGCTTAACTCAAAATATTGCACCTACCACTATTTGTCTCTGCATCACCCAAAGGTCGACTGGTAGAAAATGCCTTAGGCATTAAGTCCGCCTTTGTACGTTTGTGTGCATAAAGTATTAAATAAATAAATAAAATAAAGCTAACTAGATGACGCGATCGTATGTACTTCGCGTGCCACAAAACGGAGTAAGGTTACGATCAATGGTCGTAATCTGAGTTTTTCATTCAGCATTATCTGCATCGGAAATCCACCGAAATCTAGGCAAATGCCATTTTATGCCATAATGAGCTGTAAATAATGTTTAGAAAAAGTTGTCTGAGGCATTAGAAATGTTTTCTTTCATTGGTAAGTAAATTTGTTTTTAAATTGTTTGTGAAAAAGTGGCACGCTTGGTTTTCATACAGATGGAGGGATTTGCGTTATCTAGTTAGATTTATGTATGTGTTAAACGCTCAACTGTCCATATTGCCGTTATCAAAGTCAGGATGAAAGCATTCAACTATTATAATCAATTGGACGATATTGTTTTAGATTCTTATTACGTTTCCATAACGTTATTGGCAAGCTACTCAACCTCTGATAGGAAAAGGATTCGAAACGCATTGGTTAGAACTGTAAAATATTCGAGGGTACCTCGGTACTATTACTTGGCTCCTGTAATACAATTTATAAACTCAGGGGTCAGGGCATTTTATTACCAATGTAAGGCAATAAAGAATTGATTTAATTATTAGTATTTTTCCCGGCATAGTGCTCGGTTATTGCCGCATGAACCACGGGGGCGAATCCTGCAGAAAACATGCACAATTTTTTTATGCTTCCAGAACAGCCTTTACAAACATACAATTTTATCTTTTTATTATATTAGTTAAAATAAGAGAGAAGAACGTCATAGGCAATTCTCAAAAAAAAACATTGTATCTCCCACATACATAAATCTAACTAGATAACGCAAATCCCTCCATCTGTATGAAAACCAAGCGTGCCATGTATTAACAAACAATTGAAAAACAAATTTATTTACCAATGAAAGAAAACATTTCCAATGCCTAGGCCAACTTTTTTTACAGCTCAATATGGCATACAAAGGCATTTTGCTAGATTTCGGTGGATTTCCGGTGCCGATAATCTATATATATAAAAATGAAACCCGTTTTCCTTGGTCACGGCATCACGCGTGAATGGCTGGACCGATTTCACTAATTCTTTTTTTGTTGTATTTGTTATTATTAGGAGAAGGTTCTTACGGAAAAAAATATTAAGAAAATCTCTCAGAAATATTGAAAAATATACATTTAATTTTGCATATTTAAAAAAACGCGCGTAACGAATGTCAATGTCATTCACAGCCATAGACTATATTGAAAGAGCATTGTTTGTTCGGAAACGTGGTTACTTAATTAAATTCGAGCATCATTGGTTCGGAAACGTGGTTACTTAATTAAATTCTAATTAATCTACTATATAAAAATAAGTCGGGTTTTCCTCCCTGACGCTATAACTCCAGAACGCACGAACCGATTTCCACGGTTTTGCATTCGTTGGAAAGGTCTCGGGCTCCGTGAGGTTTATAGGTAGGGTAGGGTAGGGTAGTGTAGGGTCGGGTAGGTAGTGTAAGGTAGGGTAGGTAGGGTAGATAAATGTTTGGTCTTTTTATGGCAAAACAAAGTTTGCCGGGTCAGCTAGTTCTAAATGAAAAGCTCCGATTACGATAATTGATCGTAACTTTACTCCGTTTTTTGGCTCGCGACGTAAGTACATTCAATCGCGTCATCTAGTTAGATTTATGTCTGTGGTATCTCCCGTACAAATGACATGGCCAGATTTTGCCCTACGAATCAATTCAGAATACGTAATGTACAGCAGTTATTAAAATGTGACAATTACTTGTAAAATAAATTAAAATTAATGGCAACAATTACATTACTCTAGAACAGGCGACAAAAAATTCAAAAAATTAAGTATGTTAATTGTTTTTGTGCGGTTTCTGTGTAATTGATTTGCGTTTGGATACACGAATAAGACAAACACTATTTCTGAAGTACGCCTGAAGGTAGATTAAAAAATAAAACAGCTACAACTGCATGAATCGTATCTCTAAGATAATTACCTCTGAAATAAAAGGTAAGGTTTTACGAATATCGCAGATACAATTTTTCAAGCTACCGCTCGTCACCATAATGCTGAATGCATCGAAAATATATTGCAGTGTGTATCCGAACGTCCTAGTCATTATGACGTTTCTACGCGCGCGCACTGCACTGGTGCAGTCTAATCTGTGGTGCAGTCTTGCGTTGATCATATCACGTGTTCTTGTTTATTATTCTGTTGGATATTTTAGCTTAACCCCACGCTATCGTTTATCGGCCTTTCGTTTACGCTTCTTCGTGAATATTTGTGCTGTGCTTACTGGACTTGTTTGTTAACCATTTGGATTCGGACGCTCACGAGTCACGATTTCATGATGTCAAGGTGCCTGCATTGTAGACACTACTCGAATGCGAAGGCATATTGTAACATCTTTAACACCGCAGTTACCAAAGACTTATCTGTCTTTGGTAACTGCGGTCAGTTACTGTTACAGTTGTTAATTACAGTTCTATTTTAGTGTTTTGTTGCATATCCAATTGTATATTTTTTGCTAAGTCGCTATGAGGATGTATGATTTAAATAATAGTCATAATATCCCAGTAATATAAATAAACGACGTTTCTTTACTAGCCGACTTTCGAAGCGTAATTCTATGAAAATGCTTGGAACACCGACAGTGAGAGTGTTTCATACATACATTTTCTGTTTTCTTAATTTCTGAAAGGCGCTCAATTACTCATCTGTTACTGTCATTGTCAACTGTAGTTGTCAACTGTCATTGTCAACTGTAATTGTCAACTGTCACTGTCAACTATCACACGTGCCACATAACGACATCATTGCTATTCAAAATGATTAGGCATTTTTTTTGTTTTCTTTTTAGAGTGTCTCTCGCTTCTTCTATGATCATAAAACTTAAACTATTGTAAAGCCTTACTCTAAGCTTTAATACGACGTACTGTATGTCAATGTACATGAATATTTTTTGTTAGGGCACAGCTCTATACAAATTCTGGCCATGTCCTTTTGGTCAGCTGACGACAACTCTGTATGCAAAATCCATTTTTTTTTTTGTTTTTTATTATTGATAGGTTCGCGCTTGACCTTCTATCTCACCTGAAGGTAAGCGATGATGTGGTCTACGGTGTAACTCGCTTGCCTAGAAGAAATCTATTCACTCTTTGACTTAAAAACCCCGAGGTTGTAGCTATCGGGAAACACAGACTCCGGCAGGAATTGAATTAGAATTATTGTTCTTCCTTTGAGAAAGATGTTCATTTACATGAGAAGAAGCAGTTTTTAAAGTATGGTCCTTCCGTTACATTCTGTATAGTTAAGATTTACTAAAGTTCATCACGAGGCTCGTTATAGTTTGCTTCCTAACGTTCTTTTATTCGATAGGATTGTGGCAAATATGAATTTCGATTGCCCCAGTTGCACGTACTCCCGGGAATTATGCAAGTTCAGTATTCCGGAATCGTTTGAGAGTTGTTTGCTCAACTGGGCCCGTGTCACGATCACGAAGACATTCGCCGTCGCCTCGTCTACCAATTTATTGAATCTCAACTTTGCTACCCTCAGTTTTGTGCTTTTCCTGTCATACTTCACTTATCGTGAGTTCGTGAAATTTTAGATAAGATTCTGAGGATTCGTCCTTCATTTTTTCATTATGAGTTTTGTTTATTTCACTGTGGGGAGATTTTTCAATCTTCAGATAACTTTTACCTTAGGAATAATGGCGGTTTGACGTTTTTGTATAGAAAATGTGTTAAACCTCTATATTTGTTCTCCAAATAAAATTTATCTGATTGTTGAAAAATCCCTAAAAGACGGCAAATTTAATTTCTGTATAGCTGCTGTTCTTAAACTGAACACGCACATTAATCTTCATGTTTCATTATTAGAATTTATAGATGTTCATCGCATACTTATTAATATGAGATAATAGTATCATATGAGTTTTCTAACCAATTTGTTGCAATTTAGTCTTGCAGAGTTGCACGCATGATTTCATTGCGTTTCACCGCGAATATTTTGATACGTCCGTTCTTATTCTACAGTGCATGTTGTTTAATATGTTGTTTTATATATTATTTTTTGAGACTTGACGGAAAAATATCTTTTAGAGATCATTACAAAGACAAACTTTCCCCATGGAATTATGACATATTTTCCCCTCCCTATGACGCTAAACCCAAGAGGAAAATGACAATAAGATGTCTTTGGATTTAATTGATTGAATCGTTCATTGAATTTATCGTTCCATCTCCTGCCCATCTCTTATAATATTTTCATTTATACATCGAACAAACCTAGTTTTATAAAATCGATAACTGGGTTTAGGTTATGCAGACTTGTTTAGTAAACCTGTATTTATATTGTCTACAATCCAATTTGGACTGCAATAACATTCAAAGCATTATAAATCCCAGAATATTTTACATTGTAACTCGTAACGTTTACTTACTATTTCATGAATCACCACAAGTTTGAAAATTTGTTTATGTTAGTAACAACAATTGCTCCATGCACGCGAATGTTTTCAACGTTTGTGTCTATTTTTAGGGCTTCGACACACGTGCTCACCCTTTGTGGAACATTAAAACGGGTCTTTTGTCGGATATTCTCAACGGAACAGCTGTCGAGCTATTTCCGACATGAGGGGAGTTATCTTATTTTCAAGATGAATTTAGTTGGATGTTGTTGATAACATTGAATAAATCAGGTTAAATAATGAATGTTGAATAACTTATGTTGTAAATAATTTCGTTGTCGTTTGGCTATCTTAGTAAACGTCCCATCTAATAAATTTTCCAACCTAAGTCGTGGAAGGCATGCTGTAATTTATTGTTGTCGTTATGTAGAGCTTATTCAATTTTGAAGGTCTTGTTTGTAAGTTTAATTGTATGTTTTACCATAGGATGTGATCCCAGTGTTAGTACTTAGTACCATTCATAAATAACGAAATGATTGTGAATAATATATAATGTACAGTAGTTCCTTATAATACGTAGATACAGACACAGAGAGGAGCCAATATGAATTGTTTGGGTTCGTGTAAGGGCCGCTATGAATTTAATCTGGCAGAGACAAGCGCCCCGCCCTACTACCCGCCGCAATTACCTTACAACCCCGATTTCACCGAGGAACATGTTGAATATGATGACACAGCGGCTCTCGATCCTGCTAACTTGTGGAGCACCTACTATGGCGAGTTCTACGCTGGAAATACTTTCGAAAACTATGACGAGTGGGGGCGAGCCCGCCGCTCCTTGTACGAAGGCGTCAACTGTATGCCGGTGAGTGCGCCAGCTTGTGTGCAGCGCGTCGCACGCTGCTACTACCATTACGCCTTGTTGCCGTGTGTTATGTGTGTACATAAACAAAAATGCTGTATATTTCAACATTCCGTTTTAAAATTAACAGACAACGCGTTTATTACTGACGTGGAAGAGAATGGGATTGTTTACATAATGCAACCTTAATTTTTTCTTAAACCTAATAAAACTCGGATCAAAGCGAGAAGGGTGTCCAGAATGCATCAGGCGCATGTACCGCGATCTATTTCCGGGCGCGGGCGTCGGCCCTATTCGTGTAAGCCTCGTTCATTTTGAACTAAAACATGCGCGAGCTCGGCCGCGGGGGCTCACTCGTGGCTGCCACCATTGCGGCGTTACACAATCGAACCGTAGTCGAGGAAAAGCCTCGGCCGATCAAATCACGATCGACCTCCGCGGAGATAAGAAAGGTTGCGCGTTCTATAAGAGAAGAAAACTTTGGTGAAGCTCGCTCTCGGAGAGCGTCCGGCTGTAGCGAACGTCCTGTGTCCACCGCGTCCGAAGCCTCCGAACGAGATTCCGCTTCCGTGCAGTCCAGCGAGGAGCCGCCCCCACAGGAGAGTACGTAACACGCGAACTGCGGACGAGTCACTGACGTAGCATATTACTGGAACTTAGCCAAACTTTAAAATAGAGACACGTAGGTGACTCGTGCCGAGAGCTTGTCGCGCAGTGTCGCATTAGCGGAGCCTCATGTCCGACTGCGAATATCTGACGGAGCCCTTCGATGAGGAGCAGGAGCGCGCGGCGGCGGGCTACGTGCACCCCGCCGTGCGCTCCTACATGTACACTCCGATGGGTGAGTTCGCGTCGCTCGTGAGGCTCCACCGTTGTTTATTTACTATTCATCGCTTATCTCGTGACAGGCGGTGATTCGGACAGCCCTGATGAGGCGACAGTGAAATGCACGACGTGGTCAGACGGCGCTGTAGCTGCAGCCCGAACTGGATCATCTGACACAGAATCCAGTTCCTCTAGCGGTGACGATTCTGATGAACAAGAGTATGAAACCCGAGGTTGTGATGCAGAATACCGCACACTGACGCCTAGCAGGCGTCTGGATAATTCCACTCGACGCGACGATGATTTTACTTGGATGCCTACCGGAAATATGGTGGACGAAGGAGACGATCATGTATCAGAACCGAGAGGAGATGACTATTCAGCAGGGAGTTTGGAAAGACGAAGACGTGCTCCCGGCGACCGACAAGATCGTGACCGCAAATCAAGGTCATCGTTGACATCCAAACCGCCACAACACCCGACAAGCGTACGCGCGTCGCCTCGGCCTCGGCGTTCTCGGAATGAAGACACACCTCCAGAGCTGCAGAGGCGATGGAACTCCTACGAGCACTTCCGCTATCCGCCGGAGGGCGGCTGGTGGCCTCCGATGTGCTGGTGCCACGGGCCTCCGATGCCACCGCCGTGTTACATGCACGACAGAGCTTGGCCGTCGAACCCCTCGCTTCCGCCCATGCCCACACGAAGTTACAATAAGGTACGAGAACTGGAGAGTACACGAAATTTAATTCAGACAATTGGAGAATTGTGCTAGGACATTACTTAAAGCGTTAATATACACGTTCCGCTCTTATACAATTCACTACACCTCCTACTCGCCGGCTTGTGTCAATAAACCGAGGGTTTCGAGGATAGGAATTTAGGAATGTAAGAAATAGGTGCGAGCTATCTCGGTCTAATTTAGTGCAATTGGTATACACGTATACAAAGTGTACATAAATAATTGTTGTGAATGTGAATTTAACGTATCGAGTTGTTAACACTATTACCCCGGCGATTTTTTTTTTTTTTTTAACAGTTCCAATAACTTGTGTTGTTTTCAATGTTCTCTGTAAAAATATGATCAGAATCATAAAGCAGAGCTGTGAAATAAATCTTTGCACGTAATGTTATGTTAAGCTTCGTATAACAGTGACTATATGAGTGTGACGAACATTACAGAACGATGCGGAGGATCGCGTCCGCCGGCTCGAGGCAGACAAGGAGAGCTTGCATCTTCAGGTGCAAGTGTTGTCGGAACAGATCGCGGCGCAGACCGAGAAGATGACGGACTTGGAGCGCGCTCTGCAAGACGCACGCCAGAGACTCGACGATGCTGAACAAAGGCTGCAAAAGGTAAAAACAAAACAAAATCTCAGCACACAATTTGATTTCCCACCGAATTTTCAACCCAAATTCCAGGGCATGTTGAAAATACTAGGTTAACAAAAAAATAACATTTCGTTGAAATTGGGTTTGTACTCGGCTTCGGGCAGTATTCCACTTAAAAACGCGTGAAAATTTAACTGGGACAAGATTTAACACCAGTACATTTCCTTGTTTTGCATGTTCTACAAAAAATAGATGCGGGTGTTTTATTGTTCGCGTTTACTTCACAGAATTGTTTTCTCCCGGCATTTTGCAATCCAAAAATCCTGTGCTATTTAAGTTAGGAAACTAGGCGCTACAAAGGTCACGCTAGTTCTAACAGACTTGCTTGTTTTACAACTTCGCTGTGCGCTTGTCTTGCTACTTTACAAGTTTCGCGTTTGTCGCCCGTTATTTACTGAGAAACTTTACAATCTCATTTACTTCCTAAACATTACATAAAAGGCCACACAAAGGTACAATACATTGATTTAATTGAGTTACGGAAACAAGGAATATATCTGTTTGCTAGGGAGAAGTGAGACATTTTTAGCTTGGATTTGCAGTTGAATTAATAAATATGATGGCAAGACGGTAAACTGCTTAACATTCAGCACGGCCTAGATCCCGGTGGAACGGGGCTATTGAATAATCATGATCGGTGTGGGCCGCACAATTTCTAGCGCGCGCCTCAGGCGGTGCCCGATCTCTTTATCGCATTCAGCTCGGCGTGCCCGTCACACAATCACTTGGAACCATAGATTAAGTAATCATTAACATTATAGACCTAAAGTGGATAGATGGACTCTCATTTCGTACAGATTGGGGTGCTAGTTGCCACTTTAGTCACTTGTTTGTGCTATCACGATCCTGTCGTTTAAAGGGGTTAGTCGGCTCCCATCATGTACCTATTTGCGACAGGCATTGTTAGCAAAGTTGTAATCCTAGGATTACCTCTGTGTTATCAAAGGCTAGCCTGCCCAAACCCGGTCGTATTCAATTAGGTTAATGAATGAAATCCTTGTCATTGTTTCATTTCATAACAAACGAATTCCGGCGGGACGTTTTTTAATGAATCAAAAGTATATTACTTTTAGAATGACAATGAAGCTCAATTAAGTCGAAGTGATTTAATTTAAAAGTATTTGGGAATATAGCCTACTATCCAAATAAAATGTAAACCGTTATAATTTCTAATCTATATCGAAATATATTATTTTTTCAACTGCGGTAAATGCTAAACAAGTAATTAGAGAACGGACCATCTGGTATTACGGGTATTGGATGTTATCTATAGATTTATGTTATTTGCGATAGACGTAACACTGATATTATAGGCTGTGTACTACACAAATACGATTTAAATATAGAAAACAGTTTCATTGCACGTTATACTACTCTAGGTGACGTGTGGTTTACTATGCGAATTATATGACCGAATCACTATCGTTGCGTGTTTTGTCGATGCAAATTACACGAATTGCGTTGTCAAGTCTCGTGAGCGTGCGAGAATGTTGTTCATTGTCTCACTGAATCACACAGAGTTATGACAAGAGATTTATGTCTCCCGTCATCTTGTATCGCTTCAGTGATCACATACGTTGTAAAATTATGTAAAAGTAAAGTTCCTCAAACTCGAACCAAGCGGGCTGACTGACAGGGTTAGTGAAGCGGACGCGGTCTGACTTTTGCCCATTTTGTAATAAACAGTGTCCTACTTTTATAATTATTTATTTAAGTGACACAAAAAGCTCTCATTTGATCTTTAATGGTTTCTAGAAAGTATGTAAAGTCCGCTCATACTCATGTCACAAAAATTAAAAATGCTCTCAATTATTTCTAATATATTCTACTGATTGACACCTAGAAAATTAAATGGAACTCAATCGCATAGTGAAGCTAAAAGCAACGATGCGTCACATCCAGGCCTGGAACTCGATAAAATAGTCGCTCCACAGAAAATAATGATTGCTTCACCTCCACACATGGCCACACGCGAGTGCCAACGGATCCATCAACGAGATAGATTAGGAGCAGTTCAACCCACGAATAGTTTGTAAAAACCAAAAGTAAATGTTGTTGATTAAACTATCTCTTAGATTAAATTAATGGTTTTCAATGTAAAGTGCGCAAAAATCACGCGATTCTTGAATTAAGATAGTGTGAAGAAAACGAAAGGTAATTTATTGACGCCGTTTCCGATTCTAATTTGGATTAAGTGAGAAATGAGTATATTAGAGGCAGTTTGAAAGTGGCGCCAGTGGCAGAAAAGTTGAAGGGAAACCGTTTGTCCTGGTAGGGTTATGTGATGAGGAGGGATAGAAACGCATGTTACTAAAAGAGTTATAAATATAAATTTGGATGGATGGAGAGGCAGAGAAAGGTCAAAGAAAAGATGGATGGACTGTGTGGGGAGTGTTATGAAGGAAAAGGGAGTCAGTAATAGCGTAACAGGGGACAGGACGGTATGGAAGAAGAAAATGTGTTGCAATAAGATCATAAGATCAATCGAAAATGTATTGGAATAAGGGCAGGAAGATGATGATGAAAATGTTTCCGATTCTAATTTGATCCTTATATGATGAATTAGAACAAGTGAGAGGTGAGACGGCAATCAACGTGTTTATGACCGAATGAAATAAACATTTCGTTTAAAATCGTTCTAATTCCGTAGTCCATTTACGTCGGGGCAATGTGTAGCGTGTATATATCGCGCGAACTACCAGATGCGCCTTTTTATTAACAGACAACAAACGAGTAGAGACAGCCTCGCAATCTTCGCACTAAAACATTCCTATCGGATTGAACTATAATTTCGAACAGGTCAATGCTGTTTAGACGTTTCGATTTGGAGATCGTATTAGAGGCACAGTTGGTTGAGACAGCTCCAGTCTCGGTTCTCTTTATTTTAAAATGAAAGCTGAAATGTATTTGGTCTTTTAGACGTCTAGCTTTTACAGTATTGTTATGTATGCGTTTTTTCAACTCAAGAGTTTTGTTATTTCTAGTGTCACTCCTTCATTAAGGATTATTTTGAGTAACTGAGAGTAGCTAGCATGAAAATAAAGTTTGAAAGTTAGTCGGTTTCTGTGATGAAAATTTTCGCAAACTGCATACTTTGTCTGAAAATATGAGCTTTCATTGTCAGCTAATGGAATGGAATTGTATTTTTATCCGACTAGGGCGAAACCAAAAGAAAGGGTTATGCTTTTAGCAGTCTCCATATGTTTGTATTTACGTATGTTCCTTCGTAGCGCATAAACTATTCGTCCGATTTTGATGAATTAAGGTGTCAATCGATTCGTTATTATGACACGGGTAACATAAGAAAAAAAAATTCATAGCTGTGTTACAGTTTTTAAAATTTTTGCTTACTGAACACCACTTCAATGAGTTCATACCCTTGGTCATCACCTTTCAGTAAGAGGAGACCGACGTGTATGTGAAATCTACAGCAAAAATAGATTATGGTTTAGCAAGATTTCTTTGATGATTAAAAACAGGAAGTTCAATAGTGGCGCCCCAGTGACCGAGAAGTTGTGGGGAATCGATTGTCATGGTATGGGCACGTGATGCTAAAGAATGAGGGGCACGTCTCGTATGGAAAGTAGGGGCAATCCAAAAAAACCGATCAGGTGCGTGTCGGATTTCGCACATTTAGGGTTCCGTACAAATTTATCAATATATTTATCTTCTTTTTTTTTTTCTCTTTAAAAAAACTTTGCCTCACACTAGGAATTTCTTCCTGTATCGTGTGTGCGTTTACAAACATATAAACTCACATACACAACACCCAGAGCCGGAACAACTATCTGTAGGTCATGCAAATATTTGTTCCGTGCGGGAATCGAACCCGCGACACGCAGCGCAGCAGTCAATCGCTCAACCACTGCGCCAACCGTGCGCCCAAATTTGTATTTTTGTTAGTAAAAAATACGTAAATAATAAACATTATCATCATATTTCAAGTTCATAGATCAATGGGAAGTTCAAAAATTCAGCAATAGGGCTCCGTTTGGACCCTTTGGGTACGGAACCCTGAAACGGTAGGTATTGCTGGGGGATTTGTTGCGTTACTTCTTTCTAGCTTAAATAATAGGAAGTGGTGCAGTGCAGCAGCCTAATTGTGGAAGTGAATTAGGCAAGGCAAAGTGTTTTGGCGCCATCAATCGACCAATCACATTCGAGATGAAGGACGCGATGTGGATTTCCGTCTATGTGATTGGCCGATTGATGGCGGCCTTGCCGAATTCTCTTACGCAATTAGGCTGCCGGTTTTGGGGGACTGTCTTTCTCATTTTTGACGTTATAACAAGGCTCTTAGCGAAATTGGAACAAATGTTTTTTTATTTTATTTTGGTGGACATGAACTGTTTAAACATAATGAAATATGACTAGAAAAGGGAATACCTGTAGAGATAATGATATGATACGGTTTATGATAGAGCAGGAGCATGATCTATCAGAGGCACTTACTGTGTTCTTAATTCTTATAAGTAGTATTTTATAATTTTTCAGGAAATGCTCCAACGTTCGTCCTTGGAGACGCAGAAGTTGGAGTTGCTGTCGAAACTAAGCGAAGTGAGACTGCGTGCGGCGGAGCGCGGGATACTGGAGCGGTCGCCGCCGCCGCCCGAGCCTGTCGCCCCGTTACCTGTGGCTAGGCCTGCGCCTCCCAGAGTATGTTGTAAAGTTTTTTTAATTAATTCGTCAAAAGTAGGTACCTATCAGCGAAGAGAAGAATATTACCTAGAATACAAAATGCCTTGGCTGTGGTTAAGGCAACGTAATTTTCGTTCGTCGATAACTTCAATTTCGGCAGTCGATTTTAAAAAAATGTAGAAATGCAAACTGGAACACCGACTTCCGGACATAAATTAATTTTTCATTATGTAGTGTTTTTATTTGGCAGTCGATTGTACTTTTACAATTTTTTTTTATATGTACAGTCTGCAAAAAAGGTATAAGTGGACTCGACGTACATTTCGATGATCTACTTTGGCTAGTTGTATTCATTAACAAAAGACGATTGGAATATGTACGCTTTGCTTGGTAAAATTCAGGTATAACTAGACTTTATAGTAAATGATATTGTCATGATTCTACGACAAAATATTATTGACTGACCTAATGGGTCATAGACCTAAGACAGAAGTCCTTAAGACATATCTTTGTTGATACTAAAATAGCTTGCTATCGTTTCCAGACGCCGCCGCCGCCTGCAAACTACGGTCGTCAGATCGAGCGCAACACGCACATGTATTCGTCGCTGCCTCGCTCGTCGGTGCTGACGTCAGAAGCTCGCGTCGCGTTCGGTAAACAGAACACCATGGTGGTGGCTCGCGGACGCGGACACTCGGTGCCCAACCTAGGTCTCTGGCATGAGCAACACGACTAGCATGGACCCTGCCTTGCTAGGCCAAATCCTGCCTTATGCGCTCTAACATAGGCTTGATTCTTGCTTTGCCGTAACTGGCCCAATCCTACCTCACATAGGTCCATTGCCACTCTGTGTTGAACCTTGTCTCTGATATGACCAACACGATGGTTGCATGGACCCTAGCTTGCTAGGCAAACTCCGGCCTTATGGGCTCTAACATAGGCTTGATTCTGCTTTGCCGTAACTGGCCCGATCCTACCATACATAGGTCCATTGACACTCTGCGCCGAACCTTGCTCTCTGGCATGATCAACACGATGGTAGCATGGATCCAGCCTTGCTAGGCGAAATCCTGCCTTATGCGCTCTAACATAGGCTTGATTCTGCTTTGCCGTAACTGGCCCGATCCTACCTTACATAGGTCCATTGCCACTTTGTGTCGAACCTTGCTCTCTGGCATGATCAACACGATGGTAGCATGGACCCAGCCTTGCTAGGCGAAATCCTTCCTTATGCGCTCTAACATAGGCTTGATTAATCTTTGCCGTAACTGACCCAATCCTACCTTACAGAGGTCCATTGCCAGTCTGTGCCGGACCTTGGTCTCTGGCATGACCAATACGATGGTAGCATGGACCTTGGCTTGCTAGGTGAAATCCTGCCTTATGCGCTCGAACATAGGCCCTGTCTAATGCCGTACAGGCTGAATCCAAGCTTATGTGTATAATAACTCAGGTTCTTCCTCCCGTCTTAACATGGCCCAATGCTAAATAATCTGTAACATGGCCGAATCCCAAAAAGTCTGAACATAGGGCAACCCCTGCCTTGTGCTTTAATATCAACAAAATCCTGCTTTATGTTGTAATATTCTCTATTCTACTTATTACGGCTTGATAAAATGAAGGTCCCTTTTTCATCCGTTTTGAGACGTAAATGTCTATCTGTGGGTATTCTTTTGGTAATACGGTTCTTTTTTAAGTCCACTGTTATCCGCTTTTGGAAATAAAATATCCTGTTAATAAAGTTATAAACCAGCTATCCCGCGCTTTCTCCGCCTACGTCAATGTTGTAAATTGGTGTTGTATGTAAATAGAAAATTATATTTTAGATAATATCCAAGCATGTGTTGCGTAATGCCTCAGCCCTAAAATATATTTATAAGTCGATTATAAGTGCATGTAGCTTTTCTCCGTACAATTGGCAGATTAATTTATTATTTACTGGTAGTCAAAATTATGTGTCTGATCGGCCACTGATTCAGGCCACAGTTCTTTTTTTTTTTGTAACTTATACCATAAAATTGTTGATGCTTAAAATTATCCGCAAATTTAAAAAAAAATTAAAACACTGTTTACATTTATGACTCAATAGGGATGTTTCCTGGGTAGAAAAATTATAATTCAATTTAGTCCGTCAGTGAAATTATCAAATAATATTGGACACGTATTATTTGCTTTACCAAATCAATAAAAGTTTACAAAGTTGATACGACGACTAACGCCAACGACCTTTAGGGAACAATTCGCGCACTCGTTTCACACCCGCGCGACCTAAAATTTTGAAGTTTTTTGTACTTTCCTTATTGTTCTATTACTTTTATAAAAAAGCTTCAAATCAAAATGTAGATAATTAAATTGTCTTTGAGATGGTGTCAATTTCATTAAAATACGCCCAGCGGTTTTGGTGCGATTGTCGTGTTTTGTCCGTTTTAGACATAACTTTACAAATTCATTACACTATGTTATACGAATAAAACTAAAAATGTTCTCAGATCAAATTATTAAGAAAATGGTCTATTATAACATATTTTTCCAAAAAAATACAACTAGCCGTTTAGACGTGATTCTCATTTTAAAATCAACAGCTACTCAAGGGAATCGGCGTCTTGAAGCGCATCAAAGTTCAGGAGTGGGGGCTTGTGACGTCACTGAGGAAGTATAAAGTGTACTAGCGGCGTGACGTCACACGATATATCAACGCATTATACCATCGTCACTTTATGTTAACGTGTACAAAAAATACGTGTCTGATATTTTTTATTAATATACCTGACAGACAAAAAACTAATTTTCAGTAAACTACCCTACTCTTTGGTATTGTATTACCCAATAAATGAACTGTGAACATCTGATAGATAGTAGTGGCTTCTTGTCAAATATAGTTATAGCTGCATCGGCATCATTCAAATGCCAGGCCACGTAGGTTGATTGACTCAATCCTTTCATTTCCGACAAGATTTCGAGAAAATGGACTGACTACTCATATTTCTTGTACCGTCGTGTAAGGGCTCTTACCCACGGCCACGGGGTCTCATTGCTAAGAAACAAAATTTGGTTCAAATAAATTTCACTAGATGGCGCGACATGTACATACAACTCAATAGAATTGTGTGTAAAATTAACATTTTCTGGAATTGAACATATAACGTATGTTCTTGTTTAATCAACTCTCCTAAGTACAAAATTATGGAATATTGGGCTGTTAATTCACATTTCAAAGATTATTTGAACGGATCATTTAAAATTGATGCCAATAGATAGCGCATTTTTAAATTTCTGAGGTATTCCACTCGATTGTTAAAATTTTCATTGTAACATATTTTGGTGCAAAAAATCTGCAAAAACGTGCCAAAAAATACTATAAAACGAACCTTCACTGTATTTAAAGAAAAAAAAATTTCTACCTAGTAAACCCTTTTACTTGCAAGTCGCTGCTAGCACCATATTATATTGCCGTGAAACGGGAGCGAACGCGATTGATGTACTTACAAAAATAACAAGATTAATCAGATGAAAAACGCTAGTTACGTCGGCACGGTTTCTTTGTATGGGATGAGGCATCTGTATGCTAGTATTATAATATCTGTGTCCACGGCCGTCCAGTTATGCGGGAACGGTTTTTACTGAATCCCGCAAAAATCATTGATGTGTTCACACCATGGTTCACACACAGTAGTGTATCCTGTTTTTTGCGGTAGAGCAATGAGCGGTTTTTTTATTAGATTAGTCTTATAAGAAAGTTCAGACGCGATGGACGTGAACACGTTTTTGACATTATATTGGTATCATCGCGCATTAACGGTATGCAGGAAGTGTAAACACTTCCATTAAACTATAAAAGTAATTAAATTGAATCTAGTTTGTACGAGTAGTGGTAACCGAATGTCAAATTCGAACGGATCGGCTTTTTGCTGGATACTATTAACAGGATACTCGTGTGACTGCTAGTATTGAAACACGTACACTACTAAACGGGATCCTGCAAAAAACCGTACCCGCAAAAAACGAGCTGTTGCCGTGGGGTTGAGCCCCGTCGATTAAAAGAGATGCAATCTGCTAATGGCATAACCCATGAAATCTCGGTTATCCTAAAATTAGATTACGCAAATCAGTTTGGCATATTGAGTATCTGTATGCGTATGTAATCAACCAATCAAAGAACGCACTCCATCGCTGTTGTTATATGTTCGTCAGCGGAGAAGGAGGAGACGAGTGGGCGCGGCAGTCCGGCGGCGGCGGCCGCGCTGCGCGCTCGTCTCGAGGGGGGAGACGCTACGCGGCCTGCCAGAGCCTCCACGCCGAGACTGCGCACGCATCCTATGGCATGGTAATTATTAATATATTTTTGAGCTCTGGACTAAGGGCCGATTTCACCGAGAAATTAATCGCGATTAGTTTAACTTAACTCAGTTTATGCAAATACAGCAATCTGATAGGTAGTTTCTCAGCGATCTCAACCAATCAGAACGGTGAATTTGCATAAACTGAGTTTAGTTGAACTCACCACGATTAGTTTCATTGGTGAAATCAGCCCTAAATAATAGCAGCCGCACGAGTTGATTTTCAAGGCTAAGCAACGCTTATCGAAGTCGGCTCTAAGTCATAAAATCTGACACCAGTCTTGCCAAGGGGTATCGTGTTACCCAGTTACTGGGTTCTGGAGGTGAGACAGGCAGTCGCTCCTTGTAAAACACTGATACTCAGCTGAATCTGGCCTGACTGGAAGCCGACCCTAACACAATTGGAAAAAGACCTTTGATTTTGTACCTTTCTACACACAAGATGTAAGTGGTCATATCAATCAGTAAGATATTTATGAACGGTCTGGTAACACAGAAATGCTTGAACTTCTGCTTTACAATCCCAGTGTCTTAAAATCGTACGATAATCCAAGAACGATTTTAACGTATGCTTATACATGAAAAGCGTTCCTGAGCGCACTTTCATCGTCTCTTTACTGGTGAGACGGTCGTATACACAGGAAGCGGCACCATTCCGAGTTCTTATCAAGAAAACTTTGCTATTAACAAGAAAAGTAAGCTAAGCATGAAAAAACGCTCAAATAAAATGAAACAATTAAAATATCAAACATTTTTTCTACTTTCAGGGAAACAACGGACGTCCGCGAATGGGATTGCGAGACAACATGCGGTTGGCTAGAAAGCCTCGGTCTCGAAGTATACGTGCCCGGCGCGCGCGCATGGCTGGGATCCTCGCCCGATGCGCGCGGAGTGTTGGCGGCAGCTTCCCATCACGCTATTGAGAAGGAACTGGCCATCAAACATCCGCTACATAAGAAGAAGATACTGCTGGCTTTGACTGATCTGCTGGTTAGTAGTCGAAAGTGCTTTTAAAATATGTTGGCTAAGAGTGGGGCACGATGGCCTATAGTGAGTCATGATGGCCAGTACCTGGCAATGATGGCCTGTAGTAGACCATGATGACCCATAGTGCTGATGCACGCTAAGTATTAGCAGGTGCTTTGCTTCACACTATAGAATGAACTGGAAGAAGAAAATACTGCTCATCTTGACCGATCTGTTGGTTAGTTGCTAAGCGATTGAAGAATGCTTAAAAACAACAAGGTTTTATCCTAGGCGCCGCTTCCGTAGTCTCATATCAGCCGAAAGACGTCCACTGCTGGACATAGGCCTCCCCCAAGCGTCGCCACATTGACCGGTCCCGTGCATCTCGTAACCAGCGGATCCCCGCAACCTTCACCAGGTCATCGGTCCACCTAGTGGGAGGCCTTCCAACGCAACGTCTTCCGGTTCGCGGTCGCCATTCCAGAACCTTTCTGCCTCATCGGCCATCCGTTCTGCGAGCAATGTGCCCTGCCCACTGCCACTTAAGTTTGGCAATTCTTCGGGCTATGTCGGTAACCCTGGTTCTCTTGCGGATCTCTACGTTTCTGATTCGATCACGCAAGGAAACTCCGAGCATAGCCCTCTCCATTGCCCTTTGAGTGACTGTAAGCTTTCTGATAAGGCCCATTGTAAGCGACCACGTCTCAGAGCCATATGTCATCATTGGCAACACACACTGGTCATAGACTTTCGTCTTGAGACACTGCGGTAAGTTGGACGAGAAGATACCGCGCAACTTCCCAAACGCTGCCCAGCCGAGTCGGATTCGACGGTTGACCTCTTTCTCGAAGTTGGCCCTACCCAATTGGATCGTTTGTCCCAGGTACACATAGTCGCCCACAACTTCGAGTGTAGAGTCTGCAATATTGATAGGAGTCGGTGTAACATGGGCATTCAACATCAACTTAGTTTTGTCCATGTTCATCCTAAGACCCACTCTTTCGGAAGCTCTACTGAGATCATCGAGCATTGTACTGAGGTCCTCCATGGTCTCAGCCATAACCACTCTATCGTCGGCAAACCGAAGGTGAGTGATGTACTCGCCATTGACGTTGATGCCTAGCCCTCTCCAGTCCAGAACCTTGAAGACATCCTCCAGTGCAGCGGTAAAGAGCTTCGGAGATATTACGTCTCCCTGTCTCACACCTCGCTGCAGAAGGACGGGTTCCGAGGTCGGATCCTGAAGTCGAACTGACATTGTGGCGTTTTTGTTTAAACACTTCAACACTTCGATGTACCGGTAGTTAATTAGGCACCGTTGGAGAGACTGCAGTACAGCCCAAGTCTCGATCGAATCGAAGGCTTTCTCGTAGTCCACAAACGCTAAACAGAGAGGCAGGTTGTACTCTTCGGTCTTCTGTATAACCTGCCGCAGCGTATGTATGTGGTCTACGGTGCTGAAGCCTTTACGGAATCCGGCTTGTTCGGGAGGGAGGCTGGAAATCGTCAAATCTGCGTGCGAGACGATTCGTGATGACTCTTGAAAACAGCTTGTAGACATGGCTGAGGAGTGTGATGGGCCTATAGTTCTTCAGTAGGGCATTGTCACCCTTCTTGAAGAAGAGTACCACCACACCCCCGCACCATGCCTGTGGCGTTTTCCCCTCGAGTATGACGGAATCATAAAGCTTCTGAAGGGCCTTAAGTACTGGTTTTCCACCCGCCTTCAGGAGTTCGGCCGTAATTCCGTCATCACCCGGTGCCTTGTTGTTCTTAAGTTGTTTCAGAGCCGTCCTAATCTCATACAGGCTGACGTCCGGAATGTCTTCGGTATAGTGTCGGGTCAATCTTGCTCTTGGGTCATTCGCTAGATTCGCGACGGGTTTACTTTTTGACGTGTACAACTGTCCATAGAATCTCTCGATCTCCCTCAGAAGCTCCGGTTTGGCGGACACGATCTTGCCATCATCGGTCTTCAGTTTCGTGAGCTGGCTCTGCCCAATAGACAGATCTCTTGCAAAGACCTTGGAGCTTTTGTTTCGCTCAATCGCGTCTTTAATACTTTCAGTATTAAAGCGGCGGAGGTCGCTTTTCAAGGACTTTCAGATCCGTCTATTTAGCTGCCGGTATTTCAACGAATCGTCTGAAGACTGCAGGATCATCTCACGCCTCTCCTTCATGAGCTTGAGAGTATGATCAGAGAGCTTTTTGTTTCTGTCTGTACGGCGGGTCTTGAAAAACTTAGACCCGACCGTATGGACAGCTTCCACGAACCCATCGCTGTATTCGTCCACGGAGCTCCCTAGGCACTCGAAACGATTCTGGAGTTCGAGCTGAAAGCTCTCGGGGTTTTGGACCTGGATTTGTGCTGGACGGAGCGTGGACTTCATCAGTCGAGACCTTTCAAGCTTAACATTAATGTTCAATGTGCCTCTTACCATGCGGTGATCACTCCCGGTTTTCACCGAATTGATCACTGAGACATCATTGAACATTTGCTTCTTGGTTGACATGATGAAGTCGATCTCGTTTTTAGTGCACCATTGGGGCTTTGCCAGGTCCACTTCCTGTGCTCACGCTTTCTGAAGAAGGAGTTCATCATGTAGAGGCCCTCCTTCTCCATAAAACTGGCCAATAGGTGACCCCGGTGGTTCCGACGTCCAACTCCAAATTGCCCCACTTGCAGCTCATCCTCGTCTCGTTTGCCCAGTTTCGCGTTGAAGTCCCCCATGACAACGGTGAAGTGGGTTTTGAAACCATGCATGGCTATAGAGATATCCTCATACATGGCCTCTACCTCGTCGTCGGGGTGTGCCGAGGTCGGGGCGTAGACCTGTATGACCTTCAGCGAATAACTTGCGGATATTCTGAGTATAAGGTACGCCACCCTGGTCGACACACTCTCGATCTTCACCACGTTGTTCACAAGAGACTTGTGGACGATAAACCCAACACCACCCTGGGACTGCCGGTCTCCCTCTCGGAAATAGAGCAGGTTACCGGATTTGAGGATTATCGAGTCCTCCCCCTCTCTTCGGACTTCAGATAACCCTATAATACTCCATCGTAACCTGCTCAATTCTTCCTCAAGTTCGGTTATCTTCTCGTCGGTCCGGAGTGTTTGCGTGTTATATGTTCCCAGGTCCAGTCGTCGGTGTTTGTGGGGGTAGCCGGGTCCACTCCGGGGATTCTTAGCACCCCTTGCCACGCCATCGCCTCGACCGCTACTGTAGCCGAGGGTAGACGGGCTGCCGGGCACTCGGGGCCATTTTCCGGTGTGCTGTTCATTAGGTTTGGGGGGGTTTGCCATAATCGCCACGCTTGGCAGGCGGGTTGGCGATCGTAGTTTGTTGTTTAAGTGCACAGAGAACGCTGCTGCCCATTCTCTGGTGTGTCCCTTAGTCGCCTCTTACGACACCCACGGGAAGATATGGGATGTTGAAATTCTTTACGTCCGTCACCATACGGTACGTAGTCTATCCCGAATGAATTCCGGTATAAAGCTTCAGTGGAGGCGAAAATGATTGCATGAGTCGATTGTTTTAATGATTACGAGTAGTTCGTTCCCCTCCATACAAACTAGCTAAGACGATCGATGCAGTTTTCGCGGGATTGGCGTCAGTCAGGTTAAACCTTAATGCATAATAGTAGGATGCTATTGGGACTTCCGTTCCATCAGCTCACTCTGTTCGCCTCGTCACTCTCGGTAGAGTACAATGCCCAACAACATAAATTAAATCCTACATATTGTAATAAAATACTGGTTCGGCGCCTATTTCACTATTTTAGTTCAAAAACTCAATTATGTCTAATAATATTTTTTTAATGTGTGGTTTGGGCGCTACTCCACTTTTTGAGTCTAGAATGTTCAATAACGTAAATGGATCTACCAAGTTTGTGGTTCAAGCCTAATTCCCATTTCAAAATCTTGTTTGGTTCAATCCCTGCAAACCTACTGTTTACTATTATGTAACTAAAGGTTGAACTCTTTTAGCACGGGGGTAAATCACTTTTAAATAGTTGTTCGCAGTAATTTAACCCTATATTTGATTACGATTTAAGTGAGAAGGTAAAATTTTGGATCACGAAACTAATATGCATTTAACTAAGGGCTGATTTCACCAATGAAACTAATCGCGATTATTTCAACTAAACTCAGTTTATGCAAATATAGCGTTCTGATTGGTAGTTTCTCAGCGGTATCAACCAATCAGAACGCTGTATTTCCTTAAACTGTGTTTATTTGAACTAATCGCGATTACTTTAATTGGTGAAATCAGCCCTAAGTTAACTACAATGTATGACTTAGTGAAATCTGATTTAAATGACATTTATAAACTTATTATCAAGAAATCTAGCGGCGAGATTATATTTTATTCGAGATTGTCACTCTAGTCTATGAACTATTTCTAAACATTTTACAAAAAAATACGTCGGTTCCATTCTCTGTTACTCCGAGAACGAAAACATTATCTATAACATATCACTATAAGTATATCGTGCAACACAAATTGTAAGTGATCCTTCCATCATATCCAGGGCGGTCACGGCGACCCACAGCTGACGCTGGCGGGGCGCCTGGACACGGCGTGGACGCTGCGCTGGATGGAGGACGTGGGCGCGTGTGGCGCGCGCGCGGCCGCGGCCGACGCCGGCCTGGACGCGCGCCTGCTGCACCGCCTCACGCACGCGGACCTGCACGCGCATCTGCGGGTCACGCACGCGCTGCATGCGCTCTCTATACGCAGAGGTACTACACATTCTCATACATAAAATATCACGCGGATGTGTTAGCAGTTTTTATTTAACTTGGAACAATCCCACCGCACTATTCCCATACCACTGCAACTCCTGAAAGCCCGAATCAACAGTGGCGACCTCAAAGAAAGGACGAAGTCTCCGAGGATGAATTGAACTGTCTTGAATCCCGCAACGAAATTAATCAGAAAAAAACCGGCCAAGTGCGAGTCGGACTCGCGCACGAAGGGTTCCGTACTTGGTAAATTGCGGTTTACAATTTATGACGTATTAAAAAAAAAACGACTTACTAGAGCTCGTTCAAACCAATTTTCGTTGGCAGTTTACATGGTAATGTACATAATATTTTTTTTTTTAGTTTTATCATTCTCTTATTTTAGATGTTACAGGGGGGGGACACACATTTTACCGCTTTTGAAGTGTCTCTCGCGCAAACTATTCAGTTAAGAAAAAAAATATATTAGAAACCTCAATACTCAACATGTATGGGTATGAAGAAAAAATTTTTTTTTAGTTTCAGTTTCAAGTATGGGAACCCCCAAAATTTATTGCTTTTTTTCTATTTTTGTGTGAAAATCTTATTGCGGTTCACAGAATACATCTACTTACCAAGTTTCAACAGAATAGTTCTTATAGTTTCTGAAAAAAGTGGCTGTGACATATGGACGGACAGACAGACAGACATGACGAATCTATAAGGGTTCCGTATTTTGCCATTTGGATACGGAACCCTAAAAATGACGGAGGTTTAAAATATACAAATTTCCACTATGTACCAAACAAACAGTATGTAACACTCTGTGTTATAGCGCTTACACGGGCAATCAGTTGCGCAATTATAGCCAATTTTGGTTAAATATGATGTCCCAGCAACACCTAGCAATGTATGGCCAATTGCCCAATGCCACGAGCAGAGGCCTACTCCTTTGAGTATACATACGTGATATTGTTACGAAAAAATCCTAAAACTATGTCGTTATTATCCCAGCTAGTACATGCGTTGCTTACAGGCACGGGGTCCCAGCGCTAACAAAGAAAATTTAATTCAAATAAATAGCACTAGATGGCACGAAATGCATCGATTTGTTATTGAATTGTGTGTAAAATTATAATTTTTTTGAATTGTTGATAAAAATTGTAAGTTTTTGTTTAATCAACTCTCCTTAGCACAGAATTATGGAATACTGTTCTGACTCTTAATTCACATTTCAAAGATTATTTGTACGGATCATTTAAAATAGATTTCAATAGATGGCGCGGTTGGAAGTTTCTAAAGATCTCGAAATTTAAATTTGTATTGGAAAACATTTTGGTACAATGAAACGTGCAAAAAATACTATTAAAAAAATCGTCATTGTATTTAAAGAAAAACATTGTTACGAACCGAGAAAACCCTTTTACTTGCAAGTCGCTAACACCATCTATAGCCGTGGAACCAATCGCGATCGATGTACATAAACAAATAATCAGTATAATCAGATGAAAAACGCTAGTTACGTCGGCACGGTTTCTTTGTATGGGATGAGGCATCTGTTTCATCTGTATGCTAGTATTATATAATCTATGTTACAGGTATCCAAGTCCTCCGCGACAACAAGTTCGACCCTGAGACCATGATTCGTCGGGCAGCCGAGGGCGAGACGGTCGGGGCCGAAGGGGAGCCCGAGGCGTGTGTCCCGGCCGAGCTGCTGGCGCGCTGGTCCTCGCACCGCGTCATGCAGTGGCTCAAGGAGATCGACCTGGCGGAATACGCGCCTAATCTGCGCGGGGCAGGTAACTACAGGCTCGAGTTAAATAAGCTTGCGAGATTAAAACGATATAAAAAAAATATGTAAACTCATAATTTCAAATAAGTGCACTACCAGCAGCCGTTTTTAACCGACTTCAAAAAAGGAGGTGGTTCTCAAAACATCGGCATCTTTTTTCTTTTTTGTTCCCCAATTACTCAAAGACGCCTGGACCGATTTGTAAAATTCTTCTTTTGTTTGAAAGGGTATACTTCCCGGGTGATTCCATGGTTATCAGGTTAGGGTCTGTTGATGGGGTCCTGGCGAAATCGAGGGTTCTCCTCAAATATTATAGCTATACATATAGCGATTTTAGTATTTTCATCAACAATCTAATCATTTGCACTCAGCCACAGCTACTGGAACTCCTTAAAGCTAAGTAAGTCACGGGTATAAGATATCTCGAATAGTTAACCGACAATGATGAATCAAATACTTATAAATAAATGATACCTACTGATGAAAATGGTACTACCGAACTAATCTGATGATGAAGCCGAAGATGATAGGCACTGGAACTTCGAAATAAAACAATGTATCCTGGTCGCATTTGGACTTATTGCAATTGTCATGAGATGTACTTTAGATATACATTATCTATAATATAAAAATGAATCGCAAAATGTGTTGGTAAGCGCATAACTCAACAACGCATGGACCAATTTGGCCAATTCTTTTTTTTAAATGGTCGTTGAAGTTCAAAGATGGTTTTTACGGGGAGAAAAATTCAAATAATTGCAGGAAAAAAAAAAATAGCCCTTTTCTTTTTCCCATACAAAAGTTTTCTAACTAAAACGTAGAGTCAATTTGAGATTTATTGCTATTGTATAAGCTATTTTTGCTTTGTGTGTGGTAGGGTAGTGTCGGGTAGGGCAGGGTAGGGTAGTGTAGTGTAGGGTAGGGTAGTGTAGCGTAGGGTAGGGTAGTGTAGTGTAGGGTATTGTAGTGTAGGGTAGTGTAGGGTAGTGAAGGGTAGTGTAGGGTAGTGTAGGGTAGTGTAGGGTAGTGTAGGGTAGTGTGGGGTAGTGTAGGGTAGTGTAGGGTAGTGTAGGGTAGTGCAGGGTAATGTAGGGTAGTGCAGGGTAGTGTAGGGTAGTGTAGGGTAGTGTAGGGTAGTGTAGGGTAGTGTAGGGTAGTGTAGAGTAGTGTAGGGTAGTGTAGGGTAGTGTAGGGTAGTTTAGGGTAGTGGAGGGTAGGGTAGGGTAGTGTAGGATAGGGTAGGGTAGGGTAGTGTAGGGTAGGGTAGTGTAGCGTAGGGTAGGGAAGGTAGTGTAGGGTAGGGTAGTGTATGGTAGGGTAGGGTAGTATAGGGTAGGGTAGGGTAGTGTAGGGTAGGTAGTGTAAGGTAAGGTAGATAAATGTTTGGTATTTTTATGGCAAAACAAAGTTTGCCGGGTCAGCTAGTTATTAATATTATTTTTCATGGTAGTTGAAGGTACCAAAACTAAAAAGAGATAAATAAAAACTCTTTAACAAAAAATCAAACCGACTTCCAAAAAAAAACACAACTAAGCGAAAAATAACTCTTTCCGAAGTCGGTGTCGTAAAACGGAAAACAATAGATACCAAAGACACCGACTTAGGAAAAAATATTATTTTTCTATTTGTAGTGTTTTGTTTTGCAAGTGGATTTGATTTTTTTGTTAACAGTTTTTAACAAAATTAAAAAGTTTCAATGTGCGTACACAATCCTTACGCAGATACCGTTTCATCGCCGTCAGATGTCGATACCCATCGGGTCTACGAAGTTCCACTAGCTAACATTATTGGATATGATGTAATTGTTTGGTTTGTTGGTTGATTGTATTGCCGTCCTAAGACGGAAAAGTACCTGTACATTCTTTCCACAAACGAAGTGCTTTAAGCTCTATGGAGTGGGATGGTTGGATCGCTAAGATGCGCTCAGTGACATTGAAAGTGTGAAATTGTATTACGCTCTAATTTATACTTCTGTATCACAGGTGTCCACGGAGGTCTGATGTTACTGGAGCCGCGGTTCACGGCGGAACTTCTGGCAGCTTTACTAAACATTCCATCTACCAAGACGCTTCTGCGGCGGCATCTTACGCAGAGGTAACTATCGCACTAATAATGTCCGCTATTGTACCTTTGAGCATGAAGTTTTAAATAAATATGCTCTTGTCGCAAATAATTCATGCCCACGTACTTCCGGACGCCGCCGCGCATGCCTTCCCTCTCGCTTTAATGACTATGCATTCGAGGCATAAATAAAAGAGGGAGAGCGATAACGCAATCCAATATGAACACAGTTACTAAACTCTTATATATATATTTTTCCAATTTCAAAATGTATTTTAAATAACCTTTTTAGCATACCGTGCACTGTCATCTAAACCAAACGTGTCTGCAAAACTTGATCTTAATCGGTAGAGGATAACTGTTTTAAAATTCAGTCGCAAGATTAGACCCGAACATCATACTTACATTGCAAATAATAAAAAAAGCTTGATAAAATTGCATCGTCAATTTGTCACGAGAAAAAACGTGTGTGCGAATAATTGTTTGTTCGTTTCTGTGCACAGTTTCTGTGATTGTAAAATAATAATAGGCGCAGTGGTGGCCCAGTGGTATCGTCCGCGACTTACAAGTTGTAGGTCGTGGGTTCGAGCCCAAGGACGCGCTTTAATTTGTGTAAATTATTTCTTCACCACTGCTCTCAAATCGGTGAAGGAAAACATCGTAAAGAAACTGACATGTCCTAGAACTATAAATTCGATGACATTGTGACATCCACCAACCAGCACTGGGCCCGCGTGTTGGATTACGGCCCATTCCCTCTCACAGAGAGGAGGCCTGTGTCCCAGCAGTGGGAACATTAATAGGCTGATGATGATGTGATGATAATGATAAAAAAAAAATCTCTGGTAGTAGTGGTCCACCAGCCGAAAGACGTCTACCGCTAAACATAGGCTTCCCCCAAGAGTCACCACATCGAATAGTTTTGTGCCGTTTGCATCCAATGGATTCCCGCAGCTTTAACCAGGTCATCGATCCACCTAAAGTCTCCGCCAGATAACAGAAAAAAAGGTCATTGATCCGACTTTTACCAAAAAGTATTATTACGTAACTTGAAAACATGATTATTTGTTTATTGATCATAGGATCAATAAACAAATAATCATGACCAAAATTAATCAAAATAGTTTGATTAATTTTGGTCTCTAATGAAAGGTAACCAATTTATCCGTTTAAATAATTTAAATTGGGCCCACTCGTTTATGAGTAATATTAACTCATTACTGAATGCCAAGTGAAAGAGTCAAGGACGCCCCTTACCGCGATACGTTTGTTTAATCGTGTTAGCGATACTGCCTTTACATTTTTAGGGTTCCGTAGCCAAATGGCAAAATACGGAACCCTTATAGATTCGTCATGTCTGTCTGTCCGTCCGTATGTCACAGCCACTTTTTTCCGAAACTATAAGAACTATGCTGTTGAAACTTGGTAAGTAGATGTATTCTGTGAACCGCAATAAGATTTTCACACAAAAATAGAAAACAAACCGGCCAAGTGCGAGTCGGACTCGCGCACGAAGGGTTCCGTACCATTATCGCAAAATTCGGCAAAAAAATCATGTTTCTTGTATGGCAGCCCCACTTAAATATTTATTTTATTCTTTTTAGTATTTGTTGTTATAGCGGCAACAGAAATACATCATCTGTGAAAATTTCAACTGTCTAGCTATCACGGTTCATGAGATACAGCCTGGTGACAGACAGACAGACGGACCGCGGAGTCTTAGTAATAGGGTCCCGTTTTTACCCTTTGGGTGCGGAACCCTAATAATAGGGTCCCGTTTTTACCCTTTGGGTAAGGAACTCTAAAAAAAATTTGGGGGTTTCCAAACTTGAAACTTAAACTAAAAAAAAAATTGTTCATCATACCCATACGTGAAAAATGATATTGAGGTTTCTAATATCATTTTTTTCTAAACTGAATAGTTTGCGCGAGAGACACTTCCAAAGTGGTAAAATGGGTGTCCCCTCCCTGTAACTTCTAAAATAAGAGAATGATAAAACTAAAAACAATATATTATGTACATTACCATGTAAACTTCCAACGAAAATTGGTTTGAACGAGATCTAGTACGTAATTTTTTTTTTATATATAAATCGTAAACCGCAATTTACCAAGTACGGAACCCTTCGTGCGCGAGTCCGACTCGCACTTGGCCGGTTTTTTCGTATCGTTTTGAAATATTGGAAAACATTGGTAGACAGGTTTGAACGACTTTTATTTATCTGGCGGTTGTTATTAGTGGAAGGCATGGTAGTGGTCTAATTAAGACTCAATTCGAAATCCTTTTACTGGCGGTAAGCTATATTGCGGCGTTATAATATTCGTTGTTTTCCTACTTCCAGATTTAACGACCTGCTAGGCCGAGACGTCATTCAGCAGAAGCGCAACGCGGAGCAGACCCTCGGCTACCAACCACTTACTGCAACTACCAAATATAAGGTAAGTTTTTAGCTGAACATGCGAAGATTTTAAACCCATAACGTTTGAGAAGACAAGAGGACCTCGTGGGTAAACAGTAAGAGCCGCAGGGTTAAGCATAGCTGCTGAGGTCGATCCGTGGATGGGTCACCATTTATTACATACCGAACCTCCGTCGTGCCTTATAAAATCTCATACATCAGACGCCATATAAAATCTGTTATGTTTCTACTAAACTTTAGGTGAAAGTAAAAGTTTTTAGCTGAACATGCAAAGATTTTAAACCCATAACGTTTGAGAAGACAAGAGGACCTCGTGGGTAAATAGTAAGAGCCGCAGGGTTAAGCATAGCTGCGGATGTCGATCCGTGGATGGGTCACCATTTATTACATACCGAACCTCCGTCGTGCCTTATAAAATCTCATACATCAGACGCCATATAAAATCTGTTATGTTTCTACTAAACTTTAGGTGAAAGTAACTGTGCACCTCGCCCTCACCCGCGCATAACCGCGCGGCGCCCCGCGTTCTCCTCGCGCGCGAGGAGCACGCGGGGCGTCCCCCCTGTGACGTCATCGCGCCAAGTGCACAGTTATTTTAACCGAGCAGCTTAATCGTAACGCTGTTAAACATAGCCAAGATTCTTAGGACGACAGATAAGTTATGGATGTTTTTGGTTAACAGGTACCAAAGAAAAGCCAGTTCTCACTGAAACGCAAGAAGAGTAAGGACGACCTCGACCTCGGCGACCTCGTGTGTCCGCTGCACGATGACTGCTCAGGTGACATAACCAACTCGCCAGTAAGTCGCCTCACTAACACCACTAATCTGTAATACTGTAACAATTCTTGCGAAATCATCAATATGTTTAACGTTCGTTTAATAATAAGCCCAAAATTTTTCCTTCGGGACTCAGGTCTTTCTGTGACAAAGTCAGTGGATGTAATACTAAGCCGAGATATGAATCTTATTACCCGGCTGCAAGGAAAAGGTTATGTTTTTCGCGCGTATCATGTATGTATGTATGTAATTCTTTATTCCCTCGTATCTTTCAAACCATTTGACAGATTTTTATAATCAAGACATCGTTAGATACGTCTTGGCCGCCCAAGTGTTCTTAGATAAGTGCCATTATAAAAAAAGAAACATGGCGGATTTTGGGCGCCATAATATTGTAGGGGTTGCAATTTTTTTTTACTTCGAAACCCATCGAGTGGGGTATCAAAATGAAGGGTTTTATTACAAAAATATATACCACTTATATGTTTAAAAGTCATTCGAAAAAAAGTATAGCTAAAAATTAGTAAATAAAAAAAACAAAAATCTAAAAACCCGACTACAAATATCTAAACAAGAAGAAAATCATGCTGTGCAGTCGGAGGATACATATTCGCGAGCTGGCTGACCAAAACTTTAAATATCCTCCAAATGCACAGCATGATTTTCTTCTTGTTTACATCTTTGCAGTCGGGTTTTTTGATTTTAATAACTTGTTTTATTTATAAAAGTATTTTACCTTTATGATTAGGTTAAAAATACTGATTAGAAGATTCCTAATACGAATTTCTTTTTTTTTTGTTTATTTTTAATTAGGTTGATTATATCTTCGCCTTGACGTATCATACAAGAATTACATTTAATTAAAATTTATAAAACATATTTTTTTAAGGTTTTCCTCAAAGTTTATTGATGATTTCAAAAAGACTTTCTTAGCTCGGATTTTATGGCTTTTACTTGATTATGCAATCAGACCATCTAGTCGCTAAAGGTTAAATACTTAATTAGACATGTTTTAAACATTTACAGGACATTTTCATTTCGAAAATTGTACAAACAGATGGCTGTTGAAAAAAATATTGCAACAATATTGCATGTCGTTAAAGTTCATGCGAATATGTTACAATTATGATTTACTCGTACCGGGTGATTTCTCATCCGGTTTACAACGTGTGAAGGGCCTTAGCGTTGGCTATGCCATGGCCTTATTTTTTTTTAAATTCATTTAATCAACACTGTGAAAGTAATACACGAGAATTATTGTTAAGATTCATTTCAAATGAAGCAGAGGTATGTTTATTTTACTGCACTATTTTATAACGAGTGTGCACCGTAGTTTGGTGATTGTGTACTTTCTTAACAAAATTTAACACGGCAATAATTGGGCTAAGCTTTTGGTGGTTTTGGGTAACAGTATCAAATTAGAAAAACATTAATTGTATTTAACAAAATTATATTTTGTTACTTCTCATTTCGTATATTATAATATTGTAGTAATATTTTAGTGTGGGGCAAAGTTTTTTTACAAAACAAAAGAAAAAAAAAAAAAAACAAAAAAAAATATATAACATTTGACCCATCTGCAGCAAGACAGAATAAGCAAAATCCCCGAATAGCAAAATCACAGATTAGCATAAAGGCAGAAGTACAGACCCACACAGAAAACAAAAATAAAATTGAATAGTTACAATCGGTATTTTTTTTTATTCGTTATAGACTCGCGTTTGACCCCTAGGTTATAGCTATCAGGAAACAAAGACGCCGCGCCGGCAGGGAATTCCACTCCTTAGCTGTACACAAAATTAAAATTATTTTCAAAACGCTTTGTGCGGTGAGATGTCCATCATGTACCGATGGCGCATTGCCGTACGTCTTGTTGTCCGATGATGGAAAGGGGCTAGGCAGAATTAAGTTGTGCAGTTCCATCGCACACTCCCCGAAATGTAACCGATAGAAAACCGACAGGCTGGCAACTCTTCATCAGTGTTCAAGGCTCTGGAGCTTTGAGTCGACCAGCGCATCGTTGCCGATCAGTCTCTTGGCCCGTCTGTCAATCGACTAAAGTGCATCAAGTTAGTATTTGGCAGATCCGTCCCATTTGGCAGGTGAGAGCAGTACTCCATGATGACCTTTAGATATATAAAGCCAAGAGGTCACAAATTGATGATAAGGTTACTAGGATTTGTAACTTTTTTGACGGCGACAGTACATTATCTGCCGTTATGCAAATCTGTCCTTCTGCTAATCTGGGATTTTGCTATGCCGGGGGAATTTGCTTATCTGTCCTTCTGCTGCAGAGGGTATTTGACAAACACACTTCTAAGATTGTAAATACTTACGCCCGGTTTGTGGAACGAAAATTATACAAAACAAAAATTGCTGAAGAAATCTTCAAGCGCGCGTCAACTGCTTTTACTGGTTAAGTGAGTTGTCATGCGCCAATTGCATTACTTGACTTTTTGTGGTGTTGATAATTTTCGTTCAACAAAAGGGTGTTACTTCCTTGAATTTCAACGAAACTTCCGATGTATCATTACTTGTTACTTTATGGTGTGTTGCCACTATTTCCAGACGATGAAAGTAAAATCAGCAGCAGTGGACGTCGCGTCGGCTGTCTCTCCCCCGCGTGATGAAGCGCGTGCGCAGTAACAGACACAGCACAGCGCCAGCACGACCCACTGACCAACAACATCTAATCGGAACTGAGGCCGTAGTGAGAGTTTTTTAACGTACTTGATCGCGTAAACGTAAATGTCTAAATGTCTCTTATAAAAAAAGTGATTTCCCTTTACTGTCACCAGACGGCGCTTATCCAGTTTCAATACAAATTGACGTTTACGTTATCGCGATCGAGCAAGTAAAAACTCGAAATAAGCCGAGTATACTAACTTTTATCCTTGTAGGTATGTGCTATCGTTAAATGAAACAAAAAAATTGGCAACTGAAAACTAATTGTTACCCGGAATAAGATGCTTTATAAGGTCTAACAAAAACAGTTTACAATATTTTAATCATCCAAGAAATAATAATACCAGCATGTGGCACTGGTCCAGTTCTTCTTAGCGTGTGGCAAACATAAAAAAAGTTTAAACCATAATTCAACCACTGGCCCACTGAAGGGCAAAGGCCCCTTCTTAGCCAGAGAAAGCACAAGCTCTTATCACCACGTTTGCTCATGGACGGGTTGGTGATTTCAGAGATGCTTACCAACTTCTAATTTTATGCCTGATGAGGCCGAACTCGAACTCGATGATGGTAAGCGTTCGATAAGGACAACACAAAAATAAGAGCGAACAAAGGCAAATATCATCTACAATTAATATCCACTTTTTTGTTAAATCTTATAAAATTAAATGAATAATCATAAATGTAACAATATGTTATTTCGTAACCGTAATGAAATATCAAGAAACTAATTTACTGACAAAGATGTTATCGATATGGAACATCCCTATTTGTAGGGATGTAGTACATTCTATGGCATTTTCTTGAATGGAGTTCAGATGAATTAAAATGGGTGTTAATAAAATCTTTGAATTTCGGTTAATGTTGTGGAAATAAATTATTTACCGTAGTATGGTCAATGTTTTAAATGTTAGTTAGTATTTTGATCGAGGTCTTCGTCTAATTTCGACAGTGTGGTGCTAAATTATATATTTTGGCGTTTGACCCTAAAATTATAAAAAAATGGATATTTATATGACTTAAGTCCTCGGCAATTAAAAGTATGTCCAAAGTATTTAATTCAAATTAAAACAAAATAATGTAATTTATAAAACGGATAACTAAATGTTTAATATAAAATGCAACTGCCAAAAATCATGATGAAAACAATAATTTTGTTTAGATTTAATTGAGGTCGCCCTTCATCTATAAGGTCCGTATTATTAAATTATAAGCTCCATTTACAATGAATTTATCCTAAACATTTGAAATAAAAAAGATAAACATAGGGTTGGTAAAACAACCATTGTGACCTTTTAATCAACTTATAAATGACTGACGACCAATAAAACAGATTGATATAATTCATGTATTTAAGAAAATATTTATTCTACCTTTAATTTTATGGTTAGGTGAATATTTTTGACGACGCTGTTGAGCTAACGTTAGTAGGGAAGAAAATCTGATTATCAAGCGAGCAATAGACATTCCATGATTTTATACCAAAAGCAAATCGTTTATTTAAAAGTGAACACATTGCACTAACACTTTTCATAATATTCATAAGTATTATACAGTTGTTACAAGTTTTGCCGTACTTAGCAGTTTATACAAGTAATTAAGTAGCTTATTAGGAAACGACTGAAAGGCGACAATATTAATCTGGTCTCTTTTCTATTTCCTGGAAATAATTTTTCATCTAGTAGAGTAAGAGATTTATATACCAGTTTATAATAAATTTACTTAGAATTGAGGCGGCTCACATAGTTGTTTCTTTAAGTCTTCTTGTGTGTTTAAAAAATGTAATATAAATAATAATATAAATATAATTGTAAGCATTACCCTGGTTACAAAAAAATATCTGATAATTATGTTAAAAATTAAGCATTAAATGTTTTTTCAGTTTGTGTGTAACATAACAGCTTAATATTTTATTATGATTTTACCGCGCAATCTTGGAGAAACAACGCAATGTTAATTTGAAAATATTTCTAGATCATTCGAGGCAATACAATAGTCCACAATCCTGTTCCTAACACGTTGTGCCAAATGTTATACATGTTGTAAGCCCTTTTGCGATAGTCCCTCGTCTTCCATAGGCTTTATGAACTAATACGAGTTAAAAACTAGTGAGTGAATAATTTCACTAATGTATATCATTAAAACAACAAAGTCTTTGTACAATTACGTAATAAAACATTTTTACAATATCTTAAAAATATAAAATAAAGAATTTTAAAAGTTTAATAAATACTGAATGAACACAATTACTGATTTTCATTTTATTTTAATGTTCTTTATTTTTAGCCGACTGTGTCATAAGGAAGATTTTATTCTAGTAACTGTTGTGATTTCTCAACTAGGACTTCGGTGTTTTTCAATATTTTCAAGCCCTCTGCAATAGAAATAAAGCAAACTTATTATTATTTATAGTTCTTCGAACCATTCGAAGCTCGTGGCTAAATAATAACAGCCGCACGGGTCGATCATCAAGGTTAAGCAACGCTTGACAAGGTCGGTCCGTGGATGGGTGACCATTTTCAACATACCGAGTTTCCTCCGTGCCACGGAAAGCACGTTAAGCCGTTGGTCCCGGCTGTCATTTGAAGATCTTTGACAGTCGTTTTCAAGTAGTCAGAAGCTTGAGATCTGACACCAGTCTAGCCAAGGGGTACCGCTGTTACCCAGTTACTGGGTTGTGGAGGTCAGATAAGCAGTCGCTCCATGTAAAACACTGATACTCAGCTGAATCCGGTTAGACTGGAAGCCGACCCCAACATAGTTGGGAAATGGCTAGGCAGATTGATTGAGCCATTCAGAGGGTCAGTTTCAGGTCAGTGCAATTTAACGTTTTATTTATTTCAATTGGGCTATTAAACGTACTTTTGAATGTCAAAATTTAAAGTGCGCAAAGATTGTTTGTTATGGAGTAGAACCGACAAGAAAATCGTAGCGTTAGTACTCAGTGTGAGTCTATCTGGCAGGCCCCAACGAGATTTATCAACAGGTGATAGCTTTTCATAAAGGCATTATTTTGTACCTACCTAAAGAAAATAAATAAGATATATTTTGTACCTCGACAGTTTTTGATTGAATGACGTTTTTATGAAGTGTCTAGCTAACGGGCCCCTTATGATTATTTTTATTGTTATTATACTTTCAGATCACCCAATGGTGTTAGGAGCGTGATACTATAATGTACCTTACAAATCCGAAATTTCAACTTTCTGTGAGCTTTGCTTCAGAAGATATTCGTTATTTAAACCAACGTCCAGCCAGCGGGCCCCTTTTTTAAATACTACTCTTTTATATCATACAATGGTGTTAGGAGCTGGATACTATTATGTACCTTACAAATCCAAAATTTGGACTTTCTGTGAGCTTTTTTTTCAGAAGATATTCGTTATTTAAACAAACGTCCAGCCAGCGGGCCCCTTTTTTAAATACTACTCTTTTTTATCATACAATGGTGTTAGGAGCTGGATACTATTATGTACCTTACAAATCCAAAATTTCGACTTTCTGTGAGCTTTACTTCAGAAGATATTCGTTATTTAAACAAACGTCCCGCTAGCGAGCCCCTTTTTTAAAGGAGAATTTTTAACTGCACCTCTATTTAGAAATTTAAGCAAACAAAATATCTCCACTAATAACCTACTGCAAAACAATATTACTCACCGTAAAACAAAAATACTGATTTGCACACAAATTATTCAATTAAATATAAAATAAATGTGAATTAGTCCAAGAGCGAGCGAAGCGAGCTCGGGAGCTTAGGGCACCCCGACACGGATAGGTTAGGTTCGAAGGAGATGACGGGAGCTGAAGTGAGCGAGCAAAGCGAGCGAACTCAGCTCCCGTCATCTCCTTCATGTTAGGTTACTTTAGACCCTGCAGACAGAAATAGGAGCCCTGCGCAGCGGGGCTCCGTCGACTTTGTTTCGTTTCCCCCCCTCCCTTAAAACTTAAATATTTTGTTGCACTCGAAGAATTATTAGATTTACTTTTAGTTAACAGATAGTTATTCAGTAAAACAGTTAAGCTTTAAAGATCTAGCAGTATAGTATAATTCATTTATTTGATGAGCAAATTTAGTGTGCAATTCAGTATTTTTGGTAGTAATTTCGAATATTTTGATTGAAAAAAGGGGAATTACAGTTAAAGTATTAAATACCACCCTTTTTTAAATACTACTCTTTTAAATCATACAATAGTGTTAGGAGCTTGATACTATTATGTACCTTACAAATCCGAAATTTCAACTTTCTGTGAGCTTTGCTTCAGAAGATATTCGTTATTTAAACAAACGTCCAGCCAGCGGGCCCTTTTTTAAATACTACTCTTTTATATCATACAATGGTGTTAGGAGCTTGATACTATTATGTACCTTACAAATCCAAAATGTTCGCCTTTCTGTGAGCTATACTTTAGAAGATATTGGTTAATTAAATATGTATTCATCAACGTACCTGGTTAAATTTGCGTTTTCACAATACAATAACGTCTTCGCTTGCTATGCGCATTTGCATGACTAAATAATTTGTATCTTCGCGGATTGTTTTACAGGAAAAGAAAAAATAGTTATTTATTCGCTGTAATGTACTTACAACAATACATACTTAATAGTAAGTATAGTAACATAGATGTGTCTAGTTTGTATTAATTTGTAGGCAACTTAAAAAATATACAAGGGTACTTGTGAATAACTTGGGTAACCAGGTCCGTTGGTTGAATACTTTTTTAATTAACGAATATCTCCTGAAGTATAGCTCACAGAAAGTCAAAATTTTGGATTTGTAAGGTACATAATGGTAATAAGCTCTGAACACTATTGTATGATATAAAAGAGTAGTATTTTAAAAAGGGGCCCGCTGGCTGGACGTTTGTTTAAATAACGAATATCTTCTGAAGTAAAGCTCACAGAAATTCGAAATTTTGGATTAATAAGGTACATAATAGTATCAAGCTCCTAACACTATTGTATGATTTAAAAGAGTAGTATTTAAAAAAGGGGCCCGCTGGCTGGACGTTTGTTTAAATAACGAATATCTTCTGAAGTAAAGCTCACAGAAAGTCGAAATTTTGGATTTGTAAGGTACATAATAGTATCAAGCTCCTAACACCATTGTATGATATAAAAGAGTAGTATTTAAAAAAGGGGCCCGCTGGCTGGACGTTTGTTTAAATAACGAATATCTTCTGAAGCAAAGCTCACAGAAAGTTGAAATTTCGGATTTGTAAGGTACATAATAGTATCAAGCTCCTAACACCATTGGGTAATCTGAAAGTATAATAACAATAAAAATAATCATAAGGGGCCCGATAGCTAGACACTTCATAAAAACGTCATTCAACCAAAAACTGTTGAGGTACAAAATATATCTTATTTATTTTCTTTAGGTACAAAATAATGCCTTTATGAAAAGCTATCACCTGTTGATAAATCACGTTGGGGCCTGCCAGATAGACTCACACAAGTACTCAAATTTTAAAATATGATGTACCTTTCCCTCGTCCTTTGCGACGCAGCTCTGCGATTCTCTCGACCTCACTTTCTTCCTCTACCATTTTGTCAATCTTGTATTGCTCATCGAAAGCTTGTCTTATTAAGGATTCTTCTAAAAATGACATCTCTGGAAACAAAATATTGTGGTGACTGTACTGTACTGTAGGGGTCGATGCAGCGGTGATAGCTTAGTCAAGTCGGACTAAGCTATCTTGGCTGTATAATTTTGTCAGTAGCTACAGCTAAAGTGGAGCTATAAAGGCTGCGGAGGGTGACGAGGTCCGCAAGACCTCCAGCGCTCCGGCCAAAAGTAGCTGCAGAACACCGTGTGATTTTATTCAGTAATCAGTATTTATGAGAATTTAGTATCGACTTATCCTTAACTATTATATGGGATATAACATAGAAATATAAAAAACAGGACAAGTGCCAAGGGGGAGTATCGGTGTCCGCGCGACGTGGTCACAGTGACCATGTCATAGGCAAATGGCAATTATTAAATTATAGTTGTTTTCAAATATCACAGCGACTGTACTATTTTGCAATAAATACCTCTGACTGCCCTTTCGGGGTTATGTATAAAATGGTTAGTATAATTACTGGTGAGCCTGGAATCCATCGCTATCCAGGGTGCGGTGAAGAGACTGCCGGCGACTGGCCGGGCGGAGGGGTTAGGCTCGATCAGTTGAGTTACTTGATTCTTGCATTCCGTCGAGAGTACGTTGACTACATTTGTACGAAAACGCCACTTACGCATTATCTGGTAGATAAACAATTGATTTAGATTTTTATTAGTCAATTTATGCTAATAGGTTCATACCGCTATGCTACACAGGGTGAATTTTTCAAAATTGCAGGGTGTAAAAATCTGAAACTATAAGAAATAGCGAATAATTCTCAAAGGACTCTCGGGCTCGATTTTGATGATAACTAAAACTGCTTTATTGGGCTTTGAAAAATCTATTTTCCTAGCCAACAGTCGCTAATAATTTTTTTTTTCTTTCGCCTTTCTCGGGCAGGCTAAGGTCTCGGACCATACCGCCTCGTCTTCAGTGTAATTTTAACATTATTTAGTTCATTAGAATACGGGTGTAACAGATTCTAATGGTTTTTGGAGTATTTGGCAGCAAATTGTATCGAGTCAGCCTTACCAGTAAGCTTTGCGGAGGTAGTCTATACTACAATAAAATTCTCCTCTCCGCTATCCTGAGATCGCTTCTGTCAATGATTTCACATATTGTCCAGTTGCGTAGACAGTTGAGACACAAAACTACACCAATTTCATATCACAATATCCACTAGGATTCAATTTGCAAATAATATTAACAGCCGCTGAACTTCACTCGAAAAAATCCCGCCAAAAACTCCCAGTCGCTAATAAATTATTAAATGAAAAAGAAACAAACAAAGCATTGCTCCAAAGACTTTCTTTTAAATCATCTTCTTGTTTGGGTGAAATCTCCTTAATAAAACCTTTTTCGGTCATCATTAACAAAACAATCGCAATTTATGCGTGGAGCGAAGGCACAAATGTAGGCCGAAAAACGTGGCGGAACTCCGCAAAATTATCGAGCTCGAAATTCTGCTCTGATTTATTTAAATAAGTAAACTAGAACTTAAAAAATATAGGTATCCGGGATGGTACCTGTTTCTCATAAAGTTTTTTGACGGAAGTCTCATTGAATGGTAATGCTTTGTTGAGCATCGTGTAGAGGATAATGCCAATGGACCACATATCAGCCAACTTGGGCAAGTAGGGCACGCCTTTCAATACTTCAGGAGCTGCGTAGGACAGAGAGCCACAGTAAGTCTCGCTCAGAATATTGTGCCCGCGCGAATACACGGTGCGAGCGAAACCGAAATCAGTAAGTTTGACGTTATAATTTGAAGTAATCAGTATATTTTCACATTTCAGATCTCTATGCGCTATGTTCATAGTGTGTAAGTAGTAAATTCCTGATAAAATCTGCCTCATCCATAGTCTACATTGACTCTCCGGGACGGCGCCGTTTTGTGTTATAAAATCCAATAAATCACCGTTTTCTGCGAAACGTAGGAAAATGAAGTATTTAGCGCGCCGTTGAAAAATATTCGAAACGTTTACTATGTGCGGATGGTTGATACGTATTAAAACGTCTAGTTCTCGAGGTAAGAACTTGGAGAGGTAGTCGCGCGGTGCTATCGCCGTGTCTATCACTTTACAGGCGAGCACAGCGTGGCGAGTCTCGTCGAGCATGTGCGTCGCTTTGTAAACCTGCAAACAGGATATTCCAACATGTGAAAAACAGGATTATCCAACATGTGAGAAGCTGATTTACAAAATTTCGTCATCATCATCATCAGCCTTTTTAATGTTCTCACTGCTGGGACACAGGTCTCCTCTCTGTGAGAGGGAATGGGCCTTAATCCACCACGCGGGCCCAGTGTGGATTGGTGGATGTCACATGTCTTCGAATTTTTGGTTCTAGGACATGCCGGTTTCCTTACAATGTTTTCCTTCACCATTTTTAGAACAGTGGTGATGAAAAAATTTACACAAAGTAAAGCGCCTGCCTAGGTTCGAGCCCACGACCTACGTCGGCGCCGTTACGTTTACGTTAAAATTTACTTGATTTATAAATTCATAATAGTTAGTCGTAACAATATTTACCTTAGCATAAGAACCTTCTCCGATCATTTTCTCTAATATAAATCCTTTTTCTTGTAAAACCATCATATCAGATTGTGTTGTTATTAGGTCTACCTTCTCGGTAGTAGGACCCATTTATGGCATTCTTGAAAGTCATTCCTTCATTTTTACTTTTAATGGGAGCATACTGGTGTAAGTTTGTGGTGGAAAACTGTTATGGTCTAGTTAATAATATGCATTTCATAATTTTTTAGCAAATTTTAAGTTTGAAAACTGCAAATGTTGAAATTTTGTTTACCTCGAAGAATGACATTTCTATCTTTATGTCATAAAAACTCACATGTACCAGTATTTAAATGGCAGCTCTTATATGAAACCTACTTGCTATATACGCCTTCTTTTTCAAATATTAGAAAAACCTTCGGACCCAGATTGGGACCCAACCCCAAAGACCTTATACGTATTTCTTACTACTAGACTGTGCACCAAAAATTTTTGTATAGCTAAAATGAAATCTATTACCATAGATCTAGGTTAGCTATTCCCTTATAAGCGGTAGCTAACCAAAAGCGGTCCTGAGCGAGAGGGTGCCCGCTGGTAGTGTGTCCTTGTCTGACATCTTGCCAGCTCAACTAATCATTGGGTTTGGTAGAAATGGTAGAAAATTTTATATTTTCTTTTTTATGTAATACCAAAACGAACGAATAAAAAATATATTTAAATACGTTTCAAAGTCTATGAAACTTTGAAGCGTATTTAAATATTTTTACAGTTCTTTTAATTCATCAATTCATTGTATTTAAAAAAAAAAACATTAATACTGAGTAAGAGTAGTACTTTTAAATGTTTGGGCCTGGTAATACTAAATGTAGGACCACCAGGTTTGTGGAGTTTTTTGCGGGTTTTGTTCGAGTAAAATTCAGCGGCTGCTAATATTATTCGCAAATTGATTCCTAGTGGATTAAAATTGGTGAAGTTAAGTTTCTCAACTGTCTACGCAACTGGACATTAAGTGAAATAATTGAGATCCTTTGGGGTATATCAAAGCATCGTCTGAAGACTGCAGGATCATCTCACGCCTCTCCTTCATGAGCTTGAGAGTAAGAAGAGCTTTTTGTTCCTACCTATACGATGGGTCTTGAAGAACAAGACTTATCCAGACTTGGGATTTGAGGGTTATCGAGTCCCCCCCCTCTCTTCGAACTTCAGATAACCCTATAATACTCCATCGTAAACTGCTCAATTCCTCTTCGAGTTCGGGATTCTTTGCACCCCTTGCCATACCTTAACCTAGATCGCTACCGTAGTCGAGGGTAGGCAGTCCGCCGGGCACTAAGGGCTATGTTTTATTTGTGCTATTCATGGGGAGTGCTTTGCAGGCGGGTTGGCGATCCCAGTATGGTTGTTACAAATGCACAGAGAACGCTGCTGCCCATTCTCTGGTTTGTCCCTTAGTCGCCTCTTATGACACCAATGGAAAAAACATGGGCTGTTGAAATTCTTTATGCCCGACACCATACGGTAAGTGATGTAGATTCCAAAAAATATACACACGTTTCTTTTTTTTCCTTGAATTTGGTAGGTTTAGGTAGCGTAGTTAGGTAGGATATATACATATATCGGGATACTTACACCATTGTTTTTACAATCAATTTGTCCCTTGTTATGTTTGGTCATGGTCACCTCATTAGAAAGTGACACACTACCAACGGGAGCCCTCTCGGTCGGACCGTTTTTTGCGCCATAGTGCACAGTCTAGTAGTAAGAAGTATAAGGTCTTTGCCCAACCCAAATTCAGAATCTCACAGATGATTAATGCATGATGACTTTTCATCATCGACGCTCTCGTATTTTCTATCTATGTAAAGTCAAAGGTCAAAAGTGCAGCTCTCCCAAAACTCAAATGGCTAGTTTTTGTAAAAATTAAATGGTCTTTAGTGGTCTCAGGCACTAAGTGGAACTGCCCGGCGAGGGCGATAAACTCATTTTGTCTTAAATGCTAGCACGGCGGCGTGAGATATTTTCTTGACTTGTGGCATAACTTCTTGACGTTTATTTATTTATTTTTCGGAAATTTTCCAATTTTATTGCAGTTTCGGTTTAACCTTGGCCATAAAAACCATTTATGTTCTGAGAAGCATAGCCCTACGACGCACTGTTGCCGAATTATGGGCCTCCGTATCTTATTTTATTTAGCATATTTCCAAAATGATATCTCGAAAACGGTATGTGTTCGGCACTCGACAACTGCCCGAGGGCTGTAGTTTAAATCAAACAACTTCTTTCCATAGCGAGTACAAAAAATTTATTTTGTTCAAAACCTTATATAATATCCGCGGAGATTCTTAACTGCGCGATTCAGAAAGATACAAAAATGGTACAACGCCATCTATCGAGCGTAGGGTAAAACTCGCGATCAAACATCCCGCCCACCATGGACAGAATGTCCAGAACTTAGTTTACATATGACAAGAAAACTAATTGACCGCCCACCATGAAACAAAACACAAGATTTGGTGGGCAGTGAAATCAATAGTGGACTGTATGTGAACAATAACAAAGTAACAACTAAACCAAAAAAAATAATATAAAATCTTAATATTAACTTTAAATGGTAACTTAACCAACAATTAATTAATCCTTAACATTAATACAAATTAAAATTGAACAAAAAAATACTAAACATTTATGAGGTGATAGGAAGCACAATTAACTTCGACACAGGTCTTTTAATCATCGAACCTTTACAGCGCAATGTAACATCTCTTGTGATTTTGTCCGAGCCAGTATGCTTTTCGGTAATGAGACCGTAGAGCCATCTCGCAGGTGGAAGATCATCTTCCATAACCCACACATAGTGTTTACATAGATTAAACATGTCTACAGGTGTAGGCTTTGATATGAATGAGAGCTCATGCTCACATTCATCCTCCTTTCTGACACGGTTCAGATTTTAATCATGTAGGCAAGCATCCCGCAGTCTGCTTGCTATAGGAACGTCCCGCAGTCCGTCCTCTACATGAGCTTGGTACCCCGCAGTTTACCAAACATAAAGCTTAGACATCCCGCAGTCTGTCTAACATAAATCATAACTCAATCATGTAGGCAAGCATCCCGCAGTCTGCTTGCTAAGGGACGTCCCGCAGTCCGTCCTCTACATGAGCTTGGTATCCCGCAGTTTACCAAACATAAAGCTTAGACATCCCGCAGTCTGTCTAACATAAAGCATAACTCAATCATGTAGGCAAACATCCCGCAGTCTGCTTGCTAAGGGAACGGCCCGCAGTCCGTCCTCTACATGAGCTTGGTACCCCGCAGTTTACCAAACATATGGGTGACAGCGCCATCGCGTAATGGTTTGACGCAGATCAGGTTGTAGGGTTGGGCCAACCATTAATTCTGTATTTAATGATACACTATTATGGCCTGAACATGAAGCGTCAAAGACGACCCTAACCTTAGTGGTGCTTTTATCCTCACGCACCACCGCATGATGTGGTAGGTAGAACGCATCCTTACCTAATTCAATTTGAGGGACAACTTCAGCATGTCCTAGTTGAATGTATTCGGTTATGACTACACTATACTGTGTCCTCAATTCAGGTTCCTTCAATAATCTTTTCTCTAGGCTGATAAAGCGCCTACGGGCAATGACCTCTGATCCCCCAAACGTGCAACTGGGCGAATCGGTTTTGAATGGTAGTTTTACAACATACCTCCCGGTTGCGTCGCGCTTGGTGGTTTTAGAGTAGAAATCCTCACATTTTTGTTCTTCTTCAGTCAAGATCACACTACGGACTGAAGGCTCGGACTCCAACTCCCAAAACTTACGCAAAAGGTCATTGACATCCGCTGACTGTACTACAGTATGATAACATACTGGCCTAGAGATGGCCGACGATGGGATCTCACCAGACAAGATCCAGCCCAATTTAGTCTTCTGGGCGATTGGAGATCCCGGCGGACCCTTGACTAAGCCATCCAATAAAATTTCTCCGACCACACGCGTACTCAACAGTAAATCAATTTTCCCTGGCGTATCAAATGTCGGATCAGCTAATTTTAAGGACGAGAACGACGCTGATACCTGAATGATCTTCTTCTCAGGCAGGTGGGATGTGAGTCTATTTAACATATACGCATCGACATACAAAATAAAGGTGGGATCTAGACGTGATTGCAATTTGAATCGAACTATCCACTTAGAGGGCATTGAGTTTCCCTCATCATCGCCTAGTCGAAATATGTTGGTGCGAGCAGGTGTTTTTCTTAGTCCGAGCAACTGTACTGCGGCCTCTGTGATGAAAGAGACTTGAGAACCCTGATCCATCAGAGCTCTTTAAACAACAGCAGTACCAGTTCTTGACTCAACGTTGACCAAGGCTGTGGCTAGCAGACCGTGGTTGTGAACATCCGCAAAACAACAAATGGGTTTGGTATCGCTTTGAATGGAAGAGGTGGCTGCGTTAGCCGCCACCACCTTCGTTTCTGCTGAACCATCAACAATTTCAGCAGAATTGGCAGTTGATTTTGGGTGAAGTAGTGTGTGGTGTTTCTTTTCACAAACGTGACATTTAGTATGCTGAAGACAAGAATAGACAGAATGGTTTGTTCCTAGACAGTTGTAACAAAGCTTACTGACTCGTGCAAACTCCCGACGTTCGTCACAATTTTTCATAGCAAATGTTTTACAATGACACAATTTATGATCGCCAGAACATAATACACAATTTTGAGAAGCGACATGAAAAGATTTGGCATTATTATCACGAACACTATTCTGCTTAGTTGCTTTAGGATCTAAATACTCTAAGGCTCTAAACCTAGACTCCATAAAATTTTTGAACTCATCAAACGTAGGTAAGTCATCATTAGGACTTGAACTAATTCTTAATTCCCACAATTTACGGGACTCGGTATCTAATTTTTCGGAGCCTAAGTATACAAAAATTGCATCCCTTGAGCTGACATCAATCCCTAGACTGCGTAAACCATGCAAACAATCAACCGTCGTATCTAACAGCGTTTTGACGTTGGCTGACGATTCCTTAGTAATCGACGATTGATGGACAAGCCGTTTGAGCATACAATTAGCTAAAAACCTTTTATTATCAAATCTTTTGTTTAGAATGGACCAACACTCATTATAATTAGACGCAGTCACAGGAATATGTCGAAGCAACTGTTCCGCTTCACCTGAGAGATGACTCTATAAATAGTGGAGTTTTTGAACGTCATCCAGTGTATCATTTTTATGAATTAGTGACGTAAATAAATCGCGGAACGTAACCCATTCGGAATAGAGTCCCGCAAACGTAGGCAAACTAATTTGTGGCAATTTCACATTTGAACTATTTTGTTTAGAAGAATGTTTATCGTCACTGAGATTAGCACTTTTGCGCGGACTAGTTTGAAGTAAGTGCTCTTTTAATTCAGACTTATAGTATGTACAACTCTTCAGTTACATCATATGTTTCTGCCGTAAAATAAACATTATTTTTCAATTCTTCGTCGGTTGCCTTTTCTATGATGTGCCCATGCGTTTCAACAAATTGTTTCCACTGTGCCTCTAATGATTCTAGTCTCGTTTCAATGTGACTTTGTGTGAGACGATCCTTAGGTGATTTTTTAAAGTTAACTCTAGCTTTTTCTATGATTGATTTGTTGTTAAAAAATCGGGCATAGATTTCCCGTCACAACACTTTATCTGTAATTATTCTAAGTCTAAACCACTAAATCTTAAAAGTCTCAAACATAAATGTAGTTTGCACTAACTTGATCAACAAATTCACTGAGAAATTTAAAAAGTCTACCAATAATGAATAAACACTGGGTTGTAACTCACAGTTTTGTCTGCCAAACCTCTCCAAACACGTCGCTGCTGCGAGTGCGTCGTCGTCACTCTTGATGTCACTGCTGGTACCCGCTGCGAGTGTCGTCACTGTCCGTGACGTCACTCTTGATGCGTTGCTGAAGTCTCGTCGCTCTGCTGTTGTCGCCGTTGCCGCATGAAGTGAGCCTCAATGCTGGTGGCGCCCCCTGGCGGAGCGGCCGCAAACCTCTTCGCTGCGCTGCTGAACACCGCTAATCACCACACACTCCGGGGATTTACAGGCACTTCAGGGCGATCCACCACTGGTTTCTATGCCTCACCAGACGTCACAAAACTGTCACTTCACTTGTCGACGCGATTTCACTTTTCGCGATCCGACTCGATAGGACCAAATGTTCGGCACTCGACAACTGCCCGAGGACTGTAGTTTAAATCAAACAACTTCTTTCCATAGCGAGTACGAAAAATTTTATTTTGTTCAAAACCTTATATAATATCCGCGGAGATTCTTAACTGCGCGATTCAGAAAGATACAAAAATGGTACAACGCCATCTATCGAGCGTAGGGTAAAACTCGCGATCAAACAGTATGTCCTAGGCCAAAAATAACCAAAATTTGGCCCAACCAAGATGCTGCTAGCATGGGGGTAGCAAAGGGGGGGCCCTTTGCTACCCCCATGTTAGCAGCATCCCAACATGAATTATAAGTTTTTTTTTTTTTTACTTTGCTTGGTTTTCGACTCGGTCATGACAAGTTATGATAAAATATGTCATGTCTTACAATTTGTCTTAAATGCTAGCACGGGACAACCATGTGACATAATTTACAGGCGCGACTTGCTTTTCTTGTTGTTGACTTCATAGTGCGACATAATTTGAATAGACGACCAAATAAAATAATACGTAAAAAAGTATGCCGTTCATACAGCTAAACAACTTTTTAATTTTGTTGGGAATAAATTAATATTTGACCCACGACCATAGACTTATGCACACTTTATTTTTCTTTGTTTGTTTGATAACATATTAAGTGTATGTTAGAAAGACATATTTATTGTAAAAAATTTAATAATTACTAAAAAATATAATAGCATGGACCAATACCGGTGGGCCCCTATTTTTTATATTTTAAATGTTTTTTGGGGATTTTATTTAAGAAACATTTAAAAATGTAGAAAGCAAGAAGAATATGGTATAAAAGAAAATAATTATAAAAAAAAAATAATCATAATAAAAATAAGAACAACAATAAAAAAATTACAATTATGAAAAAGTAATAATATAAAATTAATTAATAATCCTGTAACATTTCAATTAATTAATAAGCATTGATCACCAATTCACCATACACACAAAATGAATTTATTGCCATTTGGTGCAGTAATTAGAAGGCAAATATATTTTATTCAACTATAAAATTTTATCACCACCTCCGAACGAAAGTGATACATTTTTCTAAATCATCTGTCAAAATGAGACATTTGTGACAAAATGGGTGCGCCCGTATTAGCAATTAAGACCCGATGAGTCCCAAACAAACGTCAGGAAATTTTCTCACGCCGCCGGTGCTATTATTTAGGACAAAATGGCGTTATCGCCCAAACTGCGATGAAATGTGTGACTCAAGCCATGTCACAGTAGGCCGTGCTCGCCGGGCAGCAACAAGAAAGGCATGTTGCGCCTTTAAAATATGTCACATGTTTGACCCGTGCTAGCATTTAAGACAAAGTGTAAGACATGACATAATTTATCATGTCATGTCACAAATGTCTTGGGTACGCCCATGCTCGCTAGGCTGGAGAGGTCTTCGGTAGAATGAAACAATGTTGCTTGTTCGAAACTTCGAACGACTGTCGGTTACTGAATTTATTATTCTCTAACATCTATTTCATAAGGGAGTACTAACAATGCTAACCTATTTACAAAATGTAAGAACCAATAGGCTTTCGCCAGAGGACACGGGCCATGCGCGGGGCGCGGGAGCGGAACGCTGTGTTCGCACACGGCCTAACGGTCGCGAAACTGCAAAGAATCTTGAACGCCACTGTGAATTTTCTACGTGTGCGTTGCTCTTGACAACAAACCGTTCCATTCGAAGCGAACTGGTGTGCGCAGTGTTATTATGATATTGATAACAACCGCGCGTCACCACATCCTGTTTCTATTTCTGGTAACAGTGTTCCTGTTCTGGTAATGGTTATGGAGGTACGATAATTAGTGACTAACTGTGTGTCACTACAGATCCACCACTGATTTAATGTGTAGTATATTTACTAAAGTATAGATTAATCTACTAACCGTAAAAAGTTGACATTATCCTGCCTAAAAAAAATTGGCGCTGCTGTTTTGGTAGTGTGACTGCACTTTTGACCCTTATCTGTAAATACATAAAATCACGCCTTTTATGGGGGTAGGCAGAAACTACACAAAACCACCTTCTAGGATACTTATATATACGTCTATCAACTATCTATTGGTACGTATAATAATAAAAGTACATCTAATTATCATCATCAAATAGCATGATCTAATTCCAACTAGCTCGTCCCATCATCGGACTACAACACGTACGGCGATGCGCCATCGGTACATGGTGGACGTGGATGATCCCACCCATATGCACTAAACGTTTTGGAAATACTTTCATTATGCGTACAAAGGAGTGGAATTTCCTACTGGAGCCTGTGTTTCCCGATAGCTACAACCTTGGGGTCTTTAAGACAAGAGTGAATAGGTTACTTCTAGGCAAGCGTGCTACACCGTCGACCAAAATATCATCGCTTACCATCAGGTGAGATAGTGGTCAAGCGCGAGCCTACATATTAATAAAAAAGTACCTGCTTATTTCATGTATGAGCACTGAATGTCGTGATGGTCCGGTTGTTAATGGGCCCTCTTCTCAAGCACGTGGCTGCATGTTCGACACCTGGCAAGCACCAATGTGACTTTTCAAATTTATAATGTACTTTCTTAGAAGTTGTAGATGCTTTTCATAAACTGTAAGTTCTGTAATAAGATAATATCGGGAGATAGGTATAATTTTGGCGGTAAGGCTCCTGTACGTAGGTACATCTTCATGTTAAATTATTTAGAGAACTTAGAGTGTGGCTGGCTAATATGATGAATTACGTAAAGTGTTTACCAGGAGTTTGTTGACGATTCGTTTACATCAACCTTCTTCATAGATGCTTCAGGCACAGAGGAAACTTCCTTCTCTAATTTTGGATCTTCTAGACTCTCCAGTTTCTTTTGTTGCAGTATTCTTTCTTCCTTAGCCTTTTTATATGCTAATGTTTCCTGAGGTGTCCATTCTGTAATATGAAAACCAAGTTCAGTGTCCCTAGTTGCAGCAGGTGTTTTGATGCTCATCGACAAACAAAAGCGAAACACTGAAAGCAGATTCAATCATTTCAATATTCTAGTCTAGTCCTAGATCATAATATTACCTAATAATCTTGAGTCCATGGCTATCCATTCGCTGTTGATAATATTGTCAATTTTAATCCTGTTCTGATAGTTCGGTTCTAACATGAGCGTTACCAAACGCTTACAATGTTCTGAAAGAGAGTCTATATAACGCGAGCGAAATTTCCAATTTTTATTCATTTGTGCTTGATACAATAGTTTGATATGCTTATCTTCGAATGGCATCGCTCTGTTGAGCATTACATAGACCACGATCCCCAACGACCACACGTCGGTTGGCTTCGGATAATACGGCGTACCTTGCAATATTTCTGGAGCAGTGTAAGATAGTGAGCCACAAAACGTTTCACTTTGAACATCTTTCAAAGATTTATCGACACAACTACGAGCAAAGCCAAAGTCAGACAACTTAACGTTTTGGTTGGCGGTAAGTAGAACATTTTCACACTTTATATCCCGGTGAGCTATTTCAAGTTCATGCATGTATTGAACGGCCAGAGCAAGCTGCCTCGCCCAGATCCTAGCCTGGTCCTCCTGCACGGCGCCCTTCTGAAGAATGTGCTCCAGCAAGTCTCCGTGCTCCATGTACCGCATGAAAATGAAGTATTTATATCTTCTTTGAAATATACTATGGGTGTGTACGAGATGCGGGTGGTTTAACCTGATCAACATATCTATTTCTCTTGGTAGAAACTTCCTCACGAAATCCTTGGGTGCGGTATTGGTGTCAATAACTTTGCAAGCAAGTGTTGATACCTTATCGTTTTTCGAAGAATTTCTGTATTCCGCTAGATACACCTGTTTAGTTTTTAAAAATTGATAAGATTTAATTCCGTTTTTTTACTATAACTAATTACGCATACTACTTAATTAAACTATTAAGTCCTGGTAATTATTACCTTTGCATAGGACCCTTCATTAACCTTTTTAATTACTTTGTACCCACGTGTAGCTAATGTCAATTGTTCCGATCCACTCAGTTTTAATTCTTCTTCCAGATGATGTAACTGTAGAATGATTTATTGTCCTTTAATAAATATAAGTATAATTTCGAATTTTCAACAGGGGGAAGTATTTACATATAAAACTTGGGGTGAGGCGAGAGGTCACGGTGCCATGCCACTTGCTCGCGGATGCGGTAGGTACCTACTGCGGCTCGCTACAGTGAGCCCGTGCGTCGCTGGGTGGCCTCATTGGCCCAGCCTCTTTTAGCGCGCATGAAAAACGCCTTCTCTTCTGAGTATGGCAATGTGTAGCACGCGCGGTCCTCTGGTTTAGAATCTACGACTTGTGTATTAAAAGACGTCGCACATCTACGGGGAAGCCATTGAACGACTATCGCTCATATACTTAGGTAAGAAAACTGAAAACATGAAGTACCTTGTTCTTTCCCTCCATTTATTAGGAAGTATGGTGCTGTGAAGTTATTGCGGCAAGAGTCTTTATCATTTCACTAGCCTGTAAAATACATTATATAAATTAGTTTTGCTATGATTGCATATGCGTATAGGTAGGTAGGTATATAATAATACAACATTGTTTTAAGATTGTCTCGTTTTGCTACTAGCAAGTATGCAGTAAAAGTAAGTGAAACTGCAATCAAACATTTTTTAGCTTGCTTGAACTGGGAATCGAACCAACTCAAATGCGATCTCTTTAACAAACATGTCGTCTTAAATTAAGCGGAATTACCTTATAAGCAGATAAACCTCTCCGTACGCCTACGTCTAGAATGTCGCCTTGCTTCGGAATGGAATATTTTCGATTTTCCTCTCTGGCCCTTTTGAGTGCTTGTGCTTCTACTGCGTTCAAAGCTTTAACATTTCGTTTTAGATGGTTTTATATTGATAAAGTAGGGGTTTTACATTACTTGTAATCATGTGGGTCTTGTTTCATTTGAAACTTTCACAACATAGGATTTTAGCTACCTACTCAAAACAAGTGTTCAGTACACCGTCCATCTATCTACGTTTACCATCCATCGTCTACATTTATGTTGCGCCGAAGCGCGTGATGACCGGCAGGATAAACAAAAGGTTGGCGATACACACAAGGTGAGAGAATCTACCTGCTGGTAGATAAGACGCCAGCCTGGGGTAACTAAAGGAGTTGCCTATATCTAGTTAATACCAGCAGCCTAATTGTGTAAGTAAATTCGGCAAAGGAAACAATCTGTTTCTTTCCCAAAAACACACACATACACACAAAAAAGTTGAATAAAGATTCAACTTTTTTGACAATTTACTTACACAATTAGGCTGCAGGTCTCGTCATGTAAAAATAACGCTGGCCTTGAACCTATATCGATCAAATTGGTGGTAGATATGAAGGGTGAGCGACGGGGAATGCTTCGTCAGAGGTATAATACTCCCAACAGATCATTGTGTCTCTGAATTAGCTGCAAGACCCTGCGCAATAGCTATTTTGTGTTAATGTGGAAGGTACAGATAGCATTGTATAACAGTCTGTTTCACTCGCTTACGTTTGTCGCGTCGCACCGTCGTCATTCGTCACCTATTATGATTCTACAATAAAACAATTACTCCCATATTATAAAACAATAGCCTAGCATTTTAGAACGCGACTGCACTCGTGCGCAGAGTCGCAGACAGACACATCCTATCCACTGTCGCTCAGCGTTCTTTTTACGTGATGGGACATAGGTACTAGCTATAAAAATTAAGACTTGGTTTTGAACTCACTGACAAGCCTACTATCCATAGCAATCCATTCGGAGATGAGCACCTGATGGGAGGAGTGACGTAGTCCTGGATCGGGCTCCAATAGATGTTTCACGATAGTCTTACACTCGAGCGAGATAGTGTTGCCTACTCGAGTTCTGAACCTATATTTTTTGCCCATCTGCTGCTCATATAACTTTCGCATTCGTGTGTCGTCAAACGGCATAGACTTATTCAGCATTACAAACAAAACCACTCCCAAAGACCAAAGGTCTGTCGGTTTAGGCAGATAGGGTTTACCGCGGAGAATTTCTGGCGCTGCATATGACATCGACCCGCAGTATGTCTCGCTCAGAATATTGTTGTTGGAGTCGTCAACGGCAAACCGTGCGAAACCAAAATCAGAAAGTTTAACGTTGAAGTTCGCCGTCAGCAGCACGTTCTCGCATTTGATGTCGCGATGTGCTATACCCAGTTCGTGCAGGTATTGTATACCTAGTGCAAGCTGCCGGAACCACACTCTAGACTGATTCTCAGATACACAGCCGTTCTTTAAAATATACCCCAACAAATCTCCATTCTCAGTATATCTCATGAAAATATAATACTTTGTTTTCCTTTGAAATATACTGTGTACGTGAATAAGATGTGGATGATTCAGCCGTACAAGCACGTCTATTTCGCGCGGCAAAAACTTAAGAACAAAATCTCTTGGAGCCTTTGACGTTTCTATAACCTTACAAGCGAGTGAAGTCTTGTGACTATCATCTTTTGCAGAGAATTCAGTTAAATAAACCTGTTGAAGAACACTGCAGACATTATTTGAGAAACTAAGGATAGAGCAAAAAAGAAGCTTCTGCTTAAAACAATTGTTATGATAGCCTGCATCAATAAGTACCTTAGCGTAGGCTCCTTCGCCTACAAATTTTTGTAATTTATATCCTTTTGCAGACAAAGTAATTTCTTCTGATACAGTAGATTTCAGTTCTGACATGTTAACATAAACATGTGGGTAAATATCGAGCACAGTGTTATCCACGGATCACCTTTCAACGCACCCTTTGGATTCGCTGGTCGGCTACTCATATTCAAAAGGAACGTATGCATTTTTATGATGTTAATAATATTGTGTTACTTGTATTACTAAAATTTATATTTACTGGTCTTCATTGTGTCTATGTCAAAACGTGTCATGTGCTGTCAAGTGCGTCTCGTTGACGTTCTTCTTTTTTCGTCATAAACAGGTATAGGAGACAATATAGAGTAGGTACCTCTTAAGGTTACACTAGTCGAAAATTATTTCATACAAACGTAGTCTAGCGATTGCTCCATTGTTTGACGATGTACGTTCAAAATAAAATATAAATTTGTCTCATCATTATCTAGCCCTGTATGGAAACAGAAAAGAAAAAAAATACAATATTTGAAAGTTATGAGCGTCTTAAGTTCCATATTTCAACACTAATTTTAACGCACATTTGGGTGGAAATAAATACCATTAGAAGAAGGAAAATTGCAAAACGGCCTCCATACAGGCATAGATTAGTAATTCAACAATGCAAATAATTTTATTTTGAGAATATACATTTAGTAGTTTTTTCATGATATCTAGACTCCCAAAGGTCTGTTCATAAAATTTCTCGCGCTCGTTTTCGTCCTAAATCATCATCCATTTCGCTACAAATTTGCAAAAGTGCTAATTCGTACGAGAACTAGCTTCTTACTGCTCATCACAGCATCAATCTTTTTCGCACGTGTTGTCGGATGAGACAGCACGCATTTTAACCCCGCGCACAAAATATTTCGTGCCGTTGACTAGGGGAAAACACTTACGTATGAGGTTAAATATGTGATACATGATGGGTCCATGTGAGCTACAAACTCGGAGTTAGAAGATAGGTACTAAGATAACCCAGGGCATTAGAATAAAACTATTAAAGCTACGTTAACTCCACGAGAGTAATTTCTATGAGATTAATTAGTCTTAAATGTGAGGCACGAGGGGTATTAGGTATCATTAAAGCCAGCACGGCTGTTGTCTATTAGAAAATCAATTAGAGGTCCGAAATCAGCTATGTGTGACAACTACGGTTTGGCGTTTCGTTAGACCCAGCCTAATTGCGAACATAGACGGAAATCCACATCGTGACTTTCATCTCGCATGTGATTGGTCGATTGATGGCGGTCAAACCCTTTGCGTTGCCGAATTCACTTGCGCAATTAGGCTGCGGCTTGGTTTTAAAAACAGAGATCACAATCTAACAAATCTGTGCCTCTAATAACCTCTATCTGTAAGAATATCTGCGAAATTTAACCCATTTAAAAAAAGTTACCTAAAACATGCGTATTAGGCATGGGTTCAATATATCAAAACATAAGTTATATTGGATATGTTAAATATCATACCATATCGATATCTTTCTCAAAGTAACCTATATCACACAAACTTCACTAACGTTATGAACCGTATGCGCTAGGTACCTATCTTTCTAAGTATATATTCTTTTACTGGTTTAAAAGATATGAAGCGAACTTTACGCATATTTGCATATTTAATGGCGTGCGTAATAATATACCTTACTTTACTAGAAATACGGTTAAGTTTATATTGTATAGTTACGATAACGCTCTCAGAATATATGTTTTGGCGGCTGGCGGCTACGGCTAGTCGATATATTATTAGTGACACACTTACTCTACAAAATAGAACTAAAGATTGAAGTAATAAGGTTGAATTTGAGTTTTTACAATATATATATATATTAGTTCGCGTTCGTTGTCAGTTTGCACATCTAAATATCATGTTAACGTTTGCAAACTGTAATACTGACATCGTTGTCTGAAAACTGTTTTCGATATCGATATGCAAACTGTATATCTGTTACATAACCGTTTGCGGAATAAATTGAAAACGCCCATCTCTAATGCGTATGAATAATTGAGTACCCAAGTACCCACTATAGGTATGGGGTGAGTTTTTAGGAATACTGATTTTTCAAAAATCCAGTGATGCGGATTAAGTTTTCATCAAAATCGGTCCCGTGACTCCTTTGAGCGATATTACGCTATTCCTCATAGTTTCGGATTTGGAAAACTCACCCTGTATATTTATGTAACTAAACCGCTTTTATAACATTTCATACTTTACTATTTCATGTAACAATAGTAGATTGTTGCATCGAGCGCAAAGTGAGTTATTGATGCATGAGTGTTATGATTGCCCGAGCGCACGCGAGGGCACTAAATTAACACTTTAGCGAGGTGCGTAATCTACTTTTCTTTCAACTACCAATCTACCTCTCATCTATTTCCATTTTTTAATACTTTTCTTGCTAAATATGAAGTACCTACCTATCAAAGTTTTACAATGGTACAAATGCGGTGCATTTTTTTTTCACCTCATTAGTTTTATACAGCTGATTTATATTTTCAGCCAGTATCTTATTTGATTAGATTTGATCTACTGCATATATTTTATATTAAACTTAATGGGAGACATTAAACCTCTGTGGCAAATTTATATTTAAACTAGCAGACCCCCGCGTCTTCGCTCCCGTCAACTGGCTACCTATCTACCTACCACTACCTACCTGCGCTACATACCCTGCCTACCCTGACTAGACTACCCTGCCTAGCCTATCCTGCTTACCCTGCCTAGACTACCCTGCCTAGCCTATCCTGCATACCCTGCCTACCCTGTCTAGCCTACTCTGCCTTCTCTGCCTGGCCTATCCTGCCTACCCTACCCTGCTAACTCTGCCTACCTTGCCTACCCTGCATAGCCTATCCTGCCTACTCTGCCTAGCCTATCCTGCCTAGCCTGCCCTGCCTGCTCTGCCTACCCTGCCAGCCTACCCTGCCTAGCCTATCCTGCCTACCCTGCCTAGCCTAACCTGCTAACTCTGCCTACCCTGCCTAGCCTATCCTGCCTACCCTGCCCTGCCTACACTGCCTACCCTACCTAGCCTACCCTGCCTACTCTGACTACCCTATCCTGTTTACTCTGCCTACCCTATCCTGCTTACTCTGCCTAGCCTACCCTGCCTATCCAGTCTACCTTGCCTACTCTGCCTACCCTGCCTAGCCTATCCTGCCTACCCTACCTACTCTAAATACCCTACTTACTCTTCGGCTTTATTATATTAGTACCTTTAGATAAAAAATACAAAACAGTGCAAAAAAGAGATTTCATATAACATTTCTGCACTGTTTTGGTTCTAAGCAAAAAATACGTCCTTTGTGATCAGTTTTGTAGTGATTAATGATAACATTACTACGTAGTTGGAAGAAAATACATTTAAGTTGCATAACATCAAAATATATTATTTTTCATGTAGAAAGAAATAACGTATATATACAAAAAACTTGTGTACGTACACACATTGAGATTTGAGGAAAAATATCTTGCCATTTCCACATTCAATTTGGTTGAACGAATTGTTGCCTAAATTTCTAATTGCTTTTTGTTTAAAAATTCGCCAGCTAACGATATTCTCTGTAAGAACGATGGTGCTGGAGTCAGCAGCATCTCATATTTGCCGACATCTGGATGAGGTGGGTACCTCTTCTCTTTACGAATACGTTCTAACATACTTTGAGGTTCACATTTCGATTTAGATTTCCAATCGCTATTCAAAAAATCTTGGATCACCTTCGGTAATATTTTGAAAGTTTCCTTCGCTCTCGTTTCGCTCGGCGTCTGCAAAGGTTCTGGCGGATTTTGCGCAACTATTATATCATCTACATCAAATTGTGTTGTTGGAGTATTGTTTTCTGAATGGAAATCTAATTCCTCATCGGATACTTGATCTGTACTGCTATTGTTATAGTAACTGTTGATACGATCTTTCACTATATTTCTTAGACTAGTTTCATTCTTTGTTTTCTCTCTCTCGGTACCGTCAATATTAACATACCCAGTTCTAGTTTCAGTCTTGATTAAAACTTGGTTCTGATCCATCTTCTCTACTATGCCACTTTTAACATCCTCAGATATATTAAGGCTTCCTTCTTGAGGAGTTTCTAAAGTCTCATTTGGTGTATTGTCTTTGATTGTGCCTTCGATTGTGGTCATAAACTTTATATTGTCTTCTTCTTCTAAAATTTGATACATTCTGTGGACTTCGCTGATATTGATTCTGAAAAATAAAACTTTATTAAATAAAATAGTTGACACTGAACTTTATTATTTATGTATAACATTTTATGGAGAAAAAAATATTGAAAAGAGACTAGGCCCTCAAAAGACTAAGACCTCAAAGTGGATCCGATTTAAATTTATAAAATTAAATCCACCTCTAAAGATAGAAAAAAAAAACGATTTAGGTATTGATAATTTTCCCATTTGAATTTGCAATTTTCAATTGTGAACCGATTCTGTTGAAATTAAGTAAAATGAAATGAAAATGCGTATTTTTTTTAATTTGCCTGTTTTGCGTAGCCTCAAAATGCTAGACTAAAAGTTTTATTTTTGTATTTTCTGCTTTTCAGTTCGTTATTTTGGCGGTTAAATTTTTTGATAAAAATATTGTTATTTTCAGCGTTCCTTACATATACAATACTTTATATGCTTACCCTTGTCTTGCTTCGTGGCAGCAATACAGCATAGTAGGATCAATCGGATGCGCTTCAGTATTGAATATATAACCACCAACGTCCACAATGCATTCTCCATTAGGCGTATTGATAACCGTGCCGTGTACGCCCGGGTTATGAATGAAATTATCCGGGTCGAATAGCAAGTACAGATACTTGGTGGTTTCAGCGAGGAAAAATGATTCCATACGATCCTCTATGCGGTGATCGCGGACATCTTTGATCTGTAAGTTGTATTACATTTTTATAAGCCAGAATTTTTTGCTCGATAATTTTATTTATTTATTTATTAAAACTTCATGCAACATAAAAGTAAAGTACATAGGCGGACTTAATGCCTGAGGCATTCTCTACCAGTCAACCAAGGGCGGTGAAGAGATAGCATGGCAGGTGCATAAAAAAAAAAAAAATATTATGAACGCAAATTTAAAACAAAAATATATAGTTGAAATAAACATACTTGAATATGTACTATAATAAATACTATATATAAAATAATATAATATAATATTATATTAGGCGTGCGTAGGTAATCTTCTCAAATAAGTAAAGGCTAGATATCACACAGAAGTAAAGCACTAGTTTTGATACATTATAATTATAGTATGTTCCTACGCCCCCAACATACAAGGCACTTACCGTAGCATAACCGCAAGATGTCCTAGCTGAATGTTGAATACTCCTGAGAATATCTTCCCCCATTTGAAGCAGTATTGGGTCCCTGGTGTCTCTATACAGGTACATGATCGACTCGATAAGTTCAGGGCGAAGAGGATAGCTTTCTCTGGACGAGGAGGCTTCTCCCGTACCGAGGTTATACACTTCAGGTGTGAAACCATACTGTCTCCATACACTGTGATAGTTGTGTATTATACGCATTGCTGTGTCGCTTTCACCTGTAAACAGACTCTGGTTTTACAAGTAGTTTGGGATTGGCTGAAATGCTAATCTTATTTTCGACTTAATTGAATTTCCACATTGAAGTACGCAATGTTGATTTGGCAATGAAAACTCGTCTGTAGCCAAGTTGACAATCTACAATCGATAACGTTAATAGAAAACGAATCAATGTATGGGAATGACACATCTGAACGTTAAGACACGTGGTCAGACCAAACGAATAGGCGTTAAAAATTTAGAAAGAGATTTGATACAAAACGTTTATAACTTGGCTAAGGGAGCTCTGTGCTGTATTGCGCTTCGCCAGCTTTTACGCCAGCGATAAATGTTGAAAAATACAACGGCATGGTCACAGTATAAATATGGACGAACAGTACGCCAGCGATAAATGTTGAAAAATACAACGGCATGGTCACAGTATAAATATGGACGAACAGTACGGAAACTACCTACAAACGCTCAAAACGGCACACTCACACAAACATGCGGATCGACGAGACCTCTAAGCAGCTCGCACTATTGACAGCGCCGCGGACGCTGCTTAGGGGTTTCGTCGGTGCGTATTAGGGCATGAATATCGGAATCGCCGAATCTCGTAATATCGGAATCCCGGCACGTAATGACCGATATTTCAATTCCGATACTGAGTGATCCAATATCGGAAACTCGGAATCAGCAAAAACCTATATTTTAGATCCTTGTGAAGTGGCAAGTAGGACAACTCTGTTCCAACCGTTGACCACGGTGATTAGCAGTGAGCGGATAATCGGGCGCTTATTTACTTTAACTACATTTCATGAAAAATTTAATGGGCATGCCTTAATGAAACCTGGATTTACAGTACTGAGATTGCTGAAAATGTTACCTATAAGAGTAAATACACAGTAGAACTTGTGCAACAATGATATTTTCTATGAATTCGCAAATTTTCGCTGATCACGGGATCGGTCAATGTGACGACACTTAGGGGAGGCTTATGTACAGCAGTGGACATCTTTCGGCTAAAATGATGGTGATCATAATAAATCATTTTGAGAGGGCTGTTTCGGAACAAGTACCTATCCTTGTTGAACATTCTCTCAATAAATTAAAGCAAAGCGAAGTAAATTAATAAGTTTGTATTGTTCAGTCTTCTGCTTGTGTTAAATACAACAAATTAGCATATCTGATCACTAATCTGATAGCCTAATTAAATTCAACTAGTTAACAACAATGTCTCTACATAATCTTTTTTTTTTAATTCAGCATGGGATTTTACCATTGCTAATGTTTATTAAGTTGTTTTACGAAATAATTTAATCTCGGCAATCCAGAATTTATTTAAAGTAAATAATAATTCTCAAGTTGTAATGACAAAAAACCCAAAAATCAATAATCAACGATCACTACGATACCTATACTAATCAATGACTAATAAGAAGTAATTAAATCACTTTAGCTGGCATTCATTCATTCTTAAAACTTCTCCTATAAAACATATTCGCTCAAAATACTCCTGACTAGAGAGCATCAAATTAAGAAGACCATGCTTAGAATTTAGTCAAATCAATTAAAAAACGATAAACTTAATAGGAATAAGCAAAAATAACATTTCAACATTTTGGTTGACATCTCCTATATCCCATGGATTTGGCTAGGGATACTATACTGAATTTTAAATCATTATTAATTCATTATTATTAATCGGGACTACTTTCAGATTGATCGACAAACATTTATTTTCTGGGGTAAAGCATTGTCCTTTTTTAAGAAAGGCATTACTTTATTGTTCTTTCTAGAGAACAAATGTGAAGTTTAGGTAAATAAGCACCTGATTATCCGCTGATAAGACACTGGTGATTAGACAGAGACTCAATAAAAAATCTTATTATGTCTCGGCTAAAATTCATTTTTATTGTATTTAATGCAACCTCATACCGAATTTGTGCAATTAACAAAAAAAATGTGCGATATCTAACAAATATGCGCAATTCCGATATAAGTATCGGCATTCCGATATTGAGATCTAATAACGGAAATCAATATCGGAATTGAAAATGTTTCGATATTACATGCTCTAGTGCGTATTTTTGCGTGAGTGTGCCGTTTCGACCGTTTGTAAGTAGTTTCTATACTATTTGTTTGTATACTGTGGCATGGTTGAAGAATGGCGCAGTGCCTGAACAATTGTATTATGAACTACTTACTAGCTGCTGCCTGCGGTTTCGCCCGCGTGAAAGTTTTTTTATCATTTGGGATCTTAAAACACTTTTTACGCGGGCGGGAACACCCTACTGTGATACAAACTATCCTATGTCCTTCCCAAGCTCTCTAATTATCTCCATAACAAATTTATTCTAAATCGGTTAGGCGGTTTAAGCGTTAAAAGGTAACAGACAGCATACAGACAGAGTTACTTTCGCATTTATATTATGGAAGTATGGATGATAGAGCACAGGATTAATTCACACAGAACATTTGTTCTGAATGTACTATGGACCTTTGGACATGCATTTTTTTTTGTTTTTTGTGTTTTTAAATATTTTTCTCCCATGTTACTTGGGGTCGCAACACGTTTTCTTTTCCAAATCGTCCTGTCCCCCGTCACGCTATTACTAACTACTTTCTCATCACTCCTCACACAGTCCAAGTATTACATATATGGCTTACAAAAACTTTTAGTGTTTAAACATATGATATATTTATTCGCTTAAACACAACATATTAGAAACAATAGAACAAAAATAAAGTTCTAAGGTATTTACGTCGATAAACGCAATACTGATAAAGCATTCATAATTACGTCAGTTTAATACAAACCGAACATTCCATGAATTCGAAATGATGGGTACCACAGACATAAATTTAACTAGATAACGTAAGTCCCTCCATCTGTATGAAAACCAAGCGTGCCACTTTTTCACATACAATTTAAAAACAAATTTTCTTACCAATGAAAGAAAACATTTCCAATGCCTCGGCCAACTTTTTGTATACAGTCTTTACAGCTCATTATGGCATAAAAAGGCATTCTTCTAGAATTCGGTGGATTTCCGCTGTCGATAATGCTAAATGAAAAGCTCCGTTTTTTGACACGCGAAGTGCATACAATCGCGTCATCTAGTTAGACTTATATCAGTGATGGGTACTTTTAATAGATTTTTAATTAAACTTACCTACAAGACTAAGCACTCCAGGCCAGTAGGACTCGAGTGACTGGAACACTGGTAGTGTGACATGTCCTCTCAACATGGTCGCCCATACGAACCAGTCATCTTTCTTCAAGTACTTCTCTATAGCTTGCCGTGCTTCTTTGAACATTGACATTAGTTCTGGCCTCTCTAATAGAATGGAACCTGTGAAGAAGAGTTTTTGTTAAAGGCGTAGGTCTGTATTAAATTCCCAAATTTAAATGCAGTACAAGCCGTGCGCCCGCTCGGAGCCAGCATATCAATATTGAATTTCCTTTTGGACAGTTTTGTTTGCTAACTATTCTTTGATTTACATTTATATATGCTACTTCAGTTATAAAGAAATTCTAGCCATATTTTTTTCTGTGTAAAAATATTTTTAAACATCCAAGTCGTTTTGGAGGAGTATCCAAAAGTAGCGAAAAAATATCGTGTTGTTAATTATTTTTTAAAGCAAAACTATTCGTAACACGAAAAAAACATGTTTCACAAATACTGTACCTACATGAATCAATAATTTTATTATTTTCAAACCTTTTAACCTAGCCGTTACTAAGGAGTATGTACCAGGCCCCTCAGAAAGTATTGCGAAAAAAAGTTTTTATATATGGGAGACTGGCCAGTTATAATGTTTTTCGAAAATATGATTATTTATAAGTAAAAATAAGTAAGTTCCAATTTCAAAATTTCCCTCCACATTTTTTGCGAGTTAATTCAAAGTATTGTGTCTCACTGAAATATGGATCTGCGCCGGGAACATTTTAGAGCTATGATTTTATACGATTTCAAGTGTCGCCTGAAACCGGATGAATCGTACGATAGACTTCAAATGGCATTCATGGATGAAGGCCCTTCCAAGGCAACCGTGTATCGTTGGTATAACGAATTCAAGCGCGGTCGACCAACTTTGGGGGATGACGAAAGAAGCGGTCGCCCTTTGACGGCTGTTACCGAAGAAAACGTGCTAGCAGTGAAAAATTTAATCCAAGACAATAGGCGAATTACATATCAGGAGATTCAACACATATTGAAGATTGGATCGGGAAGCGTTCACGAGATTCTACACAGCCATCTTCGCGTGAGGAGGATAGTATCACGCTGGGTGCCGCACAACCTCACCGATGCTCAGAAGCAGGCCCGGGTGGAATGGTGCCGTGATATGCTTAACAAATTTGAAGCAGGCTCGTCTCGGCGTGTTTACGACATCGTTACAGGTGATGAGTCCTGGATTTATCAATACGACCCAGAAACCAAGCGCCAGTCGACTGTTTGGGTGTTTCAAAATGAGCCAACGCCTACCAAAGTGAAGCGATCTAGAAGCGGGGGTAAGATTTTGATCGCTAGCTTTTTTAATTTGACTGGCCACTTGGTATCAATTCCCTTACGGGATCAAAGAAGCATTAATGCCGAATGGTATACTACCAAATGTTTGCCAGAAGTTTTCTCTGTTATAAGCAACAAGCGACCAAACACAGGGCTCCGCGGGCTACTGCTCCACCACGACAATGCACCTGCGCACACCGCACTCAAAACGAGGGACTTCCTGGACAGCACGCCAGTCAAACTCCTGGGTCACCCTCCTTACAGCCCTGATCTAGCACCGTGTGACTTCTTTTTATTCCCAAAAATAAAAAATCAGCTCAAAGGGATACAATTTTCGTCGCCGGAAGATGCGCTAGCTGCGTTCGAGCAGGCTGTAAACGAGGTGTCTGCGGCGGACTAGAAAAAGTGTTTTGAAAACTGGTTTAGGCGCATGAATCTTTGTATAGAGGCTGGTGGAAAGTACTTTGAAAAGATTTAATAAAAATATATGTACGTATAGAACAATTTTTTTTAGTTTCGCAAAACTTTCTGAGTGTCCCACGTATGTATGCTTTAGAAAGTAACCGTTTTACGGGACTGAAGCGGTGGAAGGCCCCCTTAAGTGAAGAGGATATCTAGATCACAGATTACTTAATAGTTACTACGTAAATCTAGATGTGGTCTGCTATTTCCAATCTAAATGAAAACATGTTTAGTCTAATCTAGCCTAATTGCGTGAGTGAATGCGGTATGAAAGACGCGATGTGGATTTCCTTCTGTGTATTTTTTTGATTCATGGCGGTCAAACCATTTGCCTTGCCGAATTCACTTACGCAATAAGGCTGACGAATGTATTGATTAGGTAAAATATTTTATGTTATCATCTTTCTGTCCTCATTCCAAATTTTAGAGTACTACACAGTACACTAACTACACTTCAATCACTTACTAATCGAAGGTGTCGTCGCCGGCATGTAACTTGGCAAGGTTTTGGCGTAGTTCGCGCATAGTGGGCGAACTGACCAACCACCGTATAGAGTGAAAGGGGAACGTAAACGCGACGAGATTGGTCAGTCGATCCTTGCGTCAACTGAACAATCATTCGCACGCTCGGAACGGTGATAAACGTTCCCCTCGTCCCGCTTGGTAACCAAAGAGACCTAAAACGACATGTGCGCATCTAACGACTCTTGCCAGCGCGCCTCCGATCTCATCCCCGAGTGGCTAGCGAAGTGGCGGCTCTCGGTTAACGTGGATAAGACGCAAGCTCTTGTTACAGGACAGGAGCGCCTCCCACCACTACTGAAACTACAAGGAGCCGACATCGAGTGGTCGCCCCACGCTAAGTACCTGGGTGTGACCATCGACCGTCGGCTCTCGATGAGGCTGCATGTCACCAAGGTGGTGGCGCAGTGCAGGGTCGCTCGAAACCTACTACATTTAGTACTCTCATCCAGAGGCGGCTGTACTTTAAGTTCACTCGTGCGCTGAACTACCAGATTTTAATAGGTTAAGAAGAAAAATAAAAATGTTTAATAATATCTGATTAACAATCTATTCAATATTGACGAAATTATGACGAGCCAATTTAAGCTCTTTGCTAAAGTAATAAGACGTATATTGCTGTAAAAAAATATTCCCCGTGCGCTAGGCTGAAGCGCACGGCGAGTGCCCATACAAGGTCTATGAGATCCGAGCGAAAACGCCTGGCGCGTGAGACAGAGATAGTTCAATAGAAAATGTACGGCAAAATATGACCACTCTCGTGCGCCGCCCCAGCGAACCGAAGATTACCGAGAGCGGGCGAGGTTTGACGAACAAAATTTACCTTCGGGTCTTCTTCGGGTCGAGTACCAACATTACGTGGGTGGGAAGTGAGGCGGGCGCGGGGTTTGTTTACTTTTTAGACACAGTTGGAAACAGTACGCTGCTTGCAATTTTGCAGTTAATCGCGGCTTTTAGTTATTTCTATATTCTGAGTTGTGGGACAGTGTGTGACTGTATGTGAGATTTCGACTCTAAATTGAATTAAAACGTTTCTCCTTTCTGTACTCACCATTGAAAAAAAAAAATAATCAGTCAATACCAGATAATAAAAAAAAAAATAGCGAACATTCCGCTGCGGAAAAAAAATCGGCGTATCGATTTATTTTATAAAATATAAAAATACCAAGGTTAGACAAAATGTTGTTATTTAAAATATAACTTGATAATGATCAATAGCCGCTCATCAGACCACAAAATGTTGAATTTTGGTAAAGTTGTACAACGACGTAACTAGATGGCGTTGGCGTCGAATTAGAAGTCGCTAGCGAGATGGTTTGCCGATTTACATAGACTCATGTGAATTTAAGTAAATTTAACTTGACTTCGGGACCAGAGTCCGAATACACTACGAGTTGGTTGGTGAAGTGAACTACTACCTCTATGATCCACCAGCCGCCACTGCTCTCATCCCGCCTCCCCGCCCGCACCAAGCTGGGTATTTATAAAACATACTTGTGTTCCATTCTCACCTATGCAGCCCCAGCTTGGTACGCCCTCACTGGCGAGGCAACCAAAAACAAACTCCGCGCGCAGCAAAACCTCATACTGAGACCCATACATACTCGACGCCCCTCGCTATGTGAGGAACGACGTGCTACTACGCGACACAGGTATAAAGAGCCTGGATGAGTTTATCGAGGGACTCGCAACAACTCTGTTCGCGCGGGCCGACGCTTCTGCCTGGCCCCATATCGCCGATATCGCGCCATGGCACGCGCGCCCGCCCGACAGAAAGCGCCTCCCACGTGACCTCATCTCAGACACCGCAGCCTCATCCACCACCCGGACTTGACGCTTGAGTAAATCGCAACAGTCTACACGCGATTTACTCATACAATAATACTGCCCACCTCACACGGCATACACGGCGTGAAGTTTGTTCTAAGTTAACATAGGCAAGCTTTACGTCGTAAAACAGACATTCACTTCTTATATTATTATTATACGCGAGTACACATGCACCGAGTAGCGCTGCGGTCGACGCGCGCTATCGGTTATCATGAGCGGTGTAACTCAGGTCATTGCCGCTACCACATACATAAACGGCGCTAATAGTAGCTAGTCGCTTTCACTACTAAACTGTAGGTTCGCCCAAAGTCGGCGCTCCTGCCGCTGGTTACCTTAGCTGGGCCTCCCAGGGTACGCCCTGGGTCTCACTCGGCTGGGGTGGACCGCCAGGAGGCCGTGAAGAAGTGGCGAGTCGTTCAGTAACGCTCGCCGCCGCGGTGCGCCTACAGTCACATACAACAAGCCAAACATAGCGCGCGTTGAAAAATCTTAGTATAAAAGACATCAACGCGCGCACAAGCTAGGAAAAATTGGGGTGTGTTACGTCACTTAGAAAAGTGTTACATCGAAGAACACGTCCCCGTAAGTTTACTAATACGAAACACTTCACAACGAATGCACGCTACCACGAAAAAGTTAACACCGTAGCCATGCGATCTCGAATAACCAAATCTCTAATTTCACCAATTCGAATCACTTAACAACAAATGCACGCTTCTACGAAAAACTTATAGCCGAAGCCACGCGACCACGCTTAACCAAACCCCTAACGAAAGACGCCAATTAATTATGGGAAATCCTAATAAAACCACTTTTTAATAAAAAAATCTTTATTCATTTAACAATCAACAAAATCAAACATTTGAGAAAAAAAAACAAAATCTATACTTAATATATATTGAGCTAATATATTGAGCTATTTGCCGACCAGATGTTAGGCGTAAACAATGGAGGCACTTTTTGCAAATTTGTCTTTAATGATAAGAGGTTTTGAGTAGTTCTCTTTTTATAATATGTGGAAAACCAATCAGTGAATTTCACTGCATCCTTGGGTAATACTTTTTCTTTTAGTATTTCAAAAGCCTCAGGTATCTCATCTGGTTTTAAAAAGGCTAATACGGCAAAAACATTGTTTGGAAAGACCAGCAGATTGTAAATGTTTACAAATACTTTGAGCCAGATGGAAGTAACAACACTTGTGCTTACTTTCAGGAAACACTTGCTTTACCGCATTTTTTTTTAATATCCTATAGGCTCGCTCGTACGTCTGGTAATCCGATGATGAAACGGGCTAGGTGGAATTAGATCGTGCAATTCCATCGCACGCTCCCCGAAATGTAACCGATAAAAAATCGACAGGCTGGCAACTCGGCGACGATGTTCAAGACTCTGGAGCTTTGACTTGACCAGCGCTGAGGCGCTGGCTCATTGCAGCACACAGCCTCTTGGCCCGCTTTTCGATCGACTCTAGTGCGTCTAGCTGGAATTTGGCTGATCCGTCCCAGAGACGAGAACAATACTCCATGCATGATCAAACTTGCGCATGATACACTTATCACCTTTGCATGGATCCTCAGCTTTTTGGCAGCCAGCTGAGCCTTTGCCTCAATGTATGGGCCAAAATTGAGAGGTCAACGTTACGCCAAGAAGCTCAAGATTTTTCGTTATTGGCACGGTCACATCTCGGAAAGTTGGAGCGGGTTGAAATTGGCTCTTTTTTGCGGAAAAAAAAACGACGTTATTGACGCCTTCTCGAAGTCAGTAATTATTATATTAGGTTGCAAATTGGTTCCAAATTGAGATGCTCGAACTACCCTACCTACCCTACAAACAAACAAACTCTTCAGCTTTATAATATTCAGTATAGATTTCGTTTTTTTTTTCTCAAATATTTAATTTTGTTGATTGTTAAATGAATATTTTTTTTATTATTAAAAAGTGGTTTTTATTAGGATTGCCCTAAATTAATTGGCGTCTTTCGTTAGGGGTTTGGTTAAGCGTGGTCGCGTGGCTTCGGCTATAAGTTTTTCGTAGAAGCGTGCATTTGTTGTTAAGTGATTCGAATTGGTGAAATTAGAGATTTGGTTATTCGATATCGCATGGCTACGGTGTTAAATTTTTCGTGGTAGCGTGCATTCGTTGTGAAGTGTTTCGTATTAGTAAACTTACGGTGACGTGTTATTCGATGTAACACTTTTCTAAGTGACGTAACACACCCGAAAAATTGTACCACCCAAGGACGGGCTCGTTGCTACGAGCCCCGGTACTGCACCCGCGGGCAGGAAACCTCGGTTTCGTGACCGCTCGCCTCACCCCCTTACAGGGGTGACGCGACTTCCAAGAGGATAACGACTCTTGCCAAGTTACGTGCCGACAACTATACTACGCTTGAATCACTTAGCGATCGAAGGTACTACACGGTCAAAATAACTGTGCACATCAAGTTTAAAGTGTCAAGCGATCCCACTTCCACCTATACGACTGACTTACTTACTTCTCTAAGTCATGACCTCATTCTAGAAATCTAGGGTTTAATCATACCTTTTACTAAATATTCGTAATAAGAGTCGACACCACCTCCAATACCAGCATCTTGAGCTGTCCATCTGCCTGTCATAACGTCAATGTGGTTCCCAACCAGACCGATTGGTGATTTGTGATGGTACAATGCTTGCAATGCATTTAAGGCTACCTATGAATGTAGAAGTATTCATAAATTAGATCCAGACAAAATCAACAACCAGAGAGACGATCATATCTAATAAAAACCTATGAAACAGTCAATTTCATCCTAATAATTTTAAAAAGAGGAAAGCCTGTATAGTTCTCGCCAAACTTCTTGGCCGCCCTGAAGTTGGCTACAATGGCTGCGCAGTAGTAAATCTCATATACAAACAGCTCTGTTTCGAGCCTTGCGCATCGGAAAGCCAACTTCAGGGCGGCCCAGTGGTTTGGCGAGAACTATATGTTTGAATGTTTGATAATCAAGTACACTTCAGCGGTTGAATGGATTTGTATGAAACTTTGTGCCAACACAGGGGAATCATGACCTAGAGTAGAAAATAAGATATAGTACAGGTTTAAACATACCTCTTCATATAGTGGATCGCCAGTAAGCCGACTTAATGTTCCAAATTCAATAATAAATGTCCCAACTCCAGCAGTGCATGTCACGCTAGTTTCTCCAGGGGGCACGCCTGACCTCAAGTTAATAGTACCATAAGGCATACCAGTTGTGGTGTCAAAAGCAGCTATTAGCCTTTGGGCAACATCTTCTGCAAGCCGTAACAGTGGACCATTACATGGCCAGCCAGGTTCTAATTTTGTGCCTGTTCTGAAATAAAAGTAGTTGAATGTTAGATTAAGTAAAAAAATATTGGCAATTCACTGATATTTATAAAGCAGTGTTAGGGACCAAGTGTGAAACCCTGTGGGACCCTATTTTCCAATTTATGTATTTTATAAAACAGTCTAAATGCACCAATAATATCACTAACTCGGTCTGTTTCTAGTTGATAAAACAAATAAGGTGATTTGCACACTGCACTGCAACACACAGCGCACTGCATGGCAACTAAGTCACGCCATTGCATGTGAATGTGTTTTCTGTGTGTTGCACTACTCATGCTTTCAATGCAAAGAGAGATACTTTCAGGCAAAGTAAGAACACACACTACCGCGCTATGGTGCATCATGCAGTACAGGGTGCCAATTGCCTTAAAAAGTGCATTAATAAACTAAATTATGGTGGCTGAGTTTAGTCAATAAATTTACATTATAAGTATAGCAGTAATGTAGATTTATAGACTATATACCTGTCTATTAAAAAGTCTATCTAGTTAAATTATAATTAATTCGTAAAACACTTACTTATGTGATAAAAGATGAGCACTCAAAAGTCCTCCAATAATTCTAATATTAGTTTCAAACACCGACACATTAATATCTGCATCAAAGTTCTTCTTTTGTAAAACTATATCAACTACACGGTTGAATTCAGTATAGTTGCCCATGATAGCCAGGGTGTCTAGGGCATCTATGAGGGTGAGGGAGTAGCTTCCCCATGTGTCCACACCATCGCAGCTCAGCGGTCGGAGCTCATCGTAAGGATAAGCATACCGTAAGTAACTATCATAGGCATGCTGGAACATATCTCGAACCTCCTCTCTGTAATTTCGACACCAGTCATAAATGCCAGTCAAATGTAATATAACCAGGACTAATTATGACGTCTTGTTTACACCTGTTAACACACAAGGCTGAAAAGCAGACTGTTGAAACAACTTTGAATTATGACTTGAATACGATGTTTCTGAATTGTCACACCTGGACATATCTGATAAATGTAACTAAAGAGGTAAAGGATATGACAAATGGTGTCTTAAAAATAGCGTACGGCTTACCTGATCTTTAAAATATCAGACTTCTTGTACACTCTAACACCATCACATGTAACACAGCCATAGCATAAAATAAAAAGGAATACAACTGACTTAATCATTTTAATACGAGAATGAATGATGATTTATTCATGGAGAATAAATATAACTTATATTCATTGATTTTAACCTTACAATCTCACAATATCCAATTCAAGTTCAACTGAGTCTGTTTACGTTTTACGTTGACTGAAAGAGAAGAGTGTCAGTGTCATTGTCAAGTCAAGTGTAGAACAATGTCAAACCACAAAAGTGTCAAACGCTTCATGACGTGGTCTCTAAAGGTGGACATACTATTAAAACCCGACGTGACGCCATCCAACGCATTGCAGTACTAATCAATCCAATATAGTCTGGCCAACGAAAGCGTGATCTGAAAAACGCGGCAAATACAAAAAAACTTTATATGGTATCACCAACTATACCGCTAGATAGTGTTTTGATACTTGTATTCTTTGTATTTATAAAAATTTTCAAAATCAGAATCAAAATCTATTTTTTTATTTCATATAGGCCTACATGGGCACTTATAAAACGTCGACAAAAGGTGCACGGTTCGGGTTGGTCGTTTCCTATGGAGAAGAACCGGCAAGAAACTACATGGTTACTCTTTTAAAAAATGGTTTGGTTTTACAATATTTCCTTGTTACAGCATTAGTACTTAGATATATGGGGACAACGTAGGCCCGACAATAAGTCGTAAAAAAAACAAAAAAAAAAGATAACATATTATTTAAACAAAAGAAAATAAAACGAGTTAAAAAGTTAGCAAATGTTAACAAGCATCTAGAAGGCCTACAATGTTCACACATTTACAAAACAATCGGTAAAGGAATCTATACAAAGTAAAATAAAAAAAAATAAGACTAAATCTAATTTATTTTTTGTTTTTATTGGCTCCGTTTGGTGAAGTGTGACGGATCCGTGGCTGTCATGGATGTGAGTTAAAAAACGAGTGTGTAGATTTATTTATTAGTATGTACATAATATTAACCCAATTAACATTTAATTTATCATTTATTAAATCATCATAATCAAAATCAGAGTCCAAAAATTTATCCTTTAAGGATTCATCTGTATCAGTATTGGAGTCATCATCATCTACACTTATTATATTTTTTTTCAAGACTTCTTCTGTTATGTGATCACTTTTTTTTAATATTTATTTTCCTCATTTATTACATTGTCCGTCATTTTTTCCAGTCTTCTGCAGTTATTAGGCCAAATCAGAAACATTGAAAAATAAACATAAGAAAAGTTATCATCATATCGTAAATATATAATAATCCGCCAACATGGATCAAGATTACCAAGTCATACTAACCTAAAAAAACCGACATCGCATCTAATCATTGTTGTTTTTCTTGGTAAAAACTTCTTTCTCCTCTTGTTTAACTTTGAAGTTACTGATCATAATATGTAGGAGCTTTAGCAAGTTACTTTTTATTGTTTTACCCGTATTATAACAGATATTTTTGAAAAATAAATGTTTCACGAAATAATAACAATCGCAATCACAGACTTTGACGTACCTTTGACAGCTTAATAATGTTGCCATATTAAAACTTTGAAAATACCCCAGATCACGCTTTCGTTGGCCAGACTCTATTTAATATGGTCTGAAACAGATCGACAACACGCCATGTGATCACACGTATTCCCAAGCGGTAACATCCAGTCGGTCTGGATCAGCGTGTTGTCACACGTAGTGTGTTTCTAGATAACACCCGACACCACGCGTCAGTCAGTCGAGAACATGCCTGGTATAGATATTTTTTGCTAAGTTTTATTTGAAATGTCGAACGAACAATTAATATAATGAGTGAAACGGTAATAATAGAATTAGTGAATCGGTACTCAGTAATAGTGCTAACACACGTCCGGATTTGGTCCGGCCGGACCGCTGATTTGTGGGCGGGGTTAGTCCGGCCGGACCATATCCGAGCGTGTGTAGCGTGGTCCGTCGGACATTATTATTATTAATTGGGTCCGTCTCGGTCCGCTCGTTTTCCCATCGGATATGGTCTGCTCCGTACCAAATCCGGACGTGTGTAGAGTTGTCCGCTTGTTTTGGCCGGACCAACTACGACTAGTCGTCAGTGTTGCCGATGTCCATGGTCTGGATTACCCAAAAACCTGACTGAAAAGATTATATCTAATAAAAAATTAGTATCTCGTTTTGCTAGGGTAAATAAAATACAACTTAGATTTAATTACTTTATATTAGAACTTATAATAACGAATTAAATATTTATATTGTAAATAATTGTTATTAAATCGTTTAGTTCAGACTTGGCATTTCGCTTGAGATTTCGGAATTCTTGAGGTCATACATGTTTACATATAACAAACTGAACCATTTTCGGCAATGGGGTAAATGTAACGAATGATCTATCATCTTGTGTTAAAATTAATCATTAAACTTTGAAACATTTCAAGGAACAATCGGTTTCGTTCGTAATGCATGAAATATTATTTATGCCCAACATGGAAATTTTTACCCTAAATTTAGAGCCAAAAGCCCTAAGTTGGCAACCCCGTGCCGTCCGGTCGGCCCGCCGAACCAGGTTCGAGCGTGTGTAAGCGAGAATGGATTTGTGGGCGGGGTTAGTCCGGCCGGACCAAATCCGAACGTGTGTTAGCACTATTATAAATGATATGAGTTCAGGCCAATACCGTGATCATAGTATAAGAAATAATACTAGAAACGAAGCTAGAATGAATGCAAAAGTTATACTGTTTCTAAGGAGGTGTGCCCCAATTTATGGACCTTTGGCGGGCATGAACAAACCAAAACCAGCTTCCTTCAACCTCCTTTGTACCGTAATCTCACTTAATGTTGCACCTTGAGCTTCCTTCAGCTCATTTCCTGCTTGAACGGCCTTTAAGCGCGTTTTTGCGAATGCGAAACTGAATAAAATGATTACTCCTGTTAGTAGTACGGGTTTTCTGCATTGTCCCAGATCTGATCACATTTATTGCAAAATGGTTGAAACAGGTAAATTATGAATTACGCGTAGGTCATTTTTCCTTATTTCAATTGCCCTGACCCTCTCAGTTTGGATTTAGTTGGGCACAATAACGTCTTCAACTTTGAAAAAGATCTGTAGGTAACAAATAATAGTAGATCGTTGCGTCGAGCGCAAAGTGTGATGCATGAGTGTTATGTTAACTCGTGTTAATTTGGTGCCCGAGCACGGGCGAGTGCATTCATTACTCATTTTAGTGAGGTGCGTAATCTAGTTTTCTTTCGACTACCAATCTACCTCTCATCTATTGCCATTTTTTTATACTTTTCTTGCTAATTAAGAAGTATCTACCTATAAAAGTTTTACAATGGTACATTTTTGATATACTTGTACACGTAATGGGAGACATTTAACCTCTGTGGTAAATTTATATCTAAACTAGCTTACCTTTGTATATCCTCTCAAAACGATGTTAGTTCGAATAAAGTTAAAAAAATTGCATGAAAGTTGATATTCAATTGTTATCACAAAAATAAAAACCTGTAGAGGTAAAATAAACTGAAAATGTTGTATTTTGACGATATTTTTTATTATTTGTAGACATTGGTTTCATGGGCGCCGTTAGAAGGAGGTGAAAGCGGTAAAGGACGTCACATTCCATGAAGGTCAGAATCCATGTACGTCATTTTCCAGCTAGGTCATTTTCCAACTAGGTCAGATTTTGAGTTGGTAATGCACAGTACAGTCAGTATCATAATTTTCCGACATGAAATAAAGCCATGTAAATATGAAATAAAACATTTTTATTCGTAGTAAGTTTTCAAAATTTCTATACTATGAAAACAAAAAAAAAACATTTTCCATCACATTCTTACATTAGCATTTATATTCGGCGACGGAGCTTAGATTCCAAGTAGCTCAGTTAAGGATACTAGCATTTCTTCTATGCTTGAAATGTTGTGCTCCGAATCTGAGCTTATAGTTATGGTACTTTGGCTTTCAATTGATGATAAAGTTGAATCACTTTTTGATTCGCATGTAACTTAATTTGGATGCTCTTCTTAAAAAATCGGATACAGTTATGTGCCATTGAGGTAATAATGTACTACGCTTGCCGCCGGGTACCCGGCACCAGCTACCCGCCAACCGGGGCGTGTGAAAAGGCACTAACTGTACCAGAAACCATTACTTACCTACTCAAAATCTGACCTAGTTGGAAAATGACCTAGCTGGAAAATGACGTACATGGATTCTGACCTACTTGGAATCTGACGTCCTTTACCGCTTTCAAGGAGGTGCACATGCATCCCCCCAATAACTTCGCCCACTCTGGGTGAAGCGGGAGGACGTGTCAGACTTTTACTGGCTAACCCGTGGTTCTTATGTTGCTGCATAGTGCATCCCCATCGGCTTTCCAATTAAGTATAAACAAACTAATAGGTGGTGGGTGGTGGTATAGTATTAGGTCATTACATATGAAATTAGCGTTTTGTAAGGAAGGAACATAAAGTCGTTTTTTTATATAATATATTTATTTAATCAAAGTATGTACCATTGCTATCTATGCACTTTTGCCATATCATAGGGTAGTTCATTGATCCCTTTACTAAAAAAACCATTCCGACGGGAATCAATAAAATCTATGAAGGCGCTTGGGACTGCTCCATCAGAGTTGAATTTTTCCCCTGCCTTTGCTGGTTTATTCCCATCGGCTACCCCCCAGTTGCCACCCCGGTGGCCGATGGGAATGATTTAGTGAAATTTCCTACCTTCCTTTATTCCCATTTGCCACCGGGGTGGCAGATGGCACTAACTAGTGGCGTTTGCCACCCCGGTGGTCGATGGGACTTACTTAGTGAAATCTGACACCTTCCTTTATTCCCATCTGCCACCGGGGTGTTGGGCGATTCTCATGACATTTGTCACATAAAAGTGAATGTTGATGCTGTGACCGGTTTACTTTGTTACTTGGATCCAACTAAAGGTGCTGGCCCTGATAACTTAATAATATCATCTAAATTTCTAACTAAAGGCGCGCCTTGCATTGCCCTACCTATTTCAATTTTGGTTTTTGAAAGTCTGACTCCAGGTGTTGTCCCCATATTAAAGAAATCTGTTTTTATTTCACCCGTACATAAGGAGGGGTATAAAAAGAGATTACTAATCATGGGCCTATATGCAAGCTGTGTATTATAGCTAAAATATTTGAGAGGATTATCTATAACCAGTTATATCCGCCCCTGCTAGCTTCACGGATTTTTAAAAGGACGGTCTACCATTTCTAATTTGATTTTATTTAATGGTTTGATTACGGATGCTATGGATAACGGTAAGCAGATCGATGTGGTTTGCACAGATTGTAGTAAGGCATTTGATCGGATCGACCACAATACCCTGATAAAGAAGCTAAGCTACATCCGTGGGGAACTCTTGGTTCTCTTCTGACACAAGCAGTAGTTCTCAATAATTATATGTCTAGTTGGGTAAACTTGCCCAACGGAGTGTCTCAGGGTTCGTTGCTCGGTCCTTTTTTGTTTGTAGTATGTGTGAACGATATTGATCAGAGCCTCCATTCATCCCAACTATTATGCTTTGCCAAGGACATGAAAGTTTTGCCACTATTTCTATTTCTTTTTTTTTCTTTTTTTTTAATTTCCTAAAATTGTTGCAAACTCTAAGAAAAAATGTTGATGGTTTAAAATTCTACCAAAATCCTTTAACGAAAATAGTCAAATAAGAACTTTGAAAACTTTCTTGATATTTTTCTATTCACCCCGTTTTACGGTCATGAGAATCAACCACCCATCTAAACTTATGAAGGTGGCAGATGGGAATAAACCGGCAAACGCCACTAGTTAGTGCCATCCACCACCCCGGTGGCAGATGGGAATAAAGGAAGGTAGGAAACACTAAATCATTCCCATCGGCCACCGGGGTGGCAACTTGGGGGTGGCCGATGGGAATAAACCCCTTTGCTTAGATCCAAATTTCGAAAATACAGCTATTACAACAGATTATGTTGGAGCAAAGTCCGGTGAGTACGGTGGATGTCTTAAGACATTCCAATTGAAGCTCCTCTAATTTGGTAGCCGTCTGTTGTGCAGTGTGTGGTCTAGCGTTGTCCTGAAGCAGCAGTGGCCTAGTGCGATTGACCAGCCCCGGCTGTTTAGCAGCTAGCTTTTCCATCATGGTTTGCAGTTGCTGACAATAGATATCCGCCATAATCGTCTGGCCAGATTTAAGAAAGCTGTAGTGAACAACACCGGCACTAGTCCACCAAACGCTCACAATTAACACGTAATTTTTTTGATTCAATTTTCGCTTGGGGCAGGCTTTTACTGGTTCGCCAGGTTTCAGCCATTGCGATGAGCGTTTCCGATTATTGTACACGATCCACTTTTTATCACAAGTACTGATTCGATTTAAAATACCTTTATTATTGTGCCGGTTGAGTAATGTAACGCAGCAGTCGACGCGCGTTTGTCGGCTTGCTGCAATCAATTCATCAGGTACCCACCTTTCAAGCTTTTTCACCTGCCCAATTTGCTTAAAGTGGATTAAAACACTTTTATCACTAACACCGCAGCCTGCAGCTAACTCGGACGTAGTTTGCGATGGATCCGCTTCCACAATAGCCTTCAATTCTTCATTATCAACTTTGGTCTCCGGCCGTCCACGGGGCTTGTGGGCAGAACGAAAACGTTGGAACCAAAAACACACTGTTTTCTTTTACGACACCGTCGCTATACACATCATTAATCCTTCGAGCCGTTTCTGCAGCGACACCAGACGATGGAACTCGTACTCGTAAATAACGCGATATTTTAAGTTTTCCATTTTGTAAACTGAAACTGCGCAAAGAAAAAACCAAATGAGGAAAATACAAATTAATTACGGTTTACCAAACACAAAAGCATGAGTAAATAGCTGTATAAATTTAAAATTGGAATTGTAAACCAAAGGGGAGATATTTGAGATCAAAGTACGACAAAACTTCAATTTCATAGGTCATAGGACCTATTCGAAAATATAAAACTATAATTATAAAACTTAGAGAACCTAAAGAATTAGGTTCTCTAGGCGAAGTTCTAAAATGTAAGCACTTCTTACATCTTCCTAGGTTTTCCTTGACGTTTTTCAACTGTTTGACGTTTGATTGTCAAACCGAAAATATGATACTCGAAATCTGAGTCAGAACCCAAAAAAAGCACAACAAAAAAGAGGAACGTCCCAAACGTACCTGCCAAACGGTTAAAACCATAAACTATTGCAGTATCCATAAACTATAGACGGTTGATGTGCATCTCGTCATTTCATTGGTCCAAATTTAAATAACCATAGACAAAAGATCAACGTAAACTGCAACAGCTGAAACTTCTAAAATGTCTGTTGTCCGTTGACGCTTCGCTTGCGTTTTGTGGGTGTATTTTGACAAAAATTGGCATTTTTAGCAAATCTACTCACAATTTATTAACAAAATGTGCCTCTAGTTCTCTATATTTGCAAATTTCCGCTTCGGTTGCCATTATTACATTCGCGTGGCCCGCGTAAAGCTGATCTAGTAGTTCGTTAGTGTTTACGGAAGCGGGGGCAATGGCTTTTAGAATACACGAAGATCAAGAAAATGCCTCTCTGGGGCTTAGGAAAGATGCAGATATATTTGCTGCAAACCAACGTCGTGCCCTTGGCGATCTTAGCCAGTTTGCGTGCAACCAAAGTCGGAACATAAAACTCGTGAGTATACTCAGATCTGTAAGCGTTAATTTGTATTTTGTTCTGTGTTCCACAAATCTATCTTATTTCTAGCCGGGATTGACGAATGGACCTTGCAAAGTTCAAGATGAAAATAGGACAATGCGCCAGATCAAAAATGAAAAGAACATCGTACCACCCGTGGCGCAATTTCGCGCCTTTAGCGTTTACGAAGACAACAAGCCAACGGAGGCAGAGGTCAAGAAGAGAGAGCACACATTCAAGCCTTTTGTTGCTAAAGATAACAAGAAAGATAGCATATTCATTAGTAACGAGAATTCGAAAGCACTGTGCCTGCAAGCTGAGAAGAAACCAGATCGCCAGATAGACCTGCCCTCAGTTCGGTAAGTGGTATCCTTGCTACCTTCCTAACCTGTAGTTTGTAAACTAACAATATTTAGCCATGAAACACTTGGTTGCTGTCACAGAGTTTCCTGATTTTAATTATAAAAATAATAAGACTAAGTTTTAGATTAATAAGAATTGCAGTCATTTTTATGGTTTATTTATGTAGTTGTGGGTATATCTTTGTCAGAACGATGTCCAAATAACCTTAAATTTTGCATTTTGCAAAAGATGCAATATTATTAGTTGCCTTAGGCCCAGTTTTTTGAAACTCAACCAATGGTATACAATTTTGGTAAAATGACTTTTTAGGGTTCTGTACCTAAAGGATAAAAACGGGACCCTATTACTAAGACTTCACAATCCGTCTGTCTGTTTGTCCGTCTGTCACCAGGTTGTATCTCATGAACCGTGATAGCTAGACTGTTGAAATTTTCACAGATGATATATTTCTGTTGCCGCTACAACAACAAATATTAAAAACAGAATAAAATAAATATTTAAGTGGTGCTCCCATACATCAAACATGTTTATTTGCCAGTTTTTGTGATAATGGTATAGAACCCATTGTTCGCGAGTCCAACTCGCATTTAGCCAGTTTTTTTTATTCATTTTTAGCCTCAAAAATGTTCAAATAAGTAGGAACAGGAGCGTTTATTAGACTAACAATCAATGAATAAACATGTTTTACAGAAATTCGCAACCATTGATTAGCGTATTTAACCATTGGTTGAGTTAACTACCGATCAAAAAACTGGGCCTTAGATGACTTTCAATAAACTATACATTTTACAAACTCATATTGCATTTCTTAGGCCTTTACAAGAGAAGAAAAATGTGGTGGAGTCACCAATGTCTGTTGTGGACACCAGTGTGCTCTCTATGTCCATCTCAAAGAACGAGAGTCAGATCATTGATGATGAGGATGATGATACTACCACGGCACAAACTGACCGGGAGATGTTCTTCCATGTTGTGGAATACCGACAGGACATCTATGAGTACATGAAGGAAATTGAGGTAAAGTTTTGCAGATTTTATCGACTTCCGTAACATAATTGGATAACATTTTAAAGCCACACATACAACTGTTGCACATGTTCTCTTTGAATGCACAGGTGTCACCCAGATTAGAACACAAACCCTCAGGTCACCCAGATTTTACACAGATGTTCTAAGCAAACCAGGAGCTCTAATTAACTTCTGGAGGGAGGTGGGCTGGTTGGAATAACCAACAAACAGCTCCCATGGCCCACGCACAATGGTCCATCTAAAGGACTAAGTGCAGAAACCAAACCATACATAATATAAAGTTTATTATACCAAGATCAGCCATTAAAAAGATATCTACTCATGATATTGATTAGATTGTATTATCTTAATTTTTTATATTGCTATCAATTATTGACACAAATAAATAAAAGAAGGCCACAATTTATAATTGGGTCAAGTTATGGCCGTCCTTTCTATCTGTTAACCTCAAAACAAACAAAGTTGCATTAATGCCATTTTCTTTACTTTGTTACTGTAATATTGATTTTCTGCAGAAGATGCAGATTAAATTGTTATAGTAGCAGAAAGTTACACTTAATAACCTAGTTCCATTACAAACATACCAGAAGTAATTTAGCAAAATTGCTAACTAAATAACTGTCTAAGTTTAAACTTAAATATATATTACAAGGTGGTTACTGACTGCAATGGTTGTTATCTATAGCCTCCTTGAATGGCAAAAAAACGTAACCTAACACTATAGTCGTCACAATCTAAGAAGTCCATTGACATTTTTCATTTTACATGCTGCGATTAACTTTCTACGTAGGAAATAAAAAAATCTAATTCATAATCCTAATTATTTACTATGTTACCCATACACTATATAGTGCGGGACACGTAAGTTGAACCAAAATGTATTATCGTTCTCTTGAAATTAAACAATTTAAACTGAAATAATTCCTTTCTCTACGACCTAATCGTTTACAATATACAAATTGCCAACTGTTAGGTCACATAGAAAGGATTCATTTCGGTTTAAATCGTCTAATTTCAATAGAACGATAATACATTTTGGTTCAACTTACGTGTCCCGAACTATAACAACGAGTATCATTCGCAAGCATCAAGTTTAATTATTAATACGTATTTTTATAGCTGTCAAAACGGACCTTTTATTTTTTGACAGCTTTAATGCCTGTAATACCATGAATGCTATTTTAAGTTTTTGTTTTTGTTTACGTACATTTATCAAAATCTTTTGTTCTACTCTTGTCTTAATGATTTCATTATTCCAAGCTACTGAATGGCAGATTTTAATTCATATTTTCTATAGAGAATTTGAGTTTAGAATCTGTAAATCAGATGCTAAACAGCTCAGAGATTTTTATAAACACCTTCAATTTATAATCAATTTGGGATTTTTTTAGACTAAGAACAGAGCCAACCCCCGCTACATGCGCAAGCAGCCAGACATCACACACCTGATGCGCTCCATCCTTATTGACTGGCTGGTGGAGGTCTGTGATGAGTACAACCAGCAGAGTGAGACCTTGCACCTGGCTGTGTCATACGTGGACAGATTCCTGTCTTACATGAGTGTGGTACGGACCAAACTGCAGCTTGTGGGCACAGCTGCTACTTATATTGCTGCGTGAGTATTTGTGGATTCAGTATTTTTCAAAAAGTTTGTTTTATGATGGTTAGGTGATCTTATTTTAGTAATCTTATGTAGGTAACTAATCATAATAATAAGTATGGATCACTTTGCCCTGCCAGAGCCTGAACCCGATTGCAGTGCTATCTTCATAGTCGAATTGTGAATCTAAACCATCCATTGACTACTCACAGGTTGTGCCTTTTTACGTGACTAAAACATAACCCTCCCTGGGTTATGTTTTTGAACGGTATGTGTATGTATGTATGTTCATCTGTTCCCTCATAATGTCTAAACAACTTATCATAATTTGACAAATAAGGTGTTGTTGGAAGCGTCTTGTTTGTCCACTGGTTATAGGCTATGTGACATTAAATTGAATATGGTGCCCTGGCATTGGGCAAACCACAAAAAACTTGATAAAAAATAAGTTTGAAAACTAACTACTGAAAAATCATGGTCTAAAAAGTAACAAAACAAGAAAATATTCTCTTCTCAGTGGATAACAGTGGTTGTATAATGTAGACCGTGTTTTAGTTTTTGAACTTATTTTTTATTTATATTTTCTTTTTACGTCACATAATTACAATCTTCTTAACAGGAAATATGAAGAGGTGTACCCACCAGAAGTGTCAGAGTTTGTGTACATCACAGACGACACATACACGAAGCGTGAGGTTCTTCGCATGGAGCACCTCATTCTGAAGGTCCTGTCTTTCGACCTGTCGACCCCAACCTCACTTGCTTTCCTGTCTCACTACTGCATATCTAATGGGCTCTCAAAGAGGACATTCCACTTGGCTGCTGTAAGTATCAAATATATTTTTTCAGTTGTATTTTTTGAAAACCTATAATAGCTATAATCCATTCAACCTATTTTGAGTTCTATACCGTAAACATAAGGATTGCTTATGAAGCATAAACCTATTACCAAAATCAACTGTTTACAACAGCTGCCATTTGTCATGTCACCAAATCATAGGAGTCAAAGTTGGTTGAACGGGTTAAATTTGAACATCGACTTGTCTCTCCACCAAAAGGAATGGCTGGAAAACTGAATCGAAGAGAGAGGAAGGCCTTTACTCTTAAAATCAAAATCATTTATTTTAATTAATTAAATCATTTAAAGGTACATATCAATCACCTGCACCATTGGGTAGTGTGGACAAGGCAAATGTCGAGCGATATTGTCCTGCAAAGTTGCAGAGACATACCAAGTAAATGTTCAGTGATATGTCTCAGCGACATGTACCTAGAGAAAACGCAGCTTTACTAAATACATAAATTAAACTAAGAGTAATAAGACATAACTTTACTTTCAACAGTACCTCGCCGAACTTTGCTTGCTGGAGGCGGATCCTTACCTTCAATTCAAGCCGTCAATAATCGCGGCGGGTGCGCTTGCGACCGCGCGTCACTGTCTGCTGTGCGAGCGTTGCGAGGGAGAGACCAAGGATCGGCGCGAGTATCGGGAAATGAGGGAGGGTCGTGATCCAAATGAGACCAGCCTTCTTCCATCATGTGCCGTCATTGCCTGGCCCGCCGCCCTCGTCGCATGCTCAGGATACACGCTAGCAGACCTCGATGCTTGCTTGAAGGAACTCGCGCGCACACACTCGCATGCCTCGCTGCAGCCCTACCAAGCTGTACCCGACAAGTACAAGAGCAACAAGTAAGCATTTGAATTATTTGTTTCTTGAAAACTTTGCTTCTGCTATATCTTTGTCCAACTATTAGCATTTAGTAGCTCTTCTTAGCCACACCCAAAGACCTGCTTCTATTCCTTAGGAAAATAGGTCTAATAAAGCATAGAATCAAAGAATGCTAACCAACGGTTTTCTTTAAGATTCGACGGCGTATCGACGATCGAGCCCAGGCCCATGTATCCAGTGCAGAAGTACCAGCCGCCGGCGCCGCCCAGCAATGCAAGGCCTGCAGCCGACATTACCCGAAGCAGCTAATAAATTCCCGACCTCGGCCAACGCGTTACGTAGGAGTAGTCGAATTGACTCGGTGTGTAGGATGAGACCCGAATTAGTTTTAATGCAGCCCTCGCGCTTGTAATATTTTTGCTCAGTCAGCTGGTTATATCAGTATCCCATAGTTCTGTACCACACACGTGGTGAAAGTACAATACAAACTAACCAAATCATGGCCAGTAGGTACCTTAATAATTAATTTCTTGATATACTTGAACGGCCAAAGATTTACATAATGAAATACATGCCTATCATAAGGAGTTCTACTCTTTTTCAATAACTGAAGAGAAAGCTTTGAAAATTAGAATCTTTTTCCATTTAAAATAATGTGATAACTAGAATAATATATTGCTGAAGCTATATTTAGGCTATTTATGCAAATTACTATTTCAGTGGGTCCTTTTCATCCATGTGTGCCTTGTTTTAGAAATATCTTGTTGTTAACAGCAAATGCTATGCAGTAAAATACTTAAGGTGAGTACTAAACATTTCTAAGTATTCTTAATTCGAAACTAAGACTTTATTGCATTTATCCTAATCTTAATATGAGGAATCTCGAGGTTATCGAATGTTTACGTATAAGTGATTGGGATATTTTGTGAGTTGTTATGCTAGTTTTAGATTTAACATTTTCCTATGGAAATAAAAAAAAACCTTCGACTTCTGTTAGTTCTTTACTGTGTATTGTGATTTTTTGGTTGCATGACGAGTGGTTCAATTCAAACGGTTAATCAAACAAGTTTTATTTCACTTCCCAAAAAAATACCATAAATGAAAATATATAATGAATTTTTCCAAAGAATCTGATAATTATAATAGCTCTTAGATCATTTCCTAACATAACAGACACTCGCCTAGCTAGACCATAATTATTAATGTACAAATATTTAAACTTAAGTTTGTGAGTATCTATTTTACGTCATACATAACCCTAACTGTGTTCATTTCTTATTCGGAAGTCTTCCCGCTTTTTTCAGATATTTTACAGTTTAATACAAACTTTTTGCCAATACTTTCAACGTTTTTATTTTTAATATAATAGATATACAAACCATGATCTGAGTCTAGTATTCAAAGTAAATGAAGATGTCAATAAAATGAAAATTCTACAGGGTTTTAGTCTACATTTACAAAACTTTTGAATTGGAGACGCCATTTCTTATTGGAAATCTACTAGTAGTTTAATTATTGAATAATAATATTATTTCATTTCCAAGTGACAGCATTTCAGTGCGATGTTTGTTAGTAAATTATTATTTTTGAGATATAAGGTATGTTTTTAATATTGGTTAGTAGTTTTTAATTTAATACAATAATATAATCTTACAGTAATGAGTACCTTTATTGGTAAATATAGTATTTTTAAAATAATGTTTGTTTTATTTGTGACACTGATAATCATTTTATCCATATTTGAAAGACCGTATTTACATAGTGCGTGAACTTTAATAACAGGAGACATTGAGGAACGTCTTCCTTCCGCACGGCCCATGTTTTTCGACGGTACTATTAAACAAGCTATGTATTGGGTTGTCATATAGCTGCTTATTATATCAGTGGCGGGTGTAAGATGTGTGCTAGACGAGGAACGGTCAAATCTATTTGGAGATCGTCTGCGTCAGCGCAGCGACGCACTGTCGCGGCGCGCCCCAGAATGTGAAGTCGCAAATAATGTACGGATGACAGAAATAATTAAAAAGTAGTGGTATTACTTTGAACTCGTATATTTTATCTTAAGAAAATATTTTACTTTATCTTTAAAAAATCTTGATGTGCGAGGTCATTTAGAATAATTAAGAATTATTTGTACTGTTGACTTGTAGAAAAACGATTTCGGTGGTCTTATGAGTTGTGCTTCTCCTGTGTGTACACGTTGCCCAATCCTTTTTTGGTTGAATTCGGACCTGAAACAAAAAACCGTTAAATTAAAGCACACTGAATTTGCAATTACTCTTGCGTAACTATCCATTTGTGTAATAAAAAGTTCCTCTGCATATAGGCAATGCTAATTGCGGTTTGTAGTGGCCATATTTGAATTTACGGCTTGTGCGCGTGCGCCTTGCATTCTAAACGGTCCCCAGCTGCAGATATTATTCGCGGGCAACCTGTCGTAAAATCCTAAAGGATATAAAAAAAGTTCCTTGTAAGTTACATCCCTCCCTATGTTGGTGTAGGCAATATAATAAAAATATAAGGCATGTATTTTTTTTGCTAACACAGTTAATTTGATGGACTCAACATTTAGCTCTCATTTTCCAGCGGTACCGCCACAGATTCTCACATCTAATTACATATCCCTAATAGGAAATGGTTTTACCCCATTTATTTTTAAACTTTCGGCATTCTGTGTTTATATTTATATAAACAGTAATGTTGGCAAGTAACACGAAACGTGCGAGAAACATCTACATGCTCTGTTTCCAGGAAGCTTCCAACTAAACAACTCGCTAATATTCCCATTTCAATTTGATTTAACCTTCAACTGCTAGCCAATTCTTCGTTCCGTCTGATGCGCGAGACTAACAATTTAAATCTTGTTTGAAAATGAGGAGCAGTTTGTGCGAATAACGCGGTGCATAAACATAATAAATCATGTGCCATTCAGTCTTGTATGTCGCGACGAGATATTTGTAGCGCGATAAGAGCGACGTAGGAAGGGTCGTGTACGCCTGTTGTTTTGGTTATTATCGTTTATTTTTTTACTGATGCCATAATTTCTACCCAACTGCCGAAGGAGGGTAATGTATTTATCAGTCTATGTATTTTTGTTCCTAAGTGGTGTTCCAGAGACCAAACGCGTCGGCCGATTTTGATGATTCTTACGTTAATCGATTCGTTTTAACCTTGCGAGTGTCACTGGCTACATTAAATTTTGAAAATGGCATATTTTGGGCGCCATATTGTGGGGTTCTAAATTATTTTTCTTCCAAACCCATCGTGTGGGGTATCAAAATAAAGGGTTTTATGAGGTGATTTAAAACATATAAAACACTTTCATGTTTAAATGTACCTAATTCGAAAAATAAAAATCTATAACCTATATCTAAATCAATATCTATAAGTTACAAAAAAAAGTTAATTAAATAAATCAAAAAGCCCGACTGCTTAAAAAGCGAACTAAAACGACGTAAACAAGAAGAAAATCATGTTGTGAAGTCGGAGGATACATATTCGCGAGCTGGGGCTGACCAAAGCCAGATGTTTCGTCCGACTGCACACTGCACAGTATGGTTTTCTTCTTGTTTACGTCGTCTTAGTTCGCTTTTTAAGCAGTCGGTTTTTTTTTAATTAACTTTTTTTACATGTGATTTTATCAAAATATACTTTTTTCACTATATCGTTTCGTTGATCGTATGAACACAACAACACGGAACTATCGTAACGTTTTATTGGCCATGACTTCCTCCCGCTAGTACTCTTGCTATATATTATTGATCTTGTCGTTATTATATACGAACGTGTCCGGAAAATTAATAAATGGTACGCATCTACGATTCGAAGGATGCATACTAAGATATAGCACCATGAATTAAAGTTCGGTTTGTTTTTCTTCGAAACGATGTATTCGAAATACGACCTTTGAGAACAAACTCTAGCTGCCCTTTTAACTTTAAATAGACTTGATGCTAAAAATGCATTATGTATAAGGTTGCTATTTAAAATGGAAACATGTCAATGGCGAAGAGGGTGCATAATGCATAGTTTAAGTTAATGTCGGATGTATACGGAAGAACACAATTTCATTAATTATTTAATAATTTCTGATCAAAACAATAATTAGTATTTATTCATCTCAAGTACCTACCTAATAATAATAAAAAAAAATACTTAAACGCAGAATAAAGTTTTATGAGGTATAAACTTAAGAAAATGTATGGGTATACCTGGTATAACTTTATTCCGTGTTTATTAGTAAAAGGGAATGAGTTTAGTAACTAGCTTCCGCCCGCGTGTATTAGTACTTCTCCCAATATCTTTATAAATTATAGCCTACTAGGCTCTGCCAGCGGCTTCGATGCCGTAAGACGAAAATTATCCCAAGGGAACATATTCCCGGGATAATAAGTATCCTGACTACTTATAATCTATCTCTGTGCCAAATTTCACCCAGATCCGTTCAGTAGTTTTTGCGTGAAAGAGTAACAAACATTATCATAAGTTCATCATAACCGATCACAATCCACCACTGGAAACACCCAAAATGATCCAACTGGACAAAAATAAACCTGAGGTGTCAATGTCTCCAAAATATTTAATTATAGGAATTTTTCGATGACAATAAAGTAGTAGTATTATTGACATCGTGCTCGCGCATGTTAAAGAATAAGCACCATAACGAGCCTCCGAGCCACTTCCGGAGCCCCGAAAGGAAAGGAAATTCACGCGCGAATTTGCCATTCTGTGCACGATCGTGACATTGTCCTTAGTGCTCCACTGTTCCCATGCTATCCTGGTTATTAATAACCAACTATACAACTCGCTTTACGCCTCTGTTTTATTATAGGAACATCAATTTTAAGTTTAACTTTACGCGGAATGTATCTATGGTATTCTGTTTGGCGCCAAAAACTGTTTCTTTCAAAATGGCCGTGGTGTTGACACTTAGATTTTAAATGGAATGCATTCATAGAAATATAAAATACAGGATGCATTATATTTTTGATTGGAAGACCAATTGGCTCTTTTTACGAAGACAAAGACATGTAATAGTAAAATTCTATAGATATATTTGGTCAGTTGACTTTTCTAGTATAGAATTAGGTATCGATGGTGCATCTTTGATTCTTTACCGATGTGCGCCGATAGCACGTGATCAACATAAGAATAACTTTACAGATTTATTTATACGCAGTTGGGTTAGTTTACGTATCTCGCTCTGGTAATTTCGACTCGCTTCGTCTAGTTGAAATTATATTTATGATAGATGTATAAAACAGATAGCGAGGAATCTGATGAAATCTATTTATTGACTGCGCAAACATCGTGTGAAAGGAAGCTTTTGGACCATTTCCTGGCGCTGAGTGAAATGGGGCCGTGCGTTCCGTGACGCATGTTTTTACCTCTGCATCCGCTTATAATTATATCTTTTTTTATAATCTTAGTTTTTCTAAGAGTACCCCGTGACACCCTTCTTGTGGATAGAAAATATTAAATAAATGTTCATCGTCTATTTCGCGCTATAATAATGAGAAACGGTTCGCCCATTAGCGGGATTATCGAACAAACCATGAAAAAAACCATGTGGAGCAAACTGCAAGACATTTCCAAAAATACAAATTGCACAAACAGTAGCCAACTGGTTGATAGCTGCAGACTATTTAAATACTAACACCGAAACAAGAGTCTTAATTAAGCCCTTTCAAAACAAGGAAACGATAAAATTTCACTAGTTGCTAGAGTTGCCAGTGCTTGCTATACCTAGGTATCTATAGATACATTTCTATGCAGCTGGAGTTCTCGCGAATGTTTCCTTTGTTGTTTTAATTACTTGCATACCTTCAATGCAGTGTTGGCTTGACTTCTATCAAGAAACCTTTTAGTCTTAATCTGCCTTATATAAATAATTATCATCGCTAAAGAAACCAAATTGTAAAAAAACTGAAAGCTGAAGACGATATACTCTACCCACTATTGTCGTGCTTTAGATGGTGATGAAGACAAATCTACTTTTAAATCCACTCATAAGCAGCAAACCTTAGAGTGATAGAGATACTCTTCTGCATATTCTAGGTACTACATACTCAGTATCACACCAGCAATGTGAGTGATGGATATTGAATGAGGACACGTTTAATTAGTCCCTGCACATATCACTGAGTGAAGGTGGCGAGTTTGCCTATCTGATAGGCAGACTGCCGATGTAAAATACTGGGATTCAGTTTCATACGGTTAGACTCGCAGCCGACCCCAACATACCTAGTTCAGAAAATGATCGACAGATGATGACCATACCCAAAGAAAAATTTGGCTCCTACCAAGTATAATTTGCTTGCGTGATCGAATCAGAAATGTAGAGATCCGCAGGAGAACCAGGATTGCGGACATAGCCCGAGAATTGCCAAATTTAAGTGGCAGTGGGCAGGGCATATTGCTCGCAGAGCGGATGGCCGATAGGGCCGAAAATTTCTGGAGCGGCGACCGCGAACCGGAACTTGGAACGCCTCCCAGCAGGTGGACCGATGACCTGGTGAAGGTGGCGGGGATCCGCTGGATACGGGACCGGTCAATGTGGCGACGCTATTTCCAGCAGTGGACGTCTTTCCGCTGATATGATGATTGAAGTTTAATTTAACCGTCAATTAGGTCGACTAAAATTGTATTTAATCGATGAGCACACCACTATTCATGGGTGCCTATAGCAGTTGAGTAAATGTTAGAAATTGTAAGTGCTAACACAAATCGTGTCTGTTAGTAAGAAATCCCAAACAACAATAACGATTTAGCCGTGATCACGATCTTTCTAACGTGACTTTATTGTTAATTCTATTCGACTCCATTGTAATGAAGCTACTGGCTCCTTCAATTAATATTATGGGTGTTCATTTAATGAGAGGTATTCGTTTATTGATCGACACTACGCGCGGTCTATCGATTCACAAGAATCCGCATAAAAAAAGTTGAACGGAAATGATCAAACGATAGTTTCATTTATAAGATAGGTATCTACCTAGTTAGGTTCCACTAACGTATTCGCCTGATATTGGCCATATTGGGGTCACATTACAGAATCACATTTTGTTGTCTCCTTTTTTGAGGCGCTATACATATACGCCCCAATGTTAACGCAGTAGGTATTGGCCGTGCGCCCGCTCATTGCCAAAATATCAATATTGAACCTCCTTTTGAACAGTTTTGTTTGCAAAATATTATTTGATTTACGTATGCTATGTTAGTTATGAAAAAAATCCAGCCATCAATTTTTCTGTGTAAAAATATTTTTAAACATCCAAGTCGTTTTGGAGGAGTTTCCAAAAGTTGCGAAAAAATATCGTGTTGTTATATATCCATATTTTACTAGAAACTTGAAACATTCCTATGATGCCACATCTTCATCATCAGTAAAAAGTAAATCACACCGAAATTGAACCCCGATCGAACGAGCAAGACCACACTGCTGATCCTTTATCCCACGACGCGCGCGCACCTCTCAGCATACCTAATAAGCTACCGAGTTCAATGCACAAGGTTGCGCCTGCGACCATAGCCCGCATCTTTATTCTACAAAATAAGTTCGTCTGTCCGTTTCGATATCCTAAGATGTTCTAGTGCGAAATTTGCCGACATTCAATAGTTTTTGCGATACTTCATATCTCGCGTTTGGCTGGCTTCTGTATTATACCAAAGTTATAAATAGCTGCTGTTTATAGAAAAAAAGCTATCTGGCAGTTCGATAGAACGAAGCGTTAAAACGTTTAGATGTTTTTCACGCGAACGCTGAAAAAACTGAAGGTGGAACGAATTTTTCGAAGAATCTATCCGATTTATAAACGTTTTTCCTTAGTCTCGGTTTTGTTTTGAAAATAATTTGTCTGTTCTGTAGAACATTAGTTAAAAGTTTCTCTTTCTGAATGACTATTGAATAGTACCTACGAAGTAACGGTTCAACACCCTAATAAATCATCAATCGAAAGGGCCTATTTAGTATTTATTGTTAATTAAAATTTATTGTTGTCAAAAATCGGTATAAGCAGGAAGTGAGGGCCTTCCAGGCGGTGCGAGTGAAGCCCCGGGGCGGAAGCAGCGGCGGTCGGCTCGGCGACAAGCTTGCATTACAAATAACCCCTAATGAACACACGTGCGTTAGTTACTGCCAGATTGGGTCGATTACCTGCCGATGCTGTCCGAAGCGGCCAAGATAATCCTAGTTCATAGATGCCTAGTTGGCTAGATACTTTTTTTACCCATTCGTTTAAATTATTATTTCTACTGCGACGGAATGATAGCAGCTGTATTTATAGATTTGATTTCGTTTTCGAAGAAGTAAAAATATGTTGTCGTGAGGATAAGACCATTCACTGATGGATGACATTCGGCTACTAGCGTATGAAACGAGTTAGCCTGTGTTCAGCTAATCAACTATGCGGATTTTAACGAGATGATGACAGCATACAACCATGCATAAAATAACTAGAAGCGCCACCTTTAAAAGTTTGATCTCACTACCGACGGAAAATAATTTTAGCATGACCTGTTTTACGAATTTTGTAAACAAAAAATAAACGTTTGTTTACGTGAGAGGCCCCAGGTGCTAGCCCGCTCTGCTAGAATGGTCGCCCTTCAAAGCTTTCTGTTTTTAGCATCGGTTTTTTTAAGTTTACCCCTTAGTATAGATCTCGCCTACAATTGCTGCGCTGTAGTAAACCTTATACAAAACAGCACCACAGTTTCGTGCCTTGGGCATCGGAAAGCCAACTTCAGGGCTGCCCAGAAGTTTGGCGAGCACTAGGTAAAGACATGAAGATATAGGTACCTATACCTAGTAGGTTTATAACTCTTGCAAAAGACAGGAGCTCAGAATCGGTTTCTGAATTGAGTACCTATTTGGTGTTAAGAACGTGTTAAACTTACTACACCTATCTTCGCAAGTTCTATAACATTCCCTCCAAATAGGAGAGCCAAATTCCCTGACGCCTGAGCCTGGCCGGAGGCCTGTGTCCCACCCAACATTGGGAAGATCAAAAAGGCCGATGATGAACGTATCAAACCTTACTTTAATGCCAATGTTTGACAGGTTTTCAGCCTAAAATCGAGTTTTACAAATACTCAAATTCCTAATTCTGAAATCGGGGAATAGTTTGCAACATTTAGGTCAGTAGGTAGGTATTTTCTGGCGAAATTGCTTACGAAAAACATAATTTTGTGCGTCACGGGCAGATCAATCTAATCCCTTCCCACGTTTTATGTGGTTTGAAAGGCACTCCATCGCAATTTGGAAAGCGTCCATTGCAACACCATTACCGTTGTCGAAGGTATCGAGTGCAGAATGAATAAATGTATCGACAGAGCCATTAAAATTTGATCGACATCGAGCACACGCGCGTGACGGCATCCCGCGGCCTCCATGCGCATCGTGGAGCCATTAGGAGCAAGGCGGTTGTATACTGGCTGCCTTTGTAGGACACAACGTAGCGGCTGTGTAGATGCGTGTCATTGCATCAAAATCCCCTAATGGCATGCAATATCTGAGACTGAACTGCGGGTTATTTTTATCATCTTGGAAACAAAACACTTATGGCATATTGGCATAAGATAACAGATTTCAGATTTGACCTCGAGGACGTTCCGATCGAAAATAAATGATATGCCGGCGCCATCGCCAGACAGACGCAAGCGCAGCCCACGCCCACGCAAGACCGTATTTTAAACTTGAAAATGGAATGGCGCCAGACACCTCGCCGAGAGGATCCCACTCTCTCGATCTGCCCGTTAATGAGAGTTATGACCGCGTAAACATTCCCTTTTCGGGAACGCTTTTGTTCTTTGTGAAAGTTCATGCCGCTAATTTGTTTCCAAAATAAGACGGATCTTTAATTACTTCCATTAGAAAGTTTATGATGCAACTGTATTATAACAAGCCCAATGCATAACGTACCAAGTAAGGCCTCCTTTCCTAGATGGTGAATGTTGCAGTAAATGTGGTGGTCAGTCGCCACGACCGGCTCTGCCGTCGTTTCTCCTCCAGCCTCCATTAATTTTAGCTTCGCCGTCAAATCTTGTACATCTGTAAAGTTGAATACACTCTTATTAATCGATAATCTGCTATTGTATTTATAAGTGCCCACACATCGTCAAATTTTAATTTACGACCGTCATAATTTTTTGGTCATCGCCATAGAGGTGTGTGGTTAATGAAAGTAACTGATTCTATACAACAGTTCTAATTTCGGAATAGTCGAATGCAACGAAAACCGTTAGCTATTGTTACGCGTGCGGTCCGCTACGCAGGTCAGAATTAGTATCGCACATGTTCAAACAAACTGGTATTGTTTACATGGGATCGGTGCGCGCGCGCTGCCACAGAATTGGGTCTCCGCCTACGCCCTGCAATCTTAGATTTACGACTTTTACTTAGGTATTATTTTGATTGTTTTTAATCAGGGGTTTCTAGTACTTCGGGACGTCGTTTTAGAGCCATTTTGTGTGGTAAGTAAGCTTTCAGTAGGAAATTACCAAAGATTTGGTATTTGCAAGTCATATTACGTACTTTTTTATAGTGTTATTTTGATTGTGTTCAATCAGGGGTAATCTTAGGGGCATCTGTCCATGAGTTTTTTTGTAGTAGTTCTTAAATCTGTCTTTATCGACACACTGAAAAAGCCCTTTAATATTGGGAAATGCTACAACGCAATCTATAGTTCTAGATTGTACAAATTCTCCGAATCCTGCCGTACTAAATAAAGAGCAAACAAATGCTATTCCTGCATAATTTTGGGCAATAACAAGAACCACAGCTTAAATAAATAATTCGCATGGTGTAAACACGTTGGACGCGGCATAATTTGTGGTTTATTTATTCAGGATGAACGATCAGCGCGCGCGACCTCCGTGTAATGTCGTTTTTATTATCCAGACGCCGATGACGTCTGTCGAATATCAACAGTAGCGTATAACGAACTTTGTGGGTCGTCTCCTACTCCCAATGCAGTGGTCAGACAGGCTATAAAATCATGTTCTCTAACAATAAACGCTTTGTTGTGGTACATTACAAAATTTAGAACAAGGAAGGCGCGAAGGTAAGGCGTAAGGACTCTTGAAAACACTTGGCCCCTGGACAGAGTTGTAATTGGTCTCTGCAAAACAATATCTAGGCTAGCGATAAGCAAGATAAGGTAAACTTATCTTCTCATTAGCCAAGTTAGACCTATGATCAGATTCTATCTTTCTCTGGCCTAAGTTCAGAGTTTAGGTTCGAACTTGAGGACTTAAGGGAATCTTATATGAGAGTTTTTCACGAATGTGAACGTTCCTCACGTTACAAAGCATGATTACATACAAGAGTAGGCTGAATCCAGCTTGATTCCAGTGTTATTAAGACGCTGACCACCTCCAGATTGTGGATCCATCCCACATCCATTTAAATGATTGTAATCGTCGGTGACGTGACCAATAGGCAACAGTAGACGCTAGCAGGCTTGTAGCAATTTCATGTGGGCTTTTTAAATAGGTAGGGCATATTTAAAGGATGGATTTGTAACAGTATCATTCAGATCATACCTGACTTCAGCGCTCGTTTGATCACCCTCCACTGCCTCGCATGGTACAGAGACATCACCAGCACCACGACGAAGAACACGATACAGCCACTCGCGGCCACGCTAAGGCTGGTCGTCTGCAGGTCCCACGACACTTCGTTATTAGACGTCACTTCACTATCGTAGTCCACATACTCGTACTCCTGATCACTGGGTACCAGTTCACTCGATTCATTGTTTTTTTTATGCACCTGATTCGGTGTATTGAAGGGAGATATCTGGGCCTCGTACAACGACTGGCAGATAGTGTCCCTGTGGATTTCGCAGGGGTATCTGACGACCAGGCGCTTGGCGGGGTCGCATCGGGTGCAGGGCACGCAGGTGCCGTGTTGTCGGTCCCACCAGCTCAGCCCCCGCTCGCAGGCGCCGTCGCTTCCCGCCACAGACCCAAGTGCCAGTGTAGCAACCAGCAAACACAACTTGGGTATATCTCCTCGCATTACCTGTAATGTGCGATGATTAATGAGTTAGCACAATGTAAGTAGCAAGTAACACTGCAACATAATTGCCTCCATTTTAGGGGTGAAACTATGTGCAGTATGAATTCCGATAGGCTTATGTTCCTAGGATGGGTTTACTATTGTAATGTTCTTTACTAATGTAACTAGCAGTTAATGAAACACTTAATCAAAACTAAATGCAAAGTAGGTTTCAGTTTATAGTCTATTGACACCAATACAAAACATACACAAGGAGTAGAGGTGGCTCCACCAAACTGACCCATTCGAATAACTCTTTGTAGGTAAGAAAAACACAAAAAAGACCAGACATTTTCCTGTTCTTTGCATTATTTTTCAATAAAAACTAATTATGAGAAAACTTTTTGCGGTATGACGCTTCACTCAATTTTAAAGGTAAGTAAATAATAAAACAAAAAACTTTTAGGTCTATTAACTTCTTATAGCAAATTGATCACAAATAAATAAATAATTTTCATTACCTCCTTGCTGACACTCATGTATGCTGCCTAAGTATTCATGAAGGACCACATCTCAGTACGGAATAATTATGTTCGTTTAGAAAGCTCACTTTCACCGGTGTCACTGTCGTATGATTTATGGCGACAATTTGTATTAGACTTCTGTGTTAAATCCATTAACACTTCGGTGTATCACTCACACATTCACAGTCGTTGTTTTTGGTCTGTAAGCTAATATAGCGAGCGCACACGATGCGCTGTAGTGTGGTTCGGCCGCGGTCGCCGTGCGATCTGCCGGATCTGCGCCGTCTGCGGCCTGCGCCGCGCGGGAGACGCGGGACCACGTTCAACTGTTGAGCGGTCCCGTCCCCTATCCCTTCTCCCACGCAGGATGCGCGTACGCAATAGAAACGTACGGTAGATCTATTCGGCGTTTCTTTTGAGTATCCATCAATTTGTTTTTATAGAAAAATTGGAACATCTCCATTTCAACCTAGTCCTATAATTGGTGTAGCGCAGTTTGATCTGCCTAGCTAAACACTGATAGGTCACTGATTTTTCATGAAGGAACTAAGTTTCCTTTACAGAGCGTAGTTACAAGCTAGCAAAATGGGTATCTTTTATAAATATTCTCGCTCCGGAGATTGTTTATCCCACTAAATATTAAAAATGCGAAAGTTGGGATAGAACGGCTGAACGGAGCTAGATAAAATTTGGCATAGAGATAGATTATAGTCTAGAATAGGATACTTTTATCCCGGTATAATGTTTTCTTGGGAGATTAAACACTATGCACGCGGGCGAAGCCGCGGGTAGATGCTAGTCCTTAATATGCATAGCAGATTTAAGAGTTGGTACCTAGATCAGCTTAATCTTAAATTCTAAACTGATTTCAATGACAGAATGGCATGACGAACTGTGAACTAGCCGAGATTATAGGTAGGTCCTGTGTTAAGAGGTACCTCTAGTCTAACAACACACATTATAATTCCCACAGCAATTAGGCTTTTGGATAATCGGACAACAAAAGATAAAAAAATACTTGTAGGCATTCTTGTAGGATTCATGAATCATGAGGTCAATTTTATAAAACTAAAATTGTATCATTCGATTTTTAAACGATCAGGGGGGTGACCATAAGCTCTTAGAGTAAGGTTAGTTTGAGTGTGCGCATCTTGTAAACATACATCTGTCAATTTTTATAGTCGAACTATGATAGTCTTAACACGTCAGGTTACGGGGGGGGGAAGGCGTAGAAGGTGTTTTTTCCTGTTCTGTGTTTTTACCAACCTAGGAATCAAACCGATTCTGGAAAAATAATGCGCGTAGACGTACACACACGCACTGTACCTAACTAAGTACCTATTGAATTTGGCCTAAAATTCTGAAATATTGAAAGGGTCAGACTCGGTCGGAAGGGGCCCGGGACAGGAAAATTGTATCATCTAATGATATCTAAATAAAATTTGCCGAGATAATCGGAATATTACCGTAAAATAATGAAATATTAATTATGAACGATATGTACTCATTTATTTATTAAGTAAATATAGTACATAAAACTCCGAGCATAGCCCTCTCCATTGCCCTTTGAGTGACTGTTAGCTTTCTGATAAGGCCCATTGTAAGCGACCTCGTCTCAGAGCCATATGTCATCACTGCCGTATGTTTCCTTGCGTGATCGAATCAGAAATGTAGAGATCCGCAAGAGAACCAGGGTTACCGACATAACCCGAAGAATTGCCAAACTTAAGTGGCAGTGGGCAGGGCACATTGCTCGCAGAACGGATGGCCGATGGGGCAGAAACTTAGAAAGGTTCTGGAATGGCGACCGCGAACCGGAAGACGTTGCGTTGGAAGGCCTCCCACCAGGTGGACCGATGACCTGGTGAAGGTTGCGGGGATCCGCTGGTTACGAGATGCACGGGACCGGTCAATGTGGCGACCACAGAACCGATGGCGGACGCTTGGGGGAGGCCTATGTCCAGCAGTGGACGTCTTTCGGCTGATATGATGATGATGATGATGTACCTACATAAAATGAAAAGTGCCAATTTTTTAAAATCCCTTGGGTGCGCACCGACCGGCGAATAAGTAAAAAAACTGGCCAAGTGCGAGTCGGACTCGCGCACGAAGGGTTCCGTAGGTACCATTATCGCAAAAAACGGCAAAAAAAATCACGTTTGTTGTATGGGAGCTCCACATAAATATTTATTTTATTCGGTTTAAAAGAAATACATCATCTGTAAAAATGACAACTATCTAGCGATCACGGTTCATGAGACAGACAGGTAGACAGACGGATCGTGGAGTCTTAGTAATAGGGTCCCGTTTATACCCTTTGTGTACGGAACCCTAATAATTATTATCATTAATATGTTTAAAGACTTGTCGCAGTGAAGAAAACATCAATATTATGCTAGAGCGAGCGAAGTGAGCTTGTAAATTTTAGCATCTCGAATAGTTTAGGTGGTCGTCTTAAAGATACTGGAATACAGATAATTTAGCACCCTGTACGAAGGTAAATTTTACAATTCATACATATACCTACAGCAGTTTCTTAGATAACCAGTAAATAACTCGAACGTAATGAATGCTATTATCCAAGCCATTTTTGATTAGATCCGATAGTTCTGACCCCAGTAGATAGCGAAGTCTTAAACTAATGCGCTTCAGCACTGTGAAAAGCGTCTCTCACAAGAATTCGGATCATGAATTTTGCGGGCTCTGGGCTTATACACTTGAGGGTCTAAGTACCACTAATCCCTAAACGGAATAAAGTTTCAAATTTTACTTGTGTAATCTAAGATCAAATTAATCAAACTAATTGACTTTTTGTCCGAAAACGTGTTTCTATTTTTCTGAAAGTGTGTTTTACCGCTCTCGACAATGATCGAGTATAAGAGAGGAGTAGGTTGAGCGAAAATTTGTGACACCAGCCCTATAGTTCCATCGTCTGAGAATTTCTACTACTGATCATGAGTAACTAAATCACTGAAGCCAAAGTACTATTCCGTAAAATAAATGTAATAAATAAAATAAAATAAATGATTTTTTAAATCGATATGTAGCACTGAATCGATACAGTAAATGGATATTTCACCGTAGAAAATCGACCTTAGTTTTTTTTTTGTTTTGATAAAATCAAGAAAATTAATTACAGTTAAACTTCTTAAAAGATAGCTTGATCTCTGCGACATAGGTATCTCAAACTGACATACTTATATGTTATTGTTAGCCTGTCAAGCGCTATTGTTACTCATCATCATCATCATCATTTCAGCCGAAAGACGTCCACTGCTGGACATAGGCCTCCCCCAGGCGTCGCCACATTGACCGATCCCGTGCGTCTCGCATCCAGCGCCTTCCCGCAACCTTAACCTGCAGCCTAATTGTGTAAGTGAATTCAGCAAAGGAAACAATCTGTTTCTTTCCCAAAAACGACTTTTCGTATTGCAAAAAGTTATTTTTGGGAAAGAAACAGATTGTTTCCTTTGCTAAATTTACTTACGATGAGTACCACCACACCCCTGCACCATGCCTGTGGCGTTTTGCCCTCGAGTATGACAGAATCAAAAAGCTTCTGAAGGGCTTTGAGGACCGTTTTCCACCCGCCTTCAGGAGTTCAGCCGTGATTCCATCATCACCCGGCGCCTTGTTGTTTTTAAGCTGTTTCAGAGCCATCCTAATCTCGTACAGACTGACGACCGGAATATCTTCGGTATAGTGTCCGGTCAATCTAGCTCTTGGGTCGTTTGCTAGACTCGCAACGGGTTTGCTGATGGATGTGTACAATTGTCCATAGAATTTCTCGATCTCCCTCAGAAGCTCCGGTTTGGCGGATACGATCCTGCCATTGTCGGTCTTCAGTTTCGTGAGCTGGCTCTGCTCAATAGCCAGATCCCTTGAAAAAACCTTGGAGCCTTTATTTCGCTCAATCGCGTCTTTAATACGCTCGGTATTAAAGCGGCGGAGGTCTCTTTTCAAGGATTTAGAGATCTGTCTATTGATCTGCCGGTATTTGCATGCCTCATCTGAAGACTGCAGGATCATCTCACGCCTCTCCTACATAAGCTTGAGGGTATGATCAGAGAGCTTTTTGTTTCTATCTGTACGACGGGTCTTGAAAAACTTAGACCCGACCGTATGGACAGCTTCCACGAACCCGCCCAACTAGCAAAAACGTCATATAATTCTAGTCTTATAAGACTTCATGGTATATAACAGTTGTATAGTGGTATGTAGTAAACTATTTTGATATATAGACGTTTATCTTACGACGGTTCAGTCGCGGGACTGTAATGTCTTAATATAAAGTTGAGTAAACGTTTTCAGGACTAACTTATACAACGTTGTAGAATGGTGTCAGTACATATGTTGAGTAAATGTTTTCAGGACTAACTTATACAACGTTGTAGAATGGTGTCAGTAAATATGTTGAGTAAATGTTTACAGGACTAACTTATATGACGTCGGATAATGGTGCCAGTGCATATGTTGGGTAAACGTTTTCAGGACTAACTTATACGACGTTGTAGAATGGTATCAGTGCATATGTTGAGTAAATGTTTTCAGGACTATCTTATATGACGTCGGATAGTGGTGCCAGTGCATATGTTGAGTAAAAGTTTTCAGGACTAACATATATGACGTCGGCTAATGGTGCCAGCCATGACGTTTATTGGACAATGTATTGGTCATATCAACGTTTCGGTTAAATAAAAGGTTTTTGTAAGACAACCATCGTCGTGTGTGAATCTTAACATAACTTTTATATAATTAAAACGCCACTTAAACGTTTGCGTATGACCTTTTTATAACAAAACTATTTTGATCGTATGGAAGACTTACTAAGACTTGTATGCAACTAAAATGTTGAATTTCTACGGTTGCATTACTTTAAGTAGACTTTTGAATCATTTAAAGGTCAAATCCACACTTTAATTGAACCATTTCTATTTTGTTTTGTCTTTTAAAAAAGGGATAGAACGAATGAATGTTGCCGAAAAAGATTCCGTATATATTTTTTTTTTAATTATCATTTAATGTAAACAACAACAATAAAATTAAACAATTAACAATGGAACTGTGACAGTTATAACATTTGTTTGAAAAGGTAAAATAAATGCTTCGCCAAGGCCATTTTTCTCTTTTAAGACGTTTTAAATAATTTCAGATCAAAAATTTATCGATGTCCAAGAACACTACCATAGTTCATTCATATCCTATGTTAGACCTGAAAAAAAAACATTTAAATAAATTAATCTGGGCTAAACGTACTATTTGATTAGATAGCCATTGACAAGAAAAGAAGATGAATTTATAATCATAAAGGGTCGAGTTAGTTCTCTGTTCAAGTTATGCAATGTTTATTAGATCTGTAAGTAATGCATAAGGAACCCTAAAGTAAACTGAATATGGCCGCGGCGTCATAGACTCAAGAAAATGTATACGACCTTTTTGTTATATTAGTGTTATATAAAGGTCGCTATACAACGTAAACAAGATGGTTGATGCTTTATTATGAAAACATATTTTGGATAATTAATTAAAACGATTCAAATACAAAGAAATAGAGGAGGGCGTTAAAAACTTCACAAAAACACATATATACATTGTCATAAAACTAAAGTTCCCCGAAAGATTAACACAACTATCATTATCTCACACTCACTTAAATAATGCATAATAAATCGATATTTTGTAATTATGGAAATAGACATTTACTTACCTTTTTTTATTTAAACACCGGCACAATATTTAACAAACGAAATAAAACGGTTGCCGTTGAGCAGTCTTTTGAAAACGTCATTGTAACAGCTATGTGACATAAGCGGTCACATAAGAGACTCATCATAACCAGTATTGGACCGTAAAGTCGGTCTCTGTACTTTTATTTAACTTGTATACAACGTTTAAACGGTCATTGGCTGACTTCTACTTAACTACTAAACGACAATATTGTCGTGTAATTTGGGCCTAATTCGCGTTATTTATACGTTTTTATTTACGTTTCTGCGACCAATCTTAAAAACTAGACTCAAAGTGTAAAACGTTAAATTGACTATTATAAAACATTGATTTGTTAGTTGGGCGTCGCTGTTGTTACCGTCAGAAAATAATTTCTGAAAATAATTTCATTATTAAATTAGTGCTTGACAGACGCAGAGGACGCCTGGAAAGTGGCTTGCCCGGATAAGGATCGGCCCGAGAACCCATTTTCCCAGAGACAGTGGGATGAGCCGGTCTGCAGGTTGGTACAGAATAACCTTATCAATACGTCTACCAATAGGTACTGCTGAGCCTGCTGGCTGTGGGTGAGTGGGAGTCGGGCCTCTGGCTTCAGGCACTACCGTCGCCTAACATAAGTACTATGCTAGGTGACACAACCTTCGACAGCGATGTGGAGCCCCACAAGGAGCGCCCAATCGCAGGCATGTAGCGAGTCGGAAGGTTGTGTCAGGTTTATACTTGGTATAACTTTATTCTGTGTTAACCTATTAGTAAGAGGGTAAAAATAAAAAAAACCCGACTGCTTACAAAGCGAACTAAAGGTGAACGCGCACCTAGACGCACCGCACTCGCCGCACGCGCCGCAGTCATCGCATTTTCTCTTGGCCCCGCGCTATCCGTGCCGAACGCGCCGCACGCATTGTATCCACTTCTGTACATCTTGAACTATATTTTCATACGCATACGGATCATGTTGCCGCGCCGCCCGCATCGCCCGCCGAGTCTGATGACGTCATCCGCACGCGCTGGTGGAATCCGTATATACCTACAGCATTTTGCTGAAATGCGGCTCGTGTGGCGCGGATTTGTGCGCGAGGCTGCATACGATTTCATATAAAGATTTATAAAATGCGATGACTGCGGCGCGTGCGGCGAGTGCGGTGCTTCTAGGTGCGCGTTCACCATAAAAAGACATTAAAAAGAAAAATATCATGCTATGCATTCGGAGGATACATGGTTTTGATCAGCCAGCTCGCGAATATGTATGCACAGCATGATATTTTTCTTTTTAATGTCTTTTTAGTTCGCTTTGTAAGCAGTCGGGTTTTTTTTAATTTTATTGTAGCCAGTGACACTCGCAAGTTTAAGAAGAATCGATTGAAATAAGAATGATCAAAAGCCGCCTACGCGTTGGGTCTCTATACTTCTGATAATTTGATGTCAAACTGACCTATACTGTAAGCCTGTCAAGCGCTATTGTTACAATAGTAATACATAAATACAGACAGCTGTCGCAGAGATCAAGCTATGTTTTATGAAGTATAGATCGCCACATAGGAACAAACATACATACATAGACTGATAACCACATTACCCTCCTTTTCGTCGCGCAGTCGGATAAAAAAATATAGATTTTTGATAAACCGATCTTTTAGACCTCGATTTTTTTGTGAATCGATTCATCCAATTGCGATTCGATTCTATTCTTTTTCGAAAATAATTGCCATCCCTAACCAAACCCACCTACGATCGATGCTGGCGTCCTGTCTTTCAATAAAATTGTCATTGTAGGGATGTGAAAGTGTCAAAAAGTATCGACAGTTTAGAGTAACACTTCGTTTCAAATTTGAAAAAAGTATAGTACCCTCTTCGCCTATTTTCCTATTTATACTCATCGCTTTATAACAAGACACAAGTATTTTCTTTCTATAACTTACTATGTTTAGTTACACTTACGTTTAATTGCAATGACCGGTTTTTTGTTACAGTTAAAGATATTTAGTTCGAAAACATTAAGCGTTAATGACTGATGACGTGATATGATCTATTTGCTTAGAGTTGCAACCTCCTTTCTTGCCAACCTCTAACTTTACTCCTGCTTGCCATGTCACTGTCATTCAAATTTTGTCATTAAAACTTTCTTTAGCTATTTTAACAAAATAGTGCTATGTCATGGTCATAGGCCCAACTATCCTAATGTGCTCAGGGCCACCAACAGGTTAAATTTAAAGGGCCCCCTGTTGGCGAAACCTCTCTCCCTGCTCATCACTTATTGCTTCAAGATTCGTACTCTTTTCTATAATGATTTGTTTTAAGACAAGACAAAGATATTTTATTTCAACTAGGCCACCAAGCAGCACTTTTAAATAAAAATTTACAAGCAATAAAAATTGATTCTACTGTGCATTCGGAAAGTAGCTTGTTTTGGAGAAGAACGCACAAGAAATTCCATAATTACTCTTAAAAACATGAGTTTTTTACAATATTTACTGTACATACATTAATAATTTCATATACGCGAGGACAATGCACCCAGAATAGCACTACACACTATACTACGTACAGGTATAAAGTATTAAAAGTACTCACACATGCACTGTGCAGTCATGTACTTGTGCATAAAGTTTTATAAGTAAATAAATAAATATAATAGGTACTAGAAACACATTAACATCCGAAGCAGTTAAGTCATGACCAATCCCAACTGACGGCGCCCGTTCACGAACATGAAGCATGAATCGGCACCACCCAGCTCAAACATCATGAAGGGAACCGAATGATCCAACACACGCGCCACCATCAGAGAGACATTTGAGAGAGCATGACACACTCAACTGCCAGGAAACACACAAGTCAAAGAACGACACATAGGTACAGAAGAGTTAGATTTACAGTTGGGTACATAGTACTCACACACGTGCTGTGCAGTTATATAATACTAAAAGAAATTGAGTTTATACAATACAAATATATCCATACAGTCTTCAGCGGGTCCAACAATACTTCAAAACAATAATGTTCTGCATATCACTTATTTTTGCGCCCTAGTGGTTGTGGAGCAGGACTAGCATTGAGCCAAGCATTTTTATTAGTGATGCATTCCCCCTAACTTATAATATGCCTGCCTGCATAGTGTGCGTTTTATACAAGTTTTAAATTTCGTCTCATTCAGTTCTAGAATATGGGGAGGAATTTTATTGTAACATTTTGTACAGTACCCCATGAAAGATAAGGCTACTTTAGCCAGTCTGAAACCTGTTTGAACTAATTGGTCCCTATTTCTAGTAATGTAATTATGTCTGTCGAAGTTTTTAATAAAAATATGTAAATTCTTTCTCACGTACATGATGTTTTCATAAATATATATACAAGGAACCGTCATGATGTTAATGTCCTTAAACAGTTACCTTAGAGAATCGCGCCGGCGAAGATTGTATATCGCTCTGATGGCTCGTTTTTGCAGTATAAAAATTGACTGAATGTCTGCAGCCCTTCCCCATAGTAAGATACCGTACGACATTATACTATAAAAGTAGCTAAAATAGACCAGCCTCGCGGTATCTACATCAGTAAATTGATGCATTTTTCTAACAGCATAAGCTGCCGAACTTAGCCGCCCTGCAAGAGATATTAAATGAGGACCCTATTGTAACCTTGACTCTAGCGTGATCCCCAGGAAAACCGTTTTATCAACGAATTCTAGCTTCTCCTTGTTTAATAATTTAACGCACTTGGTTTTTTTACCATTTAAAACTAAATGGCAGTGAAACAATCATGAACCTGCTGTAGTGTGTTATTTACGTCGTCAACCTGACAAGTACGTCTATTTTAAAAATTAAAGATGACACATCAGGAAATAATACCATGTTTAGTTGGTTTTCCAATAAACGGGGTAAATCGTTTATGTATATTAAAAAATAAGAAAGGACCTAAAACTGAGCCCTTGGGTACACCCATTTTTATGTTTAACCCCAACGAATTCACACCGTATATTTGAACTAATTGCTGTCTATCATTCAAATAAGATTTTAACAAACTTAACGCTGATTGGCCTATCCCGTAAAGCTCAAGTGTCAGAAGTAATGTTTCATGATTAACGCAATCAAACGCCTTCGACAGGTCGCAGAAGATATACTTATGGCATCTTGTGCCTCTTCCCACGCAATAAAGATGTGTTTTAACTACCCAGTATATAATAGTAATCTTTGGTTTTAATAGGGTGACACCATCGTCTGTTGTACAACGTCCTTTGGTGAAAGCATACTGTTTATCATGCAAGATGTTATTCGTATTAAAATGAATGAATTACACTTATTTACATATATTATACTTATAATCAAGAAGTGAAAACTGCAGGTTTCCATTTCTTGATTCTACATTACAAAATGGCAATAATCAGACAATGTTAAAACTCACGTATACATTATTTTAGAGTCACGAAAAATATTCAGTTGATATTTATTAATAGAAAGTTTTATTTCCGGGAGTATATTCTGACTGAACATCAGAAAAAAGTCACAACCCACATTTAACTACCATATGATGTGAAATAGTGTGCTGTGTGGCGACCAGCGCTTGACGATAATATTTGAACTCTGCCGAACGTCTAGTGATAAATACATCGATATTTTTTCGACAAGCTTAGACTTCCTTATTCCGTAGTGAGTGTCATTCTGTCATTGTCAGTCAAGCAAGTGTCATCATATCAGAGTGTTGAGTTCTGTTCTGTTCCAATTCTAATTATTTAAAATTTATGGTTAGGTTAGCATTAATTTTATTTGCCACTCTATCTCAAAGTACTAATTAGAGAGTAACAAAAGGTCTTAGCATATTTACCAACCATGAATCGTCTGATTTTTTACATTTTCATGTCATAGGTAGGAAGATTCGAATTCCGAATCATCTTGTCACAGACAGAGTGAACTCGTGAATTTTTGATCAAAAATATATGTTTTTTTATAAAGTGAGTGATTACCGTATTATAAACTTATAGGATAGTTAGTGTAGGTAGGAACTACGGATACTTATATTACAAAAATACTGAACAAATTAATTTGATTTAATTTAAGCAACAAATATGACCGCAAATAATGCTAGAAGAAATTCTCGCGAAAGAAATATTCAAGGTGATAATCAAGACACTATTCAAGACCCCTACATTTCCTCCACTGTCTTTATTCCTTCCTACACCATCACAAAACCAAGAATAAGAGATATAAGAGCTGATTGTATTGGACTGTTTCATCCTCTGCCAAGTACAACCTATTCCTCGTTTCTTTGTTGTTTTATTGTTCTAATGCGTAGCTAGTAAATGAATATTTAATGATGTCCTATTCCATTCCAATTACATTTAAGTGCAGGTTTATCATCATATTTAAATTATGAATACTCTAAGGAATCAACTACTTTCAGGTACAATGACTAATGTGACATCTAGTGCAGAGGTCTTATCAACATCTAAATCTATAGTTCTGGTAGCTATAATATTTATATCATCGCTATTAGCCTTGGGACTGCTATATAGACAGTTCCCAGATTTAGAAGAGTAAGTTTCAATGTTCAATAAATTATTTCATCATTTTATATTGCATGTCATATTTAATTGATTGTATGTATGAAACCTTAATGTTTTTATTTCCAGAGAAGAGAAACAACACATACATTTGCCATGGGACCTTGAAGATGCTAAACATTTAGGTTTAGTACTAGACCGTTATAAGGAAAAATATTTTTATGAAGTATTATTTGGAGTCTTCTTAGTTTACATATTGTATCCTTTTAAAAATTACTGCACTTGGTTTCAGGCATTTACATATTATCGAGTTATATTTATCATTGATTTCTTTAACTTCTATCACAGTTTGCAAACATTTGCAATACCTGGATCTATTTTTCTAAGTATTCTTTCAGGGTTCTTGTTCCCATTTTATTTAGCATTACTTCTAGTATGCTGTTGTTCAGCAATTGGTGCAAGTTTATGTTTCTTCCTATCAAATATTCTTGGGAAGAAGTTGGTGAAGAAGTTTTTCCCGGAGAGAGCTGCTAAGTGGGCTGCATCAGTGACGAAGCACAAAGACAATTTGCTCAACTACATTATATTTTTGAGGGTGACACCATTTTTACCGAACTGGTTTATTAATATGTCAGCACCTGTAATTGGAGTACCTTTAGTACCATTTGCCCTAGGAACATTTATTGGTAAGTTGATAATATATACCAAATTAGAAGTACTATAGTATGAATGCTGTTTGTTAGAATAGATAAATGCATCGTAGGAGTGAGTTAATATTATATTATAATGAACTTGCAGCAATAGATTACAGACAGACATAGACAAATATTTACATTGATGACCTTTGTAATTACATATTATGTATAAACTGTATAAAGTTCTATTTGGCAAGTTGATTGTTCATACTTAGATGAGCATAATATAAAGAAGGGGAAGGTGGCAACTACAGAATGCCACCTACTAAAATTCTTGCATTATGCCTTTTGTCTCATCCACATTCATTCGGAGAGGCTCATATTGTTTTATTGATCAGTCATCAAAATACATAGCTTTTCTTCTAATAAATACCAAAATTTTCTTTTCTAGGTGTGGCTCCACCATCATTTGTGGCTATAAAAGCTGGACAAACTCTACACACATTGTCATCGACAAGTGATGCATGGTCATGGACATCAGTCACAGTTCTAAGTGTGTTTGCACTTATCTCTTTAATACCAGTATTCCTAAAAGACAAATTGAAAGAAAAGTTTGAATGAGAACATTCAAGTAGCTAATTTTTAGTTAATTTTATTTATTTATTAAATAAATTGGTGTTTTGTACATTCCATTCATGTGTTTTCTTTGGTGTAATCCTGTGATCCCATGCTTGTCATCAGCAGTATGAGCCGACATGAGCTATGAAGGTGTGGTTTCCCATTGAGTTTTGAACTACAGGTCTCCAATACCACCAGTTATACCACACTGCAAAACGAAAATAGAATATTATAGATTGGTTGATTGCTTGCTTTCTTTGAGTAGTGTAGTGTAACTTACCCTACCAAGTTGGGTTTTTACTTACATAAATAAGTTTCTTTAAGTTCAACTTTCAGTGACTTGCACTGGTGTTTACACTCCTCTGCTGGTACAAGATGAATTTCCCTAGATCCACTTAGTGCTAGTAGAAAAGAGAAACTACATTCAGTGTCTGGTATATTAAATTTCTCATGGCTTGTGTCAACAACTATAAATCTTTCAGTACTTTGACCGAACTTAGGCACAACTTTTGGTCTTGGTATAACTTGGCGTAACACTTTTGCCACATTCATGTTATTGAATTTCCTGAAATTATAAAAAGAAGATTATAGTTCTAAAAAGTATTTTAATCAATTCTATTTTTTTTCTGCTACAACATACCAGATATAGAAACTCTTGTCTTCTATTGGTCTGTCAATAAATAAATCTTTGGGGCTAGAGTGGTATTTATTATTTGTTAGGATCTTTGGAGATTCTTTATCAAATGTATCTCTGTTTCTCAGATACATCTTCCTTAGTGCTTCCATGTTAATTACTTGTTGTTCAGTCTGAAACAAAAGGGAATAATTTTATTTACAATTAAAATATGATATAAATGGACATGGAAGAGGGATGAATGGAAAGAGACATACAGAATATAGACCTTAAATAGATCGGAGAAAAGTAAGGTGAGCGTAAGGTATCCCAATAATTATAGTCCATATACTTAACAATTTGTATGATCAAGTTACTTCATACAGCATTGAAAGGTACTCTAGCATTTTAGTTTTGAAAGTATTGTTGAATTATAATTGCATGGTAAGAGGAAATTAAGACTAACCTCATAAATAAATGGGGCAGTTTGTTGTTGGCTGACCGGGATAGGATCATTGACTTCCCTTATATTACTCACTGTGCTACATGGCCAGCAGTCCATGTCGACCACAGCAAAGTATGGGTTTTGGATCAAACATGTTTCATGGTAGAAATCTGAAAGAACACCAAAATGTGGTAGTATTTACCCAAGACTTGTATGAAATTAGCCTTATAGCCTAAAAAAAATATGAAAAGTAATCTATTTACCAGTTAAGGAAGGAAACAACGATATTAATGGAATTGATAACTTCCTCAGAAGTTTCAAACCAGGATAAATATACTCTTGCAAGTTGCACACAATACTGCTGTAAATAGTCTTATGATTGCATACAATATACACTCCAATGATAATTCCGACCAGTAAAATTCTAAATTTAGTAACAAATCGACGTGGAGTGTTAACTTCTGGGCGTCCAGTAGTCTCTAATGTTTTAAGTGATCTAAAATAAATTCTTCTAAATTCCTCTTCGCTCATGCCAGCATCACCGCATTGTTTCTTGAGATTTTTTATATTGTTAGCATACTCTTGCATTGCTTCTTGGTTCGACATGACGACAAAACATTGACTAAATTAAGTAGAAAAGAAATAGTTGATTAAAAATAACGCTTCAGTGGAAAAACCGATGAAATGCTGATTCAAAGTTTTCAAAACAATACACATAAACCCTAAACAGCTGTGTGCCGATTGTCAAGATCATATCTGCCACTGTCACTGTCAGTTATGCAGACAAATTGTTAGTGTTGCTAGCTAGTTAGGAAAATAATCGTGACCTTTGATCGTGACTGAAAGATGTGCAGTGAAAACATAAGAAATTAACTGAAAGTAAAAATCGTTTTATAACAAGCTTTAATGGACTAAAAATTACGAAATGTAATATCGCTTGTCAATACATTTCTAATGAGCCCAAATTAGATGGAGGTATCTCGTCCAGTTAAGGAGTTGCTATGGCCAATGTTTGCTCCATCATGAGACCAGCTTCGTAGTACCTACCATATTATTTCAATGTTTCTAAAGTTACTTAAGTACGCCAAGTTTCAGCTTAATCGGATGCCAGAAAGCGCTTGAATAATCGATTACTAGTTGCCGGACACACATACGAAAGCAAGGTAATATGAGCTTGTGAAAAAGGTAGGTATTTTAAGGAATCTTAAGTAGTTGCTTTTATTAATTTCTTGTGTCACAATTTCTAGAGCCTCCGAAACCATCGCCATTGGTTGACTGTCAGGACATTTTTGAGGTAAAATACAAAAGACTACACAAAACAGGAGTTCCGCAGGGGTCTGTTCTAGGACTAATCAAATTTTCCTATTTAGGCTATTGGTATGTTGTTTTTAATGATAATGCTGCAAGTAAAAAAGAAACTGTTATCAATTCAAAACCAACCAAGTTTTGGGAATACCTCTTCCTAAGAAAGTAAGTACTACCTACAGCCTAAGAACTGACGATGTCATTTAGCATTATTAGAATAGCCAGGCGAAACGTGGTATGGTGGGCTGTGAATTAAAATAGAAATGGCCAAACATCATTCCATACAAATAACACGTCATTTTGTTGTTATTTATTGAATGACTAGGTATGTACCTATATTACAAAATAAGGGAAAAGATCCAAGGAATAAGAGGAGGAGGAGACTGAGTAGTCAACCGAATACACTGTAGAGGAATTGGAGATTGCGACGACGTTGACGTTAATCAAGATCCAAGAACAAGCAATCTATAAAGAGAAGTGGAAACTGCTGCAGCGACAAGAGTGTCATCAAAAAATAATGTCGACATTTTCACTGCCGTGATGGTCTGCTTTCGTCAGCCAAGAAATGGGTGCGTATTAAATAAGATAATTTCGATTCTTCATCCACTCTTCCATCTTAAGCCGTTTAGTCAGTGCTACCGGTATTTGCATAACAGACTGAAATAGCTATTTTATCGTATAGATAAAGTCAATTTAGTCTGCCTAATGCGTGCTACATGATTTAATAAAAAATATTCAATATTTTCTCATCTATTAAACCACGGCTAAAGTATAAATAAGATGAACCTAGATCAAACATGTAACCTTGATGATTGGATACTATGGAATCAGAACATGACCAATTTGTTAAAAATTAAAAACAATTAGAAACTATTATTGGTTTCTTTCACTGAGAAGATAAGATAAGACAAAGTAACTACGTGTTGGGGCCTTTTGATAACACCACTGATGTATAGAATGCTGTCAATACGACGATATGCTCTCTTACGGCTACAAGTTTTAAAATAAACAACATATTTTTTCATTTCAAAACATCTTGGTGCGGTTAAAGTGCGTGGTGTTTGTAAAACAGTATTGCCGAATCATGTGATTGAACGACGGTTACGTTTAGTGCAATTTTGTATGGATAATGTCATTATACAACTTCAGAAAATGCAGGAAAAAGAAGACTAGATGGATTTTGATGCAAGAGCGCATGGCGCGACGTGGCGATGGCCTCTACTGCTATCTGTCGTGCTTCTGAACGTGAGTCGGTCTTTAAATAAATATTGATTTTGTATTTATGGATAATATCTGGTAATCCTTTATTTGATTTAATATTATAGGCAATGCCACCTGCTTAGGACATACAAAAAATATGAACCACTTTCAATGATATACTTTAGCAGTAGCAGCCACTTATCCACAATCGCTGGTTCAGATTATTCAGTTGTTACGAGTCCATGAATTGATATCAATGCCACGGTGACGTCACGCAGTATCGTCTGTGTAAGAAAATACTCGTGTTAGGTACAGATGCACATAGCACAGGTGGGTGATAAGGAGTTGCGTGATTTACGCGTCACGCGACAATACAACATAGTGAACTGACAGAAATATAAAAATATTTTAAATGTTATCGTACCAATCGATCGATCTAGATTTTTTTTTAACGATGTGTGCAAAATTCAGACCTGAAAGGAATATTGCAAATAAAGTTATATTTTCCAATAATGCATAGATATGAAGTTTAAGTACATGTAGATCGGTTTTCTATTCAATGTCAGCTTTGATAATAATTATGTTTAAACCGTAGTTTTGCTGCGTATCTTACAAAGTAACAACACAACATAATTAATCGAGACATTGATAAATAAATCATTAAGTACTTATTTATTCTGTACGTATGTACCTACCTATCTACTTGTCCCTTGAATTAAAATAAGTGGGGACACAATATGATTGATTACAAAATTCATTCAAATAGTAGGTGTCATTCAGTGGCATGTGATTAAAAATGAATAATGTTGTGTTTATTTTGTCACCTACACGTGATTGATTCGTTTGTATAAAACAAATAAATACATGTATTTTTACCGATTTCAAAAAATAAGAAGGAGGTAATCAATTCGACACGTATGTAGGTATGTAATAGGTATTGTTGGAACTGCACAATATTCAAATAAGTTATTTTATGTGGGCTTCTAAACACCTGTGCCAAATTTCATAAATGTATGTATGTTTATATGTTTTATGTATCTATGTTTGTCCACGCATTTCTCAGAAACTACTTATCGGATTGTGATCATTAGTTTTGTGTTGGATTGAGTATCTCCCAACTTAGGGAACAGTGTAATTTTCATCAAAATCGGTCCAGCAGTTTTCAAGATATGGAGAATACAACAGAACTCCTTAGCGACACACAGCACGAATGTGTAAATTGAGTTATTATCACGTTTACTGCCATTAAAAAAGTGCACATTTTCCGTTTAGGCCATGGCGGACAATGTTGAGCGTCACTGTAACTTTCCATTCAAGCCGCGTCTGACAATGTTGCCGCGCGTCAGGCCTGTGTTCAAAACTCTCTATTGCGCCAACGGACAGCAGTATTGACTATTGAGATAATTCTCTTATAATGTGACCCGCGCGGCCCTCTAGTTTATCCTAAATAGCTTGGTTTTTACAAGGGGCTTTAACTTAAAAAAAAAATAGTATTGAGCTTTCAAACGCTCCACTCTTGAAAAATGTAAATCACTAATAAGGTTTTATGAGATTATAATAAAATAAAATAACGTTTTTTAGATAAAATAACTGTTTATTAAAATAATAAAAAAGACAATAAACCCGTATCAATAGAGCCTCTCTGTCAATGGGAACTAAATTGAACATATACAATAAAAAAAGAAAAACCTCAAAAAGCTTAGGTATTGTAGGCAAGAAAGTAGGTAACTACATAATTCTTTTTCGCTAATGGACTTTTGTGAAACATTCAGCACAAAGATAGGGTTCATCAGGACATTTAGCACAAAAGGTGTTAACTTTTTTAGTTTTGTTTTTAGCGATTAAACGTCCTTAGGAAGCCACCATATTCTTCTATATTCTTATCGCATTGTTGGCACTCACGGCGGGTTTTACTTGAAGGTCCTTCCTTTTTCTTCAATTGGTGCTTTACTCTTCTCGTTCTTTGAATTGATGAAGTATCATCATTATCGATACCTACAAAACTCTTCATAATTTCGTTGGGCGGCGGTGGGGCGGCAACATGACTGCGAGGATTTTCGATATTACGTCCGCTGAGGCCATGGGGGTCAATGTTGTGCGATGCGTAATAACTAACAATAAAGGGTCAAAATCATTGTGTATTAATTAAAACACGTTATTTAAGTTTATAAGGTGGCTAAATAATGAATAAAATCAATCTGTGACAAATGATAAAAATGAGGATTTTTACTTAACTTGATAGCGTATGAAAGCATCGCACAACATTGACCGCGTTGGCAGTGAACGTGTTATGAGTATTTTGTCAATCATTTTGGTACCGTAGCATAGAAATTTCTAGTGATGGTGTAGGTACTAAAATTAAAAAGAGAGAAACAAAAACCTTTTCACAAAAAATAAACCGACTTCAAAAGCAAAACACTAAAAAGTGCAAAATGCAAAGTCGGTGTCGAAAAAAGATAAAAACAAGAGGTACCAAAGACACCGACTGCCGTTTTATTAATCTACCTGACGGACAAAAAATATTTTTCAGTAAACTACCCTATTCTCTTGTCAGACTCCTGCTGACTATAATAGAACCACACAATTTCTACCGCTATCACGAGTCAGGGGCCTGGGATAAAACTAAATTCACAGGCAACCAGCCCTTCACAAACAGACCATGATATAAGAGCCCTTCTATAAAAAAAACATGGCGGAATCCATATTTTTGTCGTAACGTTTCATATACGTCAATATTGTAACAACATTGTGGATGTCAATTTTGTAACAAAATGATTCCGACTTAGACATCGCGACATTGAGAAGTGCCATGTCCGATACAAAGGGTTATCTATCGTTTATAATATAGGTACATCATTATCTTTTCAGATCTGCCTGCCGAGTCTCGTGTATGCTTATGGAGTAATATTAGTACATTTGGATGAACTTCACGTGCCGATATGGCTCGGTATCTCCACTCCTGCAATTTATATCCTCGTCTACAATCTTACACGTAAGGATTTTATGATTTATTCATCGTATTAGCATAATACATTTCTCAAACTTCCTCAGTTGAAGTACCGGTGTTATGGAGTGCCTTATTGACCGTTATGAATAATCGAAGGCCCAGTAATGAACGAAAGTTCCAATGATAGTGACCCAAGTATTTATTCCCTTTTTTAACCAGTTGGTGGCATATCTTGAGCCAACTATAAATTAGCTATACGAAAAGTTCTCATTTCTAAAATAGTACAAAGAAAATTTCTGAAAATATTAAAATGTTTTCAGAATGCTGGTGCAGGGAAGCAGCGGACTCCTGGGGCGGAGCTATCGGGTATCGGGTGATGTCGGTCATTGGTCTCACCATGGTGGTGGCTAGTCTTCTCGCCTGCGCATTCATACCCTATCATATACAACCATTTGTATATGGCATTCTCGGAGGTGATGATTTTTGAAAATGCTAATTTCTTTCTGATCATTACAAGCCCTCAAAATTGTTATTAACCAATTTCTTCATATGCCATTTTCAGGTTTCGGATCATCACTTATATCAGCTCAAGTGGATGCAGTAGTGTTTGATACATACGACAGTCGATTGGGAATTATCCGTGGATTATGCTTCGCCGGTCAAGCAGTCGGACAAGCAATGTTTCCCCATATCATAACAGCACTAATAGACGCTTATGGATATTCTTTTTCGTACATAGTACTTGGAGGGATAATGCTTCAGACGCTGCCAGCAATCCTGTTACTGAGAGTTGACGAAAGTATACAAAGACCAATTTCCTTCTCTAGATACAGCGATTTGGCCAAAACCTACGCTGTATTCAGTAACGAAGGCATGGATAAGAATTTCTATTCGACTGAGTTACAACTGCATGATATGGGCCCAAAAAGTTGGAAAAGTCCATCAGACGATAATAATTTGCACTCGGAACAGGATTTCACTGAAGAGTTTGATTATGAAGGCGATATAGTCGCCACAATCACGCCACCACCTAGTCCTGAAGAAAAGAGGAGAAATATTTTTGGTGTTGAAATACTGCCCGAAATTCCGGAAGAGAGTGAAGATAGTGAAAGTGAAGAACCTCCTGAAAAAAATTCGAGTAAGAATAAAAAGCGGCTTAGTGTCGTTATAAAGAGACTGAGTACATTAGGCGATAGTTTTGATGATTGTATCAGCAAACAAATAAGACTAGACTCGGAGTCCGACCGTGAAGGTTCCGAACAGAAAGAATATACTGAGGTTGAAGTTACATATGATAATGTATCGCCAGTAACAGATATTCAGAGAGAAAAAATATTTAATTCATTTAGTTTTCGTTGTCAGTCCGCCTATGCTAGTATGAGAAGGAGAATGTGGATGCCGTCTTATCGAGTTTATACGATGCGAAGAAGACTGATATTTTTCATGTATAATATCAATGATACATTTATCAAGCCGTTGACGAGGTCGTTGTCATGTTGGAAGTTCTATCCGTCATTAATGTTGTATTTCTCTAGATTGAGTTTAACGGCGGTTACAATGGTTTCGCTGTCTATAATTGCTACTGAAATGCACCCGAAGATATCAATTTCTGACGCAAACTTCCTGATGACACTGTACGGCTTTACTTGGGTTTGTTTCTTGATGAGTACACCATGGCTCGCGCAAACGCCTAAAAGGAATTTCAAGTACGTCGCACTTGCTGGCTTGATGATATCCACTGTAGGATGCTATGGTAAGTTCGATAATTTGATTGACCTTTTTGCTCCAAATTTTAAACGATTTTTAAGAGGTTTATCTAGTGGGCTATCACCAGTTTAAATCAGGACAGCCGATAGGTTAGATAAAGATAGATACTGAATAAAAAAATGTAGTGTCCGGAAACTTCATATTGGTTTATTAATCCATTTTCATCGTCTGCTTTTTTACCGCAGTTGACTAACTCTTCTTTATTTGTTGCAGTTTTAGCAGTGGCAGACAACCATGACTCATTCTCTATCGGTTGTGTAATAGCTGGGTTCGGATACGGTGCTGTATCATGTTGTTGGGAGACCGCAGTTCAAGACTTCGTTGGCGCAAGGAAATGGCCGAAACTCCACAGTCCTCTAGAAACGATCTCGGGTACTCTACTAGCTGTGTTTGTAGTAGGAATTTCTTTTATTGTCGATCAAGAAAAAGGTTTACAGTTTGCTATGTATATTTTAGCCATAATCTTATCTGTTATTAGCTTCGTCTGGTTGATAATAGCGATCGCTTACATCTACATTACCAAATTAAAATCCGTAAGGATAAATAAACGCTGGATATTTTAATATGCCACTGCATATATAGCAAATCAGGTTGAACTCATTTATGCTGTAAGTAAACAACGAAAGTGGAACAATAATGCGGATAATAAACTATTGTGTGGTGCAGTTGTGATATCAAACGTTAGATTCATAAGTATTGTAATGTATAAATATCAGTAAATTATATTTTATAAATTATATTCAAACTTTTATTTGACTTTAGTTAAACGGCAGTTAGTTTAGCTCTGTATTTTCGCAACTATGTTGGTGTAGGCTTCCGAAGTTACCGGAAGCAGCTAAATGCCTGAAGGAATGTATTTTGCATGAAGCGACTGCCTATCTGATATATCATGTACTAGCTTCTGTGAGCGGCTTCGCCCGCGTGAAAGCCCAAAATTATCAGTGTTTCTCTACTATATTATGCATGTATTATACATATAAACCTTCCACTTGAATCACTCAATTTATTAAAAAAACCGCACCAAATCCGTTGCGTAATTTTAAAGATCTCTAAGCATACATAGGGACAGACAGACAGCGGCAAGAAACATTGTTTTATACTATGTAGTGATATGCACATATACTTTTCAAATATACAGTCATAGGTATTCCATAGTTGTTTAGTACTAAAAGTATCTATCACGTCAGACATTGCAACCATTGTAGTAGTTATTGTAATTATAAACATGATTTAGTTTGAGTCATATTCTTAATACAAAATGTTTTGTTTAGTCAATGGGCCCAGGTGTAATAAGCTTAACTGTGGTATTAAGCTATATTTATTTTATTTTATGAATATTTATGATAATAAGTCACAAGTGGGCTATGTAGCACGCATTTTTTCTAACTGAATCATTCTATTCCCATGAATTCCGCGTTGTTATCTGAAGCTTACCTATATTCTTATGACTCAATTGTTTTGAAGAATGATGCTGATTTAAATGAATTGTAATAAGGGGTAGCTATTTAGATTCTTATTTTGACTGGTTGAACAGAAAGTATTACTTCTTAAATCGTGTCATCATGTATATCTAAATTGCACTCTTTTCTTCTCTTCTTGACTGTTACCTAATGTTTTTCATACATCTTGGTAGTTCGCTCAAATCTAGCCAACTAGTTCAGGGTCCTGATGAATCAATTTAAATCTAAATATTGCCCCCTAGAGCTTAAATAAACATATTTTCATTTCATTCTCTAGAACAGAACTCATTATCTCAATAACAATACGTAGTGAAAAGCCGCAGGAAATAAGGTGTCAACATTATTTACCTCCTGTCGACCTAATCTACTTCGTGATATAAGTAAACCTTATGTTTACAAAGCTCGTTTTATGCCGTCATTCATATTTGTTGGGAGAAACACAAGACCGACATTCGCGAGGAAACCTCATGAGATAAACGACAAGCGTAAACGAAATTTTAAACGACTAGATATTGCCAAATTCGTGTTATATTAACGAAAATGGCTTTCGAAATGAACGACCTAAAAGGAATTTTAATTTTGGTGAGTCTCAATTTGATGGTGTAGGTACATGTTTAAGGATAGAACAAAATAACAAGCAAACAAGCGATTTTAACAATTCTCCATTCAGTATTTAGAATCAATTGTTAACACTTGATCTATATAAATCTCATTTTTAGGTATTGTTCGCTATCCCAACGATAGCGGCCACGAATATTAACTGCAGTGGTAGAGCTTTCCACTGCGTCAACTCCACACATTTCATGATATGCGTGGACTTGGGCGGAGGTGTGTCTACAACGATCGATGACTTCGTCATACCATGTCCAGCTAGAACAGTGTGCAATGAAAACAATATTTTTGAATGTGACTTCCCTGAATATCCTACGCCTCCACCTCAAGTGATTGGTGTTAATAAACAAAGTGATACAAGTGAAACAACTCCAGTGACTACTAGTGTAATAACGCCATCAAAAACCAGTGAAATATTTAGTGTTTTTAACGAAAATATTACTGCTACAACTTTGCCGATACCTGAAGACGTGATGCCAACAGTGAAATTGGAAGTTCTTGAAAACATTAAGAACTCAGCTGGAGGTAATAGTTACAACACTACAGAAACGATTGTGCCTTCTAGCTTCATCGGCAGTACAAATGAAACTGATAAATATAAACAAATAAGTAATATCACATTAACAACTTTCGCCACTGATAAAAACAGTAAAAATCTTGAAACTGCCGTAGAAACTTCAAAACTTGATGCAGTAAATGCTTCCTCAACTGATAAATCGACACCTAATGATACGGTCACTTCCGTCATAGGACTTATTAATTTAATTTCTACTGATCCTAAAAGTGTAGTGAGTACAAATCGGTCTTTCAATGTATTAACTTCCTTAGATAGTTCATATGATATTATAACTACTACTACCGAAAAGTATATCACTAAAGAAGAAACAATACATAGTGACAAAGTTATAAATGTTACGGAACGATTTAACATACCAACAGAAATCATATTTAGCGAAATATCTAGTACTACAGATGGAGTTAGTCCGACTCCCGAGGTAAATACGTTAATCGTAAGTGAAATAAACAATAAATTCGAAAATATGAATAAAACCTATTCAGGTAATCATACGAGAGCGGAAAATTTTTTTTTTGGTAAAAGTAACAATACGAACAAACTATTACCGGAAATAACAACAGAATATCTGGCTCCCATTACTACTATAAATATTGAACCCATCACTGTAGATCAGATTCCCCAAACAACAACGGGTAGCGCTGCTGGTCACTTAGGACTAGTTGAAGTCATTTCTGCTGAACCCAATCAAAGTATACCGAGCATAAACGATTACGTAGATACTTCTTATGGTAACGCTGCTACGACAACTACGACCGATTTATTTTATAACACTAAACTTAGAACAACATTGAGTGAAAAGCCAGTTACCGCGATAGGATTAAGCACGACTCCCATAACAAACATGATTGTTCAAAATGTTATAAATAATGATACGATCACTAAATTAAATCCTACCAGTGATATTAGAATAATTGAAACAGTACAAGAAACAAAAACAAACTATTATGTTCCGGAAACCAAAACTAGAAGCTTTCAAACTACCACAGAGAAGACTTCTGTTCCAATAACTACAGAAACTAATATTAAATACACTACGGCAAAAATAGCTACAACTGAAGCATTATTCAATAATGATTCACGTGTACAAAAACCTACAATTGTTGCACAGCCATTAGAAATAATCAGAACTACAGATTCACCAACGGTAGTTACAGATAATTTATATCAGATAAATGGAGACTTTAATCAAACATTGCTATCAACACAAAATATTTCGGTCGATACTATGATCACTACTGAGAGAACTAATAGTGTTAACAATGCTTTAGGTATAGATGTTTTGAATAATAAAAAAGTTACAGAACCTATTTTAGTTCTACTACCTTCTGTTAAAAACTCTGTAATTGAGATAACGACAGCTGAAACATTACGTAATGGATTTACAGCACCTGAAATAGAAGTATCAAATGAGTCAACAGCAAAAAATGTCGCTAGTAGTGTTAATGAGTCATCACTTTTGGATAATACAAATACTGTGATTACCACTGAAACGCCTAAGATACAATACTACGAACACAATGTTTCTAGTTCAAATTCAGAAACTTCTACATTAGAATATACTACGATTGAGATATTGACAACTGAAACTCTACAGAATGAAAATGGGTCTCCAGCGAATGACCTAATGGGTGTTCATACTACACCGGTACCATATAGCGTGACTTCAGGCCCAACAACAAACACAACAGCTAAAGGTTTGACATCACAATCGGAAATCGAAAAAAATCTACACACAGGTTATACACAAGAAATAAATGCACATACGAGTCCAGATGGCTATAGTTCTGTAGATCTAGGAAGAACTCAAAGAACAATGCCTGAGCCGGAAAATAAAATCCCAGAGCCTCTGAATCAGCTGGTCATCTTGAAAGCAATGATGATTCCGGAAATTTTGAATACTGATCAATGGACTAACAATGTGCCAGACGAAGTTAGCACGACGCATAGTAATTTAGACAATATTGAAATTACAGTGACCACGCCATTTCCAAGTGACTTTATAGAAAATACTGTTATAAGTAATATTGATAAATTTGGTAATCAAGATTACAGTTCGGCTACTACTTTAGCAAATACTCAAGACGTATCAGTAAAAATAATAGAGACTTCAGCACCTCCGTCAAATCACTATATGACTGAACTTTCCAGTACTACGGCTGAGACCGTTCACACAACACCACGTACAGATTCTACGGAAATATTTATACAGGCATCAACCAAAACCCCCAAAATAGCGAATATTCATACAGTATCTGTAACAGATTACAAAATTAAAACTAGTAGTTTGTTTTCAGTAGATGTTACACGTCCAACTAATGTTGTGAACGTCACAAATATTCCAACAACAACTGTACCACAGCAAGAGCTACTTAACCAAAAAAATAGTACAAATACTATAGCAATCACTCCTGCCACTGTAACAACTGCTGGATATGTACTTGATACAAAAAATATAGATCTCAATATATCAAATCAGAAAGATTCAGTGAATATGGAAAATAGAATTACAAAAGAAGATTCAATCATCAATAAAAGTGAGACACCAAATCCGATTTATGATAAAAATAGCGGTAACGCAACATTTACCGCATCTACGGAAAATACTAAACAGGATGAGAATATCAAGATAGTGTCAGTATTGAACATCGTTAATTCTTCAGGTAATGCGCTGGCAATCGAGATGTTGCAACAGACAAGTACAAATCCTTCATTATCAAATGATTACATCAAAACAAGTGAGTCACAAGCCTCGAGCGTTTATGTAACTGCATCTGATAATGTACCTGATTATAATTCAGTGCATGTTGTACAATCGGTTCAGAAAAACCCAGACGTAAGTGTGCCAACAAAATTAATGAATTCGTCTACACCAAATACGCATACTTTCCCAGTAACAGAACTAAATACAGAACCAGTGCAATACGTTAGCACTGAAGCACCTATTCTTAGCACTAACCCAATAACTATTGCAGCTGATTATGTGGCAGAGAAAACAAATGACTATTTCGCAACAGAAGCAATGTTAAATCAGCTAAATAAACTACCCAACGTGCAAGCCAAAACTTCAGCAGGTTTAGTAAAGAGTATAACACCTGGCACGGCAGTAACGCCCAATGGTTTTACTACAATACCAGTATATGACGAAATTACGACGATAAAAGACAGCGTTATAAGTTCGACCCAAATGCCAGCTCAAATAGTGGCAGATATTAAAATAAAAATGAGCACAGAACCCCCTCGTTTAACCTCAAAAGTTATGGAGGCGCAAACTGTTAAGTATAATACGGAGTCATCACGGCCAGTATCAAAACCAGTCGCACAAATGATTACTGAACCTACCCATAAAACTCTTGATAACACGAATCAAAGCGTCCAACCTGAAATAGAAACTAAAGATTTGCCACAGTATGTGACGTCAACAGTAAACCACAACATTCCTCAATCAGTGCCAACGCTGCCTGTTCTGGAAGTTACAGCTGCAGAAAGAACTACGGAATCTACCCAAACAACACTATTTGTGACAAACAAGACTGGTATGACGAATCAAAAAGTCCATCCAGCATTAAAAATTACAGATTTGCCACAGTATGTGACGTCAACAGTAAACAACAATATTTCTCAATCATTAGCTGTGATGGAAGCTACAGCTTCACAAATGACTATGCCTCTTGAGACAAATAAAAATAGCCAACCTGGAATAAAAACCACAGATTTGCCCCAGTATCTGTTGTCAACAGTAAACAAAAAAAATCCGCAATCGATGCCATCGCTGCCTATTGTGGAAGTTACAGCTGCAGAGAGAACACCTGAACCTACCCATGCGACAATACTTGCTCAAACTACGCCTCTTGATATGACGAATCAGAATGTCCAAACTGTGCTTAAAACTACAGATTTGCCACAGTATGTGACGTCAACAGTAAACAACAACATTCCTCAATCGGTGTCATCGCTGCCTATTCTGGAAGTTACAGCTGCAGAAAGAACTACTGAAACAACACTATTTGTGACAAACAAGACTAGTACGACGAATCAAAAAGTTGAACCAGTATTAGAAATTACAAATTTGCCACAGTATGTGACTTCAACAGTAAACAACAATATTTCTCAATCAATACCTGTGATGGAAGCTACAGCTTTACAAATGACTACGCCTCTTGAGACAAATCAAAATATCCAACCTGGAATAAAAACTATAGATTTGCCACAGTATGTGTTGTCAACAGTAAACAACACAGATCCTCAACCGATGCCATCGCTACATATAACAGGAGTCACAACTCCACAGATTACTACTGAACATACCGATACAACTAATGCATTTGCAATAACTACGCCGTTAGCCGCGGCTGGCAAGGCGGATCAAGTTATTGTACCTGGAATCAAAACAATAGTTTTGCCGCAATTTATAACAGTACCTTACAGTAATACTCAATCGATAACTGATATAACAACTGAAACTATTATTGATACAACTGTACCAGATTCTATGGTAGAAAGTATAAAAGTAGTTGGAGATAAAGTAAGTGGAACACATCAGGGAGAAGCAATTCTGAGTGACGTTATGTACAACCCTCCAACAGTCAATAACTATAGTGTTAAGTCAGTTAAAAATATTATTGATCATGAGAGCATAGTAGTCGGAGCAACTTCAAAAAATTATAAACAAAATACGCCAATAACCGCTGCACGTTCAGTGAATATTAATAAAGCAGAGATTGTGAATCATACAGAGAGTAATTGGATGCCATCAGATGTCAATATAGACACTATTAAAATAAAAGAGTCCTCTATTGAGGAAGAAGATTTGAAAACCCCTGTTTTAAAATTGGGAGCGGATGTTCCGAATAAAAACTTGGATTCAAACTCAGCAATTATATCTGAAATTCAGCCTAAAGATGGCAAATCAATCGATAAGATTGAATATAGGCTTACTACAGTTATAACGGATTACAAACAGGCTAAGACCCCAAATAATGTAACGCAATCAAAAACAATAATCACCAGTGAAAACAATAATGCGGAAATTGATAGCTCAGTAAATGCCAATATTGAAATAATTGATGTAAAAACATATCAGGTGCAAGTTGATTACAAAAATATTTCTGATAACTACAGTATAAATGATACAAAAGATATTTATATTATATCCCATCATAATTCATCATTACAAAATAGTACCATTAATTACGACTTAGAAAAACATCTTATAGCAGCGAATCATACAATTACGACAGAAGTACAAAGTCATTTGAATGAAAGTGATAAACAAAGTAATAAAACGAGTAAAGAACCAGCAACAAATGGAACTAGTGTGCACAAACCATTTCTAACAAGTACACAAAATGCAAGCAGTAAAGACACAGTTCCAGCTTCAGTTTTGAATTGTTCGAATCACACCCGCGGCAAATATTCAGATAAGAAAGATTGTAGAAAATTTTACACTTGTGTAGGTACTCTTCAACCTATACTAGGAACATGCCCAAACAATACAGTATTCAGCGAAATTAATAAACAATGTACGAGTAACTTATCGCATTGCGTCAGAAACAATCAGTTTCGATGTTTATTTGAAGGACGGTTTACTGACTTCTTTAAAGATAACATTTATTACATCTGTGTTAAAAATAGAAATAATCATTTTATAAGATATAAGATACAATGCAAAGAAGATTACCACTTAAACAAGGACTCAATTAAATGTGAGAAGAATGAAGAGATATCAACCCAATTAGGATCTTCTCTTAGTGAAATTATCAATGATAAAAGTCAGTCTGGACCTAAATCAGAAAAATTAGTCAGTTCAGACGATTTCGAATGTGTAAAAGAAGGTAAATTTCCAAATGCTAATGACTGCAGTAAATATTACATCTGTGTTAAAAATAAAAATAATCACTTTATAAGATATAAACTACAATGCCAAGATGGTTACCATTTAAACAAAGACAAGGTTAAATGTGAAAAAAATGAAGAGATATCAACACAATCAGTTAGTGAATCAATCAATGATGAAATTAAGCCTAAACCTAAATCAGAGAAATATGTCAGCTCAGATGATTTCGAATGTGAAAAAGAAGGTAAATTTCCACATGCTAAAGACTGCAGCAAATATTATGTATGTACTAAAGTTAAAAATGTTTATCGGAGAAAGATCACAAAATGCGCAAGTGATGACGTTTTCGATAAAAAGAAGAAAAAGTGCGTAGAATCTGATAGCGGCGAGTGTTTGATATAATTTTAGTACGTCTTTCGTAAGTTCAGCAACCCATAAAAATGTTGTGGCCCAAAATGTTAAATTATGGATATCTCCATGTGACCCAATCACATGGAGATATCTATTACGGAATATGGAAGTTTAATTATGAAAATAAAATAAGATTGTCTGGGTTATTATTACAATTATTTTAATTTATTTTACCATCTATTATAATATAAATTATAGCAATAATTATTAAAAGTACCTGTGTACAACTTATATTTAAAATAAATGCAGATTTTTTTTAACCTTATCGTTACTTTGTTTCTTTACATTCAGTCTTCGTAATTATTAGCAATGGCCGTACTTTAATTATTTTACATTCGCGGTCTTCGGGCCGGTGCTCCGCTATCAACAACGAATTGGTCCTCATCGTCCCTTTCTAAGGTAACACAGAAGTTATTGGAGAATAATGTGCAGCGAATTGAATTTTCACCTCTCACAGGTCGTGGTGGACAGAAATACGTCACTGTGTTTGGAGCATCGTCTTGTGTAACTCTAAACTTGTAATTCTTACACTCTATTGATCCGAGTTTTTGACCTGAAAACAGCGTGCCTAGGCCTGAATTTGACTTCTCGTCATTGTAGGGATCCTTTCGGGTAGCAGACCCATACAATTCTGGAGTCGATTTGGTCGTGTTAGCGACGGGACACTTGTATTTTTGTGGGGAGGTACAAGAGCGCGTGAAACCATTGAAAATGGTGTTACCGGAACACTTGAAGTTGATGCCTTGGAAACGGTTTCCGTTAGCGACGCAAAGGATGTATCCCTTGCATCCTGGGACGTTCGGATTTGCGATCCTTTCATTTCGGTGGCATCGAAGTCTTCTTGTTAATGCTGGGTCTATAAAGTTGATTGCATCTTCGCAAACGGCTGTAGATTCTTCATTGCAGAATGTCCCGACTGGGCAGACGAATGTCGGACCAATCAATTTAGTGCCTTCACATAATCTCACTCTGTTGTTTCTTTCACATGTGAAGCCAAATTGCCCACAATCATAACTGGGGTTTATGTAGTACGCCTCTGTTAAACTGGAGTAAATTGATATCTGTAAGCAAAATATAGATTTTTTAGGCACCAGCAAAATAATTCACTTTAATAAGATAATATAAAAATTTAAGACCTCTAAAAAGCAAAAAATAAGCCTCGTACTCGCGTCGGGGAACCGCCATCGTTTACAGCAGTTTACTTTATACGTTTCCCGAGGTTTTTAGGTCACGGGTTTCTTATTTTTTTCTTGCTTTTTAAACTATATATAATATACCTAGTAGTAGACACGCTTCGATCGATAATCTATCAAAACACGTAATTATGACATGATATCTTGCGAAAAGACCCAGAATCAAAGAGTAAAATGCGAATTACTTTTGAACGGTTGAAGCGATTTCAATCATACATAGCTAAGAACACTTTTAACAAAGTCACATATCAAACAAAAAAAAACTAAATCAAAATGGTTCATCCGTTTAGGAGCTATGCTGCCACATACAGATACACAGCAACACACAGCAATCGTTATAACACCCCTTTTTTCCGTCGGGGGTTAAAAATGAATATGGTTTAGGCTATAATAAATGAGATTATATCTTAAAACCCGCGTGGAAATACACGTGCAAATTACAATCTCACGTAAACTTTTCAGTAAATCGGCGTAATCTTCAAGATAAATAGGTACCATAATCCCTGTTTACACTTTGAATGGAAAAAAGTGAAGTCCTTAACAACCATTTGAGTATCACTTATCTTTGTGAAAATTACGACATATTGTAAATAACATTTTACAGCATATCATAATTTTAGCTGCTTTAATATAGACAGATAAATATTTGTACTTACCGCTAATAAAGCCTTTATGAGTTTTGCACTGAACATGTTGGAATTCCACTATAGACTATGTTGTCTACAAGAAGTTCTGAACACGACTAACGGACAATAACTACTTTCTTTATGCTGTTGAGTTAGACATCAATTAGCGTATTTAACACCTCTGAGCTATGTAGAGAAATGGGTGACACATTGTCACGAATACTTCGAAAAAATCGTTTGTTTTTAACGGTATTCGGCTGCATGGGGGCTTGGAAGTAGGTGACTGTGGTAAAAAATAGTGTTTTGTTTTTGTATTGTGCCAGTTTAATAAAGGCACTTACACAGACAATTGAAAGTCGGCAATTTCAATACAATCTTTGTATTGCCATATAACATCATTATAATCATTTTATTTAATCACAATAGTCAATAATTCTAAAATGGATAAGTACTAGTCATCGTCATCAACATATCAGCCGGAAGCCGTCCACTGCTGGACATAGGCCTCCCCCAAGCATCGCCACATTGACCGGTCCCGTGCGTCTCGTAACCAGCGGATCCCCGCAACCTTCACCATATCATCGGTCCACCTGGTGGGAGGCCTTCCAACACAACGTCTTCCGGTTCGCGCTTGCCACTCCAGAATCTTTCTGCCCCATCGGCCATCCGTTCTGCGAGCAATGTGCCCTGCCCACTGCCACTTAAGTTTGGCAATTCTTCGGGCTATGTCGGTAACCCTGGTTCTCTTACGGATCTCTACATTTCTGATAAACACACACACACATTTCGATCACGCAAGGAAACTCCAAGCATAGTCCTCTCCATTGCTCTTTGAGTGACTGTAAGCTTTCTGATAAGGCCCATTGTAAGCGACCAAGTCTCAGAGCCATATCTCATCACTGGCAACACACACAGTCAATAGACTTTCGTCTTGAGACACTGTGGTAAGTTAGACGAGAAGATATCGCGCAACTTCCCAAACGCTGCCCAGCCGAGTCGGATTCGACGGTTGACCTCTTTCTCGAAGTTAGCCCTACCCAATTGGATCGTTTGGCCCAGGTAGACATAGTCGCCCAGAACTTTGAGTTTAGAGTTTCCGACCTTGATAGGAGTGGGTGTAGTACGTAAGTACTAGTTAACACATCTTAAAGTTAACCAATGTGTTCACGCACTGATTGTGTACCACGCAGCTGTATTGTGTGTTCAAAACAGGACTCAAGCACGTAGGTTACACTTTTATCACCTGTCGTGGCCTGGATGAAAGTAACACAGACAGAACCGAGCAATATGGCAGAAAAGATAGGAGGCTTATATACCAAGCAGTGGTCCCAGGCTGATACGACGATGGTGATGAAACCTTAGATAGTGGTCAAGCGCAAGTCTACCAACAACAAAAAAAACCGTCAACATATACACAGGCGAAACTAGTGAATTCACAGCTTCTCATAGGTGTATAGTAAGTAAGGTTGGATTCTCAGCTTCAGCCGGGCGAGCACGGCCTATTGTTACAGGCTTGAGTCACACATTTTTATCAAAGTTTGGGAGCAAAAACCGTGATAAAATGCGTGACAAAAGCCTTTCATAGAGGCGGTACTCGCCCGGTTAATAGGTGTATAGTAAGTTGGTCGACGACACGGTTGGCGTAGTGGTTGAGCGATTGGCTGCTGCGCTGCGTGTCGCGGGTTCGTTTCCCGCACGGAACAAATATTTGTATGACCTACAGATAGTTGTTCCAGGTCTGGGTGTTGAGTTTAAATGTTTATAAATGCACCCACGATACAGGAAGAAATTCCAAGAGGGGGCCAATTAAAAAAAAATTGCCTAATAAGTGTCATGCATCAAAAAATACGTGCATTTTTGAGGACAGAACTATCTCAAGTTGCAATATAAATTAGATTTTCATTCTTCTGTACTTGATATGATGTGTACATAGACTAACGGCAAAATGTTTACGATGCATTCTCAGAAATGTTCACACTGTGTAAAAACTGTACTTAATGGTTTAAGAAGTGGAAAGCACTTGTTAACTGTATAATTTAAGATGTCTCCAAAATTTTTACATTAGAAGTTAGTAAGAATTGAAAATAAGAAGCGTTTTTAGGGTTCCGTAGCCAAATGGCAAAAAACGGAACCCTTATAGATTCGTCATGTCTGTCTGTCTGTCTGTCCGTCCGTATGTCACAGCCACTTTATTCCGAAACTATAAGAACTATGCTGTTGAAACTTGGTAAGTAGATGTATTCTGTGAACCGCATTAAGATTTTCACACAAAAATAAAAATAAAACAATAAATTTTGGGGGTTCCCATACTTGAAACTAAAACTAAAAATTTTTTTTTTCATCAGACCCATACGTGTGGGGTATCTATGGATAGGTCTTCAAAAATGATATTGAGGTTTCTAATATAATTTTTTTCTAAACTGAATAGTTTGCGCGAGAGACTCTGCCAAAGTGGTAAAATGTGTGTGTCCCCCCCTGTAACTTCTAAAATAAGAGAATGATAAAACTAAAAAAAAATATATAATGTACATTACTATGTAAACTACCAGCGAAAATTAGTTTGAACGAGATCTAGTAAGTAGTTTTTTTTTAATACGTCATAAATCGTAAACCGCAATTTACCAAGTACGGAACCCTTCGTGCGCGAGTCCGACTCGCACTTGGCCGGTTTTTCTCTACCTACAATCAAATCACATCATCAGCATTTTAATATTCCCACTGCTGGGACTCAGAAATCCACCCACAGTGAGGGAGTGAGCTACAATTCACCACGTGAGCCCAGTGCGGATTGTTGGACATATCTTGGCATTTTTGGTTCTAGGAAATGCCGGTTTCCTCACGATGTTTTCCTTCATCGTTTTGAGAACCGTTTTGTTAGTCAAATACTGCAGCCTTATTGCGTAAGTAAATTTGGCAAGGCAAAGGGTTTCACCCCATGAAAGAGTATGACAGATACTCCTTAAATAATTAGACATTGGCAAAAATTAATAGTCACTTTCGAAAAGAGTATCTTCACCAAGGAAAACGTCCAATAATTTTTGGTAAAACATAATTATTTAAAGAGAATTCGTCATAATCTTTCATGGGGTTAAACCCTTTGCCTTGGCGAATTCACTTACGCAATTATACTGCTGGTATTTATTTTTGTATTTTTAAATGTGGAAGCATGGATGTTTTTGTCAGTGGTAATTTAAAAAATAAATAAATAAGTGTAAATAATACCTAAATGCATTTATTAAACTAATTCATACTGCTATATACAAATAACGTAACACTACTCATCGTCGGAAGACTCGCTATCGCTGTCAGAACTCGAAGAAGATTTCTCTTGTGTCATTGGTGCGCCAGTTTTCACTCTGCAATCAAATACATTTAATAAGATACATCAGTCTACTGGGATACATTGTCTTAGTTTTAAGTTACAAGATGGATTACTTAAGTAAAATGGTATAAAAAGTAAGACAAAGAAAGGAGGAGATTCTATGTTCGACTGTATGTATTTTTTATACTATACATGTTATGGACCAAGTGATTAATAAGGCATTATTTATTATGCCCGGGCAATTTAAAAAAAAAAACAAATATCAGTATGCGATATGATAAAAAATATTCAAATAAATAAATTGACCGGGCTTTCTGATAATGCCCATCACTTATTGGGCAGAGTAAAAAAAAATATGTTTTATTAAATTATTTTAATTTTGACATTGATTTTAATATAGAATAGGTAAGTATTATTTAATCAATAAAGCTGACGGAGCTGCTAATTCTGTCTGCAGGGTCTATAGTAACCTAACATGAAGGAGATGACGTGAGCTGATTTCGCTCGCTTTGCTCGCTCACGTCAGCTCCTTCGAAACTAACCTATCCGTGTCGAGGTGCCCTAAGCTCCCGAGCTCGCTTTTAGACTAATTCATTGAACATAATTACCGAATTGCCCAACCGTTACGTAGCAATATTCATAATGACCAGACAATGTGATACATATACAAGTTTAAATCAGTATTTATTACATTGCCCGATTTGACTTGACTAGATTCATAAATGCCCAGGTATTACACATAGTGCCCTGATTAATCGCTTGGTCCATGAAATGCTGTGCGGAACCCAAATTAATTGTGATAATAGTGCGGGGAGTGGCTTTAGTTTGAAAAGGTCACTTTATACCGGGCTCAGAATCGCAACAATAATAGTTTTCCCACAACATACAGGAGATCTGCATCCCTATCCCTACTACGACGTGCCAAGACCTTCCTGATTCTATTGAGAGAAAGAGATGGAGCACTTTCCCTTTGCCACAAAGGATTAATGATGGCGATATCACTTCATACTGGGAGAGATGAGCGTCAGCTACTCTAGAAAATACAATGCCAAAGCGTTTATCGATTCTTTCACGTCTGTGAAGTTATGCAAACTAATTATTTTATTATGCATCTAATCCGATGTCTAATTATAAGAATTATAGCTGGGAAACGGGGTCCCAATACGAAGAAAAAAAAATTGGTTCAAATAAATTTCGCTAGATGGCGTGATATGCAACGATTTAAAATTAAGATTTTCGTGTAAAATTAAGATTTTCTAGAATTGGTCATAGCAAATATGTTCTTGTTGTATCAACTTTGGTCAAACTGTGGTCAAACGGTAGCTACGTCGGCACAGTTTCTTTCTACGGAATGAAGTATCTATATGCTAGTGTTATATTATCTGCGGCTAAGACATTAAACTAAACGCTTACCTCATTTCTTGTATTTGGAAGGAAGTGGGAGGGATTTCAGGGTTTTTGAAAGGTGGATCGCCCTGGACAGCAAAATAAAATAAACAAGTGTCCTATCAAGTAGGTGTAGGGACTAGGGAGGGTATTAGTAAAAGGTTTTCTTTTTTTTGCGTGGGAAATCATCCAATAACTTCTCCCGCTCAGGGCGAAGCGGGAGGGCGTGTCAGACTTTTACTGACTAAAACCCACCCGTGTTCCTTCAGTTGCTGGTGCCAGCGCCGCGGTAACTCTCTTTCAAATTTATCCGCGACCCAGACAGACACCAGCCCTATCAGGCCCCGTCACTTTTGCTGACATCTCTTTGAGGCGCGCGTGGAACACTACGCGCCGTAAACTCGGGCTTGGTCCTTAACGGACGGCGAGCTACCCATTATGTCGTCCGCAACCCCGCGCCTACGGTGGCCGGGAATCGAACCCTGACGCCCAGGGCGTCACTTGCGGTGGCTGGGGGCGTGAGGGCGTCTCCTTTGCATCTCCCTCACGCGTTCCGCCTCTTCCTTCGCGAGCATTACTGCTTCGCAGAAGGAGCAGACAGCTTCCCATGCCCTCTCGCTCCGTTTTATTGCTTGGACCAGGGCCGGACGTGAGAGGTCGCTACCGCCGATCGCCTCTATGAGGACGCGGCGGTGCTCCGCCCAAGCGGGGCAGATCTCCACCGTATGCTCGACCGTGTCTTCCAGGCGGTCCATACAATGGTGACACCCGGGCGTTTCCTTCCGCCTTATCATGAACAGCAACCTCCCTCCCGGAACAGCCGTGTCCGGTGAGGACCTGCGTCAGGCGGAAGGTGAGGACGCCGTGACGCCTCTCGAGCCACTCCTCAAAGAGGGGCCTTACCGCCGCAATTGTGGCGTGCTCAACAAATCTATTTCTTAGTATCCACGTTGGATGTTACAGGTCGATTCAAAATGTATAGCGGCTATGAAGTGCGCTACTCGATCAGTACCCCACCTCTAAACCCCCTGTCACAAACCTTTGCTACAGTGCAGAGATATTTGGAGTATTCCGAGCTGCCATTAAGTTTAAATCAAACGGTATCTTAAGAAACACCTTCATAACCACAGACTTAAATCTAACTAGATAACGCAAGTTCCTCCATCCGTATGAAAACCAAGCGTGCCACTTTTTCACACAAAATTTAAAAACAAATTTACTTACCAATGAAAGAAAACATTTCCAAAGCCCCAGACAAAATTTTCTATACAGTCTACAGCTCAATATGGCATACTTAGGCATTTTCTAGATTTCGGTGGATTTCCGATGCCGATAATGCTAAACGAAAAGCTCAAAGTACGATCATTGATCGTAATTTTACTCCGTTTTTTGGCACGCGAAGTACATACAATCGCGTCATCTAGTTAGATTTACATCTGTGTTCATAACGCACTGATGTGATTTTAAGTTAAAATAATTACGCAATACTCACAAGCTATACGCCTCTGCGACGGCCATCGCCGCTGGGTGCAGAGAGCTGACCAGACTAGAATGTCCCTGAGTTAGTAACGCCTCCACTTCTTGTTCGGTTCGGTTCAGCATCGTGGCCAGCAATTTAACGCTCGCTGGCATCGCCTCTTCGAAGCCGCATTCAGCTAAGTATGTTACTGCGGTCTGTTGGTAAAGAATGAGGTATTTTTTTTAAACGAGATTTATGATTACACATGAAATTAGCCCAATTAATCGCTATCTTGTCTGGTTTAGGATTTGCTATGGTCACTTTCCGGCTTTATCATGAGCCAGCTTCATAGTCCCATTTTATTTAAATGTTTCCAATGTTAGTATGCAAAGTTTCAGGTTAATCGGATGCCAGAAAGTTCTTGAAAAATCGTTTTCTATACTCCATTTGAGATAACATTAAGACATTTAAATAATCCAAATGGCAGCTGTATTCAACAGTTAGTTTTGGTAGCAGGTTTATGCTATCCTTATATTTACGGGATAGAACTCAAAATCGGTTGAACGGACTGTAAAAAAGGATTGTAGAATTTCCCATGTTATTTCAAATGGAGTATAAAGCGACGAAGACGTTTTAATTAACGCCTCACTAACGCTATCATTTACACTGCAGGGTTTCTTTATTATGTCAGTAGTCAGTAACTTACAGCAGCAATGCCCGGTAGTCCGACGGTGGCTGCTTTCTGTGCGACGTCAGCCAACGCCTGAGGACGTGAAGGCACGCCCGCGGCCTCCTCGCGACGAAGACGTTGTAACGCCTCTTCTACGTTCTTCCAGAGAGGGTCGGCCTTGTCTTGTGTGTCCGAACATATCTCAATTATATTGCATATTGCTGATGCTGATAATCTGAGTGAAAGAATAAAGTAGAAAAGTTCAAATACTAGGACGATTTGGTTTAAGAAGGCAGGTTGGGACTTATCACGAATTTGCGGTTGCTTTGCTGTATGGATAGTCTGAATTTTCAATTGCTGGATTATTATATTATATATTATTAATAATAATAATATTGGCTGGTATGTTTTTGGCTTGGTTGGTTGGCTATATTAGCTTATGGTTTAATAGCCACGAGCCTCGACCAACACCTTAGGAGTCTGATCTCGTTAGGCGGCTGGGTCAAGAGCCTGATCCAGAAAGCTGCTCGTATTTTTAGGTGGTTCCTCTCTCTGGAGCCCTGACCGCCGGGTAGCTTGGACCCTGTTCTCAATATCGGTGGGTCTCTATTTTTTATATTTTTAAATATTTTTCTTTTTTGTAGGTGTTTCATAAAAATATTTAAAAATTTAACAAAAAAGAAAAAAAATGGGCATCATTTTATCAGTCACCACTGCAGGGCAAAGGCGTCTTCCCATACAGAGAAGGCACATACAAACAAGAAAAAATAATTAAAACAGTTTTTTAAACAAGCTTTTTCGTTTTCCTCTCAGACAACCCTTTCATTTGATGCCCATATCATGGGGGTGCATACTGTTGGAGTATAACGCTGGCCATTTTTATGAAGGCTTTCTTTTTGAATTTAGTACTCTCTGTCAGCGCTGTCTCCGTCTATTAGTTTAGAAAAATATATGTCATGTGTCTGTAAAAATAATATATTAAATGTTTTTACATTGTTTACACTGCGTCCGTATTACTCATTTAATAACCTTGCAATAGGTTATGGGCCTTATCACGGCAATGTGAATATTGTGTGAAACGAATATTATTTTGTGCAAAATATGGGTGAGTATTCTAACTCAGCAGTTACGATGGAAAAGCTGAAAGGTACCATCAATTATCGTGACTGGGCATTCCAAATGCAGAATATTCTCATATTTGAAAACTTATGGCATTGTATTAAGGGGCAGGATGAACCCGCAGTACTAAGTACGAGTATGAGCACTGTGGATCAGGCCCGTAAAGAGGAGAAGGGTCGAGCGAGGCTTTGTTTAAGCGTTGAGAAGTCATGTTATCCGCACATTGTGCAGGCGAAGACTGCAAAAGATGTTTAGGATGCCTTAAGGAAGGCATACGACGACTCAGGTTTACATAGAAGATTGACGTGTTTACGTACTTTATGTTCGATTAAACTAGAACAATTTGATAGCATGGAAATTTACGTTAACAAGATTTTGTCATTCGCTGATCAATTGCGTAGCATGAAAAAGCCTCTTGATGATGAATTTCTGGCTGCTATTATGCTACAAGGGTTGCCTCAGGAGTATGAGCCCATGATAATGGCTCTGGAGCACTCAAGCATGGACATAACAACAGATATGGTAAAAACTAAACTTCTTCAAGACAAGCGATGGACAGGGAATACTGGTGGTAACAATGACTGCTTATTTACGCGGAATCGTGGTGAAAATAAGAACAGTTCCCGAGGTGCAAAGAAGAATGCGCCTAGTACATTGAAACACGCTAGTTCCTCGTCAAATGCGAACAAGTTGTGGTGTTGGAAGTGTCGGTCGAAAGGCCATGTCAAAAAGGACTGTCCTCAACTGGATCCAAGACTATCGACTTCTTTGGTCTTGTCTGCACTTAACACTGACAATTCGTGGATTGTTGATTCAGGTGCGACAGATAATATGTCTGGATGTCGAGAATGGTTCAAATCTCTCGATGAGTCGTCGACGAAGGAGGTGTGTGTAGCTAATGGCAAGAAGTTAATAGTATGTGGTGTAGGAGATGTACATTTTTCAGTTAGTTTTCGTGGCAATACGATAGATATAACTTTAAAAAATGTAATGTTTGTACCTGACCTTACTGTAAATTTGATATCTGTATCTACTCTTGCAGCTAAGGGTTTTAAGTTTAATTTTAACAATACTGGATGTGACATATTCAAAGCTGGTAAGATAGTTTTTAATGCTAGGAAAGTTGGGCGAGTTTACAGACTTAACACTGTCGGTAGAGTCAATCTGACAACTTCATCTACGTCTACAGACATGATGTTATGGCATCAACGATTAGGACATCTTAATTTTGATAGCTTGGCATCACTTAGAAAGGTTGCTAATGACATTGATTTTCAGGTTACGACCCAAAAGAAAGTTTGTGATGTGTGTCTTAAGGGTAAGCAATCACGCGCTCCCTTTGTGACTAATCGTAATAAGCAGGTGGCAGACGCACGGCTGGCGCTCATCCACAGTGACGTTATGGGGCCGATGCCGTCCACTTCTCTCGGAGGCAAACGCTACGTTCTCACGTTCCTTGATGATCACTCGAGGAAAGTGTTCGTATATCCTATTGCGAAGAAGAGTGATGTGTGTAAGTACACTATTGATTTTATTAGATTGGTTGAAAACCAATGTAGTGCTACGGTGAAAGTACTGCGTTCAGATAACGGTTCTGAGTACGTTAATGCTGAGTTGACAAATTACCTTAAAAACAAAGGTATTGTTCATCAGCTTACGGTACCGTACTCCCCGCAGCAAAACTCTTCCGCAGAAAGATTGAATCGTTCTTTACTCGATAAAATCAGATGTTTACTGTTTAATGCGAATCTCGATGACAAGATGTGGGCAGAGGCTGTACACACAGCGGCATTCCTTATTAACCGATCGCCTAGTTCGAGACTTTCTGGTAGATTGCCAGAAGAGGTATGGAGCGGTAATAAAGTAAGCCTTAAGAATCTGCGTGTTTTTGGTTGCGAGGCATTTGCACATGTAGACGACTGTAAACGGAAAAAGTTAGAACCAAAAAGTAAGAAGCTAATTTTTATAGGTTACTGTGATAATGTCAAAGGATATCGTTTGTTCAACCCTGATGACAATAAGATTGTTGTGTCACGTGATGTGATATTCAACGAATCTGTGTTTCCAGGTAGACACTCTAAGATAGGGCTAAAACGTATGTTTGAACCTATTTATCTTACAGGAGGTGATGACGTGGAGAAGATATTGAATACTACGCCGGTTGAGGCGGAGCCAGATCAGTTTTTCTTCGAGTCATCAGATTATCCACTTGAGGCGGAGATGGATGCATTTCCTGTTGACATGCCAAGTCATCCTGTTGAGTTGGAGTGTGAGCATGCGCCAAGTGAAGACTCAGTAGTAACGCCTGGATTGGCACCAGAGTCTACTGATCAGCGATATAACTTACGTCCACGTAAGCCTAGACCGACTTGTAACGTGACTAACGTTTGTAATGTGACAAATCCTATAGAGCCGCGTAATTTCAAAGAAGCTTTGAGTTGTGAAGATAAAGAGTTATGGCAGAAAGCCATGAATGAAGAAATAGATTCTTTTGTCTTACATGGAGCTTGGCAGCTGACTGATAAACCAGTTGACAAGAACATCGTTAAAAATAAGTGGATTTTTACAATTAAACGAGACTCAGAAGGGAACATTACGCGTTACAAGGCTAGGTTGGTAGCGAAGGGTTTTACCCAAAAATATGGTGAAGATTTCCATGAAACTTTTTCACCGGTCGTTCGTCATTGTTCTATCAGATTGTTATTATCTCTGGCTGTGGAAATGAATCTTACGATTGATCATTTAGATGTACAAACAGCATTTCTAAATGGTGATTTACATGAGGAGATTTTTATGCAACAACCGGAAGGTTTCATATGCCCTGGGAGTGAAAACAAAGTTTATAGACTACGAAAGGCTGTTTATGGGTTGAAGCAAGCATCGCGATCCTGGTACCAAAAGGTAAAAGATGTGTTACTTTCTTTGGGATACGATCAATGTAAACAAGAGGACTGCATCTTTACTAAGAGATCTGGTGAGTCAATTGTTTTTATTGCTCTGTATGTCGACGATTTTTTCGTCTTCTATAACGACAAACGTCTAGCTCAGACTTTGAAAAGCTCTTTGTTAAAGGTTTTTAAACTTAAAGACTTAGGACCGGTACGAAATATGTTAGGTATTAAAGTAGAACGTGATGAAACTTCCATTAAACTTAGTCAGGAAAATCGGATTGACAAGTTGTTAGATCGTTTTGGCATGACAGACTGTAAGTCTGTAAAGTCTCCCATGATAACTAACATTAGTTCTGTTTGTGAGAGTACTTGTAATGCTACGAGTAACAATGTAACGAAGTTTCCATACCAAGAGTTAATTGGTAGTCTAATGTATTTATGTGTAACTACTCGCCCCGACATTTCGTTTGCCGTGTCATACTTAAGTAAATTCAATAGTTGTTATACGGAATTCCATTGGATTCAAGCTAAGCGTATACTGAGATACCTTAAAGGTACAAAGCAAAAGGCTTTAGTATTTAACAAATCGAATGAAGGTCCCATTCTTGAGGGATATTCTGATGCAGACTGGGCTTCAGACCCTGATCGGAAGTCATATACTAGTTATGTGTTTAAATATGGCGGCAATTCGATATCATGGGGTAGCTACAAACAGTCGTGCATAGCGCTTTCGTCCACCGAGGCGGAGTATTGTAGCTTAAGCGAAGCGAGCAGAGAAGCGGTGTTCCTGCAAGCTTTAATTAAGGAATTGTTAAAGACGACTAGTTGTAAAATAGTAATGTATTGTGATAATCAATCTGCTATACAGCTTGCTACCAATCACACTCTTCATAGAAGAAGCAAGCATATCGAAATAAGATTTCACTATGTTAGATATATAATTGCTAGATTTAACGTTGAAATTGTATACATCCCTACAAATGAAATGATAGCAGATGTGTTCACCAAGCCCCTGGGCTGTGTCAAGCACGAGGTGTTCACTCATCAGCTTGGAGTGGCATGATGCCATGATGCCCACGTTATGGGCGGGTGTTGGAGTATAACGCTGGCCATTTTTATGAAGGCTTTCTTTTTGAATTTAGTACTCTCTGTCAGCGCTGTCTCCGTCTATTAGTTTAGAAAAATATATGTCATGTGTCTGTAAAAATAATATATTAAATGTTTTTACATTGTTTACACTGCGTCCGTATTACTCATTTAATAACCCTGCAATACATACAAATAATTGATTAGCTTGTAAACAATCTAGACACATTTTTAATCAAAACTTACTTTTGTACAGGTGATCTGATATCCTTTACTTCTTTCTCTTCTGGAGCCATTTGACCAAAGCTGAGCATATCAGCAGCGGCAGCGCGCATTTTGCGTTTAACTTCCTCCTCTGAAATAAGCACTTGTGTCAATTTGAACCTTATGTCTTTGCCGATAAAAGTCACAGGACGACCACTCGTGATGTGTAACAGCAATACTGATATTGCTATTGACAGCGAAGACAGATAGAAGTATATTCGAAATAAGCTTTTTATATTTTTTATATTAATTACTAGCTGACCCCCGCGGCTTCGCTCCCGTCAAAATTATAGCCTTAGCTTTCCATAGGTGAAATATTTTTTTTAATCGGTCCATTAGTTTCGAAGCCTATTCGGTACAAACAAACAAAAAAATCTTTCCTCTTTATAATATTGGTATAGATAATGCGTATTTTTGGTAATACAATGGTACCAAAATAAAAATACGCATTATTAAGGATAACTTTAAAACTACACGTCAGATCTTGATCATATTGAAATCAGGGACCACATGAGAAGCATGTTTTAAAAAAAGAATCATCAAAATCGGTCCATACTAATTGGCGGAATAATCAGGTAACAAACATTCAAACGTCTGTGTTTCCCGACAGCTACAATCTAGGGGTCTTTAAGACAAGAGTGAATAGGTTATTTCTAGGCAGGCGTTTTTCAACGTCGACCTCATCATCGCTTACCATCAGGTGAGATAGTGGTCAAGTGCGAGCCTACGGTATATAAAAAAAAGAAAAACAAAAACATACACTCGAATTGAGAACCTCCTCCTTTTTGAAGTTGAACCTATTAATTTGTGGGCATACTTTTGAAAAGTCGATATCTCAAAAAATATAGATCTTTTTGAGCGATTATTATCGATATAGTCTGTAAATATCGAAGCGATATTTTTTTAAATTTGTCCATGCCTATAAGACGTGCGTCGCCCTCTTGCGTTGCGACGTCATGCGTCGTCGCAATGCAGGTATGGCATATAATGCGTTGATCCGTTGCGACGACGCAACGGACTAATAGGGTCTCAGCCTAAATAATTTTCTTAAACTTAATATAGTAAGTGAAAGCTTCTTTAGCCCCGTTGTGATTTGAAACTCGAAGAAACGAACAAGCGACATTAAATAACACAAATACATACATCTATAGGATTTACGTGGAAGCGATTATTATAGAAGAGTTCATTTCAACAGCGAGTGATCTGCACATATGTTTTTTTATTTACGGTTACTGTACCATATCATAATCATCATCCTGCTGGGACACAGGCCTCCTATCTGTGAGACACCTTAATCCACCACGCGGGCCCAGTGCGGGTTGGTGGATTTCACATTTCTTCGAGTTTCTGGTTCTAGGACATGCTGGTTGCCCCAGGGATGTGCCCTAACAGGCGTTGCACATAGGGGTCCCGGGGTGGTCTTTTAAGAGGTCACGGGGCCCCTTCTACGTGCTGATGGTGATCACCGGGGTGGTATTTGTGAGGTAAAAAGCCCACACGCCCTGGTCTTTTCTCCAAAAGTCTAGGCGCCTATTGAAGGTTTCCCCAGGTAAAAAAAAGGGCATGCCGGTTTCCTGACGATGTTTTCCTTCACCGTTTTACAGCAGTGGTGATGTAATAATTTACACAAAGTAAAGCTCCTGCCGGAATTCGAATACTTCGAACCCATGACCTACGACACTTAAGTCGGGGCCGTTACTTCTGGGCCATCATATCACTGTACTATATACATCCATGTAATTAAAATGTGCTAGCCCCGATAGTACCCACACAAATGGTCTTGCAGCCTTGCCTTGTCACACCATAGTTCACCGTGATACATTGTCACATCATGCAATCATCCTTGTATTACTTTTTAGTACCTGGACGACAGAGCTCTACTCGGATGAAAATACGGAAAAAGGAATTTTCCCAGACAGAGACCTAGCTAGATCGAGTTTTCGACCTCGAAAACACCTATATTGCAAATTTTATTGAAATCTTTAGAGCCCTTTTCGAGAACGTGATAACAAATATGTATGTATATACTAGCTTCTGAATGCAGAAAATTATCCCAAGGGAACATATTCCCGGGATAAAAACAATCCTATGTGCTATTCCAGGCTATAATCTATCTCTGTGCCAAATTTTATCCAGATCTGTCCAGCCGTTTAAGCGTGAAGAAGTAACACACACACACACAAACTTTAGATTTTCTAATATTAGTGTGATTCACATCACACTAATATTAGAAAGCCGAAAGTTTGTACAAATACCTTTTTTATTATTTATTGATAAATAAATAATTCTTACCTTGACCATGGTAAGTGTTGATCATAGCATCCAGCAGGTTTTCGACGAGTCGGGCTCTCTTGCCGTGCCCGAACACGACGAGTTGCGACCACGCCTGAGCAAGACGGTCACCGGCACCGCCCACTTCTAAGGTCTTTATTATCTGTGTACAAAAGAAAATGTTGTTGGACAGTCCGTCTAATTATTTTACTTCTGCCAGCAACTTTATGTTCACAAAAATAACTGACTATTTTTTATGACCTATGATATTGCATCACAGTTCGGATAACGGCTTGAACAGTAGTCACAGCGGATCTATGTGTCTTTGAAGTTAGGTTGTGCGAACCATTGCGCAAGAAACAGTTTGTCATCGAGTATACTGCATAGAGTGACAGAGGCAGTTATACAATGCTAGCTTCACCTTCAACATTGACACAAAAATAGCTACTTCGCAAGGTCTTGCAGGCAACTTTTGAGACACAAAGATCGACTGTGACTACTGTCCTGTCTGTCTGTCACAGTCATTGTATCCATTTTTGTTTTGGTCGGTTTGAGATTTAACGCATATTAATGTTTTCTAACAATGTTCGAGCCTGAAACAGTGAAACTAGCAACTGGTCTGAAATTGAAATGCAGATAACTCTTTTGCCCAATTCCCAATATATTTGGTATTCGCACATTTGTTTTATCATACATTTCTATATGTGTCGATATAGATAACCCAACTAATTGTAAACTGTAAAAAATTTAATAAACCATAACATTGTTAAATCTTTTATAAAGTGTATGACAGAGACATCTACCCAGTTGAGTGCAAACTATTAAAGCAATTCTTCAACAAACGATACGTATAACACTGCATATCGAATGTCCAACGCGATGATTTACTCTTAATTAATCGACTGAAAGAAATATTTATAAAAATGTTGTTCACTAACAAAACAAAGTAAGTTAAACTCTGTAACTAATAACATATTATTATTGTCGATTCAACAAAAATACACAAACAGCTTAAAATATATTTTGCTTTGTCATCGGTAAAATAATCAGAATTTGTTCAAAACACCGTTTCATTTATTCACTGGTGAAAATCAAATTTTTATGCATTTACGATAGGGAGCTACAATTTCGGCTACTACGTCATGTGTCAGGATGGCCGAGCGGTCTAAGGCGCCAGACTCAAGGTTCCCTTGCTCATTGAACGTGAGTCGAGTTGTTCTGGTCCTCTCTGAGGGCGTGGGTTCGAATCCCACTTCTGACAAACTCTTTTGGTGTTTTATTTAAAATTATTTTTTTGTTGTTTATTAATAGAATCGCTTATACTGTTGCCGTTATAGTATTGCTACAAAACTCGGTGTTAAATTCATATATTGCTGTTTTTTTTTCCGCCATAAAATTAAATGATTTTTGTAATAAAAAAAGTGTAATCCTTACCTCCTCCATAACTGTTGGTTCAGGAACATAAATATTTGGTACTAATGTGTCTAGCAGCTCTAGAGTTTTCTCGAATGGTGCGTGCCTGTCAAGAAGAAAAAATGCATATTAAATATATAACGACTCAGCTATGTGAAGTATTATGTTACACATACAGAAATAATTACCTGCAAGCAACTGTGACATAGTGCCTATAGTAAATACTTTCTTTGTATGCGTCTCCAACTAATTTGTAGTTGTTGCCTTTCATTAGTAGATCGTGTAGTCTTTCGGCCATTGTTATATTCTGAAAAGATTTGCAATTAAAGTTTATCGGATTTATATTCAAACTAAAAATAAGTTTTCTTTTTTGATATAGTTTCTACATGAAATTTCTTGGACGAAATATTATCGATTAGTCAAAAAGGGAAGTTTACAAAATTATAATAATTATTTTATCGATATCGGTGGGCCACCATTTTATTTAAAAAAAGTAATGTGTTTTCCTGAAATATTAAAAATGTAATAAAATAAGAATATAAAGTGAATAAATAGCATTTAAGCAATAACAGCAGTTTACGTGCCCTTGACAATTTCTCACATTAATTTTGAGGCTATTTTCGTTCCAGAACCTGGGTGTTAGTTTTGATTTAATTACTTATCCACAAATAGCTTCTTTTAATTATTTTTACAGACCTGAAGATGATCACTGCAAACGCCCATAGCCGTTATAAAGAAGTTGGTATCAGCAGCTTCTTTGGCAACCAAATTTCCTTTTTTTTCCAATTCATTTATTATTGTCGATAATATATCAAAACGGGGTCCTCCTGCAATAACAAATGTTTTTGTCTAAAATCTATCTGATTTTAATAAAAATAAGGCATTATAGGGAAGGCTCGATATCATAATAGTTGTAGTGATGGAGAAAAAGGGATGATGATCCACATTAGGGGCTGTTTTTGCACTGGAACAATACTGGCTTTTTTAATACTTTATTATATTGCTCTTTATTTATGCTGATAATATTTTTTATTTATATTTATAAGAAAACGTTTTAGTTATTTTGACTGTGTAGTTCTAAGACAGAACTGAACACCAGAAAACCGACAATAAGGGAGGTACCAGACACCGACGCGAAAAAAAATAAAATGGATTCAGTACATGATTCTGGAACCACTAAATGTTGGAATTTTTCGACATCTCAAAATAGGGTCATGTTTTTATCACACAAACAATAGTAGTTTATGCAACTGTCATATAATAGGGGTTCTTAAAACACGAGTTTGGGTTAGTATGATAATAGTAACACGCAAGTGTTTTAATACCTAATTAAATGCTGTTGCACACCATTTTATCTTCACTCATACAGTTGAAATAAAACAAAAGTAGAAACGAAAAAAAATTGTGGTATGGCGGGCAATTAATGGCAAATTCAGACATTTCGAGGCATGCGCAGCGCACGGCGCTCATCGCTGTGTGTGGACGTTCATATTCGTGGTGAACAAGTTCTACGACAACTCGAATCAAAGGAAAGGCGTGCGTTGCGAGGCGTGCGCTGCGCATGCCTCGCAATGTCTGTATCCGCCTTTAGATTCTCATTGCGCATGACCGCGCATCCATAGACAATTACACTATTTTTCTACATTAAGTCAATGAGCCACATACGCCAATCAATTAAAAAGTGTGCTATAAAAATTAAAAAGTTATTTTATGATTTGTTTCAAAATCGAAGGAAAATGTTGCACTGTATTGGTTTTATTTAATTTTACGTACCCACGAAAAAAAAATAAGTGACTATACAATATTTTTTTAAATTCATATTTGGAACATTACATTGTGAGTGTAGATAAAACTTATTACAATCGTACTAACTTTCTTTACAAAACACGCAGAGTAAGTAGTAGTATGCTGCTAAGCCAGGCTGTATGTCTATACGTCTGAACTCTGCGACCATCTGCAGTGCCGTTTGCTGCAGTAACTTGCCACCGCCCCAAGCAGACAAGGAGCGCAGGCAGGCTGATAGTGTCTCTTCATTTGGCGATATACCCTGGAAGAAAAAAAAAATTGAAACTAGCTGTTCACTCAGTCAGCACTCTGTTATATTTATTGCGAAAGTTTTCCATTTTTTCTCCTATGAATCTTTCTCGCAATTTTATGAACATTTGAAAAACAAGAGTACTTAGTCAGTCAAACATTTTCAAGTGATTAGAACAACGAACAGCATTTCATTTTTATTTAAAGGCATAGCTTTATTTCAATATAAGTGTTTATAAGTAACTAGCGGAAGCCTCGCGGTTTCATCAGCGTAGTTTCCTTTCCCGTGGAATTACAGGGATAGAAGTAGCCTATGTCACCCGGGGATAGTGTAGCATCCCAACGATGAAAGAATTTTTGAAATCGGTCCAGCAGTTTCGGAGTCTATACGGATCATACATACATATTTTCTCTTTTAAATATATAGATAGACTAGCTGACCCGGCAAACATTGTTTTGCCATAAAAACACTTAACATTTATCTACCCTACCTAAGTACCCTACCCTACCCTATTGTGAATCTAAACCATCCAGGGCGCCACCCAAACGCATACAAAAAATTACATTCAAATCGGTCCAGCCGTTTAGGAAGAGTTCAATGACATACACACGTACAGTAGAATTATATATATATAAAGATAGACTACTGCAACACAGATGCAATACAGATTCCCCATACAAAGAATCCGCGATCGATTTACAAAAAATAATCAGTATAATCAGATGAAAAACGCTAGTTACGGCGGCACGGTTTCTTTGCATGGGATGAAGCATCTGTATGCTAGTATTATATTACCTGTGGTATAAGTCTGTAATGATGTCTCCTTATTCCGCAAAAAGAAATTTCATAGTATTTAGTTTTGCGCAGAAATTGTATCATATAATATTTTGGTCATTGTATTTTAATTTCGAATATTATTGTTTCCATAACGATTTACTTGAATGAAAGATATTTCAATGAATTTATACAAAAAAAAATTCAAGCAGTAGAATTATTTTTAAAGAATATTGTTTGATCGGTGTATTTTAATAATTATTATTATTAGTACGATAGTGGAACGGAACGTTTGCCGCCATTTTGTTGGTCGCTGACCTAAATTTAATTTATGCAAAGTAAGTAATAAGTATTCTGCGTATTGATTATATGAGAAAAAAAAATTTAAACGAAATTCTATAAAACTGTTCTCTATAAAACAACGTACAACCGTCTACAACATTTACTTACCAGCTCATGCATCTCCGCTAACAAAGACCGGAGGGCTTCGACACGTAGCATGGTGCCTTCGCGCAGGAACCCCACACAGGCTATCAGTGAGTTGTAGACGCTAGTAGAAAGAGGAATGCCTTTCTCTTTTGCTTCTTGGGTTAACATGTGAGCTCTTTCCGCCTGAAAATTAATGTGTGGAAAGTTTTATAATCAAACTAAAATTTTTGATATAGCACTATGGGGTCAAGGACCTCTGGTAGTGCAGTTATAGGTAGATTCAAAGTTAAATACGTCTGTGATCGCTGTTCACTGTGCGGTACCCTAACCCCTGCTATCACATGAACATGCTACTGCGCAGCGATTGGCGAAGTGATCCGAGTAGAAAAGTTTTATTTTTGTTTTATCGTGTTAAATATCGACAAACACAACGTCTGCAAAAACTTCGCTTGCTATTTGAATTTGATCCTGCATCTACACAAATAAATGATAAATATATAAAAAGTGGATTAGGGAATAGAAGTACAAGCAGATTCAAAATTAATGTCGGCTCGAGACACTGCTATTCGCTGCATAGTAGCTAATTTGTTTTGCAGCGGGGGTTGGGTACTGTGCAGTAAAAGACACACTTCACAGCCACAATTAACTTTGAATCAACATACATTAAGGTTGCCCTAGTCGACGGCACGAACTATTTTGTACGCGGGGTTAAAATGCATGCTATCTCATCCGACAACACGTGCGAAAGAGTTTGATGCTGTGATGAGCAGTAAGAAGCTAGTTCGCGTACGAATACACACTTTTGCAAATTTGTAGCTAAATGGATGATGATTTAGGACGAAAATGAGCGCGTGAAATTTTATAAACAGACCTTTGGGAGTATGGATATCATGAAAAAACTACTATATGTATCTGTTCAAAATAATATTCTTTGCATTATTGAACTACTAATCTATCCGTGTATGGTGACTGTTTTGCAATTTTCCTTCTTCTTATGGTATTTATTTGCACCCAAAGATGCGTTAAAATTAGTATTGAAATATGGAACTTTCGACGCTCATAACTTCCAAACACATATATATATTTTTTTACATTTTTGTTTTTTTTTCACTTTTTTTCATTTTCATACAGGGCTGATGAATGATGAGACAAATTGATATCATTTTTTATTTTGAATTGAACACCTTTAAACAGTGGAGTAATCGCCTGACTACGTTTGTATGAAAGAATTTTCTACTAGGGCAACCTTAACAAGATAATCAATCTGATCTAAATCCTGAATCTAAAAATAAATTAGAGAAATGGTATTGTACCTGGTAGTATTTAGCCATGCCTTGAATCATGGCACAATATGCTTCTGGTGTCTTTGGGTCCATTGATTCGAAAATCTGGTCAGCAAGTCCACCAAGCCTTAAAATAATGACATTAGAAAAAATATAAATATTGTTAATATGTAAGGATCGTAGCAGGTGGAGTGAATAGGTTACTTCTAGGCAAGCGTGCTTCACCGTCGACCACATCATCGCTTACCATCAGGTGAGATAGTGGTCAAGCGCGAGCCTATAATATATAAAAAAAAAAAAAAAAAAAAAAGGTGGCGTTATGTAGTTTCTGCCTACCCCCATGGGAAAAAGGCGTGAGTTTATGTATGTATATACAAATATTGTTTGAAAATTTATACAACATCATGCAGGCAAAAAATAGCGTAGCATATTAAAAATTACAGGATGGATAATCAGATCTGCAGTATGTCTGCCATGGAATGACAGTACTGTGTATCTTCAGATACAGTATTTGCTTGGTTATATAGTAGGGTATATCAAAATTTTGGGATATACTGAGAAAAAAACAAATATTGTTCAGTAAATGTATGGTTCTAAAACAGAAACTCACGATTTCTGTAATGCTACTTTTTCAGATCTTGTGTATTGCTATTTCACCACAGAAGCTTAAACAAGTTTTGCCGTAGCAATTTCAAATAATCATCATCATATTAGCCGAAAGAAGTCCTCTGCTGGACATATGCCTTCCCCAAGCGCCGCTACATTGACCAGTCCCGTGCGTTCCGCATCCAGCGGATCCCTCCTTCACCAGGTCATCGGTGCACCTAGTGGGAGGCCTTCCAATTTCAAATACCTATATATGAAACATATATTTACCTCCAAGTAGCCGCTTGCCTATCTCTAGTGTTGGCAGCAAACCACCTTTCTTCAAGCCACTCCATTGAATCAGGTTCCTTTTCATTGTAGAAACACAACAGCTGTAGGAACTGCAGCTTGACTTCATCACTCACTCCAGTTGTGCCACCAAGTAGTTGGTATATTGTCATGGAATCCTCAATTAGGGCATTTTGTATTGTATATTTTAAGTCTTCCTCTGTGACCTGAAGAAAAAAAAGAAGATGTTTCTTATTAGATTTTTACCTTAGCCTGGGATTTCAGATACTCTTTGCATTATAGTGCAAATAAATATTATTGATACCAAATCCACCACCGGAACCATATCTTAATACCTAAGTTATCTAATTTTTAATGTCCATGTGTGTGTTTTCAAAGTTTAAAATCAATGTCAAGTCAAAATTATTTATTTCAACAAAAACATTGAGTAGTTAGTGAAAACAGTGTAGTGAACAACGAGATGCAGGCTGATATCAGTTGTTTCAACTGCTGGCCTGTTCCCCAATAATAATAAAAAATAATAATAATAATAATAAAAAATTACGCACGGTTGGCGCAGTGGTTGAGCGATTGACTGCTGCGCTGCGTGTCGCGGGTTCGATTCCCGCACGGAACAAATATTTGTATGACCTACAGATAGTTGTTCCGGCTCTGGGTGTTTGTGTATGTGAGTTTGTATGTTTGTAAACGCACCCACGATACAGGAAGAAATTCCTAGTGTGGGGCAACGTTTTTTTTATGCTGCAATCCTTACATACTTCTTTAGCTTCACTCAAATTCATACATCAAGTCACACACACCGGTTATGAGTACTGCGCACCTGGTATTTCTGAAGAAACCAATACGGAAGTAAGTCTTTCTACGGAATTGTCCCTGCATTCACGTCTGCCTTGTAAATACCTTTCGTTAGTCGCTTTTCATTCATCCTCTCAAAATGGCCAAACCAACTTAACATACTCTTTTAAATTTTAACTTCATTTCTTCTTAAAATTTACAAGTAATAATAATTGATTCTACTGTCCATTTGAAAAGTAGCTTGTTGTTGAAAGGAATGGACAAGAAACTCCACATACTATATTCTGTATAGGTTTTTTTTTTTTTTTTTTATATATTATAGGCTCGCGCTTGACCACTATCTCACCTGATGGTAAGCGATGATGTGGTCGACGGTGAAGCACGCTTGCCTAGAAGTAACCTATTCACTCTTGACTTAAAGACTCCTAGATTGTAGCTATCGGGAAACACAGACTCCGGCAGGCAATTCCACTCATTAGCTGTACGCATAATGAAAGTATTTCCAAAACGTTTAGTGCGTATGGGTGGTATGTCTACCATGTAGCGATGGCGCATCGCCGTACGTCTTGTGGTCCGATGATGAAACGGGCTTGGTGGAATTAGATCATGCAATTCCATCGCACACTCCCCGAAATGCAACCGATAAAAGACCGACAAGCTGGCAACTCGGCGACGATGTTCAAGGCTCTGGAGCTTTGACTTAACCAGTGCCTCATCGCCGATGAGCCTTTTGGCCCGCTTTTCGATCGACTCTAGTGCATCAAGCTGGTATTTGCCGGATCCGTCCCAGAGATGAGAACAGTACTCCATGCATGATCGAACTTGCGCTTGATACAAGCTGAGCAGCTGTTCTGGCGTGAAGTACCTTCTAACCTTTGCAAGGATCCCCAGCTTTTTGGCAGCCAGCTGAGCCTTTGCCTCAATGTATGGGCCAAAATTGAGAGTCGATGTCAACGTAACGCCAAGAAGCTCAAGATGGTCAGTTATTGGCACGGTCACATCTCGGAAAGTTGGAGCCGGTTGGAATTGGCTCTTTTTAGCGGAAAAAAGACACGCCTGGGTTTTAGCAGCATTAAACCTGACCAGATTGGCATCGCCCCATTCGGAGACTATTAAATAGACTTCGGAGGTATTAAATATTAAAAGAATTAGCAGGTTTATTTATAGCAGTCCTGGATATAAAATTCTTTCTTACCTTGCTTGCATCATTATAAATAGGTTTAGGAGAAAATGCTTCAATCCTTGGGTCCGCATTAAAATATGGTGTTTTGACCTTGGTGGGTGGGTCCCATACTCTTGTGGTGAATAAGTCTGCATGTTCATCACGAATCCAAGCTGCGGCTTTGCGCCCAGCTTCCGCTGATAATGCATAGGACCTCTTGCGGAAGTTTGACAGTGGTATTAAATATGGGTCATCATGATATCTGAAATTTTATATGGGAATTTTGAATATGATTATAAGTTTAAATAATAGTAGTAAATTAGTTGATAGTATAAATTATTTCCTGATATTTATGAAAAGTTGGTAATTACTGCAGTAGTTTATTTATACCATCTTTTTTAAATTTTGTAGTTTTTTTTAATGTTTGTAAAATTTGTAGTACATTAAAACTGAGAAATACAAAAATATGTTTTACTTGTAGTGTGCAGCTGTTGGATCAGTACCAACTGTGGCTGCTAATGCTTGTAGAAGGTCGGTAGGCCCTCTGAGCTTGCGAGGTGGAGGTGAGATACCATCGCTGGATTTACTAGTCTGAGGAAGCTTCTGTCCTTCCACCGACGTCAATGAACGACAAAGGCACGCGAGCCTTGTCCATTGTCTGCAAATAAATACATTTTATGTAATAAAAACGTAATTTTATTGACGATCTCTAACCTCAAAGACACGATTGGCTTACCTTGGAACAGTAACGTTCGAATACATTGGTGGTATATTTTTAGAAAATATATTCTTTATTAATTTTAATTACTCACTACAGTTAATTAATAAAGTTGTAACAAACCAAATTGGTAAAATTATTTACCAATAGACATATACATAACCTCAATTAGAAATGTCAGTGTCACTGTCAGCACAGATGACTGTCAGTGCCAGATTTTGTTTTGACGTTCATTGGCTTTTTTTTGGGTATTTCATGATCTGGCTACTAAGGCCTAGTGTTTCTTATTTCTTGTTTTCACCGGGGGCCATGGACAATCAATCTGGCATGCGTTCCATCAGGTGAATTTACTGGTCAATTTATTATAAGATTGACCAGTAGGTACAAAGACTGGAGAAAAAAAAGCACAACAGCACTGTGCTGAAGTGTTTGTACAAAAACGCCACCATGTCAGTCCGACTTCAGGATCAGACTTCGGTACCTATCCTTCTGCAGCGAGGTGTAAGACAGGGAGACGTCATATCGCCGAAACTGTTCTTTGCTACACTGGACGATGTCTTCAAGGTTCTGGACTGGATAGGGCTAGGCATCAACGTCAATGGCGAGTACATCACTCACCTTCGGTTTGCCGATGATATATTGGTCATGGCTGAGACCATGGAGGACCTCAGTACAATGCTCGATGACCTCAGTAGAGCTTCCCAAAGAGTGGGTCTAAAATGAACATGGACAAAAACAAGGTGATGTTGAATGCCCATGTTGCAGCCACTCCTATCAAAGAAGGAGACTCTACACTCGAAGTTGTGAACGATTATGTCTACCTGGTACAAACGGTCCAGTTAGGTAGGTCCAACTTCAAAAAGAGGTCAACCGTCGAATCCGACTCGGCTGGGCAGCGTTTGGGAAGTTGCGCGGTATCTTCTCGTCCATCTTACCACATTGTCTCAAGACGAAAGTCTATGACCAGTGCGTGTTGCCAGTGGTTACTTACGGGACAGAGTCGTGGTCGCTCACAATGGGCCTCATCAGAAAGCTTAAAGTCACCCAAAGGGCAATGAAGAGGGCTATGCCATTGGCATATGACCGCCCATTGTACACTTGTATACGTGAACGTTTGTCCTGTGTGTTTTTTTGTGGTGTACAATAAAGTATATAATAAATAAATAAATAAATTAATATGTTCGGAGTTTCCTTGCGTGATCGAATCAGAAATTAAGACATCCGCAACAGAACCAAGATTACCGATATAGCCCGAAGAATTGCCAAACTTAAGTGGCAGTGGGCAGGGCACATTGCTCGCAGAACGGATGGCCGTTGGGGCCGAAAAGTTCTGGAGTGGCGACCGCGTACCGGAAGACGTAGCGTTGGAAGGCCTCCCTCTAGGTGGAGCGACGACCTGGTCAAGGCTGTGGGCGACCGGTGGATGCGAAACGCACACTACCGATCAGTGTGGCGATGCTTGGGGCAGGCCTATGTCCACCAGTGCACGTCTTTCGGCTGAAATGATGATGATGATGATGACAGAACTGTGCAATTAATCTGATACCTATTTCTGAATCTGGTATCAGATTAATCCTCTAGGCAACCTTTAAAATACCTAAATACCTTTTTACCTTTTTCCTTTTAAATCCGCCAGCCAGCGCACTATTTTATTATGTTATTGGTATTTTATTTTTATTTTTGAACGTCGTTAAAAATATATAAATTTTATTTTTATTTTTAAAATCGATCCAAAGGTTGTCTTGAAAAGATCGCTTTTAGCGATAAGGCCGCCCATTGTGTCACCCAGTGTAATGTTTTCTTCGTCTATACTTTCTGTAACTTATATGGTGTACATAATAAAAAGTATTCTATTCTATTCTATAACTACTCAAAATAAAAAAATAAATATACTTTGCCCAACTCTAGGAATTTCTTCCTGTATCGTGGATGCGTTTACAAACATATAAACTCACATACATATCACCCAGAGCCGGAACAACTATCTGTAGGTCATACAAATATTTGTTCCGTGCGGGAATCAAACCCTTGACACGCAGCGCAGCTGTCAATCGCTCAACCACTGCGCCAACCGTGCCGTGGTTAGTGGGATCATCCGTCATCTCCTTTAAACCTAACCTATCCGTGTCGTGGTGCCCTAAGTTCCCGAGCTCGCTCTTGGACAGATTCATTGACCATAATTATCGAATTGCCCAACCGTTACGTAGCAATATTCATAATGACCAGACAATGTGATAAATATAGAAGTTTAAATCAGTATTCATTACATTGGTCGATTTCACTTGACTAGATTCATAATGCCCGGGCATTATACATAGTGCACTTATTAGTCACTTGGTTCATGATATAAACAAATATTGCTCATCTAATAGTGTAGGATAGAATAGGTATTGAGTACTTTGAAATCAAACACATTTGGATATAGGTAGTAGTTACGACTCATTTATTAGGTAAAAGAATTAATTATTAGGTAGAAACAGTCCTGATTTGGTCAAAGATGGAAGACGTTCTCATTTTAATAACCCTTACTTAATTTAAAACTGATAGTAGCAAAATAATAGAGTACAACATTAAAAATGACATGTTTGTCATTACAGCCGAAGAAACATGGGGTGCCTCACTCGAAACTTCATCGTGGCCACTGGGTGTTTCACTTACCACTATCACGCCCTGATTTAGTTTAGGAGTTGTACAAGAAAATAAAGTGTCATTAACACAGACACCACCAGTGGCATTAAAAAGCGTATTTGGCGGGCATCCAACAACTCTAGCAGTGCCTACGCTGCCCAAGCCTTCAGTGCACGCTACATACGAAAGGCAGTCATTACTCTCAGGAACTGCATAGTTTCCAACGCTACTACAGTTGAAGTTTGGATAACATTTGTAATTTGTTGCATTAGTGCATTGTTCTTCCAGGTGGCTGTAAACAGAGCCCATGGGACACATAAGCTTGTACTGGGTGAAGTTCGTGAGACCGCCTAAGAGACACATTGTGTACCCCCGACAGTCAGCTGATTCGTTGTTCGGGAATCTTCCTCGCGCGGTACATTCCGTCGCTTGGCTCACCCCGTGACATAATCCCTGCAATTAGAAATATTGTGTCTTATCACTAACCATCTCACAAATTACCCGTTATCTAGGTTTAAGACTTTAATACGTTCTCAGAGAAAAGATAAAGTTAAATGAAAACACGAGATGTGATGAGGGCTTAATACACGTTGCCTAAAGTAGATAGGTAAAGTTATGTATTGCAAGGTCATTCTTTAGATGTTCCATGTTAATTTCAATTAAAGATAATTGTGTAATCACAAAATTAAATAACCCGTCGTACTTCCTTCCAAAATTAACACCAAAATGAGAAGTTAAAAAATTTTGGTTATTCGATTCATGGAAACAATATACCTAGACTTAAATGGTAGTTAAACTATTAAACATATGTACTTACAATGAATAGTATAACAACACAAAAGTATTTCTTTTCCATTGTCCAAAGGTCAAACACAACGCTGCACAGAAATGATATATCAGCAATAAACTATTTTATTACAATAAATATTTCATAATACACGCCTGCGCAGTTGTCTTATTATTTCAGTTTTATGTGTATAATGCTACTCTGCTACAAATTTATGGCAACTAAAGTAGATGTTCCCTTTTGTGGGCATAAATAGAGGTGCGAAACATACTACAGTTATCGATATAATTAATAAGAACACACGGAAAACGTATGGTGGAATACACGGGGGAAAATCGGATAAGTATTATGATATCCTACCTGGCATATGGGTGGATAGTCGTTAGTTAATTATCCGTGAACTGGCAAAAGCTAGTTCCTCTTCTGTAGAGGATATAAAACATCCAAATATCTCGTCACATTACAAGAAGATTAAGCCGAGTTCAGCATCTCAATAGGTGGAAACATCACAGGGAAACATCTTTAGCCCCAGGTCCCCACAGGGTGACGAAGACGTACCGTAGACAAAGCGGATCTTTGTGTCTCCGAAGTGAGATTCTGCGAACCATTGCGCAAGATACAGTTTCTCATCGAGTATACTACATAGAGTAAGCGAGATAGGACGATGCAGTAAACGTAAGCGAGTTAAAGAGGCAGTTATACAATGATAACTTCACCTTCAATATTGATACAAAAATAGCTACCGCGCAAAGTCTTGCCAACTTCAGAGACACAAGATCCGCTGTGACTACTGTATGTGCCTTTTCCTGGGCGTTAGCGTAAATAGGAGGATCTTCACCGGTTTACTTTGCTCGTAACGGTTTGATAAGAGTGATTGACCAAGTTACGATTAAATAACCTTATAAGTTCAGCAACTGTAGGTCAATTAAAATTATGTATGTAGTCGATAAATCTATGCAAAAATAGTAATACAAAACCTATGAATTTCGCACCTCTATGTTGTTGCGAGATAAAAATGATAATATTGTTTGATTTCAACTTTAGTTTATCAAGATGCTTACTATGCTTGTTAATGGTAAAACCGTGTCTTCTCTTAATGGCAGACTTTGTTTGTTCTCAGCTCTTTGAAGAAAGCGATGAATGATGATACAGAAGTTAGGAATGCTGAACTACCACGTGGTTTCCGGTAACGGGATGACGCTTTTGTGTACGTGGGTAACATGTACTTAACATTATGTTGCAGTTACCAATTTATCTTATGACTTGCCGATTATGGCGATATTTTCCCAAATCTGTTAACATATAAAACATAATATGATCAACCTTAAGACGTTTCTGAGGAAATGTGGTCTAAGATCTTGCCAGATTTTCGTTCGGTATTAGTACCTACCTACCTATCATGTGCTGCAGCTATGTGATAAAGGATTTATATGGGTTGTTTATTTAGAGACTTCCTATTAGGTTATTGCAGCCAGCTATCCCACATCCAATGTAGTCACTAATAAGTCTGATGTTTTAATGTCACATTACTATATGTGACATTAAATGTGACAACACGATTATTTTTCCAATCACTTAATTATCCAGTAGGTATCTAAACAGAACAGAAAAGAATCAGATAAAGTAACTTGAAATAGCATGTTAAAAATCAAATGGGCCCCGGTGCTGCCGGGCCCACCGCCACCAATAATGTTAAACTGAGCTGCAACTAAATCATCATCATCATATCAGCCGAAAGACGTCCACTGCTGGACATAGGCTTCCCCCAAGCGTCACAACATTGTACCACCCTTCACCATGGTGACCAGCCTTCTCATGACTTGTTAGGTGTGAAAAATAGAGTATTCTCCTCGGGGAAAACGTGTCTTATCCTTGGGCTGCCGGACTCTAGTATTAACTCCCTCGCTTTACTCGTGAATTACACTCTATATACCCTCATCACACTCGGGGTTAGCCCTGCAATCGTTTTTTAAAGGACTCTTGTTTCAATATGGCTCCTAAGACATAGTTAAGATAATGTTTTTCCCCTCGGAGCCCTCGGTGCTTATTCTTATTATTTCTGTATTGTCGTCATTATTAGATATCGATACCTACCCAACGTGTCTAAGGAATTTTGACATTATATTATCACCTAACTGCTTGACAAAATTGACACGCTAAGAAGTAGTAATTTAGATTAATTAGGAGTAATGCTTGAACTTTTAGGAGTAACCTCAAAATGAAACTAATTTTGTTAAGTTACACTCGGTATTTCTCGAATAAATAAACGAGAATCTAAATGCGGTACCGCAGTCCGTATGTATTGTTTGATTAATGATAAATTACTCTACATTGTTTCTGTGAATTAGAATGTTGATTATTAATGAAGGAAAATGCCTTCAGTCAAAAGTTGATGAGTTAACAAGAAAAGTGAGCTGCACTTAATCGTTTGTATCTTGAGCAATCTTTGGCAAAGCAAATAAGTCCATTGAATTGATGGCACTAACCAACAAGGTTAACTAAAGTTTTATTAAACCTGGACCTTGGATACGTAGAGTCAACAAAATAACGTCTGAGATCCAGGAGAAAAGCAATAAACAAATATAATTGACCTGCAAATTATCCATTATCTTTTATCTAGACGATTATATTAATCTCATTGAGCCTAATAATTCGTTAGGAGACGGTTTTATGTGGTATAAAAGATGAAGTTTTGTAGGACTTGTATCCACTAACTCATCATGAAGACCACGATTGCTATTGTTACGATCATTGTAAGTATCCACTATTCATATAACCAAGAAAAGTGCAAAACGTGACTTCATTGATTGACTGCTTCTTGCATTTAGAAAAGCACTTTTTCGAATTAACGTTTTTGGTATATTGCGCTCAGCATTTCAAAATTGTAAAAAAAATCTTTTGTTACTGGGCTGTGGACTTGTGGAGGCCAAATAGGTAGTCGCTTTATGTAAAATTCTGATTATCAGCTGGATACTGCTACCTGATATGGATACAGCTGGACTGATAGCCGACCCCGAAGCAGCTGAATATAAAAAGGTTAGGGTGATGATGCATATCTAAATGTGGTGTCTTTAACGTATTTTCTTTCTGTTTATCCAGGCAGCATGTTTCGTGTGGCAAGTGTACACGACTGCGAACTGCACGGCGACTGGGGCCGGTCGATACGTGGAGCCTACCGACACAACCTGCAAGAACTATACCCTCTGTGTGTACGTGAGCTCCAACAACACATACCTGGCGTACAATTATGTGTGCCCCACGACGTCGCTCTTCAACCCTGCCGCACGCCTCTGTACTACCAACTACACTTGTACCACTGCTGGTTAAATCTACTGATCTAACCTGGATGTTAATTTATTGTGTTTTGGGAAATGTGTGCTTTGTATAGCGACTCTATCGCTCGTAACTCAGGGACAGGACTTAAAAATTCGATTTGTCATATTTGCTCCTGCTTATCGTTGTTCTCGGACTTGATGTCCTCGAGTAAACTGCATCCGACTTGAACTGTGCACTTTCTGCATTCAGCACAGAATTTGATTTCCTGTTGGGCATTTATTTGGTTATTAGGTACTCCCTTTATTGTATGTTGTTTTGTTATTGTTAAAGTAAGAGCTGTCTATGTTGAATACCTAATTTAGTATATAGATATTGTGTGTAAAGTAACCGTAAGATAATGTGTGCCATAGTAAGTACTGGACCAGGATAGGCTGATCAGGATAGGAAAGGTCTTTTGATTGTATGGCAAAAAGTATTGTAATTTGTGCTATCAGTTTCTATATTTCAAAGAAAAAGGTTTTTCGTCTGGGAGTTCCCTTAGTTATCATTAGGAATATTAATCAAATATTAAATTATTTATTTTATTTTGAAGCTATTATTATTATGCACTTACGTTTACTTATTACTGTTACACTCATACAAGTATGTTATTATTGTTAGATTATTTAGGTAATTGTAAGGACTAATTTTATCTACATATGAACTTGAACGTTATTAATAAAAAAATAACTAAGTGATTATGTATGTCGTTTGTTATGTATCTATTTTTCTAATAAAGGCGCTTTGAGATATTATTATCTAACAGTTTTCATTTATTCGACAAACCTCTAAATCCTGACTGATTAACACCTAAATCAACATTCAATTTTTGCTCTCTAAGCTGCGTCTTTCATCTTGTCGTAAGAAGTTTATACCATCTGAGTCACAATTCATATCAATGTGGACTTAAGATTATTGGCAATAAAAGTTGCAACAACCAAGGTAAATTCGTCATTCACAGAATTAACTAACCTGCCAGTAAAAATGACATCAGCAAATAGTCAATCCTAGCAGGGTGTTACCAATGCTACTTAATTCGAAACAAGTGTAAGTTTCCAGGATATAATCTCTGGATAATTTTACCTCAGTAAATACTCACGGTTCCTGTGGCCCTTTGGGATAAGATACGGAAGGGAACCCGAAGAAAAAGCTACCTAGCTGATAAATAAGGTTCTTCATAACCTCCTTCGGTAGTTGTAAGGCTATTGGTAGATCTGAAAAATATGTTTTATGAAATTGTCTTTGTATTTTTCACCAACACATGCTTTAAATCTAAAGAGCTGTAGTAGATAAAGAAATACTGGCTGATATCTTAGATAACTACCAGGTTGAAGGAGAGTGATCATAAATTAATGAAGCATTCTGGTTGCATTCTGGGTTTTAAAGACATACTCTCCTGATCGCGTCGCTAAGCATGGTCAATGCTCAGCCGACACTTTTTATATAATGACCTGAATTTCCTTCTTATAAAATTCGTTCACCTAAGGCTAAAGCCAAAATTTTCATGCAACGCAATTTTAGTGGTATGAATGCTGACAGTCGTTGCGAGGATGCTAGCAATATTGATTGGGTTCCTCTGTTTGCCTCTACGTCGGTCGATGAGTAGGTGAAAATCTTTACTGCTAAACTTGTCGATCTTTATGTTGTTCATGCACATGTACGAGCACTTAAAGTTAAACATTTGCCGGCGCCGTGGCTGACAGATGAGATCAAAAAGCTAATGAGTAAAAGGTTGCGGCAAAGGCCAAATTTAAGCGGCGCCCTACTTATGCGAATAGGCACAAATATGCCTCAATCCGCAAACTTTGCATTAAGGTGTGTAACACATTCATAACTCTGTCCAAAACGAAGACATATCCAAAGTTTGAAATTTTCTAAGATCACTGGGGGCCGGTAAAACCCGGCAAGAGTCAATGCCTAAAGATTTAGACATCGATGCATTGAATAATCATTTGACAGCTTCGTCCAATTTCGATAGGACAATAAAATTGAATAATCTTTCATCTCTTACGACTCCCAGTTATTCTCCATTTGTTTTTAGGAAATTTTCCACATGTGATGTTAAGAAGAGCATATTAACGATTACTTCTGATGCAGTAGGATGTAACTGTATCAGCCGCAAAATGTTACTCCCGGTGCTGGACGTTATACTTCCTGTCATTTGCCACATCCTTAACTTTTCTGCGTCTAGCGGTGTCTTCCCAAGTTCATGAAAAGATGCACAAATTATTCTTTTACCCAAAAAGTGCAGTCCTACATCCTATTCCCAATACTGTCCTATATCCGTCTTAACATTCCTGTCAAAAGTCTTAGAACGACTAATTCATGATCAAATTAGCACTTTCCTATCCAAAAATAATCTCCTCAACCCCATTCAGTCCGGTTTCCGTCCTGGTCACAACACCACCACCACTGCTCTACTCAATATCACGGAAGATATCAGATCAGCCATGGAAAGCAGTAATCTGACAGTATTAGCATTGCTAGATTTCAGTAATGCTTTTAATACCGTTGATTTCGATGTTTTGCTTGGCATTCTACGCTCTCTTAATGTATCTCCATCGGTAGTTGACTGGTTTCAAAGTTACCTGTTCGGCCGCCGGCAACGTATATGCATCGTAGAGAACTTATCTTCCTGGTGTAGTACTTCTGCCGGGGTACCACAGGGTGGCGTTTTATCCTCTTTACTTTTCACAGTTGTAATGAACTCAATCTATAATGAACTCATTTCATCCTACCATCTTTATGCACACGGTCTACAAATTTATTCGCGAGGTCCTCTCAGCAATCTGTTTGAGGCTATGTTGCCAATTTGCATTCTTTCTCTTCTGTATAATGTGCTCTTTACCCCTTTCACCCCTCGTTACCTCAAGGATCGTTTTCAGTTTATCTGCGATTCCCACACGAAATCAATTCAATTCAATTCATTTATTTGTTCTCTCTTTACAATAATAGGTTACCTAAAAAATAACAATATTTTTGGATAATGCTATATTCCATCATTGTAAGAGACTGGTGCCTGAAGTAGGTTTTTGAAAAAGCCTGTGTTACAGGTCACTTAGGTCATCGGATAACTTTATTTACTGTCCAAGCTGCTCGTCTGTGGAATGCATTGCCCGACCCAATAAAACGCGCCCAATCGTTGCCTGTATTTAAAACACTCGTAAAAGTACATTACCTTTCACTGTGATTGTCGTTAGTCAACATTTAATTCCATTGCCTATACATATATTGAGTATGTATGTATTTATGTATCTATTATATAACATATGTATGTATTTGTGTATCTATTATAATATTAAAGTAAAAATAATTATATTTTAAAGTAAATATTCGTAATGTTATGTGTTACACCAATGTCAACCCCATTTCATGTCCAGGCAATCACTGTCCATTCCAGGTTGCCTGGAAGAGATCGCGGTATACGATAAGGCCGTCCGTTGTATGTATTTTAGTTTTAAGTTTCCTTTTCTAAGTTTTAACTTGGTGTACCTACAATAAAGCATATATAAATAAATAAATAAAATAAAATAAATGTCATAAAAACTCATTAATTATATCTGCATCTACCTCTAGGACTTTCTTTTTTAATCTAATTAAAGGATAAGTGACTGCGACTTATATTATGCTACATACCTACATGGTGTGGTTTTTCCGTACATGTAAAATTATTAGTATTTACCTAACAGAGTAACTGTGTACACGTGGATACGTATGTACAGTAAATGAATGATCCAACGAGTAATAAAGCTTATCTTAATAATGCTAATGTGCAGGTAACTGTTAAATAAACATGCAATGCAGCTGCATTGCACCAAGTTTATGTTTACCATTACACCAAGCCGATGAACAAAACCTCCCTCTCTACTAGGAGGGATCAAAAAGTAGTGAGAACGACATACTCCTTGGTAAGAAAAAAAAGTACTGGCAGGCATAGCTCAGATACATATTTGTACCTAATACTAATAAAGAAAAAAATCTTCGATTCTCTTTTGTTTTTTCTGATTGTGTATTCTCGAAAATGGAGAAAAAAAACCGGCCAAGTGCGAGTCGGACTCGCGCACGAAGGTTTCCGTACCATTATCGCAAAAAACGGCAAAAAAACACGTTTTTTGTATGCGAACCCCCTTAAATATTTATTTTATTCGGTTTTTAGTATTTGTTGTTATAGCGGCAACAGAAATACATCATCTGTGAAAATTTCAACTGTCTAGCTATCACGGTTCACGAGATACAGCCTGGTGACAGACAGACAGACAGACAGACGGACCGCGGAGTCTTAGTAATAGGGTTCCGTTTTTACCCTTTGGGTACGGAACCCTAAAAACGAAGAACGAGCCGTTATTAAATACCTCTGTTTTAAAAAGTTAACGACGCAAGAGATTCATTGCGATTTGGAGGCAGCAAAAAGGGCTTCTCAATTTCGAGTAGGCAGAACGAGCACGGAAGATGAACCTCGTTGCGGTCGTCCATCGACGTCAGTCACACAAGAAAATGTTGAGATAGTCGAGAAAATTGTATTGAGCGATCGAAGAGTTACCATCCGATGCTTAATTCAAGAAACGGGCATTTCATATGGAAGTATCCATCCATATTGAAACAATCTTTGAATATGGGAAAAGTCTCCGCAAGGTGGGTGCCGAGAATGTTAACCGACAGTGAGAAACAAAATCAACTTGACATTTCGAAGATATTGTTGGACAAGTTTCAAGAAGATTCTGAAAACAATTTGTCTTGTTTCGTAACAATGGACGAAACAGGGGTCCATCATTTTGATCCCGAGACAAAACAGCAATCTTCGCAATGGAAACGGCCATCATCACCGACCCCGAAGAAGTTTCGTGTCGTGGCATCGGCTGGCAAGGTTATGGCCTCAATATTTTGGGACTCTAAGGGATATGGTTGATTGATTACCTGGAGCGTGGAACCACTATTACAGGCCAATATTATGCATCTTTAATTCCCAAGTTGAGGAATGCTATCAAAGAGAAAAGGAGAGAGAAACTTCGAAGGGGCGTGCTGTTTCATCACGACAACGCACCCGCGCACAGGTCGGCAGTTGCGATGGCTGCCATTCAGCAAGCAGGCTTCGGTGGTCAACCAATTACCACCCCTCTTATTCACCAGATCCGGCGGCTAACGATTTTTATCTGTTCCCCAAATTGAAAAAACACTTAAGGGGAAACAGGTACTAAGACGATAACGAGGTGATGGATGCCGTGGAGAGCTTTTTGCAGGACCAAGACAAACCTTTTTTGTGAAAGGTATTGAAGCCTTGGAAAAGCACTTTACTCGGTGTGTAGAGAGACTCGGAAACTATGTAGAAAAATAAATTATTAAGTTATCAATAGTCATTACATTCTATCTCATTCTCACTACTTTTTGATCCCTCCTCGTATAAGGCAGGCAGGCGCAGGCAGACACCGGGTATTTTAGAATTCGGATAAAACTAGATACTATTTTGAAGTACGGTTTAGCCTGACGTGTGGGTCATTATCTGACTGGCATAGCGTGACGAACTACGTGAGATCTGCAGCGCCCGAGCAAAAGCGGTCTCATAGTTCCTCGTAGCGGTCACATAGAGGTCTCTTAGCGGTTCCGTAAAGTTCTCGTAGCGCTCTCGTAGACTTCTCGTAGCGGTCTTGCAGAGTTATCGTAGTGGTCTAGAAAGAGTTCTTGTAGTGGTCTCGCAGAGTTCTCTTAGAGGCCTCGTAGAGTAATCGTAGCAGTCCCTTAACAGTTACACAATTGTCACCTGGGCTGGGGCGGAACGCGAGTTTGTGGGGCCCTGGGCTAATATTATTTGGGACCCTATCACTAATCCCTAAACGGCAATAACTAGTAACTACCTAATTAATCAAATTAATAAAGATATTGTCTAAAATTTGTTTTGTATTTTTCTGAAAATATGCCTTGATTGATTCAATTTCGAGAGCGAGAATTTTTCGCAAAATCTTCATGAGCTTCAGTGCCGAGATTAGAGAAATCGAAAATATTGCTCGTTCAGGTTAGATTTTATTTTGTGAATCCCTACAGAAATAGGAGTATGTAAAATATGCAGAGTCAGTGAAATTGAACGAATACTAGAGCAATCAAAGCAAGATAAATACATTTTGGGCGCTCACCATTCGTACAAAAAAAAAAAACTAAGTTACCATTATTCGTACATAAATAATGATAGCATCCAGAATCTAAGATACGCGAATCGAGTTCGGAAATTTCAGTTAGTTAGTCGCATCGTGAGGAAACCAACATGTCCTAGATACAAAAATTCGAAGACATGCGACATCCACCAAACCACACTGGGCCCACGTGGTGGATTAAAGCCCTTTCCCTATCTCACAGAGAGGAAGCCTGTATCCCACAGAGAGAAGGCCTATATCCCACCAGTGGGATCATTAAAAGGCTTAATATGATGAAGTTAGTCGTCCTTTGCAGAAAAGATGTAGAATCAAGGGAATTCATGTTAACTTTGGCGCGAGAGCGAAGCGAGCTCGAAAATTTTACCACCCTGCCCTTATAGACATTTGCTTTCGAACTTTAAATAAAGACTCTCTGGACACGATGGCCACTCAAGAAATGCAGTGTTTGGTGACACTGCACTGCCAACATTGTATCCCCGTACAGTGTTGACAGTGCTGTATTAGCAAACACCACATTTTTTCAATCCTCTAATCCTCGGCGCTCTGCAGCCTAATTGTGTAACTAAATTCGGCAAACGAAACAATCTGTTTCTTTCCCAAAAACACACACATACACAAAAAAGTTGAATCTTTATTCAACTTTTTTGTGTGTGTGTGTTTTTGGGAAAGAAACAGATTGTTTCCGTTGCCGAATTTACTTACACAATTAGGCTGCTGGTAACCCTGGCGGGTTGCACCACTTTGCACCTTAGTATTCTGTTTTAGTAGTACTTGTGCCTACACTATTGTAGTGACACGCCATATTATCAGGGTTGTCAAAAGACTGCCCCCTATTTATACAGCAGTAGTCCATTTTTATTCTTAAAATTCTAGCAGAATATTAAATAAATAACATCTCTCATCATATTCAAGTGGTCCCGGGCTGAAGCCCAAATAGCGATTAGATAGATCCGGCCCCTGCACCTGGGCGACTCGTAGTAGTCCCGTAGTGGTCTCGCAGAATTCTCGTAGCGGTCCCGTAGAGTTCTCGTAGCGGTCTAGAGCATACTCGTAGCGTTAGCACATGGACTCTAGAACGCGGCAATTACTTAATATTCAATTACAATCCATAATTTGTCTATATCTATACCAATATTATAAAGAGGAAAGTTTTTTTTATTTGTTTGTTTGTACCGAATAGCCTCCGAAACTACTGGACCGATTTAAAAAAATCTTTCACCTATGGAAAGCTACATTATTCCCGAGTAACATAGGCTATAATTGTGACGGGAGCGAAGCTGCGGGGTCAGCTAGTATTCTAATCTAATCTGTTTCACTGTATGATTAGTCACGTCACGGAAAGAATTCAAGTTTAGTCACATTTAATGGATTATGTGACGTATGTAATGATGGAGATGATCCATAGGATAATTCAACAAATATGATACAGTCAGATTAGTTAACTTTTACAATTCTGTGTATCCAAGTTTACAATCCTTGTAGGTATAAAGGCTGACTTTCAGAGAGAGTTTATTCACAGCAAAAAAATGGCTAAACAGATCATCATTATAATTTTTGTAAGTATCCATTCGTTTCTTGTTTTGAAGTAACCCTAATTGTCCCACAGCTGGGCAAAGATCTCCCCATACATCCATCCCCATTCTTCCAAGTGTTTTGCTATCTCCTACCAATATCAAGTAAACGCTTCTAAGTCGTCGCGCCAGTGTAAATTCACCATAAATTCCTTAATTTTATTTGTATTTCTTTTTCATTACATAATAATGAACTTTTAATTTGAATGTAATAAATAAAAATAAGAAAATAAAATTTGGATAATTTATTATCCGTGAGGAAAGCGCCTTGAACCAAATATTGAAAGACATGTGATATAACCTGTACTGGGCCCACACAGTGAGGACGCCCGTGTCCCAATAGTGGGACCATTAGAGGCTGATTGTGCTATGCTTATGCTAAGGATATATTATTGTCATCATGTTTTGTATTATCACCTTCATCGAAACTCATATAAAAATAATTGCAACCATCGACATGGATCTTAATTTCGAGTGTTGGTAAAAGAGTTGATATCGTAGCAAAAAAAATCTAAATCTCTGGTTGATATCGTTATTGATGACTTTTGAGGGCCCAGAAAGTAAAATGTATAAAATATATGTCATTCCTCTTTATTTTCCAGATGCTGTCTGTATGCGCGTGGCAGGCGCAGGCCGCTGTAAACTGCACGGCCACCGGAGCTGGTCGTCAAGCTGACCCTGCCGACACCACCTGCAAGAACTACACACTCTGCGTCTACGTCAGCAGCACCAGCAGCTACGTTTCGTACAACTATGTCTGCCCCACGACCTCGCTCTTTAGCCCCACTCTCGCGCAGTGCACCACTACCTACACGTGTCCGGATACAACTACTAGCACCACAACTTCTATCTGCACATCTGATGGATATATCGCCGACCCTAACTCCTCAAACTGCTCTTCTTACATTGAATGTGTCAGTATCAATGGAGCTTACACCGAGACAACATACACATGTCCAGATACTACATACTACAACCCAAACACGACCTTATGCGATTCTACTTACAATTGCACCACCACAACTACGTTCACGTGTACCTCAGCCGGTAGATTCGCCAATACTGCTGACACCACCTGTCAAACTTATTTCTACTGTGTACTTTTGAGTGATGGGTCATTTACTCAGTACAACTACACCTGCCCCAGTACTTCACTTTTTAATCCTTCATCGGCTTTGTGTACTACAAGTTATACTTGTACTAATTAACATTTTAGAGCAAGATCTCAATGGCCCCAGACGTTACTTTATTTCTCAGTAACAAAGCGTGCGGGATAGAGCAGTGTTACGCCTAAATATTTTGTTACTTAGATTTTTGAATCTGGATTTGGGATCTTGGACCTTCAATAAACGGCTTATGATCAGGAATATTGAGAAGATGGAAACCGTACTTTCCAGCTGATGAATGTGATATAGTACATTACAGCAGAATCCAGTAAGTAAGCCTTCCTGGCCGAGTATGAGTTAACCGGACCGAACCGCAGGTGAGGTCCGGTTATATACGAGGCCAGGATGGCTTTCTTACTGGTTGAGGTTTGTATAATGCTTTTCTCAAAAATGAAAGAAAGTTTAACAACAAATTCGTTTAATTAATATTGAAGGTTACATTCATATTAGGGCAATTACTGATAGATATTGTGATCGATTTACCGGGGGCATTTATATTTGTTTGTTGTACATCTTGATTAACGGACTCTTTAATCCAACATGATTTATAAACTGAAATGACTAAATACAAACATAAAATCCCACACTATACTTCTACAACATTACTAAGTACAAAACGCAACGTGCATACTTTTTCTGCGTCGCGTTATGTGTCACAGACCCATAAAAAAAAAAAAAAAAAAAGTGTCACAGACAATAAAATGGATGTTTAAGGCTCCAAAATATATTATGTATCTCATAAAATGTCATACCAAAAAGAGATAGATATATATTTGGAGCCTCCCTCTAACCATGTTATAATGGCTAAACTCTAATCTGTGTCTGGTACTATGTTTTTTTTTTCTAAGCAGATCTAAAGAGGATGACCTAAACCGTGCGAAGCCATAAAAAAAAAAAGGGATGAAGGATGACCAAGTGTCCAGTAAGTAAATTACATACTTACTTACTGGACAGTAGGAGATTCCAAATTTAAAATCTCGCTTCTTACCGGACAGTTGTGAATAGTCTCCGGTAGAGTTCACTTTCTGGATACTTTTTAGAGATGTTATGTCAACATTACATACCATTTTTGAGAAAAATTATTAACGTATATTTTTGTATGAAGAATGACGAATATATTCGATGCATTGTTTTTTTGTCTTTTACTTGTCACCACCAAGTTACGCGTACTATTTATTATGTTCTGTAAATTCGATTATTTATTATGTTATTTTGATTAGATTGATTATTATATTATTTATTTATTTGACTCGAAGAATAAAAATACTGTTGCCACAAAACATCAACTTAGTCCATCGAAAAACCATGGATACTAACGATTTGTAGATCTTTAAAATAACCACCAATGTCTTTAGATGTATTTGTTAGGAGTTCGTGTTTAGGTCGAGTATATTTTTTCATTCGGGGGCAATATGAGATGAATATCGATTAATATTGATTGTTCACTGAATTCGGAATTCTATATAATTATTATAATGATTTTCCGGAACGCATTACTCAAAAAATATGTAAATAAACGATCGTATCTATATTTATTTACATATTTTTTGAGTAGGCATCTTATCTGATTGTTGGATTACCCATTGTAACAATAATAATTAAACAAAGGACTATTATAGTCCTTTGTTTTTTATACAACGAAGAGCAAGAGCATGCTTGTCTTTTCTAGCTTAGTCTCTAAGACGATATGACACCATGGTCACGTCAATGATTGCTATTCCTCTTTTGGTGAGCTTTTATTTAATTCTTTAATATTTATTTATAGCCTTGTTAACTAAGTGATCGCAAAATGTAAGGTTTCTAAGACCTCACGCTTAAAAATAATTCTATTCATTACTTTACGCTTGACCCCCTATTACGAGTGAATTGTGGCGAACTAATTGACCAAATATGGGTGTACACCTACTTTCTTATTAGTTAGTAATAATAGTGTAATAATGTAATCCCTTTATGCTACGCAATCGTGGCCATAAGTTTTATAATACAAACAGCGTATCTTGGCCCACAGTTTTACTTATTCCACCCACATAATCGTATCTAGTTTTTTTTTCTCGCTATTTCTGTCTCAAATTATGTGTGTGTCATCTTCTCACAGGAAATCCTTATTGCTGACCACTTATATTTTTTCAGGTATTGTATGGTACTTGGTGTGCCCATGCTGCTGTCGACTGCAGAGATGCTGGAGCTGGTCGGTTTGCGGACCCGGCTGATAACCTCTGCAAGAACTACACACTGTGCATCTACGTGAGGGAGACGGACTCCTACCTATCGTACAACGCCGTCTGTCCCAGTGAATCTGTGTTCGACCCAATAACGGCCAAATGTGTCTCACCGAAAAAATACACTTGCACTATTAGAATTTCTGTCAACACAAACCAAACCTGCACTTATGAGGGCTTCGTTGCAGATCCCGATGCTAAAAATTGTTCTACTTACATACAATGCGTTAATATTTTTGGCACTTTTACTCAGTTGAGACAAACTTGTCCGAGTAACACTTATTTTAACCCAAGCACGACTTTATGTGAGACCAACTACAGGTGTAACAAAAGAATTTCTGTCAAAAACAATCATAAACCGTCCAAAATCTGCACTTATGACGGCTTCATCCCGGATCCTGAAGTTACAAACTGTTCTACTTACATACAATGTATTAATATTTTTGGCACCTTTACTGAATTGAGACAAAGTTGTCCGAGTGAAACTTATTTTAACCCAAGTACGACTTTATGTGAGACCAACTATAGGTGTGCAAAGTTGAGATGTTTGTTACCCGGCAGGGTCGCCGATACATCGGACCACAGCTGTCGCAAATATTACTACTGCGTTCTATTAAACAATGGGACGTTCGCTCAGTATGATTACAGCTGTCCTGTTGATTGGATGTTTGATCCTGACACCACCCTTTGTACGACAAATTATTCATGTATGCCGTTTGGACAAAAAGGATAAGAGAAGTGACTACAAATGATCCAGAAGAAGTAGTTATACTTATTCAGTAAGTTTCAAGTGTAAAATATATTCATTTGTAATTTGATTATAATACATAGAAATATATTTTCAAGTGATAACATTACTTGGAAATTTGGGAATAAATAAATGACAAGGAGAATATGTAATTTGAATTATGGAATGGAATTATGCAAAATGTAAATTCATGGGTCATGTCATGCTGAGTCAACATTTTGTTGCCATTTATCGGCCCCACCCCCCCTCAATCTCTGGCCATTACATTTGTTTGCGACCTGTACTTGTTATTTATTGTTGCAACTGCATAAACGCCTATTACTGTAACAAGTACTAAATGTCACGTCGCAAATGGTAAAATAGGCAACTCATGCTACAATACTGATGACACAATGTCGTGACTCCTTAAGTCCTTTTGGCAGTCAATCAAAATACGCGGGGCAAGACTCGACTCGGCCGCATCGCACACAGACAGGTAATCTATATGAATCGCCTCATGACGCCCCCTAGGATAGTGCCACGACGCCCCAAGGCGACCCGAAGCACTGTTAGGGCAGCTCTGGTCTATAGCATGAATAAGCAGACTTAGTCTAATAAGGATCTTGAAATTGCTTCGTATCTTATATCCGATTTGTATGATGACGATGACATTAATAAAGAGTTCAACTATATAGTCGATAGTAGATGTACCCTTTTAGATGTACCCTTTTAGAGCGTGATGTTATGTTATGAAAACATTAAACAATAAACAGACAAGCGATTGCAGCAATCCCGAGAGATTTGCCGTTATTTATTGAAGAGTTCTGTTGTATATCTCCGAAGGTCTTCGTCAGATCTTCACCAAATTAAAATAGGACTAATTTCAAAACATACACTTTCAAAAAAAAAAAAAAAAAATCGCCCCACAATTGACGGAGATATCGGTGATAATAAACAAAAAAAAAAAACCATGAACTAGAACATAGAACCTCCTCCTTTTTGGTAAGTCGGTTAAAAAGTCAAGCTGTGGAAGATGATGATGTTGATGCCTTTAGAACAAGAAGATCACCGCTATAATATACATGCAACGCGTTGATTGCTTCTCCAACGAAGTGAGCCACAAAATAAATAAGCACGAGCGTCATAACTTTTATTTTTGGAAAATAATGACAAATTAAAGTCATTAATGTTCCAACGATTACATTTCTCTTCCGTAACGAATCCTGTTTTTCATTACCTGCTTTAATTTAACGCTTATAGTTTGATTATGCACAAACAAGAAAGCAATGTGCCATAAGTAATTTATAACTGAGTAGGTGTAATGTCAATATTGAATACATAATTACGACTGAGACACCAGACGTTGATAGCGGGCGTGATAATGTTGAATTGTTATTTTCTCTACTCAGATTGGTTAATATATAGGAATTCAAAGGTTATCTCAAATACCTTTTATTGAAATTAGATATTAGAGAAGTTACAATGTGCATAGTAAATTAATAATTAAAGATGCTCAGGCTGTATTTCAACATATCCTTGTTAGTAAAGCAATTCTTCTTAAGTACAAACACAGGGATTTATTAGTTCCGCTATTAACGATCAAATTGTTTGGTTGCAAAGCCTTACAGCTAACCGTAATGACTGTTTGTGAATTCTAATTTAGAAAAATCGGATTCAAATGTGAAATATTCCGAAACGTCATGAACACAATCTTTTTATTAATGTTATTAACTTAATATAACGAGATAACTACATTATCTCTTGATCCTAGTATATAATCATCAGTGCGTGAAGTTAAGATTTAGAAATTCACGATGCAAAGAAAAATCACAGTCGCTGTATTTCTTGTAAGTACTTTGTTATTGTTTTATATATCTTTTAGTTATTATTAAATTACGACCGTAAAACTACTTCATGATATCAATTTTATTCGAATGAAAAATGCTGTATTAAAATGTCATGCTAAGTCGGTCGAATGAAACTTCTGTCGCCCCTCACTACTACCACTGCTGAAACTTGACGGGTCATTGGCCCACTCCACTGAGAAGGCAAACTTGTTTGCCTCCCTTTTTGCGAAATCTTCGCATCTGAATTCTGATAGCGCGCAGCCTCCTCCTCGTGTTCTCCTGATGGATGTGTGACGAGTATGTCGGACATTCGCATCCATCAAAGAAAGTCCGTAGGGTGCTGCGTAGCCTTGATGTGAACAAAGCGAGTGGCCCCGACGGGATACTAGCAATTGTACTTAAAACCTGTGCGCCTGAATTGTCTCCGATCTTGACACGCCTATATCGCCTTTCGATAGAGACTGGAAAAGTGCCGAAGGCTTTGAGGCACGCCAACGTACAGCCCGTGCCCAAGAAGAGCAGTCGAGCTGACCCAGCCAACTACAGACCCACATCTGTAACGTCCATCCTCTGTACGAGTATGAAACGTGTGCTCAACGGTGAAGCTCCTGGCATACCTAGAAGCGAAAGACATCCACAGTGACCGCCAATACGGCTTCCGCCGAAATCGGTCCACTGGGGATCTTCTAGCGTATGCCATTCACATCTGGAGTGAGGCCATCGAGAGACACTGGGAAGCGCTAGCCGTCTCCCTCGACATCTCGAAGGCTTTCGGCAGGGTCTGGCACGAAAGCCTCATTGGTAAGCTTCCTTCCTTCGGTCTGCCTAGTGGTTTGTGTGATTGGATTGCGGACTTCCTGAGGGATCGATCCATCCGAGTGGTTATCGACGGCTGCTCATCCGGTCAGTTAGATATCAACGCCGGAGTGCCTCAAGGGTCAGTGCTCTCGGCAATATTATTCTTGCTGCACATTAATGATCTGCTAAGACCCAGAACCTTTGGGTACGCAGACGACAGCACTGTTGCTGAGAGATACGTGTCTGGCGCACCGGCTACTGGGCCTTAAGTTCGGTCTCTCTGGGAGGCCATGGTTGAACGGTTGAACCTGTCCTTGAAGGCGGTTTCTGAGTGGGGTGATGCCAATCTGGTCAGTTTCAATGATGCTAAGACCCAGGAGTGTCTTTTTCCGCTAAAAAGAGCCAATTCCACCCGGCTCCATCTTTCCGTGGTGTAACCGTGACGTTAACGGACCATCTCGAACTTCTTGGTGTTACGTTGACATCGACCCTCGACTTCGGTCCATTCATTGAGGCGAAAGCTCAGTTAGCTGCAAAAAAGCTGGGGATTCTGGCCAAGGTGAGACGGTACTTCACGCCTGAACAGCTGCTCAACTTGTATAAAGCGCAAGTTCGGTCATGCATGGAGTACTGCTCTCACCTCTGGGATGGATCTGCCAAATACCAGTTTGATGCACTTAAGTCGATTGACAGACGGGCCAAAAGGATTATTGGCAACGATGCACTGGTCGCGTCAAAGCTCCAGGGTCTCGAACAACGACGCCGAGTTGCCAGCCTGTCGGTTTTTTGTCGGTTACATTTCGGGGAGCGTGCGACGGAACTGCAAAATTTGATTCCACCTAGCCCTTTCCATCATCGGACTACAAAACGTACGGCCATGCGCCATCGGTACATGATGGACGTCCCTCCCATACGCACAAATCGCTTTATAAATACTTTCATTGTGCGCACAGCTAAGGAGTGGAACTTTCTTCCGGAGTCTTTGTTCCTTAAACCTAACCTTGGGGTCTTTAAGTCAAGAGTGAATAGGTTTCTTCTAGGCAAGCGTGCTTCACCGTAGATCACATCATCGCTTAACATCAGGCAAGATAGTGCTCAAACGCGAGCCTATAGATTATCGATATGAATTCAGTTGTCAATTTTCATTTCAGAGTTTATTTTTTGGACAATATTGTCATTTAAAATCGGGATAAATAACATGACTAGTAAAAATGTACATGTAGGTAAAGTGTTCTAGGCCCAATCCTGTACTTGGTATACACATGTGATATCCCAGAGCTGGAAAACAACACCATAGCGACCTTTGCTGATGACACTGCTATTATGGCTATTGGTTCAAACCACAAAGAAGCAGTAGAAAAGGTTCAACTAGCTGTGAACTTAGTTTACGACTGGACACAAAAGTGGAAGATCAAACTGAATGAGTCAAAATCGATTCACATTGACTTCACTAATAAACACTGCGATTATCACCCAGTCTATATAAATGGCATGCAAGTGCCTTATGCGAATACAGCCAAATACCTTGGCATAACACTTGACGCCAAGTTGCGTTGGAAATCTCACGTCAAAAAGAAAAGACAGGAACTCGATATACGGTACAAAAATATGTATTGGTTACTCGGAAGGAAATCCTGTCTATCAATGCACAATAAAATTATAATATACAAGCATATTCTTATGCCAATTTGGACGTATGGTATCCAACTATGGGGCTGTACTAAACAAAGTAATGTAAAAATTATACAACAATTTCAAAATAAAGTACTCAGAGATGCTGTTAATGCACCATGGTACATCAGAAATGACGACCTTCACCGCGACCTTAAAATGAAACTCGTCACCACCGTTATTCAAAACTTTGCTGAAACCCACGAACACAGACTTCATCGACATGTGAATGTGGAAGCAATCCAGCTGCTAGATAACACGGACATAGTGCGTAGGCTAAAGAGAACTAAACCATTTGAGTTAGTGTAGTGTATAATAAGTGAAAAAATAATAGCAAAGAATACTGTGCTATACATGTAACACGTGAACTAAGTGTTTTTAACGTATCAGACTCTAAGAAAGTGCTACCGAACTGTATAAAAGTGCAAATTGACACTATTCTTAGTCATAACATTTTACATTATAATAATAAGTTAGAGTTAAATTGCTTATTAGTCTATTAAGGCTAGATTGTAATTTGTTATTAAGAACATTAGTTTTTATTAATATAGAAAAAAAAAAAAAAAAAAATGTAGGTAATATTATTTTTATAACTTTTTAAACCATTCACTTCTTGCTGAGCTAATTCCTGCCACTGTGATGTTGGAAACTTTTTTTTTATGAAAGTACATTAAAATTGTTTCAACAGGACTATTTTAAATAAATAATAATTGAAGATAATAAGAGTATGTCCGGGTTAACTACCTTTTTCTTCCTTTTTTGTTTTCTACATGTTTAACCCATGTGATATAGGATATAGTGATTGTTTAACCACCTTGACTGCTTCACAGACCCAATAAACATAATCAAATAAAATAAAATAAAGAAATCCAATAAACATAATCCAGTTATAGTAAATGATGTAACAGTATTTTAGTGACATGAGATAAGTTTAAGCTAATATGACCGTCTGTATTTAAAAACGCCTCTGTTATCCATTACTAGAAATGAGGCAAAAGCTGCTAAAAAAGTATCATACACCCAGATACCTAGGTAACCGCCTTTGATGCTCGTTTATTGACAATCACTCCTTCTTCTTTCATAACTACGAAAAAAGAAGATCAGTTTTTTCTGACGAATTAGATTTTATGTGCAGTTTTATTTTCAGATATTCGTAACAATATGGAAAACCCATGCTGCAACGATTCAGACCTCTTCAAGTGGTAACAGCCAGTCATATACTGACAAAACAAGTCTATCAAATACAACTGGTTATTTTTTTAATGAGACTTCAGTGAGCGCGACAAATGCAACAAGAACAACAAATACGACTGATGCATCAAGTACTGATGATGCATCTACTACATATTCTGGAAATATGACGGAGTTTTCATCCACGGAGAACTTGGCCGGCACAGTTAATACTTCAAATGTGGACATTACCTCTGAAGCAAATACTACCACGACATTATTGTCTTCATCTACTTCAGACACTGCTAATGCTACAACATCTAAGGATACTTTGAACACACTCACTTCGAGTTCTACTAATTCTACAAATTCAACTTCAGCGTTTGATACAGAGAGTTCAGTAAATAAGACTGACAAATTATACAAAACTGTGGCAAGAATTTCAGATGACAGCACAGAAAATTCTGCGATATATTCTTCAAGATCATCAAACGGGACATCGGTTTTGGAGTATGCAAGCTATTCAAACTTAACGGGAACAGCAGATGGTTCAAGTTTAGATGAATCAAATTTTACAAACATAACAAGTGTAATTGCCACCTCAAATTCATCAATCTTCACCGACAATTTAATTTCTTCTACAGCCAATACCACGGTCTTAACAAACTCTACATTTGATTCGGATACGAAGAGTTCTATGAGTTTGTTGAATTCTGAAGGATCTGAAATTTCCGATAGTTTAAATCTGACGAGCTCTTCTAACGTTACAGGTCATGCGAATTACAATTCCTCAACAAGCAATATAGAAATTTCGAATACCACAACATCTGAAGATGTTTCCGATACGACTAAATTAGATTCTGCAAATTCTACAAAAACAATTTATGATTTCATTTCTGTAGATTCTGAACAATCCACACAAAATTTAAATACTTCGTCTTTGGAGACTTCAAACTTGACGAATTCAAAAAATATTACTGAAACGAATACCTCAACGTATATGATAGATACTCGAATTTCTTCTGAATCAAACTCTTCGGATATAAGAAATAAGACATTCGATTCTGACTCTGCAACTTTAAAAAACTCATTAAGCACTACGAATAATGTCACATCTGATACTGCAAATACGACAAGCTCGAATGATCTCACGGGAAATTTTAATGCAGATAGTATTAAAACAAGTTTCAATTCAATTCAGACCTCAAATTCAAGCGACATTTCAGAGATTTCCAATGTGGAATATGAATATTCATCGAACTTGACATCAGCCTCAACGTTTGAAAATTCAGTAAACTCAACAGTGAGTTTAAATTCATCCGCTTCAGAATCTTTAAATTCAACCAATTTAACAGATACTTCAGACACAACTAACTCATCCTATGTGATAGATATTCAGATATCTTCTGAATCAAATTCCACAACATCAACAAATGCGACATCCAACTATATAGATACAAGTTCAGAAAGCTCAATCGAGACGACGAATAACTATACATCAGAAACTGCAAATACAACGAGCTCGTCTGCCCAATCAGATAAATTAAAAACGGAAGCTATGCAACAAACTTCAGATACCACCAGTTTTACAAACTCTAGCGATTCTTCAGAAATTTCTAGTTCAAACTTGGAATATTCGTCGAACTCGACGTCTGCCTCAGTGTCTGAAAATTCAGCAAACTCAATAGCCAGTTTAAATTCTTCCTCTTCAGAATCTTCAAATTCGACTAGTTCAAAAGATACTAAAGACATAAATAACTCACTCCATGAGATAGATATTCGGATTTCTGCCGAATCAAACGCTACGACATTAACGAATACGACATCCAACTCTGAAGATACAAGTGCAGGAAGCTCAATTAGGACTACGAACAACTCTACATCAGAAACAGCAAATACAACAAGCTCATCTGCCCAAACAGACAATGCCAAAGCGCAAACTACGCATAAAAATATAGATTCCATCAGCTCTAAAAACACTAGTGATTCTACAGATATTTCGAATTCAAAATCGGAATATTTATTAAACGTGACATCTGCTGAAGCAACTCAAAACTCGGTTAATATAACACAAGCTTTAGATTCTTCAACAATTGAAACGACGAATTCAACAAGTTCCACTAATGCAGAAAACGTTTCAAATTCATCTCATACAACAGATGTTTTAATATCATCATTGTCAAACTTCACGGACTCTGAAGATTTTACGTCTGATCTAGATACCAAAATTTCTTCAAATTTGTCAAATGTAATAGAAAAAACAGTTTCAGAAAGTATAAATTTGACTATTTCTACTGATACCACATATAAAAGCGGTTATTCCAACTTTTCTGCATCTACAGAAACCAAAAACATAACAGATTCAAACAATTCTTCAGAATCATTTCTAAAAGAGTCAATGTATTCTTCAAATTCATTATTTGCAGCAGACTCTACAAGTTCAAGAAATTTAACAAAAGATCCAGATACATCAACATTGAAAATAGTGCAATTATCATATTCAAATAATACTGAAGACACTAAGAATTCTTCCAGCGTAGTGAATGCGTCAATATCGGCCACATCTAATTACACAAGATCAAAGAATTCAATATTTTCCACAGACATAAATGATTTTTCAAGTTCAGAAAATATAACGGACATTGTAAGTTCAGGTACGACATCAAATTTGAATTCAGCAGCAAAATCAGAATCTTTAAAATCGAGTTATATAGTGGATGAAGTAGAGTCATTAAGTTCTATAAGTGCTCGTTCAAATACTGCCAATACGATTGAAAATTTATCAAACTCTACATCAGAAGTAACCAGTACAACTTCATCAAGTTTGTCAGTTCCTACAAACAGTTCAAGCAGTTCAGATGAATTTTCGGTTAACTCAATTGCTAATAAGAACATAACTCGTTCAATAAGTACAAATGATATAGAAACAACTTACTCAACCGATACCAACGCCTTCAGGAATATTACCGAAGTTGTAGATGTAGAAACTTCTATAATTACAAAAAATAATACTGGTTCTACAAGTATCAGGACTGCTATAGATACTTATGACAACGTTACCGTTATTACAATTGTAACAAAGAATATTACTTTTACAATTGACAACGATATAACAAATATAACAGAAACAACCGTTATTACCAACGTAACTTGTTATACGAATAGCACAGAAGATATAATAACTAATGATATCACTGACATAATAACCACAATCATCTTCACTAATACTACAATCATTACGATTACTATTGATGGAAATGAAACCACAATTACTACTACAACTTTAAATAGCACTGATGTTGTAGAAATGACATCGATTGATGAAAACAGAAATTCTACGATGACTATTATATATAATAATGGTTCAGATGTCACGACTTCCTTGAGAGCGTCTGAAGTTTCAAATAATACTATTATCAGTTATTCAACAAACGCGACAAGAGGATTAACAGTTGACACAACACATTCAAGTGACTCAAACTCAACTTCTGTCTGCTCTGCACAAGGATTTATTGCTGATCCAGACTCCACTAATTGCACTGGTTACATAGAATGCGTTGAAGACGGAAATGGCAATTACACGGACACAAAGTACACTTGTCCCGATAATTCATTGTACAATCCTAATACAACTTTATGTGACTTCGACTACGTATGCCCGACGGATTCAAGCGACAACTCTATTTCAACTGACAACACCACAAACTCTACTTCAGTCTGCACTGCACAAGGGTTTATTGCTGATCCAGACTCCACTAATTGCACTAGTTACATAGAATGCATTGACGACGGAAATGGCAATTACACGGACACAAAGTACACTTGTCCCGATAATTCACTGTACGATCCTAATACAACTATATGTGACTTCGACTACGTATGCCCAACGGATTCAAGCGACAACTCAAATTCAACAGACAGCACCACAAACTCTACTTCAGTCTGCACTGCACAAGGGTTTATTGCTGATCCAGACTCCACTAATTGCACTAGTTACATAGAATGCATTGACGACGGAAATGGCAATTACACGGACACAAAGTACACTTGTCCCGATAATTCACTGTACGATCCTAATACAACTATATGTGACTTCGACTACGTATGCCCAACAGATTCAAGCAACAACTCAAATTCAACAGACAGCACCACAAACTCGACTTCTGTCTGCACTGCACAAGGATTTATTGCTGATCCAGACTCCACTAATTGCACTAGTTACATAGAATGCATTGAAGATGAAAATGGCAATTACTCTGAAACAAAGTACACTTGTCCCGATAATTCGCTGTATAATCCTAATACAACTTTATGTGACTTCGACTATCAATGTCTGACGGATTCATCTGATTCAAGCTCTAACACTTTTACATGCTCTTCAGCTGGAAGATTCGCCAATAGCGCCGACTCCTCCTGCCAAACTTACTACAACTGTGTACTATTGAGCAACGGAACCTATGTTCTGAATGAGTACACATGTCCTAGCGTTTCAGTATTCGATCCGGTTAACAAATATTGTACAACAGCTTACACTTGTGCCTCTTAAATATATATGTATATGTAGATATATATATGTATGATAATATTAATTGATAAAATGTAATTGTTAGATAGTGAATTCCCAATAATGATGGGGAAAAGTTTGTATTTTCTTTTCATATAAATATTTATATTGTATTACTATTGATCATGTAGTAATTATTATGTGATTGTAACTTTACATATTAGTTTCGATGCGTGAAAAAAACTATATATACATTTAACTTTTTATTTAAAAATGAACTGTTAAAAAATTTGTTATACCTTATACTTAGTATATAACAGCATAATTATAGCATTTTTTACATCCAACTATAGTTTAAAAGAAATCCTTGCAATGAAAACCCAGTATAAATATAGAGACATGTAATATTCTAAATATGGTTTCGACGTTAATGTATGTACACTGCTATGAAAATGCACTTGGAAATTATATCTACTTATGAGTAATTTTGGTACAAAGTTATCAAACCAATATATTATTATATTAAAAAAAATATTCAACAGTACATCATTTCAATTTGAAGTATCCTAAACATATACTCTACAGATGGTTTAAATGATTTTTTGAACGTCTGGTATGCAAATGATTCCAAAATAAACCTGATAGAAGTGGCTCATGACGAGGTCTTTTATTGTACATATTTCGTTTTCTCCTTTTAGCCTCATCGAACAATATGTCTCTCCTCCTTACCGCCGACTTAAATTGACTAATTATTGACGAAGCGATTTTCCTTGCTGTCAGAAGATTATGCTTGTGTTTGACAGTTACAACAGCACTAGAATTACTGATTTCCATTATAAACGGGTTCTTTTCTGGCAAAAAACTGTTGTTAGACTTCTTAATCATAGAATAGTAAGTTCGGAAGTATCTTTCTCTAACATCTTTAATAAACTTTGCGGAAACGGGTTTACGCTTTACTTTACCTCTTTTTTCACCGACAGTGACGCTGCTTCGGACACTGCTCATAGTGGACTCATAGGATTCGGGATATCTTTTATAATCATATAGAGGAACTATCTTTTTAGTACTTTTATAGTCGCTTAACCGTTTATGATTTTCGTTTTCGTATTCAGGTAAACTTGTCACCAAATAGGTGGATTCATTAATGCGTCGCACTTGGTATGTTTTTACACTAATCGAATATGTTGTAAAGCTATTGAATATTAATTGTATAAATAAGATGTATCTTGTAATCAAAGAAATCATTAAAAACAGTTTTACAGTAAGAATTAGACGTCATTTTGACAATCTTTGACAATTTTATTCACATGATGAAGAATCATAATATGCAGTCATCTGTTCAGAACTATTTAAGCAAGATTCAGCAAAAAGTTTAAATTTGCGATAACCCCAAACTTTTTCAAATCTACTCTCAAGTTTTGCTAATGCATTAGGCAATAAAATGTACAATAAGGGATGAGATGACATGCCTAATCATCCTATATAAAAGGATTGACGGCAATAAGCTTGATACTACCTATCGCATCTAATTCTTTAGTAAAAAGTGAATGAACATAACACAATAGCCGTCGAGAGTCAGCTCCCATACCGCGGTATCAAGGTCAAATTAGCCTGGCAAATCATCCAAATACACTTTGCATCTCAACTCAGCATTTCAAAGCAAATTAAACTTTATTCACGAAGATTTTAAGATTGCTTTCATTTATGACGCATATTGCTTATATCGAACTGAAGAAAGAGTCTGAGATAGTTCCCGATGCTGTTATTGTTTTCAATGCCACCGAGCACACACTGCTTAATTGCTATTTCCGTAAATGAACAAGAAAGCAATGGAGAATATAAGATTTTTTTAAATAAAATATAACTTTATAAATTCTACAGGCCATGCTCACAAAAGAGAAAATTTTGGAGAATTTGATAACGAAATGATAAATGATTCCCCTAATGATATCTTATTACCTCCATTTATTGCTGTTCTGAGTTTAGATATTAATAAAGTCATGGGACGAAAACTACTTGAGATTGTCGGAAAAGGCCAACGCCACGCCAAGGAAGCTGACACTGGTATTGCATTACCCCTAAAAAACTTATATATATGACGAATAACACTTAGTAGTTCATGGATATATTCACATTTCCCCGCCTAGACATAAGAAAAGCAATTACAAAAAATAATATTCTTACTAACGCAGCTTAAAAACTTGTCGTCATTACACTCCACTCCCTTTCTGTTTACTTAAAAGCAATATTGTGATATGCGCTTTCACTCGCGTGACTTCTTCACTACAAATTGATCGAAATGTTTTAAATGCATTTTATTTACAAAAAAATATAAACTACCACAATGTGGGCCCCGGAAAATGTACGGGGACATTGCGTCAGACCCATTCAAAGATGGCTGGACGTATTTTACACCTGCAGAAAGGACGTCTACACTTGCCCAAAACCGGGAGAAATTAAAGTAGAAAGGAAGGCCTTTTGCTTTGCAGTGGGACAATTCAGGCTGAAAATAATATAAACTGTCAACTGTTTGTGAGAAAAGATACCTTTCAAAGAGATTCTAATAAATACGGAAGGTACCTTCCTACTACAGATATTTTCTAAACCCGGCAGAAGATTTTACAAGGCACTTTCGAGAGGCCGAAAGTATGCGTCATCGGTTCACCGTCGTCGGTCATTCTGGCTAAGCGCAGGTACACGCAACGATTTATACAACCCAAACAATTGGAATAGAAACATCAAGATTGCGTGTCGTGTTTTCTAAACATGATGATCAGACACGGTCAAACGATGTTTGTCCGAATTCGCATGTGTTTGTCCGAGATTAATAATGTTGTTTACAAGTTGCGTTGATGCTTAGTGAATGTTTGCATAACTTCTGTAACGTAGCATGTACCGCAACAAAAACTCTGCTCAAAACTGAAATTCAGGAGCTTACTAAGATGACTGACCAATGGCGAGAAGATGATGTTGATGATATTGAAGCTTGAGCAAATAACACTGTTCATTAAAAATGAAATCAATACCTACTCGTATAAACAGTGTTCCACTTACAAAGAACGAAGAACTTAACACTGAAGCTGTCGAGCTGTACCTAAGAACCACAGGTATATTAGGTAACCAATAAATTCTACAAAATTACCTACACAGATCCGGGTGTTTTTCCAGCTACTGTTGATAGCTTCTTAAGTAACAGAATTCGCTTGACACGTCCAAACTGTCGCAGCAGTATTTCTTGCCGTTTGCCTTCCTGCTTACTAACGATGTCACGCACATCATTGCAGCCTTATAGTTTGCGTAATCGCGGTATAAAGTTGCATCTCACATGCATGCAGGAGCTAACACCTTATTGCACCATGGCTATATTCTTGGGTGATTTGTTTTTTAAGCTTTGATTATGGTAAAATTTGGCCTGTTGTTTTCTTGCGTCGCAGCGTAGGTATATTCTGGAAAAGGTTTTTTTTTAATTTCTGTTATTGAAGAATAATTTCATTCACAAATCTAAATAATCATGAATCTACCCTTTTTCTAATTAGGTAAACATAAGCATACCTATTTTACATTGCTTAATAAATTAAAAAGAAGTTGAGAATGAAACAAGATTACAAAACTACTAACAGAATAGTATCGCCGAAAATATATTATGTTCTGAAATGAATCCCAATCACCATACAAACATTCTTACACATGTTACGTATTACGAACAACCGAAAAACATGACCATGAATGAATAAACATGCAGCATTCATTGCACAAAATCAAAGAATGCAGAAGTGTGGCATCTAAGTAAAAGTTCACTCATATTCCACTCATGCGCAGTCTCGGCCGTTATTTGCGAAAGCCAGCTGCTTAGTAAATATAGCGCGTACTTGCTCTTCGAAATTTAACAATTTCACTGAATAACGTCGTATCTTAGAATACTAAGTAATTACATGTTTCGTAACTTCTGGGGCTTTACAAACCACTTGTGGGTTTTCGATATTTACGTATTAGCATAACTTTACTTTTGGTCGCAACATTGCCGGCGTGCGCTCTTAAATTTTATTATTTTACACATTCAGACTTCTTATCCTCTTCTTCTTTTTTCTTATACTTTATTTGTAAAAAGAAGAAGTCTAAAGAAGTCGATATCGTTTGTTTTTATGTCAGTCATGCCTCGTCTCGTAGCTGTCCATTTATTGTTTGTCTGGCGAAGGTCCTCGTAAATGTAAAAAACTAAAGTGTCCTTAAATAGAAGCTTTGTGAGTGGGTAGTAAAACGTACACTTAAAATAAGTTCAGTGATTGTTCAGATTAGACTTGGGAGTCGCCAGAGTGTCAGACGTATCTACATGTAATTCGTTTTTTTTTACTATAAGTATAATGATGTAAAAAGCTGTTGGTATGTTTGTTTGAAGTAAGTAACCACTGGAAAAGCTGAGTCGATGACAAAAAATTACTACTTAGAAAGGCACGCAACTGCTTTTTAACCCGAGAAAACAACAAGAACAAATCAACAACTGTTTTGGGTTAAAATAAGGCTAGTAAAGCTTATAGTAGGTACCAGTAATTTAGCTTTCTAGGGATTTTACGTCTACTTGTATAAATTAAACAAGTCTTGTCTGCGGGGTAATCCATATTTCTGTACATATTTGAAAAAATATTGCTACGGAGACAAATAATATAAAACTTAGACGAAGCGGAAATAATTAAAAGTTACATTTAATTGATTAAGATGATGCAAATTATTTCGTTCCATTATGTTGGCAAGACTTTCAACCTTACAGTTCGCAAACAAAACAGAAATAGACAAAAGTTATTCTTTTAACCCCCGACGGAAAAGAGTTTATGAGTTTGACGTGTGTGTTTGTGTATCTGTCTGTTGCATCATAGCTTCTAAATAGATGAACGGATTTTGTTTTGTTTGAAAGGTGATTTTATCGAGAGAAGAACACTCAATGTTTGATAAAAATCGATTGATTCATTCAAAACTTATGGGTGTTTTACTGTTTGAATCGGGGTGTTTTCGCAAGATATCGTATTCTAATTACGTATTCAATAGATTGTCGATAGAAGCGTGTCTACTACTAGATAATTTATGAAACATGAATTAAAAATGTGTCGCGGGTTACTTAAATTTTAAAATTTTACTTGTTTCAAAAGTTAGTCTTATCTAGCTAGTTTATCGGATCGGTGTGAATACAGTGTGAATTATGCGCGTGCAGACTGCTTTGCCTGTCTTCCGCCAATCGTTACGGAAAGGCGATTCATAAATAATATGCCAGTAATTTGCACATAATGTGTTTTTTTTATACAATATATCGCACTACTTTTTATAGGTGAGCGATGCGTCGCGTGCATGAGTATATTACATAAATATTTTGTCAGCTGATTGATGTCAACATACTGTACCATTGTTTCAGAAGTTATTAATCTTATAGATAGTAATTTATTCAGAAATATAGGTACAGATTATAAAATGTTGCGGACTTGAAATGTAAACATAGATATAATAAATCTGTAGAAAAGTCGTTTTTGTAAAGAGAAGTTTTTTGTAAGAGTTGAGAAAGGAAAACCAGCAGAACCCATTTCCAGCAAATTGGAATTTTTGTCTGTTTAGTTGTGCACGCATCACATAAAATGTACCAAACCAATGTAGAAAACTACATACATAAAAAATTGTGCGTAACTTGAAATATTACTTAGTTTTTGTTGCATCGCAATCGGTTTACTCTACCAAAAGCTATATCAATTTAAATTTTACAAGACGTAAAATGTCACAATACATGACATTTTACTTCTCGGACTGTTGAACTCTGTATTCGATAGATGGCGTTGTGCATTTGACGTCATTTTCTGAATAGCGGTGTTTAGATTTCGCGGAAGAATGCCCCTAGAAAAAAAATTGGCAGGTAGGTAAGTAGGGTAGGTAGGTAGATAAGTAGGTTAGTAGGGTAGGTAGGTTTTAGGTAGGTAAGTAGGGTAGGGTAGGCAGTTGTCGGGAGCGAAGTCGCTGACGCAGCTAGTCTTTAATATAACTGAATCTAGCTGTGGACGTTTGGGGCCAACATTCAGAATCACTAGCTCATATTTTATTATCCATGCGTGGGTTTAAAAAGGTTTCGCTGCTTTAACACCCGCATTGACAATCCGCACCGAGACCGCTTCGTACCTCAATAATAAAGACGTTAAGTGTTTGGTCCCGGTTGTCATTTGCGCCGCATTTACCCGGTTGAGTTATACAGAAAAAAAAACTTAATCGAAGCTAACAATAATAAGGCAGAATAAGACATTTAAATACAAACTAATTATAAAAATATAGTAAAAAAAACGGCCATGTGCGAGTTGGACTCGCGCACGAAGGGTTTCGTAACATTAACGCAAAAGATGGTAAAAAAATAACGTTTGTGGTATGGAAGCCCCACTTAATTTTTTTTATTTTTTATTCTGTTTTTAGGGTTCCGTACCCAAAGGGTACAAACGGGACCCTATTACTGAGACTCCGCGGTCCGTCTGTCTGTCTGTCTGTCTGTGTGTCACCAGGCTGTATCTCATTAGCCGTGATAGCAAGACAGTTGACATTTTCACAGATGATGTATTTCTGTTGCCGCTATAACAACAAATACTAAAAACAGCATAAAATAAATATTTAAATGGGGCTCCCATACAACAAAAGTGATTTTTGTGCCGTTTTTTGCGATAATGGTACGGAACCCTTCGTGCGCGAGTCGGACTCGCACTTGGCCGGTTTTTAGTATTTGTTGTAATAGCGGCAACAGAAATCAAAAACATTTGTTAAAGCTCGAAAATCAATTGGTTAGTCTGATAACCAGTCTTATCAATTGATATCGTGTTGCCTAGTATTTGGGTTGTGGAGGTCAGTTAAACAATAGCTTCATGTAAAATACTGGTATTCAGCTGCCTCCGGTAAGACTGGAAGCAGTGGCAGCCGAATTAGGCTTCATCTTACTTCTTATCTTACTAATATTATAAATGCGGATATATGTATGTTTGTCTCAATCACGCCAGAAAGGCAGAACGGATCTGGATTAATTGGCACAGAGATAGATTTTAGTCAGGAATAGCACATAGGATACTTTTTATCTCGGAAATATATTTAATTATTTATTTAAACTTCATGTACAATGGTGATACATAAGGCGGACTTAATGCAGCAAGGCATTCTCTACCAGTCAACCTTTGGGTTAAAAAGAACACAACAGTGGTAGGAGTCCAAAATCAATATAAAAAATGAACAATAATTAAAATTGGATAATAAACTATCTAACTAATAAAATACATAAATAATTATAAAAAAAATTATAAATATATTCCCTCGGGATAATTTTTCGACATTCACGCGGGCGTTGCCGCTGGCAGAAGCTAGTTTGAAATTTAGAATCGCGAGTGTAAGAAATAATAAACCGGAAAATGAAAGCAGTTTCCAGGAACATGTCTTACTACAAGGAAATTGAGTAAATTACAGCACAAAAATATAAAGTATCAATCTACAATCTACAACCGTCAGATAATCGACATATAATTGGCGGTGTATTGGATTCTGGTTTGTGTTAGATTCCTGTTCATAACCAATCGTTATTGGTTCAAATTAACCCTCGTTTATATTTACCAGCAATTAAGTATAGTTTCCATACCGCAGCACAGACCGACTTGGCTTGCATATAGTATCCATATTCATATTATAAATGCGAAAGTAACTCTGTCTGTCTGTATGTCACCTTTTCAAGCTTAAATCGCTGAACCGATTTAGATAAAATTAATTATGGAGATAGTTGGAGACCCTGCCAGAATAGTTTTATCCTGGTAAACATATTTAGGGGTGGAAGTACCTATGGTGAACTAATAATTTCTCCCCACAAAACTACAATAATTATTATTACGCGATATAAAAAAATAAGACATTCGAAGTACTAATGCTACACAGACGAAGTCGCGGGCAACGCCTAGTTTATTATAAAAGCTTTACTACATTTATAGTACTAGCTACTAGAATGGTTAATAAAACGATTCGTTTCTGGATATAAGAACCGAAATCGAATAGTTATTCCACGTTGTACATAATTCTCACTGGATTACTGATCTAAAAAAAAGTATTTGTCGAATGAACTCGGGAATATATTGAACGAAGTTAACTGCCATACTCCTTCGTGGTATGTTACTAGATCATCATTAGTCGTAATCTCTTATAAAAGCCGCCCGTAAAAGGGTTTAAGTGCAAGCTTAGTCGGATATGAAACCATTTATCATGCTTTAATACTGTCTACAAAGTGTAAATCGATTTGCATTCCTGACATAACTTCCTTTTGTTGTACAGTGATACTGGCGTTGGAAATAAAGTAAAAAACGTCTGTTTTGATTACGAATAGTATCCTTAAAAATAGTTTAGGCATACATATTGAACTGAGGCGATTTTGAAAATAAATCATGCATTAAATTTTTTAAGGTGGGTGTTTCTCAAACTTTACTTTAGGCTGAAAACCTGTAAAACTTTGGCATTCAAGTAAGGTTTGACACTTTCTTAAGGTTGGCCTAGTCGACGGCACGAACTATATCGTTGTTAAACTGCATTATATCTCATCCGAGAACACGTGCGAAAAAGATATATGCTGCGATGAGCAGTAAGAAGCTGCAAGTTTGTAGCGAAATGGATGATGATTTAGGATGAAAATGAGCGCGCGAATCTGTTATATGTTCAAAAATAAAATTATTTGCATTAATGAACTACTAAACTATCCCTGTATGGTGACTGTTTTGCAATTTGCCTTTTTTTATGGTAATTATTGGCGCCCCATTACAATTAGTTTCGAAATACGAAACTTTCGACGCTCATAACTTTAAAATATATAATTTTTAGGGTTCCGTACCCAAAAGGTAAAAACGGGGCCCTATTACTAAGACTCCGCGGTCCGTCTGTCTGTTTGTCTGTCTGTCTGGCTGTCATCAGGCTGTATCTCATGAACCGTGATAGCTCGACAGTTGAAATTTTCACAGATAATGTATTTCTGTTGCCGCTATAACAGCACATACTAAAAAAAGAATAAATTAAATATTGAAGTGGGGCTCCCATACAACAAACGTGTTTTTTTTTTGCCGTTTTTTGCGATAATGGTACGGAACCCTTCGTGCGCGAGTCCGACTCGCACTTGGCCGGTTTTTTTACTTTTTTGTTTCCATAAAGGGCTAGATAATGATGGAGACAAATTTATATAATTTTTTATTTTTCTGTCTGACGGTGTACGTTCAAAATAATAATCTAATCAACATACTACCTTTGTATATAAGAATGATCGACTAGGGCAACCTTAACAACAAATATTCAGTTTAGAAGCCGGCCCATATCACCACAAATTATAAAATAAAATCCCCGCCGCGCGATAAACTCAAAACCTACTGGATATGGATTTAGATGCGGTTTTCACGAGGAAGGTTTTTGTGTATAATTCGTCACGGGCGAAGCCGGGGCGGGTCGCTAGTATAGTAATAAATTAATTATTTAGTTATACAAATCGATTTTTATTCAGTGAAATAGCTTGCTATTTCGATCCATGCTATGCTCTATTACCAGGCACACGACCAACTAAAGATTTTGCCTATATCTTAAAACTGTCAATGATGATAATAATAGTTCATGTTTAACACGTAATTAATATATATCGCAAAAATATTCATACATCAACATGTTTCAATCAGTTTATTAAGCACGTACGAGCTAAGTATTGTGATAAAGGTCTTTGAGATTCTTATGTCTTATCTGCAATAGATCATCGTATAAAATTGTTATATTAGGTGGAAAAACGTAAAATAAATACCCGTATTGCCCGGCAATCCCGGTACTGGTAGAGTGGCATGACTCATGATGCTTCAAGGAGCGTATAACTGATGACAGTAGGTAACTCTTTACAGGAAATGGTATCTACGGAAAAGTTTAGTTCTTTGTCAAAATGTCCGGCGTTATTATCAGCTACTGTATTACTCATTGAGCACACATTCGTCGTAATGGAAGATTTGTAACCTTCTTATTTTCTAAATCCATCACATAAAAAGCTGTGTTTTTTTTCCGAAACCGAGCGGTCCCAAAATCGAATAAGGGTTTAAATTCCTACAATGATTGCGGTGAACATTTGAAATGGGTCAGCAGGTACGGCTCCCGGCGGGGCGGACGCGGCGTGGTGTGTGCGCCCGCGCCTGCGCTCATTCGCTTTTTGCCCACCTTTCGACTCACGCGCAGCGCAGCCTCCACCATTGTTCACCACGCGCATTTCTCTCACGTGGGAACTGTTGACTTCTTCGTGCTTTACCCGCGGCGTCATTCATCTACATCGCCGGTGGGGACCGCACGTTATGCTATTACGAGGACGCGGGTACTTCACGATTGCGAGCTTTGTGTTATCACTACGAAAGTGACTGTGATATGAAAACTGAGGATTATCGGCATGTCGGGTGATGTTCCGGGACGTTACCTGGTGAAAGTTGAGTGATGATCAAATAGACACAGTGATTGGGATCTTGCTGACAGATAAGAGGAGACATGGCCGTTGCGCCGGTAAGTAATACCAAACTATATAACTTAATAGCGCACGTTGAGCTTAATTTAAAGATAGTTTTGACGTTAACGATAAGGATTTATTCTACATAAAAATTAAAAGCGTAGAAATTAATACTTCTTCATTAACTGCGATATGTTTAGATGCTGATCATGATAAGTTAATTATAATTAATATTAGTTTCCTATACCTATGTATACCTATGTCTTCAAGAAGCTATCATCTTGAAAATATTATGAATTTAATTGGACATTTCTCTTCTTGTTTATGTCTTGATGTTTTCTCTGATTTCTTGTTAAATAACTTAGATGTAGAGTGACAATTAAATAACTTAATGTTGTATCTCGTAACTAAGGTACCTATGTGATTTTACATTTCGATCTCGTGTATTAGAGTTTAATGATTTCCAATGGGTTGAAACGTAATTAAGACATCCGCTTTAATTAACGTTACTGAACATAAATAAATCTTGAATGCTTGAGATGTAATTTTAACTAGGGAAACGGCCAATTCGAAGCGTACACTTGCTTCTGATGTTTCGTAAGTTCCCATGTATTCCAAAATATTTTGGATTTGAATTGCTTATCGCTTTCAACTATAATACCCCTCTTTATTTTTTCCTATTAGGTATCTTTAGTTCTAGATTGTAATTTGTACAATAAAGAGATACCTAATAATATGGAATACATAATTATATTTATCTTGAACTAGCGAGCTTCTTTTATCAGCGATTCAATTATGAATCGCCGATAAAAGAAGCTCGCTCTAGAAATAAGAAATATTTCCGTAAGGAAAACATACAACAAAAATGAACAGTATGATACGGACATAAGTTAAATTAGGGTCATGTTTGAAACAATAATAAAACAAATAAAAAAGAGTCATAACGAGAAAACGTGTTGTCATCAGATGAAATATGAAATTTTAAAACAAGCATAGTCAGAATGTGTGTGAAACAAGCTTTCATTAGTTTTACGGCGGTAGTTCACGAGTAATTAGTAAGTTTCGCCTGTCTAATCTACGATTACTTAACGAGCTGTTACAACTATCAACAGTTTCCTTAATCAGGTGATGTAAAGTGGTGCTATCTTTAGGACTTACTTTAATGCTTATGTTGCCCATTTCCGCATGATATGATGTTCTACATTTGGTATTAGACAAAAGTTTTTGGGCACTACCTTTGTAAAACCGGATGGACGTCTGTAATGAGGATATTTACATCACCGTCACTCATGTATATTAGATACAAAATATTTTTTTACAATTTAGTAGATTAGTTGTTACTGGAGATTGTGAGTATTCAAAGTTTTGTAATCAGAGATGATACCCAACACCCTTCTATAAATAAAACTGCCGAAATATACAACAAGACAATGCTTTTTATCCTAAATCTATGATAATGTTGACGCCAGACATGATAATTTTGAGAGTAAAAAGATATGGCAAACTGGTACAGAATTTCACTTCTAGCATGACACTACATATTCTATTGCTCAAGTCGAATACATTTAAACAAGTGATGCTTTAGAAATTGTGAAAATATAAGCTAACTTTTCTGTAAAAAAACTGACCCGAAAAATAAAAATTGTAATCCATACTAGAGCAGAGGAAAAAGTTAAAAGCCTTTAAAAGAGAGTCTTCAATTCGTTGTTATGTGTACAGTGGAAGCATCTCACGCTATCAGCCGAGTAATTCGGCTTGGCAGGTGGCAAAGCCATAGGACAGCGACAACGGTATCTCAAAGTAAACACAACCCTTTTTTGTAACACTGATGAGAATCCAATGAAGGCTTTGAAAGTCACTGATAACTCTGTTTGTGTTTGTAGTTAATACGGAAAGAGTTTTACGACGAAATCTAATGGAACCCTTTTACCACGGTTTTGTTGATTGTCCGGAGTAAACACGCAGGGGTAATAAACGCTATTGTGATGGACGTGGATAAGTTAATGACTAGAAGGAAACAAACAAATGGCTTGATTGAAAAACAGTTTGTTCCGACAACCTTATGATAAAAACTCCTAAAAACACAAATATTCATACATTTGAATACATTAGTAAAGAAATTAGCAGTTTTGATAAGAACATAACAAATTCCAACACAGTCCACGCCCGTATTCTGATACTAGACTACGATCCGATCCTACGAGTGAAATCTGAGAACCAGTTTTATTTGCCTGTGCTCTTGATGGACGAGAAGTGCCCATCTAAATAAACTTAAATGTCGATACTGTTGCGGAGAAAAGTTCTTTACCAATATTGGAGATCTCATCACTTTATGAGTTGTCTAGGATTATCAACGTAGATTTTCCTCAAACTGGTAAGGCCCTATCATTACAGGTATTTACATGTATTTGGCAGAGGTACAAAATTTTAGGAAAGATAGAAAGAGTTTTCTTAATTGGGTGCCCAATGCTAACAGTCCTGGGCTCAATGCCCGGTTTGAGCAAATTGCTATTGGTTTTCCATCAGGAACTTCTCAGTAGTAGTCTAGAGTTTTGATTTTAGTCTAGACTTAAAAATATAACTGGTAAAAGGTGCCTAACCCTGCGGCGAATGATGCAATTTTATGTAAATATAATCTAAAGATACTATTGAAATGTTATTGTATGCTCTCTCCCAAGTTACTCTTCACCGTGACTGTACTCTTTACTTAGACGGGCGGCGCACGTGCTTCAACTCTAGTGTCATTTCTTAGAAGTTACACATTTCTCACTCCATATTCAATTTCATTATGTTTATTAGTATCAAGATTCATGAATATTTTCTTAAGGAACATGCTTCTTGAATTCCATTTTGAATTTGAACACAGCTGTCGTTGTAAAACAGATTTTGAGATCCGGTTATTACAGTCTGAGTCATCATCGAATTTCTTTAACTTTCGGTGAATCTTAATTTAGTAAATTATCTTCATCAAAAAGTTCTTACTGACCGGCTTGTTTTCTCCTGGCACCGTTAATACCTTTGAATGGTTCGCCATTTTCTAAATTGCAAATACCACCTTGTTTATATGGTCATAACTTTGAACTGAGGAAAGGTCGCTTTCAATAATATTCCATCCAACCAAAGACGTGCGGTAACGTGTCTTTGAATTCTTCACTATTAAAAAGACATAGAATATTATTAAAGAAGCACGTCACAAATGAATAAAAGAAAGAAACTATTTCTGTTGCACTACTGTCCGATTTAAAACCAAAAAAAAGAAAATAAATTATATTTGAAATGTATTTTTATTGATAAAGTATCAAGTATCAATAAATATTAATTAACTATTCGGTAGTAAGCGCCCGCGCATCCTACAAGCGTTTACGATACGAGCGCGCGTGAGTTGCGTGTGATTCACTTTCCATTTCGATACATTTACTTGCTCTAGAATTCCCCAATACAATGTTTACCGCCTGTTTGCCATGTTCAACATAGTTTAATAAACAATGTGTGTATTGCATTTGTATCTGTTATGATTTGGTAGTTTGAATTCAGGAAACGCTTTTCGTAATATAGAGACAATTCCGATTCCGACTGTTAATGGTAACTGTAAATGTGAAGCTGTTAAAGCCATATCCAAATACAAATAATCTATATATGACAAAGCTTTGTCTGTAACAACTACAAGAGAGAAGATTAGTGTTATTTCACCAGCACCAAGTGACCTAGAACACGGTGCCCAGAACAATACGGTACGACAAATGTCGAGTCAGTGTACTGGAGTCGCGGATCATTGTTCTGAGCAATTGTTACGTCTGTGAATCTGCGCTTGCAAAGCTCTTCGTGAAAGCGTCGTTTCTCACAGCTATAGTAAACGATATTACATTCAATGTTAAGGTGTACATTTCAAGTATTTTGTATTCTCATCGTAAAGGTAACGCGTGTAATTTCTTTATTAACACGCGTTATTATGATAGTGGGATTGTGACAAGAGAAATTTTTATCGTATTCTGTCTATAATTTTATAAAATAGTTACTAGTTCACATAGTTATATGTTATATTAATATATGTTCCAACTGATAGACGCGATGTTATCCAAACACAATATAGCGGAATGCGACAGCTTCCTGATTACATTCAACAATTTTACATAATGTAACGTAATATTGTAAACAAAGCACGGAACGATGCATATAATGATCGTAAATGTGCGACCAACAACCGTCTAATAGTCGGTCGTAATTAACACTGTCACCGCGATGCACTTGGATTATTTACGAGCAGCTTTACTTAAACGGCTTATGGACAAGTGACATTTTAACAGTGAAAGCATCGCGATAGCGATTGAAAAATTTAAAAATCGATGGGAATGTCAAACGCTATCGAAATGTCAATGCCTTACATTTTGGCATTACGACCGTCGCCATTGCTGACATCGAATGACACTTTGTTTAAAGTCTCTTTAGTTAGAGAATCAAGGTTGAAGACGAGAAATAGAGAACTTTTACAAAACACTTCTTTCATTTATTTTCAGGCATTTATTCATAAAACCAAAGCATCCTATAATCGTTTAACTGCCATGCAATCAAGTGTCTACTTACGAAGATTGTATAGCAGTCTTGACCATTATTATCATGAAATTGCATTTTCCATGACGCATTTTATTTAATGCATTCTCAGGTCTTGGGCACTTCTATTTCTAGTTTTTGTATTCACATTTCTTTTGTGGCCTCGTTTTTTTGTTTGTATAACTATATCATATTCTAAAAAGATTAAAGTTGCCCATTACTGATATCAAACGAGAGTTTCGTTTAATATCTTGGGCAACAAGGCTTTAACGAATTTGTTACGACTCTGAACTTTATCATGGTACCTATATATAATTCTTCATAGTCAATGATTTAATGGTTTGTTTTGACCATTTGAAGTAGTAACAGCTAGCGCATCGTGCATTAATGATTACAGTGATTTAGTATCTGTGTGCACGCACAAACATGCTTCCGACTCGATGAATCAGTATCGTTGTTAAATCGATTCATCTATTTGCCCGTAAATATCTTTTTATGCGGAAGATATAGAGTGTATGGAAGTAAAAAGTAACAACACTACAGTTTTTTTTGTTGCTCTTCTTCGCAACATTTCTGTGTGTTTGTCATTTTGACCAATTTCGCAACCAGTTTCAATTTGCTATCATTCTTAATTTCTGAGTGTATCAAAAGAAACCATTCCGACGGAAAAGCGTGTACAAAATAAAATTTGCTACAGAATTACATACATCTCATCAAGATCTGAGACCTTTCACCTTGAGTGAGGCAATGATACTCAAAATATTCCACGCACGACCCCGTAATGTTCTATCATTAATATCTCTACTTTCGTTCATTTGTTTAATATTGTCTTCGGTAAATCAAACACATTGATATAATCATAGTCATTAACCATTACGTAAAATAATCAGTGTTATGTTAAATCTTTCTTTGTGGATTTCCTTTTGTGTGTTCTTATTTAAATCATTTGGAAAGAAGGTACTCATTATGTAGACACAATACAAAATTCAAAATTACTCAATTGAGATTTTGATTATAAAATGTAACAAGTCTGTAACTTGTTCCAATAATGGGTCTCACAAAACCCAACTTCGATCACATAGAGCACAAAAAATATATTATGTTATACCTAAGGCTTCAATCCCGATCGTATGATTACACCGCGGCATTCGAGTTACCTCGCTTGATTCGATCACGGGTCAATGCGTCTGTCAATCATCGCATTATGTATAGATGCATAACATGCTGTAATCATACAAGCATTTTGAATCATAATCAAGTTCAATGTTAATGTTTGATATTGATCGGATACTTGAATACGGAGAACACCCACACACACATTAGGAATCCACTCTCATTTTCTAAGTTGTTCAGGCCTGGCGCAATGTAGTTGTAATTTATAGGATCGCTTTCAGTAATTGTGGTGTTCGGAATAATAAATTGTGCATTGGTAATATTAATTGATGGTTATACAATTATTATTTAAAAGGTTGGTGTTGTAACTTTTATTGCTTTAGAGCTTATCATGTTTTTATCTATAATATTAATCACGATTGGTTGTAGTAGACATATTAGGAAGAGAGTCTATACAAAAACACTTTCGTTAGGAAGCGTCTTGAGTGTGTTTGTAACAGTCCATCTTTAGGTGAAGAAAACTTTTGCATTATTTCTGCCTAAAAGTTAAGTAAACTGCTAATATTCGAAATACAGAACAGTTAACAATCCGAGGTTACAGGTCCGAGATTAACAGTGCCACATGTGAACTTCACCGCATTATTGCTTGCCTAGTCACGCGCAATGCTTTCTCTGGCTGTTCCCACCCTGTGGAGTGAACATCCGTCACTTTGTTGACAAAGGATCACAACAGTATTGTCATTTCGCTAACAATGATCTTGTAATGACCCCCTTGTTTGAAGTGTTCGTGATCATCGCTGGCTTTTCTTTTCGTGGTTTGTTGTGCAAGAATCATTTCGATAGATGTCCATGTAGGTTGATGTCAATTAGTTGAACTGTGTTACATGTACCATTTTGCTAGATGTTGATGTTATTGTTTACTACAGATATGGAACTGTGGTTTCGTAAAATGATTTCGCTTTTATCCCATACTTCTGTCTTCGCATAAGATACTGGTAAATTACGGTATTTGAACTAAATCTTTATGTTTGTTTTAATTTAAATATTTATTCAACCCGCACTGAGCCCGCGTGGTGGATAACGGCCCGTACCCTCTTACAGAGAGGATGCCTGTATCTCAACAGTGGCAACATTAAAAAGACTGATGATGATGAAATATTTATTCCTTTCCATTTCTTTACTATTACTTGTTTTAAAAAACTGACACACTACAGTTTGTCATTTCGCGAAAGGTGCCCGTTAAGGAGCTAATCGGGGGAAACAGGTTTTTTAATGGTTGTAAGATATTAAGATTTATCCATATATTATTTATATTTTGTAGCGGATATATGAGCAGGTGTTTTTACGGAATGTGTAGCAGATGGAGTTTTGGTACTTAAATCGCGTTCTTTCTTAATGCAAATAATGGATTCAAGAAAGTGTCGCATTCTGGTATACCTATCTTCGCCAGTATCTATCTGACCAAACTAGAAAAAGACGTGACAACTATAATAATATGAAATTGTGACACATTTCTATTACCTACTCAGAATAAATATTATCAGAGGATTTAAAACTCTTATCTAAGTGATATGAAGAGTGAGGACGAGAACGTATGTGTAGCAACAGTGAGTTACGAAACAGTAGTAATGGGGGCTCCAAGATGCCCGACGTGCTTAGCCCTTTGCCCTATGCCGTGAAACGCGTTTATCCCACAATCTCTAAACTCTAAAGCAAGCCACTCACTATTATCTTTAGCTTTCGTTGGCATTTAGAATGTACTGCTTGATTTTGCTTCACTAATGTTTTCATCCTCAGTATTTGGATTGGTTTCAATTGTGTCAACAATAATTGTTTTAGTGTGAACTTTGGTAATTTTAGTAAGGTTTCTTTTAGACAAACTTTATCCTAAATTTTCATTAATCGCTCATTTCTATTTTTCAATAAGAAATAAACACCTTTTTGTTTGGTTGAATAACAAAATAATTTTTTTATAAGATAGGTAAGTCTCTTGATTGCTCGATGACGTTGCAACCATTATATTCAAATTCTGAACCGTTTGGGCAGGTCCTAACGTATCAATTGTCAGTGGAACAATACAGACAGACCACTTTTACTTTCAACCTGACTTGTATATTTAAGCATAAATATCTATTGATTAATGTGAATAGTGATGTTTCGTGATATATTGATGTTTTCCTTTTTCCCTGGTGAAAGCTCGACTTGTTGTACAGACAAATCATTGTTCTGTTTATATTTTCTACAGTCATGTGTTGTCCTAACTATATCCACTGCTTAACTTTTAATTTTTGTTTGCCATTAAAACTTTCTAAATATTTACGTGCAAACTTTTCCTCCTGAGTTCACCTAAAATTCTATGTAGGTACCATCGTCGATCGCATCATCGCTTACCATCAGGTAAGATTGATCAAATGTGAGACTATCACGTAAAAAAATAATATATACAAAGCTATCTAAGGAAAGTACATAGTCACTTCTAACATCAATGATGACGATATACTAAATTGAGACGTAGATCACGATTGTCATCTAAAAAATCAAGTCACGATCGTTTTGACCGGCTCTTCAGCTTTCAACGAGCCTATTGTCGCTCCCACTTTGTAAATAAAAGTTCTGTGTCGGGACTATCAAACGGCGTTGATTGAATTGTAGCTGAATAACGGACAGGAAAGATAACTTGTGCATTTTGTTTCTTTGAATATCAAAAAACGAACCCACATAGCATAATATGGGGCAGTGTGGCAATACGAATAGAAAAAGACGATATATGGATTGTGTGAATGATGATGTAGATAGAATCCGGATGCGGGCGAATATTAAGGAGAGAAAGATATGCTGCACCTATCCCAACTAATTATAAGGGCATAATTATGATGTCACACGGCCCAATATTTATAATCCACCATCAAAGCTCAAGAAACTTTTAACTCAAGAACCCTTAAAGCATATTTTATAATTAAAGAACTTTCTGCAATGTATAAGTTATTTGATGATTACATGATAATAAACTCCTAAACAAATTGCATTAGCAAATACTACGTACGTCCGATAACCGAGCTGATCCAATTATACAACTTAGCAGTGATCTTAGAATTTCAAACCAAACTCGATTCACCTACTTTAGTTCATTTTCACTTTCGTTTGTTTTCGTCTGTGAGAAAATAGCATCACCGTTTTATGTCATAGTCATAGGAAGAAAGCATTGTTGCGCTTTTGACCGGCAATTAAGTAAAAGTTCTCCTACAAGAGCGTGCGAACTGCCAGTTTGGAATTCTTCAGTGATGATGAATGACCTGTTGATATTAACAAAGAACTAAGTACTTATATTTGTTTGGTCTTATTCTTCATCTAACTATTTCTTTTGGTATTGTTAGCCTTGCCCTAGAGGAGAGGTTTTAGCTCGTTAACTGGTTCTGGTACTTATTTGATACTCATTCTTAGATTAGCGAAATGCTCTACCTAATCTAATAATGTTTAAGTGTAGTTAGCCCTGAAAACACCGCTCTCATCTTTGCAGTTTAGCTCTTGTCCTGATTAAACTGTTGTCTTCTAACTTTAGGTTTTGCACTTTTGCAAAACCTAAAAATAGACTTTAGGTTTTGCACTTTTCCCGGTCTTCTATGATTTTGTAACAGTCCTTTGAGGAGGAGTCCAGCTCATACCGCCATCTTTTTCTGGGGTGCTGTGTTTTCTTTTACTGGTGTTTGGGATCCACGGTGAGGTAATTTTTGCCCACTGCTCCTCTAATATGCGGCAGACGTGACCGGCTTAGTTCCAGTTTAACGTCATAGATTAAACTGCGTTGTTACTTACTGTAATACACTATAAAAAATCAGCATAAAACTAATTTTATTGTCAATAATATAACTACTGGTATCGTGGGTGTACCTCTGCCAACTATCTGTTATGTTATAGTTTAACTACTCGAGCTCTATCTTTTCTATTAATGTATATCTGAGGAAGCAGTCTGACAAATGATTATGATTAAGGCAATTAATTCATGTCATATCTCGTCTAGCAGCTAGGTGTTGTTTCACTTTTTATGCATTCATTATAATTGCTATTTATAATGATGTGTGATTTATGTTAGACAGAACGTCAATTATTTCTGTATGCATGAATACTAAGATTCATGAGACCGTGACCTAGTGACTGAGATGAATATTAAACTACATGCATAGTTTTTTATAAGATAATAGTGTTTTTAGTTGACGTTGGTCTATGTGCCCACGTCAGAATTCCCCGAACGATTTTACTTTTCTACACGTATTTATTTAAATGATGATGGCACAAACATGTGGGTAGCATACATATATTGCAGGGATTCGAAAATCGAACGCAATACGAGTTTTGAATGTATCATTGTTGATTTGATTATAGTTAGTGCCAAAACATGCTTTGCACGTGATTGCACTTCAAGAACACTAGGACGCACCCAGAATTTACTACAGTAATAAATGTATTTTAGGCTTATGCAACTGTGATGTATGATGCGTAAGAAGTTGCAAATAATTCAAGTTACACAAGTGATTGCAAGCGCATGGATGGTCTCTTGGTTACTAACTTGTGACTTGTGTAACTTAGAGACAAACAACAACACTTAAAGCAATTATAACAAGGTTCATAAATATTCTCACGGCACTGACCTCTGATTACAGCATCATGGTAAACAGATGCATGAATATTGTATTAATAGGAGCATTTCTCGCAACAATACCTGCTCACTTAGTATGTAGGTTGTTATTGAACTTCATAGGCATTAGCTATGTATAGGAAACCCATGTCTTCATACTAACTAACTCAACTGTATAATTTACCTGATTGAATAATTACTTACTTATACGATAATTTTACGCTATAATAAGTTTCTAATAAGAAAATATCTAGATCATAATTCAATTCAAAACGTGGCGTCTTCCGATCGCGACCATTGACGGTATATTATGAGAAAAGAGAAAAGTGCAAAGAATGGCAACTCGTGGGAAGCATCTACAATGGCCCCGATATGTCGCGACGAGTGTTTCACTATATTTTGTAATTGTTAAATTAAATATACTTAGAACTCGTGTGTTTCTATAATCGCCTGAAGGATCCTTACTTATATAAAATATTTTATCTTTTTTTTTCAGATATATCCGGTGTTGCTTATAGCTGTGGTTACAAGATGTAGCTGCGAACACGCAAGCGGGTTTAACTCGCACGGCGGGATCAGCACATCACAATTCGGATCGCTGCTCAAGCCGCCTCCGCCACCACTGCTGCCTCCCGTGCCCGTGCCTTTTCACAAAGGCCCCGAGAGAAACCAGCGACAGAACTCGGATGTCGGCTACCAATATCAATCACCACCACCCCCACCGTTAGCTTCTAGTGACTTCAAATTTCCAGCTCCTTTCTACAAACAATACAATTTTAACTTTGTCCCACCTCCTCAACCCTTCTCTACAACTCCATCGCCAAGCATATTCCAAAAAGTTTCAGGATGGCTATTCCCGTCTCAACAAACTAGTTATGCAGGTTCATCTGTATTTAATAACGTAGGACCAATAAAAAAGGATTGCAATCCTTGTAATTTAGTGCCATGGTTACCAGTAATTAGATACAATTTAGGAGCTAAAAATGTATATCAGAATTCCTTGCCAACATATGGAACACCAAGTCCTACAGCGTATGCTAATATGTTAAAGGTACCACCGCATCCTTTCAATTCACAAAGCCAAGATAACAGGCCGCCGCAATTATTGCCAGGAGTGCCTCACGCAAACTATGGTCCACCTAATCTTTCCTATAATGGTGGTGCAGTTAGAATTGTTAGCTCAACTTATGGGCCACCTAGTGCGACACATACTTTAGACGTTGTATCACCGAACCCTCCGAGTTCTACATACTCTCAGCCAAGTTCATCTTACGGCATACCAAGTTCTTCATTCAGCTTACCCAGTAACTCATTAGATTCTCAATTCTTATCTACTCCATCTCAAGGAATTTCAAACAATCTCTACAATATAGCAAGTTCAACTTTCCAACCACCGACTTCTTCTTATGGAACTCCATCCCCATCGTATGGAGTTCCTTCTTCATCTTATGGGACTCCTTCTTCATCGTATGGGTCTCCATCTTTATCGTATGGAACTCCTTCTTCATCATACGGTACTCCATCTCCATTGTATGGAACTCCGTCTCCTTCATACGGAAGGCCCTCCCCAGGGTACGACACTCCACGTCCAGTGATCACAAATTTCGAACCTGTCACTCCGCAATACGAACCTGGAACACTTAATAAAGAACTACCTCCACAAAATGACGTGGAATTATTAGAAAATATAACACCCAATGGAGATTTACAGTTGCCAAAAGTTTCACATCCGACAACATTCAAGAATTCATACGGTGAACCTATAATTAATACACATCTATTTGATATTTCGTACCCCGTGTCAGCTACAGCAGCTGAATCAACGAAAATTAAAACACAAGTATCACCACACGATACTACGAAACCATCAACACCAAATACGTCATTTGCCCTGGCAAATCCAGCTCCATTTACACTAAATAGAGGCAGAAATATTCATACGCTACAACCAGTTGCTCTTCCAAATCTTAGTGTTTCACCTTTGCCACCGATATTTAATGCCCGACCTTTTCGACCTATATCGCCACCACAGTTTAATAAAAAATTCCTCGAAGGTATCAATCAAATGCAACAGTCTAATAGTAATGTTCATGTGGAGCAAAGTATACCAATCGCGGAATTTACTCATTCTGTCGACTATCCTGCTACTATTATTCAATCTCCTATTATTGAAATAGAACCACCATCGATATTCAATCAATCAAAAGCATATAGAAATATACATAACACTTACGTAATAGACGAAATTAGAGATATATCGTCGCAAGCTTCAGAAGATCACGTTTCAGCAACCAAATCAGTCCCAGATGCAAGTTTTGAGAGCACAGGGGGCGATGTCGGCAATGAACTATACGACAACAGCGTGCCTGCAGATTTAAAACCTGTTAATCGTGTCCCTTCTAATCAAAAATTCAATTTTGCGGACTTAAGAGGAGTAAATGATGACGATGTTGATAAATACCGTACAGAAAGTAATTTACAAAACATCGATTCACCTCTTTTGTACCTAAAGCCAAGTGCACCACATAAGAACCATGGCAACTTCATATTAGCTATATCATCGCCTGTGCCGGCTAATGAATACGAAATCTATGATGACATTCCTACAACAGTGGCACCACAGATCCATACTATTACATCTAGTTGGCATGAAAGTAGAACTGAGTATAAGGAAGAACCGCATGTACAGAAAAATACATATAAACCCAAGATCGTTCAAATTATTGTGCCTTATACTACAGGGGAAAAACAAACCGACACAAACGAAGATTTCGTACAAATGTCAGAAGACTGGCCCTCTACACCAAAAGATGAATATCAGGCACGTAAAGTTCCATCTAACACAGAAAATCCTTATGTAACTCCCATTACAGAAAATTATATTACTGCAGCAACGACGACTGAAGATACACAGGTAATGGAAAACTATGACTCAGACAGATCAAAAGACTTCTACGATGTGAAAGAACCGCCTTTTGACATAATAAAACTCCAACACACTATCGACGACTGGACCGAACAGGAATATTCTAAACAGTACAAGACTCCACAAAGGACGCGTAGCAGTGAGAAACATGCTAAGCAGATTCCTGACGAATTTTTTACGACTACTATGCCGACTAATTACGTAACAACGACAAGTGATTATAATAATGAATTCTATGATCATGAAGGTTCAAGTAGTGTTCAAAACGTAGTAACTGACGAAAGCAATAATACTTTTAGTAGACCACGAAAAGAATACAATACGATAGAAAGAACGAAATATAGGCACGATAGTGGTAAAAACGAAGAGTTGGATGAAGTGCAAAAGCTTCATATTTACACAGCAGCATCATCTTTCCGCACCTCAAGTACATCTACCACTACCACTCCAGCGCCATGGGGGAAAATACAAACATCTATATCACCTTTAACGAAAGAAAAAGTATATGTGGTGACTTCAAAACCTTGGAGAGATATGCGAAATGTTTCGGCAGAGTGGTATGAAGTAGAACCCTTTGAATCTAAGAAGACGACTGCAGACAACGAGTTCTCAGCGTCAAGTAATCTACCTTTTAAGTCTCCAAGGTTTATGAATCGACCATCATTTGGCTTTACCTCGGGAGGAAAGATTGAGTCTGATTCATCGTATGGATTTTCTAAAAGCTGGTATCAAAGCAGTGAGTATAAATAAAATTATTTCTTGTATCGTATATACGGTAGTCTCTCTCTTCTTTATTATTTGGACTAAAAATAATATTTTACTTTCAGTAAACGAGCTGGAGACTCAGAAGGAGAACAATAGTACGTCCTTGCCACAAGCTAGCCAACAGAGAGTTACCACTAACTTGGACGAGGTCTAATTCTTAATATTTACTAACTTTCAGTTTCCTTTATAGAACTCATCACACTATTCAAATACACTAAATGTTACATCAAACTTTGCATTCTAAAATAATATTCTTATTTATCTTTATTGGTGACGGTAATAAATTAAATATTCAATGAAAACAAAGTGATACATCCATAATGTAAAGAGACATTTTAAGTTATTATTTTCAATTTTATTCCAGCATCAATTTGAAGAAGACATCAGTGTGATAAGTTCTAAATTAAATAGACGGTCCTAATTACTATTAAACAGTAGGTAAATTAGTTCAATGGATGTAGAATGTATTTGTACATAAAAATCATTGTACTTATCAACTTTCTCAAACCAATACATAAACCACGTGTAAATACGTGCACAAATATTTCCTATATTTCTTCCCAAAACTTATTTTGTTAAAAATATATATTTTATTAATAAGTTTCGTGTACAGGAAATCCTATCGAAAATATAACTCATGAAACACTATAAGCCAAAATGACTTTGCTTTGTCAAGCAAAGTTTATAAAATTCATTTGTTTTTTATATTTTCAGGACACACCCACGACTGTAATCCCTCATAACGGCTGACAAGTGCTTTAAAACGAACTATGTTGAAACTTAAACTGAATCAAGTGGCAGTGACTATTAAAGTATAAACAATAGTAGTTAGTGAGTGAAATTGAACAAATTAAGAAGAACGCAAGCAAGTGTTCTTTTTATTTTGATCTTACATGAAATCATGAGTGTACATGGACTCTAGAAATAAGTAAAATTAACCAAAGTGGGACTTCATTAAATATTATTTCATTAATTTTAAATGTAATCATCCTCTATAATATTTTAGCTTTAATTTACAAGTATTACGTGTATTGATATCTAAAATTGTAATAAAACTGAGTATTAGATAAATCGATTTTGTAAATATTGATTGAATTGTAAATAAATGAATGAATCGTGACTTTATTTTTTGAGATCCCGTAAATTAAACACTTTGTACGTTTGTTCGAGATAAATATGCTACTATGTTAAAATTTCTGGTTCAGATTTTGTTTTATCTTTCAGTCGAAAGTATAGGAACTCTGCACTCCAAGATAAAATAGTTATTAGTGTGACGAAGTTCAACATGATGATCGGCATTATGTAGGAACCAGACGCCTCGCGCCCTTTATCTGAAATCAAAAAGATAAAAATGTAAGTTCTTCATAAACAAGTAATAATATATTTTATCTCTCCGGTAAGAAGGACAAACAAAGCGATAAATCTAGACACAATTGTTTATCTTTTCACGCAAATTTTATTTTGGATGTTTTAGGATAGCAACGAACTAATGCTTAATATCAAATTATGGCGCTCATTTGGAAGTTCACCTATTAAAAATCTCTTATTTTGTGTTTAGAGGGCGAAAAGTTGATAGTTCAGTAAGTGCGGCTTGCTGAGAGAACACCGAGAAAAGTTTATAATCGAAGATTTCAAAATTGTCAGATTTAGGAACCGCCCACAATTTCGTTGTCTGAATTACCTATATATGTCAGATTGCAGCAAGACTCACCCGACCAAATGAAAATAAACGGCCCTGCAGGTTAAGTGTCCTTTTTGGAAATCTTAAAGTGGACCCCTGACCAAAGGGCTTCTATCAGAAACTCATATTATTGATGTTCTCTCAGTAAGGCGTTCCTGCTTGGCTTTTTTTTATTTGTGGTAGGCTCGTGTTTAACCACTGTCTATCCTGATGGAAAGCGATGATGTGGTGGACGGTGAAGCACGCTTGCCTAGAACTTACTTAATCATTCTTTACTTAAAAACCCCTAGGTTGTAGCTATCAGGAAATTAAGACTCCGGCAGGGAATTCACTACTTAGCTGTACGCACAATGAAAGTATTCGCAAAACGCTTTGTGCGTATGGCTGGGATGTACCGATGGCGCATTGCTGTACGTCTTTTAGTCCGATGATGGAAAGGGCTGGGTGGCATCAAATTGTGTAGTTCCATCGCACACTTCCCAAAATTGAACCGATAAAAAACCAACAGGCAGGCAACTCGGCGTCGATGTTCAAGGCTCTGGAGCTTTGAGTCGATCAGTGCATCGTTGCCGATAAGCCTCTTGACCCGTTTGTCAATCGACTCAAGTGCTTCAAGCTGGTATTTGGCAGGTCAGTCCTGGAGGTGAGAAAAGTACTCCACGCATGACCGAATTTGCGCGTTATACAAGTTAAACAGCTGTTCCGGCATGAATGGAATACCCTAGAAGATCCGCAGTAGACCGATTTGTAAGAAGCTGTTCTGGCGTTCACTAAGGATGTCGTTAGCTTCTAGGTATGCCAGGAGCTTACTATTAAGTACACGTTCCATACTCTTAGGTGGGTCTGTAGTTGGCCTAGATAGCTCGACTACCCTTCTTGGGCACGAGCTGTACGTTGGCTTGCTGCCTTCGGCACTTTCCCAGTCACATACGAAAGGCGAAACAGGCGTGTCATGATGATGATGAGGAGACAATTCAGGTGCACAGGTTCTAAGAAAAATTGCTGGTATACCGTCGGCGCCACTAGCCTTATAGACGTCGAGGTTGTGTAGCACCTTACATCCTTTGATGGATGCGAATGTTCAACATACTCGTCTCGTATTCATCAGGAGAAGGAGGGGGCCGCGCCACCGGCCTTCAGACGCGAAGATGCCGCAAAAAGAGAGGCAAACAAGTTTGCTTTCTCCTCAGCGGAGTGGACCAGCCGACCTTTGGGTTTCAGCAGTGGTAGTAGTGTGGGACGGTAGAAATTAGATTCAACCGATTTAGCCACGGACCAAAGCGCTTTACTTCCTGCTATTTAGGAAGCAAGTTTGATCCCTATTCGGCTAATGTAGTCGAACCGAGCCCTTCGCAACACCTTCTTGTAGGCCTTGGCAGCCTTGTTATAGGCTTTCTTCCTCTGACCTACGTTACTCGCCTTGCGTGTTCGAGCGTCGACCCAGGCATGTTATGCCTCATGTTTAACCGCATCGGCGCGATTATACTCGGCGCCAAACCAAGGTCGGTCTTCGCTAGACATTGTTACGTTATAGAACGGAATGTAGTACTCTATTCCCCGACACATTTGTCACGGCGTCAATATGCTCAGCCGAAGAAAAGCAAGTAGGCTGCCAAGGATAGCATGCGAAGAAAGATCGCATCCCATCCCAACCCGCTAACTTACACCACCATAATTACCGGGTGCCTCTTGGACTGGGCGGGGAATAGACGGACACATACTTCACCAGACAGTGGTTTTAACTACCCAAAGGTGGCTATACCGACACCGAGTAACGGTCTGGATCTGTTGTCAGCAGAAGTACCAAGCAATTGACTGTTTCGACGCATGCGGAACAGAGAGTCCCACAAACCTCCATAGAAAAAAGCGCTGGTCCTCCTACCAGACGGGTGTAGTGTCTGGTCCGGGCAACTGCCCGACATTTGTTGTCGGACTTTTGTTTGTGTTCAAATCGCGCCGAAAACTTGATTGCGCGATTCAGGATTTGTGTGACGTCATGTCATTAGTTCTTAATTGGCGGCGTTGGTGCCGCTACAGCTGTATGCGAATCGACTTCCGACACCCTCGTTGCCCACAGTACCAGTTAATTGAGATTTAAAGCTAGCGCAAGCTTTCGCGTCTCTCACCCAGCATGGTCAGTGTACTGGTACGGGAAGAGCCACTCCTGGTGGTGGGCATTAATGTCCCCCAGCATTGAGTATCGAGAGTCTCCAAGGTTTCGGAGACGCCGATACCAGATGTCGTCACGGACGTACATGCATACACCCGCTCGTGGCTTGAACTTGTGCTCCAGGATAAATCCTGGGTAAAAAAGGTACGCCTAGTCTGATGGGCATCCGATCTTCATCTCCGAAAGAAACAAAAGCGCTGGTTTATCGGTCTCGAAATGATGGTGGACTGCATCAAGGTTTGAGTGTAGAGCTCAGATTTTACAGAAGTGCACCTTATACGACAGTGAGTGCGGCCGTTGTACAGATTTTTTTCTTCTGTTCCTAGCCAAGGTAAGAGAGATGAAGGAAGTGAGATGAGCTTTCACGCTGGCAACCCATAGACATGCACCGACAGGACGCCATCATTGGGGGACTGGTGTGGAGACTGCGGGGACGCCCGAGTCTCCCAGGAAATGTCCGTCGGGCATTGTCTTCTGGTTGCCTACCAGCACGATAGTGCATTACGGGCTTTTTCGATATTTAGCGGGACAGCCTTTCGTGTGTTGCTGGAACAATACTTGCGCTCCCAACTACCTGCGATCGGCCAGCGGCGCACCGTGCCTCGGATCCCTCTTACCTCCGCAACTAGTCGCCCGATACATCCATAAAAGCGCGAGTCTGTCTGGCTTGCTTGCATTGGATCAGCTATCTCGACCCAACTCCTCAAACACACCGGAACGCGGCCAGGTCGCTTGGCGATATTTCTTTGCCCGGTGGGTGGTCACAAGCCTTCGGGCGAAACCTACCACCAGTATGTCACCTGATTAGTACCGCCCGGGGACCACGAGTAGTAATTCAAAACAGGGTATTGTCCTACGGACGCGGGTGCCTCGGCCTCCAAAATAATAAAAATCTTCAATCCTCACATCGGATGTCTCCATCAATAAATTGACCAATACGTATAGATCAGCAACCGCATAATATCTAATCATTCAACAGCAACAGAACACTTACTTAATAAGGCTCCGATAGTTAAGATGGTGATGCCACTGAAGAACATTTGAATTCCGGAAGCGAAGGCGAGTCTATGTATGGGTACATGGTTGGGTATCACGTTGCTTACGTAGACTGACCTCATTGCCTTCGTGCTGCCGAGACCCAGCGACACGAAAATCATGCCAATGAAGGATGTCGTGAACAGCATTACTGGAAAAAGTTAAGAACTTTTTAGTTCTGTTGCTGGTAAAGTGTAATATGTGTAAAACCAGTTTATCCATTTAAATCATGTAAATCGGTCCACGCGTTTACGAGATATTAACTCATTACTGAATGCCAAGTGAAATTGTCAAGAAAGCCCCTTACCGCGATATGTTTGTTTGATCGTGTTAGCGACATAGCATATTAGGATTATCCAGCATCTGCCTTTACATGTTTTTTGTATCGTTTTGAAATATTGGGATACATTGGTTGACAGGTGTGAACGACTTTTATTTTTTGTTATCTGGTTCTCTCTTTATCACGATTTAATTTTCTTTTCTGGCTTCTAATTCTAAAAATTGTATAATTTACCGGGATATCTGAACAATATAAATTTAATTTACAAGGATAGTAGTTTTATCTGTTATAAGGATAGTAGTTTGGTAGGTACCTCCAATTAACACGAAAATCATTTATAACCAATCGGACAAAATCTAAATGGTTTGAGTTTATCGACACGAAAGAAGACGAAGAAGATGAACCAAAGTACATCTCATGACGATTCCAATACATAGGAATACATTGTTTTATTTCGGCGTTTCAGTGCCTACCTTCCGTCTTCATCATCAGGTCAGTTCGATGGTACCATTTTCATCAGTACCATTTATTTATAAGTATTTGCTTCATCATAGTCGTTTAACTGTTCGAGATATCTTATACCCGTGAGATACTTAGCATTAAGGTGTTCCAGTGGCCATCTGTGGTCTTTTTCATCAGTTTCACTTTACCAAATTATACTTTCTGAGTGCAATTGATTGCATTGTTGATGAACATACCAAAATATGTATGCCAATAATATTTGAGGGGTTACATCGATTTCTCTAGAATCATCATCAGATCGTGACCTGATGATCATGGGACCATTTGTGAAATATACCCTTTCAAACAAAATAAGAATTTTCCAAATCGGTCCAGGCTTCTTTGAGTAATCGGGGAGCATAAATAAAAAATAAAGATGCCGACGAATTGAGAAACTCCTCCCTTTTTGAAGTTGGTCAATAAATGCGAAAGTAACTCTGTCTTTCTGTCTGTCTGTCTGTATGTACCTTTTTACGCCTAGACCGCTGACCGCCGACCGATTCAGATGAAATTTTATAGGTATTTTGAGACCCTGGGAACGACATAGGATAGTTTTTATCCCGGCATTCATCCATAAGGGGGTGGAAATTTGTATGGTGAACTAATAATTTCCCAAGTAAGTTAAAAACCTATAAATAAATGATGATGAATTGATGTGCTACATAATACAATAAGAAATAAATTAAGGTTTGCTTGAGTCTGTATGCCTTTATCACGGGGTCCCAGAGCGCTAAGAATGAAAATTTGGTCAAATAAATCTCACTAGATGGCCCGACATGCACTGAGTTGTTTTTGAATTGTGTGACGTGTATCAAAATGTCTTCGATGACAACCTAGCTATATTTTTTTAGACTGGATACTATTCTTTTGCCTACCAGTCATTGAAAATAAGTAATTCAATTATTTGTACTACACTACAGTATTCTTTATAGTATTGTTAATTATTTTTTCTGAAACATAGCTTAAATGATTTTTAGTGTGCCGTACCTGAAGGGTCCAAACGGAGCCCTACTGAAGTGACTCAAGTGTCCGTCTGTCTGTACGTAGTCTGTAACAAAATTTTGTTCCGAAGACTTTTTAACTTCCCATTGACCTATGAAGTTGAAATTTAGTGATAATGTTTATTATTACGTATATTTTACTAACAAAACCCACTATAATGTTAAATCAGTTTAGATATCAGGTTAATCAGATAGAAAGGCTGGTTTTTTTAATATAATTTGTAAAGATACTTACTGCTTCTGGTGACGATTATCATAAGTAAACTGAGTATGTACATGACACGCGGTGACTTGTTGCACCATTCTCCGATAAATGGTGACACAAATCGAAAAAGCATATCTGACAAGTTTATGACTGTCATCAGTTTTGATATTTGTGCTGAATCAAACTGCGTCATGTCTTTCAGAATGATGGGAAACAAGAGTGCGAAGTTCATTTCCACACAAGCAGCAACAGATATTCCAAAAATAATGTTGACGAATATTGGATCACTCAATAGTGTAAGGTCAAAGAACTGAATAAAATGATCTACGTAGCCATTCTTTTTCTCCTTTTCTTTGACAATGTCCTTTTCTTGTGCTTTTATGTGTCTCTGATTCTCGGTTTCGTTAAATATATTTATTGAACTGCTAAGATTAATTTCTTGAGACGCCCAACAATTGTATCGAGACTCTAATAGTGGCGCATCAGGCAACTCTTTGTTTCGTATATCAGGGTGTGATATGGTATTTTGGGTTTGAAGACTAGATTTACTACTAAGAGATCGTATTGATAGACTCTTAGACTGGAGCTCACCATTTTCCCCAGATTCTACTAGGTGCGTGGGCAATGAGGCAATACCTGTAACAATGTCGATGATAATAAATATAAAGTACGCATTTCACACGTTCTAGAACAAATAATGTTTGATTAATCAAATAATCATACCTACAACTTTTGACGATGGAGTTACCCTGCCGTTAATAAGCTCTACCTCCGGTTCCTTATTTAGAGGCTTCGCTTCCTCTGATGTAGGTGGATCTCTTAAGTACCATTTAGCGGGTCTAAGTAAACAAGCAGCTACAAGCGAGTGGAGGCAAATTGCACTCAAAATTAATACTGCGTGTCGCCATCCGTATGTGTACATCAAGAAATTCATAAGTAAGGGCATGGTCATGAATCCCAATCCTGCGATAGACATGCCTATGCCAAAGGCTCTTCCTCTTTTCTCTTTGAAAAATGAATTTATTGCTAGTGAGAACGCTTGCATGATTGCAGCTGCAGCCATCGCTGAAATTGAAAATTATATAAGCACTAGCTGCCTCCCTCAGCGTCGCACAAGAATAGGTCGTATTTTTTAACTTTTTTGAAGTTCATGCAAACCATGTCCTGACAAATACAGACACAACCAAAAAGAATTAGCCAAATAGGTGCACCTATTTGGCTAATTCTTTTTGGTTGTGTTGTCGTTGTTGTTGTTGTCGTTGTCGTTCTGAAGCGCTTACATACATTCGGCAATTGATTTTATTGATATATGATTCATAACGCAATAAAATCTAAACATATGAATCTTATTAAGTAGATAGGGGTACTTACAACATATAACACTATAAGATAAAATGAATTGCCAGAAGGCAGTTGCTTGTGATATACTCATGAGGCCAGCTGACATGAATACGGCACCCAACAGAGCAACCTTTCTGTACCCTAAGCGAATTAACAAGGGACCTCCGAAAAATGAGAGGAGCATGCCGATGGTTTGATTTAATACAATGACGTAAGTATTTTCAGTGGCTGTCAGATCGGTCTCGTTTAATACTAAAGCGAAACCTCCGATTATGGGAAGAAGAACCACCTGAAACAAAAAATATAATTCGTTAACAATATCTTTGAAAATGACGGTGAGAGTAGACGGCGATATGGAAATATTTGGGTCTACCTTTTATAGCAGAACTTTTTATGTCATAATATTATTATGCATAACAACGGATAGCATAAACATCATTTCGCAGAAAATCGTTTGGCATACATTCATTTATCATAAATTCAAACTCATAATTTTGTAAGTCAGAATCATCTTTAGGCATAAATTTCATATCAATAGTCATTAAAAGGCAGAACCATCATATCGCAGAAAATTCACAATCATAATCGTCTTTTGGCATTGTGGTATCCTATAATAAACGACAGAAGCAATACGTGCCTGCGTCTACATACTTATTAATTATTAAGTGGTCACCGACATCGGTGACAGGACGTATCCATGTGGAGCTCTATGCTTACTGCCGGTCATCTGTCCATCAGACCGAATCGGATTAGAACAATGGTAATTTCTATTGTGTCTGGAAATGGACAGTTGAAGGTATAATTTGAGTGTATTATTATAAACCCCAACCCCTAATTAGTGAACACCACATTGGCGACGAGTAAAAGCGCAGTGAGTAAAGTGATTATATCAAATAATGTCCCACTTACGGAAATTGGTCAGCAACAAAAGTATTATTTTATTGCATGTGTTTTGGAAAAAATAAAAGATAATGAGGGTAGTAAGTAATGGAAATGTGAAATTTAGCAGAATGTTATTTTTATAATTATTTGCCTATTCATGAGCGATCCGCATCGGCGATAAGCTGAGGGATGTGCTACATAAATCATTGAAATCATTACTTGACTTGTGTAAATAAACAAAACCGTGTACCGAAATGTGGTTATGAAATTCAAATAAAAACTACATTTCGACAGCAATAAAAAACTCAAACCCGGTTTAATCCGGTTGACCAAATCCGTTTGCTAATAAAGCGATGGAGCGTTACCAACGTATATAGTTATAAAACGATCCATCGCACAAAACAATAATCACTTATTCAAGTTCAACAGTTATTCAAGCAAAGCAAAACTATCTATTTTCTAAACTGTCTGATTTTCAAAACGATATATTTCTCAAACATCACTCGTTACTTATGAAACGAAACCAAAGCTGTGTCACAACGCTATGAATCCCCGCAAACTATAACACACCCACTTGAATTTGTCAACGTAGCTGGTTGAAGAGAATAAGCCAGATAGAGCGTTTTGATGCGTGCGAGTAAGATCAATGTTAATAGCAGGACGTGGAATCCAGCCAGTCCTAAGCTTGGTAATGTACTGAGGGAAGTTCATCGAATACTATAAAAATCGTTTGGTAAACGTGTTTAAGTTAAACCGTAGGGTAACACATTAAACATTTAGAAATAGATAGTTGCCAAAATAGATAGTTTTGTCAAAGGTTGACCAATGATCAACGGTGTCGTTACGTTGTTTAAAAAACGATAACGACACATCAATTGCCAATCATATCGAAAGATATTATTGGATCTAAAGTGAAAGGTCGAAATAAATGATGTCAATCATATCGAAAGATATTATTGGATCTAAAGTGAAAGGCCGAAATAAATGATGTCAATCATATCGAAAGATATTATTGGATCTAAAGTGAAAAAAAAAAAAAAAAAAATGATGTCAATCATATCGAAAGATATTATTGGATCTAAAGTGAAAGGTCGAAATAAATGATGTCAATCATATCGAAAGATATTATTGGATCTAAAGTGAAAGGTCGAAATAAATGATGTCAATCATATCGAAAGATATTATTGGATCTAAAGTGAAAGGCCGAAATAAATGATGTCAATCATATCGAAAGATATTATTGGATCTAAAGTGAAAGGCCGAAATAAATGATGTCAATCATATCGAAAGATATTATTGGAGCTAAAGTGAAAGGCCGAAATAAATGATGTCAAACGATTAATCGAAACGAATTATTGGGTCAAAACAAGATGTTTCAGCGATGAATCGTAAATTCATTCATTCAGTTATTTTATTGAATGATTAAAATGAAAAAGTTCCACTTCGATAAATTCGAAGCAATGTGATGCCAAATTAGGTATAAACTTGTTGTTAAAATTAAAAAAGTATCATGAAATTTGTTAAGGCTAAATAAGAATCAAATCGAATGCATTTTGTACTGACTATATATTCAAATAAGAAAAAAAATAAAGAACCGTTTCCTGAGGTGATAGACTGGGACTCGAGTTAACTGGCAGCCTGGCACTTAACAGGTACTTGAGGGACTTTTGTGCGGCTTGCTAGCTAGAGTTTGTTTATTTAAACATTCCAACGTAAACAGAGCCACACTGAACTCTTGTTATGAATAGAGCTTAATCAGTTTAAATATAAACTCAATTGTTAATTTTATAATTAGCATTTTGATTATTTTAAAAATGTTATAATTATTGCAAGAAGTTAATTTGAATGCAGCTAATGCAACATGCACTGTCAATTTAAATGTAAGTAGCAAAAGCAAACACTAGAGTCAGCATAACGTTGTCAGAGCCAAAATGCAACAAGTACTTGCCTTATTAAAATTGATACATGAACAAGAGGTATAACCTCTTTTGTCGATATGGCAATACAATCACAAACGTGATAACTAACGGTTTCTGCCATATTTATGCCAATGTAGAGATGAGCACTTTGGCACTTAAAACGTAATGCAGTAAACTGCTCCTGAGTTACAAAGATAATGCTCAGTTACCAATTCCTAGTACAATGAATGAGAACAGAATAAAAGGAGTTTTCTAATGTTATTTCCAAAAACACTACAAAACAAAGGCCAATAAAAGAAAAAGTCCCAACTTTTGTCAAATGACAAGATACAAAATCTCAAAAAGAAGCTAAGAAGGTCCACTTTTTTTTAACTCAAAATCCTGTCAAATGACAAGATAATAAAAGCTTAAATAAAAAACTAAAAATGTCCACTTTAGAGACTCAACCTCTAGTCAAATGACAAGTTACAAAAAGCTAAAAAAAAAAAAAAAGAGAAGCTAAAAATGTCCACTTTAGAGACTCAACCTCTTGTCAAATGACAAGATAATAAAAGCTTAAAAGGTCCACTTTTTCTAGACTATATTTTTCAAGTCAATGACGATGCAACAATTGATTACAAATTTGCATGTGCAAAGCTTATTGGATGAACAGTTAAGACAGTAAAACTGGCTCTAAATGATTAGTGGTAAAAACTAATAATTTGGGTAAAAGCTGCCATTGACCCTAATGTACCTACTACAAAAGGTTTTGGTCTGAATTCCACTAAAAAAATAACAAATTTCCAAATTCGAAAAGGTTTATCTAGAGATTTCTATTTTCAAAACAATTCAATCAATTTGGTCAACGAATCTTGTGGATGAAAGCTACCATTTTCGTTAATGTACTAAAACAAACACTTGGTCTGAATGTCACTGAAAATAAACAAATGTTCAATTTCGCAAAATTAAATCTAGAGATCTCTATTTTCAAAACAATTTGACAACCTCATAGTTAAGTCCAAATTCCTGGAATCAAAGGTAAAACACAATACGAGCTAAAGACATGGAACCCGTAAATAAAACCATAATCTAGGGTTTCCCCAAGTTTTAAAGCCTGATAATGATATTCTTATAATTTGGACATGCATATAGCCTTAGATAATATATAATACTAAGGTAGTGTTGCTAAGAAAACCACACATGATTATCACTCCTAAATTCCAGACTGCAATATTTTTCTATAAAGTAAAAATCAAAAATGCTTATGTTCATGCATATTAAATATAGAATATATATATATAATATACATATATTGCTTGGCGAAGGAGTGCTAAAACTTATAAACAACAAATGTAATAAAAACGATGAAAGAAAAAAGGGAATTGTCAAACGCACGCGATTGATCGAATCCAAAATTTGCATCACTTGACTGACGTTTAATTGTGATGCGTTTATAATAATTTAACCGGTTGGTGAAATCGACGGTTAAACACAAACGCTCAAGTACTTGAAAAGTATAAAAGTAATCCAGTTTTCTGGATCAATTTTGTTGGCAAGTGGATCCTTAATTTCACAACTATAAAATCGATCTATAGTTTTGAAACTAAAATATTGTCTCTCTATATTGCCTACCTTTGGCTACAATGACACAAAAGTTTGTATTGCACCCAAGTAGTCGCTGACACCAGTTCTGTTACTTTAGTGACTGTACTGGTTCAGTCCGACAAACAAAAACAATTAATTTCACTCATGTGGAAACTAAAGATAGACAGTGTACTGTCAGAGAAAAAAAAATATAACGAGACGATATTAGTCTTTGTACAAAAAAGAAAAAAAAAGAGAAACGAACTCTTAAACTCGTTCTTTGGCCAAATAAAAACAAAGACCTAGTTTAATCATGAGTCCAGAGTATTTAAATATGAAATATGTTTAAATCCAAGGACTACTAATGTAAAATCTAAATATTTTACACAAGGTCGAAATTGTGAAACTTCTAGATAAAACATAATAATAGTGTTATGAAATATATTTCAAAAGCCGTAAATCGTAAAATTATAACATCTAACAACGGCAGATAATTTATGTCATTAATTAGATATTCAAATAACATCCAACAACGGCAGATAATACTGTTATTAGTTATTCAATACATGCTGTATCAAACGAGGCATAATGTCTTTCACTAATGGCCTCAGAAAAACAGGCATTTTTGTACGAGTCAGTCACCAGTCAATACGAAAAGCAGACTGATAATTAGTGAATGAAGACCACCTCAGACACTAACCTACGACTCAACGTAGTTCTCTTAAAATCTATATGATTTGATCATCAGACATAAATCTCATTCATAAAAAAAAAAAAAAAACCTGTAGGCCACATAGGCCGGAAGGTTATCGATCAAGAATTGATGATTCGTAAGACTTTAAATAAAACACTGTATTGCTTAAAACATATTATATAATATGTTAGTATTTAATGCAAATACTAAATGCTGAGTATTTCTATAATCAAAAGTAGGTTATTAGACCTACTTAAAACTTAATTATTGTCTACATGCAAAATAATGTGTGAGTAATGTGTGAGTGCTATTCTGGGTGCATTGTCCTCACATAAGTGAATTTATTAATGTATGTACTCATGTACCTAAATATTGTAAAAATCATTCTTTTTAAAAGAGTTAGTATGGAGTTTCTTGTGCATTCTTCTCCATAACAAGCTACTTTCCGAATGCACGGTAGAATCAATTTTTTAAAAGAGTAAGTATGGAGTTTCTTGTGCATTCTTCTCCATAACAAGCTACTTTCCGAATGCACGGTAGAATCAACTTTTATTCCATGTAAATTTAAATTGTGACATTCAAAAGTGCCGCTTGGTGGCCCAGTTGAAATAAATATCTTTTGTCTTGTCTCAATAAATACTTTAATGTAATTACACTTGCAAAATAATTATTATTATAAAAAGGAAGAGATGTGGTATCCTATAATAAACGACAGAGCAATACGTGCCTGCGTCTACCTACTTATTAATTATTAAGTGGTCACCGACATCGGTGACAGGACGTATCCATGTGGAGCTCTGAGGCCTTAGTGCGAGTTTTTACTCACGCTCACTCGTGAAACGTAAACGTCAATTTGTATTGAAACTGGATAAGCGCCGTCTGGGGACAGTAAGGAGAAACCGCTTTTTTTGTATACATTTTGACATTTACGTAACACGAGTGAGCGTGAGTCACGCGTGAGTAAAAACTCGCACTAAGGCCACTATGCTTACTGATAATTTGAGTGTATTATTATAAACCCCAACCCCTAATTAGTGAACACCACAGGCATAAATTTCATATATTAATTGAAATACTCATCTATCACATTACAGATAATGCGTAATTAGAGTAATTTTGTATTTTAACATAATAAAAGATTGATTGAACACATTTTTTTTGTGTTAACTCGCTGTTTGAAGCATGCAAACCTGCAAACAAGCATACACCATGCATGCAGCAAGCATGCAGCATGCAAACAAGCATACACCATGCATGTAGCAAGAATGCAGCATTCAAACAAGCATACACCATGCATGCAGCAAGCATGCAGCATGCAAACAAGCATACACCATGCATGCAGCAATCATGCAGCATTCAAACAAGCATACACCATTCATGCAGCAAGCATGCAACATCCAAGCAAGCATGCAGCAAGCAAGCATGCAGCAAGCAAGCATGCAGCAAGCAAGCATGCAGTAAGCATGCAATTGAGAGTCGATAATCGAATGTTGCACATTTTTTAAAACAAGAACTTCATAGGTAAAATATGAAAAAAGTTTCGATCAAGAATCTCAAACCATGAAGGTTCTATGTCAAATCGAAGTACCTATTACAATAAAACGGCAATTTCATACTTTAACCCCTATTACCTGTTTTATTTATATGTACCCACTTATTAAAAATAGTTGCCACTTACCTTATGACAACAAATGTAGGGCAGAAAATTATTTATCTTTTTCTATTTATAAGGTAAATTTGCCAATGAGGTAAGCGTAAAAATAGTAGTATGCGTAGGTATAGGAAAAGAATATTATATGAGTTAGTATGAATGCAAAAAAGAAACAAAAAAAAAAAAAAAACTATTTTTTTTGTATAATTAAGCTTCTATATTTTTTAATTTCAGGATAAATGTCTTGAATGAGACCGTTTCGAAAATTAATCACACTCAGGAATTGTAAGTTCAAATACTAAAATTATTTTTATGGAATAAGTTTTACAAAGGACATGGCTAAACAACTGCCCTTAGCATGAATATAAATTTCTAATTAGCTCGTAACATTCAAATATTCATTAATACAGTTTTTATTATTCTTCTAGAACTTTCGTGAATTAATCAAAAAAGTAAAAGTTTTTTTCATGGTTTTGTTTGACAAAACGAACATAAGATTCCGTTCTACGAAAAATTGTGGTCAATAAACCTACTTTTAAAGACATTTGCGTAAGTTAAAACGAACAGTATTCATTATTATTTATTTTTGTACCTATCGCAATAAATCTCAAAACGTTGATTTCTTTAATTGCATTTATTTGATTTGTAGAAATTATTGATGATTTTTTGTTTGACAAAAAGAACATAAGATTCTGTTCTTCGAAAAATTGTGGTCAATAAACCTACTTTTAAAGACATTTTCTTAAGCCGACACGAACAGTATTCATTATTATTTATTTTTGTTCCAATCGTAATAAATCTCAACACGTTGATTTCTTTTATTGCATTTATCTGATTTCTAGAAATTTTTGATGATTTCTATAAATCAGGAAAGAAACTGCATCTAAATAGTGCTGACACTAAAAAGTAACAATCGATTCTTCCCGATTAGACTTGATTCAATTAGAACTAAATTAAAAACACATGTTGGGGGTGTCGCGGGAACTCGCTTTGAATGAAGTTCCTTTCGCCGGGTATTATGTATTAATACATAACCTACTAGTATGGTCTTAAGTTTCAATTACGTATCGATTCATCATGAGATACATAAACTGTGGTGTAGCCTCAAATGACAGATCTTCAAATGGCAGCCAGGACCAACGGCTTATCTAGCTTTCCAAGGCACGAAGGAAACTCGCTATGTAAAGATGGTACACGACGGATCCACGGAGTGACCTCGGCAAGCGTTGCTTAACCTTGAAGATAGACCTGTGCGGCTGTTATTACTTAGGCACGAGCTGCTCTAAACGCCTTACTAAAATATCATAGCAAAATCTTATTCTTTTACAAGTTTTTATACCTATTAATGTAGACGTTTCTACGATTTTATTTTCAGAATTGTGACGAAATAAAAAGATCCAGTAACTTTTTTCACATGAAATACTAATATTCAGCTATTCAGCATTACATATTACTAGTTAAAATGTTTATACATTGCTAGGGCATTCGTCCATACTTTATTTAGCCATGTCCTTTCATCCAAATCAATTTTGTTGATAAATAAAGTAATTATAATTAAATCAAATGTTCTATTTTATTACAGGGTACCTTTATGTTTCGTCAGTATATTACACGTAGCTGTGATTGGTGGTAACTATGAGATGCTTTTTGCACTGTGGTCCAATATATCTGGTCCCACTTCGTGGGAGGCCTTCCAAGCAAGAGCAATGTGCCCTGCCCACTGCCACTCTCAGAGTCATAGGTCACTGGCAACACGCGCTGGTCATAGATTTTCGTTTTGATAGTGTTAAGTTGCACGAGAAGATACCGCGCAACTTCCCGAACACTGCCCAGCCGAGTCGGATTTAACGGTTGACGTCTTTCTCGAAGTTGGCTCTACCCAACTGAATCGTTTGTCCCAGGTAGACATAGTCACCCACAACTTCGAGTGTAGAGTCTTCGACCTTGATAGGAGTGGGTGTAACATGCGCATTCAACAGCACCTTGATTTTGTCCATGTTCATACTAAGACCCCTCTTTCGGCAGCTCTATTGAGGTCTCAGCTCAGCCATGACCACTATATCAGCGGCAAACCGAAGGAGAGTGATGTACTCGCCATTGACGTGGATGCCTAGCCCTCTCCAGTCCAAAACCTTGAAGTCATCCTCCAAAGCAGCGGTGAACAGTTTTGGAGATTTGACGTCTCCCTGTCTCACACCTCGCTGCAGAAAGATAGGTGCCGAGGTTTGATCCTGAAGTCGAACTGACATGGTAGCGTTTTTGTACAAACATTTCAACACTTCGATGTCTAGGTAGTCGATTTGGCACCGTTAGAGAGACTGCAGTACAGACCAAGTCTCGAAGGCTTTCTCGTAGTCCACAAACGCTATGCATAGAGGCAGGTTGTAGGTACTCTTGGATTTTCTGTATAACCTGCCGCAACTTATGTATGTGGTCTATGGTGTTAAAGCCTTAACGGAATCCGGCTTGTTCAGGAGGCTGTAAATCGTCTAACCTGCGTGCGAGACGATTCCTGATGACTCTTGAAAGCAGCTTGTAGACATGGCTAAGAAGTGAGTTGGGCCTATAGTTCTTCAGTAGGGCATTGTCACCATTCTTGAAGAAGAGTACCACCGTGTGCAGGGGCACCATGCCTGTGGCGTTATCCCTTCGAGTGTGACGGTATCAAACAGCTTCTGAAGGGCCTTAATTATTGGTTTTCCACCCGCCTTCAGGCGTTCGGCCGTAATTCCATCATCACTCGGTGCTTTGTTGTTCTTTAGCTGTTTAAGAGCCACCCTAATCTCGTACATGTTATGGAGATATGGAGATTCATATGATAAAGAGATCAATTGATTTCATGGGGGGACGTATAAGAACATATTAGCAGCAAAACCATATGGAAATTTGTTGATGCAAAAAAAAATGTGCAAAAACTTTAATACGAATAGGAAATACGCATAAAAAAAAAATTTGGCATTTGACCAGTTTATCGATAAAATACTAAAATAGATTATTATTAGTGAAAATTGATTGAAAATTGAACGAGATCCATTTCAAGAAATTTATCTGGCCTTATCCACGAAAACGCTGTTTTCTATGGCAGTTGTATGGGCGTCGTGCTATCTGACGTCATGAGGCACGACGGACTTTTCTTTCTAATGCTTTGCAACTTTGTCGGTCTATGACTTCAACAACAACAACAAATTCAAATTCGATCAAGATTTTTTTTTTAAATCTTTCATATTTGTTTACATTATAATTAATAATTATTTAATATAGCAAATAAAAAAAACATGCATATTTCCTATTAACATAGTCTTAATCGACATTCAAAAAGATTTTCTATTGATTTTACTTTGAAGAATAAATAATTTGGATTTGAAAATAATGGGAAGTTTACCCTATTTAGCCGTTTTGTTGTTTTACATTAAAATTATTGCGTTTATGCATATTGTGGTTAGAATATTATCATAAAAGGTAATTAGGTATTATATCGATTACAATATTCCTAATTCATATTTCATTGATCATAAATAGGTACCTTTTTACTTACCGACAGTAAATTATCTGTCAAAATGTTACTAACTGTGAATATTTTAAATAAAAGTAGGTATTTTAAATTGTTTTAGTTGTTTTATTTTGTAAATATTGTACTTGGTAGCACCTCACTAGTCGATCGGCACGCGGAGCGTCGCGCGCGTCTGTGCCTTAACGTTAACGCACACAAAAGAAATAAAAGGTAAGAATTTTTTTTTATTACGATGTAGGTACTGGTAGGTAGAGTGTGCGGGACACAACTGTAATACGAAATGACAAAAAACAAAGAGACATCTGATTCTGATTCTTACGCACACATATCTACAACGAGCGCATAGAATACCTACAAGTAAAATTTCAAAATTTAAAAACCCCCGAAACATTTATCTTGCAAAAACACCCCGATTCAAACAGTAAAACGCGCATATTTTTTGAACGGCTGAACCGATTTTATTCAAACATAGCTAAGAACACTATCCACAAAATCACCTTTCAAACAAAAAAAACTAAATCAAAATCGGTGCATCCGTTTAGGCGTTATGATGCCACAGACAGACACACCGATACACAGATACACAGCAACACACGTGAAACTTATAACACCCCTCTTTTTCCGGCGGGGGTTAAAAATCGATTACCGCCAAAAGCTCGGTGTGCTCTTAGTATGAAAGAAAGAAGGTGGAAACATACTATTAAAGCCCGACGCGACAACACGTGACGACACCCGATGCGAACCGTGCACATATACAACACGCCACGTGATGCTACAACACGCTTCGCTAGTATCATAGCTTCTTTTCTAGTAGATAAGATAAGATTTGATATATTTATTTTGTAAGACAGTATGTAGCTCTTATATACATATGAGGTGGCTACATGCATTATATATGTATTGTATTTGTATTATTTCTAATACTATAATCACGGTATTGGCCTGAACTCATATGTAGGTAGGCGGTATAAAATTAGAAAGTAGATAAGAGAACAGAAGAGAGCAGATCTTGATGTAATTGGTGCTTTAAGGACACGCCACTGCTGAGTTTCATTGAGGAGACACTTTTGCAGGCCAGACGCCGGCCGGTGTTTCAAGTTTTGTTCATCCTCCTAACTTTAAAGAGTAGGTATCTAGCTACCTACTTAACAGAGAATCGAATTTATAAGAGGCTTCGCTATTACCTTATTAACTGTTGCCTGTGTTGATCAAATAATACGGTAATAAAATGAACTCTTTACTCAAATTCAATTAATGTTTTCTCTTTACCTATAAACACAGGTGTTCAAACTTTAAAATAGCCCCCACTTAATTACTGTCTACCAATAGTGATAATGAATATCTTAGATTATAAAATTATTGGTACTTACATTATTTATAGCATAAGCTAAGGCTACAACCCACCCGTAGCCCCCGTCTGGGGGGACCTTATTTGTTTCAACATTCGACATGTTGAGTTCTGAATCACTAATCACATTTCTTTAATTAAAACCTTTTGTATTAATTACATAGTTTTTGAAAATAATGTCAAGTCACAATGCACGTATTCCATCACTTGCACGGTTTTTTTGCAATACGATTATATTGACCCCTTGAATTTGTAACAGACTAGGAACAAATACGTGAATGTTCGAAGTACTGTCTACATAATATTTTGTTAGTGACAGATACTGTAGGTGCCTGTTGTTGGCGCATAGCAAAAGGTATTCACAGTCTTTATCGTTCTGACTTTAGTAATGGATATCTCTCGTTATCGTTAAAATAATATTACACGTATTTAGGTCTATCTTAGTAAATTATCAGAACAATGTAGATCTAGCTCATGTTATTTTGGCCTCTTTTCAAGGGTGCTGCTGAGTTTTTTTAGAATAATTTTCAATATTTTGCATTAACTTTTTTTGTATTAGACGATTATTAATTTTAGTAAGTAGTAGTAGATCCCTCTCAATGAGAAGTGGCCACTGGGAACATTATATGCTGATTATGTAGCCTAAGTCCTATATTCTTCGGTCTTAATTATAAGACCTAATACATTCTTAAAATATTGATTTATTAAATATTGATGTTATTTAGGAGCATAGTTTTAATTTAATTCATACTCAATTTTTGAGTAGCCCCCTCTCTCTCTCGGTAATGTGAAAGAAAAACCGGCCAAGTGCGAGTCTGACATTATAATTAAAAAGATTTTCCTGTCCATAAAATCTAAGGCTGTGGGCCATGATGACATTAGTCGTTACATGGTCACCTTGATCCTTATTAACAATTTTTCTCTCGATTCCGGTCAATTCCCATCCCTGTGGCGTATGGCCTACGTACGTCCACTTCCTAAAATTTCAAATCCCTCCCTACCTAGTCATTTTCGTCCAATCTCCATTCTCCCGTTCCTATCCAAAGTGCTCGAAGCTTGCGTTCACAAGCAGTTTTCGGCATTTATTCACCGAAACAATCTTATAAGTTCACTCCAGTCTGGATTCAGACCTGGCCACAGTACTACCACCGCATTCCTTAAAGTGACCGGTGACGTTAGAGAAGCAATGGAGGATACTAAGGTAACTGTGTTAGTATTAATTGATTTCTCCGATGCCTTTAACGCTGTCAGTCATGATATACTCCTATCTATCCTCTCCCATCTTATGGTTTCTTCCGAGGCGCTGGAATGGTTCTCCTCTTATCTTCGGGGACGTCAGCAGTCGGTTCGTGTCGATGAGACTTCGTGGAATTGGCGTGACCTGGATGCTGGTGTTCCACAGGGCAGTATTCTATCTCCATTATTATTTTCCTTCTTCATTAATTTTATAACTCACTGTCTTCGGTGTTCGTATCATCTTTATGCCGACGATCTCCAACTATATACAGCGGCGCGTATCGAAGATTTATCTGACGCCATAGAAGATGTAAACCGGGACTTTAATGCTATCAGGGATTGGTTTGACAGATTTGGGGTGTCCGTTAACCCGACAAAATGTCAGGCCATTATTATTGGAAGCCCGCGCATGATGGGTAGAGTGGCGGTTGGCTCTATTCCCCCGATTATTTTCAATAGTTCCGTCATTCCCATTAGCCCTAGTGTGAAAGATCTCGGTTTGCATCTTGACTCGACATTTAACTGGCAAAGTCAGGTGTCCAGTGTCAGTCAGAGAGCCAGCGGTACTTTGCGATCCTTGTATCGTTTGAGGAGGTTTTTGCCAGCCAAAACGAAAACTATGCTTGTGCAGACTTTAATTTTCCCAGTGGTTGACTATGGTGACGTGTGCTGCTTTGACTTGAACGCGGTCTTACTTGATAAGCTAGATAGGGTCTTGAACAACTGTATTAGATTCATATTTAACCTCAGAAAGTATGACCATGTGTCGTACTACAGGTCTGAGCTAAAATGGTTGCCGATTCGCCAGAGGAGAAGTTTACGCGCTTCGACCACGCTTTTCACCCTACTCAATTCTCCCACCCTTCCTTCCTATCTTTTGTCTAAATTCCAATATCTATGTTCTTCACATGCTTGGCATCTGCGTTCTTCCAATAATCTCCTCTTGCTTTGTCCTTCTCATACTACTGATTTTGTTCACTCTTCCTTCAATATACAGTCCATTCTTCTCTTGAACGCGCTTCCTCTCGAGATCAGGACGGCTACAAGTCGGTTTGCATTCAAGCGGAAATTGCGGATTTATTTTCAGCACAACTAAGAAGAGTCGTCTCACTTTCTTCTTTTCTGTTACTTCATAAATATATATTTTATATAAGTATATATTATATTCAATATATATGTACGTGTATTTTATCTATTTTAGTATGTTAATAACAACTTTATCTTTTTAAATTGTTTAAACAATGCACCTGCCTTGTTATCTCTTCACCACCCTTGGTTGACTGGTAGAGCATGCCTAAGGCATTAAGACCGCCTTTGTACCTTTTTGTGCATGAAGTCTAAATAAATAAATAAATAGACGAGAAAAAAACATCCCCACTTTACGTGTACAAGAGGTACCCTAAAAATTTATATTTTGTGTTTTTTTTTTTACCACTCTGTCGACGTGATTAATACATATCCATGACAAATTTTAGCTTTCTAGTAATAAGAGTCTCTGAGCTTAGCTGCGGACTGACGGACGGACGGACGGACAGACGGAAATGGCGAAACTATAAAAAATCCTTGTTGACTACGGAACCCTGAAAACACTACAAAGTGAAAAATAACTTCTTTTTCGGAAGTCGGTGTCCTGTTTTCTTTTCTTCGTTTTTTGACACCGTAAGTAAGTTATAAGTTATTTTTCATTTGTAGTGTTTTTATTTGGGAGTCGGTTGACCCTTATAGAATTACTCCGTGGTCTGTCTGTCTGTCTGCCCGTGTGTCAAGACCTTTTTCTCTGAAACGCCTGTGGTATCAAGCTGAAATGTATACTATACTAGCTTCTACCAGTGGCTTCGGCCTTGTGAAAGTACTATATATTCCCGGGTTAAAAAGTATCCTATCTGCTACTATAATCTTTCTCTGTGCCAAATTTCATCCAGGTTCGTCTAGTCGTTTGAGCGTGATGAAGTAACGAACATAACAAACACACACACTCACAAACATTCGCCTTTATAATATTAGTAAATGCCTTGGAGCTGAGAAAAATCTAACTGCTTAATCGATGCGATCAAAATATATGAGCGTTTATGTCGTATATTTGACGAATCGCAAGGGAATCAAAAGCCTAAAGGGTACGTCTCGTTGACCTAGAATTATGAAATTTGGTAAAAAACAATGTCTTATAGCACAAGTAAAGGTTATTACATCACAAATAATAATAAAATTAAATAAATAATTATTAATCGATTTTAAACTTATTTGCAGATCGTAAACAGGCCGATACCAAACTTATTATTTTAGTGAATGAAGCTGTTTGTACAGACTCCTATTTGGGAGGCCGAGTCACCCGCGTCCATAGGAAATACCCGTTCTGAATCCCAACACATAGTCCCCGGGTGGTGCTAATCAGGTGGTAGGTTTCGACCGAAGGCCTGTGACCACCCACCGGGCACAGACATACCGCCAAGCGGCCTAGCCGTGTTCCGGTATGATGCTCGGTGCAGCCACTAGAGGAGTTGGGTCTAGATAGCTGTTCCACTGCAGGTAGACCAGCCTGACTCGCGCTGTTATGGACGTATCGGGCGACTGGTCGCGGAGACTAGCAGGATCCGAGGCACGGTGCGCCGCTGGCGGATCGCAAGTAGTTGGGGACCCGAGCCACCCACGAAAGGCTGCCCCAACAACTGTCGAAATATCCCGGCACGCGCCATCTTCCTGCAGACCCGTACAACAAAAAGCTCCTTGCATACCTAGAAGACAACGACATCCGTAGTGAACGCCGATACGGCTACCGCCGAAATCGATTAACTGGGGATCTTCTAGCGTATGTCATTCATATCATAAGCTGATCTATTCAGATGTATACAAGTCATATACATCTGTCCCTTACACACACTCAAACTAACCTTACTCTAAGAGCTTATGATGGTCACCCCCCTGACGATGTTATTTTTGGTGTATTATCAGTTTCTGTCAACTTTGTATCATTGAGCTTTCAGTAAATGAATTTCAACAATAGAAAAAAGCTTCCAGGTAGTAGCAAAAAAATAACGGTATAAAGCGTAAAATTTATCACTTGGGTCAGAAAACAAAATAAAACAATCCAAATAGGTACAAAATTACGGTTATTACTATTTTTACAACAATCAAAATTTTAAAAAGGGAAGATGGCAACTGTATTCCAAGCAGAAACATATGCCATAATAACCTGTGCTCAAGAGAATATAGATAGAGGAACCAGAGGTAAATCCATATATATTCTTAGTGACAGTCAGGCTGCAATCAAAGCCATGGCATCCTACAAGGTGGACTCCAGACTCATTCTTGATGCTATCCAAACCCTAAACAGGCTTGGGAAGCATAACAGGGTGAGACTGACGTAGGTCCCTGGGCACAAAGGAATCCATGGTAACGAAATGGCAGATGAATTGGCAAGAGAGGGCTTAGTAAATGATTTTGTGGGTCCAGAACCATGTGTAGGCCTTTCGACGTGTCCCGTAAAAGCCACATTTAAGGAGTTCGCAGATCACAGACAACGAACACATTGGCTGTCTACTACTGGTCTACAACAATTCAAGAAATTCCTAGGCTCTACGTTCAAAGCCCGGGAATGCATCTGGAATATGAGCAGGGGGCAAATCCGCTACCTGCTTGGGGCCTTTACTGGGCTCTTTGGAACCAACGACATGCTCATAAAGATGGGTCTAACCGCGACACCCATGTGCAGGTTGTGTGAGGCACATACGGAACGCATGGAGCACCTTCTGTGCACATGCGATGCTCTGGCTGGTAAGCGAATGAGTCTCCTAGGGGTTGGATATACAAAACCAGAAGACTATAGGCTCATATCTCCTAGTCTCGTTGTAAAACTCCTGAAAAGAGTTTTCAACGAGATTGGGGAGGAGTAGATCCCAATGGGCCGAAGTGTCCGAGTTGTTTCTCGGCCCTTCCATAAGATAAGATAAGATAGAGTAGCCTTTTTCGCTACCTCTGAGACTTCTGGCGGTGTCGAATTAATAAATTCATCATTACCGACTTGACATTATTTTCAAATAAAAACAATACAGTGAAAAGAAAAAGCGCGCGGAATAATTTTTACTTGTTCACAAATTAGCGATGCGCGCGCATCAGCCCTTATTTTTTTAAGGCAAAGGCACAAAAACAGCCAGTATTACTAATAACGTAAATATATATTTCTGTGTTTTGTTACAGATAAATGGTTGTAATTTATGGACAAAATTAATTAAAATAAAGAATTAAATGTTTATTTATTATATTTATCGCCCAAAGTTAATTTAATTCATAAAATGTTGACCACTTTTCTGACATAAAAACTCGTTGCTAAGATTTAAAAAAGTACCGTTCGTTTTAGACGGAGCATCTTGATAAACCGTGTGTTTTAAAGAAACTCGTGCGTTTTACATTACAATAACGCACAAGTACGTAATGAGATACAATACGATATTGAAATTGGTGAAATAAGGGACCCCTTACGAGCAAATGTGTTATAAATCATAAAACACTAAAAGCCAAAATTACTTTGATAGACAAAAAGGCTAACTAATTCATTATTTTTTTTATTTTTTTCAGGACAACACACCCACTACTGTTAGCCCTCATAATGGCTGAAACGTGCTTTAAAACGAACTATGTTTGAAACTTAAACTGAAACAAGTGACAGTAACTATTATAGTAAAGAACAAATATAAACAATAGTAGTTAGTGTGTGAAACTGAACAAATTAAGAAGAACGCAAGCAAGTGTTTTTTTTTTTTTTTTGATCTTACATGAAATCATGAGTGTACATGGACTCTAGAAATAAGTAAAGTTAACCAAAGTGGGACTTCATTAAATATTATTTCATTAATTTTAAATGTAATCATCCTCTATAATATTTTAGCTTTAATTTACAAGTATTACGTGTAGGTATATCTAAAATTGTAATAAAACTGAGTATAAGATTAATCGATTTTGTAAATATTGATTGAATTGTAAATAAATGAATGAATCGTGACTTAATTTTTTGTGCCCCCGTAAATTAAACACTTTGTAAGTTTGATCGAGATATAATATACTTATTATATTATGTTAAAATTTCTGGTTCAGATTTTGTTTTATCTTTCAGTCGGAAGTAAAGGAACTCTGCACTCCAAGATATAATAGTTATTAGTGTGACGAAGTTCAACATGATGAGCGGCATTATGTAGGAACCAGACGCCTCGCGCACTTTAGCTGAAATTAAAAAAGATAAAAATGTAAGTTCTTCATAAACAAGTAATAAGATATTTTATCTCTCCGGTAAGAAGGACAAACAAAGCAATAAATCTAGACAAAACTGTTTATTTTTCACGCAAAATTTATTTTGAATGTTTTAGGATAGCAACAAACTAAAGCTTGATATCAAATTATGGCGCTCGTTTGACAATTCACCGATTAAAAATCTCTTATTTTGTGTTTAGAGGGGGAGCTGGTACTTAGAGACTTTGAGCAAGCATATTCAGGACGAAAAGTTGATAGCCCAGTACGTGCGGCTTGCTGAGAGAACAAGATAAACTGTACAATTATGGAATATGGGGCAATGTCTATAGATTGTTAGAATCTTATTTAAGTGATAGATATCAGGTTGTAGAAATAAATGACATCAACTCTTTAAATGGCACAGAACAAAAATATCAATCTAAACCTAAAAAAGTACTATACGGTGTACCACAAGGTAGCGTGCTAGGGCCGCCCTTATTCTTAATTTACATTAACGATCTGCCTAACGTCACACAACACCCTATGATTCTTTTTGCTGACGACAGCACAGCTATTTTTACTGGTGAAGATATGGATACTTTTGAAGCAGATATAAATAATACCCTTAATGTAATAATTAACTGGCTGACAAATAACAACCTTGTCATCAATTTAGAAAAAACTAAATTAGTCACATTCCCTCGAAAGAGTTAAAACTGTCTCAACATTCAACATGATGGTACAGTGATTGAAAAAGTCAGCTGCGTAAAATTTTTAGGGCTGTGGATAGATAATGATATGAGTTGGCAAACACAAATTGACACAGTATGAGTAAACTGAACCAGTATTCATATGCTCTTTACAAATTGTCTGAAGTTGTCGATCAATCAGCTCTATTAACTGCCTATCATGCCTACGTATCATCAACCCTAAAATACGCTATTATTTTCTGGGAAACGCCACTAATAAAGAATCAGTGTTTAAAGCGCAAAAAAGATGCGTTCGCGCAATTGCTGGTATCTTTGTTCCTGAATCATGCGAACCATATTTTAAAAAGTTTAAAATTCTGACCTTTCCATCAGCTTACATCTATGAAGTTGCGGTATTTGTTAAAATAAATAAAAATCTATTCGGTGAACTAAAATCAAAAAGATATATACTTAAAATATCTAGTTTACCACATAGAACTGCTCTTCTGAGCAAAAGTCTTTTTGGGACGGCATCAAAAATTTACCTGTGCCTGTACCTGTGGACATTTTAAACACTAAGGAACTGCTACTATTCAAATATAAATTACGTAATTTTTTTAATTAACAAAGCTTACTATACGATCCAAGATTTTCTTAATAATTAGTACTTACTACAATCTGTCACCACGCATCTAATTATTTTTTTGTAAGATTTGCTATAAATGTGATATGTGATACCTATGAATATTTTACATGTTGACTTAATTATTGTATGCCTACTAGGCAGGACATAATGGAACTGTAATTTACCTAACATCTATCTGTATAACCTATGCCCACAATAAAAAGATTTGATTTGATTTGAACAAAGACAAAAGTTCATAAAATTGTATATTCGAAGAATTTAAAATTGTCGGATTTAGGAAAGCCCACAATTTATTTGTCAGAATTACCTTTACCTATATGTCAGTTTGCGGCAAGACGCACCTGACTGAATAAAAATAAAAGGCCCTGCACGTTAAGTGTCCTTTTTGGAAATTTTAAAGTGGACCCCTGATTAAAGGGCTTCTATCAGAAACTCATATTATTGATGTTCTCTCAGTAAGGCGCTCCTGCTAAGCTATTTTTTTAAGGCTCGTGTATAACCACCATCTCTCCTAAGTAAGCGATGATGTGGTGGACGGTGAAGCACACTATCAGGAAACAAAGACTCCGGCAAGAAATTTAACTACTTACTTGTACTCACAATGAAAGTATTCGCAAAACGCTTTGTGCGTATGGGTGGGATGTACCGATGCTGCACGTCCTGTAGTCCTATGCTGAAAAGGGCTCGGTGGAAAATTGTGTAGTTCCATCGCACACTCCCCGAAATGTTACCGATAAAAACCGACAGGCTGGCAACTCGTCGTCGATGTTTAAGACTCTGGAGCTTTGAGTCGACCAGTGCCTCGTTGCCGATAAGCCTCTTGGCCCGTTTGTCAATCGACTCAAGTGCATCGAACTGGTATTTGGCGGATCAGTCCCAGAGGTGAGAATAGTACTCCACGCATGACCGAATTCGCACTTTGTACAAGTTGAGCAGCTGTTCAGGCATGAATTGCATACGGTAGAAGATCCCCAGTAGACCAATTTAGAAGAAGACGTTCTGGCGTTCACTAAGGATGTCGTTAGCTTCTAGGTATGCCATACTTAATAGTGAGCTCCTCGCGGAGCTTACTATTAATGAGCATTTTGATGGATTCGCATCGACATACTCGTCTCATCCACCAGGAGAAGGAGGGGGACGCGCGCCACCAGGATTCAGACGCGAAGATACCGCAAAAATAGAGGCATACAAGTTTGCTTTCTGCTCAGTGGAGTGGGCCAGCTAACCTTTGGATTTCAAAAGTGGTGGTAGTGTGGGACGGCAGTAATTAAATTCAACCGATTTAGCCACGGACCAAAACGCTTTACTACCTGCCGGGTAGGACGCAAGTTTTAACCCTATTCGGCTAATGTGGTCGAACCGAGCCCTTTGCAACACCTCCTTGCAGGCCTTGGCAGCCCTGTTGTAGGCTTTCTGCCGCTAACCCACGTCACTCGCCTTGCGCGTTTGAGCGTCGACCCAGGCATGTTACAACTCATGTTTAAGCGCATCGGCGTGATTATACTCGGCGCCAAACCAAGGTTGGTCTTCGCTAGACATTGTTACGACATAGAACGGAATGTACTACTCCATTCCCCGACGCAACACATTTGTGTCAGTATCAGTAAACTCAGCCGAAGAAAAGCAAGTAGGCTGCAAAGGATAGCATGCGAAGAAAGATCGCATCCCATCCCAATCCGCTGACTTGTACCGCCATACTCACCGGGTGCCTCTTGGAATGGGATCGGGCGGGAAATAGACGGATACATACTTCACCAGACAGTGGTCTTAACTACCTAATGGCTATACCGACACTGAGTAACAGACTGGATCTGTTGTCAGCAAAAGATCCTCCGACCAGACGGGTGTTGTGTCTGATCCGGGCAGCTGCCCGACGGTTGCTGTTGGACTGTTGTATGTATTCAATTCACGCCGAAAAATTTACTTGCGCGATTCAGGATTTGTGTGACGTCATGTCATTAGTTCGTTAGTGGCGGCGTTGGTGTCGCTACAGCTGTATGTACGAATTGACATCCGGCACCCTCGTTGCCTCCAGTACCAGCTAATAGAAATTTAAAGCGAGTGCAAGCTTTCACGTCTCTCACCCAGCATGGTCACTGTACTGGTACGGGAAGAGCCGGTCCTGGTGGTGAGCATTAAAGTCTCCCAGCTCTGAGTATCGAGAGTCTTCAAGATTTCGGAGACGTTGATACCATATTTTGTCACGGGCGTACATGCATACACCCGGTCGTGGTTTGAACTTGTGCTCTAGGATAAATCCTGGGTAAGAAAGATACGTGGCGGCTGACGGACATCCGATCTGCGTCCCCGAAAGAAACAAAAGCGCTGGTTTATCAGTCTCAAGATGATGGTGGACTGCATCAAGATTTGAGTGTAGAGCTCAGATGTTACAGAGACGCACTCACTCAGAGCGCACCTTATATGACAGTGAGTGTGGCCGTTGTACAGTTTTTTTTTTTCGGTTCCTAGCCATGGTTGAGGTGACGGTAGGAGAGGAGAAGGAAGTGAGATGAGCTTCTACGCTGGCAACCCACAGACACGTGAGGACAGGATGCCATCATTGGGCACTGGTCTGGAGACTGCGGGGACGCCCGAGTCACCCCCGGAAATGTCCATCGGGCATTTTCTCTGGTCGCCAACCAGTACGATGGTGCATTGCTGGATTTGTCGATAGTTGGCGGGGTAGCCTTTCGTGTGTTGCTGGCACAATACTTGCGCCCCCAACTACCTGCGATCGGTCAACGGCGCACCGTGGATCGGATCCCTCTGCCCTCCGCAACTAGTCGCCCTATACATCCATAAAAGCGCGAGTCTGGCCGGCCTGCTTGCAGTGGAACAGCTATCTCGAACCAACTCCTCTAGTAGAACCGGGCGTCATACCGGAACGCGGCTAGGTCGCTTGGCGGTATTTCTTTGCCCGATGGGTGGTTACAAGCCTTCGGTCAAAACGGGGACCACGTGTTGTGCTTCAAAACGGGCATTATCCTACGGACGCGGGTGCCTCGGTCTCCAAAATAATAAAAATCTTTAATCCTCTCATCGGATGCCTCCATTAATAAGTTGACCAATACGTATAGATTAGCAACCGCATAATATCTAATAATTCAACAACAACAGAACACTTACTTAATAAGGCTCCGATAGTTAAGATGGTGATGCCACTGAAGAACATTTGGATGCCGGAAGCGAAGGCGAGTCTATGGATGGGAACATGGTTTGGTATCACGATGCTTACGTAGACGGTCCTCATTGCCTTCGTGATGCCGAGACCCAGTGACACGAAAATCATGCCGATGAAGGATGTTGTGAAGAGCATAACTGGAAAAAGTTAAGATTTCTTTAGTTCTGCTGCTGGTAAAGTTAGAGGCTATATTTTCATCTAAAGTCGCGACCATATAACAAAAATTTAAAAGCCATTGATAAATAGTTTTTTTTTATGTATGGAGATATTTTGATAATTTGTACCTCATCGTATATTCGTAGAACCAATTTATACATTTAGGGTTGCTCTAGTATACGGCACGAACTATATTGTGCGCGGGGTTAAAATGCATGCTATCTCATCCGACAACACGTGCGAAAGAGATAGATTCTGTGATGAGCTGTAAGATGCTAGTTCGCGTACGAATCAGCACTTTTTCAAGTTTTTAGTGAAATGGATGATGATTTAGGACGAAAACAAGCGCGCGAAATTTTATAAACAGACCTTTGGGGGTCTAGATATCATAAAAAAACGACTGAATATATATTTTCAAACTACTAATCTATCCCTGTATGGTAGCTGTTTTGCAATTTTCCTTCTTCTTTTGGTATTTATTTCCGCCCATAGACAATACACTTAATACAGAGATTTTCACCCAATGATGCGTTAAAATGAGTGTTGAAATATGGCACTTTAACTTTAACTTTCGACGCTCATACCTTTCAATTATTTTTTTCCTTACTTTTGCTTCCATACAGGGCTAGATGATGATGAGACAAATTGATTCTTTATTTTTATTTTGAACGTACATCGTTAAGCAGTGGAATAATCGCCAGACTACGTTTGTATGGAAGAATGATCGACTCGAATTTAAGATGACTTTCGGTTTCACTTACATCCATACTAATATTAAAAAAACATTTTAACAAAAAATCTAACCAACTTCCAAACTAAAACACTACAAAGCGAAAAATAACTTTATTTTCTGAAGTCGGTGTCTTTTGTACCCATTGTCTTCCGTTTTTAGACACCGACTTCGGAAAAGAAAGTTATTTTTCGCTTTGTAGTGTTTTAGTTTGGAAGTCGGTTAGATTTTGTTTTGGTAGGTACCTCCAATTAACATGCAAATAATTTATAACCAAAGTACATCTCATAAAGATTCCAATTCATAGGAATACATTGATTTACCTCGGAGTTTCAGTGCGTACCTTCCGGTTTCATCATCAGGTCAGTTCGATGGTACCATTTTCATCAGTACCATTAATTGATTTTATGTTAGCTTCATCATAGTCGGTTAACTATTCGAGATATCTTATACCCGTGACATACTTAGAATTAACGTGTTCCAGTGGCCATCTGTGGTCTTCTTCATCAGTTCCGATTTACCGAATTATACTTTCTGAGTGCAAATGATTGCATTTCTGATGAACATATCTAAATTGCTTTTCGTATGCCTATAACATTTGAGGGGTTCCCTCGATTTCTCTAGGATCCCATCATCAGATCCTGACCTGATGATCATGGGACCATCTGTGAAATATACCCTTTCAAACAAAATAAGAGTTTTCCAAATCGGTCCAGGCGTCTTTGAGTAATCGGGTAATATGTATATGCATACATAAAAAATAAAGATGTCGACGAATTGAGGAACTCTTCCCTTTTGAAGTCGGTCAATAAATGCGAAAGTAACTCTGTCTTTCTGTCTGTGTGTGTCTTAAGGTGTACATAATAAAGAGTATTCTATTCTATGTACCTTTTCACGCCTAAACCGCTGAACCGATTTTGTATAGGTATTTTGAGACCCTGGGAACGACATAGGATAGTTTTTATCCCGGAATTCATCCATAAGGGGGTGGAAGTTTGTTTGGTGATCTAATAATTGCCCAAGTAAGACGGCCTACATACCTACAATATTATATATAGGCTACTCGAAGTACTAACGCTACGAAGACGAAGTCGCGGTCGACAGCTAGTCTATACCAATATTATAAAGAGGAAAGATTATTTTGTTTGTTTGTACCGAATAGACTCCGAAACTACTGGACCGATTTAAAAAAATCTGATAAAGGCTATTTTTTAATCCCAAAAATCCCGGGTCCTGTGGGGTGTTCCACGGGAGCGAAGCCGCGGGGAACAGCTAGTCAGTCTATACATGAAGTACATAAATGCTCTCCATTCATTAATTACATTTAAGCATTTTAATACATTTACATACAAAGAGTGAAAAACCTATAAATAAATTAAATTGATGTGCTACATAATACAATAAGAAATAAATTAGGTTTGCTTGAGTCTGTATGCCTTTATCACGGGGTCCCAGAGCGTTAAGAATGAAAATTTGGTTCAAATAAATCTCACTAGATGGCCCGACATGCACCGAGTTGTTATTGAATTGTGTGTAAAATAAACATTTTCTGGCATAGAACATAAAAATTGTATGTTCTTGTTTAATCAACTCTCTTAAGCACAAGATTATAGAAGATTGGGCTCTTAATTCACATTTCAAAGATTATTTAATCGGATCATTTAAAATTAATCCCAATAGATGGCGCGGTTTTAAATGTCTGAGGCATTCCACCCGATTGTTTAAATTTGTATACACATTTTGGCGCAATGTTACTGTAAAAACGTGTAAAAAATCCTATCAAAACAAATCTTTACTGTATTTTAAGAAAAATATTCATCCACCAAGTAAACCCTTTTACTTGCAAGTCACTGCTAGCACCATCTATCTATCGCTATGGAACGGAACCGAACGCCTATGATGTACAAAAAATAATCGGTTTAATCACACGAAAAACACTAGTTACGTCGGCGCAGTTTCTTTATATTGGATGAGGCATCTGTATGCTAGTATTATATTATTACGTATATTTTACTAACAAATACCAATATATTGATAAATCAGATGTTTCTTTGAAATGCCCTAATTTTTCCTATTACAACCAACTTAATATTGCGGTTTGGTACGGAACCCTAAATGTGCAAAGTCCGACACGCACTTGGCCGCTTTTTTAATATAGAATGTAAAGATACTTACTGCTTCTGGTGAAGATAATCATAAGTAAACTGACAATGTACATGAAACGCGGTGACTTGTTGCACCATTCTCCGATAAATGGCGACACAAATCGAAATAGCATATCTGAAAAGTTCATGACTGCCATCAGTTTTGATATTTCTGCTGATTCAAACTGCGTCATGTCTTTGAGAATAATGGGAAACAAGAGTGCGAAGTTCATTTCCACACAAGCAGCAATAGATATTCCAAAAATAATGTTGACGAATATTGGATCATTCAATAGTGTAAGGTCAAAGTACTGAATAAAATGATCTACGTAGCCATTTTTTTTCTCCTTTTCTTTGGCAATGTCCTTTTCTTGAGCTTTTATGTGTTTCTGATTGTCTGTTTCGTCAAATATGTTTATTGAACTGCTTAGATTAATTTCTTGAGACGCCCACCAATTGTATCGAGACTTAAATAGTGGCGCATCAGGCAACTCTTTGTTTCTTATATCAGGGTGTGATATGGCGATTCGGGTTTGAAGACTACTAAGAGATCGCATTGAAATACTCTTAGACGGGAGCACACCGTTTTCCCCAGATTCTTCTAGGTGCGGGGGCATTGAGGCAATTCCTGTAACAATTTCGATAATAATAAATATAAATTTCTCACGTTCCAAAACAAATAATGTTTGAATAATCAAATAATCATACCAACAACTTTTGACGATTGTGTTACGCTGCCGTTAATTAGCTCTACCTCTGGTTCCTTATTTAGAGGCATCGCTTCCTCTAATGTGGGTGGATCTCTTAAGTACCATTTAGCGGGTCTAAGTAAACAAGCAGCTACAAGCGAGTGAAGGCAAATTGCACTCAAAATGAATACTGCGTCTCTCCATCCGTATGCGTTAATCAAAAAATTCATAAGTAAGGGCATGGTCATGAATCCCAATCCTGCGATAGACATGCTTACGCCAACGGCTCTTCCTCTTTTCTCTTTGAAATATGAATTTATTGCTAATGTAAAGGCTTGCATGATTGCAGCTAAACCCATTGCTGAAATTAAAAAATATATAAGCACTTGCTGCCCACCCCGGCTTCGCAACGTAATAGGATATATTTTTTTTTACTTTTTTTTCGTTCATGCAAACCATGTCCTGACAATTACAGACACAACAAAAAATAATTAAGCCAAATAGGTGCAGTCGTTCTGAAGCGCTTTACATACATTCGGCAATAGAGATTTTTTTGTTGTTGATAGGTTTGCGCTTGACCACTATCTCATCTGATAGTAAGCGATGATGTGGTCGACGATGAAGCACGCTTGCCTAGAAGAAACCTATTCCATCCATCCATATCAGCCGAAAGACGTCCACTGCTGGACATAGGCCTCCCCCAAGCGTCGCCACATTGACCGGTCCCGTGCGTCTCGCATCCAGCGGATCCCCGCAACCTTCACCAGGTCATCGGTCCACCTTGTGGGAGGCCTTCCAACGCAACGTCTTCCGGTTCGCGGTCGCCACTCCAGAACCTTCCTGCCCCATCGGCCATCCGTTCTGCGAGCAATGTGCCCTGCCCACTGCCACTTAAGTTTGGCAATTCTTCGAGCTATGTCGGTAACATTGGTTCTCTTACGGATCTCTACATTTCTGATTCGATCACGCAAGGAAACGCCGAGCATAGCCCTCTCCATTGCCCTTTGAGTGACTGTAAGCTTTCTGATGAGGCCCATTGTGAGCGACCACGTCTCAGAGCCATATGTCATCACTGGCAACACACACTGGTCATAGACTTTTGTCTTGAGACACTGTGGTAAGTTGGACGAGAAGACACCGCGCAACTTCCCGAACGCTGCCCAGCCGAGTCGGATTCGACGGTTGATCTCTCTCTCGAAGTTGGCCCTACCCAACTGGATCGTTTGTCCCAGGTAGACATAGTCGTCCACAACTTCGAGTGTAGAGTCTCCAACCTTGATAGGAGTGGGTGTAACATGGGCATTCAACATCACCTTGGTTTTGTCCATGTTCATTTTCAGACCCACTCTTTCGGAAGCTCTACTGAGGTCATCGAGCATTGTATTGAGGCTCTCCATGGTCTCAGCCATGACCACTATATCGTCGGCAAACCGAAGGTGAGTGATGTACTCGCCATTAACATTGATGCCTAGGCCCCTCCAGTCCAGAACCTTGAATACATCCTCCAGCGCAGCAGTGAACAGTTTCGGAGAAATGACATCTCCCTGTCTCACGCCACGCTGGAGAAATATTGGTTTCGAGGTCTGATCCTGAAGACGGACTGACATGGTGGCGTTTCTGTACAAACACTTCAACACCTCAATGTACCGGTAGTCGATCTGGCACCGTTGGAGAGACTGCAGTACAGCCCAAGTCTCGATCGAATCGAAGGCTTTCTCGTAGTCCACAAACGCTAAGCAGAGAGGCAGGTTATACTCTTCGGTCTTCTGTATAACCTGCCGCAGCGTATGTATGTGGTCTACGGTGCTAAAGCCTTTTCGGAATCCGGCTTGTTCGGGAGGCTGGAAATCGTCAAACCTGCGCGCGAGACGATTCGTGATGACTCTTGAAAACAACTTGTAGACATGGCTAAGAAGTGAGATGGGCCTATAGTTCTTCAGCCGGGCATTGTCACCCTTTTTGAAGAAGAGGACCACCACACCCCTGCACCAAGCCTGTGGCGTTTTGCCCTCGAGTATGACGGAATCAAACAGCATCTGAAGGGCCTTAAGGACCGGTTTTCCACCCGCCTTCAGGAGTTCAGCAGTGATTCCGTCGTCTCCCGGCGCCTTGTTGTTTTTAAGCTGTTTCAGAGCCATCCTAATCTCGTACAGGCTGACGTCCGGGATATCTTCGGTATAGTGTCGGGTCAATCTAGCTCTTGGGTCGTTTGCTAGATTCGCAACGGGTTTACTGGTTGACGTGTACAACTGCCCATAGAAACTCTCGATCTCCCTCAGAAGATCCGGTTTGGCGGATACAATCCTGCCATCATCGGTCTTCAGTTTTGTGAGCTGGCTCTGCCCAATAGACAGATCTCTTGCCAGACCTTGGAGCCCTTATTCCGCTCGATAGCATCTTTAATGCTTTCGGTATTAAATCGGCGGAGGTCGGTTTTCAAGGACTTTGAGATCCGTCTATTTAGCTGCCGGTATTTCACCGCATCGTCTGAAGACTGCAGGATCATCTCACGCCTCTCCTTCATTAGCTTGAGAGTAGGATCAGAGAGATTTTTATTTCTATATGTTCGGCGGGTCTTGAAAAACTTAGACCCGACCGTATGGACAGCTTCCACGAACCCATCGCTGTATTCGTCCACGGAGCTCCCTAGGCACTCGAAACGATTCTGGAGTTCGAGCTGAAAGCTCTCGGGGTTTTGGATCTGGAGCTGGACGGAGCGTGGACTTCATCAGTCGAGACCTTTCAAGCTTGATATGAATGTTCAATGTGCCTCTTACCATACGGTGATCGCTCCCGGTTTTCACCGAATTGATCACAGAGACATCATTGAACATTTGCTTCTTGGTTGACATGATGAAGTCGATCTCGTTTTTAGTTCCACCATCGGGGCTTTGCCAAACAGTCGGGTATAGTTCACCAGACAAGTGTTCCTTACAATCCAGAGCAAAATGGTTTAGCTGAACGAGTTAACAGAACTTTAGTTGAGAAAGCAAGATCTATGCTTTCAGAATCTTGTCTACCTAAGACTTATTGGGGAGAAGCCATTAATACAGCGACTTACTTGAAAAATCGCTTACCTACTAAATCAATTAGAGGGAAAACCCCTGAAGAAATCTGGACTGGACGAAAAGTGAATCTCTCTCATTTACGTATTTTTGGATGCAGAGTATATGCGCACATACCAAATAATTTTTTTTTTTTTTTTTTTTTTTTTTTTTTATACCACTTAGGTGGCAGACAAGCACACGGCCCACCTGATGGGAAGCGGTCACCGTGGCCTAGGGACGCGTGCAACACCAGGGGCATCACACTCGCGCTGCCGACCCCGCAAAAACCTTCTAATGCCCTTCTTGAAGAACCCCATATTGTAGTCGCTAGGAAAAACCACGGCAGGGAGATCATTCCACAGCCTAAGCGTGCGCGGAATAAAATTCCTTAAATCCAAATTCCAAATAATCTACGAAAGAAGGTTTATTATAAAACTAAATAGTTCCAACACTTCCCCTACTTCTGAATAGATAATAGGCCATCATAAACGTTAAACTAAACCTAATCCTTTCGTTAAACACAGATGTCTTTGCTTAGATAAAAACTTAGTTAGCACGTCAGCCTTCATTTCATTTGTGGGTACATATTCTATACTGATCATACCACTAGCAACAGTATCCCTTATAAAATGATGTCTGACATCAATGTGTTTTGTTCGCGAGTGATGAATGTTGTTTTTTGTTAGCATTTGAGCTCCCTGATTATCGCTGTAAATACAGACACCATTGTCCCAACCAAACACTTCCTTCAATAAGTTTTTGAGATATATTGATTCTTTAGCAGCATCACTAAGAGCCATATATTCGGCCTCAGTCGTTGACAAGGCTACAGTGCGCTGTTTACGTGATTCCCACGAAATAGGTCCATTTAAGTAAAATACATATCCAGTGTAGGATCTCCGGTCATTTAGACATGCGCCATAATCTGCATCAGTATATCCCGTAAGTGCTAGTGTATTTTTCTTCTGGAATTTAAGTTTAAGATTTATTGTCCCTTTCAAATAACGTAAAACTATTTTTGCTGCATTCCAGTGGATTGTTCCAAAGTTATTGTTAAACTGGCTTAACACACTTACAGCATGTGTAATGTCTGGCCTAGTTCCTACAGACAGATACATTAGAGATCCAACCAGTCTTTGATAAGGTAAATGTTGAGCACCCTCTTTCTCTTCATTTGAGGGATTCACTAATTTCAGATTAGGATCAGCGGGTGTACTAGCAGGTTTTGCATCAGTCATTGCAAAATTATCTAGTATTTTTTTAATATATTCTTCTTGATCAATGGTTATTCCATTTTCCTCTTGAATGATCCTCATTCCTAAGAAATGTTTTAAGTTTCCCAAATCCTTGACCTTAAAGAATTGTTTAATATTATTTTTAAAGTTTTCTTTCATGTCAGCATTATTGCTGAGAATGCAAAAATCGTCAACAAAGATTGCGACAATTAAAATGCAAGTTCCTTTAACTTTATAATATAGACAATGATCATGTTCAGACCTTTTCATACCAAGTTGCATCATTGCTTCGTTAAGTTTGAGGTTCCACTGTCTAGGCGCTTGTTTCAGGCCGTAAAGTGCTTTCTTTAACTGGCATACCTTCCCCTTGTTGCACTCTTTGGTGAAACCCTCAGGTTGTTCCATAAAAATTTCTTCATTTAGATTACCGTTGAGAAACGCAGTTTCAACATCCATTTGATCCATTTTAATATTCCATTGTGCTGCGAAAGCAAGTAGTAATCTTACCGTTGAAAGACGTGCGACAGGTGCGAATGTTTCATCATAATCTCTGCCATAAGTTTGTGTAAACCCTTTGGCTACTAATCGCGCTTTGTAGCGTACGTTTTCCCCGTTTTCATTTTTCTTAATCTTGAATACCCATTTACAACGAACTGTTTTCCTATCTTTAGGTCTATCAACAAGGATCCAAGTCTCATTATTTACAAGTGAGTCATATTCGCTTTGAAGAGCTTCTTGCCATTTATTTTTATCATCAGAATAAATAGCTTCCTTATAAGTTGAAGGCATATCATCTTCTACAGCTTTGTACAGAACTATATCTTCTGGCCACTTTTTCGGGATTCTGTTTCTCAATGGATATCTCGTAACGGGTTGTGAAACTTGATTGTTTGTATTATCTGGAATCTCTGTTACACTGTCATGAAATTCCTCTTCAGTGTTGTCATTTTCAGGTACATTAAGTTCTGTGAGCTGTGTTGAAGGTTGAGTCATAATTTTGTTGGCTTCTCCTTCAGTTGGTGTACTTTCAAAATTTCTTTCATTTCTGAATTCAAATATTCACCACCATTGTCAGAACGTAAAATTTTTATCTTTTTATCAGTTTGGTTCTCGACTAAATTTTTAAATTCGCGAAACTTTTCTACAACTTCCGATTTTTGTTTAATTAGGTAGGTAAATGTTTTTCTAGAAAAATCGTCAGTGAAAGTCACGAAATATGAAGCACCTCCCAAAGATTGAGTACTCATAGGTCCGCAAACGTCACTGTGAATAATTTCCAGTAAATTTGACGATTTTGAATCCGACATTTTGAAAGGTTGCTTAGAAAGTTTACCTTCCACGCAAGCAATGCAATTATCTTTAATAGATCCAGCAGGTTTTGAATACTTGACCCCATGAGCTAAGTGTAATCTTAGTAATTCCATACATCTGAAATTCAAATGACCAAGGCGTTTGTGCCATAAATCAGCTGAATTATCTTTAACTTCTGTTAAATTCGCCTGAGCAATAGGTAAATCAAGTTTGTACATACCATTGACGTTTGAGGCTGTGTATAAAACTTTTCCGTATACCTTACACGTGTCACCATCAATAATTTTTCCGCCAGATTTAGAAAAAAGTACGACATTTCCTTTCTTTACCAATGAGTTCACTGAAAGCAGGTTCGTTGACAAGTTCGGAACATGCAAAACTTCGGTAATGTTGGAAGTGTTTAGTTCTACAGTACCAATGGCATCTGAAAGAATTATTTGATCATTAGCTATTCTAATACTTTTCTTGACAGGTTCAGTATCATGTAGCCAATCACGTCTATTGGTCATATGACTCGTAGCCCCGGAATCTACAAACCAGTCATCACTCTTCACAAAAGACGACATATTAAGAATTGGTTTACAAACAAAAGAATTTACAAAAGATTCACTAGCTTCAGAATTATCAAAATTAGAATTACTTATTGACTGATCATCAACCATAAGTGTTACCTCACAAATATCTGCCTTTTCCCCTTGTAATTTAGCTTTGAGAACTCTGCAATTTGCTTTTATATGCCCTGATTTTCGGCAGTAATTGCAAAATATGTTCTTGCTGTCTCTATTAAACTTATTATATGATATCACTAAAGCACTATCTTCACGTGTATCACTGCTGGTGGTTAGATTATGGCTGTCTTCTTTCAGAAGTGCAACAATGACATTATCTGATGTCAGTTCAGAGCCGGAATGTTCCAACGCCATGACAAGTGGCTTAAATTGCTCTGGTAGACCACATAGCAGTATAATTGCGAGAAACGAATCATCAACTTTTTGATTTATTTGCTGTAATTGTTGATGTGTCGACATAATCTCATTTACATACATTTCCATGTTATCAATATAACGACAGTTCATTAATCTTTTCATTAACGTGAGCTTTCTAATAAGTCCGCTGTCTGCGTATGTTTTTTTTAAGTTATTCCAAGCTTCAAATGCGGATTTAGCTCCCATTATTTTAGAAAAGACTCTTTCGTGGCAGCACAAGCCAATTTTAGAGCGGGCTCTGTCATCGCAGCGTAACATTTCTTGTGAGCTATTTTCCAAAGGTGGGTGCTTCACGCAATCCCATAGTCCACAATCAATCAGCATCATTTCCATTGAAAATGCCCATGTCGTGTAGTTCGAACGTCCTTCTAATTTGTTAAAAGATGGAGTACTTACTGTGTGTGTAGTTAAAACATAGGGTACTACACTAGTATTACTTGCATTCGTATGATGAAGAGGTTTTGCACAAGAATCTCTCTCCATTTTTATTTTCGAATCTCTGTAACACACTATTATAAGGAGTTTAGACTTTTTGGAGCTCTGGGCCCATAACCTGAAGGTTGTAGATAGTTTTATGTTTGAATTTTCTGTGCTCCAAATAAAATAATGTATTACGTAAAGTAATTTTAATGAACTTCTATGAATATTAACAAGGGAATGACAGTGACAAAAAAAGGAAACAAAAAATATAATAATTTAAAAGATCAAATAAAGACTATAGTGGCCTATCTAAAAAATCTACGAAAGAAGGTTTATTATAAAACTAAATAGTTCCAACACACTTCCTGTGCTCACGCTTTCTGAAGAAGGAGTTCATCATATAGAGGCCTTCCTTCTCCATAAAACTGGCCAGTAGGTGACCCCGGTGGTTCCGACGTCCAACTCCAAATTGCCCCACTTGCAGCTCATCCTCGTCTCGTTTGCCCAGTTTTGCGTTGAAGTCCCCCATGACAACGGTGAAGTGAGTTTTGAAACCATGCATGGCTAGAAGAAACCTATTCAGTCTTAACTTAAAGAATCCCAGGTTGTAGCTATCAGGAAATACAGACTCCAGCAGGGAAGTCCACTCCTTTGCTGTACGCATAATAAAAGTATTCCCAAAATGTTTGGTGCGTATGGGTGGAGGTACACAATGTACATCGATACGCATCGCCGTACTTCATATTAGTTAGTAGTTTATTGATATGTGATTCATAACGCAATAAAATCTAAACATATTATGAATCTTATTAAGTAGATATGGGTACTTACAACATATAATACAGTAATATAAAATAAATTGCCAGAACGCAGTTGCTTGCGATATACTCATTAGGCCAGCTGATATGATTACGGTGCCCAACAGAGCAGTCTTTCTGTAGCCGAAGCGACTTAACAAGGGACCTCCGAAGAATGAGAGGAGCATGCCGATGCTTTGATTTAGTACAGCAATGAAAGCATTTTCAGTAGTTGTCAGATCGGTCTCGTTTAACACCAAAGCGAAACAAGCGATAACGGGAAGAAGAACCATCTGAAAAATAAAATGGAATTCGTTAACAATATCTTTGAAAATGATGGTGAGAGTTTAAACGCTATGGAAATATTTTGTTTGACAAAGTGTTACAGACGTTCGTAGTTTAAGTATAGGAAAGTGTGAGGTGAGAAAGAGTCTGGATTCGTCCTTCTAATTAAATAAAATCTTCTCATTTCATGTCATTAATTTCTCAATATAATTGCTGCCTTTGGTTAACTATTTGTACTTACTGCTTCTGGTGAAGATAATCATAAGTATAAGTAAACTGAGTATGTACATGAAACGCGGTGACTTGTTGCACCATTCTCCGATAAATGGTGACACAAATCGAAATAGCATATCTGAAAAGTTCATGACTGCCATCAGTTTTGATATTTCTGCAGATTCAAACTGCGTCATGTCTTTGAGAATGATGGGAAACAAGAGTGAGAAGTTCATTTCCACACAAGCAGCAATAGATATTTCAAAAATAATGTTGACGAATATTATCGACTAGCGCCTATTTTGCCCTGTCACTTCTATTTATTTTCTAGTCCTTACATTTTTTTCTTTCCTTTATCACGACCATTTGGACTGTACCAAGATTTTTAACAAATCGTACCTATTTAAATCAAAACATAAAAACTCATTCTTCTTAACCGGAAAGTTCTCAAAAACATAGTTGTCTGATATTAAAAGTAATGCTGATGAAAATCAGTCATTTTACGTATAAAACATAATTACTGTGTTAATATAATTCAATCATAACCGATATGAAAGTATCTGGACATTTAAAAGATTATATTAAAGGCATTATGATTATTCAAACACTGGAATTTCTTAGAATTTTGGTAGCCTATCGCCATACCAGTACGATAAAAACAATCAATCAATAATAATATGCTTTTTTTGTATCTTTGCATAAGACGTGGAATAAAAGCCATTTGTTGTTAATTGGTACTGCGTAATAGTACATTACTGCAGCGGCCAGCAAAAGAGACATTGATGGACGAACGTGTAAATGTGGGCCGAGGCGAAGCCGAGCCGAATATATTTTACGTATGAACCACGCAAAATTTTTATAGAGTGGTCCGATTTCAAAAATTCTTTGTTTATTTGAAAGAGTATACCGCAAAAGATGGCCCCATTTAAATCTTAAAATCCACTTCTAAAGTTAGAAAAAAAAGGTTATATTGATAATTTGAACTTTCAATTCCGGACCGATTCTGTTGAAATTAAGTAAACTGAAAAGCGAAAAAAATACCTTTTTAACAAAAATTTGAACCGACGAAGCAAGAAACTGAAAATCAAAATGATAAATAAATTAGTCTAGCATTTGAAGGCAGTGCCAAACAAACGATCAACGAAGATCAACCTAGCTTCAATCATTCTACGGTTTAGGTAATGAATTAACATGATCGTTTGTTTGGCGCTAACTCAAAATGCTATAATAAAAGTTTTCAGTTCCTTAATTCGTCGGTTCAATTTTTTGTTAAAAGGTTTTTAATAGTTATAATATAATATGAAACCAATCAAGAGTTTTAATTTGGAGAAATCTTTGGTCAGAGGGTCATCTTAGGGGTGATATTGCTTACTGCTTTATTTATAAATATTCAAAAGCACTCATTTAAAAATTTGTGCATTGAAAGGATTATGTAGAGCAACAATTAATGGACTCTTAGTATATTCAGAACACGAAAATTCATATAAAATAGGTTTCTTAATTTATTATCTAGCTTTTTTATATTTATTGGCTGGATAGATCAGTCGTCAACATCAGCCTTTTAACATTCCCACTGCTGGGACACAGGCCTTTACTCTTTGAGAGAGGGAATTGGACATATTATCACGCGGGCCCAGTGCGGCTTAGTGGATGTCACATGTCTTGGAATCATTAATAGATCAGTCATTTCATAGAAGTTTTGCGCGGTATAAAATTAGAGAGTAGATATGAGAACAGAAGAGAGCTGCTCGATGTAATTGGTGCTTTAAGGACAAGCTACTGCAGAGTTTCATTCAGGAGACACTTTTGTAGTATAGAAGTCGGTGTATCAAGTTTTTTTCATCCTCCCAACTTAAAAGTGTAGGTACCTAGCTACTTAACAGAGAATTGAATTTATAAGAGGCGTCCCTATTATTAAAATATCAGGGCTTTTTTTTTGGGTGAGATATCATCCAATGACTTCTCCCGCTCTGGGTGAAGCCGGAGGGCGTGTCAGACTTTTACTGACTAAAACCGACCCGTGTTCCTGTAGTTGAACACAACGCGCCGTCGACTCGGGCCTGGTCCTTATCGGACGTTGAGCTACCCGCTGCTCGCCGTTCGTAAGCCCGTGCGGTGGCCGGGAATCGTCTTGCGATTCCCGACGCCCTGGACGTCTCTTGCGGTGGCTAGGTCCGTGAGGGCGTCTCCGTTGCGCCAACCTAACGCATTCCACCTCCTCCTTCGCGGGCATAACTGCTTCGCAGAAGGAGGTGACAGCTTCCCATGCCCTCTCGCTCCGTATCATGGCCTGAACCAGAACCGGACGCGAGAGTCGCCACCGCCGATCGCTGCCGCGAGGACACGGCGTTGCTCTGCCCAAGCGGGGCAGACCTCCACTGTATACACACAATGGTGGCACCCGGGCGTTTCCTCCCGCCTTATCCTGAACAGGAACCTCCCGAAACAGCCATGTCCGGTGAGGACCTGCGTCAGGCGGAAGCTAAGGACGCCATGGCACCTCTCAAGCCATCCTCAAAGAGGGGCCTTATCGCCGCAATTGTGGCGTGTCTAGATCTTGCCGGAGCTCTGTCCGCCGAGCCGTGATTTGTCGCGGCATCGGTGTTTCGCTCCGTCGTTTCACCTCCTCGCGTCACTCCCATATGTGCGCGAGGACTTTTGCCTCCAGATCCCATGGCGGCAATCCGGCAAAGAGGCTCGCCACCTCACCGGAGACCGTGCGGTATCCTCGGATCAGCTGAATTGCCATGACCCTTTGGGACGCGTTCAACCGGAGGGCTGGTCGCCACCTTAGGGTACGCGCCTACACCGGTGCCCCGTAAAGGGCCATAGACCGCGTGAACCCCGCATAGATCCTCCGGCAAGAGGCGTTTGGACCCTCTAGGTTGAACAGGAGCCGCTTGAGGGCCAGCCCCGGCCCACTCCAGTCTGGGAGCCAAACGTCGGAAATGCTCCACAAAATTCCACCGGCTGTCGAGGACGAGTCACAGGTACTTCATTAAATTCCTTCGGCCGCCGCCTGGTGCGACCACCCCTGCGCCAGGGCCAGGGTGTCGTCGGCTTAGCAAACTACGCCGACGCCGCTAGGGAGGTCGGCGCGCAGCACCCAGTCATACCCGATGTCCCACAGATATGGCCCCACGACCGATCCCTGTGGAACACTGCACGACATCTCTTGCCGGTTCCACTCTCCCTGGTGACCGAGGTAGATGACGGTCCTGTGCGCCTATAGACCTTATTAATGATGCCTTGTGTTGATCAAATAATACGGTAATAAAATGAACTCTTTACTCAAATTCATTTTTTTTGCTGTAAATACAGGTGTTCGAACTTTAAAATAGTTCCCACTTAATTACTTTCTTACAATAGTATGAATATCTATGATAGGTAATTGATTAGTATAAATTGGTGGTACCTACATTATTCATAGCATAAGCTATGGTCACAACCCAGCCGTAGCCCCCGTCTGGGGGGACCTTATTTGTTTCAACATTCGACATTTTGAGTTCAGAATCACTAATCACATTTCTTCAATCGAAACTTTTGTATTAATTACATAACTTTTGAAAATAACGTCAAGTCACAAACAATGCACATATTCCATCACTTGCGCGGTTTTTTTTCACTTTATTGACCCCTTGAATTTGTGACAGATTAGGAAAAATACGTGTATTCGAAGTATTACTGTCTACATGTTGTGCTAGTGACAGATACTGTAGAAGCCTGTGGTAGCCGCATAGCAAAATATATTCACAGTCTTTATCGTTCTGACTTTAGTAATGGATATCTCTCGTTATCGTAAATTCTATTACACGTATTTAGGTCTATCTTAGTAAATTATTAGAACAATGTAGATCTAGATTATTAGAGTTATTTTGGACTCATATCAAGGGTTATAATTAATTGATTCTCGGGGTTTCCCCCGTTTGACTGCCGAGTTTTTATAGAATATTTTACCATTTTTAGCATTTACTTTTTGTTTTTTATAGAATAATATTAATTAATTTTAGTAATAGATCCCTCTCACAGAGAGGAGGCCTTTTTTAACCGACTTCGCAAAAAGGAGGAGGTTATCAATTCGACTGTATTTTTTTGTTTTTTTTTTAAATTGTGTTAGTTACCTCATAGCTGGTTTTTGGTTCAACTGATTTTGATGATTCTTTTATTATTTGAAAGCTGGTGCTTGCCATGTGGTCCCATTTAATTTCCATCAAGATCTGATGTAGAACTTTGAAGCTATACATCAGAACTCTTCAATAAATGACGGCAATTCACTCGGGATAGTTGCAATCGTATTTCTGTTTATTGTTTACACCATTCCATATGTTCATATTTCGAAACGAATTTCTTAGGCAATGTGTTACATAATAGACAAGGTAGGGGAAAAATAATTTTTGATCGATTGCAAACTTATTTGCAGTTGGTAAACAGATCGATAAAGAACTTATTATTTTGGAGAATATAGCTGTTTGTACGGAACCCTTTTTGGGGGGCCCAATCAATAGCGTCCGTAGGAAAACACTCGTTCTGAATCCCTACACGTAGCCCCGGGTGGTGCTTATCAGGTGACACACTGGTGGTAGGTTTCGACCGAAGGCTTATGACCACCCAACGGGCAAATACATACCGCCAAGCGGCCTAGCCGTGTTCCGGTATGATGCTGAATGCAGCAACTAAAGGAGTTGGGTCTAGATAGCTGTTCCACTGCAGGCAGACCAACCTGACTTGGGCTGTTAACGACGTACCGGGCGACTGGTGGTGGAGGGTAGCAGGATCCGAGGCACGGTGCGCCGCTGGCCGACCGCAGGCAGTTGGAGACCTAAGTAATCTACCAGGAAAGACACACGAAAGGCTGCCCCAACAACTATTGATAAATCCCGGCATGCGCCATCGTGCTGCAGACCCATACAAAAACAAGCTCCTGGTATAACTGGAAGACAACGACGACATCCTTAGTGACCACCAATATGGCCTCGCCGCTTGCCGCCGAAATCGGTCAACTGGGTATCTTCTAGCGTATGCCATTCCCATCATACGCTGATATCTTCAGATATCAGCCTCTATGACCTCTAACATACAAGATACTTGTATATTAGCGGTCAGTGATTCAGATGTACGTATACAAGTCATCTGTACCTTACACAAACTAAAAATTACCTTACTCTATAAGAGCTTATGGTCACCCCCCTGATGATGTTTTTTTTATATAATTGAATTTTCATTAAATGAATTTTAACAATAACGAAGCCAGGGTATTCTCAGAGATATTAGAAAAAAACTTTGCTGAAAGGCTCCTAGGTAGTAGTAAAAAATTACGGTACTTACGCGTCAAATTTATCACTTAAGTCAGAAAACAAAATAAAACAATCCAAATAGGTACAAAATAACGTTTATTACTATTTTTACAAAAAGTCTACGATTATCTACAATTCATGTTCCATGTGTCCACCTCTGTTTCGCACACATACTCTCATTCTGTGCCTTAATCAATTAAGTTTGGGGTACGGTGTTTTATAGTCAAATCAGTCAGGAATGATGGAAACTACAACCTCTTAAATGATCTAGATCGACTTAACCCGTACCTTTGTATAAAATTCAGCTTTCATACTCGCTATAACGTAAGTTTAATTACAATGGGTGTCTGACAGGACGTTGGATACTTGTCTGACAATGGACGACGTGATCTTAATATTATTCCAAAAAAATAACTGAGCTTTATACTTTAATGAAGTTGAGTTCCAATTTTATACACCTTTGCTACCTGTTATCTGCCAAAGCCACCATGATCCATCCAAACTTCATAGTCGAGAATCCTGTGCCTTAGCTGTATTGGGGACATACAAAGAAAATCTTTCAGCTTTTATAAAATAACGAAGGTCTGATGAACGCGGTCTCTTGAGAATCTTGAGATATAAATATGAAAGAGGACATCAATAACACAAGTAACAATAACATCAACGAGATGTTCCCTAAAGCCCTTCATAGGAACGAACACCAACCACATAAAAACAAATAAGGACAGGACAAGTCAAGCAGTCAACGGCCCCTCTCAATCTTCCAACCCGGCTGGTTACTGTGCAAGAGTACGACCACAACCCACCAAATTCGAAAAACAACAATGATTTAATCATTGTTGTTTTTTTTTGTAATATCTTAAAAATGGCAACATAATATTATAACGTCAGACAACTCTGAGTTTTTGGCAAGATTTTTTCGAGTGAAGTTCAGCGGCTGTTAATATTATTTGCAAATCGATTCCTAGTGGATATTGTGATATAAAGTTGGTGTAGTTTTGTGTCTCAACTGTCTACGCAACTGGACAATATGTGAAATCATTGACAGAAGCGATCTCAGGATAGTGGAGCGGAGAATTTTATTATAGTATTGACTACCTCCGCAAAGCTTACTGGGAAGGCTGACTCGATACAATTTTCTGCCAAATACTCCAAAAACCATTAGAATCTGTTACACCCGTATTCTAATGCATACTAAAGAATGTTAAAATTGCACTGAAGACGAGGCGGTATGGTCCAAGACCTTAGCCTGCCCGAGAAGGGCGAACAAAAAGAAAGAAAAGAATCAGACAACTCTCGACAAAAAAAAGCTATGCATGCAATGATATTCAAATAAACAGATATGTTATAAGCGTGCGCATTGTGAAGACTCGAATAGTAGACAATTGTAACCTTTAGTCTTTAGTTTATGTCACGCATGGCGAAGAGCGATACGCTTTGTTGAAACAAAAACAAAATTAAAAAAATGCCATCGTGAGTATTTATAAAGTGTACCAATTATAATACCAAATTACATAAAACAGAAGGGATCTCATACCATATGTAAATACGCAATACACCTCAATTTACTAATTTATTTCAATTTTTTTTCCTAATTTTCTGATATTTGGAGGTTACAAAAATAAAAAACATTGGTTGTCAGAATAATGTTTGTTTACATTCACACGCAAGTGACAAACACTAGCTGTCTCTTTTTTTCTTGTTTGTTTTATCAAGCCATCCCTTTCGACATTGTAGTGAAAATGTCAGATGAATGAAAAGTGTGTAACTATGTGTGCTGCCGCTGCTGCGAGGAACACTTTTTTCAATTGTTTTGTGAGTGTATAACGTATCTGTTTATTTGAATATCATTGTATGCATGGAAGTAATGCAGAACTTAAACATAAACATACTCGGCCTTGCGAAAATAATGATTTAAGGGATGCAAAACAGAAAAAAAACAGCGGCGACATACCTACTCTGCTTTGGCGGGAAACACAAATCCAAAAAAATAGCTGATGACCTTCTCCAAGCGCGTTTAACTACGCTCAAGCCGTCCTGAAACTTGACCACAAGGGAGACAACTTTTCATTGACAATCATCATGAGCGACGAGGCCCATTTCCATCTCTGTGGCCATTAGTATAAGCAAAATTATAGCTTCTGGGGCACCGAAAATCCGCGTATAACCCACGAAGAGCCACTTCTCCTCAAAGTTACTGCATGGTATTTACGTTATAGGTGTCGCCAAACTACTAGAATCGGCGAATGACATGAGATAAGCAAAACACAAACAATAATAAAAAAATAAAAAAAATAACCCCGTGCGGGACCAAAAAGGCTCCTATCTCAGCATGTGCCCACTGTTGATGCCACGGGCACATTGACAGAAACGAAACATATAATATTTAATGAATAAGATAAATAATAACAAAATAGCATAAACACAGAAGGTGAAGGTGTCACAGTATGTATGTGTTTAACGTATAAAACAAATATATAAATAAAACACATTAAATATACGACCAAAATCCCGACGGCTCAATGATCATTTGTCGAAACCGTAAATAAACGACAGAGCGCGCCAATCTGTGCAAGAATCCCCATTTTTATTTTTGGCAGCCTTTTGAGCCTTTGCCTCAATGTAGGTATGGGCCAAAATTTAAGGTCGATGTCAACGCACCACCAAGAAGCTCAAAATGGTCCGTTATAGGCACGATTTCCAAAACCACCCGGTTCCATCTTTCCTAGTTGTCGGAAAGATGGAGCCGGGTAGAAATGGCTCTTTAAGGCGAAAAAAAGACACGCCTGGGTTGTAGCAGCATTGCGCCTGACCAGATTGGCATCGCCCCATTCGGAGACTGCCTTCAAGGACAGGTTCAGCCTATCGCTTCCCTGGAAGATTTAACAAGAGTAATAGAAAATGCAATGATAATAAATAAACAGACATGTTATAAGCGCGCGCATTGTAAAGACTCGAATAGGACACAATTGTACCTTTAGTTTTTAGTTTATGTCACGCGTGGCGAAGAGCAATAGGCTTTGTTGAAACAAAAACAAAATAAAAAAATGCCATCGTGTGTATTTAGAAAGTGTACCAATTATGATACCAAAGTAAATAAAACAGAAGGGATCTCATACCATAATGTTAGTACGCAATACACCTGAATTTACTTTTTTTTTTTTTTCCTAATATTCTGATATTTGGAGGTTAGAAAAAGAAAAAAACATTGGTGGTCAGAATAATGTTTGTTTACATTCACACGCAAGTGACAAACACTAGCTGTCTCTTTTTTTTGTTGGTTTTATCAAGCCATCCCTTTCGACTTACAACTAACTAACTGACTTGTAGTGAAAAGTCAGATGAATGAAAAGTGTGTATGTGTGCTGCCGATGCTGCGCGGAACACTTTTTTCAATTGTTTTGTGAGTGTATAACGTATCTGATTATTTGAATATCATTGAGAAAATGCCATAAATCGGGCCTGATTGTTCATCAATTCTGGCGGGCGGTGGCCACGAAGTCGATATAATTTTCTCGACTTAATGAAATACAAATTAGACTTCAAATAGACATAATTCAAAAGCAGAACCAAAGATTTATTCCTATAACCAAAAATCATCGGGTGACAAAAATTGCGCTATCTTGTAACATAACTAAATAACACAACATCACGCCTGTATGTCCGAATGATTAGGCAGACGTGCACCTATTATTAAATACTAGCTTAATCCATCGCTTTCAGCCGCTTGAAAAGTGTTTACTTATCCCAAGGGAAGATTTTACCAGAATGAAAAGTATTCTACGTGCTATTCCAGACATTATAATCTATGTCTATGCCTAATTTCATCCAGATTGAGCGAGATTGAGTTACAAACAAACATCCACACATCCATCCAATCTTTCACTTTCTTACAATATTAGTAAGACTACTCCAACATTTCGCCAGCTGTGTGTATGTCAATCCCATGTAAAAGGTTTCGAGCCTATTGCTATGAGGCATTATAGACATAACTACTAATTCCAGATGGAAAATCCGAAAAACCCAATAACACACCAGCCAGGACGTCATCTTTAGCAGTAGCGTTTGCGTTGAGACCACTATATCAATGAGGCAGTCAAGTAATATTATTATGTATGTAAATACCTATGTATACAGGCGCGTTACATTGATAAAGAGTTATTCGGGTCACAATCCGAAACAGTAAAAGTACCTTATTTCGAAACAATGATTGCTAATAGGTTATAATTAACATACAATTTGATGGATGAACATGAAATAATATTCTTATGGACCATGGTCTTAATTTCTTTATCTTCATTAATCTTTTGATAAAATGTTGGAAACAATAAATTTTAAACTGGATAATTGTTTTAAAGATGATAAGATCTCTTTTCGTCAATGAAAATTGATTGCAACCATTTTTGGAATGAATCGTGATTGGCTTTTTGTCCTCGAAATGAAACACTTTGTGACTTTGATGTAGATAGAATATACTTAAACTATTATATAAAGGTACTATGATACATCTTCAGGTTCAGGTTTTGGTTTATCTTTCAGTCGGAAGTATAGGAACTCTGCACTCCAAGATATAATAGTTATTAGTGTGACGAAGTTCAACACGATGATCGGCATTATGTAGGAACCAGACGCCTCGCGCACTTTAGCTGAAATTAAAAAGATAAAAATGTTATTAAGTTCTTCATAAACAAGTAATAAGGTATTTTATCTGTCCGGAAAGAAGGACAAACAGTGCGATAAATCTAGACACAAGTGTTTATCTTCTCACGCAAATTGTGAAAGTTTTTAGGATAGCAACGAACTAATGTTTAATATTTAATTATGACGCTCATTTGGAAATTCACCTGATAAAGATGAATTATTTTTAGAAGGGGAACTGGTTAAGTTTTTGAGCAAACATATTCAAGGTGAAAATTTGATAGCTAAGTACTGAGTTAGACTGAGTAGGCTTGCTGATGAGAATATTTTACCTATATGAAAAGTTTCAAATATTGTCTAAGTTTTAAAAACTTAGACAATATTTGAAACTTTTCATATATAGTCGTCAGATTTAAGGAAAGCCCACAGATAATCCGTCAGAATTGCCTATATGGGGTAAACCGCTCTATCGCTGGCACCCCTCCTGTTATTGGCACTTCTGAGTTTAAAATTATGATTTAAGATTTAGATTACACAATGTTAAAATTTCTATGCTAGTAATAGGATTTAAGATAGCTTTTATAAAATTCAATGAAAATATAATTATGTATAATTACTATTTTTCTGGATGAAACCACTCTTAAAATAAAGATTAGAATATTTCCTGCGATGTTATTGTAATTTGTACGCTAGTGCATTTCAATATGATTTTCTGGGCATTTGATTACGACGCTAGGGGAGGTACTCTAACTTATCTTACCCTATGTCATTTTGCGTCAAGTCACACCCGGTCAAATGAAAATGATCGGCCCTGCTCGGTAAGTGCCCTTTTTGGCAGTCCCAAAATGGACTCCTGGCCAAAGGTCTCCTATTTTAATCTTTTATATTTTCGGTGTTCTCTGTACAAGCCGCCCCGACTCAGCTATCAACTTTTCGCTTCGCTCTGAATATGCTTGCTCAAGAACCCTGCCAGATTCTCCACCAGTAACAGTATTAAGTTACTTAGATACAGGATATACAATGTAATTATGTTTACAGAAATGTGATAAATATGGTCCTGAACTTCTGACACCCGGCATCGTCCGACTTTACTTAGAAGCCACACAAAAGTCAAAGATCACAGCAATAAACTGATAGTATCTAGTTAGTGAGTACTGTCACGTCAGCATCAGGTATAGTACACTAAGTACAGCCATGATGAATGGTTACCTATCATGAACAAGAACATATTACCTTTTTTTATAAAAACTTTTTAACCATAATGATTAAACACCAATCAATCTGCCTAGCCTCTTCCCAACTATGTTGGGGTCGGCTTCCAGTCTAACCGGATTCAGCTGAGTATCCACAACCCAGTAACTGGGTAACAGGATACCCCTTGGCTAGACTGGTGTATCTCAAGCTTCTGACTACTCGTAACGACTATCAAAGATCTTTAAATGACAGCCGGGACCAACGGCTTAACGTGCTTTCCGAGGCACGGAGGAAACTCGGTATGTTGAAATGGTCACCCATCCACGGACCAACCTCGTCAAGCGTTGCTTAACCTTGAAGATCGACCCGTGCGGCTATTAATATTTAGCCACGAGCTCCTCCATAATGATTAAGCACCGATTAGCATATTCTAAGTTTAAATGTTCTATGAATAATTTGACTTTAGAATAGGCTCGCTTGCCCTGGGTTATGTTCTCTACTATATAATAGTAGTCTATGGCTATGTTACTAACACGGGCCTAGGTATGACATACTTTAATTAAACCTCATGTTAGGAATCAGAAGGAACTGACTCTGTGTTAAGTTTTTGATGCAAGTGGGCACAAACAGTATTTTAACTAATCATATTGGTTAGGAATATGTATTCGTTATAATAATAAGAAACTAAAAGGTTATCTCCATTTAGATGTAGATACGAGATAAAATAATTAATACTTGACGAGACGTTTCCAGTTCTGTGACTTCTGTGAGCTATTTTTCATTCGGTTAGGTTTTGTGTTTCAAGTTTCGACGGATATTATCAGTTGGGCGCAAAATACTCGTTCCATGTGAGAATAAAGGTCATGACTCGTCGTTGTTATAACAACATTTTTCTAGACATAGGTACTAAAATAGTAGGTAAGTATAGTTTTTTGTATCTTTTTGGAAATGAGTCCAATGATAATATTAATCAATTCTTACATCGGATGCCTTCATCAATAAATTAGACCAATAGATCAGCAACCGATAATGATATCTAATCAGTCAACAGCATTAGAACACTTACTTAATAAGGATCCAATAGTAAAGATGGTGATGCCACTGAAGAACATTTGGATTCCGGAAGCGAAGGCGAGTCTATGAATGGGAACATGGTTTGGTATCACGATGTTGACATAGACGGTCCTCATTGCCTTCGTGATGCCGAGACCCAGCGACACGAAAATCATGCCCATGAAGGATGTCGTGAACAGCATCACTGGAAAAAATTTAAAGTGTTTTAATAGCTGCTGTTGGTAAAATCAATTGCTACAGAGTAGAGGACGTATCTAGGTATTTGGAATCTCTTTTCGTCTGTCTCTATGCAATTTCATTTCCTAGCTTCTAATTAAAAAATAAATATGTAGTTTATCCGGGATATCTGAAAAAAATATTCAACTAAATTCACTCGGATAAAGGATAGTACTTTTGTCTGTTAAAATGAATACTTTAAATTATACAGTTTAAAATAGTTCTTTTCAGGTTTGCACTCGATAGCTTGTTATATTAAAATTATATATCTTTGAATGAGTTTATAAATGTTGTATCATGTACCCGATTACTAACTTCTGACATGCAACTAGTTCTTTATGTGTAATGATTTATAACCTGACTTTGAACGTGTAAACAAACTGTCTTAAAGTATATCGCTTCGCTATCATTTGTATCAGTCTATAAATCTAAAATACAGAAATGCTCGCCATTCTTCAATGATATTTGGGCATTTAAATGCATTTACAGACAAAGAGTTAAACAACCTATAAATACATGACATTGATGGCCTACATAATGCAATAAGAAATAAAGTATTGTTTGCTTAAGTATGTATGTTTTATCAATAATTCTGAACAATGATGCAGACGGTCATTTACACTAAACCAATGCTGATAAGTATTTATCATTTTGTTTTCCTGTAACATAGTTGAAATTATTTTTAATAGATGCAAAGATACTTACTGCTTCTGGTGAAGATTATCATAAGTAAACTGACCATGTACATGACACGCGGTGACTTGTTGCACCATTCTCCGATAAATGGTGACACAAATCGAAATAGCGTGTCTGAAAAGCCTATGATTGTCATCAGTTTTGCTATTTCTGCTGTTTCAAACTGTAACATGTCTTTGAGAATGATGGGAAACAAGAGTGAGAAGTTCGTTTCCACACAAGCAGCAATAGATAGACCAAAAATAATGTTGACGAATATTGGATCACTCAATAGTGTAAGGTCAAAGAACTGAATAAAATGATCTAAGTAGCCTTTTTTTTCCTCCTTTTCTTTGACAATGTCCTTTTCTTGAGCTTTTATGTGTTTCTGATTCTCTGTTTCGTTAAATATATTTATTGAACTGCTTAGATTAATTTCTTGAGACTCCCACCACTTGTATCGAGACTCTAATAGTGGCGTATCAGGTAACTGTTTGTTTCGTATATCAGGGTGTGATATGGCATTTCGGGTTTGAAGACTAGAGTTACTAGTAAGAGATCGCATTGAAAGACTCTTAGACGGGAGCACACCGTTTTCCCCAGATTCTTCTAGGTGCGGGGGCAGTGAGGCAATTCCTGTAACAATTTCGTTGATAATAAAAATAAAATACGCATTTCACACGTTCCAGAACAAATAATGTTTGAATAATCAAATAATCATACCAACAACTTTAGACGACGGAGTTACGCTGCCGTTAATAAGCTCTACCTCTGGTTCCTTATTTAGAGGCACCGCTTCTTCTGATATAGGTGGATCTTTAAAGTACCACTTAGCGGGTCTTAGTAAACAAGCAGCAACAAGTGAGTGGAGACAAATTGCACCCAAAATTAATACTGCGTATCTCCATCCGTAAGTATACATCAAGAAACTCATAAGTAAAGGCATTGCCATGGATCCCAATCCTGTGATAGACATGCCTAAGCCAACGGCTCTTCCTCTTTTCTCTTTGAAAAATGAATTTATTGCTAGTGTAAACGCTTGCATGATTGCAGCTATACCCATCGCTGAAATTGAAAATGTTATTAGCATTTTTAGCGCAATGAAATCTAAACATACGAATCTTATCAAGTAGATATGGTTACTTACAACATATAATACTGTAAGATAAAATAAATTGCCAGAAGGCAGTTGCTTGCGACATAATCATTAGACCAGCTGATATGAATACGGCGCCCAACAGAGCAACCTTCCTGTACCCGAAGCGACTTAACATGGGTCCTCCAAAGAATGAGAGGAGCATGCCGATGCTGTGATTTAATACAACAACGAATGTAACTTCAGTAGCTGTCAGGTCGGTCTCGTTCAACACCAAAGCGAAACCAGCAATTAGGGGAAGAACAACCACCTGAAAAGTATATATAGAATTCGTTAATAATTATCACTAAAATTATGGTGAGAGTAAAGGCGATATGACAATATTTTGGCAAGTTTTACAGACGAAGAAGATTAAAGTATAGGATTAAACTGTGACAGAACGAGTCTGGATTAGAATTGAGCTGATTGAATAAATGCTTGGTTCCGTCTTTTCATTTGATGCCATTAATTTCTCTTTATAATCGCTTCCTTTGGTTAACTATTAGTTTATTTTTCAACCTGCGCCTGTTTTGACCTTATATCCTGTATTTATTTTTTAGTCCTTAGTGTCTCTTTTTAACCCCCGCCGGAAAAAGAGGGGTGTTATAAGTTTAACGTGTGTTGCTGTGTATATGTGTGTCTGTCTTAGGCATCATACTGCCTAAACGGATGAATCGATATTGATTTAGTTTTTTTGTTTTAAAGATGATTTTATCGAGTGTTCTTAGCTATGATTCAATAAAATCGGTTTAGCCGTTCAAAAGTAATGGACGTTTTACTGTTTCAATCGGGGTGTTTTCGCAAGATAAATGTGTCGGCGGTTTTTGAAATTTTGAAATTTTACTTGTGTCTCGACTATTTGGACATATAACAAGACTTTTATCAAATTGTATGCAATACATGAAAACTTGACCGGAAAAAGGTCAAATACATAGTTGTCTTAAGATATTAAAACTAATGCTGATTAAAATCAGCGATGTTACGTAATAACATAATTACTGTGATAATATAATGCAATCATAACCGATATCAAAGTATCTGGACATTTAAAAGATTATATTATGATTATTCATACACTGCAATTAGATACTCGACTTAGACTTCGGGTAGCCTATCGCTATGGGTCCCAGTGAGATAAGAACAATCCATAATAATAAGATTTTTTGTATGTTTGCGTAACATGTGGCATATATGGCATCTGATTCTAACTGTAGCTAATCATACAGCGTAAAAATAGTTTCATAATCGAGTTATCATAATTATTGTATTAATAACTATCTTGATAATTTTGGCGAAACGATTCAAAAAGAAGGAAAATGTGCGTTCTCAAATATTTTTCTTACTTAGGCTAGGTCATTTTGCAAGTGCACCATATAAAAAACATAAGTGAGTTTGAAATTAGGTAAACAGTCTATGACCATGAAGTTACTGTCCGCTACTGTGTCTTCGTTATTCAATGCTAATGGTCGGTGTAATGTGACCACTACACTGCATTCAGGGAATGGGCTATTAATTAGGCGATCACGAGGCTTGACAGGGTAATTAGTGATTTTGATTTGCTAACACGACTAAAGGTGACAGGCAATCAGCAGCTGCACAGATTGTTACAAGTGGAGAAAAACCTAGATGAAGTGGGAATTGACCAGCTATACTCGTATAACATAGATAGATAGATGTGGTAAGACATTTGGTGAACGAAGGGTAGGACCTTGGAAAACTGATAATTTTCCTGTTTGGTTGGCAGCTATATGAGAGCAGCCAAAGATCGAATTAAATGACCTGTGATTGGAGACGTCCAACAGTGGGCTTTATTAAGTGATAAGAGAGATAAGTGATGACTCTACGGGAATCATCTAACCTTTAACAGTAATAATTAAATATCAAACTAGTCAACACTTTTACTTTGTGTGTACTTTGTTTGTATAGGAATTATAAGTATATTCGCTAATCTTTGGTCAGAGGGTCATCTTAGGGGTGATAATACTGAATGCTTTATAAATATTCAAATGCACTCATTAATTATAACCCTTCGTTAGCTCATTAATTATAGCATACTAGTGTTTATTAATTTCTTTGGCACTGCAACCCTTTGTGGGTCTTGGCCTTCTCAACGATCTTTTTCCATTTGCTCTTTTACTGGCGAAGGGAGGTTTCCCTTCGCCAATATTTCTTTCCTACCCTCCTCAAATCTTCCTGGACACAAGACTTTCCAACCCTTCCCGGATCTTCCTTTGGATCTTTTAATATTTTCTGACTATATGTATTCAGTCCACGAGAATTCAAATAAAATAGAGTTCTTGATGACTAATTCAACTTGCTCCATTTTCTGTTTATTGCCTGGCTATTTCAGTAATTTCATAGAAAACGTTTTTCGCGGTTTAAAAGTAGAGAGCAGATAAGATAGCAGAAGATAGCTGCTCTTGGAGTCAATTTTTGCTTTAAGGACAAGCCACTGCAGAGTTTTATTCAGGAAGCACTTTTTCAGGACAGACTGTTTCAAGTTTTGTTTGTCCTCCCAACTTAAATGAGTAGGCTAGCAAAATAGAGAATTGAATTGATAAGAGGCGTCGCGATGATTAAAATATCATGCCTATAAACCTAAATTTACTGTTGCCTTGTGTTGGTCAAATAATACGGTGATAAAATGAACTGTTAATTCAAATTCAATTTATGTTTTTTGTATCTGTAAACAAAGGTGTTCGAACTTTAAAACAGTCCCCTCTTAATATGAGTGGACTGTTTTAAAGTTCGAACACTTTTAATCTTTTCTGACTATATGTATTCAGTCCACGAAAATTCAAATAAAATAGAGTTCTTGATGACTAATCCAACTTGCTCCATTTTCTGTTTATTGCCTGGCTAGATCAGTCATTTTGTAGAAATAGTTTTTTGCGGTATAAAAGTCTAGAGCAGATAAGATAGCAGAAGATAGCTGCTTTTGGTGTCTATTTGTGCTTTAAGGACAAGCCACTGCAGAGTTTTATTTAGGAGGCACTTTTTCAGGACAGACTGCTTCAAGTTTTGTTTGTCCTCCCATCTTAAATCCTCTTACTTATATAACGATGTATCACTTAGCAAAACAGGGAATTGAATTGATAAGTGGCGTCGCGTTGATTAAAATATCATGCATATAGACCTAAATTTACTGTTGCCTTGTGTTGGTCAAATAATACGGTGATAAAATAAACTGTTCATTCAAATTCAATTTATGTTTATTTGTATCTGTATTACACAGGTGTTCGAAATTTAAAACAGTCCACACGTAATATGAGTGGACTGTTTTAAAGTTCGAACACTTTTAATCTTTTCTGACTATATGTATTCAGTCCACGAAAATTCAAATAAAATAGAGTTCTTGATGACTAATCTAACTTGCTCCATTTTCTGTTTATTGCCTGTATAGATCAGTAATTTCGTAGAAATAGTTTTTTGCGGTATAAAAGTATAGAGCAGATAAGGTAGCAGAAGATAGCTGCTCTTGGTGTCTATTTGTGCTTTAAGGACAAGCCACTGCAGAGTTTCATTTAGGAGACACTTTTTCAGGACATATTGTTTCAAGTTTTGTTTGTCCTCTCTACATAAACCTCCTACCTATATAACGATGTATCACAGAGCAAAACAGAGAATTGAATTGATAAGAGGCGTCGCGATGATTAAATTATCATGCCTATAGACCTTAATTTACTGTTGCCTTGTGTTGATCAAATAATACAGTGATAAAATGAACTGTTCATTCAAATTCAATTTATGTTTTTTGTATCTGTAAACACAGGTGTTCGAACTTTAAAACAGTCCACATATATTACTGTCTAAGAATAGTGTTAATGTTTAGGATTGGTTAGTTAATTAGAAGGTAATAAAATTATTGGTACTTACATTATTCATAGCATACGCTATGGTCACAACCCACCCGTAGCCCCCGTCTGGGGGGACCTTATTTGTTTCAACATTCGACATTTTGAGTTCAGAATCACTAATCACATTTCTTCAATAAACACTTTTGTGTTAATTACATAACTTTTGAAATTAACGTCAAGTCACAAACAATGCACATATTCCATCACTTGCGCGGTTATTTTCACTGTTTGCCTGCACAGATTATTAACCCCTTGAATTTGTAATAGATTAGCAACAAATACGTGAATGTTCGAAGCACTGTCTACATGTTGTGTTAGTGACAGACACTGTAGGCGCATAGCAAATATTCACAGTCGTTATCGGTTTGACTTTAGTAATGTGTCTCGTTATCGTTAAAATGCTATTACGTGCTCACCCGTGTTTAGGTCTATCTTAGTAAATTATCAGAATCAATGTAAATCTAGCTAGTGTTATTTTTTACTAATTTCAGGGTTGTAATTATTTGATTCTCGGGTTTTTCCCCCTTTGACTGCTGAGCATATTGGTGTAGCTTTTAAAGGATGTTTTAAAATTTTAAGCATTTACATTTTTTGTATAAAAAGAATATTAATTTCAGTACCTAAATGATAGATCCCTCTCACAGAGAGGAGGCCACTGGGAACATTATACGCTGATTATGTACATTGATTTACTAGCTTTTCTCCGCGACTTCGTCTGCGTAGCATTAATACTCCGAATAGCCTATTTTTAATATCGCGCAATAATGCTATTGTGTGTGGGCCGCCTTACTTTTGTTCACCATACAAACTACCAGTCCCCTTTCTCACCCTCTTAAGGAAGGTTGCCGGGATTAAAACTATTCTGCCTTTCTATGGTCTCAAACTATCTTCATTCCAAATTTCATCTAAATCGGTTTAAGGGTTTAAGCGTGAAAAGGTAACAGACTGACAGACAGAGTTGCTTTTGTATTTATAATATTGTATATTATATTATTTTAGCATATATTATGGTGTTTGGATATGGATAATTGATGTTATGTAATAGCATTTATATACCTATCGAAGTTTAGAGTAGCCTCCTCTATCGGTAATCGGAAAGAAAAAGATGGCTCGTCTATATAATTGTGGTACGCGATTTTTTCAGTAAGCCGTGATATTCGGTTTATTTAGCTTCGTTCTTAATTTACTTGTTAAGTAGCGTAAAAAGTCTTCTTTCTACACAGTCGGAACAACTGCTCGAACAAGGTCCCCTTGGTTGAGTCATCACCAACTGATGCGTTTGTTCTACACGGTTGCGTAATTGACACAAATTTATATATTTTTTTATTCGCGGGCTCTCACAGCCTTTATAGCCAAAATATCGGAGAGTTGGATTAGCTGAAGAAAAGGAAAATGGACGTTGAGTCAACGTCCTCAATTTGCCCTATACTTCGTAAAAGATAGCTTGATCTCTGCGACATATATGTCAAACTGACGTATACGTTATTGTTACGTTCTTTATTTTTAGCATGTCAAGCGCTATTGTTACTGTATTGATACTGACAAGATTGTTGGAAAGTCAACTCCACAAGATCAATTTATACTGTAACACAACCAAGGTCGTGGTGTCCTTGGTTTAGTTGAGCGGTTGTTCCGACTGTGTAGGTACAATAGAAAGTCCTGAGAAGCAATGTTGTCGATAAAACAGAGCGGTTTTGTTCTGTTTACCACTAGATGGCGCTGCGGTCTACGTTGCTCGTTGACTTGACAACGGTTTTTTTTGTATTCACCTACAGTATTTTTAGGTTATAATGTTAATATTTAGCAAAATCTTTCGTCTTAATCTTGATTGTTTTATGTTCAGCGAGACCAGGGTTCTAACTTCATGTTATATTGTTGTTTTCACTTCAACCAAACTACAAATTCAACAGGAAAAGTCACTATAAACTACACTACACTTTTTGGTTTTAGGCACTATTTCACAAATTTTGCTTCGCACTTTGACTTCGGACGACGTTTTTGGTGTATTATCAGTTATGGAAAACTTTGTATCACTGAGTTTGCATTAAATGAATTTTAACAATAACAACAATACGGGGTCGATGTTGACAGTTGCACTGCCGGCCCCTCGCGTCGGTATGCACATGCAGCGAGAAAAATGAAGCAGCAAAAAGTGTAGGGTGAGAGTCCGCGACGGCCAGCCAGACCTTCGAAATTTGATTCAAGCTGAAAGTTTATTTGTTTACGTACCTATGTCCCCAACACAGGTAAGAACGATCCCAGAATAATAATATGTAGTTTGGATCATGGTGGCTTTGGCAGGTAGCATGTAGCAAAGGTGTATAGAAATGCACCTTAATTTCGTTAAAGTATAAAGCTCAGTTTTATTTTTATTTAAAATAATATTAGAAATCACTTAATCCATTGTCAGACACTTATCCAACCACCTGTCGTACATCCTCAAATTATAATAAATTGTAAATAAACTGGCATAATAGTATAAAAGCTGATTTTTTGTATTATTATGTTACTTGGGGCACTATCAAATGATGTTGCCTCAGTAGTCAGCTCGTTTCGATGGATGATGTAAGATCTGTATCATCATCTTCCTGCCCTTATCCCATGTTACTTGGGGTCGGCGCAACACGTTTTCTTCTTTCATACCACCCTGTCCCCCGTCACTCCATCACTGACGCCCTTTTCTTTCATATCACTCCTCACACAGTCCATCCATCTTTTCTTTGGCCGTCCCCTCCCTCTCCATCCATTCACATCTATATTCATAACTCTTTTAGTAACATGCGTTTCATCCTTCCTCATCACATGACCATACCAGGACAAACGGTTTCCTTTTAACTTTTCTGTTACTGGCGCCACTTTCAAACTACCTCTAATATACTCATTTCTCACTTTATCCATTCTCGTCACTCCGCACATCCATCTCAACATTCTCATTTCTGCTACATGCAATCTCTTTTCATCCATCTTTTTCACAGCCCAACATTCTGATCCATACAGTACGACAGGTCGAATCACGGACTTGTAAATTTTCCCCTTTAACTTGAGGGGCATCCGTGGGTCACAAGTTGTTCCAGTGACCTGTCGCCATTTCATCCATCCCGAGTTGATCCTGTGCGTTACGTCTCGGTCTACCTCGCCATCCCCTTGGACAAGCGACCCTAGGTACCGGAAGTCGGAGCAAATCGGTATGGGTGTTCCAGCAAGAGCTATGGGCACGGAACTGGAGAGACCGCCAAAATCGCAGAAGATCTGTATCCCAGGCAATAAAGTAATTTCCTTAGACAAACATCCAAGTTAAGTACTTTCACTAGAATTATATTCAATAAGGTAGTAGTAATTATTTATTTATTAATCAATTATGGACGACATACAGCTAAACCAACAGCCAATACTGACAGCCAATTAAAAGTCATCACTTCTAAAAAATATTGAAAAGAGTGTGAACAACACAACACAGCTACCAAAAAAGAAAAAACAAAACAGTATAACATTCAAGCTTAAACTAAATTATGCCTGAAAAGTCCATAAAAAGCCCATCACAGCAAAAAACCGGCAAAGTGCGAGTCGGCGCACGAAGGGTTCCATACCATTATCGAAAAAACGGCAAAAAAATACGTATTGTATGGGAGCCCCACTTAAATATTTGTTTTATTCTGTGTATTGTATTTGTTGTTATAGCGGCAACAGAAATACATCATTGCGAAAATTTCAACTGCCTAGCTATCACGGTTCATGAGATACAGCCTGGTGACAAACGGACAGACAGACAGACGGATCGTGGAGACTTAGAAATAGGGTCCCGTTTTTGCCCTTTGGGTACGGAACCCTAAAAATAGGATAGGGCCTTACAATTTTACTGCAACTTTTGCTGTGCGCAAAAAGGTTTACTTAAGATTTGTAATGTTCATTAGGTAGTTTTCGAGATATTGGTACAATTTTATACACTTTGATAGTTGTTACGTACCAAAACCACCATGACCCAAATTTCATAATTAGGGTTGTTTTTACCTGTATTGGGGACATTCACAGAATAACTGCCAGCTTTTACAAAATAACGAAGATCTGATCGTCACGGGTTCTTGCGATATAAATATGAAATGAAAAAATCAAAAACACAAGTAACAATAACACCAACGAGAGGTTCAAAGCCCTTCTTAGGAGCAAACACAATCCATTTAAAAACAAATAAGGTCGACAGAATAGCAGTCATAGGCCCCCTCTCAATCTTTCAACTGCTGATCACCGTGGAAGAGTACGACTACAACCCTCGAAATACTATTCCAAAAACAAGGAAAAGATAAAAAAAAATCAACAATGAATGAAAATGGTAACATATTATAACATCATTTCACTCTAGAGAACAGAAAACTATACGCGATGTGAAACATAAACATAGACATATCTATTCGACCTAGCAGAAATAAGAAGGATAGGATGCAAAACAGAAAAATATAGCGGCCACATACTCTGCTTTGGGGTGAAACACCCCCAGCTTAATTACTTAAGTAAATTCGGCAAGGCAAAGGGCACAGAGTATGAAAAATTGACCAATCACATGCAAGATGAAAGACGCGGTGTGGATTTCCGTCTATGTGATTGGTCGATTGTTCATAATCTTTTGAATTTACTTACGCAATAAGACTCGTCTTCTAGTCATGGTGCTAGATTTCCACATAAAGAAAGAGTATTGGTGGACTATCGGAAAGAGTCGCGTACTTAAATGCGGATACAGTCCTAAACCCTATCAAAGGGTTCCTATAAAAATAGTAGTGAAAAAAATAACTATAAAACACGCTTTAATAGAAAGCCAAACTAAAAACGTAGAAAATAATTTTCAATAAATTTAAATTAAGAATAGTGTGATTATTGCGTTTTTTTTTATTATTTAAAGAAGAAACGAGAAGTGTGATTAACTAAAAATTTATGTGTTTGTAAAAAACCGTGGTCATTATGTCAATTCTTATAATATTTTTTGACAGATATTGGTAAATAATAATAATATATTTATTTAAAATCGTAAGGCAAAGCAATGAATACAATTTTTGCTTAAGTCTATGTCAAGTTCACATGTGTTATGTGCCTGAATACTGTGTTTCAGGCGAGAAGAGGTACATTTCTTTATTTTAATTTTTTAAATAATCATAATTAATCATATAATAATCTTCTAATCTTTTATAATAATCTTAGGTAATATTTTAAAAGGTGTAAATTATATAATAAAATTCTTATTTTCTTACATTCTAGATTATTAAAATAAATAATATACGTACAATATCTATTTTAGCACAAGTAATAACTTCTCTGTAACTTCGTAAGACTTACTTTGAAGAGCTTCTTTAAGAATTTTCTTACAGTTACAATAATTTAGGGAATAAATATTTGTTGTTGCGTTTAGTCTGTTGTAAAGTAGTGGTCCGAGGAACACATAACATTTGTCTGTGAATGCATGTTTCGTGTCTTTTTTGTAGGGCAAACTACATCGTTCCGTCTTTTTTAGTATGTTCTATGTGATAGGGGAGGGCTGCGTGTTGTTTTAAAACGATGCTTATTATGAATAACTGGCGAACTGTTAGTTCTTCACAAGATTTATAGAGGAAATTAGTGGGAAAAAGGAACGGGCGGAAAGTAGACACCTTGAGGATCGCTCTTTGCGCTCTCTCGATAGGTAGTAATAAAGTTTTACCCACCCCACATCTTGAGGTAATGCAGTAAGTCAAAATAGACTAACATAGAGCAAAGTAACCTTGTCTAATTATTAGTGGGTCTGCAATATATTGTAACTTTTTGAATACGAATATTAGCTTACGAATTCTATTATTTAGAGCTGCAAAATGTTGTTTAAAGGGTTTCATCAATAATTATACCCAGGTACTTTATTTTATTATTCATTTTGATATTGGGGCACCCACACTGACTATCGGTTGGGTCTCTACAACAATGAGCATACATGTTTGAGGCAATATTAGATGTCTGTTTTCGCATCGTAAACCTTATATAATTTAATCCGTGTTGCGCAAGTTTGTACACTGCATTTTCTGATTCTGCCGAAATAGTAGAGCAGAGTCGTCAGCGTATCATACAATTATGCCATGTTCTCGCTTTAGATTACAAAGGTCATTTATGTATATCAAAAACAGAGTAAGCCCTAAGAGACTTCCTTGGGGAACACCAAAGGACGTGTTTTTTTTATCAGCGCTGAGCACATTACCAATGTTTACGCACTGGGTACGGTCTCTTATACCCATGATCTTGCGCAACAGGATGGGGATGGAAACTGTGTCAAAAGCTTTGGCAAGGTCCAGGAAAATTTCTACTGTGTGGTTACCCTTGTCAAGTTACTGTGCTAGATAGTCAGTCAGATGATGTACGGCATCAGCGGTTGAGACTGTAGGCCTTAATCCAAACTGCTGCTCGGATAAAATTGATTTATCCTTCAGATATTTGAACAATCTTTTATTGTTAATTTTCTCCAATATTTTAGACATACAAGGCAGTAAAGAAATAGGTATATAATTGGTCACTTGCTATTTACTGGCTGATTTATAGACAGCGGGAACAACAGATTTTTTTAGACATTCTGGAAAATTACCTGTAGATAAACAAATCCGGAAAATATGAGTCAGTAGTGTAACTAAAATATGCCTTAATTGCTAAGTAATTTTATTGGATATGTTATCCCAACCAATGAAATGAAAGACGACAGTGCAGTCGTGTTTCAAAGTCGTAATTATACTTTCTACCTCAGCCTCATCAGTATCCAGCAACCCAAAGGATGTTAATGTAGTGCTACACATAAAAGGAGTGCCTGTTAGGAAATGTGATTGACCTAGAACTTTTTCTGCAAGACACTTTCCAATATTAACAAAGAAATTATTTGCCATGTTAGCAGATGTCGGCTGTGACGAATGTGTTTGTAATAAACCTAATGATGACTCATTTTGTTTCGACGTATAAGTTACGTTTTTAATATATTTCTAGTTCTTTTTACAATTTGTACCAGCCTTTTTCAGTTCAGTTTTATCGTAGTTGCATTTAACTTTTCTCAGGAGATCATTACAAAAGTTCCTATATCATAATCATAATCATAATCAACATTTATTTGTTAACATAGGTGTTTATAAATACAGATCTTAGCTTACATGAAATAGAGCGCTATGTTATGCCAGGAGGCGTACAAATATGGTGTACAAATTTGTACACTAATCTTTTGTACGACCAGTGAAATATTGCATTATCTGGATTTGGTTTTGCTTTCAAATGCAGTTTATCTCTATGTTTCATACATCGAATAAACCCTGACGTGATCCATGGTTTTAAGTTGTGATTTTTATTGCTCAATCGATTGATTGATAGATAGATTGCTGCGATATAACCGTATTTTTCTGAATTGCATGTCGTACATTTTCTATTACATACAACATGCAAAACTGCGGGTCAGCGGAATTGTAGAATGGTTCAAAATCGATGACGCGTAAATCATCCTCAAGTTTATTTATATTTAATTTTAAAATAGTTCGAGTGTTAAGTTTAGGTAATTTACAATTAAGGGTTAGTAGGGCAGCATTGTGATCGGTTATTGTTGAATTAAAAACAAGCGCAAGTGAGGGAAAAATCGATTTAAGCATAATATTATAATATTGTTCAAACAAGAGCTACTGTGATGTGTGGAAAGCTGTGGGCGGGGAGCAGGCCTTGAAAGGCTCATAAGTTGAGGTAGTCCTGAGCTGGTGCATTAGCACTTCCTGTAAGAATATTGATATCACCAATTAAAATGGTGTTTTTGAAAGATGACAGGCTTTGCAAGGTGTCATTTAAAGAATCAGTAAAATTACCCGTATTTTTAAAAGAGGGCGGTCGGTATAACGCTAGTATAGCAAATTCTGATTCCGTTTTGATTAATAATCTGTTACAGTTATTCATATTTGATTCCTCAACACCGACATTTAGATGATTTTTTACAAAACCAATCACTCCTCGATTTTGATTATAATTTATATTACTTCTATACATATTATATCCCGGAATAAGCGGTATGTTATATTGCTTGGCAAGCCAGCATTCAGTTAAAACAATGATGTCACAATTTATGTTTAGCCGTTGTAGAAATGTACTGAAGCTATCAAAATTCTTAAAATACTGCGAATATTTTGTGTTAGTATGGCTAACGTTTCAAGGCTGCAGTCCTGAAGTTTCTCAACCATATTTTGATGGAATAGACAAGAAAAACCTCTTTATCTGGCATGGATGTTGGTACTCCTATAACAACCACCCTAAGCTTCCTTTTATGAGCCTCGTCGACTGTTAGGTCTACCTTCGATAGCTTCACCGATTGTCTCAGCTTCTCGATGTCGTCCTTCGTCTCAGTGCTGATAATAACACCCCGTTCCTCGTCTTGCGTAGGCCTCTCACGTGGAGCTTCATCTGTTCAGGTTGAATTATTTTTTGGACAAGAGATGTTTTCTCATCACTGGTCTTCAATTTGTCTTTTGGATAGATGGCCACAGAACTTAAGTTTATTGGCTGTATAAAATTGTTGGCACCTTTTTTTACCATGTCCGCAAAAGTAGTTACCTGGGCAGGTGTCATGAATTCACGTATACTCTGCTTAAGTTTCTGTAGTTGCTGTGACAGGTCAAGTTGCTTCTCAAGGTTTTGTACAGTGTGGTGGTATTGAACAGCTCTCGCCTTGATGGACTGATATTGTTCGGCCATCTGCGATGTCCCGTTACATACTTTACATTATAAGGCATTGATACGTAGTTTCTGGTCTGAATTAATTTTACCGTCGGCTGCAATAGTACATACCTCCTTCAGGTTCTGCTCGTTGGTTATCATCCAGTTCTGAATCTCTGGTGTCGAAATAATTTCAAGGGCATCTTTTGTTTTTTGGTGCGGCTCCTGGGAGGCTGGAGCGGCTTCGGGAACGGCTGCGGGTACAGGGGTAGTGGGCGGGGAGCGAGCATACTTGTTACTCCGGTTGAAAGGACTACCTTCCATTGTGATTGAATGAAGTTATGGTTTCTTAAATTATCGATCACGAGTAATTTTCACAAAAAACACTTAAATGAAAAAATTAAAATTATGAAAATATCTTAAAGAGCACCCACGCTTACACTATTCGTAATTTAAATTTATTGAAAATTATTTTCTACTTTTTTAGTTTGGTTTTCTATTAAAGCGCGTTTTTTAGTTTTTTTAAACTATTTTTTATTTAACTTTTTAGTTCAATCGCTAATCCTATTTGAATTATTGCATTGTCATTGGTTTTTGATAAGTGTGCAAAGTTTCAAATTAATCCGACGTTATGAAGGGGTGAAAATCACGTTCAAAGATTCATAGATACATACATACTAAGCTAATAAAAGCGTGTTAAAAAATATGGAAACGATATTTAAAATAATAAGTTATTTCTAACAGTAGAGCTGTAGACTTATTTACTTGGTTATAAAACGAATATTTTTGTAAATATTTTAAGTATTCGGGCCACAATCCGAAACTGTAAAAGTACATTATTTCGAAACAATGATTGCTAATAGGTTATAATTAACATACAATTTGATGGATGCTTAATTAAACAGCTGCAATTATATTCTCATTGACCTAAGCTCTGATTAAGTGGTCACGCATGGTCGTAATTTCTTTATCTTCCATAATCTATTGATAAAATGTTGAAAAGAATAAGTTTTAAACTGGATAATCGTTTTAAAGATATCTGATAAGATCTCGTTTCGTCAATGAAAATCGATTGCAACATTTTATAAATACATTTTTTTGGATCTTTTTATTGCTTACCTTCACACTTCTTAGTCATAGGTTACCTAGGTAAATATTTATCTATGGTACATTGTAATACAGGTAGGTACCTTCTCTAACATCTAGGTAATATTGAAATAGTTTTATCATTAAATCCTTTAAGTATCATTAATAACTCATTTATATGATTGTAGTTGATATGACCTCATATTGCAATCTAGTACATTATGTACAAGATTAGTTGGGGAAAATCATAGGAAAAAAAAGGATTTTACGTGACGCTACTTGGATGAAATGGCAGAATGAGAGTTTAGCTGCTTGTCCTATGTCTATTGAAAACTACTATTTGGAATTTTTTGCGAACACTGACTATGGTAAATATTGCTAAATGATAACGATAGGCGCTATACATACGTGAACTACTAAAGTGCCTGAGTTATTTCACAGGCATTTTACACAGCAAACGGCTGATGATTGCTAATTTATCTACACTGGCGTTACCACACAAACTTTATAAACACAAACATTCGTAAATGTTTACCTATCACAAATTACGGGGCATTTATAATATTCTGATCACTTTCACCACATAAAAAAATACTAAAATAAAACTATGTTTTGTCACACAACACTTCACACAGACACAAAAATCAACTGCGTCAAAACAACAAACAAAAGATCGCACTTTTCATTTATTTTTAAATGCATGATACTCGTAAAGAGCACGCGCGTCAAATAGATGCGCCCGCGCAACCGCGCTTTCGTCACCACGAGTTCTGTTTGACCTGCTAACACTGTCATTGCTCGCTACGGCCGACACGGGTTAATCAAAATCCGGCGGCTATTAACCAATGATGCATCATTGGTCCATAGTAGTCACACAAAGGTTATTTCCTTCATCTCGCTATAAATCTATTTGTGGTGTGTGAGAGGCATTCTTTGATACTTTAAGCCTGTACTATTTTAACCTTACCTTGCTACGGTCCTAACTCTTATTATAATAAATCGTCCTATTATCTACTATTACTATATGTATATTTTTCATTTATATTTTATTATATAGATATATTTTTATTTTGGTGTGAAATTAAGTACATTTAAATAAATAAAGAACAGACGTACTCGGAGTTTTTTTGCTTGATCGAATCAGGAATGGGGATATCCGCAAGTGACAGTGGGCAGGGCACGTTGCTCGCAGAACGGATGGTCGATGGGGCTGAAAAGTTCTGGAATGGTGACCTCGAAACGGAAGACGCAGCGTTGGAAGGTATCCTACTAGGTGGGCCGATAATCTGGGTAAGGCTGTGGGAATCCGCTGGGGAAGCGGGACGCACAGGACCGATCAATGTGTCGACACTTAGGGGAGGTCTATGTTCAGTAGTGGACATCTTTCTGCTCAAATGATGATGATGAAATAACTAAACATTTCTCCTCTTCCTTGTCTCCTGGTCTCCTAGTCTACCACTACCTCAAACTTGTAGACTAGGAAACCGAAGATTTTTTGTATTTTCGATACCTCTTTACCCTGATACCTTTTGGGAACATACGAGTAGACTCCTCAAAGGCACGACCGAACTATATAGGTTCTAACACCCCTCTACTGAATTCTAAATATAAAAGACATTATTTTCGTGTGTGACTATATTCTTGAAAGGTCAGTAAATCGCTGGGATTCTGAATTATAGTTCGCTTTTTAAGAAGTACGTCTATATAATGATATGAGCGGTTGGATTCTCGGTCTTATCTAAATCACTCGCTAAAAACATGCCCACTACAACTGGTAATTTTGTGTCCATTTGTAACATTTTATATCTCTATTATCGAACATCTGTGTTACATCTGGCTTGTGTAACTTGTGAGACCCACCTAATTAAAAATCATTTGAAGACTGAATATCATGAGGAATTTAATAAGGTCTAATGAAATCGATAATATGAATTTTACGACGTACATAATTCACTAAATATTGAAAAAATAAAATTATATCATCGATGGATACTTTGATCTTACAGTTTTAGTACCTACTTACGACTAATTCAGAAGCATGACTTGCAAGATTCGGAAGAGTTGTAATAATACGCAAAGAAAAATAATATCATTATAATTAAAATATAAAATAAACTAAAACTAATTAAGCTTTAACAACATCTTGTTCGTCAGTTTTCTGTCGTCTTGCTGCGATGAATTTCTCGAGGCCCCAGGATAGAGCCGTCAACCAAGTAAATATGTTCAGGCAATGCAGTGTCACTGCTGTTGAAGCATTGTCTTTGATCCAACCTGCCAACAGAATCAAAATCTGCAATAGGTACAATGGAACTTCAGAAAAGCTAGTTTAACTAAAAGTCAAAGTTGAAAATTGAGGACAAAAATATCTGTGACGAATATAAAATCAATAACATGAATGTGGCTTACCAACAATAGGTCCCAGAGAAAGGTAAACCATTCCAGCTGTAATTAATTGTATTCCTGTAGCCCCTGGCAGTTTATGAAGTGGTACATGGGTTGGTATAACCAAGGCCATAAATACGGTTCGCAGTCCCTTCCCGAAGCCAATCATTACAGCCACCAGAATCACCACATAATACTTTTGACAGTATGCTAGGACTGAAAGAATATTGAATAAAATAATTAGAATAGAAGACCGTTTACAAAATTTTAAAAATATATATATCCAATCAACACCCTTTCTAAAATTGTACGAAAAATGATAGAGATTTCGGGTGAAAGCTTTATCAATAAACAATATACTAAATAAAATGAAGATTTTATTACCTACTCTTCCCATAGCCATTGTCATTACTCCGAAAAGGAAGAATGAGTTGTTATCCCATCCGATTTTACCAGCGACGAAAGGTATGCAAAACCTTACACAAATATCAACCCCAGCCAAGAGTGACATAAACAAAGCTACTTCAGATTTGCTTTTCCCATAATCACCAAGTATGAACGGAGTCAAAATCGAAAAATTAAGCTCATTGAAGTTAGCTAGAGTTATTCCCAACATCAAATTAATGAAAGTATAATCTTTTAATAAATCTAAATCGAAGAACAGATATACTTTTTGACAAAACGTTAGTTGTTCTTCTTCGTCTTCCTCATCTTTGACCTCGTCATTTTTCTTTTCTTCAAATACATCATCGTCATCTTCATTGTCATTTTCCTCCATCTGTGTCATCAATAGCTTCATCTTCTCAGTTTTGTCTTCACTTTCTTTTAAGTATTGCTCCAATTTTAACGATGCTTGTTTTAATACTTCACTTTCATAATTAAAGTTATTCGATTTTCTTCTGTGACGTGTACGAAATGACTGGTTACTGTGATTATCTTTTATATACTTCTTTTCGTCGTTTTCTTCATTTTCTTTTTGATTTTTAAGTGAGACATTACTGTGGTTGTCCTTATTATACTTTTCACCATATTGACCATCCATTTTAAAGGACTTGATGCTTTTGCTTCCCACATAATGTTTTTCTGCTTTATCGGCTATATCTTTTGCATCAGCTGGATCAATTTTTTCTACAACTGCCTTTTCATCGGCTTTCAAGTCTTGAGGAGCCTTAAGTGTAGGACAGTCTTCTATTTCTGATTCTGGAATCTGTGTTTCTAATGTAATAGAAGTTTTCCGTTTTGGTTTGTAAGCATCACGGTCTTGAGCTAAAGCGCCTAAATTAGCTGTAGAGTTTTTCTTGGATTCGTTTAAGTACAATGTTGACGATTTACGAGACCGATCACGCTCTTGTGGCACAGTTAATAAATTACCGGATGAGTTTTTCTTTGACTCATTTAAGTACAGCGTTGACGATTTACGAGAACGATCACGCTCTTGAGGAACTAAAGCTCCTAGGTTAGCTGAAGAGTTTTTCTTAGATTCATTTAAGTACAAGGTTGACGATTTACGGGAACGATTTTCGAGTAAATTGGTCATGGATGGCTTTTTTGAGTTTAGCTTTGAATTCATTTGTGAGTTTTTAGTTGAGCCTTCTCTTGAAGAAAGTCTACTTCTCGACTGCCTAGATTTACTGAAGTAACCATCGTTTGCACGCAACATCATTGGTATACCAGGATCAGTAATTTCGTAGCCAGGATTCACTGGATCATCTTCATTGTAAATATACTGACTCGAAAAAGCACTTAAATTTTTAAACTTTGAAACTTGACTAAAATATCCACTCTCTGGTTTTTTTTCAGTCTGAGCATCTTTTGTTTCTTCTTTCAGAAGTTTCTCCTGATCTTCGTCTTTTAGTTTTTTTGTATGCCATTCTACAGGTTGTAGTAAAAGAGCGCCAGCTAAAGCATGTAAGGAAATTCCACTGATGATAAGAATGGCTCCCGTTTCGCCGAAGGCGGCGAAAAGGGCGGTGATAATATGTGGCCACAAGATGGGCCCCAGGCCAGTCGTCGTCCATGATAATCCCGTTGCTAGTCTTCTTCTGTTTTTCCAATAAGTATTTAAAGCGAGGGCATTTGCTGAACTGCTTATACCATAGCTAGCACCTGGAAACACACAAATTACGGTTGAATTATTCAGATTCAATTTTTAACTGAAACAACAGAAATCTTTGTTTAAGTGTATCTTACCGTATAAAATTGAGAATGAAACAAGATAGGTGATGAAGTTATACGAAAACGTAGTCAAAATCAGGGATATGAAGACAAATATTGCTCCAACCATAGACACCTGTCTGTAGGTGAATGTTTTGAATAAAGGACCATTTGCTAGACCTGAAACCAAAACAACGAGACACAAATAAATATAACTGTAAACTCGGATACGCATTTCACAATATTTGCATGAATGTGCAAGGAAAAGTACGAAATCTAAATATTTTGATAAGGATGCAATTAAAAACATTCTCATTGTGTTAACCAATTGTACTTAGTTGTACTTTTTGCTCATTGTTCGATAAATTAATCTAAATGCAGTATCTGAATGTTAAATATTGTTTAATGTTTTTGCTGCGAATTTACAAGTACACAATGATAACTTTAGATAACTTTTAAATCGTCGTAAATGTACAAAGTAAATAAACAAATTTTGTAAACAGCACGTGATTTGTCGGTAGGTGATTATGTAGGTATATATAGTTATAATGACAGCTAATTACGAAGGGGCCGGTATGGTATCAGAGAGTTACCATGCTAGGCGCGTCACGCACCGACGCAAGAGGTCAGGGCAGAGTTCATGTTGATTATAGTGGTAGTCTCCGAGCTGCTGATGCCAAGGCGAGTGAACTTGTCCCGGAACAGGAGGCCAAACTGCTGGAGTATCGGCAGTGCAGACAGCTGGAATAGACCATTACACAAAATTTAATAGGGCAGTCGTTCTCCATCACCTGCATCTCTTTAGAAAAAGGTCTTTGCGTATGACAGCATATTAAATGACGCACTTTTGTGGTTCAAGATACGCTCCAGAAGGACGTCATTTTAAAAGCGCTCTGATTGAGAGTGTCACCTTTGTACATACCAGGCCCCTCAGAAAGTATTGCGAAAAAAAGTTTTTATATATGGGAGACTGGCCAGTTATAATGTTTTTCGAAAATATGATTATTTATAAGTAAAAATAAGTAAGTTCCAATTTCAAAATTTCCCTCCACATTTTTTGCGAGTTAATTCAAAGTATTGTGTCTCACTGAAATATGAATCTGCGCCGGGAACATTTTAGAGCTATGATTTTATACGATTTCAAGTGTCGCCTGAAACCGGATGAATCGTACGATAGACTTCAAATGGCATTCATGGATGAAGGCCCTTCCAAGGCAACCGTGTATCGTTGGTATAACGAATTCAAGCGCGGTCGACCAACTTTGGGGGATGACGAAAGAAGCGGTCGCCCTTTGACGGCTGTTACCGAAGAAAACGTGCTAGCAGTGAAAAATTTAATCCAAGACAATAGGCGAATTACATATCAGGAGATTCAACACATATTGAAGATTGGATCGGGAAGCGTTCACGAGATTCTACACAGCCATCTTCGCGTGAGGAGGATAGTATCACGCTGGGTGCCGCACAACCTCACCGATGCTCAGAAGCAGGCCCGGGTGGAATGGTGCCGTGATATGCTTAACAAATTTGAAGCAGGCTCGTCTCGGCGTGTTTACGACATCGTTACAGGTGATGAGTCCTGGATTTATCAATACGACCCAGAAACCAAGCGCCAGTCGACTGTTTGGGTGTTTCAAAATGAGCCAACGCCTACCAAAGTGAAGCGATCTAGAAGCGGGGGTAAGATTTTGATCGCTAGCTTTTTTAATTTGACTGGCCACTTTGTATCAATTCCCTTACGGGATCAAAGAAGCATTAATGCCGAATGGTATACTACCAAATGTTTGCCAGAAGTTTTCTCTGTTATAAGCAACAAGCGACCAAACACAGGGCTCCGCGGGCTACTGCTCCACCACGACAATGCACCTGCGCACACCGCACTCAAAACGAGGGACTTCCTGGACAGCACGCCAGTCAAACTCCTGGGTCACCCTCCTTACAGCCCTGATCTAGCACCGTGTGACTTCTTTTTATTCCCAAAAATAAAAAATCAGCTCAAAGGGATACAATTTTCGTCGCCGGAAGATGCGCTGGCTGCGTTCGAGCAGGCTGTAAACGAGGTGTCTGCGGCGGACTGGAAAAAGTGTTTTGAAAACTGGTTTAGGCGCATGAATCTTTGTATAGAGGCTGGTGGAAAGTACTTTGAAAAGATTTAATAAAAATAAATGTACGTATAGAACAATTTTTTTTAGTTTCGCAAAACTTTCTGAGTGTCCCACGTATGTAGTACTTTTTTCAATGCGTTATGAACTAAAGTTACCTATACGGTCATATATAGATTACTAGCTGTTCCCCGCGGCTTCGCTCCCGTGGGCCGCCCCACAGGACCGTTTTCGGGATTAAAAAATAGCCTATGTCGCTCAGGAATAATGTAGCTTTCTATTGGTGAAAGAATTTTTAAAATCGGTCCAGTAGTTTCGGAGCCTATTCGGTACAAACAAACAAACAAAAAAATCTTTCCTCTTTATAATATTGGTATAGATTATAGTCTAAGTATTTATATAAATAAAAGGTCCATAGAGATACAGTAAAGCCTTGTAATTATTGTTTTATTCCGTCCTCATGTGACTCAGCTGCACAGTCTGCACATAAGAATTCGTTGTGCCGCTATGCAATTAACTGCTTGCTCAAATCACGTGCAAAAACATTAAGCCTCGGTGTTTTATGTATGAACCTCGTCTTTTAATAGGTGTACCTACTTGTGAACATTCAGGAATCGAAGTTAACATACCAATGGTGAAAGTAGTGGGCATAGGAGAAGATTGCAAATGTGTTCCCGACTACATAGCCAATTGTGACGAAAAGAAGTACCGTGTGGTCATAGTCAGTATATTACAATAATTGTCCTGCCCTTGTTACATGTTACTTGAGGTCGTAGGCGCAACTCGTTTTCTTATTTTATACCGTCCAGTCCACCGTCACGCATATTCAGTATAGGCACAGTTTAACAGTAGTGGCTTTTCCATATAAACAAGGGCGTCGCCAGCCGATGGCCCAGGGAAGGGGGTGGGCAAGATGATATATGGATGATGGGAAAAGTATGAATTTTAAATACAGTCAAAACCAAATGAAGCTTTACACTGGTAGTGCGAGTCTTACGCACAATGTCCAAAGTGTAAACCTCAACTATAAATAAATAAAACTTGTAAACAAAGTCATTAGAATACAAGAATTTGGGACCTAATATAGGATAAAAATTTGAAGGGAATCAAATGGTCCATTAACAATTACGAGATTTTTTTGATTAAGTTAATTGTATAAAGCACAATCTTTGGGGGGTTTTCAACCGACTTCAAAAAGGACGAGGTTCTCAATTCGACTGTAGTTATATTTTTGTATGTTCGTTACGCGATTTGTAAAGTTCCCTACCACTTTATTATGAAAATCTTGTAATTTTTCTGTGCACGCTCATCATGGGCGGACCTTTGAGGTGATTTCCCTCCATAGTGCTTCATAAACAGGTTTTAGTCTCCTGAGGCTGATAAAGGATCGCAGACACTTTGTGCACGGTAGAGCAAAATCTTCAACGCTTTTCCCGTTTCGAGAAAGAAGGATTGTGTCTATATTAGGTGTGTCTACATCAACAATGGTTTGATTTGTTAAGTGGAGTCTCTAAGGAGGGCAACTGCACGTCCTTGCTCACCCTTTGCAAAACTCTTCCGTATAGGTCTGATATACCCCGATGGTGGGCATCGGGGTCTATCAGAAAAAGGGTAAGCGTACAGGGTATCCATAAAGATTTTCATATTGAAAAAAAAACCGAAGCAATGAGATTTATGTGCATATTCTACGGGATGTAGGTAAAAATATGAATGTCAAAAAAGAGAATGTATCCAATTTTCGACTTCGACAAAATTTCAAGTTGGTAGACACTAAGTACTATCTATTCCGAACACTTAAGTTACCGATACCAGGCATACTTTGTGACTATCAGCTAAGTAGACTTTGCTGATAGTCACGAAGTATTCCTGGTACCGGTTCTAGACTAGGTCTAGAACTAGATAATATACCAGTTGAAGTGTCACATGGAGGCATTTCAACTTTATTGTAGTCTATCCGTTATCGCCTTGTAGAACCTTTACCAACATAGACTACCTTGTATCAGTCGTAATATTAGATATGACGACTGATTCTTAAAGAACTATACTTATAATAGGTAAGTACACATTTTTTAATGCGTTTTCATTAAGACTAGTTTCTATTAGAAATAGTTTCTCACAGTAATATTCCGTTCAGTAGTATTCCTCCTAGCCCGTTCCATCGTCGGACTACAAGACGTACGGCGATGCGTCATCGGTACATGGTGGACATCCCACTGGCCACTCATACGCACCAAACGTTTTGGGAATACTTTTATTATACGTGGGACACTCAGAAAGTTTTGCGAAACTAAAAAAAATTGTTCTATACGTACATATATTTTTATTAAATCTTTTCAAAGTACTTTCCACCAGCCTCTATACAAAGATTCATGCGCCTAAACCAGTTTTCAAAACACTTTTTCCAGTCCGCCGCAGACACCTCGTTTACAGCCTGCTCGAACGCAGCCAGCGCATCTTCCGGCGACGAAAATTGTATCCCTTTGAGCTGATTTTTTATTTTTGGGAATAAAAAGAAGTCACACGGTGCTAGATCAGGGCTGTAAGGAGGGTGACCCAGGAGTTTGACTGGCGTGCTGTCCAGGAAGTCCCTCGTTTTGAGTGCGGTGTGCGCAGGTGCATTGTCGTGGTGGAGCAGTAGCCCGCGGAGCCCTGTGTTTGGTCGCTTGTTGCTTATAACAGAGAAAACTTCTGGCAAACATTTGGTAGTATACCATTCGGCATTAATGCTTCTTTGATCCCGTAAGGGAATTGATACCAAGTGGCCAGTCAAATTAAAAAAGCTAGCGATCAAAATCTTACCCCCGCTTCTAGATCGCTTCACTTTGGTAGGCGTTGGCTCATTTTGAAACACCCAAACAGTCGACTGGCGCTTGGTTTCTGGGTCGTATTGATAAATCCAGGACTCATCACCTGTAACGATGTCGTAAACACGCCGAGACGAGCCTGCTTCAAATTTGTTAAGCATATCACGGCACCATTCCACCCGGGCCTGCTTCTGAGCATCGGTGAGGTTGTGCGGCACCCAGCGTGATACTATCCTCCTCACGCGAAGATGGCTGTGTAGAATCTCGTGAACGCTTCCCGATCCAATCTTCAATATGTGTTGAATCTCCTGATATGTAATTCGCCTATTGTCTTGGATTAAATTTTTCACTGCTAGCACGTTTTCTTCGGTAACAGCCGTCAAAGGGCGACCGCTTCTTTCGTCATCCCCCAAAGTTGGTCGACCACGCTTGAATTCGTTATACCAACGATACACGGTTGCCTTGGAAGGGCCTTCATCCATGAATGCCATTTGAAGTCTATCGTACGATTCATCCGGTTTCAGGCGACACTTGAAATCGTATAAAATCATAGCTCTAAAATGTTCCCGGCGCAGATCCATATTTCAGTGAGACACAATACTTTGAATTAACTCGCAAAAAATGTGGAGGGAAATTTTGAAATTGGAACTTACTTATTTTTACTTATAAATAATCATATTTTCGAAAAACATTATAACTGGCCAGTCTCCCATATATAAAAACTTTTTTTCGCAATACTTTCTGAGGGGCCTGGTATATGCGTACAGCAAAGGAGTGGAATTTCCTGCCGGAGTCTGTATTTCCTGATAGCTAAAACCTGGGAGTCTTTAAGTAAAGAGTGAATAGGTTTCTTCTTGGCAAACGTGCTTCTCGTTCATCGTCGACCACATCATCGCTTACCATCAGGTGAGATAGATAATAGGCTCGCGCTTGACCACTGTCAAGCGCAAGCCTATTATCAATAAAAAAAAAGTAACAAACTTATCACATTTAGTATCCTTACGGTGTGTACTATTCGTATAAGTACCTATATTATTCATCATCATCAGCCTATTAATGTTCCCACTGCTGGGACACAGGCCACCTCTCTGTGAGAGGGAATGGGCCGTAATCCACCACGCGGGCCCAGTGCGGGTTGGTGGATGTCACATTTCTTCGAATTTTTGGTTCTAGGACATGCCGGTTTCCTCACGATGTTTTCCTTCACCGTTTTGAGAGCAGTGGTGAATAAATAATTTACACAAAGTAAAGCGCCTGCCTGGGCTCGAACACACGACCTACAACTTGTAAGTCGCGGCCGATACCACTGGGCCAATATTATTAAGCATGCAAAATTGAGTCTTTAAGGTTGTTTGCTAATGTTTAATACGAGACGAATTTTGCAATAGGGAATATCCTTGACAAAAATTGTGTTATTTGAACAGTGTATCGTTAAAAAGACTGGAATAGAATAATAATAGTGAAATCAAAATCAAAATTGATCGATGAAAACGAAAGAGATATAACAATTTAAAGAAATATAGGTATCTGTCCCTCTCTACGAAAACGCCATTATCTACGGTAGCTGTATGGGTGTCGTGCCATCTGACGTCATGTGGCACATCGAACTTCTCTCAATAATTCTCAACTTTGAGGCTTCATAACTTCGTCTCTGAACAAGATATAAAAAAAAACATATTTGTTTACTAGTTGATAAATATTTCATGTAGCATAGAAAAATGCATATTCCCTGTTAAAAATGTTATAAATAACTCATAAAATTAAGATAATTTTTTTGACGCAAGGCTGACTGACGTATACTGATAAATTAGCACTTATCCTTATAGAAAATAAAGATTAAGTTGGTAAACACTATTAGGTGCAAACAATATAACACCTAGTCAGATATCGTGCACTTAAGTCAGATCTGTGCAATAATCTTAATAAACCGATAAGAAACCGTGTTTTAATACAAAATTTTATGCACGTGCCTATGTCGAATTAAAATTATCTCAGCAATTCAGCATGTCGATAATTCTGCCTCCGATCCGAAGTCCGAACCGAACAATGACTCTTTTTCCCATAATCTCTGAACTTCTAATTCCTTGTACGTAGCTTCAAAGATAGTTTCTAGTACTGCTGCCAGTCTAAAATTCTGTGGTGATCTCTCACTACCTATAATAGTTGGTAGATTTCGATCGAAAAAGGGAAAAGCTATACTGCAACGAAAACAGGCCCTGAAAAGCATGAAACAATAACTGTGTTTCTGAAATCATGGCGTTGGTATTAACGTATATTAACAATGTCTTCATTTCTAGAAATACCGATATGTCCTTGCCGGTGCCAATTTCTGTTGGCACTTAAAGAGTATGTTGTGACATTTCTGAAAAACGTTCACGACTGATAGCCGTAAAATTATGGAGGCAATCGGATAGAAACATGTATGTACAGCACACAACTATTAATTTGCTAGGTTGTAAACATAGTGTAATATGCAATAAACACATAAGTGCCACCGAGTGCAACGTTTATATTGTGCCTTGTTGTTAGTTTGTTATTTGCGGTCATCGTCTTAATTGATGCTCATTTATTACTACGCCAATACTAGACAAATATAGAAGAATTAGCCTATGTGTATTTCGAATAACGTACCTTTCAAATGGTGATATATTTGACCATCAATTCCAAAATCAACTCGCCACATATTTTCGCAATGTTATTATATTTTATTAGTAAAAATAATAAGAAGACTTACGTTAGAGAATCCAGCTGCAATGACGATCATCCACCCCCAGCCGCCATCGGGAGGAACAAAATCCCCTTCTTTCTTCAACTTTGTATTGACTTGCTTAGCTTTCGTCATTTTCGAGTGTCTCACGTAAGAAGCCCACTACAGTCTCCGTTAACGCTTCAGACAGAACTGATAACTTTTGAAACAGTAATCACTTTATTATGACAAACGATTCAAATGAGTTGGCAATGTTTCCAGGAACAAAGAGACGTTCACGCAAACATATTAACGTGAATAACTAAAATCATTCAGCGTTTTGTGTTGTCGGTGTATATCCGCTGCTAGTCTTATCTCGATTTGCACTGTGTAAATCTGTGTTAGTAAACTACATTTACCTCATGCATGGTTGCCAGTGACAGATATACCTACTCTACTAGTATACCTACACTTATTATCTACATTAAGGCTTAGCACGCATTGCGATTTTGAGCCGCGCGGATTTTGTTTGCAAAGAGTTTTTAACCGCGTACTGAATTTAACTAACACGCACTATGGATAAAATTACGCGCGATTTTTGTATCTTTCTACCTGTTCATAGAGCTGAAAATACACGGCTTTCTTGCGGTATGTTTTCCGCGCGAATTTTTTACCGCAATTTGTTTTGCCATATAGTCCACCGGCGTGGATCCGCGCCGGTGGACAACACACACACACAGGTAGAAAGAGAAAAATCACGCGGAATTTTATCCGCAGTACGTGTAAGTATGATTCAGTAAGCGGAAAAATTATGTGATGGTCGCCGTGTAATATTGGCGGACACCTCACATCTTCTGTAATCTCGCTTGTGCGGACTTTGCGCCTCCTCAGACGTATATGCCATCTACGACTTCTGTCTGAGAGGAAGATTCGGATGATAATAATCTAATAATATGCATAGGAGAAAATAATACTAAACCTAATAAAGTAATAATAGAATTAGTAACTGTGTTGAAATCCTCCCAAAAAATTAACTTAAAGGATTTTTTGGGGTTTAAACAAAACAGATATTTAAATCAAAAAATGTTAAATAACAACTCAAAAACTGTATGTGACAACTTAAAAAAATGCTCATTTATTAATCTAAAATATAATTACCCGTACAATAAATACTACTATTTATTAGATGTATGTAAATTAATTAACCAAAATGGAGATGACAACCTTTGAAGCGCACAAGAAGGGAACCATACCGTATTTTTAGAAAATCTACAACAATTAACATTAATAGACAATCTGATACACTGGTGCCTTCACAAGCGGACAAGTGGTTTTCGTCTCTAATCCGGCATTCAATTTTAGAATATTTCACCAGAACATTGCCGGTGCCATAAACAAAACTGAGGCATTAACATTTGCAATCCACGAGCTTTCGAAAATTGGTACAAGGATAGATGTGGTGTGTTTGCCTGAAACTTTCATGACAAATAGTAGATAAATGCTTTTGAAAATTTCAGGTTACAAATTAGTTGCATCATATTTAAGTGACAATAAACGAAGAGTGAGAATACATAATTTGAAATTTAATACAATTTTTTTAATTTTGTGGCGTAGAAATAAATAAAATTATGATTATTTGTTTATGTGGAACTCCTAATAGCAACCCATAAATATTTCTTGAAAAACTAGAACAGTTACTACTAAGTCTTACTAGGAAATATAGAAAAATAATTATTTCTGGTGACTGGAATTTGGACATCTTAAACAAAAGCAAGAGTAGCGAAGAAAGTGTATGTTAAAAAAAAACGAATAGCATATAAAAACATCAACGAGGCAATTGTCATGTCTTGATCAGTTGGCAAGCAACATCAAACAAGTTAAAGCGGAGGTGCATCACCTTGCGTTGTCTGACCACGAAACGGGACCAACGCTATCGTTGAAAACTATTAAATCGTCTGAAACATACAGTTGGTACGAACATGTCAGAGATTATAGTAAAGAAAACATGGACAAGTTCTATAGTTGTGTGTCATCTCTTATTTTTTTAGATAAATACGAAAAAAATAACTTGTAACAATCTGTGCTGTCCAATAAATGCAATAAAGAGGTCAACTAAATAAGGGAACCATAGATGGCTAACGAAGGGCAAAAACAGATCATGTTTAAGAAAACGGTATCTCTATCTCAACCAACAACACAGTAAAATAAACAGGAAAAAGTCAAATAATCAATATAAATCATACAGCCACTTACTCAAAAAGTATTTAAAAATATTTAAATCTAGACAACTACAAAGTAAAAAATAAATTGACACTAATAGAAATAAATGTTAAGCCACATGGGCAGTCAGTAATGAAAACATTGCGGATATTATTACGATAACAAAAATTTACAAAATAATCTACAATAATCGAACATATGAAGACGCTAAGGATATAGGTGACAAATTTAATGAGTTTTATATACAATTGACAAACAGCAAGAATTTAATTAAAATAAAGTCGAGATAAAGAAAACTATCGATACTAATAACGAGCATAAAATATTCCTTAAGACTACTGATGCCATGGAAGTATTTCAAGTAATTCAAAATCTTAATAACACAAATGCAGCAGGAGTAGATGACGTTGGAATTCTGGGTATAATGTTGGATAATAATTGTGATTGAAAAGCACACGTCGAATACGTTTGTGATAAACTCGACAGATTTGTCTTCGCAATAAAAAGATTGAGAGTCACGGTATCAACAAAAGCGGCTCTTTGCGCATATGCGCATATTTGTATTCCGTGGGAAATGTGGTTGGTCGCACATTTGGTGGCATTATTGTATAATTCTTACTGTAAATTTTAATGTGTAACTGTTTTTTTCTCCTCGAATAAATAAATAAATATCACGGTGAAGTGTCGTCCGTACTCGCCTATGGTCTCTTATTGTGGTGTAATTTGGTGGATATTATAAAAGTGTTAAGAGTATAAAAAAAATGTGTGCGTGCAATATGTGGGGCCTGGTATACGGATAGCTGTATGCCCTTGTTTAAAAAGTACAATATTCTACCATTATAATTATGCCTATTTATACAACAACATACGAAATATTTTATAAAACGCAAAGAAGTAACCAAGCGCAATGTAGCTCCTAGAAATAAAAATAAATTTAAACATGAGCTCTGTTTACCGCAATGCAAGCTCGAATTAAAATTAAAAAAATTAAATTAAAATAAATTTATTCATGAACTTTTTTTAATTGAATTGCAAAAGGAACTCGTACATAAATGCTGTAAAGGTATATAACAAATTACCGGACGCCTTTAAAGGTTTACCTTTGACAATGTTTAAAAAAAGTTAACACAATGGGTAAAAGAAAAATGCTTTTACGATCTCAATGAATACATGTCAGATCGCGGCGAAGCAAACTGAAATATTTATAATTGGTATATACCTTATAATAATTAACAATAAGAAGAAATAAAAATAATAAACTTAAACTTTTAAGCTTTAACAACATCTTGTTCATCAGTTTTCTGTCGCCTTGCTGCGATGAATTTCTCAAGACCCCAGGATAGAGCCGTCAACCAAGTAAATATGTTCAGGCAATACAGTGTCACTGCTGTTGAAGCATTGTCTTTGATCCAACCTGCAAACAGAATCAATAGTTACAATAGGTACGATGTAACTTCAAAAAGCAAGTTTCGCTAAAAGACAAAGTTGGAAATTGAGGAAAGAAATATCTTTGACTAATATAAAATCAATAGCATGAATGTGGCTTACCAACAACAGGTCCCAGAGCAAGGTAAACTACTCCAGCTGTAAGTAGTTGTATTCCTGTAGCCCCTGGCAGTTTATGAAGTGGGACATGGGTGGGTATAACCAAGGCCATAAATACGGTTCGCAGTCCCTTCCCGAGGCCAATCATAACAGCCACCAGAATCACCACATAATAGTTTTGACAGTACGCTAGGACTGAAAGAATATTGAATAAAATAATTAGAACAGGAGAATGTTTCCAAAATTAAAAAAAAATTATATCCAATCAACACCCCTTCCAAAAAAAAATTTAGTTTTCGGGTAAAAGCTTCATCAATAAACAATATACTAAACAAAAAAATGAAGATTTTATTACCTACTCTTCCCATAGCCATTGTCAACACTCCGAAAAGGTAGAATGAGTTGTTATCCCATCCGATTTTACCAGCGACGAAAGGTATGGAGAACCTTACACAAATATCAACCCCAGCCAAGAGTGACATATACAAGGCTACTTCAGATTTACTTTTCCCATAGTCACCAAGAATGAACGGAGTCAAAATCGAAAAATTAAGCTCATTGAAGTTAGCTAGAGTTATTCCCAACATCAAATTAATGAAAGTATAATCTTTTAATAAATCTAAATCAAAAAACAAATATACTTTTTGACAAAACGTTAGTTGTTCTTCTTCTTGTACCTCGTCTTTGACCTTTTCTTCAAATACATCATCTTCATTATCATATTCCTCCATCTGCGTCACGAATAGTTTCATCTTCTCAGTTTTGTCTTCACTTTCTTTTAAGTATTGCTCCAATTTTAACGATGCTTGTTTTAATACTTCACTTTCATAATTAAAGTTATTCGATTTTCTTCTGTGACGTGTACAAAATGACTGGTTACTGTGATTATCTTTTATATACTTCTTTTCGTCGTTTTCTTCATTTTCTTTTCGATTTTTAAGTGAGACATTACTATGGTTGTCCTTATTATACTTTTCACCATATTGACCATCCATTTTAAAGGACTTGATGCTTTTGCTTCCCACATAATGTTTTTCCGCTTTGTCGGCTATATCTTTTGCATCAGCTGGATCAATTTTTTCTACAACTGCCTTTTCATCGGCTTTCAAATCTTGAGGAGCCTTAAGTGTAGGACAGTCTTCTATTTCTGATTCTGGAATCTGTGTTTCTAATGTAATAGAAGTTTTCCGTTTTGGTTTGTAACTATCACGCTCCTGAGCCAAAGTGCCTAAATTAGCTGTAGAGTTTTTCTTGGATTCATTTAAGTACAACGTTGACGGTTTACGAGAACGATCACGCTCTTGAGGAACTAAAGCTCCTAGGTTTGCTGAAGAGTTTTTCTTAGATTCATTTAAGTACAAAGTTGATGATTTACGTGAACGATTTTCGAGTAAATTGGTCATGGATGGCTTTTTTGAGTTTAGCCTTGAATTCGATTGTGAATTTTTTGTTGAGCCTTCTCTTGAGGAAAGTCTACTTCTCGACTGCCTAGATTTACTGAAGTAACCATCGTTTGCACGCAACATCATTGGTATACCAGGATCAGTGATTTCGTAGCCAGGATTCACTGGGTCATCTTCATTGTAAAGATACTGACTCGAAAAAGCACTTAAATTTTTAAACTTTGAAACTTGACTAAAATATCCACTCTCTGGTTTTTTTTCAGTCTGAGCATCTTTGGTTTCTTGTTTCAGAAGTTTCTCTTGATCTTCGTCGTTTAGTTTTTTAGTGTGCCATTCTACAGGTTGTAGTAAAAGAGCGCCAGCTAAGGCATGCAAGGAAATGCCGCTTATGATAAGAATGGCGCCCGTTTCGCCGAAGGCGGCGAAGAGCGCGGTGATAATATGTGGCCACAAGATAGGCCCTAGGCCAGTCGTCGTCCATGATAGTCCCGTTGCCAATCTTCTTCTGTTTCTCCAATAAGTATTTAAAGCCAGGGCATTTGCTGAACTGCTTATACCATAGCTAGCACCTGGAAACACACATATTAAGGTTGAATTACTAAGATTCAACTTTTAACTGAATCAAAGATTTTTGTTAAGTGTATCTTACCGTATAAGATTGAAAATGAAACAAAATAGGTGATGAAGTTATACGAAAACGTAGTCAAAATCAGGGATATAAAGATAAATATTGCTCCAACCATAGACACCTGTCTGTAAGTGAATATTTTGAATAAAGGACCATTTGCTAGACCTGAAACCAAAACAACGAGACACATAAATATAACTGTAAACTCGGATATCCATTTTACAAAATATTTGCATGAATGTGCAAGGCAAAGTACGAAATCTAAATATTTTGATAATGATGTAATTAAACACATTCTCATTTTGTTAACCAATATTGTACTTAGTTCTCCTTTTTGCTCTTTGATCGATAAATTAATGTAAATTCAATATCCGAATGTTAAATATTGTGTAAAGTATTTGCTGCGAATTTACAAGTACACAATGATAACTTTTAAATCGGCATAAATGTACAAAGTAAGTAAACAAATTTTGTAAACAGCTCGTGATTGGTCGGTTGGTGATTATGTAGGTATAGATCAAATATATGGACAGCAAAAAAAAACTAAATTTATGGTATAGAGAGTTATAATGAAAACTAATTACTAAGGGGCCGGTATGGTATCAGAGAGTTACCATGCGAGGCGCGTCACGCACCGACGCAAGAGTTCAGGGCAGCGTGCATGTTGATTATAGTGGTAGTCTCCGAGCTGCTGATGCCAAGGCGGGTGAACTTTTCCCGGAACAGGAGCCCAAACTGCTGGAATATCGGCAGTGCAGACAGCTGAAATAGATCATTACACAAAATTTAATAGGACAGTCATTCTCTGTCACCTACATCTATTTAGAAAAAGGACTGCGCATGACAGCGTATTAAATGACGAACTTTTGTGGTGCAAAATACGCCCCAGAAGTGCGTCATTTTAAACGTGCTCTGAAAGAGAGTATCACCTTATGAACTGAAGGTATACGGTCCTATAAATAAAAATATAGTTTAAGTAAATTTGCCTTGTAACTTGTAAGTATTGTTTTATTCCGTCATCATGTGACTTAGCTGCACAGAATGCACATAAGAATTCGTTGTGCCGCTATGCAATTAACTGCTCGCACAAATGACGTGCAAAAACATTAAGCCTCGGTGTTTTATGTAGGAACCTCGTCTTTTAATAGGTACCTATTTGTGACCATTCAGGAATCGAAGTCAACATCCCAAGGGTGAACGAAGTGGCGTAGAAGAAAATTGCAAATGTTTTCACAATTTCACAGCCTATAGTGACGAAAAGAAGCACCGTGTGGTTATAGTCAGTACCTAAAGGCACAGTTTAATATTGGTGTCTGATCCACTTCACAAGGGCGTCGCCAGCTGATGGCCCAGGGGGGGAGGGCAAGATAATATATGGACGATGGGAAAAGTATGAATTTTAAATACAGTCAACTCAAATGAAGCTTTACAATGGTAGTGCGAGTCTTGCCCCAACGGCGATTGAGATAAAAACCGGCCAAGTGCGAGTCTGACACGCGCGCGAAGGGTTCCGTACTTGGTAAATTGCGGTTGACGATTTATGACGTATTAAAAGAAACTACTTACTAACTAAGTTTACATGGTATTGTAATCATATATTTTTTTAAGTTTTATCATTCTCTTAATTTAGAAGTTACAGGGGGGGGGACACGTTTTAATACCACTTTGAAAGTGTCTCTCGCGCAAACTATTCAGTTTAGATAAAAATGATATTAGAAACCTCAAAAAAAAATATTGTTAATTTTTTAATTAGTTTCAGTTTCAAGTATGGGAACCCCCAATTTTTTCTTTTTTCTTTTTTTGTATGAAAATCTTAATGCGGTTCACAGAATACATCTACTTACCAAGTTTCAACAGCATAGTTCTTATAGTTTCGGAAAAAAGTGGCTGTGACATACGGACGGACAGACAGACAGACAGACAGACAGACGGACAGACAGACAGACATGACGAATCTATAAGGGTTCCGTTTTTTGCCATTTGGCTACGGAACCCTAAAAACGGGTCCGTACCCACTCGACCCGATTAGATTCCACCCGAAGAATAATCACAGATTATTGTTAATTATTATTACAATCTTATAGTTGTATTTTTAAGTGATTATAATTATTAGGTTAAGAAGTTAAATCGAGGTAGAGGCTATCTTATTAAAGCTAAATTTTTTAAACAAAATCACTGACTACCAGGATCATAACCTGGACCTGGACCTGTATCATAACAAAATAGTACCTACATATTCTATGTATAGTAAATAAATAAGTTATTTAGAATTAAATATCCCTTTGCCTAACTGTACAAATGGCACTGAATTGGTATTAAAACATCTGGTATTATTATTCGGGTCGAGTCTAATCGGGTCGAGTGGGCACGGACCCATAAAAACGGTACAGTGTACAAAGTGTAAAGGTCTATCCACACATATCAGGGACGTGTCCGGACCGTGCCCCGTCAGTGGCTTAAAAAAAATTCGGTGTGCACGTTTTATATGAACTCGTTCACTCACGGCCTCACGTCCGTACACGGGCCAGTGACGCATCTTCAATGCCTAGGCCCGGGCCCTTCACGTCCCGGGCACGGCCCTGATATGTGTGGAACTTAAAGCTCAATGAGCTCTTGACTATAAAATAAATAAAACTTGTAAACAAAGTTATTAGAATAAAAATAATTTGACCCAAATTTGTATCCTTACAATGCACCATTACTTACAAGATTTTAATAATAAAGTTGGTGAGCGTATCCTTTTGTTTTGTTTAAGTTAATTAAAGCACAATTTCTGTGGGGTTTTCAACCGACTTCAAAAAGGACGAGGTTCTCAATCCGATTCCATGTTTATGTAGTGCCATTTCTGAAAAACGTTCACCACTGATAACCGTAAATTTATGGAGGCAATCGGATAGCTAATGACTTCTGCGAAACATGTATGTACCTACAACACACAACTATTATAATTTCCCAGATTGTAAACATAGTGTAATATGCGATAAAAACCACTCCCTGGGGGTGCTACTGAGTGCAACGTTTATATTGTGCCTTCTTGTTAGTTATATTCGATCATCGTCTTAATTGATGTCATTTATTATTACGCTAATACTTGACAAATATAGAAGAATTAACCTGTGTGTATTTGGAATAATGTACCTTTCAATCGGTGAAATATTTTACCATCAATTCAAGAATCGACTCGCCACATATTTTCGCACTAAATTCGCAATCTCATTTTATTTTATTAGTATAAATAATAAGAAGACTTACGTTAGAGAATCCAGCTGCAATGACGATCATCCACCCCCAGCCACCATCGGGAGGAACAAAATCCCCTTCTTTCTTCAACTTTGTATTGACTTGCTTAGCTTTCGTCATTTTCGAGTGTATCACGTAAGAAGCCCACTACAGTCTCCGTTAACGCTTCAGACAGAACTGATAACTTTTGAAACAGTAATCACTTTATTATGACAAACCGCGGTGCGAATTTAATTCGTTGGAATATTTTGAGCTCAATAAACAGGTAGAAAGAGACAAAAATCGCGAGGAATTTTAACGGCAGTGCGTGTTAGTATGATCCAGTACGCGGACAAAAATTCGCGCGAATAAAATCTGCGCGGCTAAAAAGCGCAATGCGTGCTGAGCCTAAATCGTGACAGTCCGATGACGTTTCTCATTTTACATACCGCGAGAACTTTGTACATAATCCTAATTCTATGTTACCCATACACTATAACAACGAGTATCATGCTTAAGCACCAACTTAAATTATTATGAAGTATTAAAAAATATAGCTGTCAAAGCCGACTTCCTAGATCGTCACAGTTACAGATACTCGTACCTATCTATTGTTAGTTTGCAACAATAAATGCTCACGTGATTAGACCTCACTTTGTCTAGTACCTATTGAAAGCATTCTATTGCTGCATGCCGGATTCACAATCATAATATTATACATCGTATTCTATAAAACGTTTATCAGCTTATCTTTATTTATCGAGCAGTAATTGAGCAACGCCCTTATGCTACCTATCAGCTTTTGTAAACGTGGCGACTTAAGTAGGTAGCCATGGAACATCAATCTTATTGGGGTCATCTGTCATTTAAAATGTTTAATTATCAAAGTGTACCTAACTAACAGCAGATATGAATATTTTCAACACGACACGCTGCCGAGATAACGGTTGCTTGTCAATCGATAATTTAAAAACAATAGGGTACCTAATGTAGATATAATAGGTATTAAAATACCTATTGAATGTACTGCATTAGGTATTTTACAGATGGAGCTTATCAAAAGAGATGGAGAGTCCCTGTGTATCCGTGTCTAATTGCGTGAGTTCGGCAGGGCAAAGGGTAGGACTCCATGAAAGATTAAGACAAATTCGGATTATTTTTTTTCGGTTTGGCCAAAAATTATTGGACGCTTACATTGGTGAAGATACTCTTTTCGAAAGAGTCCAATAATTTTTGGCAATACATAGCAAAAGCAAAAGCAAATCAGGCGCACGAGAAACAAGCGAGATGAAATATGCGATGTGAATTTCCGCCTATGTGATTGGTCGATCGTTCATACTCTTTGCGCTTTGCCTTGCTGAATTCATTTACGCAATTCGGCTGACGCTTTAACGTGCTTACCTTAGCACGAGGGTATTACCTAAACCGCCAACTTCCAAACTCCAGGCTGCCGCTGAGTTCTTCTCAATGGCAAAACAAAATTTCAATTTGTCCCCTGTAACCTAGACGTCGAACCCAGCAGCCTCATTGCGTAAGTGAATACGGCAACGCAAAGGATTTGGTCGCTATCAATTGACCAATCACACAGACGGCAATCCACATGGTGTCTTTCATCTCGCATGTGATTTGTCGATTTGATAGCGGTCAAACCCTTCGCCTTGACGAATTCACTTTCGCAATTTGGCTGCTGGACCTGAGCTCTAGGGTCGCTTTTGCGACTATGTGACAAACGGCAGGCCTATTACATATCTTTTGCAAGAACAAAACGATAGCGATCAAACTCTGTAGGTATGTCATAAAAGTTGGCATTACCTGCAGTGTAGGTATGGTAAGTCCTACACAATCGTTTGCTAATCGCTCGCTGTTTGTCAAAGACACTTATTTAAAAAAAAAAAACAACAACTCTAAAACTTCTGTATTGAAGACCAATTATTGCGCAAAAATCTCAATCCTTTTGCTCTTGCAAAAGATACGTAATAAGCCTGCGGGTAAGAGCGCCATTGCCTGACTGCCACGAAAACATTAAAAAACTTTGGGTAAAGAGGAAAGCAGTTGATTACGCTATCCGTACGTATAATGGACCAGAATGTAATTCAATGCATTAAAATTCATATCTAGAGTTGATTTATCTTTATACAAGCAATTCAATTAATTTTGTAATATGTCAAGGAGTAAATTATGAACTTACAATAAAGTATTTATTATGTAGTCAGTATTATGTACTCGTATATCATTTGAGTTGTCCTGTGATATGTAAATTTCTCATGTATGTTGGTGTCCCACCTAAGAACCAGCGCGCACTAGGTAGCAACTTTTAGTTGACCAATAATTTGATCGCGCGATCATACGTCAATCATATATCATTAGATTTTTAATCGCCAAATGCGTGCACGTCAATATAGCTCCATACTGATTCCCTGAACGATCAAACTGTCGTTCAACAAAAAGTCGCTAAATTCGTCACAATCTAAGAAGTCCGTTGACGTTTCTCATTTTACATGCCGCGATAACTTTCTTTGTAAGAAATTGAAAAATTAAACTCATAATCCTAATTAATTACTATGTTACGCATACACCATAACAACGAGTAGAGTATCATTCGCAAGCATCAAGTTTAATTATTATGAAGTATTTTTATAGCGGTCAAAACGGGCCTTTTAATTTTTGGCCAACTTTAGTGCGCGCTGGCTCTTAGTCATTTTAAATCAAATGGGATTGCATGTAGTATTCGTCTAGTGTAGAGAAAATAATTGTAACTTCCAATGGCTAGAAACAAATATAGGATTCTTAACTGTTGCTTTATCGATATGTAGGCAAAAGTTTAGAGTTAACTCCCGAGCATAGCGAAAGAGTTAAGACAAGAATCCTGAATGCAGTGTGGGATTCAAGGTCGCCCAAGACGAAGGCACCTTTATCCCCGAGGAGAATACTCTACTTTTCACACCATCTACGAGACAATAGATAGCAATAGTACTAGAATCAAAGTATTTATTAAAATTACAATTACAGTTAGTAGACCTATTTAACACAGTTAAATGATAAAGGTGTTTTTGCGAAAAATGATTTTCGATATCTTCGATTTTAATTTATAAGAGTTCATTTCCACGACAAGCGTCATTCACTCCAAAAATGAATGCCACCTGTAACGAAAATAGGTAGGTAGGTTATATTATTTTTTATGTATTACACGTTTTATACTTTCTTAGATTTGACTGACACTCAAGTGTGTGTCACACAAATCTAAGAAAGTTTATTATTTTTAATAACAACACATAAACCTTTCGAAGATTTACAATAATACCTAATATTTAACTTAGAGTCGAAACATCACATACCTATCAGTAGATCGCACACAAGCGATCGATTCATGAGCGGGTAGCTAGAACCCATCTTATCTTATGGAGGGGCCGAGAGCAACTCGGACACTTCGACCCATTGGGATCTATTGTGGTCCCCTAGATAACTTACTCAGTCTTACAACGAGACTGGGCGATATGAGCCTATAGTCTTCTGGTTTAGGATATCCAACCCCTAGTACTCGTAGAATCATTCGCTTACCAGCCAGTGCATCGCATGTGCACAAAAGATGCTCCATGCGTTCCGTATGTTCCCCACACAAACTGCACATGGGTGTCGCGGTTGGACCCATCTTCATGAGCATGTCGTTGGTTCCAAAGTGACCAGTAAAGGCCCCAAGCAGGTAGCGGATTAGCCCCCTGCTCATATTCCAGATGCATTCCCGGGCTTTGAACGTAGAGCCTAGGAATTTCTTGGAGTGTTGTAGACCAGTAGTAGACAGCCAGTGTGTTCGTTTTCTGTGATCTGCAAACTCCTTAAATGTGGCTTTTACGAGACACGCCGAAATGCCTACACATGGTTCTGGACCCACAAAATTATTTGCTGAGCCCTCTCTTGCCAGTTCATCTGCCATTTCGTTACCATGGATTCCTTTGTGTCCAGGGACCCACATCAGTCTCACCCTGTTATGCCTCCCAAGCCAGTTTAGGGCTTGGCTAGCATCCAGAATAAGTTTGGAATCCACTTTGTAGGATGCCATGGCTTTGATTGCAGCCTGACTGTCACTAAGAATATATATGGATTTACCTCTGGTTCCTCTATCTATATTCTCTTGAGCACAGGTTAATAATGGGATATGTTTCTGCTTGGAATACAGTTGCCATCTTCCCTAAGCTTTTGCTACATTTGTAACCTTTTGCATATATTCCCTCTCCTGTACCTGATTCCATTTTGGATCCATCAGTGTACCACACCAGACTACAAGGGCGGCTTTACCTATAGTGCAGCGACCCAGGGGGCGCCGAGCACTACCCGCCGCGCGCCCTCCGGCCGCGGCACTTTCAATGACCCACGTAAAAAGAGCTCCGGTTTGCATACATTTTGTATGGCATCTGGAGCTCTTCTTATATATGTCGAATTACAGCAAAGTAAGGCGCGAAACGAGCGGCTTTTACGTTAGTAACTTTTATTTCAAAGCTACCAAAGGCGCGTGCGCCGTCAACGAGTTTTCAAACGAATCAAAACAGGTGCCGACTTGATTAGTTTGAAAACTCGTCGACAGTTAGGTATATTGCGAATCCCGAATTCAGCTGTTTAGAATTAAAAATAAAGTTCGAATTGCCATGGACAAATGTGACGCGCGCGGCATTTATCAAAAGCGTGGGTACACATGGCGCGTGCCGCACTTTGCGTTCTACCGCTACACGTAATTTTAACGAAGTAAGCATTGACGTAATGGATTAAGTATTATATTTGAGTAAACATGTAAATATGAAGTACCACATTTTTCTTTAAAATACCTTTTATGTAAGATTTGTTATTAGCTGCCACAACTGTTGAGACTTTACCCGTGTACAGTGGGCTTTGCACTAAGCTACCCAAATCTGTCAAATGTTCGCAATTGGTATTGAAGTCTGTACGTTTGTATAATAAAACTAGCTTTTGCCCGCGGCTTCGCACGCGTAGACCACATGCTTCTCCTTACCATATTTTAACAGTATGTAGAGAAAAAGTAAAAAAAAAATATGATAAAAATAATGTAGGTAATATGAAAGTTTGTCTTAGGACAGACTTATACTTACCCACTTTAAATCAATACGCTCTATCCTTGTCCTGTCCCTATCCCTTCATTATTTCTGTGTTTATCCATGACTAATAATAAGTAATCATAATCATAAGTAAGTAATTAAATTATAGTATTTCCTTGTAAACAACATTTTTAACCATTTTGGATGTCGGCGCCAATATCACCAGACTATTTGATGAGCTAACACGTGAACACGCTACATAGAACTGTCCATGGGAAAAGCAATTCTCCCTCAAATCAACACCAGCATACTTCCAAACCCAAACAACAACAACACAAACAAACAAACATCCAAACTTTCATCCCCTATTTCACTCCCTTAGGGGTGGAATTTCCAAAAATCCTTTCTTAGTGCTCACCTACACTACCAAAGGAACCTACATGCCAAGTTTCATGATTGAAGCTTCAGCCGTTTGGGCTTTGCGTTGATGGTCAGTGAGTGAGTCAGTCAGTCAGTCAGTCAGTTAGTCACTTTCTTCTGTTCTGTTGTGAATGTTTAGATTTTACTCTCCATAATAAATGACCGATCAGCTGATTGAGTTAGTATGAAAAATCGTTATTTTTTATAATTTGCATTTTTTTACTTTTTTATAACATCTTTAAAGACATGTAAACATGGGCTTGTTAGGGTAAACACCCTGTATAATTCTAAATACAGTCAACTGCACATCATGGCATCGAAAACTGTCAAATGTCTTTATCGATTTTCAATTTAATCTACAAACATTAGAGTTTACTATCCATTGGAGCAATTTGACAGTTTGTGGTAATGTACTGTTGTTTGTACCCATTCCATTTTGACCGCGCGCTTACTGGAGGGCGCTAGGGTAATGATTGCACCCGGGCGCTACATGTGCTAGAGACGCCTCTACCAGACTATCTTGTTCTGGTGGATCGAGTCCCTTCGTCCAGTCCTCTATTGAAGGGATTTGGACCTTAAAAGACCTTTCAAACACAAAAATAGTTTGCATTTTATCGGATATCATGCTAGGTATCCGATCCGGGCCTTCATTGCAATCAAACTTTGCATGGTTAGTCTTTGGCCTAGTCTTATCCCATAGTCCAGCAACAGCAAGACGATGTAATGTCTTCCTTGCCTCGAATTCAACCATCATATGCAGAGGAGGGATATTGAGGTATCTCTCAATCGCTGCCGTAGGTGTTGTTCTGAAAGCACCCGTGATGCCGAGACACACTGTTCTTTGTAACCTGGTGAGTGGCGCTTTGCACGAGGCAAGCTTTGTTCTTGGCCACCACACTATGCTGCCGTATGTGATAATATGTATTATCATTGTTCGGTACAGCCATCGTATCACTTTGGGCTTTAATCCCCAAATTTTACCGTAGGTGGAACGACACATGCCGAACACTCGTAGGGCCTTTGTCGTAATATTTTCCACATGAGTTTTCCACCTGAGTTCTTTATCAAGCGTTACACCCAGATATTTAATTTCGGTGGGCCAGGGCAGCCTTATTCCATTGAGGGAGGGCTCTCCTAGGTTTCCTAGTTGTCTCTTCCTCGTGAATGGAATAATGATTGCTTTACTTGGGTTGATAGAGAGGTGGTTCTTTGTACACCATTCCTCTGTCATCCTCAATGCCTTTTGTAACAATCCAGAGACTACGTTCGGAAATTTACCATTAACCATTATAGCTATGTCATCTGCATAGCCTACTGTGTAGAATGGTCCGGTATTCAGTTTGGTAAGCAGCGAGTCTACTACCAATCACCACAATAATGGTGACAGCACTCCGCCTTGCGGACAACCTCTTGTTGTTTTTGTGCTAAGTCTGTCTCCCATCAGTTCTGATCTGACTATTCTGCTTCTCAGCATATAGTCAATCCAGTTACACGTGGTATCATTGATGCCATGTTCCTTTGCAGCAATGCGTATGGACTCAAATGTTGTCTTGTCAAAGGCAATGTCGAGGAAAGCCCCGACACAAATCTCTTGTCCTTCTAGCGCAGCCTCGGCTCGACTCGCAACATAGTGCAATGCCGTTTCCGTAGATTTGCCAGGGCTGTAGGCGCACTGTAGTTTATGTAGAGGGAATACTTTAGGTGGTCCCTCTCTTAGGTACCTGTCTAGCTAGAACCCATACTTACCTATAGTAAGTATGCAGCTATTTTAGTTACTAAAAATTGAATCAATAGGTAGGTTCTTAGTTTTGTGGCAAGAAAGCTGTGGTCAGAGGCTTCATTTAGAAACGTTTCGACATTTTGAGCTGTGAAAACTTTTGATTTTCTTAGGACGACGTCCTTCTGATTTCCTTTTTAAAAATGCCAGTAATTTGTTTGTATATTATTTTTGATCCTTATTGTTGCTATTGGCTTCTTGGCTTCTTTGTACATGATAAATGCTGAAAGTAGACTAAAAGCACCGATTCAGATACAGACTTGACGCCCTTTGTAGTTTTCCTTTTGTAAAAAATCGTCATAGGCTTTCATGTACGATTCCTTGGACTTTTCTGGGAGTAGATTGTTGGCAATGCCAATGGCTTCGGCTTTAATGTACTCCGGAGTCAAATCACTATCGTCACTCGAAATTTTTGTGAGAATTTGTATGTAGTTAAGTATTTGCGCCTCTTTTTAATTTGTGTTCTATACGTAGTATCTCCAAGTAGTCTGTGGTTCTATTTTTCTTTTATTTATATTCTACTCGTGGTGGCCAGTTCGATTTTCGTAGAATTTATTTTTAGTGCATATCTGGTGAATACATGGAATTGGTATGTATTTACCTATCATACCTAATTCATAAATGTTCGTATGATTTCTACTAACCCACAAATGTTTGGGTATAGTTACTAAAATATGCTTGTATTATATTATCTGTGCTATAAACCCTATTTCTGGATCCTGGAGGTGAAAAATTGGTATAAGCAAAGATGTTGTGTCATGCTCTCTCTAATGTCTCTCTGATGGTGGCACATGTGTTGGATCATTCGGTTCCCTTCATGATGGTTAAACTGAGTGGTGCCGATCTCTAGACTTTTTTAAGTGCGTTTTTTACATCGTTCTCACTTATATGTATTTTTCCAACAAGAATAATGTAACCAAATACTTGTGAAACACATTTTTTTTAAAAGAGAAGGAGTGGAGTTTCTTGAGCGTTCTTCTCCATAACAAGCTACATTTCCGAATCCCCGGTAGAATCAATTATTATTACTTTTTTTTTTTTTACTTTCGAATGTGCCGCTTAATGGCCTAATTGAATAAAGACATTTTGATACCAACTCGTAGTAGCAAATAATAGTTTCAAACCCATTGGAAAATTCCCGTAAGATTTATGAAAAATGGAAAAAGTTTTTTTTTAACTTTGGCTCTTAAAACAAAGTAAGGAATTATAAAAATATGTAATAGTTTTGCTTTATCTAGTGCTAATGATCGGCGGAATGTTAAAAAAATACAAACGTACAATAATGATAAAAAATATCTGAAATAACTAAATTAATAAATTTACTATTGTATTTTATAGTGCTAACACACGTTCGGATTTTGTCCGGCCGGACCACGGATTTGTGGGTGGAGTTAGTCCGGCCGTACCATATCCGAGCGTGTGTAGAGTGGTCCGCCTCGGTCCGCTTGTGTTCACATCGGATATGACCTGCTCCGTACCAAATCCGGACGTGTGTAGGGTTGTCAGGCGGTTGGGCCGTACCAACTACGACTAGACTTGTACTAAACTTCAATTCTCTTAATTCTCTTCCTGATGCAAGATAATGTAACGTGGCCATAAGTTGCTATGCCGCATGAACAGACTTTATCATAACAGTAGGTACCTATATATTTTAGTGATGACAGGTTAATCTAAATTTAATAATATCCCCCCAACCGCCACACGACAACCCTACACACGTCCGGATTTTGTACGGAGCAGACCATATCCGATGTGAACACAAGCGGACCGAGACGTACTCAATTAATAATAATAATGTCCGGCGGACCACTCTACACACGCTCGGATATGGTACGGCCGGACTAACTCCACCCACAAATCTGTGGTCCGGCCGGACCAAATCCGAACGTGTGTTAGCACTACAATAATATTGCCCGCTGTAAACGCACACTTGGGTAGAGTAGGACACGCTCACAGAGCGTGCTTTAGTAATATGAAACATATAATTACGAAGTTTGCTTATCTGCCTTTGTATGAATTTACAACGCTAAACTGATGCTTACTTTAATAACTAGTCGTAAATATTAATACGCACCTCATAAAGAGATTTAGTCAAGGCATTATGACAAAATAAGTAAGTATTTAATATAAAATATAACTGTGCCTATTTACATTTCGTGCTCACATAACGTCTATGTAAATAAAAAATGAGAACGGCTCGACTTAGATGGCAATTTTTTTATGTGTTCATAATTTTCTGTCTGGACAAAATTTGTACTATGTAAGATTTTAACGACAATTATTTTACTGTACTCGTGCGAAGTTGGTATTATAGTAAGTAGGTTATAATAAATGGATAAAAAGATAATAATTAAAAAAAACACCTCAAAAAATATAGGTAGTTGCCTCAAAGATCCTAACACGTTAATTTTTCTTATTTTAACGTTCTTTATCCCACTGCAATTATGAAATCAAATGATTGCAATTAATAAATCAAATGACTGCAATAATTATTAATTTTAGAAGTCTACACCTCAATAAAAGAGCGCCGTTATGATATCTTTTTAAATTTCGCGCACTAATTTTGTTAGGTTGGCAACATAATGACGCATTCTGTATGCACGTTGACATACGTCAAAAGGATTCTTGGCGGGAACTTGAAAAAGAGCGGGTTTCAAATTTTTTTATAAATGGTTTTTTCCCTAGTTTTGTTCAATTATAGTTGCCAAAAGTACACTTAAACTACACTGATAGTATATGTCTATCTAGAAAATGGATGGAAACGAGGGGGGCGGGGATAACCCGCCCGTCTCACACAAACGTCCTCGGCCTGAGGACGGAGACACCTCCGGCGGTTTGGACTCTGGTAGCGGCGGCGGTGAGCGTACTGACTCCATGTATTTACCTTATTTAAAACCAAACTATAAGAGACTATACCCGGAGAACTCCTCCAATACAGAATTTAAAGTGTTTGTGGAAAGTAAAAATGCAAAGGACAGATTGGGAAATAAAAGTCCCATTTATTTGAATCATATTTTCAATAACGAAGTAAAGGGTGTGGTGGCAATTCAGCGTGTAAATGCTAATAAAATTGCAGTTACATTCAGGCAATATAATACGGCAAACAATTTTATAAATAACTCAAGTTTTATGGAGAAATATGAAATAAAAGCATATATTCCTGCGGCACAAATAGAAAAAACAGGCATAATCAGATTTGTACCAGGTAATATTTCGAACAAGGAACTCTACACAAAGCTATCTTCCATTTATGAAATCATTGCTATCAGAAGATTCACAAAAAAAGTGGGTCAAGATCGTGTACCACTACAAACAGTTAGCATTACTTTTTTATCAAATGTATTACCCTTTAATGTGCATTATGACTTGTTTGCGTACAGAGTCTTTGATTACATCCCACCATTGCAGCAATGCTTCAAATGCTTTAAATTTAACCATTCGGCTAAAATTTGTAATGGCAAGCAACAATGTTCGATCTGCTCAGGGGAGCATTTGTATAAAGATTGTGATAAGCCAAATGAGATCTGCTGCATCAATTGCAGCGGTCCTCATCTAGCAATATCAAAAATATGTCCATTAAAGATGAAAAAAATTACTGAAAAGAAATCCAAAATTACTTATGCAAGTGTTGCCTTGACTAAGATATCTCAAAATACTGAATTTCCTCCACTGCCGATGCCAAAACACCCACATCAAAATGTAAATAAACCTGTAAATATTAAACCTGTATATAAAATTGTAAATAGTAATGTAAATAAATCTGTTCATAGCAAGCCTGTTTCCCAGGCTGCCAACAATGATGTCTTACCTTTAGTAGACATCAAGTCTCAAATAATGTCCAACAATGATGTACTAATGGCCCTGGTACAGACATTGGTGGAATTGGGCAATAAGGGTGACTCTACACCCATCACTACAATAACAATAAAAGATATATTACTTAAAAATCTATCCAAATAATGGATTTAAGTCCTCCTAGAACATCTCGATTACGTATTGCGCAGTTTAACATTCAAAGTGCTAATAGTAAAAAGCCCTTACTAATTAAATTCTTGCAAAAACAAAATATTGATGTATGTTTGCTAAATGAAACTTGGTTCAAAGACAATAGTAACTTTAAAATACCAGGATATAATATTTATAATAGAAACTCAAAGAATGAACATAATGGAGTAGCCATTTTGATTAGGGCATATTTTAAGTATAATATTTTAAATACTAGATTTTATGAAGATATTCAAACAGTTGCTTTATCATTATCCACTGAAAAGGGTAATCTTTCAATACTTTGTGTATATTGCCCTCCTAGCGGGCACATCAGAATGAACAGGCTGCGTAATATATTAAGAGATTTACCTAAGCCAATTTTTATGAGTGGAGATTTTAACGCTCATCATATTGCGTTTGGCTGTTTGTCGACTAAGGGTCGGGGTCGGGATCTGTATGATGTTATAGATGATTCTGAATTGTGCATTTTAAATGATGGCTGTTTTACTACAATTAATAATCCCACACGTAATCCATCTGCTATTGATGTCAGCTTCACTAGTCCGAGTATTGCACCATTTTGCGAGTGGTCTGTGCATGATGATGCTATGGGAAGTTATCATTATCCTACAATAACTGAAATATCTTTGGCTGTTGACAAATATCAAGTTAATCCTCCTGTCGACAAGTTTTTGTATGGTAAAGCTGATTGGAATAAATATCATGAATTATCAGAAAAATTATTTGCAGACATGTTGATAGATGAGGCAGATCCTATGTCTTCCTATTTAGAATTCTGTAATCGTCTTGCTACCCTGAAGTTGATGGTAATTCCGAAGTTTACTAAACATAATAATTTTAAAAGTAGACCTCCAACACCTTGGTGGAATGAAAATTGTGAGCAGGCTGTAGTTGCATCATATAATGCCTTAAAACTGTACAGAAGTGACCCTAATATTGATAACTACATTAACTATAAAAGGCTAGATGCCTTAAAGAAAAGGACAATTTCAGAGCAGAAGAAGAAAGGCTGGCATAATGTATGTGATACTTTTAATAGGACTACTCCTATCAGTAAAATTTGGAATCTTATTAAAAGATTTAAAGGAATTAAAACTGTAAATAAATCTTACAAAGATGAGTTTATTCCTTCATTTTTAGACAAACTTTCAGATAACAGGAACCTATTAGAATCTAATGATTTAAACACTTATTTTGGAAAAAATAACAATAATCAAAATTCAAAATTTTTATTAGAACCTTTCTCATGGACAGAATTCATTTTAAGTCTACAGTCTAGACGTAATACAAGCCCAGGCCTAGATGACTTTCCATATGTTGTGATAAAAAATTTACATGAGTCTGTTCAAAAAGTTTTTTTAAATATTCTCAATTCTCTTTGGAATAAAAAGTTGATACCAGACTCTTGGAAAACACAGTGTGTTATTCCTATACTCAAACCTGATAAATCACCAGATAATGTAAATTCTTATAGACCAATATCTCTATCATCATGTCTCGGTAAAATATTTGAAAACATGGTTAAGGCGCGGTTGGATTGGTATGTGGAGGCGAATGGTATAATCCCTCATGTGCAGTATGGCTTTCGTCGTGGGCTTAGTTGCGTTGACAGCTTTGTATCTTTGATCTCGGACCTGAAAAGGGCAAATAATTTACTGTCAAACACTGTTTGTGTATTTTTAGATGTACAAGGTGCATTTGATAATGTTGATCCTGGAATCCTTGTTAAAATTTTATCCGATTTAAATATCCCTGGTCATTTATGTCAATGGATTTATGAGTTTTTAGTTAACAGAATGGTTTATGTTAAGCATAATAATATACTACATGGGCCAAAAATAGCATCAAAAGGCACCATGCAAGGCGCTACATTGTCGCCTTTATCGTACAATTTGTATACTAGTGAAATATGTAAATATGTAGATACAAGTAATGTAAATATTTTGCAATTCGCTGATGACATAGTCTTATATAGCAGTAATCAAAATTTGCAAATAGCTATAGATAAAGTTAATAGTGCTTTAAATCAATTATCAAACTATTATAATGGTAAATTGCATCTTAAAATTAATGCATCTAAAAGTAGTTTTATGATTTTTGGCAAAGATGATCCAACCTGCGATATTGTATATGGTGGAGAAGCAATTAGTAGAGTTTGTTCAAAGAAATTTTTGGGAGTTATCATTGATCAAAAAATTACTTTTGAAGAGCATATTAAACATATTTCACAAAATGCTTTAAAAGGATTGAATATAATTAGATGCCTTGCTGGAGTTTCCTGGGGAGCAGACCCCAAAACATTATCTATTTTGTATAAAGCAATAGTAAGGAGCCATTTTGACTATAGTGCCATAGCTTATCTAAACAGTGCTCATGCCCATAAATTAGACATTTTGCAGAATAGAGCTCTGAGAATTATTTCTGGTGCTATGTGCTCAACTCCCATTAGGGCCATGGAAGTTGAAACTAAAATTATGCCTTTGATTTTGAGACGTCTCCTTCTTACAGAGAGATATTGTTTGAAATTGTTGTACTCAAATAACACACAAATTATTAACAAAATTATACCTCATAGAATCAGTACTTCTGGACCTTTAGCTACTGGTAATTCTCTCCTTATCGGTCATTCCCCAATGCTGCTCAATATTTTCCTGGAAATTGAAAAAGTTGTTTTTAGATTAAAAAGCAGTGCCCTTGGCCCTGTTATACTTTTTCTTATCAAAGCATTATACATCCCATTAAAGTAATACATAGTACAGTTCATAATAATTTTGACATGCTAAACTTTCTTTCGGAAAATAGTGAATTTTATATATTTTACACTGATGGCAGTAAAGGAGATGGTTATGTGCGTTGTGCTGTGTATGATTCACAGATAAAGTTTACTCAGAGTTTTGTTCTGCATGATGTGTGTTCGATATTCACTGCAGAGGCTTATGCAGTTTTTCAAGCTCTGAGGCGAATTGAAAATGTAAATAATTGTAAATTCTTTTTAATTGTCACTGACTCTTTAAGTTTGATTAAAGGTTTATCTAACCTCAAAATAAATTATAAATCTAATTTTATTTTGTACATTGTACATTATAAAAGAACAAATTCATCGACATTCGCTCAGGGGCATAGAAATTTCTTTTATGTGGGTGCCATCCCATAAAGGTATTGCTGGCAATGAAATAGCTGATAGAGCTGCATTTGAGGGTGTTAATGCTCTTGACCTTACAAATACAATATATGTGCCGATGACTGATTATCTGTATTCTTTAAATGAAAATATTAGGAATCTGTGGATAGAGATGTGGAAGAAAGACCAGGAGACAAAAGGAAGATGGTATGGAAGCATACAAGAGAGCTTACCAGTTAGACCTTGGTACGATCGACTTAAAGATGCCAGCCGAGACTTTATAACCACAATTAATAGGCTGCGTTTTGGCCACAACACAGTGCCATCACACCTTGCAAGACTTGGAATAATTCAAACCAATACTTGTACATATTGTGAAGAAAAAGACGCAGACATGGAACATCTATTCTTCAGTTGTCAGAAATTTTTGATTGACAGACTAATGTTAGCCAGTGATCTTAGTGATGTGCTAAACTTAAGTGATAGTTCTTCCCGCCCGCCGCCGCTTAAAAATTTATTAAAAGAATTGAACTGTTTTATACCGCTTTACAAATATGTTAAAAGTACAATTCAAAAAATTTAACATCAGTGCAGTACATACTTTATTGTGTTAAAGTGTTACCCATCTAAAAGACTTGGCTTAAAGGTCTTAGCAACCAGGCCATAATCTTCAAAAAAAAAAAAAATGTATGCACGTTTCAGACCGTTTCAGACTAAACATTTGGGCCAAAAAAGAAGAGTCCGAACGTCATGAACTCGTCATTTTCGGGAGTTTGTTATTTCAGTGCTGATAGAGAAAGTGGCCAGTGTGTTTTGAAAAGATCTTGTTTTAGAATTGATGATATTCTCGTTTGTTTAAAAATTATTGTTTTTAAGCGCCCCCGAGACGATCAAATGGTGTCGACTGACTTTGACTGAAACCATTTTATTTTCATAAACCATTCAGCTGTGTGAATGATCAACAATCTACGTGTTTGAATAAAACCGTTTGACCGTCTCGGGGACACTTTAAGTTTTTTTTCACGTTTGTTTTTTTTTTATTCTAATGTGCCCGTTATTCTAAAATACTATTTAAGGAACTTTGTTCCAACCGAGCGTCCTGCGATACCTCACGATTTTCTCTTCTGTGTAGTATTATGTTATCTGTAGTCAACGTTAATATGTCAAAATATACCCTGTGCCACGAATAGTGGTATTCGCTACAATACACGGCTTTAAGTTTAAACGAAACGTTTCTAAAGATAAATGAAAGAGATTCCTTACATTTTAATTTTAATGAAAGGTCTCAAGTCTCCAGTCAATATCACAATTAAATTTTCAGCTCCGCTTGACCAAAATCACATAAATTTTATTGATTCCCAAAGATTATTTTTTACAGTTGCGTATACACTTTATAAACAATACTAGAGTAATCCTACATCACAATATTCACTGGGTATTAATTTGCGAATATAAAAAAAACCCGCTGAACTAGACTCGAAAAAATTCCGCCAAAAACTTCCTTAAGTAGTACTAGAACTTTCACAGTGCTCATGTGTGCTTTCAAGCCCCATTCATTTCAGTTTCTTTTGTTGGTGTTGATTTTGTGGCTGGCAGGTGGTTTCTATTGAACTATCACAATTAAAGTTTTGACAGAACAACAAACGATTATATTCGTGCCACGATTTGTGAGCCGGGCTGTGAAGTGCCAATGTAGTACTTTGTATAGAGACAGCGAGTGAGCACTCACACCGACATAACGTACACAAGTACATGCAGAAAAGTGATGGTAATGGTAGCTGGCCGTTCGGTCGGAAGACGAATTATTGTTTTGTTTTAGAAAAAAGTGTTACATTAGGTTATATCGATGTGCTTCTGATATATTAGTATATTATTTACACGCTCGTCTTAACTCTATCTACCGTTACTTACATTAAAATCAATTAAGAGAGCTTTTATAATTTTTCGTCAAGCATTTAGAATACGAAACAAGTGAAATTCTTTGTTTTTCTACACTTTTAGAAGGTATTATGTTAGCGCAATAATTTTGAAGAAACTTTATGGGAAATATCTTTGGAACGGTGAGTATCTTGATTTTATAAAGTTACCTGTAAGGATATTTCCTTGACCTTTATTTTAATTAACGTTTACCTACTTGGCAAGTTCCTTAACTTGGAAGTTATGAAGCAAAATGTGTACTATTTTATTTAAAAATAAAAATAATCACAACATGATGTGTCTATTGTTATTTGTTCATAATTTCAGGCACAGAAGTTTAAAATATTTTTTTATGTATGTACATTTCTTTAATAAATTATTAAGTGTTCGAAAATACGACGAATTGACCAAACGCGGCTGTACAAACAAGCAAAGTAATGAGTGTTTAAGTTAGTAGTCACATTTTCATTTTCTTGCTTATATCCCAAAAAAACTTTAAAAGTGCTGAAAACAAATTTAAAAACTGAATCTCTATGAATATGCTGATCATTATTTGCTTACTTAACATTCCTAATTTGATGATTCTTAGTAGGTATATTTTATGTTTTCTTTTTATCATTTGAAGCAATCAAAGTACCCTGTCACAATTTCACTCTTTTCTTTTGTATTATTTCAGCAGACATTCTTTGATCATCTGTTTAAAAAACTCTATTTTAATCATATTTAACTTGTCATCTGACTATTTTGATAAAAAAGTAATTTCATTCAAATATAGAAGTACTGTTACTATCTTTTGTTTTACTTCTTTTGTTTGTCATGAAAAAGTTTTATGACAAACAAAAGAAGTTAGATTCATTTATTTTTCATTTTTTTCTACAAAGTATTGATTAAATACTTATTTTATTTTAGCATTATGATCTGTAAGAACTATTACTGCTTTAAACCATTTTGACTTAACTACTTAGCTATGGAAAAAATATTTGCACAGAACATTCTACCTTTATACAACAATGTTTCTAGTGATTGAAAATATTGTAGATTTGAAATATCCGGTAACATCCAGAATCAACCAACTTGGTAATGTAATGTAAATATAATGGATCTCTTAGATAATTTTAGTAATGGGAATTTGGGAAAACAAAGCAGCTGATGGCTTCAGCTGATTCTGGAACTCTTAAAACAATTGAAAACTCCTGACATCTGAAAAATTTTATGTATTTTATTTTATTTGGAAAACTTACAGCAAATTTTAATTGTTCATTATTGTAATAAGATTAAGGCCAATTAAAAGTTTACTGTGATTTATTGGCAGAACCTTCTTGTATTTTAGTATCCTGTAAAGGTATGCCATTATTCATTAATTTATTTATTCACAAACAATTAACATTGTGTTGAATATTGGTACATAATTACAAGAATTGGTGGAACAAAATTGCAGTAAAATTATCACTTGAAGATTAATTAAATTATTGTAGCAAATTTTATATTGATAAAAAAAAATACAAATAGATGCACTGTCATATTAAGCCAACAAATATAAGTTGCAAACCATTATAATGAACGATAATTCAAATATTTAACAAAAAATTGAATGTCAAATTAATCAAATATGCCACAAACAATTAGCATATATCAGTTCAATACAAAACAATATTATCAATTGGTTGGGTGGTCCCGTCTCACATTCTTTGAATTTAGGGATATTAAAATAATGAAATCAGCTGAAGCCAACTGAAGACTGGTCCTGCTGTCCTAAAACACATATTTATTTGTAGAACCTTTTTTGTATTTTAGTATCCTGTTAAGGTACTGCATTACCAAATGGTGAGGCTGTCTCACAATCATGATTTGAATATTAGGATATTGCATAATGGAATCAGCTAAAACCATTACTTAAGCCAATTGAAAACTGGTCCAGCCATCCTTAAAATCATAATTTGTAGAACCTTATTGTATTTTAGTATTATGTTAAGGTACTGCTTTATCAATCAGTTAGTCTGTCTAGCATGATTTAAATATTGAAAGAATGAAAAAAAAAAAAATTGTGACCTGCACAGGAGACACAAGAAATAAGCAAAAAAAAAATTACACAATAATTAAAATAAAATAAATATATTGGGCTTTTGAAGTAATGGAATCAGTTTCAACTATAACTAGGTAGTTGAAAACTGGTCCTTAAAAATCATATTTATTTGCACCTTATATTATTATCCTGTTAAGGTACTGAATCAATTGTTATCCACAAGCAACACAATGCAAAATAGGTCATTTAATTTTTAACACATTCACAATTTTACCTTGTTGGCATTCCATAATAAATATTAAATTTATCACCTGCCATTTCTTTGAGGAGCTCACAGAAATCACTTGTATTCTACCTCATCTCTAGACCCCGATCAGATCTATTGACCTACATTAGTATGTAGGTCAATTTCCAGATGTAGTTCTGTTTACTTTTGTGGTATTGGTAAAGTGACTCATAGTGCGTTATTAATTACTTTCATTTAAAAACCTTTAGTGGTTACAGACCGCACTCATCCTGAGAATACCTATTTCATACACATTTTACAATTGTATCTTTTTGTCAAAGTCCATTGTGACTATATGTAGTCAATTATACTGCTGTACCTATGTTACCAGTTGTTAGAGTGCAATCAATATCCTTTTGGTTTCTGTATTGGGGAGCCAAAGTGGTTCATTGTTTTTGAATTGTAAATAGCTATAAACCTACCATTTTAAATTTTCTGGCTTTGTGTCAAGCTACCTCATAAAATATTTAGTTAAAAAAATTGAAACCTTTGTCTATACCAATATTATAAAGAGGAAAGATTTTTTTGTTTGTTTGTACCGAATAGGCTCCGAAACTACTGGAGCGATTTAAAAAAATCTTTCACCGATAGAAAGCTACATTATTCCTGAGTGACATTGGCTACTTTTTAATCCCGAAAACGGGTCCTGTGGGGTGGTCCACGGAAGAGAAGCCGCGGGGAACAGCTAGTATATTAGATATTGTAGGAATTTAATTTTCTTTTTTATTTGTTTGGCTCGCGTTTATCCACTATCTCACCTGATGTTAAGTGATGATGTGGTTGACGGTGAAGCACGATTGCCTAGAAATAACCGATTCACTCTTGACTTAAAGTCCCTAGGTTGTAGCTAACTCTTACATCTATCTATACTATACTATTATATAATACGATTATTTAATAATATTGTTTAAAAGCGCATTCAAACCGAATCTCTTCAAAGTTAGAGTGAACAGGCTTCTTCTGGGTAAGCTCACTCCATCTCGTCGACTCATAGACTAGAGTCAAGACCAAAACCATCACACCTAATAAAAAAAAGATGAAATATTTGTATTTTTGTATATAACAAATAAACTTAATAAAACTTTTTGCAAAAAAATATTACCGACTTCCAAATGAAAAACTACAAAGTGCAAATAACTTAATTTTTGGCAGTCGGTGTCTTCCGTAGGTACAATTTTTTTGCGATATGGACGGATGTAGTATTTTTTTGCAAAAAAGTTTTTTTTATTTTTCTCTGTTTAGTAATAGATACCTACCTAGTAGGCAAGTTGTTTAGTAAGGTCCCTATAACGCCAGAATAGATTACCCGAATAACATAAAACTTGAACATAACCGGTGAAATGAGAGATCTGCGTACCCCTTCAGAGCGTACTGGCGTGATGTTACGTGATGAAATGGTATTAAACAATAAACACATGCGATTGCAGCAATCCCGAGAGATTTGCGGTTATTTATTGAAGAGTTCTGTTGTATATCTCCGAAGTTCTTCATCAGGCCTTCACCAAATTAAAGTGGGACCAATTTCGAAACGCACTCTTCCAAACAAAATAAGATGTTTCAAAATCGGTCCACAATTGACGGAGATATCGTTGAACATACACAAAGAAAAACATAAATTCGAACATAGAACCTCCTCCTTTTTGGTAAGTCGGTTAAAAACTAATAGATCGATTTCAAAATTCTTTCACCGTCGCGTTTGGAAGCTACACTATCCCCGGGTGCCATAGGATACTTTTTATCCCTGTATTCCCACGGGAACGGGAACTACGCGGGTGAAACTGCGAAGCGTCGCTAGTATTTGATATATTAAATGACAACAGAAGTAATCAATTATGTAACTGTGTCTAATTATTTATTTTAAATACTTATTTAAGTGGTTAGTTTTACTGTCAGCAACTTAGTTTCACACCAGATATGATATTTGCTTAGTTGTGTGATTACTTTATTATTTATCTACAAGTAACTTCCGTCCATTTGTTGTGCCATGTACCAACCATTATGGTACATTTGAAGTGTAGGTACTTACTTATTTTATAGCACATTTAAAAGGGCTTTAAAAACTCAAATTTTGCGATGTTTTCTGAAGTCTAACTTGAAGAATTAATCAACGCGCGACAAATGACAAGAATACATAACAGATCATTAATAGCACGTGTTGTACTAATATAGCGCTAATATAAGCACACAATACACATTGATGGACAGGACATCATAGGGGACACACGTCAGCTTTGTTAAATTCTGTCCTAAATCGGACTTTGTTAGAAGAGAGAAGATATTGGCCTTTTATATCTTAAATTTTTCTTAGCGTACGTGCATGAGTTCTTTCAGAATAAAATAAAAAGTGAGTCATTAGCTTCTCAGATGTAAACGTGCATGCAGTCTTGTAGTACTTCGTAAAGATAACGGTTCCGAAAGAAATCCCCAAGTGTGCGACCGTATGCAGTCAATCCATCTGTGCTGTGCTGATGCGACATTAAGAGAAAGTTACTAGAAACTGCGAGTCCTAGATTGACTACGTACACTGCGTTAATGTCCTCAATAGTCTGATTGTATTTTTTTTGTAAATACCGATGTTCGACATTGTGAGTACAATGAACTTGCTAATTTGATGATAAGTAGAATATTTGACTAAACTAGATTGACTTGACGTTTAGCCACCACGTCGGTGAACTAAGTTTGTTTTGAAGATGAGCCAATTTTTTTACTCCGTTGCTCCGTTGCGTAGGTAGGTAGGTACTACGTGGCCCGTCGGGGGTCGTACAGTAATAGATTAAATTGATACCTACTTATAAAAAGTTTAAAACATAATAATGAAATGAGAACTTGAAGATACTGTTAAATTATTAAAGATAGGTACGTCATCGAAAGTAAAGAATAAAAGAAAAAATTATGAAATCAATAATTATTTACGAACTGGCTGACCAAAACCACATGTATCCTCCGACTGCACAGCATGATTTTCTTCTTGTTTACATCTTTTTAGTACGCTTCATAAGCAGTCGGTTTTTTTTTAAATTTTTAGAACTTTTTAGTTGTTTTTTTTTACGAATTACTCAACATTTTTGTAATCACCTCTAAACACCCTTTATTTTGATACCCCACTCGATAGGTACAGAAGAAAAAAAATAGATTCCTACAATATGGCGGCCAAAATCCGTCGTGACTGTTTTATTTTTTAACGTCACCTATCTTAGAACAATTGTGCGGTCAAGACGTCTCTAACGATGTCTTAATTATGTAAATCCGTCCAGTGGTTTGCAAGATATGAAGTCAATCTGCCTAGCCTTTTCCCAATTATATTGGGGTCGGCTTCCAGTCTTACCGGATTCAGCTGAGTACCAGTGTTTTACATGGAGCGACTGCCTATCTGACCTCCACAACCCATCAACTGGGTAACACGGTACCCCTTGGCAAGACTGGTGTCAGATCTCAAGCTTCTGACTACCCGTAACGACTGTCAAAGATCTTCAAGTGACAGCCGGGACCAACGGCTTAACGTGCTTTCCGAGGCACGGAAAAAACTCGTTATGTTGAAATGGTCACCCATCCACGGACCGACCTCGTCAAGCGTTGCTTAACCTTGATGCTCGACCAGTGCGGCTGTTATTATTAAGCCTCGAGCTCCTCAAGCTGCAAGATATGAGGTAATAAAGAATATTACAAACATGCTTACAAGATCAATCAATCTGCCTAGCCTTTTCCCAACTATATTGGGGCGGCTTCCAGTCTTACCGGATTCAGCTGAGTACCAGTTTTTTACATGGATCGACTGCCTATCTGACCTCCACAACCCAGTAACTGGGTAACACAATACTCCTTGGCAAGACTGGTGTCAGATCTCAAGCTTCTGACTACCCGTAACGATTGCAACGGCTTAACGTGCTTTCCGAGGCACGGAAGAAACTCGGTATGTTCAAATGGTCACCCATCCAAATACATACATACAAGATACGCGCGAAAAACATAACCCTTTCCTTGCAGTCGGGTAAAAACTAAAGGCGATGCGTCCGATATTTAGGTGCCAGATACAGCCCATAAGTATACCGTCCTCCGCGCAGATACTACTCATATTTCTTGAGTGTCAACTAGAGACCTAGGTACGTGCTTAGAGGAGTTATCTAGGTTATCACAACTAATTAATGACCTTGTTATAAATGTTAAGTATTTAGTTTGACGCGAAGCAACTCACCATTTCATTACCCGACCATAGATACGGTTGCTAAGAAAGTAAAACAGTCTGCAAATAGTGAAAATTGTTCCACTACTGAGTACTCAAAATATTGAAAAGAAACGTAGACTACAATAAAATTTATAGCCGGGGCGATGTTAGCTAAAAATAATCTAAAAAATAAAGCTACTTTGATTATAAATAACCGTTTTATCGCGCAACCGTTAGTTTCTTTTTAATTACAATACGTAGCTAATAATACTCATTTTCGTTTCATCCGCCATACCTATTCAAAACTAAACGATAACATATTTAACACTTAAGTATCATCCCTACGTAATGAACATATTATGACAATTATCAGCCTTTATGTTAAGCAAAAAAGCAGGTCTATGTTAGTCCTAGTCGTTACTTGGTTAATCAAAGTGCGAATTGCATGTGAAATTAGCGATTTACTAATGAAGTAAATCTTGTTCATTCATGGGTTTGTTCTGCTCTTCCTTTTTCAAATGTAAACAACTTTTGTTTCTTCCGGCGTTCTAATTAAAATTTATAACATAAAAGCTGCTATTGTGACTAACTATGATAGTTAGAAATATTATCTCGCAGACTTTTTGTAGGTTATAATGAGTATTTAATCATGTAGTACATAATTTTTATGTATCATCGATAGTTTTCTCAGCGCACGCCATAGAATGAATTTTATAGACAAAATTTTGCTACAGGATCTAATTTTTTTTTGAAAATAAATTTATGGCCTGTCAAGAATTTTCAAAATCGGTTCAGTAGATCTAGAGATTACCCCCTATAACCTCACAAACTTACAAACTTTACCTCTTTATAATATTAGTAAATCTGATCCTACTCTGAAGCTTATGAAGGAGAGGCGAGAGATGATACTGCAGTCTTCAGATGAGGCGTGCAAATACCGGCAGCTCAATAGACAGATCTCTAACTCCTTGAAAAGAGACCTCCGCCGATTTAATACCGAGCGTATTAAAGCTGAGCGAAATAAAGGCTCCAAGGTATTTTCCAAGGGATCTGGCTATTGGACAGAGCCAGCTCACGAAACTGACGACCGACGATGGATTGATCGTATCCGCCAAACCAGAGCTTCTGAGGGAGATCGAGACATTCTATGGGCAGTACACATCAATCCGCAAGCCCTTTGCGAATCTAGCAAACGACCCAAGAGCTACTTAGACCAGACACTGTACCGAAGATGTCCCGGACGTCAGCCTGTACGAGATTGGGATGGCTCTGTAACAGCTTAAAAACAACAAGGCGCCGGGTGGCGACGGAATCACGGCCGAACTTCTGAAGGTGGGTGGAAAACCGGTCCTTAAGGCCCTTCAGAAGCTGTTTAATTCCGTCATACTCGAGGGCAAAACGCCACAGGCGTGATTCAGGGGTGTGGTGGTACACTTCTCCAAAAAGGGCGGCAATACCCGGCTGAAGAACTATAGGCCCATCTCACTTCTTAGCCATGTCTACAGGTTGTTTTCAAGAGTCATCACGAATCTTCTCGCGCGCAGGTTTGACGATTACCAGCCTCTCGAACAAGCCGGATTCCGAAAAGGCTTTAGCACCGTAGACCACATACATACGCTGCGGCAAGTTATACAGAAGACCGAAGAGTATAACCTGCCTCTCTGCTTAGCGTTTGTGGACTACGAGAAAGCCTTCGATTCGATCGAGACTAGGGCTGTACTGCAGTCTTTCCAAAGGTGCCAGATCGACTACCGGTACATTGAGGTGTTGAAGTGTTTGTACAAAAACGCAACCATGTCAGTCCGTCTTCAGGATCAGACCTCGAAACCAATCCTTCTCCAGCGTGGCGTGAGACAGGAAGATGTCATTTCTCCGAAACTTTTCATTGCTGCGCTGGAGGATGCATTCAAGGTTCTGGACTGGAAGGGGCTAGGTATGAACGTTAATAGCGAGTACATCATTCACCTTCGGTTTGCCGACGACATAGTGGTCATGGCTGAGACCATACAGAGCCTCAGTACAATGCTCGATGACCTCAGTAGAGCTTCCGAAAGAGTGGGTCCTAAAATGAACATGGACAAAACCAAGGTCATGGTGAATGACCATGTACTCGTAACACCCACTCCCAGTCTCCTATCAAGATCGGAGACTCTACACTCGAAGTTGTGGGCGACTATGTATACCTGGGACAACAATCCAGTTGAAGAGGGCCAACTTCGAGAAATAGGTCACCTGTCGAATACGACTCGGCTGGGCAAGTTGGTCGGGAAGTTGCGCGGTATCCAACTTGCCACTGTCACAAGACGAAAGTCTATGACCAGTGAAAGAAAGAAAGAAACAAAGAAAAAATATTTATTTGTGATCAGCACAGGAGACACGAGAAATATGCATAATTCATTCATCATTTTTTTCAGTGTGTGTTGCCAGTGATGACATATGGCTCTGAGACGTGGTCGCTTACAATGGGCCTCATCAGAAAGCTTACAGTCACTCAAAGCGCAATGGAGAGGGCTATGCTCGGCGTTTCATTGCGTGATCGAATCAGAAATGTAGAGATCCAAAAGAGAACCAGGGTTACCGACATAGCCCGAAGAATTGCCAAAATTAAGTGGCAGTGGGCAGGGCACATTGTTTGCAGAACGGATGGCCGATGAGGCAGAAAGGTTCTGGATTGGTAACCGCGAACCGGAAGACGTTGTATTGGAAGGCCTCCCACCAGGTGGACCGGTGACCTGATGAAGGTTGCGAGACGCACGGGACCGGTCAAAGTGGCGACGCTTGGGGGAGGCCTATGTCCAGCAGTGGACGTCTGTCGGCTTATATGATGATGATGATTTTAGTTCCTAAGTGGCGTTCTAGAGACCAAACTAATGAATCGATTTGTCTTAACTTTGCGTGTGTCACTAAAGACATGACATCAAATTTGTAACGACCAGCGCCAAAGACAACCAGACTAGACGTGTGCGCCGATGAAAAAATCATCGGCGGCGGGCGCTTGTCAAAAAGTCGGCGGCGGCGGCGTTATTTCGGCGCGGAGAATTTTAATAAAACTGTCTATATTGTTGAATTATTTTTATTACATAATCAGGTACAGTTAAAAAATCAAGTACAATTCAAAAAATCACATAGGCATTAGTGATATTAATCAACAAAAGACAAATAACAACAAACTAAGTATTATTAATTCGCGGTTGCTTTGCAACGGTTGTAATTGTCGTGCATATTAATATAATATTGTTGACCCGTGTCAGACTTAAGCGAGACCTTTTTCCCGTAACCGCCAAACCGGAAAAAGAAAACACCCCCTCGCTAGGCGTGCTTGTAGCTGGCAAGCTTTCGCTAATTTGGAAATGCTGCTCGCCTATCTTGCCAGTATTTAATAAGATTTCCATGCCTTAAATCACTGGCAGCACAATAAACTAAATAATTCAGCCATTATTTTGCAATAAACTCTTGTCCATCATTATCATCATTAAATTCACACGTTCATCATGTTTTTCAACTAGTTTGGTAATAAAAGAACTAATATCTTTGTCACCTGCATTTGAAGTACTGCAGCAGCTGGCTTGAGCCTCTAGTTCACTCGTTGGCACTATTGCTTTGATACAGCTAACAAAAAAATCCACTCTTGTCGTATGGTTATAAAATTGTAATTTGGTAAATTGGCAATCTAGCAAAGCAGCTGCTACAACAATTTTGGTAACTGGGAATATATGATGGAGCATTGCTGCCATATTTATTTCCATCTGTAACATTACTTACTTTTCATCATCATTCAAAGTTATATGAACACTAAGGCAAAGTTTATCGAGCATCTCGAAGGCTTTTGACATGGTACGGCACGAAAGCCTTAATGATAAGCTTCCTTCATTCGGTCTGGCCAGTGGTTTGTGCAATTTTATTGCAGACTTCCTGAGGGACCGTTCTATACGAATATTGATGGCCGCTCGTCTGACCAACTGGATATCAACGCCGGGGTCCCTCAGAGATCGTTACTCTTAGCAACGTTGTTCTTGATGCACATAAACGATCTGCTAAGACCTTTGGGTATGCAGACGACAGCACGGTTGCTGAGAGATATGTTTCCGACGCGCGCGCTACTGGGCCTCAGATCCGGTCTCTACGGGAGGCCATGGTTGGGTGGTTGAATCTGTCCTTGAAGGCAGACTCCGAATGGGGCGTTGCCAATCTGGTCAGGTTCAATGCTGCTAAGACGCATGCGTGTCTTTTTTCCGCCAAAAGGAGCCAATTTCACCCGGCTCCTGCTTGCCGAGGTGTGACTGTGCCGATAACGGACCATCTTGAGCTTCTTGGCATTACCATGACATCGACCCTCAATTTTGGTCCATTAATTGAGGCAAAAGCTAAGCTGGCTGCCAAAAAGTTAGGGATCCTTGCCAAAGTGAGACGGTTCTTCACGCCAGTACAGTTGCTCAACTTGTATCAAGCGCAAGTTCGATCATGCATGGACTACTGCTCTCATCTCTGGGACGGATCTTCCAAATACCAGCTAGATGCACTTGACTCTATCGAAAAACAGGCCAAGAGGCTCATCGAAAATGAGATACTGGTCGAGTCTAGATTTCAGAGCCTTGAACATCGGCGCCGAGTTGCTAGGCTGTCGGTTTTTTATCGGTTACATTTCGGGGAGTGTGCGATGGAATTGCATGAACTAATTCCTTCTAGCCCGTAGACACAGATAAGTCATAAATTCAGTTTAGAAGTGAAGAATGTGAGTGATGTCGAAGCGTTTCCTAAAACTAAGTTCTAAAACACCTCACGCCGATTTTACGCCGATACGAAAATCGGCGGCGGCGCGGGCGGCGTGGCAAAAATGTCGGCGGCGGCGGCGCGCCGGCGCGGCGCACACATCTAAACCAGACGCGGTATTGCCAAAATAAAAAATCGGCGTACCTACTATATCAAGGGGGTATCGTTGAATAGTATCGTATTTGTCATCAATTTCTTCATCATCAATCTTTCAATCATTATTGAAATGGTTTTGGTCCTTTCATCATTTTGCAATTGAAATAACAGTTTAGGTTATAATAACAGTTTAATATATAATGATTTACAGCTGGCTAACTACCGTCCTCGCTAATTACCTCGAATCTGACAAACCGCTAGACGGATTTATATAATTAAGATGTCGTTAGATACATCTTGACCAAGTGTTCTAAGATAAGAGACAAAAAAACAAGCGGGGCGAATTTTCCAAACCCATCGAGTGGGGTAACAAAATTAAAGGTTTAGCGATAATTACAAAATATAATTATACTATACGTAGTCGGAGGATACAGCCAGCTCGCGAATATGTATCATCCGACAGCTTAGCATGCTTTTCTTCTTGTTTACATCTTTTTATTTGGCTTCGTAAGCAGTCGGGTTTTTTTAAATAATATAATGCGGAGTCGTGCAAACACTGTAAAAATTAACTATCTGTTCTTCTTCTTCAATCGGTTCTTTAAAATATTTAACGAACGGGATGTGGCTACCTATCTATCGTTTCTCGGACTCTGACATGAGAGATACGAAGGACAGTTGGTTCGGCTAAAAATATATTTTCTGTTTCAATTAAATGGCTCCAGATGTTACAGGCAGTCACATGTCCCAAATGGTCCTATATCTGCTGCTGATAACTAATCTAACCTTATGGGGTCGCAAAAGTCATACGCCAGATTATAATACCGATATCCAGCATTATTTGATTAGTTACGAGTAGATTAGAAGTCGATCTCTATTTGAATAGGAAGTAAATAAATAGTGCTGGTTCGGTTAAATCATAAAAAAATAATTGGAATCTTAGCTGAGTCAGCTTATTCAAGAAAAAAATGAGAAATTCCATAAATGGGAAAGGCGGAAAATCTTTATTCTATTAAATGCTTTACTAATTAAATACCTACCGATGATGAAAATGATGAGAATCTAAATACAGCAGATGTTTATGAACCATATCAAGATCAAATTAATCGATACTGAAGTTCGCGTAAATCAATATGTAGGGCAAAACTACAAATCATTATCCAGCAAATAGTAAAGATAATTTCACATGATTTTTCCTTTTGCAATAAAAAATATGTTATCATGGTTGATAAAATACTTGAGTATTGTCCTAAAGATAGGACATCGTAAGTAGCCAATTGACCGAGATTTGAAAGAGTGATTAACGTAACAAATGAGCTGTATTTCTATGATTTCAATGGTTGGGTATTTGTTTTATACATAATCGTTACGATTTGCCTCTACAGGTACCTATCAATCATCAGTACCTACAACAGAAACAAGATGTTTTAGAGAAAGAGATTATTATCATCATCAGCCTTATAATTTTCCCACTGAAAAGGAAGAGAATATACCACACCACCACTAACACTGAAAGAGGTTATATTATACTTCTATTATTTCATCGTCTTCTTCATGAATACGCCTCTCACCGTGTTTTCCTGTAGGTTAATTCAAAGTTGAAATTTAAGTTTTAACTTTGAATTAACCTAAACCCAGAAGCTTTCTTCTTGTTCATGTATTGTTAAACTTATTGTCTGTTTCAACGACCCAAAGAGATCTTTGGCGCATGCATTTTCGTCTTTGTATATTTAAAGATCTTAGGATTATAAGTGTATAACCTTTTTCATATCATTGGTAAGATGGACGAAACTAATGATTTTTGCTGTATTTTTCCTTGTCGTTCGCTGGGAACAATGATATTAAATTGATCCTCTTGTCTAGAAACTTCCGTCGAATTATTGCTGCCGTAAAACATTTGCTCCAAAGATTCAGGATAGCAATCTTGAATAACAGTTTACAAGCACGCGATCTTCAGGTTTTTTTTTTGTTAGTTTTGCTAACACTGGGTTATCGGCCTGCCTCATGTTGTATGGGCAGTTTTTTGTGCCTATAAGATCGTTACGTAACTTTGTATGCTTAAATATGTATTATGCCAAGATTCAAGGTCCAATATACTTAAGTATTATTTGGTCTCTTATAAGCAAATTGTGTGTTTGATCTCTGAGACTCTCGCCTGAGCTATTAATAAGTATATCAAATATATCGTCATCGCTTTGTGTTTTGGCACTAGCATTTACTTAATTTGATTTCAGAGATATTGTCCTGAATTCCATTGCTTTATGAATCTTTTCATCTTATTACTTACAGAGAGATGACATTGGAATTCTTGATATAATTAATGTAGCTATGTATTGTTTTATATGGTCCATTATTATGTCAACACATGATAAATAATTAAATTATGTGTGAATATGATAAAGTACTACTGTTACTGTACAAATTGAAAGTACAGTACTTTATCACATTCACAATACTTCTATTTCATTATTTATTGAGATTCAGTATCTTCTATAAATTGAGACAATTCTCTAAATAAAGGAGTTGTCGAAACCATTCAATCAATACAGAATCTACACTTAAAATATCTCCACGAGAAAATTTGTAACGCTTTTAAATCAAGATGAATAGTGACTCGTTAAGTATCGAACTTCCACTAATAAGACTATTAAAAAGATAAGAGTAGTCAATGCACGTGCGAGTTAGTAAATCGTTTCACATTTTCATGTGCTTGTTGAGTACAGTGACAAACATCAATACGAGGTCACAAACGGAGTAATATGGGATCGTGAAATCTATTTTAAGTAACCTGTACTTTATGCTTGGTAAATAGACTGCTATTTTTGTCGCCTTTATAGTTTTCCTTACTGTATTGTATTTACCGATCACGTGAACTTCCAACCTTTGTAAGATCTCGTCGACTGAGCATCTCTGTATGGTGACTTTATCATTGCTAAATGTGCAAAAAATGCATTTAAAGCAAACATTGTTTTTGCCTCATTTGCCTTTGTGTTTAGGTGAAGAATTGAAGATACTTAGTATTTTTTGTTTGTAGTTTTTTCATTTTGGCAAATAGAAGCCTGGCATTCCTGGCAACTTTAAAGATGAAACTTGCTCATTTTTAAAATCACATCAACTAAGCTGGCTTCTATAGTAAACGCACTGCTGTTGTGAATGCTGCATGTAAAAAGGCTAATAAAAACCCATGTAACGTTGTCTAATTAAAAACAATTTATCCAATTAAATCACTCAACACTTTGTTTTTACCCGACTGCCGAAGGAGGGTAATGTGTTTATCGGTCTATGTATGTATGTATGTATATATGTATGTATATATATATGTATGTATGTATGTTTGTTCCTATGTGGCCTTCCAGAGACCAAACGCGTTGGCCGATTTTGATGATTCATACGTCGATCGATTCGTCTTAATCCTGCGAGTGTCATAGGCTACATTCAAATTGGTTAATAGAAAAATGGCGGATTTTGGGCGCCATATTGTAGGGGCCCAAATTTTTTTTTTCTTCCAAACCCAACGTGTGGGGTATCAAAATAAAGGGTTTTAAGAGGTGATTTCAAAAATATATAACACTTATATGTTTAAATGTATCTAATTCGAAAAAAACTTAACTAAAAAGTTATAAATAAAAAAAGTTAAATCAAAAAATCAAAAAACCCGACTGCTTCAAAAGCGAACTAAAAAGTCGTAAACAAGGAAAAAATCATGCTGTGCAGGAGGAGGATACATCTGGTTTTGGTCAGCCAGCTCGCGCGTATGTATCCTCCGACTGCACAGCATGATTTTTTCCTTGTTTACGACTTTTTAGTTCGCTTTTGAAGCAGTCGGGTTTTTTTTTAATATCGAAAGCTGTTATCAAGAGAATGATGTACTTATCCATGTTATTGTTGTTTAATTTTTAGTCACTATCGGTGGTCTGAAATTTAAAGCCGTTGCACTTTGGTATGAAGCACGTATTACCAGTTTGTCACTCATGGTCGTCTGCCCTAATTTCGCATTCCGTATGTACATTATCCACGAGGTTAGGTGAAATTCGGAATCGAATTTGGTGTATTTGAAATTTTGTTTTGTCAACCCACCTCAAGGCCTGCCTCGCTTTGCTTCATCAATAATGCACGTAATGTACACGAGAACTTTATTGAACGGAATGGAATGTTTTTTAATGGTATCGTGTGGTTCATCTCAATCACAATTCCAAGAACCTTCTTGAACGGTTAAAGGAAACTACCTACTGGAAACCAACAAGTCCTGGCCTAACTTATATTTAATGTTTGAACTCAGTAGCTGTCAGTTTTACGAATTTTATAAATAGGCGTGAATAACTGTGATAATTACTCGGACAAACATAATATGAATTGTTATTAGTAGTATGTAATGTGTAATCGTTGTACATTTTGTCTCTCGTTCTCGTAACATGAAGTCAGCGTGTGGCAGCCGAGGACGTTGCACGTGCTGACCGAGTGAACCGTAGTAAGCACGTGCTGCCATCGTGGTTCTTTTCTCATGAAGCCTAACTTATATTCAATGTTTACTGTTTTGTTGCCGAGCTGTGGCGGCCGGCCGGCAATCAAATCAAAACACATGTTATCGCAACGCTGTGCTGATAACTCGTCATGCCGCGATGAGTCTAAACATCGACACTTCATTCGATTGTGATAGAGTAGGCGTTTAATCGAACATGGTATTTACATTTATGACGAATGTCGGTAGAATCGGGCCTTAATTTATTGGTTCATGATAAGTTTTGCAAGCGTGGCATAAATGACAAAGCTTTTTATTCTAACCAAAATGCAATTACTGCATTATCTACATAATTTGGAAATCATTTCGTACTTGACAAGATTATCGGATATTGCTAAAATCTTTTCCAGTACTTATCATTACAACATATTTACATACCATAATCATTTTTATTTTAATCTGATTTCGATCTAGATTTGTATATTATCTGATAGCTTCTGTTTGTTACAGGCTAGGTGACAAAAGCTGAAAATGACTGTGGAGAAAAGCAAAGGCTATGAGCCGAAGAAGCCACCGGCGACGAGGAAGGTAGCGCCTGATGGAGGTTGGGCGTGGATGGTCTGCTTAGGAGTCAGTTTAGTAAATGTGAGTGTTAATATCAGGTTCAGAATAGTCCAGAATGATCCATTACAAAGGCTGCAGTTAGTACGAACACTACACACCCAGCTTTTCATTTGTGTAGGTGTACAATGAGGTACCAACTGATATATAATATAAAAATAAGGAAACCACTTTCTATAATAACAAAATATGCGATTAAAGATATCAACTATAATGAATAGCCATGGGGATGTCCATGTTGCAATTTTATGCACTCTGGGGCAGATCAGGTAGGCAATATTCCGATAAAACAATAGGCAGAGTTGGCCGCGTTAAAATAACTGCTGACTTATTTACCTCAGGAATTCCCTCGATAAAAGTACGCGGAATCTACGAGTATCAAATTCTCACAGCTGAATCTAGTTCTGCATGTTGTCTGTATAAACAAGCTAATTATAAAGGTCAATGACCGCAGCTGCGACCTTAATGTTTATGTCTGGCCACATGAATTACACAAGGCAAATGGCCGTGTGTAATTCATTAAACTTATCAATGTATTTCCCGGTAAACCTAAAGCCACTCCGGTAATACGATCATATAAAGTTTGAACAATAATTGTATTTACAGTATTCAATAACCAATTAAATTCTGACTAAATTATTTTATTTAAACCATAATTTCTATGATCTGGTTTCGGTTACTAGAAATAATAGGATGTTGAACTGCTGTAAATTACAATAAAACTGTCCTGTGGAAAATAATGTCAGGGACACTCTAGTTCGACTTAACAAAAGCCTTCGACATTGTCTCGAAAAGTGATTAGTAACTGAAAGCTTAACGTTATCCGTGTTTGTATTTGCACATTATTCACAATTTAGTGCAGTAAAATAGAGTAATTAGAATAGCTGATTTCAATAAAAAAAAAAATGAGATTTCTTCTTATTCATCGTATCTGCACTGGAGTCCCTCAAGGCCATATACTGTCGCCAGTCCTCTTTACTTTGTACAAGAGCAATACACATCTCAAAATTCAGTCAAGTGAATGTTGCTTCCTTGACAGAGTTGTATTTACTTTAAACAATCCCCAATATGCTAGTGTCCTATATATAGGTGACTGGTTCACCAGACATCATTTCACAAAACATATTTCGTTAATTTTATTCAAAACGATAAGGCAGTCTAACTCAATTTAACGTGTTTAAATAGTAAAGGATACGTGGGAGTGCTTGATCTCATTTGCATTAAACAAAAACATGAAGTTTATACATACCTAGACCTATTATTGTTAAGGAAAACAAGCGACGCCGACGGATATAGCCCACTTTATCAAATTATCATAGATCGATTAAAACGAATAATTAGAATAATAACGTAGACTTCCGTCAAAACATTTCAGCGAGGCTCATGTAAAATCTAAATGGATCACGTTCTATAAACAAACATTAAAACTTAAGGCGGCTAATTTAATCCGAAGGCTATGTAATGTCGCAATGTGTTGTCCAACTGATTTTATTTAACAATACGTTTAAAGCATTATGCATTGCCTATTGTCAGTCCGAAATATAACGCTTTAATGCTGCATACACCTTCAAGCACCTATTGTCAAAACAGAATGGTATTCTGCATATTCCGATGGAGAAGAACAGTTTTAATATATGAATAAATTGGAATGCCATATGTCGCGGTAGCGACATCATAAATAAATTCACGAAACATTACATCCGTCTTCAACCATTTTCCGTGTAAAACTAAGTAAGCAATAATTCTATCGATGGTTTCATCGATCTGAAAAGTATGGCCATCAGATTCAGATAGTTATTGAAGGGCATTGCATTGCGTACGTGCCGAGATCTCGACGAAGTCTCTCGATACAATAATTTTGATTGTCTAACTAGTCACATGCTCTTCTACCGCTGACACAATTACTACTTCAAGTGATTGTGCTGAACTATAGAAGGAGATTGATATCTTTTGTATATCTTGTTTTCGACGAGTGCTAGTTAACAAATAGTTTTGAAATCAATTTCTCAAGTGTACCAGGTAAGGTACCTGAGGTAGGTTACCTTCTTTAACCTAGTTTGTTTTGCACTGGCCATGCTCAGAATGCTTATAGATTTTAATAAAAATATGTATTTAATATTAACAAGATACAGGTTTATATTTAATTTTATTACGAATACTTGTTCTTGCTTCATAAGCTGACGTGGTACCTAATTTGCGTTTTCATTGTCCTTTTTAGACATGGCTCGTTAGATAATTTTACTTTCCATGGATAATTAAACACGATCTAAGCGAAAGAGATAATCGTCATGCGGATAAAATACATTATAGTTGAACGGGTTTTTGCTATAGTAATGACCTTGAACTTGCAGACCTTGAAACCTTTTATTTATAAGTAACACGTGATCCGTATAGCCCACGTTTTTGTCGCGAATATATTCAAAATACTTATGTTATTAAGTATTGAAAACAGGCAAATGATAGGCACCAAAATGTCACATGAATAACTTGCTTTTATTAATCAAATGAAGATATGAACAGGACTTGCATATTATTGCGAAATATATAGGCTAAACTATTTAAGAGATTCAATGGTTTATGATTTCCAAAATGTAATTCAGAAACCTGCTCATATTTATTGCTTGAATTGTTAATAATATTAACATACCTTGTTGTCTCAGCAGAACACCGCCTCTAGTTAAATATTAACTATTACGGAAACAATGAATTAAGTTTTATTTAAACAGCTTTCTTATTGTTATTATTTTATTCGCCTACTAAAGCTTATCCATTATTAATTTCAGTTTTCGACGCGTTCTCTAGAGCCGTCATTCGGTTTGTTATTCAAAGACTTGCTGGATGACCTCGGCGTCCACACAACAGGTGCTTCAGTCATAGCCAGTACATTAGACTCGGTGGTGAACTTCTCTGGGTTCTTCGTGGGTCCTGTGATAAAGACCTTCTCGTACCGGAAGGTGTGCTTCGTTGGCTCAACAATATGTGCCCTGGGCTTGCTGTTCACTGCTCCAGCTGCGAGCATGTTTCATATTATAGCTACATACAGTATTTTGGGAGGTGAGTGTCATTTTCTTTGTATTTATTTCTAAGTATGAAGGAACAATTTTTAATGGAAATATTATTGATTAATGGAAAGACAATGTCGTCAACTCATCTGAGTTGCAGTTAAAGCTTTGCAGGGAAAATCTGAACAAGATTGTCGAAGAGGAGAAATTAACTAATTTAGGGCTTTTGCTGCAGTGTGGCTGCGGATGATTTATTAATATAATGTGTGCGTACAAAGATATAGAAGGCCATCCAAATATATATTATTTAGATCATAAGAAGTTATTCACCTACGCTATATTGGTAGCTGAATTACGTGTCTCGATTCGGACTCGCTATGATGCCGATTTCGCGTGCATCTGATTTTCGTTGTATACTTAGTTATTTTTTTTCCTATTATGTCTAACCTAGGCTAAGGCGGAACCTAACACGTTCCTATCATGCATAACATAATAACATATTTTCAAATAGAAGCAAATTGTTTCCTTGCGTTTTTGTCGAGTCGGTTAAATACAATATATTTGTTGTGGTAGGGGTTATACCAACCATTTGACACTTATGACAGAGCATTATACTTTATACTCTCGCTTATTATTATAACCTTCTAGCGACTTGAAGGTTTTATGGTAGTTTTCCTTTATCATTTCACTAAACTCGACTCAAGTGAATTGCATATGAGTTAAAAGTATTTAATTAACCTTGGAAATTCTCTATGCGGATAGTACTCGTATATGTATATAGTTGGTAATCGCTTTAATTTTATCTGCTCACTAGCATGCATAAATATCCGTATGTAACCTTTTGCTCTGAAAATAATTAAGATAATTATAGATTACAATTGCCAAAAACGTCATTATTGATGTTTGTTTAATCCTGTGAAACTAATTTCGCATTGTCGTGTATTCTGCGGTTCCATATATATCCTGCGTATACGAGTAGTACTTACCTACTTGTTAATTCATTATGCATGGTAAAATTAAGTGTTTAGGTACCTGTATTTTTAATAGTAATGTTCCTCCTTTCGTGAAAAAACATTTTTGATTTGGTCAGTCTGATTCAGATGTTTAAAATTTGCACGACCAAAATACTTTTTTCCTACAAATTCATTTGCTAAGTGATCGTCTGTTGAAGACAGTTAATTTCGTTGCGAAGGTAATGACGTGGGTGGCTACGGAAAGCCGTTACGTAGTTGCAGAAAACGTCGATAAAACAATAATTAAATAACTTAGACGTAGCTATTTCAAACGTAAGGTTGAATCGTGAAGTTTTCTGTTTCCAGCATTCTTTCCTGGAGCTGATCGATATTGACCTTTAATAAACAGGGGATCTGATAGGATTCGTTGGTATAGGCTATAACTGTATATTGAAAACTAGAGCCTCCGAAGGACGGTTTCCGAATGGCCTTAGTAGCTTTGACCCAATGATCATTGTGGATCATACATTATAGTAGGACAATTTTTGTAGAGAAGATTGCGAATTTTATTCATTATTTACTGGGCCACAGATTATCTATACTATATATATAGTATTATAAAGCTAGACCCTCTTACTAATAAACACGGAATAAAGTTATACCAGGTATAACAAAGGTATACCCATACATTTTCATAGGTTTATACCTGGTATAACTTTATTCTGCGTTTATTTGTAAAAGGGTAAGAGTTTGTTTGAACGCGCTAATCTCAGGAACTACTGGTTGGAATTGAAAAATTATGTTTGTGTTGGATAGTCCATTTATCGAGGAATATTATGGACTATATAACATCACGCTACGACCAATAGGAGCAGAGCATAAATGAAAAATGTTGCTAAAACGGGAAAAAATATTCGTTTTCCAGAGCTTCCGTTTCGTGCGCTGAGTAAACGGTTTAAGTTACGCAACAATCATGTATGTAGGGTAGATGGGTAGGTAGGTAGCCAGTTGACGGGAGCGAAGTCGCGTGGGACAGCTAGTATACTAATATAATAAAGCGGAAAAATTTGATTGTTCGTTTGAACGCGCTTATCTCTGGAACTACCAGTCGAATTTGAAATAACCATGTTTGTGTTAGTTAGCCCATTTATCGAGGAAGACTATAGGCTATATAACATCGAACTACGAGCATTAGGAGCAGAGCATCAATGAAAAATGATGTAAAAACGGGGCACATTTATTCCTTTTGAGAGTTTAACGGTTAAAGTTACGCAACAATCATGTATGTAGAGTAGGGTAGGTAGGTGGGGAAGGTAGGGTAGTTAGGTAGGTAGGGTAGGGTAGGTATATAAGGTTGGTAGTGTAGGTTTGGCAGAGTAGGGTAGGTGGGTAGGTAGGTAGCCAGTTGAAGTGAGTGAAGCCGCGGTATTCAGCTGGTACCTACATTCATTATGTTTCACAAACACACAATTCAGAACTAATTTGCTGTTTTTATGGGTCGTAACGTAAATAGTCCGTTAACGCTGTTCATTACTTAATTCCGTCTCTTGCGTCATCTGCGATTCATGTAATTTACACAGTGGCTGCTAATCAACGTCATTATTATTTCAAGTAATTAATATTTCCTTTCCCAGTTACTGGAATTGTGTAGGTACCTACGTGTTTATTTGTGAAACAGGTTCAATTAGCTGACCATTGCAAATAGACTGCCCCTGTTCCCAATATTAATTTTACCGATTCTTCAGCATCATAATAGTCCTTAGAGAATGAGTCGTGTCTATTGTTTCCAAGCTTGTCAAAAGGATTTGTGTCTGATGAATGACATATGTAAAAACAAAGAATATTTTATCATCTTTCAGACTCATAAAAAAATAGTTTCGCACTTGAAAGACGAAATAGAGCTAGTACCTATTGTCATTTATGTTTTACATTACATGGATATAGACTCAACAATTGTTTTCGCATTTGTTAAAACGATTGGTGTCAGATGAGGATGTCATTATGTAAATACAAATATTTAATTTATCATATACTCATATATAAAAAATGTGTCGCTTTTGAAAGCCGTAATAGTCAGTATTGTCATGTATTTTCCTCAATTACATGAATATATTCGTAATATACTGTGTTTTTTTTTTGATATCCCATAACTCTAGGGTATGAATGAGATCATATCAAAGAATCAACTGGCATATGATTTATTTTTCCATAATCATATATACTTTTTTGTATTTTTCATACATTGATACAATTTTTTATTGAAATAAATTAATTTCGATTTATGATATCTTCGAAACTATGCATTTAAACTTTTATATTATTTTTACTTATAGATTATAACCCTAAAGTTATGGGATATCAAAAAATACCTACACTCTTTTCGCTGTGCATGGTGCGGGTGACAGTTTCAATTACATTTTTACGCATATACGCATACGCATTTTTGTAGTTTGACATCATACCATAGTTATACCATATACCATAGTTGCCTGTATGACGTTAAACTACAAAAAATGCGTATACGTATATGCGTAAAAAAAATATTGAAACTGTCACCCGCACCATGCTACAGCGCAAAGAGTATAGTAGTATTCTACGATGCAGTAAATTTATGTTCAAGGTATAACGGTTATAACCGATTTTACGCGTCTTCGATGGTCATGGTGACGTCACGTAGCGCATCTGACGTACTTCGGTGTATGACGTTGCTTTCCTTACGTAGCCTGAAACTACTTAAATACTGCGTTATAAACTGGAATGAGAAGCTAACCTAAGTATAAGATGATGTCATTTCTATCTACCTTCGAATTAATGTTTAGTTCTGTTTTCATTGAAATAACAATAAGCCACTATACTCAGAAGCGTTAAAGTATTTTTTATGTATTTGCCATTTAATTTTACTGGGGGATTACCATGACCACAAACTCATAAGCATGTCAATATTAGACAAAAAGTGAAGTTGCTAAGCGATTTTCTGCCATGTGATGAGCAATAATCTGGTAACTGAACATAAACTGCAAACACTTGTGGTCTGAGGATATAATTATTTACTGGGGGGATTACCACACGCTCATAATGCAAGTCAATATTAGACAAAAAGTGAAGTTGCTAAGGCTCTAGAGCTAGATAGACGGACTGCATTCCGACACAACCGACTGCAATCGAACTGCATTGTTGGTTTGCAGTTTTATTGCAGTCGTACTAATAGTATTCAAACTGCAAAGCAGTCGGAGTTCATTTAGAATGCAGTCCGTCTACTACCTCTAGAGCCTTAGCAACTTCACTTTTTGTCAAATATTGACTTGCATTATGAGCGTGTGGTATTTCCCCCCAGTAAATAATTATGTCCTCAGACCACAATTGTTTGCAGTTTATATTCAAGTGTCCATTTTCGGTGTAACTACCCAGTCTTGCCTTTTCCTGAACATTAAGTGCAAATTGCTGTGGGGATTACCAAAGATAAAAAGTGAAGTCGCAAAGCGAATTCGTATCACGTGCGGTGCAACTATCCAATACCTTGGCTTGCCCTGCCCATCAACTGTAAATAATTGTGGTCTCAGGATATAACTATTTAACTAAGTTATCACAGTGCCACGACACAGACAGACATGCAAACACAAGGAAATCTTGAATGTTTTCTCTGAGTCATAATACTGTTATACCAGGCCCCTCAGAAAGTATTGCGAAAAAAAGTTTTTATATATGGGAGACTGGCCAGTTATAATGTTTTTCGAAAATATGATTATTTATAAGTAAAAATAAGTAAGTTCCAATTTCAAAATTTCGCTCCACATTTTTTGCGAGTTAATTCAAAGTATTGTGTCTCACTGAAATATGGATCTGCGCCGGGAACATTTTAGAGCTATGATTTCATACGATTTCAAGTGTCGCCTGAAACCGGATGAATCGTACGATAGACTTCAAATGGCATTCATGGATGAAGGCCCTTCCAAGGCAACCGTGTATCGTTGGTATAACGAATTCAAGCGCGGTCGACCAACTTTGGGGGATGACGAAAGAAGCGGTCGCCCTTTGACGGCTGTTACCGAAGAAAACGTGCTAGCAGTGAAAAATTTAATCCAAGACAATAGGCGAATTACATATCAGGAGATTCAACACATATTGAAGATTGGATCGGGAAGCGTTCACGAGATTCTACACAGCCATCTTCGCGTGAGGAGGATAGTATCACGCTGGGTGCCGCACAACCTCACCGATGCTCAGAAGCAGGCCCGGGTGGAATGGTGCCGTGATATGCTTAACAAATTTGAAGCAGGCTCGTCTCGGCGTGTTTACGACATCGTTACAGGTGATGAGTCCTGGATTTATCAATACGACCCAGAAACCAAGCGCCAGTCGACTGTTTGGGTGTTTCAAAATGAGCCAACGCCTACCAAAGTGAAGCGATCTAGAAGCGGGGGTAAGATTTTGATCGCTAGCTTTTTTAATTTGACTGGCCACTTGGTATCAATTCCCTTACGGGATCAAAGAAGCATGAATGCCGAATGGTATACTACCAAATGTTTGCCAGAAGTTTTCTCTGTTATAAGCAACAAGCGACCAAACACAGGGCTCCGCGGGCTACTGCTCCACCACGACAATGCACCTGCGCACACCGCACTCAAAACGAGGGACTTCCTGGACAGCACGCCAGTCAAACTCCTGGGTCACCCTCCTTACAGCCCTGATCTAGCACCGTGTGACTTCTTTTTATTCCCAAAAATAAAAAATCAGCTCAAAGGGATACAATTTTCGTCGCCGGAAGATGCGCTGGCTGCGTTCGAGCAGGCTGTAAACGAGGTGTCTGCGGCGGACTGGAAAAAGTGTTTTGAAAACTGGTTTAGGCGCATGAATCTTTGTATAGAGGCTGGTGGAAAGTACTTTGAAAAGATTTAATAAAAATATATGTACGTATAGAACAATTTTTTTTAGTTTCGCAAAACTTTCTGAGTGTCCCACGTATTTACATGTTCACACTTTATCCTCACAAAGTAATCTCGTTATGACGGTCGGTTATGAACACCTTCGCACTTTAGCAGAAATGTATAATAAATGACGTTCGATTATGAGTAAATGCTAATTGATCATTGTAATGGCGGACTAATTAAATATTGCACCTGTTCAAGAATTATAAATCATAAACAACTTGATGCACATGATTTCCATTGCCTCTGTGAAGGGCTTGAGCCACGCATTTTATAACGGTTTTTTGCTCCCAAACTGTGATAAAAATGTGTGAGTCAAGCCTGTCACAGTGGGCCGTGCTCGCCCGGCAGGACATTGTACTATATTCCAAGTCATATCCTTAAATTCGAATCCACCTCGAATCATCAAGTTATTGATTATTTATTGGCTTTTAATCGAGCGTTTTAGCGTTGTCAAGTCAAGGGTCCTATATACACAATATAAAACGTAATTAAATGCGACCTGTATTACCTTATATTTGAGCCTATTTCCTCATAATATAATATATTTATGTCTATCTATTATACACCTTTAAGGAAAGCGCAGCAAGTGGTAGGATTTGCATTGAAAATAAACTATTAAACTGTCCATCATTGGGTCGATTGATGGGTCTTTGCTAGTGTACATATGCGGGACATGTGGGTATACATTATACGTACACTAGTGAAGTCCCTCAATCGTCCTTCAAAGATTACGACATTGCCATTTGTATATTTAAAGCCACATTGTTTTCCTCATACCCATGTAGGACTGTTTTGGTATATATATATATATGTTTCCGCTGTATTAACGCTGTATACATATAGTCAAGGAGATGATTTATGTTGCTAAGAAAAAGAATGATTACTGTAAAATGTAATTAAATGTTAACACAGCAAAAACCATTTTCCTTTAAAAAAATCTCTCACTCATAAGTACCTGTGTTCGTAGAAAAGTTAGTTTCTATGTGAATGGCCTTAAGTAATAAAGTTAGTTTACTCCAGAGTAAGGTACTGGATTATTTAAACGCAGGGGTATTGAAGAACTTATAAAATAAAAAGCTTGTTTAGCAATACAGACATAAAACATTGACAGTTTCCCCGAGTTTTCAACGCGAGATAAGTGGCACTATTTATCTGTTTAGATTGCCTCGTTGATCCGTTTATAATTGGGTTTAGACATTACGAAATTCTCTTTAAGAGCCGGAGTCTGACTTTAAACCCAGTCAATTAATGACAATAGTTTCGACCCCTAATAAATGGAACTTAAATATAAAACAACTGAACACTTATTAAACTTCTGTAGCGTGAGGTAATATTTCGATGTTATATACCTACTTTGCTATGTATTTTATCCTTTCTCAATCTTCTTTCCAGGTTTCGGAGTGGGTCTCGCGTCGTCATCATCCTTCGTTTCTCTCAACCATTACTTCACCAAGAAGCGTGGCCAGGCCGTCGGTCTCTCGATGGCGGGCACTGGCTTCGGGCTGATGGTGATGCCCCAACTAGTCAAAATCCTGCTAGGAGAGTATGGGTTCCGGTGGACGGTTGTCATCCTGGGAGGTCTGGCCTTCCATGCGGTGCTAGGGTCTTGTCTGCTGCAGCCGGTTAAGAGACATCTTATTGATGAGCCGGTTGACTGTGAAATGCAGACGGTGAAGGTAAATATTGCTGATATTTTTTTTTAAGTCGCGGATACCCCTCAGTAGCTGATTTTAAAATGAGAATCACGTCTAAACGGCTAGTCGTAATTTTTGATAAATAGTTATTTATGCTACAAGTGCAGAAGGTAGGTGATTTCCGATGAGTGGCATTTTTATTCACGAGCGAGCAAAGCGAGTGAGTGGATAAATCGACACGAGTCGGAAATCATCTTACGTACGTGTATCATACAACATTTTACTATGCATTGTGCGAGGAAATAAATAAATTAATAAAATGGCGGGCTTATTCAATCGCGTTCAGCATATCCACAGATTAACTAATAGTTCCTCGGGCATATCTACTGCGCATGTGCAAATAGCTGTCAAATCGTAACGCAATAAGGCACGAGCAAAATATACGTTCTGCCAAACATATTTAATGAATATTTAAAATTAATTTATTGATCAAAATCTAAATTTGAAATTGATTTAAGCCAGGGTTTTGAGATCCTCAAATAAAATCTCAATAGAAAATCGAATGCCGCAAAACCGAGTTTTCAGAAACGCAATATTGAATCATTAGCTAGGTTAAAATATTTCAGAAACTGGAAACTTAAAGTTACAAGACAGTGCGGCTATGTGTATTTTGTATTGGTTTCGAATTCGCACGCGAGACGTATCGATCTAAATTTTACTTTATTATTCACAAAATTAATAACTCTTCTTCAATATTTTCAGGAAATGGAGTGTATATTAGAGAGTGAAGAAGAAAACGATGATAAGTTCGAAATAAATCCGCTAGTTTCACCTCCAGTGCCAAAGATAGTCAAACAGCGTTCCCACGGAAACATGAACCATCCTTCAGTTAGAACAATAGGGTTGCCAAGAGCGAAAACTTGTGATAAGCCTTTGCAGGAGTTTGAAAAGTTCGAGATTAATAATAGGCTGTATCCAGGGTTGACTTCAGCCGCGTCTGTGGCTGCGATGCCAAGAGTTATATCGAGTGGAAGTATGAGTGAAGCAGCAAGGAAAAGAAAAGTGTCAGTCATCTCCAATATCTCTAACATGGATTTTACTGGCAGTTACTTGCAGTTGTATCTTGATGTGAGTATTTATTTTACAAGCTTTTATTTAACTTGCAATGTATGTAAGTGTGTTCGGGTCAAATTTTGCAACTGAATTTTAAAGCAGTTATCCTCCACCGATTAAGATGAAATTTTACATACACCTTTAGTTTGGATGATAATGCATGGTTAGCTAAGTGACGTCATTCTAAATCCAATATGGTGGACGGCCCATGATGACGGACTAGTTATTTTTTGTGCACTGCCATCATATGGGTATCAAATGAAAGGGTTTGCTGAGAAGAATACGAAAAAAGCTTGTTTTAAAAAAAGACCTTTTTAATGAATACTTTGATTTACTATGTTGCAATACATTACCTAAAAGAATACATTAAGATGAGTAATTTATGCATGTGCCATAGTTCACATAATAATGATGTAGAATACGATTAATATTGAAATATGGCGCAATTTACATTTTATTTACGTGTCAAACATAACTTACAGACGGTGGACGACGATGCCATACAAATGAAGCCAATCAAGAAAACCATAGAGCCCGAGGAAAAGAAACTGGGCTGCTTTAGAAGATTTATAGCTCTAATGGACTTAGATTTACTTAAAGACTGGTCGTTTTTGAACCTTTTACTAGGCCTCTCGCTGTTTTGGAGCGGAGAGCTACAATTTAGGATGTTGACGCCATTCTTTATAAGAAGTTTGGGATACAATATGAATGATACGGCCTTTTGCCTCTCAATGACTGCCATAACTGATATTTTGGTGCGGTTGATCTTGCCGCCTATTTTCGACAGGACGACTATTTCAAAGAAGATGATTTTCTTTATTTCTTCGTTCTTCTTAGCGGCTACGAGGTCCGGTAAGTACATAATGACAAATATCGTCGCCTTAGAGTGAAAACCTCGGGAATGCATTTTTGTTCAATTTTATATTATTGCGTTTCTTGAGTTCATCCCTGCTTCATTTCGGACAATGTTGTAGTATCGAACAGTTCTGGATATAAAAGCAGGTTAAATTTCAATATCTATACTAATATTATAAAGCTGAAGAGTTTTGGGTGTTTGTTTGAACGCGCTAATCTCAGTAACTACTGATTGGTATTGAAAAATTATCGAGGAAGTTTCTAGGCTATATAACATCACGCTACGACGAAAAGGAGCGGAGCATAAATGAAAAATGTTGCAAAAAGGGAAAAATAATTCCTTTTTGAGAGCTTCCGTTGCGTGCGCTACGTAAACGGTTTAAGTTACGCAACAATCATGTATGTAGGGTAGGTAGGTAGCTAATTTACGGGAGCGAAGCCGCATGGTAGAGCTAGTTAATTAATAAAAAAACATAAAAGACGCCATAAAAAAAAATACAGCACGCAGTTTTTTCTTGCTCCTGAAAAGTTACTTCTTTTACACTTACGTGGTTTTCACTCTAAGGCCTCGCCATGATTTATTTTTATTTTAGAACCTATTTGCTCACCACAAAAGCAATGCTACATGCTAAAACCTATTTTCAATTCTACTGTTGCGGTTAAAGCATGTAATTGATTTGGTTATTTTTTTCCAAATACTAAGAACATGAGATCATAAACATTGCCTACTCTACCATACTTTACGAGCCTAGGTCATGTAGCCGTAAATAAATCGATAAGACGTGCATTGGTTACATAATACTTTTTACAACCACGCCATCAATTTTTTTTTATGTTTACTACGTCGTTAACTTTACTTTTTATTAATTTGTAGTAGAGCTACTACATATAAAATGCTTAGCGTATCTAAATTCGTGTTGTACTTCGTAGCACGACCATGAACGCATTCATTATAAATTTAGATGGTACTAAAATCTTTTTAATTTGTACTATTTTATACCACTAATTAGAAATTTTATACCCCTCAATTATTTCAGATATAAAGGTCGTGCTGGCAAGATTTTTCCCAGCACGACCACGCTAGATTCCTGCTGGCACAGAAGTGATGAAACGGGAGCATGCCTACAAATTTGTACTCATTATGTACTCCTATTTAATTACTGGTAAATTGTCGTAAATTGATTGAAAAGCAAAAAAATATATATTCTGCCTATAAGTATGTGATTTGTATACTTGACACTAGATGGCGTTAAATGTGGCAGAAAATGATTTTTTTTATTGGTAAATTGTTACAAAAGTAAAAACCAGTAATGAAATAGGAGTACATAATGAGTACAAATTTTTAGGCATGTTCCCGTTTCATCACTTCTTTGCCAGCTGGAATTTTAGCGTGGTTGTGCTGGGAAAAATCGTGCCAGCACGACCTTTGTATCTGAAATAATTGAGGGGTATAAAATTTCTAATTAGTGGTATAAAATAGTACAAATTAAAAGGATTTTAATACCATCTAAAGTTATAATGAATGCGTTCATGGTCGTGCTACGAAGTACAATACGCTAAATTCTATTCTTACTGCAGCCAAACAGCCTATAATGTGTGTTTGGGTTTTAAATAAATACCGTGCTGAATAAATAGATTCTTTCTTTTAAGTTCGTTACTGGTCAACTTACTATTTTATTGTTTGTTTAAATTTATTCAACTAATCACAGCAGCTAACGCGAGTTTGACAATAAGTCACATTTTGTTAGAATTTTCGTTTCTAAGCTGACCCTTAGATTCTGAGGTTGACAACGCAACTAGAATGATATAGTAACGGCACGTAACTTGGCAAGCGTCATTAGATGTGCAGAAGGTCTCTTTGTTTGTCAAGCGGGACGCGGGGAAAGGGTAGCATCGTTCCGAGCGCGTGATTGACCAATCGCGTCGCGTCGACGCTCCGTTCGCTACCGAATACGCTTGTGTGCACTAAAACTCTACTAAAACTAAACTAAATCATAAACTTGAGTTCTTGTTAGTGTTATTGTTTAGTTTGCATTATTACATTTAATTGTAATGCTACGATCAAATGCTGGGATGAAAAGAAACAACGAAAATAAACATTAAAACATATTTTTTATTATTTTATTATCCTAAATTTCTTAACCTGTGACTGTATGTGTATACGTTTTACTAGCGGATCCCACGCGGTTTACCCGCGTAGTTCCCGTGGGCATACAGGAATAAAAAGTAACCTATGTCACCCGGGAATAGTGTAGCTTTCCAATGGTGAATGAATTTTTGAAATCGGTCCAGTAGTTTTTAAGTTTATTCGTTACATACAAAAATACAAATCTTTCCTCATTATAATATTATTAGTATAGATTTATAACACTAATAACGAATTCCTCTCCTTTCTTAAACTCTCTTCCAAACAGTCTGTTTAAAAATATATTATGGCAATAAATATAGAATAATGACAAGCAATAAAAGTGATTATTTTTTTGTTGCACTAAGTATACGATACACGAACTTACCCCCACTACACCAAAACCTTGCCAAGTTACGTGCCGGGGACTGTACCAGTGGGATCAGTCAGAGGCTTTCAACGAATTTTTTCATGTTCTGCATCGCGTTAACGTAATCGTTCGCTTTACACCGTCTAATAAAAACAAATCTTTTCCAGTATTAGCAGAGCAAACAGAATGGGTGCCCTTAATGATCTGGCTGTCAATCTGCGGCTTCTTCCGAGGCATGTGCCTCAGTAACTTCACGCTCACCATCTCGGAGTACTGCCCGCTCGAGAAGCTGCCGGCCGCCTTCGGACTGCACATGGTCAGCAAGGGCGTGTTCGTTGTTGCTATTGGACCTGTTATTGGTAAGAAACTGTTTTCTTATAAAGAAGAGTTCGACTTGGCGGCGGCACTACCATGCCCCCAGATAAATTGATAAGGCAGGCTGCGAACGGTAGCAAAATGGGCCGCCGAAAATGTCCAGTGGTATCTTGGCTGACACAGACGAAGATGGTATATAAGCTTGATGCCACCAGACAGGATTGGTTCTGACTAGCTCGAGCAGTCAAGGTAGAAAATATTGGAAAAGTGGGCTAGCACAGGATAAAAATAATATAAATTTAATGGTTGTCATTGATTAATAGTATATTATGCAACTAGTGAATAAAAGACGGATTTAAAGCGAGGGCCATAGATGAATCAAGAGCAAGTGAAAGATTCTAACGACTGAATCACGACCGTAGGGAGTGATTCAAGTGTTAGAATTATGAGCGACGCGAGTGATTCATGGCCCTCGATATAAATCTGTTTTATTCAAGAGTTGCATACTATATTTTATACCATGACTTCGAGAAAAATAAAGATTTAAGCTAAAAGCACAAGGAATATTACGAGTAATAAATAAATAAATAGTTTATTACCTTCAAAATTTACATAAAATGTGAAACCCTGACCCCTGAGTTAGGTAACAGCACCTGTGTTTCAGGGGCCAGTGACCACCTCCGTTACGTTACATAATAATAATTAATTAAATACCATTGCAATTAATATTAGAATTAAAATCCAAACAAGTATTCAATAAATATCTTAGACTAAAATCACAATCATTATTAAAATCCTAACTAACAAACTCAAAATTAAAATCGAAGAATGAGTTTGTGTATCGAGTATTTTTTGTGCAAGGAGGCGCAAGGAGGTTATATAGCATTGAGATGGACGTCTAATACATTGGTGTGTTCCAAATTCAAACACCAAAACAGTGATTAAAAGTGCTTTTTATTCACTGTTTTCAGTGAATAAAATAAACTTTTTAGAGGGGGAATGGTATAATAGTATATTATGCAACTAGTGAATAAAAGACGCATTTAAAGCGAGGGCCATAGATGAATCACGAGCAAGTAAAGGATTCTAACGACTGAATCACGACCGTAGGGAGTGATTCATGATGATTGAATCACGAGCATAGCGAGTGATTCAAGTGTTAGAATCATGAGCGACGCGAGTGATTCATGGCCCTCGATATAAATCCGTTTTATTCAAGAGTTGCATACTATATTTTATACCATGACCCCATGATCTAAGCGAAAAGCACAAGGAATATTACGAGTAATAAATAAATGGTTTATTTCCTTCAAAATTTACAAAAAATGTGAAACCCTGAGCCCTGAGCTAGGTGCTGTTACCTGTGTTTCATGGGCCAGTGACCACCACCGTTACTTTGAATAATTTTAGTTAATTAAACACCATTGCAATTAATATTAGAATTACAATCCAAATAAGTATTCAATAAATATCCTAGACTAAAATCAAAATCATTATTAAAATCCTAAATATTAAAAAAAAACAAAATTAAAATTGAAGAAGGAATTTGAAAGTGGAATATTCTCTGCACAAGAAGTTTGTCTCGAGTATTTTTTGCGCAAGGAGGTTACATAGCATTGAGATGGACGTCTAATACATTGGTGTGTTCCAAATTGAAACTCCAAAACAGTGATTAAAAGTGCTTTTTATTCACTGTTTTCAGTGAATAAAATAAGCTTTTTAGAGGGGGAATGGTATAAAATTATAAATTCAAGGATTTCAGGGCCTAATTCTGAACTTCAGCTCTTTATTGAGACTCGTTTTAATCTCAACAGTACCAGAAGGCCTAGCGCGCACCACGATTTTACTTATTGTGACACGATTTTTTAGTATCGCGCGGTAAAATATCGCAGAAAATACTGTGCACGCACTGCGATAAAAAAATAGGTGGTCATCGCTCAGTCTCACCATGGATTCGGTACAAGTTGCTTGTCTCTATTTACTACTTCGTAGAGAAAGAAGAAAAAAGATAAATACATTACCCTCATTCGGTAGTCGGGTAAATTATCGTCGATACTGGACTCATCCTTTTGCAGCGGATAGATTTATTAAGGACTTCTTTTTTCAGAAATACAGTGATTCTTTGGAGTGTTTAGGTTATTTTTCTGTCGCAGTGCGCGCGGGTCCATACAATTCCATACGATGTAGTTTACTTTCTCGATAATCGTTTCACGGGCAAACACAGCAAATTGTGACAAATCACAATTTTAAAATCGCTGCGAATTATTACTCGAATAAGCTCACACTGCCGTACTAACTCATACGTTGCATTCCTGCGACAAAATTATCGCATGATAAAAAGTTGTGGTGCGCGCTACGCTTACGAGTTGATAGCAGACTATCACGGTCTAGAAAACAAATGTTCGACAATCTACAAATAAATTCCTCCACCATTAAAAAAAATCACAAACGAACATTGCTCCAAACAAACACAGCTTACATGCTATCTCCTTTTCTTCCAGGTTACGTGAGAGACTACACCGGTAGCTTCGCCATCTGCATCCACGTACAGAACGCCCTCATAATGTCGTGCGTCCTCGTCTGGGGCATAGAGTACGCGCTCGCATTCACCCGCCGCAGGAAAGTGGTGCAGATCTAGTGGCCGCACCGTTCCGACTGAGGAACAAATCAAAGCTATAACAGTTATAATGCTCTCAACGGATCTCTGTGTCTCTGAATTGGCTGCAAGACCCTTCGCAGTAGCTATTTTTTGTCAATGTTGAAGGTGAAGATAGCATTGTATAACTGTCTCTTTCACTCGCTAACGTTTGTCGCATCGTCCTATCTCGCTTACTCTATGCAGTATACTCGATGACAAACTGTTTCTTGCGCAATGGTTGGCAGAGCCAACTTCAGAGACACAAAGAGCCGCTGTGACTAATATATCTAGGTAACCCGCTATTTAGACATGTTATTTTTCTTGTCTATTTATGCTTGTAAAAGTACAATATCGTTTCTGACCTAAAGGTTAGCAGGCATCGCCAAATAGAGAAACCAGTGCAGTCAATTAAATCTGTCACATATAGGTATCTGAATAAAATAAATACTACTTTTTGAATCGAGAAATTATAATTAACTACAGTCCATATCAATGTCATATCAAATTGAAGTTTGACTCAAAATGGAGTTAATTGACTGCATTGAGACCATAAAAGGTTAGTCTGCTGGTGAGAAATGGCGGTATTGACATTGGAGAGTATAAAACAAGCAATGTTGATATTGTTTAGCCTTAGTGGACTCTCATATACAGGGTGAGTTTTTCAAATGGTCGTGGATGGCCAAATCCGAAACTATGAAGAATAGTAAAAAACCTTAAAAGGGTGAACGAGCCCGATTTTGAGGAAAACTAAAATTGCATCATTGGCTTTTTCATCAGGAATCGAACCATTGATTTTGGAAAAATCTTTTGTTAAAAATGAAGAAATCTTGCCTCTAGTTTGCCGTATGATATTAAATCCCAGAATTTTATCCTTATTAGCAACTCTATCGGATGATGTATTATTACAGCGTGTTCTTTTTACCAAAATCAACTGTTTTGATTCCTGGCTAGGTATACAGATTTAAAAAAAATCCAATGCTGCAGTTTTAGTTTGCATCAAAATCGGTTTCGTGACTCAATTGAGTGTTTTTCGTTATTCCTTATAGTTTCGGCTATGGCCATCTACGCCCACTTAAAAACACACCCTGTTTCGTCTGCTTGTATTTAGAATTTATTAAAAAGTTCAAGTTGCGATTTAAACTTGTATAGTATCCATACCATCTTTTTATATCAAAAATACGTAGGTATGAGAAAGAAAAAAAACATGTAAAGAATTTTACTAGTAAACAGATAATATAGACTATTTTTGAAAACCTCTCTACCGTAGCTCTCTAAAACAGAATTGGCCCATGACTATAAATGGTATGGAACACTATAATGAACATTCGTCATAAAACTAAACACATGATTATCATAATCTTCCATTATGTGTCAAAGCTTAGATATTAACGCTAGAACCAGTGAATTTGGAAAGTGGAACATCTTATAGATTATGTACTATGTAGTTACTTAGAACGTAACTTTTAGACATTGATTTTAACGATTCATATTTTTAGAAGGCTGTTTGTAGTTCGGAAAGTTTTGTAGGTATGTATTTTTAGATGATATTAATTTATACACATAACTTAGAAGTAGGGAATCTATCTTTGAAAAACTTTTAGAGGTTTATAAACTCTTCTAGACAATGAATGTAGATGATTGAGAGTTCATACGTATGAAATGCATTTCCACTTTGCTTTATTATTTTTTTACATTCATCATGAATTACTTTTCCATAAATAAATGGAAAATTAGACTCTGTTCTTATAATTATATCGGTGACCGCAAATTGTGGTTTGTTTATTACAAAAGTATGTACTTATTATTATGATTGCTTGTCTGATCAAATAGAGTTGTTTAAAAATGTTTAAAAAAATATGACCGTCAAGTTCTTGCTTTTGTTTTGTCTATTTTGCCATCATGTGGGCCTTAGTGCGAGTTTTTATTCACGCTCAAACCCATTAACACGATCGAGTAATTTAAAAAACTCGGCATAAGCACACAGGCCTTAGTGCGAGTTTTTACTCTCGCTCAATCGCATTAACGTAAACGAACTCTTATATCAAAATGTATACAATAAAAGAGGTTTGTCCTTACCGTCACCAGACGGCGCTTATCCAGTTTCAATACAAATTGACGTTTACGTTAACGCGATTTAGCGTGAGACAAAACTCGCACTAAGCTCTCAGATGAAGTAGTAAAAGTAGAAGAAAAAGAAATATAATAATAATAAACCTATTTTTATCAGGTTTCTAACTGTAGTAGGCACAATGGAAGTAATGGAACCCACATATTTACCTCATAATAAAACATAGCATTCCTAGTGATTATTAAAATTTTACAGTTAATTATAGGGTCCTAACATAGCAATATTGTGTAATTTATATACATTTTGCCACAATTCATAAAATGCAGAGTACTTGCCAAGCGAATATGCCAATAGAACGTGTGTTACGGCTAATATGTGTTAATGAGGTAATACAATTATTTATACTCTTTGCCCTGTAGCATGGTGCGGGTGACAGTTTCAATAACATTTTTTACGCATATACGTATACACATTTGTTGTAGTTTAACGTCATACCATAGTTATACCATATACCACAGTTGCCTGTATGACTACATAAAATGCGTATACGTATATGCGTAAAAAAAATTATTGTAACTGTCACCCGCACTATGCTACAACGCAAAGAGTATAGGATTGTTTACTTTGATTTGAATGTGCTGACTCAATATGACATTATGTACTTACGTCTTTCGAATATTACATGATTTATTTTTATGGTTAAACTTTGTTAAGTCACCAAAGCCGTAGCTTGAAAGAATTTGTATCATTGAGTACCTAATAGGGCTAGTTAAACAGAATTTTGATTCTGACAGCGTTTTGATTTATATACAAAATTGCATCTTCCAATATTTCGTCTTCCAAGGACTATTCTATACTTATAGGATATTATCCTGATGTGCGCTTTTGATGTGTGATTTAATTGACCAAATATATCGTGTACTTATTAACGTCTTATAAAAATGTAGTACTTACATTTATCATAAGAATTCTTAAGCTGTTATTATGTGTACTTATTATTCTTATTATTTGCGGACTTCGTGTAAGGAAACGATAAGAGTGCCGTTTAACGTCTGTTGTATAAACATAATAAAAATTATTGCAATCAATTTTTGAAACTTATGTGCCAATTGTACATAAATCTTTTTATGAAATAACGTAAAATAAATACCCATTTAGAAAAAAAAACTTTACAGTTATTTAGTGTATGTAATCGACTAATCATGTACTTATTTTATTACATGGAATTAGGTGTGGCATAATGAAGTACAGTACGACCGAGGAGACGTGGTCCGTCTGAAGTTAGCGCCAAGTGCGCAGAACATACTTTACGAACCAAATAGCTGTTTTCTTCACGAGTGTACATGCGCTAAAGTTCGTAATGCCTATGTTCAGACGGGCCATGACTCATCGGTCGTACTGTACATTTTTATAATCCAATGCATTTTATAACATAAACCTGTACATATAATCAAACTGTTTTAATGTTGGTTTATTGACCTTGTTCAAAGTGTAATAAAAATAATGTGGACCGTTAATTATCGATTTTCATATTTTTTTTACTACTGCTCAGAAAATGTATCAAATCTAATTAAAAAAAAAGTGGTGTCACTGATTTACACATTATACACTGAATTTTAAGTGAACAATTTAAAAATCAGGAAGTGTTACCGTACTTTTTGCCGAAAAAAAACTTGCAATGCATATCTAATATGTCAAGTATAATTAGATATTTAATATACAATGCCGATTATCAGACCAGTATGGAGATTAGTTTTTGCCAGATGTCCGTGTTTTCGACATATTCCTTCAGTGACGATGCATTGTCTACCACTAGAGGCAACCGAACTAATATTATTAAATTTTGCCTAGAAAACAAAAAAGAACATGATATTTACTCTTTATTGCCACATTAAAACTTTGTATTCCGGCTAAAACGTGCCGTATTAGCCGGAATACAAAGTTTAAATTAAAACACTGTGCCAGTGTTTTAACAAAAAAGTAGGTGTAGTAAGATTCAAACTTAATGGCGGCTCGGAACGCCTGGCAAGTCGTTGTGTAGTAGCAAATTCATGTGACAGCGAGGATGAGTTGGGGTATTAAGAGTGTAACGTACTTCACAGCTACCATTAAGTTTGCCGCTTACTAAAAATTATACTAATTAAATATCGATAATTCTTGACAGACAATGTCTGTTTGTATGTTTGTCACATTTAATTTTATGACAATAATTTTGTTGAGTTTGGTATTTAGTCGTATTTGTTGACGAGCTTTGTTTAAATATCAGTTGAATCTGTTATTAAATGATGGTGTCTGTTTATTACAATGCTACATGCTTTAAGCGTTCATTAAAATCATTTTCATTAATTCTGGTTCTTAGGCCGAGTTTCTTACCTCTAAATTATCGCAGAATTAATGTGACAAATTGACAAGCACGCGTTATCTGCTGTGATTAGTTGAATGAATTATCAACAGCCAATCACAGCAGAAAACGCGTGCTTGACGATTTGTCACATTAATTCTGCGATAATTTAGAGGTAAGAAACTCGGCCAAAGTATCTTATAAACCAACATGTTCATATAGTTTTAAGTATATTCTGTAGTAATAGAAAGTACAATTAATAAATTTTGATGTCGCGTTGTAATAAGCAGACATCCTATATTTTTATGGATGGTGCGAGACTTAGCCTGTATGTTATATACTTAACCTATTTTTTTAACCATGTAAAATTTATAGTGAACATTTTATATAAAATAATGAAAAAAGACAATGGTTTAAAGTAAAAGGTGGTTACCGAGAGATTTTGTTTTATTTATAGATGACGTACTCTTTTCAATACAAGCGCCAGCGCTTGTTTTACCACTTGCGGTATTTTACCACTTTGATCATACACCGATACCATATTAGGAAATGCGGTTGCAGACATCTAACTGAATATCCTAAGTAAAAGTCATAATTCGAGGTTTGGCTCTCGCCTATTTCCTTCTCCAATATTGGACCAATTTAAAAGATATTCCATAACGGAAATAGTTATTTATGCTACAAGTGCGGAAGGTAGGTGATTTCCGATGAGCGGCATTTTTATTATGTCCGTGACTACCGCAGGACCCCGACAGCAACCGCTTCCATATTTGGTAAATAATTACTACTCAATTGGTTCCAATTAGTACCCGAACAACAAAATTGGTACCTTGGTAGTTTTCGAGAAAATCGACTTTGAAGGTGGTCCTGCGGTAGTCACGCTCCATTCAGCAGGACCACCATGAGCGCAGTAAACGGGGGCATGCTACAGCTATTCCAAGTATACAAATAATTACTACCCATAAATGTGATCCATTTCGTAAAAAAAACAGAACTGAATCATTTTTATTTATCGAGAAATCAACGATGATAAGTTTCGCTCGCTCGTTCAGCAGGACCACGACTTTGAATGTTGATTCCAAGTTGGAGGAGCCTGCGACTTTCCTCAAACCTACATAGAAAATTACTACCCTGCAAGATAAAATTAATACCCAGAATTCACAACTAGTACTCCAGTAGTTTACGAGATATACCATGCCATTGGTGGGGTGGCGGTAGTCACGGTGTTAAATTTTCATTTCAAGATTTCTCTATTAAAAACTTAGTGAATTCTGCCCAAATGTATACAAAAATTACTACTCCTACAGAAGATAAAGCGACCAAAAATTCAGATACCTAAGTGTTGTATTTTAACAGAAATTAGCTTTCATTACTTTTCCATACTAAATCTTCGCGTATAACCCGACCATATTAAGTTGTCAATGGTATTGAGCAGTATACTCGTGCACAAAAGTTTATGGATGTCGTTATAGTAATAACAACAGTTCACAATCTATAATTTTTATACAAAATGTGTACCTAGGCACATAACAAGAAAAATATTACACCCATGGCTTATAATACCTTTGTTAATGCCGTGGGTAGGTAGGTACTCTAATAGTTATTTTTCTGTATTGTAAGTACCTACCTTCTGTATTGTTATATGAATACCATTAAATAGCGATAGGTATTTCTTATTTATTTATTTCCTACTAATTTACATTTGCTGCAAGCCTAAGTACCTACGTATTAAAAACCTAATTTACTGCAGTAACAATATGTTGCTAATAACGTAAGTATAACAGGATTACATAAGTAATATAATATAGGATAAAACAGAATGAGAAAAGCATCTATATTCATGCAAAGTTACAACAATTTAAGAATAGAATGAATATTAGTTTTATCATTCTTAAAACTATTTCAAAATTACAGATTATTATTATGGCAGGCCCACAAGTTATGTACACCTTATGTACTTATATGTTATACTTTTATATGTTATTGTTGTTTTTGATATGTTATACTTATACTTTTAAGTTATCTAGGTATTTCAATACCTAGACAACTTAAACGGCATTAACAAAGGTATTATAAGCCATGGGTGTAATATTTTTCTTGTTATGTGCCTAGGTACACATTTTGTATAAAAATTATAGATTGTGAACTGTTGTTATTACTATAACGACATCCATAAACTTTTGTGCACGAGTATACTGCTCAATACCATTGATAACTTAATAATGGTAGGGTTATACGCGAAGATTTAGTATGGAAAAGTAATGAAAGCTAATTTCTGTTAAAATACAACACTTAGGAATCTGAATTTTTGGTCGCTTTATCTTCTGTAGGAGTAGTAATTTTTGTATACATTTGGGCAGAATTCACTAAGTTTTTAATAGAGAAATCTTGAAATGAAAATTTAACACCGTGACTACCGCCACCCCACCAATGGCATGGTATATCTCGTAAACTACTGGAGTACTAGTTGTGAATTCTGGGTATCAATTTTATCTTGCAGGGTAGTAATTTTCTATGTAGGTTTGAGGAAAGTCGCAGGCTCCTCCAACTTGGAATCAACATTCAAAGTCGTGGTCCTGCTGAACGAGCGAGCGAAACTTATCATCGTTGATTTCTCGATAAATAAAAATGATTCAGTTCTGTTTTTTTTACGAAATGGATCACATTTATGGGTAGTAATTATTTGTATACTTAGAATAGCTGTAGCATGCCCCCGTTTTCTGCGCTCATGGTGGTCCTGCTGAATGGAGCGTGACTACCTCAGGACCACCTTCAAAGTCGATTTTCTCGAAAACTACCAAGGTACCAATTTTGTTGTTCGGGTACTAATTGGTACCAATTGAGTAGTAATTATTTACCAAATATGGAAGCGGTTGCTGTCGGGGTCCTGCGGTAGTCACGGACATATTTTTATTCACGAGCGAGCGAAGCGAGTGAGTGGATAAATCGACACGAGTCGGAAATCATCTTACGTACGTGTATCATACAACATTTTACTATGCATTGTGCGAGGAAATAAATTAATTAATAAAATGAAACTAATAAAATGGCGGGCTTATTCAAGCGCGTTCAGCATATCCACAGATAAACTAAAAGTTCCTCGGGTATATCTACTGCGCATGTGCGAATAGCTGTCACATCGTAACGCAATAAGGCACGAGCAAAATATACGTTCTGCCAAACATATTTAAAATTAATTTATTGATCAAAATCTAAATCTAGAGTAATTAAAAACGCCTAAAATAAAGTATTATTTTTATTTTACCTTTTATATGAATGATAATCTGTACATAACTAATTTTTAAAACTTTTCTCAAATAATAAAAACTCTATGCGTCGGGCTGACGTTGGAGTTAAAAATTAAAAAAAAAAACAGGAAAGTAAAAAGCACTAGTGAAAAAAAGTGACACTTTCCGCACAGTTTGGCTGCTTGGAAAACCGCTCTTTTCGAGGACTTGCATTGTAAAATAAGGTATATATTACTGTGCCCCTGTTTTCCTTTTTGATGATACGTTATTTTTATAAGCACTAAAACCCTCAAACGATGCTCAAAATTGCGGTGTCAACAGGCCTAGTGTACAAATTTGACAAATATAAAAGGAAAACAGGGGCACAGTATATATATTTATTTTTCAATTTATATCTATAATGTTATAAAATTGGTCCAATATTGGAGGAGGAAATAGGCGAGAGCGAAACCTCGAGTTATGACTTTTTAATAAGGAAATTCAGTCGGATGTTTGTGATGTGACCGCATTTCCTCATAATAAATACCGTTGGCACCTCAAGCGGTGAATTTGACGTTCTGCGTAACACGCTGCCAATCACAGAGGTATAGGTACGATCTATGCCCACAATAGCTTATGTTATGGCTATTCAGGAATTTCGTGAGTGTCCCGGCATTCAGCCCTAAAAAGTAACCATGCAGCTATTTATTTATAAAGTAGTATATTTTAATAAAGTAATGAATAGAAGTTATCGAGATGTCCCTCCCCCCGTTGAAAATAAAACCGCAATTTACGCTTGAAAGCATATTGACTGGTGGCCGTCCTGATTTCGAGAAAAAGCGCGTTCCAGAGAAGAATAGACTGAATATAAAAGGAAGAGTGAACAAAATCAGTAGTATGAGAAGGACACAGTAGGAGAAGATTATTGGAGGAACGCAGATTCCTAGCGTGTGAAGAAATTAAATATTGAAAATGAGACATAAGGTAAGAAGGTGGGGTGGGAGAGTTGAGTAGGGAAAAAAGCGTAGTTAGAACGCGCAAATTTCTTCTCTGGCGAATAGGCATCCATTTGAGCTCAGACCTGGGGGGTGACCACAAGCTCTTAGAGTAAGCTTATTTTGAGTGTGTGTAAGGGACAGATGTATATGACGTGTATACATCTGTCACTTACTCGATCTCAAAATAACCTTACTCTAAGAGCTTGTGGTCACCCCCCTGTAGCTCGAAACATGGTCATATTTCATCATATGAACCGAATACATTGGTTGAGGAGCCTATCAAGCTTATTCAACAGAACCGCACTCAAGTCAAATTACACACCACACCATAGTCGATTATAGGAAATAGTCTGTCTTTGCGGGCAAAAAGTTCCTCAGACGATACAGGTATAGCAAAGTGCCGTTGACTCTCTGACTGACACTAGCAACCTGGCTATGCCAGCCAAGTTTCGAATCAAGAAGCAAACGGAGATCTTTTACGCTAGGGCTAATGGGAATGAAGGTAACATCGAAAATAAGAGAAGGAAGAGAGCTAACCGTCACTATACCCATCATACGTGCTTCCTATTACATTGGCCTGACATTTAGAGGGGTTTACAGACACTCCAAATCTATCAGACCAGATTTTAATTGCTTCCAAGTCTCGGTGTACATCTTCTAAAGCGTCCGACAAACCTTCTACCCGCGCAGCCGAATACAGCCGGAGATTATCGGCATAAAGATGATACGAATACCGAAGACACATAGTTATAAAATTAAAGAAGATAGAAAATAATAATGGAGGAAGAATACCGCCCTTTGGGACACCAGCACCTAGATCACGCCAACTTGACGAGCTCTCGTCAACGCGAACCGACTGTTGACGTCCTCGAAGATAAGAAGAGAACCATTCCAGCGCCTCGGAAGAAACCATATGATGTGAGAGGATGGATAAAACAATATCTTGACTGTCAGCGTTAAAGGCATTGGAGAAATCAATGAGTACCAAAACTGTAACCTTGGTATCCTCCATCGCCTCTCTAATGTCACCAGTCACTTTGAGGAGATCGGATGCAGTACTGTGCCCAGGCCTAAACCCAGACTGGAAAGAGCTGACAAGGTTGTTACGGTGAATGAACCCCGAAAACTGCTTGTGAACGCAGGCCTCAAGCACTTTTGACAGGAACCCCTACCTAAAGAATACCTTAGAATTTATATTGGCCGAAAATGAGGGATTTGAATTTTTAGGAAGTGGATGGACATAGGCCATGCGCCATAGACATGGAAACTAACTGAGCTATAATCGTTAAAAGATTTTTTATGAGGCGAGATCGATCAATAACTGGATGTGGTAGTCCATATTATTGAATTAAAAATGAAAATGACAACACCAAATAGGTATCTATGTCTAGGTCCCAAACCAGACTAAAAACGGCTAACTAGGTATCTTAAATATAGTTACCTACCGCCTTTTACAGGTTATGTAGTCTGCAAATAAAATTTCTGAATACAGAAGTAAAAAATAAACAAATGATTTTGCTTAAAATCACCCAGACTTTGCAGAAACTTTTACTAATGACTGAAGAATATAAGGCTTTACAAAAACTCCTGCTTGTCTGTCAAACGAGCTCGCCCCGACGCCTGCTTGAGCCAGCGTCACTGAGGCTGTAGCTATGTAACCTAGGGCCCTGGGGCAAAAATGAAATTCGGGGCCTATTTAAACTAAACTTAATGCTTTAAATGTGCAAAACTTCTTCAGTATTAGCCATGTGTTAGCAGCTCCTTAACGCCCACTGCAGGGCATATTAATAAAGCAAAACTACTTAATAATAAATATTATATGCAACGCAGCAATGGACGATTGCTGTCGGAGGTCAAGAGGCCCTTTGATCTGGGGGGGCCCGGGGCACTGGCCCACCTAGCCCTACGCCATTGATAGTGTGTAATTGTTTAGATTTTATGTGTTGTTGTCCTGGCTGGATGGTTAAAATTTATTAAGGCAATCACAGAGAGCAACGTTATTTTGAGTGTGATATGCACACTAATATATAGCAGATGTATATGATAAGACTTGTACATCTGTCCCTTTTTTACAGTAAAACTATGATAGTTTTGACACGTCGGGGTACAGGGGCAGTTTCTTGCCAATTTATCTATAAAATATTATGTATGTTAGGAAACATACATATCTTTAGTAAAGTTAATGATAGACACAATTGTACCTACTTAACAGATAAAAACTTTTTGATATTGATTTTATACTGTAGGCGTCATCTAAGAAAATATATTAATAGAAAGAAGACCAGTGTATTAATACATCTATGTAGGTAACCCTGGTTCTCTTGCGGATCTCTACATTTCCGATTTGATCACGCAAGGACACTCCGAGCATGGCCCTCTCCATTGCCCTATGGGTGACAGTAAGCTTTATGGTGAGGCCCATTGTGAGCGACCACGTCTCAGAACCATAGGTCATAACTGGCAACACACTGTTCATAGACTTTCGTCTTGAGACACTGTGGAAAATTGGACGAGAAGATACCGCGCAACTTCCCGAACGCTGCCCAGCCGAGTCGGATTCGACGGTTGACCTCTTTCTCGAAGTTGGCCGTACCCAACTGGATCGTATGTCCCAGGTAGACATAGTCATCCACAACTTCGAGTGTAGAGTCTCCGACCTTGATAGGAGTGGGTGTAACATAGACATTCAACATCACCTTGGTTTTGTCCATGTTCATCCTAAGACCCACTCTTTCGGAAGGCCCACTAAGGTCATCGAAAATAGTTCTGAGATCAGGTCTTTATCAAATTTAAATGGAACCACACGGGAAGCACCAGCTTTCAATAAAGAATCATCAAAATCGGTTCACCTAGTAAAAAGTTTTGACGTAACACACTTAATAAAATCACAGTTGAAAATAAAGTAAAAATATTTATTTGTGACCCGCACAGGAGACACGAGAAATAAGCATAAAGTTAAACAATAATAAAAATAAAAAGCCCGTGAGAGACCGGCTCCTATCTCAAACAACCAACCAATTGAGAACCTCCTCCTTTTTAAAGTTGGTTAATAAAGACTAGTGACTCATCCCATACAAATAAACCGTGCCGACGTACTGTACTGATTATTTTTTGTACATCGATCGCGTTCGGACCCGTTTCACGGATATAGATGGTGATCTATCAATCGCCGTCGAACGGAACCAAACGAGATCGATTTACAAAAAAATATCGGTACAATCAGATGAAAAACTCTAGTTACGTCGGCACGGTTTCTTTGTGATGTGTTTGGGATGAGGCATCTGTATGATAGTATTATATTATCTGTGATAAAGACAAGTTATATCAGCCATCTAACAAAGTACCCAGATAAATATTAAAATAAATGAAATATTTATGATGAAATATTGGCATATTACAAATTAGATAATTGATTCTATTCAAGTTCAGAATGCTTGGAAACATGCTAGTCGTGCTCCATAGGGCAAATATTTAGTGTAGACAAAATCAAACTGGTTATTTTTTAGACCTATTCATAATTATTTTTATTGCTTTATTATAGTTTTAAGAAATGGACTCACATACTTCCGTTTTTGTTGAATTCGATAATTTTCCTATGTGTTGGAGGAACATGGTTCTCACATACATACAAATATTGCAAATATTTGTAAGTATGTGAGAACCATGTTCCTATTTATCAAATGAATACATTTCCTTGTTAGTGCTTGTAATACTTTATACCTATTAGTGTTAGTCTGGGTGCATCGTCCTCATTTTTATATGAATTAATGTATGTACCTTTCGATCAATAATATATCGAAATCTAAGTATGTACCTAAGTATGTAAATATTGTAAAACACTTTTTTTTAAAGAGTATGTAAGTATGGAGTTTCTTGTCCATTCTTCTCCATAACAAGCTACTTTTCCGAATGGACGGTAGAATCAATTATTTATTTATTTATTTATTATATACTTTTGTAAGAAAGTATTTTACTTGCCTTACTCACCAACTAGCTCAAGTATAGGTGATCAGAATGAGACTATGTAGGGTATCGTTTCGCATGAAGTTGACTGAAGTAAAAGTCACACAGTTTGGTCAACTAATTTAATTCTTGAACATACAATCCGTCATCACAATTTCTTGAGGTTAAACAAGTACAATGAAACTTACTTTTATTTGGGATACAATTTACCCATTATTTCCAATACCGGAGGTATGATGTCTCAAGCAGTATCATTCGCCTGGGAAGCCATAATCAAGCCTCGTGCAAGCTAAAATGTAATTTGTGTTCGGTACCAAATGATGGAGCTCAGATGCTGTTTTCTTCAGGAATTGAAGTCATATGTGTAGATGTAGTTATATATAGTTGACCATTTTCTTATTTATCTATGTACTAATAAAAATTAATCCTAGAGTGCCCTGCCAAGGAGAAGAAATGCATAATGAGCACACGCACATGTTTTCACAAGTATGGAAATTTAGTTAAATTCAACATTATACTTATTGCGAATTGCTTGCGAATGCTGACACATTATATATTTATATTTAGGGCTTGTTCCCTGCCGCCTACGTGTCATTCTATTCACTTTTGTGAGCTCTTATTGGGATGAAAGTTTTATCAACTGCACTGTCCCAATACTTCCAATGAAAAAGAATTGTCATTCTTGTCAGTCATAGATATTGAAGTTTAACCAATAGACTTGACATGTCTGGTTTTTCTTTAGGTAGATATTTTCAAGAAGTTAATCATTTAATATTTGAGTGTTAAATTGTGTGTTTGTTGAATTAAATTGATACACACAAATTGTTATTTTATTATATCATTTTATATAACTGCAGATAGCAACGCCATCCCGTATCACGCAATGATCAACTCCCATGCCAAGCTGGTTCTCATCTTTAACACAAGATGTCGCTTTGATACCAAAAATAATCGTTACACTTTATTGTACACCACTTAAAAATTACAGGACAAAACATTTATAAAGATAAGTGTACAATGGGCGGTCTTATCGCACAGGGCAATCTCTTACAGACAACCTTTGGATGGACTGAACGAGGGGAGATAGACATTAGGGCTGTCAGTGTACAAAAACTATATTAAATAATATTACTTAGATATAACATAAAATATATACATACAAATAAAATAATATACTAATAAATATCAAATGAAGAACAGAGAAAGGAGAAGAATAGTTATAGAGAAAGGAAATGCTCCTTCACCATTTTTTTAAATGAAGGTAATGTTTGCGCACGCCTTACCTCAATAGGTAATGCATTCCACAAACGAGCTGCTTGTACCGTGAAAGATTTGTCGAAGAAGGATGTGGAATGCATACGAATGCTGAATTTTAGGTTTTCCAATGATCTCAAGGACCGAGAATGTGTGTCACAGAGGAACTGAAACCGTTCTTTAAGATAAAAAGGACTAGAAGGATTAAAGAGCACATAATATAGCAATGAAAGTATGTGGGCATTCCGGCGAAGGCGAATAGGAAGCCATTTGAGCTTGGTTCGAAATTCAGAAACATGGTCATACTTGCGCAAGCCAAATATGAACCTGATACAGCGATTTCGAAGTCGCTCAAGCTTGTCCAATTGGTCTTGGGTGAGATCGAGATAGCTGGCATCAGCATAGTCCAGGATAGGGAGAAGAAGAGATTGGTCTATCGCCATTTTAGTGGTGATGGGAAGAAAGTTACGAAGGCGTCTCAGGGAGCCCGCAGACGCAAACAGTTTACGACTGACCTCCTGCAGTTGTTTAGTCCAGGAAAGGGTGCTGTCGATGTAAATCCCCAGGTTCTTCACAGTTTGAGCTATAGGAACAATGGTGTTGTTGAGTATAAATATGGAGATCATCAGCATAAAGGTGGTAGAAAAAAGATAGCCGTTGAGTGATAGCATTAATGAAAAGTGCGAAAACTAGAGGAGATAAAACGCCACCCTGCGGCACACCGGCAGAGGTGTGACACCAAGAAGAGAAAGATTCCTCAATGCAAATACGCTGCCGGCGGCCAAACAGGTAACTATGAAACCAGTCAATTACCGAAGGAGATATGCCAAAAGAGCATAGGACGCCGAACAAAATGTCGAAGTCAACCGTATTGAAGGCTTTGCTGAAGTCAAGTAGAGCAAGTACAGTTAACTTCCCCATTTCCATGCCTGGATTTCAATCAATTCCAATTATCTCTACCCCTTACACCTTAAAATTAACATTTTGGGGCTGGAAAAGTGCCGCATAATTAATTGAAATAAAGAATTTGACTTTGACTTGACTTTGACAATATCTTAAGTTGAACTGCGAGACGCTCTAACAAAACAAGAAATCAAAGTTATTGTCTTTCCATGCAAATAAAAAGTTGCACGTTTGAACTTTGTGAGTAAGAGCATAAATTAGTACAAACACGTTTGCGTACATACTTAGGTATATAAAAAATAGATAAACAGACGATCAGACGATGTTTATTTAAAGTCACCAAAGTAGACACATCTGTTCAATAAAAATCTGGTCTTGCTAATCGATAATACACCTTCTTAGTTATTGCAAAAGTCGGGGTCTGTCTGTCTGTCTATTTGGTGGTTGTTTTCGGCTAAACACCTAAACCGATTTTTATGAAATAGGTGACGCACATTATTCCCACAGAACCACTGTAACTCCAGAAAGCCTGAATCAACAGTAGCGTCCACCAGAAAATCGCTGTGGCAATGAAGCTGTGGATGATGGATTTGAATTGATTAGGTAGGTAATCTTTAAATAATTCTCCGGTGACGGACAGCCGTGGAGTTTTAGTGGGTTCGAATCCCACATAACTGCGCTATCTCCCCGTGGTAGCGCAGTATGCATGAGCATTTCTCCACGCTAAAAAAAAAAAAAGTGCTGAGCTCTGGCGTGTAAGCTGTTGCATGATAGGTAGGATATTTTCGTGTGAAAATAGTGAACTATCCACCGGTTACCGATTAGGTAGACATGAGAATACTGTTAAGTATTTAGGCACAAACTATCTATAACCTGGTGTCAAGCACAAAACTAAAAACCTAGCTACAAAAATCACTTTATAGATTCTTACTTTAAATTTATCAATTACAGGTTCAGGGACCTGCATTATCTATAAAATATTTGTAAGTATAGGTAGGTACATAACATACTTATTACCTTGCGTATCTACTAATTAGTGTTGTGACGAAAGCGATGATATCAGAACCAAAGTCGGAATCGGAGGTTTTAAATTTGGTTTATCTGAATCGGCACCGGAACGAAAATCGGAACTTGAAGCGGAGGCTGGAGAAATATCAAGAAGCAGGTTTAATAAAATAAATTAATACATACATTGTTAATCAGCCTTTTTAATTTCATCTCTAAAACAATATACAGCTATACAGGCATTAAGTCCGCCTCTCTACGTTTATGTGTTTAAAGTATTAAATAAATATATAAATATACTGACCTAACTTTATAGGCTTGACTTGAAAAATAACAAGTTTTCTAAAATCTACAATTCTAAAAATTGTGCGCGATGCGGTCGCCTGTCACGTGCCACCGCGCCGCCCGCCGCTTCGCATCGACCTCCGATAACCTCCGATTTAAAAGTTTCGGAACCGAAATCGAAATCGGTGGTTTAAAAACAATCGAAAGTTCCAACTTTTTGAAATCGGAATCGAACCTCCGTAATATCCGTAAAATAGTACTAATACCCGGTACTTTGGTATATACCTACTTAAGTACGCTGGCGTGTGTAGTAAGTGATAGGTCTATGATATTAGAAGGGATTAACTTATTTTTATTGGTTTCCCACTCGTTCACGCTTCATGTGACACCTAGGGAACTGGATACGGTTACTTTAACGTTTCGTAGTAATTTCTAGTGGCGATGAAAAACATCAAAGTGAAAATAATTGGAAATTTGATGATGGTATACGTTGCAGTGTAACGTAGTAAGAAAATAATAAACAATGACAATTGATTGTGCAGGGTCAAATTAAATTAATCAACAAAACTCTCTCTCCAATAAATAATTATAAAGAAAAAAAAAAAAAAAAAGTTTATTCTCAGGCATGTCACCCATATTAAAAAATTACAATTAAATAATTAAAAACATCACAAGAACACAAAATTAAAATTAATAATTAAAATAATCGAATTTAAAATAACCAGACAACACAATAACACATAATTAAAAATAATCAAATTATAAAAGTAATAAATAATTTGACAACACACACAACACATTTAGACAGCTTTAGACCGAGAGAGCCAAAACAAACGCACCCCATAAAATTATCAAGTAGGTACCTTTATTTTGTCTCCCTCAAGTTTTTAAATTTCCAGTAGCTGACTGGGTTTAACGGCTGCTGATAAACACTATCAGCAGCAACACTTTACTTGAAATTATAAGTTAAGGTTTTCCTTATGTTTTAACCTCGTTAGATATCGATGGCATTCCATCTTATCAGATCTGCGCAGGTTCGCTAATTAATTTATTTTGACACCGTTTATCTGTTTGAATGGTCTACAGATAATTGTTCCGGATCTCGGTGTCTTGTGTATGTGAGTTTAAATGTTTGTAAACACATCCACGATATAGGAAGAAATTCCTAGTGCCAACCCTAGGGCAAGGTTTTTTTTAAAAAGAATTAGAAGAAAGAAAGAAAGCAAAGATATTTTCGGTAAATCTCACCCATTTATCTTGATTTTTGCCTCAATTGCACCTTGCAACAGAAACAAAGCAATTCCTGAAAAATAATTAGTATTATTAATAGTAATTAGTATTTATCATTATGAACTTCTTTTTTTACTATAGCAACAACCATAAATAAGCGAAAATAAAAATTTACTGATACATACATTTATGTTTGCATTCCTTGACAAAATGTACCTACTCAACAGCAGATTTTTAGTACAATGACTCCTTCTCAGGAATTGCATTGTATTGTATCTGGTAACCTTGTAGAGAAGTTGTAATCTAACATTTCTTCTGCTAAAATTCTCGTTAGTCCAAAGTTATCATTAAAAAAAACCGGCCAAGACCGAGTCTGACTCGCGTACTGAGGGTTTCGACTAAACAAATACATTCACCAAAATAAATAGTTAACATTACTAACGTTCATAAACAATGAAAGCACCGAACATTGCTCTAACGAAGTATCTTAACGAAGGGACAATGTTAACTTTGCCGGTCTAATCGTAATACTACTACTATCTACTGTCTTGTTTTTTTTTCACATAACCAAAAGAAGCCATTTAGGTGCCGGTGGGGGTAGGGACGGACGGACACTTGACTCTAACAAAAATTTGCAATTAAGCTTTATTAATTTACGTAGATACGGATCCCTGTTTTTTTTTTTTTTACAGTCCCGTAATATTTTTGAATGGCCTATCCAACGATACCCCACGCAATGTACGAGAAAAAAAGACATCCCCACTACGTGTACAGGAGGAACCCCAAATTTTTTTCTTTATTTTTTTATAATTTTGTCGGCGTGATTATTAATCCATGCCCAATTATATCTTTCTAGTTGGTACAGATTGTCGAAGGCCGTGGATCCTCTTCTACGCAAGGAGCAGGCTGGTTTCCGCTCGAACCGCTCCTGTACGGACCAGATCAACACTCTCCTTATCATACTGGAACAGGCATCAGAATGGCAGAGGGAGATTTATCTAACCTTCGACTGAAGGTTAGATAAATCTCCCTCTGCCATTGACACAGAAGACTTCGAAAAGGCCTTTGATACGCTGAAGTGGTCTAGTATCTGGTCCCGCCTACTGGAAATTGGAGTGCCGCCGAAAATAGTCCGTCTGTTGCAGAGTATTTATAAGAAATATTCCTGTAAGGTTACTCATAACGGCCTCATATCGGATGACGTAACAGTGCACGCGGGTGTCCGCCAAGGCTGCCTCCTGTCACTGCATCTCTTCCTGGTCGTTCTTGATGGAATTATGCTTCGCATCTACGATAACAGGCGCCGCCGCATAGAGTGGGGATTATCCAACGTCTTGGAAGACTTGGATTACGCCGATGACCTATGCCTGCTGAGTCATACCCACGCCGATATGCAAGCAAAGCTAAAAGATCTACGCCAGGAAGCGGCAAAAACGGGGCTCAAAATAAACATCCGGAAGACCCAGGAAATGAAAACTGGTGTGAAGAACCACTCACCGTTGCTGATTGGCACAGAGGCAGTGGAACGCGTCCACAAATTTACATACCTCGGGAGTGTCGTGTCAGAGACTGGGGGAAGTGAAGAGGACATCGTTTCACGGATCGCCAAAGCCCGAGCAACCTTCGCGCAGCTGAGACCTGTTTGGCAATCGCGGAAACTGACCCGAAGGATTAAACTCAAAATCTTCGGGTCCAATGTCAAATCCGTGCTGCTCTACGGGTGCGAAACGTGGAAGGTCACAAAGGACATCTCACGCCAAATACAAGTCTTCGTCAACCGCTGTCTTCGTCGTATTCTCGGAGTTTACTGGCCCGAGACCATCTCCAATGTAGAGCTGTTGGAGAAATGCCACGAGAGCCCGATCGACCGCCAGATCAAGCGTCGCAAGTGGAGATGGATTGGCCACACGCTCCGAAGGGGTCCCGATCACATACCCAAACAAGCTTTGGACTGGATCCCTAGGGGAAACGAAAGCGTGGCCGTCCCCGTCAAACCTGGCGTCGCACAGTGTTGGCAGAAGCGACGAGCATCGGATTGACATGGAGCGAGGTGAAGCGTGAAGCTCAAGACCGATCGCGATGGAGGACATCTGTGGACGCCCTCTGCCCCATCTAGGGGTTAAAGGACATTAAGTCAAGTAAGTCAAGTAGGTACTAAAAGTTTCTGAGCTAAGCAGACAGATGCTATAAGGGTATAGTTGTTCTATCTCAGGATGACGGATGAATCGTAGCAAAATTAATCTTACTTCGGCGTCTTAAAAGTCACGTAACCCATCATCGTGCGATAGAACAACTATACCTTGTTGACTCCGGCACCCTAAAAAAGACTGGTAAATTAGATACGGAACCATTACGTTTTATTTAACATTACTTAAGCCAGACTCTTTTTACCGTTTGAGATCGTCACGTGTAAATTTTTTCATTATGCATTCCTAACAATTTTAACAAAAGATAAGATTCATAAATACCTACTCACCTTGCACTAAGTGATTATGCAAATCTGATTCGACTAGACACAAACACACGTGTTCCTTATACCTACATATTTCAGAACTAGTTTTTTGCAGCGTCTTCGCTCAGATTAACATCGAGCATTATCCTACGGGATACTTTTTACCCGACTGCCGAAGGAGGGTAATGCGTTTATCAGTGTATGTATGTATGTATGTTTGTTCCTGTGAGGCGTTCTAGAGACCAAACGCGTTGGAGGATTTTGATGATTATTTCTTGAATCGATTCGTCTTAACCTTGCGGGTGTCATTGGCTACATTAAAATTGGAAAATAGAAAAATGGCGGCTTTTGGGCGCCATATTGTGGGGGCCAGGATAAATCCGGTTTTGGTCAGCTAGCTCGCGAATATGTATCCTCCGACTGCATAGCATGATTTTCTTCTTATTTACGTCTTTTTAGTTCGTTTCTTAAGTAGTCCGGTTTTTTGACTTTTCTAATTAACTTTTTATATATGTTTATTTAGACTTCATGCACTAAGTTAGGTAGGTACAAAGGCGGACTTTACTTTTTATCCCGGTTGTATGGATAAAAAGTATCCTATGTATTAATCCAGAGGCTCGCCAAGTGACATTCCATCAAAGGAAGCCTCGCGATTGCGAATAATCAAAAAGTTATGGGAATACCTATGGAATGACACTTATACTCTGCACTTAATTTAAAAACTCTCTGGTCTAGAGCCTCTTGTCATGGTGTAGGCACAGATAATATAATTCTAGCATACAGACGCCTTAAGCTGGGAACAAATTATCGGACGCGGCTGATATGTGTGCACAGTCGTATGGGACGCTGGTTACTTTTTGTACCTAGCCGAAGATATATGAATGAGAACACAATAATCGCAGATCCGATCAGCGGTCCTCGAGCTGTAAGCACTCTTACGGAGAGACAGTTTTTTTTTATTTAGCGGTAGGCTCGCGTTTGGCCACTATCTCGCCTGATGGCAGTTCGCGAATTGCGTTAACTTATTTGAACCAAATGTTATACAAAGGTTAATTTATCTGTTACTTATTGTGTGTTTGTATTTAGAAATTAAACCTGGAACACTCATTCAATTTCGAAAATTCTTTCCCTATACAATAAAGCCAAAAAAACTGGCCAAAAGCGAGTCGGACTCGCGCACGAAGGGTTCCGTACCTTTAGTGCTAATAACGGCAAAAAAATCACGTTGCCGTGGATGCAATGGGTGCCCCACTTAAATATTAATTTTATTCTGATTTTAGTATTTGTTGTTGTAAAAATGCACAGTATCTGTGGTAATAGTCATGGGAGCGAAGCCGGGGGATGAAGCTGGTATTTTAAAAAAAGTTAAGAAAGTGAAGTAGCACTAACTAATATCTAGACTATTAACGATGCAGTCATTAACATCAGTAGTTGGGCACACCACACTGCCTAGTTCTTGTCTTAATTACTCGTGTAGGTCTTGTTTGTAACTAATCTTGACTGAAATATTCGATAAATATTGCAGATTATATTGTTTAAACATTGCAATTAACTTATGGCAGACAATCTAAAAATAAATGGCCAGGTGAAAACGTGCTAAAACAGATATATTAACCTGATAACAGCTATATACTGAGCTATAAAATAACAGGTTTGCATAGGAATAACATGACAGTAAACTTTTGAAATCACGCTTTGCAGTAGTGGCAATTTCTTTTTTTTTTTTAATCATCTTAAATAGTTAGGTACCGACGAGTATTTTTCTTATATTTTATTTTTTTATTTCATCCTCATTTTCATCCCAGACGCGCTTGGTGTAGGCGCAGACAATCAATGAAGAAAGCACGGTGCGTAAACGGAAACGTGGTAGCTTTGGAGGTCCACAATATGTCTAATATGTCTTTTGTCTATGTGTATGACACTGTGGTAAGTTGGACGAGAAGACACCGCGCAACTTCCCAAATGCTGCACAGCCGAGTCGGATTCGACGGTTGATCTCTCTCTCGAAGTTGGCCCTACCCAACCCGATCGTTTGTCCCAGGTAGACATAGTCGCCCACAACTTCGAGTGTAGAGTCTCCAACCTTGATAGGAGTGGGTGTAACATGGGCATTCAACATCACCTTGGTTTTGTCCATGTTCATTTTCAGACCCACTCTTTCGGAAGCTCTACTGAGGTCATCGAGCATTGTATTGAGGCTCTCCATGGTCTCAACCATGACCACTATGTCGTCGGCAAACCGAAGGTGAGTGATGTACTCGCCATTAACATTGATGCCTAGGCCCCTCCAGTCCAGAACCTTGAATACATCCTCCAGCGCAGTAGTGAACAGTTTCGGAGAAATGACATCTCCCTGTCTCACGCCACGCCGGAGAAATATTGGTTTCGAGGTCTGATCCTGAAGACGGACTGACATGGCGGCGTTTCTGTACAAACACTTCAACACCTCAATGTACCGGTAGTCGATCTGGCACCGTTGGAGAGACTGCAGTACAGCCCAAGTCTCGATCGAATCGAAGGCTTTCTCGTAGTCCACAAACGCTAAGCAGAGATGCAGGTTATACTCTTCGGTCTTCTGTATAACCTGCCGCAGCGTATGTATGTGGTCTACGGTGCTAAAGCCTTTTCGGAATCCGGCTTGTTCGGGAGGCTGGCAATCGTCAAACCTGCGCGCGAGACGATTCGTGATGACTCTTGAAAACAACTTGTAGACATGGCTAAGAAGTGAGATGAGCCTATAGTTCTTCAGCCGGGCATTGTCACCCTTTTTGAAGAAGAGGACCATCACACCCTTGCACCATGCCTGTGGCGTTTTGCCCTCGAGTATGACGGAATCAAACAGCTTCTGAAGGGCCTTAAGGACCGGTTTTCCACCCGCCTTCAGGAGTTCAGCCGTGATTCCGTCGTCACCCGGCGCCTTGTTGTTTTTAAGCTGTTTCAGAGCCATCCTAATCTCGTACAGGCTGACGTCCGGGATATCTTCGGTATAGTGTCGGGTCAATCTAGCTCTTGGGTCGTTTGCTAGATTCGCAACGGGTTTACTGGTTGACGTGTACAACTGCCCATAGAAACCTGGATAAAATAAAACCACTTAATCAACAATTTACAGTACATTTACTGAGTAAGACTATTTAGAGATGTATGTGAGATGTGTGTGACTACTATATGCGAGTTTCGTAAGAATTTACAAAAAGCATGCAAAAATATTTTTTTCTTTAATACAAACTTTTGATTATGTAATATAACTGCATGAAGAACAATAAATACAAAAAAAAAACTGACACCAAAAAAATCATAATTTCTGTACCTACAAAATCACAGAAAATCGTACTGCGACACATATACCTGCGTCGGTCCCACAAATCGATTGTCGCCAAATACGACTGTACCTGCTAAACGTACGATGTCCCTTTGCGCCCTAAAATGATAGTGGCTACAAATCCGGCAGTTACAAGAAAGTACAAAATGCTGTCATTGATTATAAAAGAAAATATCAAGAAAGTGTGTTTCGTCAGTGTCATAGACCACCGCGCGTTGGTATATGAGACCGACGAAACACACTGCATAGGAAATTTAAGTGAGAATCCTGTGACCAACATGAGCGACTGCAGGATTATCTCTGTTTGTTTAGCAGCACCTAATCATTATGTCGATGGCAAGATCTTTTCGGTAGCACTCGAAGTATGGAATCGGTTGGTGGAGTCACTTTTATGGTAACCTGTCTGAAAAAAAATCCATGACATATATGTCAGGTAGCAACCGCTTCTGCACACCTCTGCATACTTTTTGTTGAAGAAAACAAATGTTTAATTTTGTCATCATATTTATGCATAATATCTGACAGCTTTATAAAATTTGTAGCAAAAGAGTATTTTTAAGTTTTTGTGATTGAAATTAAGGAATATTCAATTGTCAAGCGTTATTATTGTAGATTAAAGATTCAACAATATGTTTTTATAATATAGCACATAGAAAACAATTAAACAAAGTGAAAAAGTAACAGTCAAAAGGTAACCGTAAGAAACCGTAAAGATTGACATACAGTCTTTTTACAAGTAGAGTAGGTAACATAATATTGTGCAACATGCAAACCGTTTGAAAAACCGCCATAAAACTTACAACCACAAACAAAAAAAAATGGTCGTCATCACGCTAAGCGTTATGATAATGAATAACATCTAGTTTTTTATTAATTGCCCAATAATTATTAAATAATGTCACTTTGGCAGTTACAAGATTCATAACTATGCAATTTTGGCCATTGGCATAATTATAAATGATTATATGCAGTTTGGTAAAACAGGACTAGGTATTTATTAAATCAGCTGTTTTTTTGGTAGGAAGTTGTGAAACGCAACTTGTTTGACGACTTACTCACCTGATGGTAACCAGACTTGCTTTGCCAGTAGTCAATTTACTCTTGACTTAAAGTCTTCCAGGTTACAGCTATCAGGGAACACAGGCAGCAAGGAATTATACTGGCGTGTACGAAACCAATGAAAGTAAAAAAACAAGTGGGATGTCCACCCTATACTGATGCATAGATGTACGTCTTATTGTCTGAGAATGGAACGTACTTTGCGGATTTATCACGGCAAAGCCAACGCACACTTCCCAAAAGTAACCGATACAAAGTTGACAGGCTCGCAACTCGACAACGATGTTCAAGGCTTTGGAGCGTTGACTTGATTAGTGCATCATTGCCGGTGAGCCTCTTGGCCCGTTTTCAATCGGCCCACGTGTATCAAGCTACTTTTTGGCAGATCCGTCCCAGAAATAGGAGCAGTACCTACCTACTCTATTCACAATCGAATTGCCGCTTGATGCAGGTTATATAGCTGTTCCGTATTTATGTCACGGTAAGCTGATAAGCTACCAATAATGAAAAGTTTAACAACTGCTTTTATCTGGAACATTTGCAGTCTCCAAAGATTTTTGTTTCTATTGCATACGAACGGAGAATTTTATTATCCACAAACCCACGCAGACCTTGTTCACAGTGTGCTCACAGTAATAATCTGGCAGCCAAAATCCTTCCTGATCATGGTTATGAACTTATGAAGTAGTTCTGTAAAATATAGGTTGGTCTGTTTTACGAGTATCTACATCATTGCAACATTAATTAAAATCATAATCAGAGTCTATTTCATTCATTTTTATTGAGTTTTGTGGATCTACCAAACATGTTATTTATATGTATGTTATTTAAGTATTTTAGTATCAGTGGACAGGGGTAAATCATATTTATTTGTGTTTATAACTGTTACGCAACACTGGGTAAAGTCGGTAGGTTCATCATCAGGTTAATTCCGGTTCCCTATGTTGTGAAACTAAGATCATATATCTGATATAACAAGAGCAACAAATAAATCGCCGCTCGCGAAGCCAAGTGCGAATACTCGTGAAAACAATGATTCCAAATCATTTCGGTAATGTTTACGATCGCTATAATTATTAATTCAGTCATCAGCCTCTCATAGGGTTTTCTAAAAAACTTGTTTTTTTTTAATAATTATTCTCATTAAGAAGTAACTATTCTAAGTTAGTAAATAAAACTTATTGTAGTTTCGATGTGCTGTACATTCTCTGAGAGTATTTTCATTGTAGACACAGTGTTGTGAGGACGTGCGCTGAACATTGTCGGTCGTAGAAAATTCAAGCGAAACATCGTCCTGTACAAATGAATTCGTGTTTAGTAAAGAATAATAAATAACTTAAAATTAATAATAGACTTACCAAATAAATAAATTCTTTCGTCATAATTATACAACTTTAATTGGTGGACGAGTCATTGCCTTCTTTAAATTTAGTGAACTTTGTTTTGTGGTCGGAAAAAAATGGATGAGGCTTTCGCTCATATTGAGAGTGATGGAAAGAAGACTAAGAAGGGGATGGTACCCCCTGACGGAGGCTGGGGTTACGTGGTCGGACTTGGCGTCGGATTTACCTTCGTAAGTATTTAAATTGATAAATAAGGTCATTGACCATTTGGATAATTTTAGTACCTAAACAATAAAGCGTCGTTGTAAGTTTAAGACCTGGGTGGTGACAATAAGCTTTTATAGTAAGGTTATTTTTAATGTGTGTATGGGACATTATATGACTTTAATACATGTTAATATTATATTTTTATTATACTGGTTAACCGTGTTATGTGTAAAAATAGTTTTTACAAGAAAATCGATAAAAACCGTCAACTACCACAATAAAAAGTACAGGTGACAGACAATATTGACGTGATCGTTTATGCATTCAATGTAGAATTTTATAGCTTTAACGACGATTGTAAATAAAGTGATTTTGAGAAAAGTGACATATATTTAGAGGAACGTAAACTTCCAACGAGTGCCAACGAAGATATAGAACATTGATTCAACGAGACAATCTTTCACTGCACAATGACCACTCCCGACCAAGTCTTGTATTTAAATTAACAGATGGCTGGTTCAGGAGGTCAGGTCCAAGGCATCCTACCAATTGTCTGACGATGCTAAACACTGAAACAGAAACTGTATGAATTAAATCTGTGATATCTTCACTTTCTCCATAAAGATATTAAACATCCATTACCTTTTAGGGTTCCGTACCCAAAGGGTAAAAAAGGGACCCTATTACTAAGACTCCGCGCTCCGTCTGTCTGTCTGTCTGTCTGTCACCAGGCTGTATCTCATGAACTGTGATAGCTAGACAGTTGAAATTTTTAAAGATGATGTATTTCTGTTGCCGCTATAACAAAAAATACTAAAAACAGTATAAAATAAATATTTAAGTGGGGCTCACATACAACAAACGTGAATTTTTTACCGTTTTTTGCGAAAATGGTACGGAACACTTCGTGCGCGAGTCCGACTCGTACTTGGCCGGTTTTTTTAAAGTTGGTTTGGATAGAGGCTGGTTCGTGGTAAAATACCTAGTTTGATGTTGTTATCGGAATCTTTCTTTACAAGTAATTGCTATCAATTACGGCGATGTCATAAAAAAGTCATCAATGTCGATTTATATTTGACTTTTTGATTGATGTGTTTACATTAGGGACAATCTTTCGCCAGTCGCCTTGACCATCAAAATTGTCTTATTGAGTGTGGTTAGCAAAAAACAAACTTACCGTAAAAGGCATAGACATGCGAAATGGTTATGTTGGTAGACGTACATGTTGTGCATTGGGCATAGAAGATTGCGAAAAAAAAAACAAATGATGAATTAAGATGCAAATATTTTCTGTTAGAATCCTTGGTAGGTCAATTAATATCGGGAAGTAAAGAAGTTTAAATATCAAATAGATAAAAATACTTAATCGAAACTTGATCTGAAATGACTACAGACACAGAAAGGTCAGCAAAATACGTTTTTTGATTACATTTAATGATTGTTATATTTAAAAAAATTATTTGACTCCATAAAATTACCAACTACAGATTGGGTTATTCTAAAAGTTATTAATACAATTTCAGTAAATCCTTCGCCTAAGTGACAGTTCTCAAAACGTATCTAATAATAGATACTAATTAGGCCATACCTAGCTAGTTATTAACGATCGATCCCAATAACGTATCTTTCAGTAGAATTTCCTATTAGGTAGAGTCTTACACAATCCTATTTCTAGTGTTCAAATCTACTACTGGCAGATTCGGCCGTCTGTGAAAAGCTCGAGACTATAATAAAAAATCAAAAAAACCCGACTGCTTCAAAAGCGAACTAAAAAGTCGTAAACAAGGAAAATATCATGCTGTGCAGTCGGAGGATATATATGCGCGAGCTGGCTGACCAAAACCAGATGTATACTCCGACTGTTAACATGTTTTTTTTAAAGTGTTATATATTTTTGAAATCACCTTTTAAAACCCTTTATTTTGATAACCCACGCGATGGGTTTGGAAAAAAATATATAATTGGACTCCACAATGTGGCGCCCGAAAGCCGCCATTTTCTATTTCCCAATTTTAATGTAGCCAGTAACACTTGCAAGGTTAAGAAGAATCGATTGACGTAAGAAACATCCAAATCGGCCGACGCGTTTGGTCTCAAGAACGCCACATAGGAACAAACATACATACATACATATACTGATAAACACATTACCTACCCTGCTTCGGCAGTCGGGTAAATAGTGATTATTGATCTGGGGCTGTCCCCTTTTTTGGTATGTTACCCTTACAACCAAGCTATTCAGGAACTGGCTTTGAAGAGAAAACAATATTTTATGTTTCACAGCCTTCGGATAAGTTCCGGTTGTTTAATATTTGGATAATTTCATACAAAAGCTGTTTCATTTTTCAATTGAACTGGAATATCTAAGTATACTCTGCTGTAGTATCTTAGTAACGGACTTGTACTATTTTTTATTCTGTGGTAACGGCAAAAATTTAACAGCGGATGCTTAGAACGATCGTTTAGCTTAAAATAATCGCATTTCGAGGCTGATCGTTAGTTAGCTTATTTATTTGCAAATCTTCAGATAATTATCTACAAATAAACAGGATACTAAGATAAATGTCTAATAATGCATAAATGCCAACAATTTTTTATTATTTTATATTTTTGTATCGGAGGTTGTTCTCCATTAAAATAATTTTACATAATTATAAAGTTAATTAATTAATTAAATATACAAAGTAATATAAATTTTAAATAAGTAAAACTGTTTGTTTATTTATAGTAGGAAATCGCCGAAAATTATGATCGTTTTTAGGGTCCTTACCTCAAAAGGTAAAAAAAAGGAACCCTTATAAGATCAATCTCTTGTCCGTCAGTCTGTCCGTGTACCACCGATTTTCTCAGGAACGGAGAAGAACTGAGGTCTATAGTCCCTATTAGGTGTACATGTGCTTGTGAATGAATGAAAAACAGCAGCGAAGCAAAGGATAATGCGATAATTAAGATATGAAAATAGTGATAAAATGAAATCGAGATCTAAATATAAAAAATAGGTACCTACATGCAAATTTTGACTATCAGTAAAGAAAATTGCATATTGCTGTTTATTTAAAGATATTATCCAATTATCTATTATATTATTATCTAAACTTCTAAGTCCTTGCCGACATTCTAGATCTAAGTTTGATATAGACGCCTATTTTACACGAATCTATACTTTGCAGGTTGGCAATTATACCTATCTACTTATCTACGTTACATCTTATCTACTTACGATTTTAGTGCACATGTTATTCTTTTTATATAAAATAATAAGATACATATCGTTTTCATCGTTAATGTATTTGCACGTGACAAGTCATTTTTTGCAAAATTTTATTTCAACACAATGTTCAAAAATGTTTGGTTTGTATTTTTTATTGCTGACGCTATGTTTGCAAAAAATGCTAAATAGGAAAGTATCTGAGGCGTACCTAAATTGGTAACTACAGGTTGTGGTGTGGTGCTTCAGTAACAATAGAAAATGAACAACAAGACATCTTTCAAAAGGACAAATTTCTTAACATGTTTTATCTAAGATTTAATAACAGTTAATCCTTTAGTTGACGTGGAAGTTAAACTGTTTTAGCCCATCAACATCGGAAATAGAAAATTGCATAAACAAGATAAAATTTATTGTTACACCTTGGATGAAAGATATAACTAGCTTATCTATTTCAAGGTATTAAACTATTGAAGGAAAATCGGCAATAGGCAATGACGTGGTTTAAATGTACATTATTATCAGCAATAGATCGTTTTGCAGTTTTCTGCCGAATTACGAAGAAGCCAATAATAAAAAGTGGGCATTTATAAACGCTACTTAAAAAACCTTTTTAACCGTTAATCATGTCAAAGTAATGACGACAATTCTTGAGAAAATCTTAGAATCTCGATATTTTCGATATTAATAAGTGTAGGTAATTGTATTTAAACGCCTGCTTTGTTGCATAATCTGAGGTAATAGAGCGATGTTTAATTTTTTTTCAGTATTGATCGCAGAATCGCCCTTGACATTTTATCTAATTAATCGACGATTAGTGAACAATAACTTTTGTCAAAGACACTCATGTGTATTCATTTGCGGTTTTAGAGACGTAACTATATATGTTACTAATATTATAAATGTTCGGGTTTGGATGGATGGATGTGTGGTGTGGATAAATGTTTGTTACTCAATCACGACAGAACGGCTGAACGGATTTGTTTGAAATTGACACAGAGATAGATTATAGTCTGGAATAGCACATGCTAGTTTTTATACCGGTATAATGTTCCTTTGAAGTCACAGTAGAGAACACAAAAATAGAATATGTTAAGGACTATGTTAACCTAGGGCAGTTCGTGTCGTTTGAAAATTGCACTGAAAAAGAGACACATCGAAGAATAGCTTTAGCATGGAAAAAATACTGGGGACTGAAAGAAATTATGTAAAACAGAGAAATCAACTTACATATAAAAAAGAAAGTCTACGAAATAGCTATACTACCCTGCCTTACGTACGGATGTCAAACGTGGTCGTTGAGGAAAGAAGACGAAGAGAAGATTGCCATTTGCCAAAGGAAAATGGAAAGAAGTATCCTACACATAAAAAAAAACCGACAAAGTAAAGAATGAAATAATACGGAGGAAAACAAAACTAACCAACGTAAAGCAGAGAATAAGATTACTGAAGTGGAACTGGGCAGGGCATCTGTGTAGACTGGCAAGTACTAGGTGGACAAAGAGGGTTACCGAATGGATACCACTAGAAGGTAAAAGAAAGCAAGGAAGACAAAGAAAGAGATGTAGAGATATATTTACCCAACGTTGTGGACCGGAGTGGATGCAGAAGGCGCGCGATAGAATCGTGTGAGTGATTTAGGGGAGGCCTACGCTGCTGAGGCGACCGCTATGAATAGCGATGGCAAACGCTCATAAAATAAAGTAAAGAAGGAAGTAACACATTGAGATTGAGAAGAAGAATTTCTTTTAAAAGTATTTTCTATATTTAAACAGTGTTTCTATACATTGTTAAGTGTGAAAATTGTAAGTAGTGGAATAAAGGGCATTTTTATTTTATTTTATTTTATTTATAATGTTCCTTTGGGATAATAAAACACTTTATCAAAAACAGTCCGGTAAATTTTTTAAACCTTTAGCTGTACCAAATTAACATTTTCAAAAAAAAACCCGCTTTTTGTGAAGAAGCAGTAAGTCAAGGGTTCGGACAACGTCCTTAACTTGTATTAACTTAGATTGTAACCGTACTGACAGTATACTTTGGAAATGTGTGAAACTAGTCGGGTAGGTCCATACTTAGATCAAAATTTGCATAGGCGTAAGCATTTATAATCATGGCAAATCTAGTGGACTTAAAAACTTACGAACCCTGGACTAAAATAAATTTATTTATTATTATGTCCTTAATTCAATTTAATTTCTTATTATCTACATATTTTTTTTTATATAAAATAAACTAGTTTCTAGCCGCGGCTTCACCCGCGTAATAAGTGTTTTATCATCTAAAGGGGATACACACTATCTTATGTCCTTCCCAGGGTCACAAACTATATCCATGCCAAATTTCATCTAGATCGGTTACGTAGATCCAGAGATTACCCCATACAACGTCACAAACTCACAAACTTTACCTCTTTATAATATTATTAGTAATTAGTATAGCTTAAAACTTAAACATTTAAAAATAAAAATAAATAGAGACATCGATATCGGGAACAGGGTCCTATCTACCGACGATAAGGACTCCAGAGGGAGAAACCTTCTGTCAATACGAGCCGTGTCCAGAAGTACTGCTTTCTGTATCAAGCCCTTGACACAGCCACCTAACGAGAGCCTTCTAAGGTGTTGGTCAAGGCTCGTGGATGTCAAGCCATTGGCTGACACGACTATCGGTATAGTGATCGCTGTGTCCAAATCCCACATGTTGACAATCTTGCGAACCAAGTCAAGATACTTTATTTGCTTATCTTTCTCGGCTCTCACGAGGTGTCCGTCATGCGGGACGGTAATGACAACAATCATTGCACGCCTCTCGATTGGGTTCACCACCACAAAATCAGGCTTATTGGCTACAACAGTCCTGCCAGTGATGATGGACCGATCCCAGTACAATTTGATATTGGCATTTACAAGAACTGGGTCGGGCACATACCTGTAGCACGGCACCTCCGATGCCACAAGAGTGTATTTCAGAGCAAGTTACTGATGAATAAAAGTTACTGATGAATAATCCTGGCTACAAGGTCGTGTAGTCTGTCTATGCAAATACACTTCGTTAGCTAGACGAGAACAACCAGAGATAATATAGCGGATTGATCAGAGAGCATCATATTATACTGGATTAATTCACCCGGCCGGTGGCATGCCCAACAGGTGTCAACCGTGCAATCCTTCACAATAATTTATTAAAAAAGGTTAAAAATTTATCTTATAGGGAATCCCTTTCTTAGAAAGGTACATTTGAAAAAAGATTGGTAGATATGGTATATTATTTTAAGCCGCAAAAATACGATGGAATGAGAATATCAATAAATGCAATTAATTGCTTATACGTAAATTAATTTCGCAGCTATTGTTTATTATTTAATTATTTTCTCAGTCTCAAGATTCCTTTCGATAAAAGTGAATGCAATCCAAAACATTTTTTTTTGCATACTAATAAAAAAAAAGTTTTGGATTGCATTGACTAAAATATAAGTTTTGGCGTTGGTGTTTTTTGAACTTATGACTACCTTAGTAAGTAAATTTACATAGTTTAAAATGTCATCTAAAAAATAAATATCCATCCATACAATAAAAATAAATAAGTAACAAATAATCAATTTATTTCATATATCTAATTCCCGTTGCACTGAGGCTGCCGCCGTGCTGCCGCTGTGCAAGCGGCAGCCTCAGTGCAACGGGAGTCTCCGGTAACCTATGAAAGTGCAGTATGGTTTATCCGCAATAACCTTAACATTTGCGCTCCCCCGCATCCTGTGCATCAGGGAGGCTGTCCTCTTCCGCATTATCGCCTAAAAACTATATGCTTTTAGGGTTCCGTACCCAAAGGGTAAAAACGGGACCCTATTACTGAGACTCCACGGTCCGTCTGTCTGTCACCAGGCTGTATCTCATGAACCGTGATAGCCAGAGAGTTGCAATTTCACAGAAGATGTATTTCTGTTGCCGCTATAACAACAAATACTAAAAACAGAATAAAATAAATATTTAAGTGGGGCTCCCATACAACAAACGTGATTTTTTTGCCGTTATATACGACGATTGTACGGAACCCTTCGTGTGCGAGTCAGACTCGCACTTGGCCGGTTTTTTTTTCATTTTTTACCTATCGAAGCGTCACAATTTGAACACCAGTAAAGTGATTCGATTAGCTGCTAATTTATTTACCCAAGTACAGCAACGAACGCGCGTTTGACTATTTGTCACATTAATTATGCGAAAATTTAGTGCGAAACTGCGTGTTAGTGTAGTCTTCATTTGAAGGGAAGGAAGCGGACGGATTATTTATTATATTCCGGAACCCAGAGCGAAAGAACAAACAATTAATATCAATTATGAGGTCGACGACAATATAATTGAAGTGTTGTAAATAACTTCGTGTAATGACGTTATATTTATATCAATATACTTCGATAGTACAGTATTTATGTATTTTATCATTGTTTTTCTGCTCTTCCATGAACCTATTTACTTACCTTTATCTGTGGTACAAATAGTAAACACCTTTCTCTTCAAGGTATAGCTTTATGACACTCTAATTTAATAATGTGATCCTATATACTAATGATTTAGTTAGGGTGTTTCGACGTAACCCTCAAACGGCCTACCTTGAAGAATTAGTGGGTCAAGGCTCAGGATTAAAGTATTTTCTGAACAAACCTATTCCGTATTGTAACAAAACATTGTTAGACTTTACTCCATAATTAAAACTTTAGAAGCAAATAAACTTATTAGGAAAGATTAATCGAATTGGACTATAAAGTTATTTTAGTTTTTAACGGCATATTTATTTTTAAAACAGACCAGTTACACCACTTTTTTGTTAGCATAATTTAAGACATTTTCTTACATCAATCACTAAATGACTTTTTGTTAATAGATGGACTTGGTGCTTCTCGTAAGAAAATGTGTTCATATACTTTTCCTTCTTTTGCAGATGTTGGGTTTCGGCTCTTCCAACGCTTTCGGCATTTTGTTTCACAACTTCTTCATAGAGCAAGGCAGTGGCAGCGGTCTACCTCTCGTCATTGGTGTCTATAATGGAGCTCTTTCTATTTCTGGTATTTATGAGCTGAAGATGTAGTGTTTCACAAGAATTTTACAAGATTATGGGTATAAGAGATTCATCATCATCATTCAGTCCAAAGAACTACCATGACAGTTAAATAACCACCGCCATCATTTACTCATTCAATGACCGGTTCCTGTTCCAACCTTTAAGATTTTAATTTTATTTTATTATTCACCTGTTATTCCCATCGTTTCTTAACTAATTTTCCCCTGGCGTCTTGTTCTTTGACTAACTTGCTACAGCCTTCTAAATGGTGGACACTCATGTTTAGGCGAGAAGAAGAATATTAGTGTAGTAAAGTAATGGTAATATCTGAGATTTTTTGTCATATTTTTATTTCGTACAAGACCTAGGTATTCTGTTTTCAAGTATAAGCAATAATGAGTCATCAACTCCTTTTAAGGACCCCCCAAATAGTAACTCGAGCGCACAATACTTAACCTAATTGTGTCGTTAGACGGATGCACTGAACTGTTTGTAATGCCGGTCAGTTCAAGTATCGACCGTGGCTCAGGTTACTGTCTAATTAACGATAGACAATGTGGCACAGCACAAATCGTTTAATTAAGTCGAATTGGGCAAAGAGACCGATGAAGGACTACTATGTTACAATGACCTCTTTTTGTTCTTGATCTTCAATATAATTTGGCACGTGTAGTTCAGGGTATTTGATTGCTTCAGGAATGTATAAAATACAGACCTATTTATGACGTAAACTGCAGCTAGAAAATAATAAAGTTTATCAATGACATGATTCTATTCCAGATTCAGGTCAATGCAAAAATAATTGCATACTGTTGGGACAAAAATCTTAGAATTCTTTTCGTTAACTATCATTGCAAAATGCGGAGTGTGCGAAACAAATTAGGTTATTTTTCTTCATGTCGCTGGCTTGACAGTTATTTACAATTTTTTGGCCCAAATCTTCACCACTTTCACGGCTTTGACAGATGGCAACGCAAAGGTTTGGCTGGCACAAATGGGGAATATTAATCATCATCATCATTCATCATTTAGGCCAAAAGACGTCCACTGCTGGACGTAGTCCTTATAGGTGAATAATTATGTTGTGCTACGTAGTCCTTATATGGGAATATTAAGGTGCAAAAAATATCTTAAAACATTTTAAAAGATTATGAGGCTCGCCGTATAGGGTTTGCATGTGTTGTCAAACCGCTCTAAATATGTAAACCGACACTGCCTGATGTGAAAATGACACTACTTCCGTGAATTACTACACTCCTATTAAATTACGGACTTATTATTATGTAACAGTCTCATATAATATACACCTAATTTTGATATTTGATTTGATTGTATTACTAATATTATTATTATTTTGTTTTAGTGATTCAAACCTTTGATATAAAAGGCATATCGTTTTTGAATATTTTGGCAGACATTCTTGTCTTTAATGTATTCATCTTTTATACTTGATGTCTATCTGGATCTAGTTTATAATGTTTATTCACCTTTGATTTTTAACATGCTAAACTGGCATGTTAGGGATACCTTATTATAATATTTTATTTAGTCTCAACGATTTGCATAAATGCCACTATGCTGAGGTTTCGTGTTCCGATTTTGAGGCACACGCATCCGGCATTATTTCTGGGTGTATCGTACACACCCGTGATGCCTCTGGTTTTGTTGATAGTCAATGTAGTAGGTGGCGATTATCATTCTCTGGTTGCTCATTTGCTACTCAATCACAATATTTATCATCTATCTGTCTTTGTCCCATGTTTCTTGGGAACAGAGCTACACGTTTTCTTCTTCCTTTCCTTTCACCTCACTAGACTCTCACCGTCCATATTTTCTCTTTTCAGCATTACTCTCTCTCTTCATTTATTTTCATTTACACTCATTAATCTATTTGCCACATGCGTTTCATATAATACCAGCCTGTAACTATCCCCTGCAGGACAAAGGCCTCTTCTCATATAGAGAAGGCACGAGCCTTGATCACCACACTTGCTCAAGACGGGATGGCGATTTCAAATCAATCTTATATTATCTATAAGTCGAGGTTTTCTCACGATGTTTTCTTTCACCGTAATTTTCTGTGATGTCCAAGACTTAGAAAGTATATATGAATTTAAAAAAGTCACAATGGTACTTGCCCGGATTTGTACTCACGAGATGAAGCACGAGAGGCGAGGCCTTAGTCACAAAATACCAAAATATCTAAATAAGCAAATTGTTCACAGGTTTCTTGGGCGGGATAGCTCTGAAGCGGTATTCCTTTCGTCAAGTGGGACTCGTTGGAGCAGGGCTTTTTGTGCTTGGAGACGCGCTCACAATCTTCGTTACGAAGACATATCAGTTAGTGTTCACCTTTGGAGTTATAAGAGGTACAAATGCACAAATACCAGGCCCCTCAGAAAGTATTGCGAAAAAAAGTTTTTATATATGGGAGACTGGCCAGTTATAATGTTTTCCGAAAATATGATTATTTATAAGTAAAAATAAGTAAGTTCCAATTTCAAAATTTCCCTCCACATTTTTTGCGAGTTAATTCAAAGTATTGTGTCTCACTGAAATATGGATCTGCGCCGGGAACATTTTAGAGCTATGATTTTATACGATTTCAAGTGTCGCCTGAAACCGGATGAATCGTACGATAGACTTCAAATGGCATTCATGGATGAAGGCCCGTCCAAGGCAACCGTGTATCGTTGGTATAACGAATTCAAGCGCGGTCGACCAACTTTGGGGGATGACGAAAGAAGCGGTCGCCCTTTGACGGCTGTTACCGAAGAAAACGTGCTAGCAGTGAAAAATTTAATCCAAGACAATAGGCGAATTACATATCAGGAGATTCAACACATATTGAAGATTGGATCGGGAAGCGTTCACGAGATTCTACACAGCCATCTTCGCGTGAGGAGGATAGTATCACGCTGGGTGCCGCACAACCTCACCGATGCTCAGAAGCAGGCCCGGGTGGAATGGTGCCGTGATATGCTTAACAAATTTGAAGCAGGCTCGTCTCGGCGTGTTTACGACATCGTTACAGGTGATGAGTCCTGGATTTATCAATACGACCCAGAAACCAAGCGCCAGTCGACTGTTTGGGTGTTTCAAAATGAGCCAACGCCTACCAAAGTGAAGCGATCTAGAAGCGGGGGTAAGATTTTGATCGCTAGCTTTTTTAATTTGACTGGCCACTTGGTATCAATTCCCTTACGGGATCAAAGAAGCATTAATGCCGAATGGTATACTACCAAATGTTTGCCAGAAGTTTTCTCTGTTATAAGCAACAAGCGACCAAACACAGGGCTCCGCGGGCTACTGCTCCACCACGACAATGCACCTGCGCACACCGCACTCAAAACGAGGGACTTCCTGGACAGCACGCCAGTCAAACTCCTGGGTCACCCTCCTTACAGCCCTGATCTAGCACCGTGTGACTTCTTTTTATTCCCAAAAATAAAAAATCAGCTCAAAGGGATACAATTTTCGTCGCCGGAAGATGCGCTGGCTGCGTTCGAGCAGGCTGTAAACGAGGTGTCTGCGGCGGACTGGAAAAAGTGTTTTGAAAACTGGTTTAGGCGCATGAATCTTTGTATAGAGGCTGGTGGAAAGTACTTTGAAAAGATTTAATAAAAATATATGTACGTATAGAACAATTTTTTTTAGTTTCGCAAAACTTTCTGAGTGTCCCACGTATATCTAATTAAGTAGTGTGATTGATTAAGTTGGATTAAGGCAAATTCCAAATTGAAATAAGACCCAACAATAGTTTATAAACCTGTCTGAGATTTAGAATTTAATTAATAAATAATGTTGGTGTCTGTTACAAAATGGTTCAACATTCCTTCATACTTTTTCTGTTTATTCTAGGTGCAGGTTTCGGTATGATGATACCAGTGAGTTTTACGGCATTCAACTGCTACTTCACCAAGAAACGGACAGCAATGATGAGTGCCAATCAAGCCATGAGCAGTTTAGCGTCTATAACGTTCCCTATGCTGGTGACGTTTCTGCTGTCGGAGTACGGGTTAAGATGGACCCTGGCCTTAATCATGGCTGTGGATTTGCATCTAGTCTTCGCTATGCTAGTCATGCATCCAGTCGAATGGCATTTGATTAAGTCCGAAGAAGTTGTTGAAAAAGGTAACAAATAATTTCAAGATTTGATATCAAATTTTTCAGAAAAAAACATTGGGCGATTTTACTAAATTACTTAATTACTAACTTTTGCAGAATTATGTGATATTAGCAGTTTAAAAAAGAAAACCACAGACAGCTTTGATGAATCCTCAGTGCGCATGCTACCAGGCGGTGAAGAGGATGTAGAAATTAAAAGTGTCAAGAGGAGAAAAAAAGAATCTATGAGGATGAACTTAGTGTAAGTATTAAGCATGGAACTCTACAGAAGGAGGAAGATAGCTATTGATTGCTCATAATGCACCAAACTGACCTATTTCTTTGAGGCGTGTAATTTTATGCAAATTCAAATTAATTTATTGCTCGACACAGTACATAAAAATACACCCCAATGTTAACGCGGTACTGGGCTTGCACCCGCTCGGTGCCAGAATATCAATATTTTACCTCCTTTTGGACAGTTTTCTTTACAAAATATTATCTATATATATTATATATATATATATATACGTGGGACACTCAGAAAGTTTTGCGAAACTAAAAAAAATTGTTCTATACGTACATATATTTTTATTAAATCTTTTCAAAGTACTTTCCACCAGCCTCTATACAAAGATTCATGCGCCTAAACCAGTTTTCAAAACACTTTTTCCAGTCCGCCGCAGACACCTCGTTTACAGCCTGCTCGAACGCAGCCAGCGCATCTTCCGGCGACGAAAATTGTATCCCTTTGAGCTGATTTTTTATTTTTGGGAATAAAAAGAAGTCACACGGTGCTAGATCAGGGCTGTAAGGAGGGTGACCCAGGAGTTTGACTGGCGTGCTGTCCAGGAAGTCCCTCGTTTTGAGTGCGGTGTGCGCAGGTGCATTGTCGTGGTGGAGCAGTAGCCCGCGGAGCCCTGTGTTTGGTCGCTTGTTGCTTATAACAGAGAAAACTTCTGGCAAACATTTGGTAGTATACCATTCGGCATTAATGCTTCTTTGATCCCGTAAGGGAATTGATACCAAGTGGCCAGTCAAATTAAAAAAGCTAGCGATCAAAATCTTACCCCCGCTTCTAGATCGCTTCACTTTGGTAGGCGTTGGCTCATTTTGAAACACCCAAACAGTCGACTGGCGCTTGGTTTCTGGGTCGTATTGATAAATCCAGGACTCATCACCTGTAACGATGTCGTAAACACGCCGAGACGAGCCTGCTTCAAATTTGTTAAGCATATCACGGCACCATTCCACCCGGGCCTGCTTCTGAGCATCGGTGAGGTTGTGCGGCACCCAGCGTGATACTATCCTCCTCACGCGAAGATGGCTGTGTAGAATGTCGTGAACGCTTCCCGATCCAATCTTCAATATGTGTTGAATCTCCTGATATGTAATTCGCCTATTGTCTTGGATTAAATTTTTCACTGCTAGCACGTTTTCTTCGGTAACAGCCGTCAAAGGGCGACCGCTTCTTTCGTCATCCCCCAAAGTTGGTCGACCGCGCTTGAATTCGTTATACCAACGATACACGGTTGCCTTGGAAGGGCCTTCATCCATGAATGCCATTTGAAGTCTATCGTACGATTCATCCGGTTTCAGGCGACACTTGAAATCGTATAAAATCATAGCTCTAAAATGTTCCCGGCGCAGATCCATATTTCAGTGAGACACAATACTTTGAATTAACTCGCAAAAAATGGGAGGGAAATTTTGAAATTGGAACTTACTTATTTTTACTTATAAATAATCATATTTTCGAAAAACATTATAACTGGCCAGTCTCCCATATATAAAAACTTTTTTTCGCAATACTTTCTGAGGGGCCTGGTATCTATAAAAGTGAAAGGTGACTGACTGACTGACTGACTGATCAATCAACGCACAGCCAAAACTGCTAAGCCTAGAAGCATGTAATTTGGCAGAAAAGTTCCTCAAGTGACGTAAGTGTGCACTAAGAAAGGATTTTTGGAAATTCCACCCCTAAAGGGGTAAAAAGGGGGTTGAAAGTTTGTATGAAAAATCTAATTCCTTCGACCGAAATTCTTGAAACTTTGCACAAATAATATTCTAAGTAAATGATAAAGATTCACATTGTTAGTTTTTCGAAACTACCCCCAAATAATGATTTAGGGGGTGTTGAAGTTTGTATGGAAAAATCTGATGTCTTGGGTCAATAATCTTGAAACTTGCCACAAATACTAAGCTAAATTAATAATAAAGGTTGCTTTTATTATTTTTTTAAACTACCTCCAAAAGACGATTTAGGGGGTGTTAAGGTTTTTTGAAGAATCTTATTTCTTGAGTTAATAAACTTGAAACTTGACATAAATATAAACTTAAGTAAACAATAAAGATTGTCGTTATAAGTTTTTAGAAACTACCTTCAAAACTCGATTTAGGGGGAGTTAAAGTTTTATTTGAAAAGTCTTATTTATTGGGTTAATAAACTTGATACTTGACATAAATACCAACCTAAACAAACAATAAAGGTTGATATTATTAGTTTTTCGAATTTTCCTCCAAAATACGATTTAACAGGTGATAAAGAAAAAATAAAGAAAAAAAAAAAAAAAATTGTCTTGGGTTAATAAACTTGATAGTTGACATAAATACCAACCTAAGTAAACAGTAAAATTTTGTGATTATATTTTTTCGAAAATGCCCCCCAAAATAGGATTAAGTGGGTGTTAAAGTTTGTTAAGAATCATACTGGACAAGTGTTCGTTTTTGATTTAGGGATCTAGGGGAGCTCGAAGAAGGAATTTTCGTAAAATGAACCTTTCACCATCATCATTATTTCAGGCAAAAAACGTCCACTGCTAGACATAGGCCTTCCCCAAGCGCCGCCACACTGATCGGTCCGGTGCATTTCGCATCCACCGGACTCCCGCAGCCTTGACCAGGTCGGACTTACTAATTTGCGTTTTCCGGTTCGTAGTCGCCACTGAACTGAGAGGGTGAAAAGGGGTAAATTTGTTTTTATGAAGAATCTCATTCCGTGGAGATAAAGTAAATAATCATAATTTACGTAATACGTTTTTAAAACTACCTCCTCCCTGATAGGGTTAAGTGATGTTAGTTTTTATGAGGCATCTTATTGAGCAATCTAACTAACATAAACAAAAAAATTAAAAGAGAAAAAGGGTATATTAAGTTTGAAGGGGCGGAGTTACTTTGTAGCGGTAACCTAAAATGTATTATTCTTTAAGTCAAACGAATTGTCCCAAACCTATAAACCGTATAACTTTACGTAACCACATTTTTATTTGGTTTAATATTTTTGTTTGCCATCACACTTACGAAGTCGCGGGCGGAGTTAATATTATAAATGTGAAAATAACTCTGTCTGTCTCTCTGTTGTGGTATTTATTCAAGATCTACTTACGTTTCATAACACTCCACAATCCATCTTCACATCTTTTGATATCGCATCAATTTGTGTAACTCATTTTTATATATATTCTTTGTATTATTACATCTGGAAAGCATATTTAGTTATTTCTGACTGTTTTAAATATCTAAACTTAAATTATATTCGTAATTTATAATTCTTCTTGTAATCTTTTTCTACTGTGACGTTTTATCTGACATGACATATGTCTGTTTATTTTATTTTCTTAAAGCCATAGACATACCATAGGTACCATGGACTATAATACCTAGACCTTTCCTTAAGCTAGTTGTACATTATTGTAAGGTAAGAGCAGACTGACCCGCCTTTGTAAAGCCGTTTTTATTCCTCTGGTCTTTTTGGAGATTTGAATTTGAAATTTAGAAGAAATGGAGATCGAATGAAAAACGGGCTTCAGTTCTTTTAGTCTTGGAACTGGTCTGAACACGGACAGTGGTGGATACTGTGTACTAGAATACGAAGTGTATTTTTCTACTCTTGAACTCTTAAAAACGGTGAATTATCCGCTTATGTAAAAAACTATTATTGTTTGAAGTGCACCAGTTAATATATATATATTTTGTGTGGTTCCCGAGAGCATTATTTCCTGAGACTTACCCTCAACGGCCATCTCGTGACATCAAAGGCCTCGCTGTTTGGCGTATTGAGCCATAGCCGGCCTCCACACACCTCGGAGCCTACGTATTTACCCGTTTGCCTGATTATCCGTCCTGCTATCTACTCTACTGCCTACCTGACTGATTTCCTGGCTTGACCACCTACCCGTGGTGTCTGCTGACCTGCCTACCTGCCCGATTGCCTGCATGTCCGTCGTAGCTGCCTGATCACCTACCTACCTCGGGCATTCCACGACTTCTTGCCCGAGCTGCTGCCTGGATAGCTGCCCACGTCGTGCGAAGCTGACCATAGTTCTGCTCTCTATATCCTTTTTATTTTCATAATTTAATTTAATTTTAACCTTTTATCTTAATTTTAATAACGTGGCTTACGTATAGCTCCACTGAGCTATACGTAACGCTACAGTTTGGCGCCCAACTTTTAAATAATTGGGCGCAACGTTGTTTGTGCGCCCAATTATCTGAATCCACCCCATCACCCACACTATACCTACTTTTCACTCTATCTTTTTTAACGTGGGCTCGACCTTTCATCATCTTTCTCTAAATTCTAAAAAACATACTTACACAAGTATATACAAAGGCTAAGTTTTGGTTTTTCTTACAGGCCCCATTTCATCATCATTGTCTCTCTTTACACTTTTGCTAGAACTTTTATTCTTTCACCTTGTACTAAACCTATTAGGCAACTTCTTTTTCCCTCCTTATGTTTTCTCTTTGTTTTATTTTTAGAGCGGTATTCCTCTAGAGCGGTCTGCACAACTCAGAAAGCCTTATGTGCAAAGAGCGGTCCCGTAACTCTTTAAAAATAAGCCAAATGCGTGGAGTCTTCTTAAAACCTCTTAATTCCCTTGAATCTTATTCTTAAAGAATGAGGTGTTATTTTAGAGCGGTTTGCATAACTCGGAAAGCCTTATATGCAAAGAGCGGTCCCGTAACTCTTTAAAAATAAGCCAAATGCGTGGAGTCTTCTTTAATTTTTTTTTTCCCTCTTGTATCCTTCCCTCTTGTATCTTTCCCTCTCAACCTAGTTCCCTCTCAAACCTAGTTCCCTCTCAAACCTAGTTCCCTCTCAACCTAGTTCCCTCTCAACCTAGTTCCCTCTCAAACCTAGTTCCCTCTCAACCTAGTTCCCTCTCAACCTAGTTCCCTCTTATAGACTTGAGAGTTCCCTTTTATAGACTTAAGAGTTCCCTCTTATAGACTTGAGTCCTCCTCCTCTTATAGACTTGAGTCCTCCTCCTCTTATAGACTTGAGTCCTCCTCCTCTTATAGACTTGAGTCCTCCTCCTCTTATAGACTTGAGTCCTCCTCCTCTTTGAGTTCCTCTTGTTTAAATAAATAGTTTCTTAAAGGGTTTTCAAACAGGTGCGGGTAACGACACCTATTAAAAATAAATAAGCCTTCGTTATATCTTAATAAATATTTCCTTGTGGAGTATACGTCATTGAATGTGAACTATATCCCCTAACGTGTGATTGAATGAGAGTGTTTGACGAAAGTATGAAAGATGTTGTGTGATAGAGCAAGGATTATATTTAAACCTCAAAATTTTCTTCTAGTTGAAAATTTTTCTGGGGTCATCGGGGAAATGTGGTATTTATTCAAGATCTACTTACGTTTCATAACACTCCACAATCCATCTTCACATCTTTTGATATCGCATCAATTTGTGTAACTCATTTTTATATATATTCTTTGTATTATTACATCTGGAAAGCATATTTAGTTATTTCTGACTGTTTTAAATATCTAAACTTAAATTATATTCGTAATTTATAATTCTTCTTGTAATCTTTTTCTACTGTGACGTTTTATCTGACATGACATATGTCTGTTTATTTTATTTTCTTAAAGCCATAGACATACCATAGGTACCATGGACTATAATACCTAGACCTTTCCTTAAGCTAGTTGTACATTATTGTAAGGTAAGAGCAGACTGACCCGCCTTTGTAAAGCCGTTTTTATTCCTCTGGTCTTTTTGGAGATTTGAATTTGAAATTTAGAAGAAATGGAGATCGAATGAAAAACGGGCTTCAGTTCTTTTAGTCTTGGAACTGGTCTGAACACGGACAGTGGTGGATACTGTGTACTAGAATACGAAGTGTATTTTTCTACTCTTGAACTCTTAAAAACGGTGAATTATCCGCTTATGTAAAAAACTATTATTGTTTGAAGTGCACCAGTTAATATATATATATTTTGTGTGGTTCCCGAGAGCATTATTTCCTGAGACTTACCCTCAACGGCCATCTCGTGACATCAAAGGCCTCGCTGTTTGGCGTATTGAGCCATAGCCGGCCTCCACACACCTCGGAGCCTACGTATTTACCCGTTTGCCTGATTATCCGTCCTGCTATCTACTCTACTGCCTACCTGACTGATTTCCTGGCTTGACCACCTACCCGTGGTGTCTGCTGACCTGCCTACCTGCCCGATTGCCTGCATGTCCGTCGTAGCTGCCTGATCACCTACCTACCTCGGGCATTCCACGACTTCTTGCCCGAGCTGCTGCCTGGATAGCTGCCCACGTCGTGCGAAGCTGACCATAGTTCTGCTCTCTATATCCTTTTTATTTTCATAATTTAATTTAATTTTAACCTTTTATCTTAATTTTAATAACGTGGCTTACGTATAGCTCCACTGAGCTATACGTAACGCTACACTGTCTACCTTTTCACGCTTAAACCGCTGAACTGATTTAGATGCAATTTGGTTTAGAGATATTTTGAGACCCTGGGCATAGACACACAGACACACAGGATAGTTTTTATCCCGGAAATCATACATAAGGGGGTGGAAAGAGGGTTAGAAGTTAGGTAAGGTAAGGTATGGAAAACCTACAATATTAAGCAGCGATATAAAAATAAGCTATTCGAATTACTAATGCTTCGCAGACGAAGTCGCGGGCAACAGCTAGTTATAAATATATAGGTTAGGAAGAAATTCTAACCGTTTCGGCGGAGTATGCAAAGAAAGCGAAAAAATGTCGTGTTATTTTATTTCTTTTAATGCAAATGCTATACGAAAAAGCCATGTTTCAAATAATGGACATGAATCAATAATAAATATAATAATTTTCAAACCTTTTAACTTAGCCGTTACCAAGGAGTATTCTTTAAACTTTCAAATTTTTTTTTTGAAAGTAACCGTTTTATGGCACTAAAGCGGAGCAAACCTTAACGTTGCAAGATAATTAAGCTCATCATTCTAGTGGTCAATAACGTCATTTCATTGACATTATTGATTTTCAACCGTTTCTTTTACAAAATGTTAAATATTATGTTTCAGGAAGATTGTGTGTGAGAATGTAGAAATAGACTTACTAAAGGATCCCAAATTCGTGAGCACATTGGTTGGACTCGGATTTGCCTTCGTGTCTGATGTTACGTACTTGGCTATGGAACCAATGCTTCTCTTCTCTTATGGATATTCTAAGGTAAGATCAATTCATCGACTCCCCCACATATCTAGTACACTTAAGGTACTCTTAATCTTTCGTAGATCTCATTGACCTTAGAAGAAAAATTACTAAGTTTTGCCAAAATCGTAACTTTACTTCCTCATCATGTTTTCATATAATAAGCATCGTCTACATAATAATGTTTTTTATTATACAACTCTTTCATTATCCCTTACATTTCAGATACAAGTGGCAACGTGTGTGATGGTCGGTGCCTTATCAGATTTGTTAGCAAGATTGACACTTGCTGTAATAACTTACTTCTTCGTCGTCGACAGCCGGCTAATTTTCTTCATAGGCACTTGTGTCACCGTTTTCCTTCGTATCGGTAAATATAGTTCTCATTAAGGCATTTCAAGTATCAAATGAATATGTAAGCCCTTTGTTATCAGTATCAATCTCAATAAAACAAAACAGATGTTTTTAATTTAAATCTATAATAATGTAAAATTTATTTCCTCGAGAACCTTGGACTACCAAATGTGGTTGGGGTATAATTAGGTAATTTTATATTATAAGTTATGATTATGGTTATGTTTGTTTTTGTTGTTGTCTATATTTATTGACATTTATACAGGGTGTCCCGCTAATCAACGTCAAGCCGGAAACGGGCGATAGACCAACTCGTGACAGTTATCAAAAAGATATAAAAAAATATCTTAAAAATTATAAGTATAAAAATTAATCGGAAAATAAACTAGCACCCTGTGATGATCGTTCAAGTCTTGTGACTACAAATATTAACTTTTCTTCGATTTTTTTTCTGTAATGTAGCTTAATATGATATGAATAATCATCCTCTACTTACAGTTTAAAGTTAAAACATAACTGTTAACTTAACTTAATTTTACGCAAACGGATACCTGAATCGACAAATGGTTTTCACACACCCGTAACATTTTTGAATGGCCTATCAAACAATACCCCACATCATGGGAATGACGAGAAAAAAATCATCCCCACTTTACGTGTACGGGTACCTCCTACCCTAAAAATAAGTTTTTCTTGGATTTATTTTACCACTTTGTCGGCGTGGTTAATATGTATATCCATCCCAAATTATAGCTTTCTAGTACTAAGAGTCTCTGAGCTAAGCTGCGGATGGACGGACGGACGGACAGACGGATATAGTGAAACTATAAAGGTTCCTTGTTGGCTAAGGAACCTTAAAAAATGTATTACAAATTTTTGGCAAATGACATTAAAAGATGGCCGGAATGATTACACTTTCTATATTACTTCATAATTGAGGGGAAAAAAAACGTATTTTATGCCAATTCTGTTAAATTTGTTAAAATGTTCGTAATGCAGCCTAGGCTTCTTAAATCATTATTAATTTTTCTGTTAGTTATAATTTAAAAGGTACATGACCAAGATTTTTTTATGTTTTTCTGATAACTGTCACGAGTTTGCCTAACACCCGTGTCTGGCTTGACGTTGATTTGCGGGACAACCCTGTTTATTATAATGTGACAGATCGACATAATGAGTACCGGTACTATAGACATTTTAATTAAATTCTCGTCAACTTCCATGTTAATCTTTAAATTTCTTTCAGCCTTGGTGACGTCAAGCGCGCTGTGGTTTGTGTTTGCGGTTACAGCTATATCTGGGCTGGTGAGGTGTTCAGTCCAGGTGCTGTTCCCACTAGTCTTAGTCACTGCAGCACCAGACCGGTTCCCTGGAGCATTAGCACTACACATATTGTTCTCCGGCACGCTTATGATGTTGGCAGATCCTATGATTGGTGAGTTTGCAAATTCTCTATCAGAAAATTAGCTACTTATCATTTTAGTATACGAAACAGCATTTTACATTATCTATTTTATTTATCTATCAGAAAAGTTAGCATTGTCAAAATTAAAGATAGTTCTTGTTTTTTTGTGATTGTCTATTATCAAAAATAATGCATTAGGTAGATTGATTTTATCGTCATGATATTTTTATTTAGTTATGATACCGACGTATTATTTGCCAAAAAAAAACTCGTCACTGAATCCTCTTTACTAACAAAAACTAATCAAGTGATAATGAAGTGATCTGTAAAAGAGGTTATTGCCATTATTGGTGTAAGGTGGCAATTGATTACCCCCTGCTTCTTATCGATAATAATTTCATCACTCACGTTAATTAGTTGACCATTCGTTGATTATTTGATAGATTTATTATCACTATGAGAGTGTGTCTTTATCTATGTCTTTTCTAATTAAATAGAAAAGTTTATTTTCTGCTTGGCTACGCTTAGATTGAGACAAGATTGAATATTAGATAGATCGTCATTCGATGCATACAATGATGGCTCACTCATTTACAATGAAATAATATCGAGATAATTTTATTATGATATGATAGTATCTATGACCTATATTGGCATTGACACTATTTGACACTAGACAACACATTTCAAGGAGTTTTGGCGGGAACGTGATAGCTCTATGTTGCTTCTCTGTTTTATTTTCCTAAAATTTTGTTTAATTGAATATTAATAGTGTAAAAACGGTGGTATTTTGTTCTAATAATATAAGTGAACGTGCACGAGTGTGGGAAAGTGAAACACAGCGGTAGAACATGAGTTTGTTCATGTTGGCAACAAAACTCCGTGGATGCTTCCAGTAAAGTTACCGCCATTTTACTTGGGCCTAACTAGGACATTGGACTAAAATCTAAAGAAAGCTTGGTTTTCAAAGATCTTACTGACATTACATACTGTCGAAATTTTTGAGAAAAGATCTCGTCACGTCAATTTTGGTTAATGTGATTTGGGGCGCTGACACCATAACCAATTAATTTTTTGTCGTCGATTTCAGCAGCTTCAGAGAATATTATTTTGATTCTGAACCGAGAAATATGAAAATAACACCGATTAAATATAGGTTGTGAAAAAGAACAGTATTTATAATAAAAAATATTCTTTTTATTTCACATATTTTTGCTTTATTCCAGGTGTCCTCTACGAAGCAACGGGTAGTTATGTGTACTGCTTCTACGCGATGAGCTTTTGCTGCCTAGTGTGTGTCGTCCTATGGACTATTGAATATGTAGTGTATCGTAAAGGTAAAAGTAGATCCTAAATGTGCCTTTAGTTTTAGACTCATAGTTTGTATTTAATTTTACGAGATGATTGTTAAGAGACGTGATGGGATTGATAGTGTTGTATGTTCCTTAATAAATACTAGTTTTTTAAGATATAGTGCCGATAGATATTATTGTTACTGACATCGTAAGCTTCGTCCATACTTGGGATAGTGTCGAGAGTTCATGGTATTATCCAAAAACTCGTCAGAACGAGACATTTTGGAACTCGTGAGTCACTGTGGTCGTAGCTTTATTTTAATGCTTTGATACACGAATTTATAACACGTGCCACTAGTAATATTGCATAAGGTTTTATTTAAACGTGAAATAGTGGCACGCGTCTTTAAGGCTGGTTAATTGCCATTCCAATAGGAGTGACGTTCCTCTATCACATTCCATCGTGCTATGTTTTGTGTTTGAAATAATTTGAACGAAGTAAGTTATTACCAAAGATAATTTTATATGATACCTACGCAATGACTGCGTATTGGCAGTACATTATAAATTAATACTGTTTTCTAATTAATGCAAAAAGAGAAAAACCAACATGTACGTGTGTTTCGTTGTTTACTTGTGAAGAATTTGAATGATAAATAGAACATTTCAGAATAGAAGCTCTGCTTCGAGTTTTCAATACAGAAATCTGGGCTGAATGTTTTAATTGTTGACTCGAACACAAAGTCCATTCTAAGTCAGTGTAGTATTCGCAACTCGTAAGAAGTAGATGTTGATTGATGCAGATTTATATATTTACTTTATTTAGCCATAGTTTTTTTAATTAAGTACTTGAGTAAGGGCAGAAGATACCTACTGAAGTAACCTTGTATAAAATAAATAAATAATATTAGTTATATTTATTTTTTAAATTACTAAGAATAAGTTCTTGTTAATGAGATCTTGTTAAGTAGAAAATTGAGTTGAGATTTACTTTCAACCGTTAGAACGACTATTTTAAAATATACCTACCTAGTTAATACATTGTAATAAGACCTAGGGTCGGTGATTTAAATATACTTATAATTAAGATCGACAATCATGTTTAATTTGATAAGCAATCGTATTCAATACAATGCCGTTCATTTGTAATTATTCGAAGTGTCATCGTATTATAAAGAAATTTTCATACTGATTTTGTAATAAGCATACTTTAACATTGGGTATACATAAGTTAATAATGTGACATTCGTATTTTTTTGCTGATCTTGAATATTGTACTTAGGAGTCCAAACTGATGACTTAAACAACCTACTTAAAATAACTTGGTATTATATGTGAAATGTTTTTGTTGTCATGTGTAAACATCGGATTATTTGCATTTGTATGTTTGCATGCATATGCACCAAACCCAAATTTTATAGCGTTCTTGCATTTTTTTGACCTTTCCGTCGAAAGTGCTTATTTCAGTAGATACATATGTGAGAGGTGTTGTATTATTAATTAAATACTGTTCTATTTAAAAACCCAGGTACGGCCTGAAAATTCTGCAGAACTTGTGCCAAGTTTCAAGTTCTGTCTAATAACGTCAGTGAACATATACCTAGGTAATTTTCAGCCTAATCTTAATAGTTACACCATTGTGTAACTAACGAAACTACTACCACCAAGAACGGCTGGATCGATTTTCATGATTTTTAATTTGTTGGATTTATCTCCGACCCGAATAACAGAATAACTATTAAAATATCGGCAATATTAACAAAATAAACATATTAAAAAAAAAAGTGGAAAATTCATTTGCCCATATGTTTTGCAAACACAGTGCCATCTCTGATACATAACAGAAAAAAAAAAACTGACCAACATGAACATAGCGGTTCCGGTAATGCCAGTAGAAGGCGTTATCGATTATTCTGACATTCAAAACTAAGTCGGGCTGTTACACGATTTTCCCATATATTTGTTTGAGGTGGCACGAAGTTCGGCGGGACAGCTTGTTAAATATATTGTGACAATAAACATACATTCTAATGGCAAACGTATTTTAATAGTGCATATTTTACCCTTTTTTAGTGCATACTTGCATGCATATTTTGGCATTTTTATAGTGCTTAAATAATCCGATGTCCTAGACATGTGCCTTTTTATAATAATAGTTTTTTTATGTCACCTAATTATCATTATTAGAGTATTTTATAGTTTTAAATAATTACATTTTATGTATTTTTTTTTATTACATATATAAAATTGTGAATTTATTTCATTAAATATATAATAAGGAATTATAAGCAACTTGAAGGCCGATAAGTTATTGATTATAGGCAACAACAAACATACTTCATACATAAGAGGGGAAGTCGTAAAGATCGCGGAGTATTTTCCTTAAAATACAATATTTTTTTAACCCCCGAGGGAAAAAGACGGGTATTATAATTTTGAAGTGTGTCTTTGTGTATTTATGTATCTGTCTGTGGCATCATAAACGGATGAACCGGTTTCGACTCCGCTTTTTTTTGTTGTTTGAAATATGACTTTATCCTAGGTGTTCTTAGCTATGTTTGATGAAAATCGGTTCAGTTGTTCAAAACATATGGGCCGTTTTACTGTTTGAATCGGGGTGTTTTCGAAAGATATCATAATTACGTGTTCAATAGATTGTCGATCGAAGCGTGTTTACTACTAGTTAAATTATGTAGCTTCACGGCGCTAACAAAGAAAATGTGGTTTAAATAAATGTCACTAGATGTCGCGATATGCATCGATCCGTTATTGAATTGTTGGATTTGTCATCCCATAATTATAATTATTTTTTTACTTTGCTGAACTACCCAGTTTGTTGTATTTTTTTCTTTGACGCTTTGGTTATTATAATAATGACTTCCGAATAAAAATAATTTTGTTGACCGACAATATCATAAATTGCTATAATTAAGCACAATATAGGCATAATGTCTAATTATTATGTCATAAACATAAAAAAAGGAAATATTTATGTGGTTTACTTTAAAAGTATAATCTAAGTATAAAGAAATTTTTACAAAATGCATGACAAAATATTTAAGACCCTCTTTTTGATACATCAATGTTTGAGACTGATTAATTGATTGCCTCTATCTATAGGACCTAAAGATTTTTTGTTTAATATTTTATTACCCGACTGCCGAAGGAGGGTAATGTGTTTATCAGTCTATGTATGTATGTAAGTATGTATGTATGTATGTATCCAAACGCGTTGGCCGATTTTGATGATTCATACGTCAATCGATGCGTCTTAACCCTGCGAGTGTCATAGGCTACATTAAAATTGGATAATAGAAAAATGGCGTCTTTTGGGTGCCATATTGTGGGGCACCAAATATTTTTTTTCTTCCAATCCCATCGTATGGGGTATCAAAATAAAGGGTTTTAAAAGTTGATTTCAAAAATATATAACACTTATATGTTTAAATGTATCTTATTCGAAAAAAAATAACTAAAAAGTTATAAATAAAAAAACTTAATTCAAAAAATCAAAAAACCCGACTGCTTCAAAAGCGAACTAACAAGTCGTAAACAAGGAAAAAAATGATGCTGTGCAGTCGGAGGATACATATTCGCGGGCTGGCTGACCAAAATCTGGTGTATCCTCCGCCTGCACAGCATGATTTTTTTCCTTGTTTACGACTTGTTAGTTCGCTTTTGAAGCAGTCGGGTTTTTTGATTTTTTGAATTAAGTTTTTTTTTTTTTACATTATTTTCTTTAAAAAAAAACCTTCTCTCACTTTAAACGTTTTCACTAGGATTTCTCCTGTATCGTTTTACAAACATATAAACTCACATACACAAAAACCCACAGATTTGGGTAGGTATTGAAATAATAAGATGAAGAACTATTTTTGAGTTTTTATTAACAGATAGATTTTTAGCTGGGCTGCCGCGATATAATGACAAACTTAACATATTACATAATTAATAATCAGGTTATTATTTTCTCTTTAGCAAATAGTTTGAGACCGAGTCTCAGCCACATGTTCCACTATCTGTTTTGATGTAGACTGTAGGCCAGTTTCTGAATTGAGTACTTTAATTTAATGCTAGAGTTTTTCTGGTTCTCAGTCAAACGTAGACTTAATTATGCTCTCCTTCAAATTTTCTTATTCATAAATAGGAGATAAGATTTCTTTGATGTGATTGGGTGAATCAAACAGCAGTGGATGGGACTCGTTTTCTTGGTTCGATCTTAATCCTAAAACCGTCGGATCTCTTCAGTATGATATCAGTTGTCAGTTGGAAATCTTTTTCAGGTACTTCGGATATACATTTGTAGTTCCTCAAGATGGTTGACAAAAGGATTTTCAGTTTCAGAAGTGCGTACTTGCGTCCTGAAAAGTAACAATGAGAAGATTTTAGATTTAGATGATACTAGCTTTTGCTCGCGACTTCGTTCGCGTGGAAATAGGAAATCTGCATAAATATTTACCACCTTATACTGATGCATCATACTGGAAACTTAGCATTGTTGGAATTGTTGGTGTGGAAAAACATAAGGTAGATCTGCATTATATCAACCTGCCATGGTTTTGTTTTTTAATTTTGCCCCACTCTAAGAATTTCTTTATGTATAGTGGGCGCGTTTACAAAAAATTTAATACATAAGATCAGGAAAAACTTTCTGTAGGCCATACAAATATTTATTCCGTGCAGGAATCGAACCTGCGGCCCGCAACGCAGCAACCGAAGGCTCAACTGCTGCACGAACCGTATCGTCATATATTGTACGCGCTGAATAAAAATACCCTAATTATTTAATGATTTCACCAATAATGATTATAACACCAGCCTGTAATTTTCTCAGTGCAGGGCAAAAGCCTCTTCTTATACAGAGAAGGCACAAGCATTGATCACCACGCTCGCTCAAGACAGGTTGGCGGTTTCAAACTTATATTATTTCTATAAGTCCAGATTTCCTCGCGATGTTTTCTTTTACCGTTATCAGCGATGTCCTATCAATAAATAGGAAATCTATTCTATCTTTATGACGTTTATGGACTCACGATTTAGTATTAAATTAATTGTTATTTAAATTAAATAATTATACGGAATGGCTATCATACGATGGATTTAAATATCTTAAACATTTGCAAATGAATCTGCTGATTACCGTCATCCGAATCTATGATTCACTGAATTTAAATTTAAGCCTTTTGTCTCTCATACAGATTTCTTTGTCTTCAACTGAAAGCCGTGTTGTTGGTGTAGTTCTAGCTCTATTAAAAATCTAGAGCTTAAGTTACAACCTTTTTGTTGCGATCATACATTTAAAGGGTACCTACACTAATATTTCTATTGAAATTACCAATACTTATAGACCAGGGTAGAAGCCTTTAAAAATAATAAAAAGTAAAAAAAAAAATATAGTAGGTTGAAACCCATTGGGAAAGAAGAAGAATATTATAAAAATGAAAGGAAAAATAATTTACGGGCGATCTGAGGTCGGGAAGGGGAAGGGGGTGAGTTTTTAAGGGTGAAAACGGTTTATCTCGATTTCCGGCAAAACTACAAGTCCTATGGAAAAAAGTTAAATGGCAAAGTTGTAGATAATAAAAAGATCTACTACTTTTGAATCGACACTTTTTTCACATAACCTCAAAATATATGTGAAAAATTCAAATAACCAAGTTTTTGGTTTTTAATTTTTATCTTTTACAATTTTTATTGTTTTTCACATAGTTTGGTAAAAACTTACCTTTTTAAGTCCCAAACACACTGTAATTTTTTTTATTTAAAACATTTATTCTTTCACCTTATTTTGACTTAATATCGAAAAAACTACCCTAATTTTCAATCGAAAATTCTCCTGTCAAAATATCTGCTTTTTCTAAAAGTCGGTGGGCTCTTTGTTCGTTGAAATCTCTTCTTTCTGATGGTGTAAAAAAAATATACATTACTATGGTAAATTTTCGCAGAAAATTCAAAAAATAAAGTTAATGTTTAATAAGACATCTACAATATTTTGAGTAAATTGTAGAATCTTCTTTAAATTATATGAGTAGATGCTTATTTATTGCTATTTTAAGATAACTGATATACCTGAGTGACCTACGGAAAATTTTAGACCATCAAAAGGTATTTTATAGAGAAGTAGGGAAGGGACTAGGAGGGTCTGGGCCTTATTACCTGTTATTTCGTTTTAAAATTAAATTATATGTACCATAGTAATGTATATTTTTTTTACACCATCAAAAAGTAGAGATCGAGAGCGAACAAAGAGACCACCGATTTTTTTAAAAAAGCTGATATTTTGACGTCAGAATTTTCGATTGAAAATTAGGGTGCTTTTTTATATTAAGTTAAAATGAGGCGAAAAAAAATAAATTTTTAATCAAATAAATTACAATGTATTTGGGACATAATAAGGTAAGTTTTCACCAAATTTCGTAGATTTTTTTTTTTTGAAAAAGATATAAATAAAAAACCAAAAACTTGGTTTTTTGAATTTTTCACCTAAATTTTGAGGTTATTTGAAAAAATTGCAAATACAAAAGTTGTAGATCTTTTTATGACCTACAACTTTGCCATTTAACTTTTTTCCATAGAAATTGTAGTTTTGCCGGAAATCAAGATAAACCATATTTTACCCTTAAAAACTCACCCCCTCCCACTTCCCGAACTCGGATCGACCGTAATTTATTTTTCCTTTCATTTTTATCATATTCCCATCCTTTTCTAATGGGTTTCATCCTACTGTAATTTTTTTTGGTTTCAAAAATTATCGACCCTGGTCTATTACTAGAAACTATCATTGTTCTTGTTTGATCATGCTGTACTAACTAAAGAATTAAATCTTTAGAACGCCTTACTGCGCCAAAATTGTCTGCTGTTTTGATTAGGTTTGGATACTTCAGTCACACGCAGTGACTTGACATGACTGCCATGGAAACCGCTGATACGGGACGAATGAGCTCAATCTTCTCAGTATTAACAATTTTGTACTAACCAACACAGCTCCTGGGTCCAGCGCTGAAGGGAATATAGCTGTAATAGTGCCTTTTCTGCATGTTATCTTGCAAGAAGTTGTCAGGGTTAAAGGCGTCAGGGTTCTTGTAGTGCTTGGGGTGGCGGTGGATGCCGTAGGTGCAAATGACCACGGTAGCTCCAGCAGGGAGGGTGTAGCCGTTGGTTGCTGGTTGACAAAAGACAATGTTAGTAAGAATTTTGTAACACAAATATAGGTTGTGTACCTATTTAAAAATATTGGAACTAAAATATTTCGAAAGAAAAAAAAAAAAAACTTAATTCAAAAAATCAAAAAACAAGGAAAAAAATGATGCTGTGCAGTCGGAGGATACATATTCGCGGGCTGGCTGACCAAAATCTGGTGTATCCTCCGCCTGCACAGCATGATTTTTTTCCTTGTTTACGACTTGTTAGTTCGCTTTTGAAGCAGTCGGGTTTTTTGATTTTTTGAATTAAGTTTTTTTTTTTTTACATTATTTTCTTTAAAAAAAAACCTTCTCTCACTTTAAACGTTTTCACTAGGATTTCTCCTGTATCGTTTTACAAACATATAAACTCACATACACAAAAACCCACAGATTTGGGTAGGTATTGAAATAATAAGATGAAGAACTATTTTTGAGTTTTTATTAACAGATAGATTTTTAGCTGGGCTGCCGCGATATAATGACAAACTTAACATATTACATAATTAATAATCAGGTTATTATTTTCTCTTTAGCAAATAGTTTGAGACCGAGTCTCAGCCACATGTTCCACTATCTGTTTTGATGTAGACTGTAGGCCAGTTTCTGAATTGAGTACTTTAATTTAATGCTAGAGTTTTTCTGGTTCTCAGTCAAACGTAGACTTAATTATGCTCTCCTTCAAATTTTCTTATTCATAAATAGGAGATAAGATTTCTTTGATGTGATTGGGTGAATCAAACAGCAGTGGATGGGACTCGTTTTCTTGGTTCGATCTTAATCCTAAAACCGTCGGATCTCTTCAGTATGATATCAGTTGTCAGTTGGAAATCTTTTTCAGGTACTTCGGATATACATTTGTAGTTCCTCAAGATGGTTGACAAAAGGATTTTCAGTTTCAGAAGTGCGTACTTGCGTCCTGAAAAGTAACAATGAGAAGATTTTAGATTTAGATGATACTAGCTTTTGCTCGCGACTTCGTTCGCGTGGAAATAGGAAATCTGCATAAATATTTACCACCTTATACTGATGCATCATACTGGAAACTTAGCATTGTTGGAATTGTTGGTGTGGAAAAACATAAGGTAGATCTGCATTATATCAACCTGCCATGGTTTTGTTTTTTAATTTTGCCCCACTCTAAGAATTTCTTTATGTATAGTGGGCGCGTTTACAAAAAATTTAATACATAAGATCAGGAAAAACTTTCTGTAGGCCATACAAATATTTATTCCGTGCAGGAATCGAACCTGCGGCCCGCAACGCAGCAACCGAAGGCTCAACTGCTGCACGAACCGTATCGTCATATATTGTACGCGCTGAATAAAAATACCCTAATTATTTAATGATTTCACCAATAATGATTATAACACCAGCCTGTAATTTTCTCAGTGCAGGGCAAAAGCCTCTTCTTATACAGAGAAGGCACAAGCATTGATCACCACGCTCGCTCAAGACAGGTTGGCGGTTTCAAACTTATATTATTTCTATAAGTCCAGATTTCCTCGCGATGTTTTCTTTTACCGTTATCAGCGATGTCCTATCAATAAATAGGAAATCTATTCTATCTTTATGACGTTTATGGACTCACGATTTAGTATTAAATTAATTGTTATTTAAATTAAATAATTATACGGAATGGCTATCATACGATGGATTTAAATATCTTAAACATTTGCAAATGAATCTGCTGATTACCGTCATCCGAATCTATGATTCACTGAATTTAAATTTAAGCCTTTTGTCTCTCATACAGATTTCTTTGTCTTCAACTGAAAGCCGTGTTGTTGGTGTAGTTCTAGCTCTATTAAAAATCTAGAGCTTAAGTTACAACCTTTTTGTTGCGATCATACATTTAAAGGGTACCTACACTAATATTTCTATTGAAATTACCAATACTTATAGACCAGGGTAGAAGCCTTTAAAAATAATAAAAAGTAAAAAAAAAAATATAGTAGGTTGAAACCCATTGGGAAAGAAGAAGAATATTATAAAAATGAAAGGAAAAATAATTTACGGGCGATCTGAGGTCGGGAAGGGGAAGGGGGTGAGTTTTTAAGGGTGAAAACGGTTTATCTCGATTTCCGGCAAAACTACAAGTCCTATGGAAAAAAGTTAAATGGCAAAGTTGTAGATAATAAAAAGATCTACTACTTTTGAATCGACACTTTTTTCACATAACCTCAAAATATATGTGAAAAATTCAAATAACCAAGTTTTTGGTTTTTAATTTTTATCTTTTACAATTTTTATTGTTTTTCACATAGTTTGGTAAAAACTTACCTTTTTAAGTCCCAAACACACTGTAATTTTTTTTATTTAAAACATTTATTCTTTCACCTTATTTTGACTTAATATCGAAAAAACTACCCTAATTTTCAATCGAAAATTCTCCTGTCAAAATATCTGCTTTTTCTAAAAGTCGGTGGGCTCTTTGTTCGTTGAAATCTCTTCTTTCTGATGGTGTAAAAAAAATATACATTACTATGGTAAATTTTCGCAGAAAATTCAAAAAATAAAGTTAATGTTTAATAAGACATCTACAATATTTTGAGTAAATTGTAGAATCTTCTTTAAATTATATGAGTAGATGCTTATTTATTGCTATTTTAAGATAACTGATATACCTGAGTGACCTACGGAAAATTTTAGACCATCAAAAGGTATTTTATAGAGAAGTAGGGAAGGGACTAGGAGGGTCTGGGCCTTATTACCTGTTATTTCGTTTTAAAATTAAATTATATGTACCATAGTAATGTATATTTTTTTTACACCATCAAAAAGTAGAGATCGAGAGCGAACAAAGAGACCACCGATTTTTTTAAAAAAGCTGATATTTTGACGTCAGAATTTTCGATTGAAAATTAGGGTGCTTTTTTATATTAAGTTAAAATGAGGCGAAAAAAAATAAATTTTTAATCAAATAAATTACAATGTATTTGGGACATAATAAGGTAAGTTTTCACCAAATTTCGTAGATTTTTTTTTTTTGAAAAAGATATAAATAAAAAACCAAAAACTTGGTTTTTTGAATTTTTCACCTAAATTTTGAGGTTATTTGAAAAAATTGCAAATACAAAAGTTGTAGATCTTTTTATGACCTACAACTTTGCCATTTAACTTTTTTCCATAGAAATTGTAGTTTTGCCGGAAATCAAGATAAACCATATTTTACCCTTAAAAACTCACCCCCTCCCACTTCCCGAACTCGGATCGACCGTAATTTATTTTTCCTTTCATTTTTATCATATTCCCATCCTTTTCTAATGGGTTTCATCCTACTGTAATTTTTTTTGGTTTCAAAAATTATCGACCCTGGTCTATTACTAGAAACTATCATTGTTCTTGTTTGATCATGCTGTACTAACTAAAGAATTAAATCTTTAGAACGCCTTACTGCGCCAAAATTGTCTGCTGTTTTGATTAGGTTTGGATACTTCAGTCACACGCAGTGACTTGACATGACTGCCATGGAAACCGCTGATACGGGACGAATGAGCTCAATCTTCTCAGTATTAACAATTTTGTACTAACCAACACAGCTCCTGGGTCCAGCGCTGAAGGGAATATAGCTGTAATAGTGCCTTTTCTGCATGTTATCTTGCAAGAAGTTGTCAGGGTTAAAGGCGTCAGGGTTCTTGTAGTGCTTGGGGTGGCGGTGGATGCCGTAGGTGCAAATGACCACGGTAGCTCCAGCAGGGAGGGTGTAGCCGTTGGTTGCTGGTTGACAAAAGACAATGTTAGTAAGAATTTTGTAACACAAATATAGGTTGTGTACCTATTTAAAAATATTGGAACTAAAATATTTCGAAAGAAAGAGATCAGTAGGCAGGTTAGAGTAAGTTTGAAAGTAGCACAAGAGACAGTAAATTAAAAGGGAATCGTTTGTCTTGGTTTGCGCATTTAGTGGTGATGATGATCCATGGGAATAAAATAATGATGAATTTAAATTTGTATGGAAGAATAGAAAGCAGGAGACCAAGGGAAAGACGGTCAATTATCTGAGGAATATTATCAAAGAAAAACAAATACACGTCGTTTGACAGGAGAGAATGAAAAAAAAAACTTGTTGCGACGTCCTTAAGTAACATGGGATGAGAGTAGGAATGCAACAATTATTAGGAATGAGGCGTATTTATAGAAACAGTTAAAAAACAGGTATTTAAATTGCAACATGGAACAGATATCCATAAAGTAATTAAGTATGTTTCAGACATTTGAGCTATAATCTCAATTTGTGCATAACTCACGGTACCAACTAACCTAAAAACAACTGTGGATAAACCATTATTTAATTAAAATGCCAAGGATTGCATGGGGTCTTATAGGCCTATTGCGCTTGACCCAATTATATCTACGATATTTGAAAAATACATTTAAGCACAGATTTATAAATACCTGGATAAACAAAATATTTTGACAGAGGAACAAAAACAGTTTTCGAAAAAAATAAAACGATCAATTTGGCCATCACTTTTACATAATGTTTATACGAATGTTGCCATTAGAATACCTGTGTGCTCAATATATTGTGACATGACTCAAGCCTTTTACTATGAGGACTATAATATTTTTTAAGTATACCAGATGCCTATGGCAATAGAGGTAATGTCTTGAATTTAATAGAATCGTATTAAAAGAACAGGAAACAGTACGTTGAAGTATCTGAAATAGATTTTAAATTTAAATGTTCACGATTCTACAAATCTGATCTTCGAACACTCACATATGGTGTACCCCAGGGCAGTGTTTTAGGGCCTCTTTTATTTATAATCTATATAAATGATATGCCGAAAGTTACAAGTCACCCTATGTCACTATTTGCTGATGACAGCACTGTGACTATTAATAGTACTAATGCTGAAACCTACATCGACGAAATTTCTAAGACAATAACCTCCATTGTACAATGGTTAGGTAATAATAATTTAAAGATAAATATTGAAAAGTCGAAATTAACGATGTTTAGCCAACGTTTAAACACAAATATGAGGATATACTATGACAGCCAACGCATATCACAAGTAAACATATCTAAATTCCTAGGTTTAACAATTGATAAAAAATTAGATTGTAAAACACACACGGAGGACCTACCAAACAAATTAGTAAGTCTGCCTATGCGCTATACAAACTTACCTCAGTGATGAGTGTGGATGATTTAGTCACAGCATATCATGGCTTGGTGGGTTCAGTTCTGAGATATGGTGTTATTTATTGGGGGAATTCAACCAATATGGAACAGGACAATGTTTGGATTACAGGTCATAGATACATGTAAACCATTATTTATGATATGATTTAAATTATTGATTCTTCCATCCTTATAATTATGTTTTTAAAGGTGCTGTATTTGTTAAGACCAATCCTAAGTTGTTTAAAAAAATTTTGGACATTAATAACCGAAGTCGAAGGGATAACAGTCAGTGGCGGATTTACACATTTGCCGCCAGTAGGCTATTCAAATTTTGCCGCCCCCACTGATCTCTAATTCTCTACAATTCGATACATACAATCTTTTTTAATAAAATAAAATCTGTCTATGAAATTCCAACTTAATGATTTGTACCCTCTTCATTACATCAGCTTTTCCCCGTAATTAATATGATTGTGTTGTGAACTGCGGGTTCTGCGTCGGGCGCGTTTTGACCATATTGGACGTATTGGGGCCAAGCTGGCATCGCATCCTCTGGTTAGTAAACAGTTTTGGTCCCTGTCTAAAGCGGTTGAAACGAATTTCTGTCGTCCTACTTTACCTCCAATGTTGAAACCTGATGGGTCGCTGGCTTACTCTGCAAGTGAGAAAGCAAATTTATTTGCATCTCTCTTCGCTAACAATTCGCGTCTGGACGCTGCGCGCTGGCTCCAAGCAACCACCTACTGTACCTCATTGTGACTCTTCGATGCCGGAGATCGCTGTGCACATTAAAGAGGTCCGGAGAGTATTGTGCAGTCTAGACGTGAATTAGGCCAGCGGGCCTGACGGTATTCCAGCGAGAGTGCTAACACAGTGTGCGCCTGAACTGTCTCCTGTGTTGACACGCTTGTTCCGCTTCTCTCTTCTTAAAAGAACGGTGCCGAAATCCTGGAAGCTTTCAAATGTGCAACCAGTGCCCAAACAAGGCAACCGTGCTGACCCTGCCCATTACCGTCCGATCGCCATTACCTCCATACTGTGCAAAGTTATGGAAAGGGTACTGAACAGTAAGTTGCTGACCTACCTTGAACACAATAATCTCCTCAGTGACCGTCAATATGGCTTTCGCCGGGGACGGTCAACTGGCGATCTTCTCGTGTATTTCACGCACAGCTGGGGCGAAGCCATCGACAGACACGGCGAAGCTCTTGCTGTATCGCTTGATATCTCGAAGGCCTTCGACAGGGTCTGGCACGCAAGTCTACTCTGTAAGCTTCTTGCCTATGGCATCCCCGCTGGTTTTTGTAGCTGGATATCAGACTTCCTTAATGAACGGTCGATCCGAGTAGTCATTGACAGCTGCTCCTCTGACCTTATGGCTATCGATGCCGGCGTTCCTCAGGGGTCTGTTCTCTCTGCAACTCTTTTCCTGCTGCACATCAATGACCTACTTCAGCATGGTATTGTTGGGTACACAGATGACAGTACTATTTCAGAGAGATACTTGTCCAGCGCAAAAACCAGCGTGGATGAAGTTCGTTCCTTGAGAGAGGCAATGGTGAGGCGGACAGATTTGACCTTAAGCCTTGTCTCCCAGTGGGGTGATGAAAATCTGGTCTCCTTTAACGCCACCAAAACACAAGCGTGCTTTTTTACCGCTAAAATGAGACTTTTCGATCTTACTCCTACTTTCCGGGGTGTGTCTGTTCCTGTGACTGATCGGCTTGAGCTCCTGGGCATGGTGTTGACATCCAGTCTCAACTTCGGCGCATCCATTGCGTACAAAGCCCAAATTGCGGCCAAAAAACTGGGCATCCTAAATAGAGTGAAGCGATACTTCACGCCTGGACAGCTTTTAACCCTATACAAAGCGCAAGTCCGATCCTGCATGGAGTATTGCAGCCACCTTTGGGATGGCTCAGCAAAGTATCAGCTTGCCGCGCTTGACTCGTTGGAACGCAGATCCAAGAGGCTCATCGGCGACGTTGAACTGGTGGATGCCAAGCTTAATAGAAAATCCGCCACTGATAACAATAGCTTATGTGTAAGAAGTTCCCACACAGCATTAATGTATTAAAGTGTATCTTGCATGGTGCCAGTCATATTTAACCACTTACTACGGTCAATCAAAGAATTGAACGTGGGCTTATTTAAGAAACGACTAAAATCCTTACTGGTGAGCAAAGCGTATAACAGTATTTCGGAATTTTTAACAGACAAAAATCTAAAGATAGAATGTTGACATGCTAATGAAATATATGACTGTTTGTGCTTATAAATAATTTTGTAAATTGACATTAGTATTGCGTATTGATATCGGTATTGTATATTTGTAATATTAACATTGGAATTGTATGTTGACATTAGAATTGTATATTAACATTAATATTGTTTATTGACAGTCTTTGTCTTGACATGTACTGTATTGACATTTTGTTTTTTATATTATTGATACTTTTATTATTTTTCTCTTTTTTATTGACATTGATGTCTATTGATATTTACATTGACATTGTTTTCTATTAATTTGTATTATGCAATTCTTTATAATTGTTGTTTTCTAGTCCAGCCTTATTTTATTTCATTATTGGGATTTAGCTTGCTTGATTTTTTTAATTACTTGCAAACATTTGTACGCCTCTGGCATAACGTAGCGCACTCTTTATTACATTTATATACCATTATTATTGTACCTATATGTTAAACAAATGAATAAATGACTCATGCCTTATGTCTAAGATTTGACACACAAGAAAAAAGAAGAACTCAAAAATTCTTACCAATCTTAGCATCCCTCTTCAACTCCCTCGCAATGATGGGTACTGGTGGATACATCCTGAGGGTTTCCAGGATCACTCGCTCTAGGTACTTCATTTGGAGGGTATCGTTGAAGGTGGCGGGGCGGTCGGAGTCGCCGAAGATTTCATACAGTTCATCGTAGACATGAGTTTGGACGTCTTGGTGGAGTCCAAGTAGGCACATGACGAAACTGGAGCCGGCTGCTGTAGTGTCGTGACCCTGAGATTTATAGAAGTAAGTCTTCGTGTAACTTGATCTTAAGGATTTGGAAAGTAAACTATAGTTCATCGTTCTAGCCTACTTCACATGAAGCGACCACCTATCTGATCTCCACAACCCAGCAACTTGGTACGGATACCTTATGGTAATACTGGTACTCCGATTCCGGCTTCTGCCTACCCGTAACGATTAATTCAATAGTTTAAAATAAAATTACTATTTCTGTCAATTACATCATCTCTATTGGTTTTAGTTCAAAGTTGTTTTTTTATTTGTATTTCAATCGAATTAATTGCTTATCCAGTAAGCAATTGCAGCATTGATTTGCTATATTCCATTATATATTTTTCTTAGAACAAAGACCTCCCTTTACACCTTCCACCGAATAGTCAGTAAATAAAATTATGCATACCTCAAACATGATGGTGTCTACTTCTTCTTTGATCTCGTGGTCAGTGATCTGGTTGGTGCCATTTTGTGCAGATTCAAGCATCAAGTCCAAAAAGGCCAATCGTTTTTTCTCACCTGAAATATTATTATATCATAAGGTCACTTTCAATTGGAGTTCATTACATTTTTTTTATTGAACATGGAACCGCTTTTAACTGGATTCGAATTATTTGCAAATGTCACTTTTTCATCGCCAATTCAATATTTATTAGCACTATCGTCATCGAGACCATTGGGCCTCTGTAGCTTTCAAGCTTCGATATATCTAATACTAGCTTCTGCCAGCGGCTTCGCCCGCATGAATGTCGAAAATTATGCCAAGGAATCAGTGATAAAAGTCCTGTGTGCTGTTGCAGACTATAATCTATCTCTGTGACAAATTTCATCCAGTTCCGTTCAATAGATTTTGTGTGAAAGAGTAACAAACATACAAACACACTTACTTACACACTCACAAACTTTCGCCATAACAATATTTGTGGGATGTGATGGGATGCTGAAGTTTTCAATTAGGTACTTACCAACATCATTTTCGTCATTGAAATCTAAGTCGTCACGGTAGCCTTTGAAAACGGTATCTGACAGAGTTTTGCCACCGTTCGCTAGAACATTTTCAGTGATGGCGTGCTTGCCTTCCGTCAACTCTTGGATGGTTGGGGGAACGATACCTTTAGCTTTATTTTCTTGGTAGATTTTCTTCTTTATCTTAATAACCTTGAAATAATAGATTATATTATTATTATATCTTGCGTTTAATTTTGTGCTAAATAGACTGATTTCTTTTTTCATTTAGCACCGATTTATGAAACAATATATTTTGGATGAGACTTGCATGAGGGGGGAACACTTATAGTTTTGGATATAGATATTACAGGTATTTCAAATTCAAAGACGAAATTAGGTGCGTTATATTTGGTACTTTTAGGTTTACTACTTTCGAACTTGAACTTTGCTACTTTCGAATTTAGGTGCAAGAAAGAAATAGTGAAATTGCCCATGCTATATAATTACCATATATCACCAGTAGGCAAATAAATAGTTCAGAATGGTACCTTATTAGTAAGTCCGTGAATAATGTTCAGTAGTTTCTGTTGGGTTTTAAATAACGGGTGTATCTTGAAGAGGAAATCTAACCGTAGCCAGAACTTGTAATGCCTCTGGTGGATGATGTCACACATTCTGGACAAAATACACATAATTTTATTAGTAAGTAACTTAAATACCCATTTCAGGGAATTAATACTGGCATGGAGAATTATTAATATGATTTGTTTATTATTATAATTAAATGGTTTCTAATATTGTTTGTTCTGTTCCTTATATGGTGTATATAATGAAGAGTATTTTTCTATCTAATTAATTTGTTATTTTTCATTAGTACACTTAAAACTGTCCTTACTTTCTGATCCTGTAAATGTGTTTTTTCTGAATAAAAACCATTATTGTATTGTATACTAGATATGCCCGCAGCTTCGCTTCCGTAAACTGCCTACCTTACCCTACTTACTTTACTTACCTACCCTACCTACATACCCTACACTGCCCTACCAATTTTTGTTCTAGGGTCATTCTACCGCGGAAAATCTTAATACCGCCATTCAAAATATGACGTCAAATGCAAAACGCCATTTATCGAATATGGAGTTCAACTGGTCAACCGAATTGCGTGGGTTGTGATATTTTCATATATCTTTTGATAGAGCGCACCGATTGCGTTGCGATCAAACAAAGATTAAGTAATACTTCAAGTAATACTACATTCTACGTGATGCGTGCACAACTAAACAGACAAACATCCAAAAATGGGTTCTGTTGGTTATCCTTAAGACGTTGGCTATTTTTTTTCTGTTGGAAATATATTCGATGTACAGATTAGGGTCAAAAGTGCAGTCACACTCTACCAAAACAGCAGTGGAATTTTTTTTAGGCATGAAAATTTCAGCTTTTCACGGTTACTAGGTATAATCTATACTTTAATTTCTATACAACGTATTGAATCAGTTGTGGATAATTTAACTTCTGCTGGTTATCCTTTAACACGCTGGCTTTTTTATTTGTTGGAAATATTATCGATGTACAAAAACGATTTTTCTACACATTTATTATATGTATTGATATTGATTGTGTTAGCTTATTGTAAAAAATAGTAAAGAGAACTTTTGCCCACTTAACTAACTTACGCCAAGTGCGAGTCGGACTCGCGCAGGAAGGGTTCCGTACCATTATCGCAAAAACGGCACAAAACGCACGTTTGTTGTATGGGAGACCCACTTAAATATTTATTTAATTATGTTTTTAGTATTTTTTGTTATAGCGGCAACAGAAATACATCTACTGTGAAAATTTCAACTGTCTAGCTATCACGCTTCATGATATAGCCTGGTGACAGACAGACAGACGGACTGCGGAGTCTTAGTAATAGGGTCCAGTTTTTACCCTTTGGGTACGAAACCCTAACAATAATATTTTTAGAATATATAAATGTCAATAACGTTACTGAAAAAATATTTATATTTATCTATAGTTCAGCTATTATAATACCTAAATATAAATCTAACACACAAAAACAAGCCAGATTTAAAAAAAACTCGTTCAACTTACTTCATCACAGCCATTGCATAATCGTAGCCAGATTTATCTTGAGTGTTCCTTGTGATCCCCATAGCAGTTTCTATAAAATAACAATTCATATTTTAATATTTTAAATCCACACTTATCCATGTATATATTACAATCATACACATAATACCATAATACAGAAACAAGCAGCAATACTTATCAAAATTTACTATAAATGATTTTATTTCTGTTTGTTGTTTGTTTGTTCACACTTTTTTACATGCCGATCATATTTTTTTTAAACTAGATGAGGTCGGCGTTTCATATCTGACTACTCTGAGAAAAAAGGCCGAAACAAACTCAGAGGTCAGTCTCTTTTAAGGTGAACGCGCACCTTCCCGCGCCGCTGTCGCCGCACGCGCCGCAGTCATCGCATTTTCTCAATACCCCGCGCTATCCGCGCCGAACGCGCCGCGCGCATTGTATCCACTTCTGTACATCTTGAACTATATTTTCATACGGATACGGATCATGTTTCCGCGCCGCCCGCATCGCCCGCCGGGTCTGATGACGTCATCCGCACGCGCTGATGGAATCCGTATACCTACAGCATTTTGCTGAAATGCGGCTTGAGCGGCGCGGATAGTTGCGCGGGGCTGGATACGATTTCATATAAAGATTTATAAAATGCGATGACTGCGGCGCGTGCGGCTCCTGCGTTGCGGATAAGTGCGCGTTCACCTTTAAAGTCCAGACTAAACTTGGTTAGATCATGTGAAAACCATGTAGGTTGATGACTGAAATGGTCTTTTGGGGAAAGAACCAGACAGATTGAGTGAACCTGTCCAGTCAGTGCACGCATTTGCCAATAAATGTGCTGTGCAGCTCAACTCAGAATTTAAGGAGCTCAACGATTAGACGAACAATACCAAAGCAAGGAAATTCGGGTAGGCCGCATAAATTACTCAAACTGCCAGACCTTGATTAAAACTAACTGAGAAAAATTTAAATAAAATATAAAAAAAGAATGATCCACATAGTCTTTACAAATGTAATAATTAATATAAAATAATAAAATACTTTAAAAAGTATTATGTTGTATTAAGTATTCCTGTTAAAATTAAAGTTAAGAGTTTTTAATAAGCATTTGTTGTGCACATGGATGTACTATACTCAAATGCATATTTCTCTACGCAACTGAGGTTTGCTTTTACATAACCCAACTATAGATTAAGTTCACCTATGTACATAAACTGTCCTCTTGTATTTGTATGTTTTTTGTACAATAAAGAATAACAATAGAATGACGCATTGTTTTAACATTTTGACACTGGCTTTAATCGATTTGTCGTATTATTGTACGTTACATCGCAAAATACTCCTCGCAATTAGAAACAAACTTAGGTTCCTTTTGGACATCTACATTAAATTTGCAGTGAATAACATTATTATTGATTTATTTGCTTTGTTTGTTTAATTTTAAAATGGAACAAAAAACAAACAAATGAAACTGAAATATATATCATAGTGCACACCAAAAAATTTAGTTCAAAACAGACAATTGTCATTAGAATTTCTGTTTTTGTATTAGCAGCTTGTTTAAAATTATACCTGATAAATAGAAATAAGCTTAACTAATTGACTCTATGGCCCATTTCCGAGACAGCGGTAAACCGATGTATGCCGATCCAATCCGAATTTCGATTTTTGCCATTAATAACAAGCTGCCAATAATAACTGCCAATTTGATGATTTGAGGTGGAGTCGAGTTAACATGAAATGGAATAGGTATGGGCTAAATTTTCCTTGTAATTATGGAACCAAATACTATAAACGCCGGAACACCAGTGTAAATCAGTAAATCTCTAAATATAAACTGAGCTTTAAGATTACAGACCTCCTATTCATCATCATTCTGGTCCATAACCCAATTTATTTTGGGTTGGCACAACATATTGTCTTCCTCCATCTTCTTCCATACTTATAATTCTCTATTCATCTTCCTGCTACCATAACAAGCTTCTTATATTAAAATATAATAAAAATATCTGGGCATACTTACCTAATAAGATATCGACAGTAACTTCACTCATGTGGTCGTGGACATCGAAAGTCTTGCCGATTTCGGGACGCATCTTCAACACCACATTTTTGCTGTTCTGGTTGAAGACGTCCACAAACGACTTCAGGATGTTAATGTGGAATGTTGGTGCGATCATCTTCCTGTGAGATCGCCATTTTGCTCCTGAAAGAGACAGAATCAATTGGTTAATACGAGTGAAAGAAACAGGTACGAGTATGTTTCCCTCCGTAGTAAATCATTAGAAAATTATGCTATAAACAGCATGAGCAGAAACTATAGTGTAAGAAGTGTAGTTCTGATTTTCAGAAGGTTGGAATGTAGCTGTTGGAAGACTCATTTCTTTCATTCAATTAATTAAATTATAAAAAAAAAAACATATTTTAAACATCTTACCTGAACTGATTAGAAGACCCTCGCCAAGCCAAGGCTCAAAGAATTTATAATCTGAAGATTTGTCAATATGGACGTTGCTGTTCAAGATCACCTCCACATCCTCGGGGTTAGCCAGAAAGATGATCAACTTTGAGCCTAACCAGCCTCGGACCACGTAACCGTACTGATCGCAGATATCCAAAGCAATTTGAATAAGTTCTGTAACGAAATAAAAATGTTTATAGCATAAGTTTCTAATAAACATAGTACCGTACGCATTGTATTACAAACATGAACCAAATATATTTGGGATAAGGAATATTTTGCTGCGCAAAAACGCTGTTGTCATTGCTTTTAACCATGCTGACGCATATGCATTGTTTTTCTATAGAGTAAGAATATTTGTAACCTTATTTGTTTTTTGCACTTTTCCCCACACTAGGAATTTCTCCTGTATCATGGGTGCGTTTACAAACATACACATAATCGATACCGCGACGCGCGGTGCAGCAGCCGAGCGCTCAACCACAGCGCCAATCGTGTCGTCTGTTTATATATTAAAGGATATAATAGAATCCTTTAAGGTAGAATCTACGCTATTATCTTATAATTATAATCATCTTACGTATTTCCTGTTGCTGCTGTAAAATTATTACACTTGCAAATATACGAAGCCTGTACAACAACAAAAACATGATAAGAAAGAAAGGAAACCGTTTATTTGCGCCAGGCTCGATGCATACCATAAAAAACAAAGGAAAAACTTAAATACAAATACAGAGCATGTGTCACAACCACGCAAAACGGTCATCGCCCAGCATAATGCTGGGACTCGCGTGCAAGACAGAGCCACAGCGCTGATTTTCAGCGATAGCCGGTGTCGACTGGGTGACGCCCAAATAATAAAACCTTAAGGGCAAGTGACGCAGCGAACATGATCAGAGTTTGGGGCAAATACGGTTGGTTGTGTTCCGCGTTTATTTATCCTCTTACTAACAGAGATTGCTATAAATGAAAAGCTTAAAGCAAAAAGACTTGCACCCAAAGAAAAAAAGTTAATTTTACTCACGTTCGGGCTTTTTAAAGAGTGCCATCAGCGCGTTTCCGAATAGTGGAACCGCAGCGGGTCCTGGGAGGATGTTCCCCATCCTGTAAAGCCTGGACTGCTGCTGCCATCGGTGGATCAACCAGGCACATGTCGCTAGTATCATCAGTGGATAGAACACAAGCCTGGTAGTATGGGTGTTCTGTTCGACGGTGACGTCCACCACTGACTCCGACGTCATTTTGCTACAAAAAGAATAAAGAAGAACATTAAAGTGAGGTTCAATTGTAATCAGCACTTCTTGGGCGTCAATGGGCTAAAGTCACCAAAACGCTCACCCTTCACCAATTCCTAGTGCTGATAAGAAGAGCCGTAATAAAGCAAACATATCTGGCTGTTTTTAAGATCGTTGAATTATTTAGTATGAGTCTAGACCTATAAGGTTACGTAAGTAATGTTTCTGTACAAAGTTTAACCTCGCCAACTAATTGAAATATTATTATTTATTAGTATGTGGCACAGTTTTCGCGTCCCCATTTTTGCAAAGTGACGTTCACAAAGTTTTTGCTTTGTAAGCGTTCGTGCTAATTTTGTAATGTTGCAGAAAAATATGTATTGCTGATGATTTTAGTTGAACACTAAAGAATAGTCTTATTTTGTAGTTCAAGGATTATTAGAGGTTAAACTTATTAACTTTGGTGGTATTTTAATATGAGAAATGGTTCTTCGTACACTTTAGTTCTACAATTACTTTATTTAAAGATAGATTTTGATAAATTATAATAATAATCAATGTAACTATTATATTACTGGTTAGCACGATATACACAAGAAAACTAAATCCATACTAATATTATAAATGTGAAAGTAACTCTGTCTGTCTGTCTGTCTGTTACCTTTTCACGCTTAAACCGCTGCACCGATTTAGATGAAAGTTGGTATGAAGATAGTTTGAGACCTGAGAAAGGACATAGGCTATATAGGTAGGGTAGGGTAGGGTAGGGTAGGGTAGGGTATGGTAGTGTAGGGTAGAGTATTGTAGGGTAGTGTAGGGTCGGGTAGGGTAGGGTAGGGTAGGGTAGTGTAGGTTAGGATAGTGTAGGGTAGTGTAGGGTCGGGAAGGGTAGGGTAGGGTAGAGTAGTGTAGGGTAGGGTTTCTTATCTATATCTATCTTAACTCTAATCCTCGCCAACGAAATTGGCGCCTTATGTGCTTAACCTCTGTCATTCCGGTCAATCTTCTATGCCTCTCGTACATTCATTCCTCATACCGTATCTTTCTTGCTTTCATCATCTTGCATTCCGTGGGTAGGACTACTCCCACTTTTATTAAACTATTCTCTGGCATAATTTATTGCTTATAAAAATAGTTAAAATACATTAAAAACAGAGGTGCTATTATAAATTTGAGCAAAAGGAAATTTTAACATATTGGGCAAAAGGTGCTATTTATCACAGATCAGATAATACAGCTAGGGATAGTGTGTAGGGTAGGGTAGGGTAGGGTAGGGTAGGGTAGGGTAGGGTAGGGTAGGGTAGGGTAGGGTAGGGTAGGGTAGATAAATGTTTGGTCTTTATATGGCAAAACAAAGTTTGCCGGGTCAGCTAGTTAATTATAAATGCGATCATGTTAGTAATAAATAGTTTTAATGTCAATAAGTTATTGTTAACAGAAAAGTATAAAAGTGATATTGTCCACAGAATCATCATTATACTTAATTTTCATGGGGCATGCTATGGGTATACAAACTTCATGCTTCAATACTCAATAGAGTTTTGGTGACATTTCAGATAAAGCCAATCATTTTTCATTTAAATAATCATTAATTGAATAATAACATTTTGTGACTAGGAATTCATGCAAACATAATTTGAATTGGTACATTTTGTGTAGGTCTGTGATACTTTTTGGCAACTTATTGTATATTTTGGGTGCCATGCCCAAAATGTTTTTACTAAATACTGCTTTTTTATGACTTCTTACGCATATTTTATTTTTGTGTCGTGTGCTTCTTGGATGGGTGTAAAGATGTAGATTCGCTTTGACAAGTTGACAAGTTCACTAACTAAATTAAATATTTGACAAGTTCACTAACTAAATTAAATATTCATTGCAATCAATTTCGCTCCTGAAGTATATTAACATAAGGAAAGTTTATGAATCATATTTTATTATCTATCTTTGGACAAATCAGCCAATCTCAACTGGGACGATAGTCAACATTCCAAGAAAATTATAGTCCTTGGCCACTTTCATTCACTCTTATAATACGTGGGACACTCAGAAAGTTTTGCGAAACTAAAAAAAATTGTTCTATACGTACATATATTTTTATTAAATCTTTTCAAAGTACTTTCCACCAGCCTCTATACAAAGATTCATGCGCCTAAACCAGTTTTCAAAACACTTTTTCCAGTCCGCCGCAGACACCTCGTTTACAGCCTGCTCGAACGCAGCCAGCGCATCTTCCGGCGACGAAAATTGTATCCCTTTGAGCTGATTTTTTATTTTTGGGAATAAAAAGAAGTCACACGGTGCTAGATCAGGGCTGTAAGGAGGGTGACCCAGGAGTTTGACTGGCGTGCTGTCCAGGAAGTCCCTCGTTTTGAGTGCGGTGTGCGCAGGTGCATTGTCGTGGTGGAGCAGTAGCCCGCGGAGCCCTGTGTTTGGTCGCTTGTTGCTTATAACAGAGAAAACTTCTGGCAAACATTTGGTAGTATACCATTCGGCATTAATGCTTCTTTGATCCCGTAAGGGAATTGATACCAAGTGGCCAGTCAAATTAAAAAAGCTAGCGATCAAAATCTTACCCCCGCTTCTAGATCGCTTCACTTTGGTAGGCGTTGGCTCATTTTGAAACACCCAAACAGTCGACTGGCGCTTGGTTTCTGGGTCGTATTGATAAATCCAGGACTCATCACCTGTAACGATGTCGTAAACACGCCGAGACGAGCCTGCTTCAAATTTGTTAAGCATATCACGGCACCATTCCACCCGGGCCTGCTTCTGAGCATCGGTGAGGTTGTGCGGCACCCAGCGTGATACTATCCTCCTCACGCGAAGATGGCTGTGTAGAATCTCGTGAACGCTTCCCGATCCAATCTTCAATATGTGTTGAATCTCCTGATATGTAATTCGCCTATTGTCTTGGATTAAATTTTTCACTGCTAGCACGTTTTCTTCGGTAACAGCCGTCAAAGGGCGACCGCTTCTTTCGTCATCCCCCAAAGTTGGTCGACCGCGCTTGAATTCGTTATACCAACGATACACGGTTGCCTTGGAAGGGCCTTCATCCATGAATGCCATTTGAAGTCTATCGTACGATTCATCCGGTTTCAGGCGACACTTGAAATCGTATAAAATCATAGCTCTAAAATGTTCCCGGCGCAGATCCATATTTCAGTGAGACACAATACTTTGAATTAACTCGCAAAAAATGTGGAGGGAAATTTTGAAATTGGAACTTACTTATTTTTACTTATAAATAATCATATTTTCGAAAAACATTATAACTGGCCAGTCTCCCATATATAAAAACTTTTTTTCGCAATACTTTCTGAGGGGCCTGGTAGTTCAATGGAGTGCAATCTGAACTGCCGGCAAGTGATTAAGTGCAGGACCGATTGCTTTACATGCCTTGACCGACACGGGGGCATCACGCTACTATCACTTTAATTTTAGGCTGCCATTGATACATTTTTATTGTAATGAAACTTTTTTTACAAAAAGCTATAACAAAACTGTTCTTAGTTTAGTTTCTTGGTATTTAACACCGACTTCCAAAATTAATAGTATATTTTGCAATTAGTGAATAAAGGATGGATTTAAAGCAAAGGCCATAGATGAATCACAAGCAAGTGAAGGATTCAAACGACTGAATCAGGAGCGTAGCGAGTGATTCAAGTGTTACAATCCTGAGCGACGCGAGTGATTCATGTCCCTCGATATAAATTAGTTTTCTTCATGAGTTGCACACTATATTTTATACCATGACTAAAAGCAAAATAAAGCTGCGCCACTGCGAAAAGCACAAGGAGTTTATATCGAGTATTTTTTGCGCAAGGAGGTTGTATAGCATAGAGATGGAGGTCGAATATATTGGGAATGGTATAAAGTTATTTTTTACTTTGTAGTGATTTTATTTGGAAGTCATTTTCTTTCACTTTTTAATTGTGGTACCTAGCGTGCAATTTCTATAGTAAGGTACCCAGAATAAAGACAATGACTCAATGTAACTTATGAAGTTCCGTGGTGTGCCTTCGTGAAGAAATTAAATGTTGCAAACAATAAACAGACATGCGATTGCAGCAATCCCGAGATTGCCCGTCATTTATTGTAGAGTTCTGTTGTATATCTCTGTAGTTTTTCATCGGATCTTCACCAAATTTATATGGGACCACCTCGAGAAAATCCTCTTTATCATAAGTAATATGGCATAAATCTACATAATATATTCTCTTGATTTATCGGACTTTTTTCTTGATTCGTTTTCATAGGGACCTACGAAAATCTAAAAATTAGTAGGTGCTCTGTATTTTGTCTAGTCCAATTTGCATGTTTAATTTATTTCAGCACTTCTAGGTATCCTATTGTCTGCATATGCTTCAACCTTAATGAACCCGGAAAACTAACAAACGTTTTTATACCGGCAAAACCCCTTCATCGACAGACGCATTGTACCTATGAAAGCATTTTTGATGTTAAGGAATATAATTAAAAGAATCGCTAAATAGTAATGTACAGCAATTAGGTACAGCATTTGTTAATCAGATATTTTTCCAAGTGACAGGAAATACTAAAATACTAATATTTTGAATTTTCTAATTAAATGCTAGCGATTAACATACTGTTCCGTTCGCTATTGCTTGTGAAGCATAAAACCGAGAAACCAGAGAAAGTTAAATTCTTATAGAATTCTTCTCAATCATTATTGTTGATTTAAGTGTAGTCCAACCATTTTGTGTGCTTGATCTCGGTCTTGTGGTAAATTAATTATTAATTATGGCCTTTTAACAATCAAGCTGATGGAATACCACTTTGTCTAGAGAGAGAGACTTCAGACGTTTAAAGTTTAGAAAAAGGTTAATGATTTAAGAAAAGTCTAATATTATCATCAACATTATGCAGCAAAATGATTTGCCGTCATTTATTGAAGAGTTCTTGTGTATATCTCCGAAGTTCTTCATTAGTGTGCTTATTCCGAGTTTTTTTTAACGTATTCACTCGTTATACGTTATCACGAGTGAGTACGTTAAAAAAAATAAAATCTCTTATGTCAAAACGTATACAAAAGAAGAGGCTTCTCTTTATCGTCACCAGACGGCACTTGTCAATTTTCAATTTGGTTTCAATACAAATTGACGTTTACGTAACCCATTCCAGCGTGAGACAAAACTCGCACTAAACCCTCAAATCTTGATCAATTTTAAATGGGACCACATGAGAAGCAACAGCTTTCAAATAAAAAAAGAATTATCGAAATCAGTTCATCTTTAAACAGTTTGTTGTATTGAGAATTTCCTTCTTTTTGAAGTCGGTTAGTAAGAAGAAATGCCTTCTTCTCTTCTCTCAGTTTTATCTACAGATAACTAACTAATTTGTGCAGTTACTGATTCAGTATCTTTATAATTCCGTGAAGTGTGTCCGTCAATACGCGGTAGGCACTATAAAAGTATTGGCGCCATAAGACTCGGCAATTCTTCGGGTCTTGTCGGCTCCAACGAATTTCTTTATTTCTGATTCGATCACGCATAGCAAGTATGAGCATATTAATTTGATAGTCAATTTATTGTTTTATTGGCAACATCACTAATTAAAATTCGGATGATCGGAAAGTTTGCGCAACGATTCGTAATTATGACTAATGGCCTCTATGACTCATCTTATTTATTGTTGATATGGGATCTTGATTGACACGTTCACACGCCTGTTATTCTTCAAAGGGTGGGCAGAGGTTTTTAATATACCAGTTACTGAAAAGTTGAAAGGGAATTGCTGGTATGCTCATGTCATGAGAAGGAAGCAAAACGCATGTTTATAAAAAATAATGCAAGCATATGTTATTAAATGAACAATGAGATTTTATATATCATTAGTTAAGAAGGAATATAAATGTGAATGCCAAAGAAGGCCAAAGAAAATAACGATGGATTGTGTGATTTGAAAGAAACGGGATTTAGTGATAGTGTAACGGTTGACAGGACAGAATGGAAGTCAAGAGTGGATAGGTTACTTCTAGGCAAACGTGCTTCACTTTCAACTTCGACCACATCATCACTTAACATCAGGCGAGATCGGGAGCATATAACGAATAAAATAAATAAAAAGAAAATGGAAGAAGTAAACGTGTTACGCCTGAAAACGTTTTGCGTCTGACTCTTGGATCGAACCCAGCATAGGTTTTTCGAATCGATCGAACCCAGCATAGGTATTCGCGCTTGTGACCGGTTCGGTCTAAGTGGTCACAGACTTGGCTCATATGCCAAGTCATTTCCATCAAAATGATACTTACAGCTTATTACTTATTGACATTCATCGAGGGTCGACAAAGCTGGACTAATTGCATGCACGGGAGAACTTGTAGATCTAAAGTTCGTGAGTGAGTTAATGTATCTAGGCTTCATGATCAGCGAACAGATTGGGCAATTCGGAGGCGTACACAAATGGTCAAAACTGGTATGAGCAAGATGTCTAGGATATGACAATACAGGAAAATCTCTTAAAACACCAAGAAGATACTCGTTAGAACCCTGATATTATTTTCTTTACGGCTCCAAATCTTGGGCAATTCGCTCGGTGGATCGAAGAAAGATTGAGACTCATTGATGTATTAAAAAGAGGATGAGACTATTGTTATGTGGTGCTGGAGAAAATTGTTGCGCATAACATGGACAGCAAAACGCACTAATAAGTCCATTCTCGACCAATTGAACATCAAAACCAGTCTCTTATGATCTGCTACCAAAGAGTTCTAAATTACTTTGAGCCACATCGCCTGGACATAACCTGGAAAAACTGCCTGTTATAACTGATAATATGTCAAGCTGAAAAATCATAATATGCTACTCTCAAGTTAGGCATATGATTCTCATATTATTATGTGTACTCAATAGAACAAGAGTCTAGACGCCCCAGACGTTACTGAATTATTTCTACACAAAATGTGTGGTAGGTATTGAATGAAAATAAAAGTCCAAATTAGCAAATACCTACGAGTATTTGGAATAGACTACGTGTACTACAATATGTACATGCTAACACTACTCAATTCTACAGATTTTGTGTAAAAAGAGTTCGGTAACGTTTGGGGCATCTAGGATCTTAGACTTGAGCACGTTAATGTCAAAAAATAAAGTAAATGTAAAAAAAAAAACAATCAGTCACAACTGTCCATTGCCAGTATGAGATAAGTTGAGCATGAGTATGAGCATCTGGAATACTGGCCTTAGAGTCATAAGTACAAGATCAATCATTTGATTGTAGTCACATTGTTTTTTTCATTATAGCTTCACAAAAACACCGAATATAGGCAAAGAGGTATTAAATATTCCCGTATTCGTTCCGTAGCTGTGAACTTTCAATAAAAGAGGTCATGACCAATCAAAACATTGGAATGGAAGACAATGTAATAACAACAATTTGTTCCTACATGCTACATGCATATTACACGTTACTTATCTTACATGATTTTTACCTACATGTAATCTGATAAAGTTACACTGAAAAAAATATTGGACCTTGCGAACTTTTCATTATTAGCAAAAAAACAGTTATGCAATTTTTTTCAGTGCACTCAAAAAAAGTTTGTAGTAGGTATACTGGCCTTCCAAACTTAGTACCACACTTTTGAAATTGTAATTTCTCTCAAACTATAGAAGTCAGAGTTTGGACCTAAAAACGTTTTGGAGAAAATTTCATCTACTTTTTTTGAAATTATTGTTTGTTATAATCAGTTATGTTTTTAATTAAAAAAAAAAAAGTTTATTGGAACCTTTTCCGTAAAGTCCAAAATATTTTGGCAATATCTAAATGATCACCTTTAAATAGTGGTAGGTATTGCTTGTACATTGCTACGGTAAGCATTTCACACTTAGATAGTTGGTAATTTGTTCACATTTTGAATACACCGGCCATTCTGATATCAGGTTGGGGGCTCACATACTTTACCTGAAAACTGTGGTTTTAAAATAGTACATTGCTTCAAATTGCACTTACATTTGGTGCATAGCTCGTACATTGCTCTCACGCATAGAGCATGACTATTTCTAGTCATACACCTCCCATTGTAATGCACACGAGATTTGGAGAGCTGAAGTTCTTTACCACCAATTTGTCCTCAAACTGTTTTTTTTTATTGATTTGCATTTGACCATTATCCCACCTGATGGTAAGCCATGATGTGGTCGACGTCAACGGTGAATCACTAGAACCCCAAGTTAACATTGAGGCATTATGCAAACTCCTTGCAAATACTTACAATACTTAGCTTGGTTAATGCCATACTTAACAAGAAATTGAAGACACTTCTACGAACTGCATTCTATATTCCTCTTTAATTTTGTTTGGTTTTTGTACTCATAAACCAGATTACTGACTTGAGTATTTAGACAAAAATAAAAATAAGCCTCTATTGTTGGTTACATAATCTATTTACATTAAACTATACTTATTTTACAATGAGATTATAACCTATTTACACTCAGTACTATTTATATATTTTTCTCGGCACCTCGTTATTTTTTCTCGTCCCAGCTTGTCTTTCGACAAAGGCCTCCTCCAACGCCCTCCAGTTGATTCTGTCCCTTAATAACCGTATGTATCTATTCTGGACCTGCTACTTTCTTGAGATCGTCTTACCATCGCTTCACCTGTCTTCCCCTACTACTTTTATTTCCTCTCGGGTACCATTCTGTAATTATTCTTGTTCACTTCTACACAAAGTACAGTTAGAAAAGATAAAAGGAAAAATCAAATTTGAAAAAGTTCATGTTGCATGGAAAATATTGAAAGGCGTTGTTAAGAGAAAATAAAGAAAAGTGGAAAAGAATAATTTGGAGATAAGAACGTTTTAAACCCCACTTCAATGCCAAGGTTTGACAGATTTTCAGGCTAATGTAGAGTTCGATAAATAGCCAAGTTTAACTTCTTATCAGCCTATTCCTTCACTACTAAATATAGGAATCGTACGAAAGTAACTCGAATCAATTTGAAAGGGTAGGTAACAAACATAACGTGACCCCTGTTCATTTATTGGTCGTTACTCGCGTTGAGACGTGTTTAGACCACTTGCTTTTGTTCAACGATCAGGCTCAAGTGCAGAAAAATAATAGTTTCTCAAAAGCTTTTGGTTCTTGCGTTATAAGCGTTATGTAGCTTACCTTAACCTTTTTAAAAGTTCTAACTCAGACATTGAATAATTTTATTTCAAATATTAAGATGGCTAGGGGCTGGGTTTAAAACTCACCCCGCCAGGCAAGTTGAGCAAAACAGTGTAGATTTGTTGTAAAAAAACATTTGACATCTTTAATGAGGTTTCTTTTGTATAATTGTCAATGTAGCAATGCTGGAGCTTCCGTGTATTCAGGTGACTAAGTCTACCAGACTCTGAACTAGGTATCGGACAATTATGTTCTGATATTAGTACTAATGCCACATACATAGACAAAATTAAAATTCCTTTGTGCCACGTATAGATCTGCAGGGTAGATATGAAGTATCTATGAGGCCGCTGGCTCTCATTTTACAGTCAGAGATAGGTTTTTTTAAATGAAACTAAAAACATTGAATCTTAAACCAAGTGAGCGTCTAACTACAGAGACAATAGAAAAACAATAGCTTCCGCACACATGGTATGCGAACGACGCGTCAGGGGTTATTATATTTTCTGTCCTTTACACGTATATCATTTAAATCGGAATAATACAATTCATGATTTTATTAGTTGTTAGGAGTTGGTTTAAAAATATTTAATTATTTATTTTATATTTTTTAAATTATTTAATTATTTATCTTATTCTATTAAAAGCTGCAATTATAAAAAAATAACATCTTTCAACCTGATAAAGTCAGTAGCGTACTCTAGTGATAAAATTGGAATTTGATATTACAGTTTACATCGGATAGATGGCGCAAATGTCTAATCGATTAAACAATATTTTTTTAGATATATTTGAATGTGAGTTAATAATAAATACAATAAACATACAGTTATATTTATAAACAATAAATTAAATTTTATATTGAAATTGGGAAAATTAATGCTTGTCAGGATGATGTTAGCCTGGAGGAACGTGGAGAGGATAATAAGACGAAGAACTATTATAAGTTTTTATTAATTAACATACAGATTTTTAACACACACTATATAATGACAAACTTAACATATTACATAATTAATAATCAAGTTAGTATCACAAATAGGTAGGTAGGTGAGTTTGGTTCTCTTTCGCAAATAGTTTGAGACTGAGTCTAAACCACTTGTTCCCCTATCTGTTTTGATGTAGACTTAATGTTTACGATTTCTTAATTAGAAAGATAATACGAGGCCGGTTCCTGAATTGAGTCAATGTCAGAGTTTGTCTAGTTTTCAGGTTAAAGTAGACCTAATTATACTCTTCTTACAATTCTTAAGTCACAAATCGTCCGATTTCTTTGATGTGATTGGGTGAATCAAACAGCAGTGGATGGGACTCGTTTTCTTGGTTCGATCTTAATCCTAAAACCGTCGGATCTCTTCAGGATGATATCAGTTGTCAGTTGGAAATCTTTTTCAGGTACTTCGGATATACATTTGTAGTTCCTCAAGATGGTTGACAAAAGGATTTTCAGTTTCAGAAGTGCGTACTTGCGTCCTGAAAAGTAACAATGAGAAGATTTTGAGATGATACTAGCTTTTGCTCGCGACTTCGTTCGAGTAAAAATAGGAAGACTGCATAAATATTTTCTTAAACTGATGCATTCTATGAAAAATTAGCGTTGTTGGTTGGTTTTACTTAGTTTTTTTTTATTTACTTTGCCCTTCTCTAAGAATTTCGTCCTGTATCGTGGGTGCGTTTACAAACATTAACAGACACATACAAAAGACACCCAGATCCGGAACAACATTCTGGACGCCATACGAATATTTATTCCGTGCAGGTATCGAACCCGCGACACGCAACGCAGCAGCCGATCGCCCAACCACTGCGCCAACCTTGTCGTCATATATTGTACGCACTGAATAAAAATACCCTAATTATTTAAAGATTTAACCAATAATAATACCAGCCTGTAACTGTCTCACTGCAGGGCAAAAGCCTCTTTTTATACAGAGAATACATGTACAAAATAAAAACACTACAAAGTGAAAAATAAATTCAATTTCGGAAGTCGGTGTTCCTGTTTTCGTTTCTTCGTTTTTTGACACCGACTTCCGAAATTGAATTTATTTTTCACTTTGTAGTGTTTTTATTTGGAAGTCGGTTGTATTTTTTGTAAAAAGTTTTTTTATTTTTCACTTTTTAGTTGTGGTACATAATGGACCAGTTCTATAGGTTAGGTACCTATAATGTCCAAAGTGAAGCCAGAATTGATTATCCCCATATATAAAAAAAACTTAAACAAAACCGGTGGAATGAGAGTATACCAGGGTTAACTGTTCACACCTGCGTACCCTCTTTAGAGCGTACTAGTGTGATGTTATGTTATGAAATGGTAAAAACAATAAACAGACATGCGATTGCAGCTATCCCGAGTGATTTGCAGTCATTTATTGAAGAGTTCCGATGTATATCTCCAAAGTTCTTTATCAGATCTTGATGAAATTTATATGGGACCACATGACAAGCACCAGCTTTCAAATAAAAAAAGAATCATCGAAATCCGTCCACCCAGTAAAAAGTTCTGAGGTAACAAACATAAAAAAAAAAATATACAGTCGAATTGATAACCTCCTCTTTTTTGGAAAGTCGGTTAAAAATGTCAGAAAGCAATGGAGAGAAGCATGCTAGGAATTAAACTACAGGACAAAATCTTAAATTCAGACTGAAGGAAAACTAAAGTCACGGATATATGAACTCGCATCAATAATTTGATGCGAGTTTTAATGGGGCTGGACAGGACACATGCTTCGATGTAAAATAAATAAATAGAGCAAGCAAGTGACCCTATGAGGATCCCTTTTTTCGCATAATGATCTTTTTCCTAATAAACTTTGGCATAACTGTTTTGGCATATTTCTTTTTGCCATAATAATTCTTAGCCATATTTTTCTCGGCATACAGTTTATGTTGGCATAATAATCTTTAAAGCTAATTTGTTTTGGCATAATTTTAATTTGCATAATGTTACTAGCCCTAATGACTATTATTTAGTACTATAATAGTATTTACTATTATAATAGTATTAAGGTATAAAAATTAATAGGAATAACGAAAACCAATTTGAGTTATTTTATGTATTTTATTTTGAATTTTCATGCAAATGATTTATTATGTATAATATTATGTAACGGGCATGCATTACAAATTATCATGCATCTGACAATAATCACTTTTTGACAAGGTAGGTGTGTTTATTTTTATTATGCAAGTTTCGAAGTATATTCATTATTTTTACTAATATCTAACATTTTAGGAGTTAATTATTATGCGTATTTGTTATGCTTAAAACATTTTTTTTGCGTGAACAAATTTATGCTTTAGAATGTTATGCTTAAACATTATTATGATTAGAATAATTATGCTAAAAAAATATGCGTAAGTTGTTATGCGAAAATAATATTATGCGTAAATATAATTAGGATAAACAAAAGTATGGCATGTTATATTATGCCTAAAGTTTTTATGCAAATGGATATGGAACCGACCTTAAGATACCCATGAGACTGAACTAGAAAACAGGGACGTCCAAAAATAAGATGGGAAGTTGACATCCGCATAACTTTGGGGCCTTGTTGGACTAGAGTTGCAGAGGACAGAGCACAATGGAGGGAGTTGGAGGTGGCCTATGCCAATAGGCACGCCGAACTGTGGGTCATCCTATAATTAATTACTCTAAATCTGTCTTATTAGCAAACAATGTGCAAATGTAACCAAATTTCGAAAATAAATGGCTTTATAATTAATTATGACGTTTACGGACTCACGATTTAGTATTAAATTAATTGTTATTTAAATTAAATAATTATACGGAATGGCTATCATATGATGGATTTAAATATCTTAAACATTTGCAAATTAATGTGCTGTAATCAGCACAGCGTCATCCAAATCTATGACACACTGAATTTAATTTTAAGCCTTTTGTTTCTGAATCAGATTTCTTTGTCTTCAACTGAAAGCCGTGTTGTTCGAGTAGTTCTAGCTCTATTAAAAATCTAGAGCTTAAGTACCTTTATGATACGACCATAAATTTACGGGGTACATTAATATTTCTATTGAAATTACCAATACTTACTAAAAACTATCATTGTTCTTGTTTGATTATGCTGTGCTAACTAAAGTTTATAACTTTAGAACGCCGTACTGTGCCATAATTGGCTGCTGTTTTGTTTAGTTATGGATGCTTCAGTCATACATAATGACGCAGTGACTTGACATGACTGCCACGGAAACGGCTGATACAGGACGAATGAGCTCAATCTTCTCAGTATTTACAATTTAGTACTAACCAACACAGCTCCTGGGTCCAGCGCTGAAGGGAATATAGCTGTAGTAGTGCCTGTTCTGCATGTTCTCTGGCAAGAAGTTGTCAGGGTTGAAGGTGTCAGGGTTCTTGTAATGCTTGGGGTGGCGGTGGATGGCGTAAGTGCAGACGACCACGGTAGCCCCAGCAGGGAGGGTATAGCCGTTGGTTGCTGGTTGACAAAAGACAATGTTGGTAAGAATTTTGTAATACAAACATGGGTTGAATACCTATTTAAAAATATTGAAACTAAAATATTTCGAAAGTAAGAGATGAGTTGGCAGATTAGAGGCAATTTGCGCATTTGGTGGTGAGGATGACCCATGGAAATGAAAGAATGAAGAATTCGAATATATATAGATTAATAGAAAGACGGTAAATTATGAGAGGAATATTATGAAAGAAAAATAAGTGAATGAAAGCGTGTCGTTTCACAGGGGGAGAAAGGAAAAATAATCTTGTTGCGCCGACCCTAAGTACCATGGGATAAGAGCAGGAATGCAACAATTATATAACAGTTCGTCTTTATTTAGGTTATATCGAAGCAGATATGATGATGTTACATATTGAGATATTTATTTATTTATTTATTTATATACACTTTATTGTACACCATAATAAACAAGAACAAAATAAACTTAAAACTAAAAACATACAATGGGCGGCCTTATCGCATACCGCGATCTCTTCCAGGCAACCTGGAATGGACAGAGATTACCTGGACATGACATGGGGTATTGTTCGGTAAATTCATTCTCCGGGACTTCGTCGAGCTTCATTGCCTCGGCGCTTTTCTGGTGGTCGCCACTGTTGATTCTGGCTTTCAGGAGTTGCAGTGGTTTGGGAATAGTGCGGTGGGATTGTCACAATAAAAAAAAAAAAAAAAAAAAAATCTTTCTCCTTGGAGATGTCTAAGATATAACAAATAACTCAAAAAATATTACCAATCTTAGCATCTCTCTTCAACTCCCTCGCAATTATGGGTACTGGTGGATACATCCTGAGGGTTTCCAGGATCACTCGCTCCAGGTACTTCATTTGAAGGGTATCGTTGAAAGTTGCGGGACGGTCGGAATCGCCGAAGATCTCGTACAGCTCATCGTAGACACGAGTTTGGACGTCTTGGTGGAGTCCAAGTAGGCACATGACGAAACTGGAGCCGGCTGCTGTAGTGTCGTGACCCTAAAATTTTATGGAAGTAAGTCTTTGAGTAACATGATCTTAGGATTTGGAAAGTAAACTACAGTTCATCGTCCTAGCCTACTTCACATGAAGCGACTGCCTATCTGATCTCCACAACCTAGCAACTCGGTACGATACCTTATGGTAAGACTGGTACTCGGATTCCGGCTTTTGCCTACCCGTAACGATTTACGAATATACACATTATCAATTCAAAGGTTTAAGAATATAAATTACTATTTCTGTCAATTACAACATCTCTATTGTTTTCAGTTCAAAGTTGTTCCTTTTAGGGTTCCGAAGTCAACAAGGAACCCTTATAGTTTTGCTATGTCCGTCTGTCAGTCCGCAGCTTAGCTCATAGACTCTTATTATTAGAAAGCTATAATTTGGCATGGATATACTTAATAATAATTCCGACAAAGTGGTAAATCAAAATCATGAAAAAACCTTTTTTTTTCTATAGACGTAAAGTGGGGATGTTTTATTTTCTCTTCTATCCCATGGTGTGGGGTTTCGTTGGATGGACCATTAAAAATATTACGGGTCTGTTAAAACCATTTTTCGATTCAGAGGTCCGTTTGCGTAAAATTATGCTTTATATTGCAAAGTTTTTGAAAGAGTCAAGTGACCCCTTACCAGCAAAATGGCTGCTTTTGGATATGTGAAAAATTCACGGCATTAGTATATAATAGATATAGGTACTTTCAATAAGAGAACATGTCGGGTACTCGGGCGTTACACTAGTACATCGTAGGCTCTTTAACACCGCGATGAGAACTCCACCGTTCGTTAATTCCCAATTACGGTCGCATATATAAACTGTGTGTCTCTCATCTATGAATTCATTGTCGAATATTTCGGGTATTACCCATGTCTTCGTTAAAACAATTATATCGTAGCAGTGCGATAGTAAGTTCATAATCAAAGTATGCAGTTTAGTCCGAAGTCCCCTACAGTTTTATTACTAAATCAAAATTTCTTTATTAAATTAGGCCATTAAGCGGCACTTTCGAACGTCAAAAAAAGAAGTTATAATAATTGATTCTACCGTCCATTCGGAAATGTAGCTTGTTATGGAGAAGAACGGACAAGAAACTCCACACATACTCTTTTAAAAAAAATGTGTTTTACAAGTATTTGGTTATATTATTCTTGTTGAAAAAAAATACATATATGAGAGAACGATTTAAAAAAATAACGCACTTAAAAGCTTCTACAGCAAAACAAACAATTAAAAACACAATAAATAGGTTATTAAAAACAGGCGGAGGCAGCTAAGTTATGACTAATCCCAACTGATGGCGCCCGTTCACGAACATGACACATGGATCGGCACCACTCAGTTCAATCATCATGAAGGGAACTCAATGATCCAACAAATGTGCCACCATCAGAGAGACATTAGAAAGAGCATAACACACTATCAACTGATAAATGATTTTATTTCTGTAAGTTGGTTTGTACAAACACTTTTACATGTCGATCATATTTTTTAAAACTAGATGAGGTCAGCGTTTCCTATCTGACTACTCTGAGAAGAAAGGCCGAAACTAACTCAGAGGTCACAGTCTCTTTTAAAGTCCTGACAAAATCATGGTTATATCATGTGAAGACCATGTAGACTGATGTCTGAAATGGTCTTTTGAGGAAAGAACCAGCCAGATTGAGTGGACCTGTCCAGTCAGTGCACGCATTTGTCAATAACCGAGCAGCTCAACTCAGAATTTAAGGAGCTCAACGATTCGACGAACAATACCAAAGAAAGGACATTCGGGTAGGCCGCATAAACTACTCAAACTGCCAGACCATGAGTAAAAACTAACTAAGATAAAATAAAAAACAAAAATCCACATAGTCTTCACATCCACAATAATAAAAATAAAATAATATAATACTTTAAAAAGTAAATATTCTTGTCATTGCAAGAAAACAAAAAAAAATATCAAAATTAAAAACAAAATTCACTGTGCAAAATATAAAAAATCAAAATTAATTGGAGCAGCTCAATCCCAAGCCTTTTTGTCCTCAACGTAATATTTAATAGTATAAAACGCTTTCTGGCACAACTTACGTTTAATGAATGATTTGAATTTATTCAGACTTAAATCTTGTACGTGGCTTGGAAGCTTATTATAAAAGCGAACACATTGACATCTAAACGAGCCACCTATCTTCTTGAGCCTTGTTGTAGGTACTACAAATTTGTGTTTGTTCCTAGTATTTATGTTATCATCATTATCACTGTATTTTTTAAACAATTTTATATAACTGCCAGGGCACACTAAAGTTAACGAACGACACAAAGGTACAGTAAATAGTAGATTTACAGTTGGTACATAGTACTCACATATGTGCTGTGCAGTTATATAATACAAAAATAAATTGAGTTTATACAACACAAATACATTCATACGGTCTTTCATTTTCATTCTCAGAACTTTTCTGCTTATCACTTGTTATTGTGCCCTAGTGGCTGTGGAGCAGGACTAGCGTTGAGCCAATCATTTTTATCAGCGATGTAATCCCCTAACCTATAGTAGTGGGCGTTTTATAAAAGTTTTGAATATCGCCTCATTCAGTTCTAGAATGTGGGGTGGTATTTTATTGTAACATTTTATACAGTACCCCATAAAAGATGACGCTACTTTAGCCAGCCTGAAACCTGGTTGAATTAATTGGTCCCTATTTCTAGTAACATAACTATGTCTATCGCTGTTTTTACTACAAAGATATAAATTATTTCTCACGTACATGATGTTTTCGTAAATATATTGACAAAGTACCGTCATGATGTTAGTGTCCTTAAACAGTTCCCTTAGAGAATCGCGCCGGCGAAGATTGTATATCGCTCTGATGGCTCGTTTTTGCAGAATAAAAATTGACTGAATGTCTGCAGCCTTTCCCCATAGTAATATACCGTATGTAGTATGAAAGTAACTAAAATAGACCAGCCTCGCGGTATCTACATCAGTAAATTGACGAATTTTTCTAACAGCATAAGCTGCCGAACTTAACCACCCAAGCAAGTGATATTGTATGAGGAGTCTAGCGTGATCCCCAGGAAAACCGTTTTGTCGATGAATTCTAGCTTCTCGTTGTTTAATATAATGTTACAATCATAACTTTTGACATTCGGCAAGGCAAATTTTACTCACTTAGTTTTTAGCATTTAAAACTAAATTATTAGCAGTGAACCAATTCAGAACTTGCTGCAATGCATTATTTACTTCGGCAATGTTACTCGTACGTCTATTTATCTTAAAAATCAAAGAAGGTTCGTCAGCAAATAACACCATGTTTAGTTTGTTTTTCAATAGATGGGGTAAATCGTTAATGTATACTAAAAATAAGAAAGGACCTAAAATTGAGCCTTGGGGTACCCCCATTTTCACGTTCAGCCCCGTCAAATTGACACCATTTATTTGAACTAATTGCTGTCTATCATTAATATAGGATTTTACTAAACTTAATGCTAATAGGCCTAGCCCGTAATGCTCAAGTTTCAAAAGCAATGTTTCATGATCAACGCAATCAAACGCCTTCGACAGGTTGCAGAAAATACCTATGGCATATTGCCCCTCCTCCCACGCATTAAAGATGTGTTTTAATAAGGTTACACCGGCGTCGGTTGTACAACGTTCTTTTGTGAAACCATACTGTATGTGTTTCTCGTGTAGGATTTTATTCGTATTAAAATGAATGAACATTTTATTTAGCATTATCTTTTCAAATACCTTGCTGAAAACCGGCAGCCGTCACTGGTCTATAATTATTTGTGTCTTTACTGTCCCCGGATTTAAAAAGTGGTATAACCTTACTATGTTTCCTTAGATCCGGAAAGACTCTTTGATCTATCTACACGCAAATTAAAAATCAAAACTAAGTGCGGCGCTATAGTCTGAATAATGGAGGTACAAACTTTGATGGACATTCCCCATATATCTTCGGTCAGTTTTACCTTTATTTGCTTAAAATGGTTACTTTATCTAACACGATGCAAACACAAATCAAACGGTATGGATCCAGCAGTTTGGTATGCAATGAGACTAAAGAACAGATCAATAGAAGAAACAATAATGTTTAAGGCCAACACAGATAAACCTACACCACCGTATAACCACCGATTTGATCGCCTACAAAAGACATGAAAATAGCTTGGAAAAAAATAAATTTGAATTTGACATAGCACGACATAAGTTATTAAAATAATAGCAATTTTTTATTATGAAAAAAATTAAACTGATTGCCTGACTTACTGTACAGGCAAACATATCTTATAAAATTACCTTAACTATAAAACTGACAAAATAGCAAAGCGAACTACAATCATGATTGTTTGTGTATTACAATTCGTCGGTTTTTTTTAGCAGGCTTAATTTTGGCAATATCCTCGATTGATCGAATGGCTGGGAAGGCGCTGACTCATTCTCTCGCACGAGTATAGTGGCATCCTTGACCCATACGTATTTAAAGCTGTTTTAAATAGCTGCATCTCGACGAAATACACACGATTTCCAGTAAAACCCAGCTGATCGCTCTTAAGTCCCTTATCTAAACGAAACGCACTTAACATATCATCTCTTAAAATACTGTACTTAACTGCACAATTATGTTCTTCGGGTTTGCAATTTGTTTGTGTGCGTGTGGTACTCTATGAATGCTAAGTATGTCTTTTTGATTCAAAGAAAATATTATTTGAGAACTGATATCTTCTTTTCGGTTTGTAAATATTTGGAGATTTTAACGAAGACTATCTCCGCAACGGCAATACTGCAGTATTAAAATTATAAGGTGACGCTGGTTATAAATCTTTATTTCAAACGCTTGCCTCTACCCGCGGTGGTACTGAAATAGTTTTTTTTTTTCAATTTTTCACTTTTGAAGGTGGATTCTATAACTCCTTCTTCAGTTACGATCGCCCTATGTGGGCCCGTTTGTAGACGTTGTGAGCAGCTGAAACTGTTTTAATGTTCATGTAACAACAAAAACCTTCTTCTTAGTCCGCATTACTATGCAACTACAGAACCGTATAACTGGCCGGTTTTTTTGGTATTCCAATCGAAATAACTAGGGGCTATGATTGCTTACAGGATTTGCTATATCCCATTGTTCTTTGAGCAAAGACCTCCATTCACAACTTTCACCGAATAGTCCGTAAATAAAATGATACATACCTCAAACATGATGGTGTCGACTTCTTCTTTGATCTCGTGGTCAGTGATCTGGTTGGTGCCATTTTGAGCAGATTCAAGCATCAAGTCCAAAAAGGCCAATCGTTTTTTCTCACCTGAAATATTATTATATATCACAATCATAAGGTCACTTTCAAATGGAGTTCATTTTTTTTATTGATCACAGAACTGCTTTTAACTGGATTCCATTTATTTGCAAATGGCACTTTTTCATCGCCTATTAAATTTTTATTAGTACTATCGTCATCGAGGTCATTGGACCACTATAGTTTTCCATCTTCGATATATCTAATACTAGCTTCTACCAGCGCCTTCGCCCGCATGATAATCGAAAATTATCCCAAGGGACCATATTCCCGGGATAAAAAGTATTTTGTGTGCTATTCCAGACTATAATCTATCTCTGTGCCAAATGTCATCCAGGTCCGTCCAGTAGTTTTTGCGTGAAAGAGTAACAAACATACAAAAACACTTACTTACACACTCACAAACTTTCGCCTTTATAATATTAGTGTGATGCTGTGATGTAAAGTGATGCTGAAGTTTTCAATTAGGTACTTACCAACATCATTTTCGTCATTGAAATCTAAGTCGTCACGGTAGCCTTTAAAGACGGTATCTGAAAGAGTTTTGCCACCGTTCGCTAGAACATTTTCAGTGATGGCGCTCTTGCCTTCCGTCAACTCTTGGATGGTTGGGGGAATGATACCTTTAGCTTTGTTTTCGTAGTAGATTTTCTTCTTCAGCTTAATAACCTTGAAATAATAGATTATATTATATCATTGCGTATAATGTTGTGCAAATATACCGTTTTTAGGGTTTCGTACCCAAAGGGTATAAACGGGACCCTATTACTTAGACTCCACTGTCTGTCTGTCTGTCACCAGGCTGTATCTCATGAACCGTGATAGCTAGACAGTGGAAATTTTCACAGATGATGTATTTATGTTTCCGCTATAACAACAAATACTAAAAACAGAATAAAATAAATATTAAAGTAGGGCTCCCATACAATAGACGTGTTTTTTTGCCGGTTTTTGATGTAATGGTGCGGAACCCTTCGTGCGCGAGTCCGACTGGCACTTCGCCGGTTTTCAATCTTTATTTGGCATCGTTTTGTGAAACAATATGTTTTGATTGAGACTTGGCCATGAGGGGCGAACAATAATAGTTTTGGCTATAGGTAATACAGGTATTTCAAATTCTAAGACGAAATTAGGTGCGTTCTATTTGGTACTTTTAGGTTTAATTATATGCAATATACTAACTTTGCTACTAACTTAGGTGCAGGAAAGAAGTACTGAAATTGCCAACAATATAAAATTACCATAAATCATGCGAAAGTAGTGTTTGTTAAATAGGAGTGGGCAAATAAATAATTAAGAATGGTACCTTATTAGTAAGACCGTGAATAATGTCCAGTAGTTTTTGTTGAGTTTTAAATAACGGGTGTATTTTGAAGAGGAAATCTAGCCGTAGCCAGAACTTGTAATGCCTCTGGTGGATGATGTCACACATTCTGGAAAAATACACATAATTTTATTAGTTAGTAACTTAAATACCCATTCCAGGGAATTACCACTGGCATTGAGAATTAATATGACGATTTGTTTATGATTATAATTGAATGGTTTCTTATATTGTTTGTTCTGTTCCCTATATGGTGTACATAATAATATCTTATTAATTTATCATTTTTCATTAGTACACTTGCTGTTAGCTCAGTTGAGCTAAACGTATGCTACGTTAGTAAAATTAAGATAAAATAAGGGTTATTTAAATTAAAGCTATGAAAATAAAAAGGATATTGAGTATAAAACTATGGGCCGGCTTTGCACGACGTGGGTTGCTTAAGTTAGGCAGCTAACCAGGCAGCTGGACGGGCAGGAAGACGTGTAATGCATAAAAATGGAGGTAGGCAGGTGAGCAGGCACAACGACGGACAAGCAGGCAATTGGGCAGGTAGGCAGGTGAGCAGACACCATGGGTAGATGGTCAAGGCAGGCAATCGGGCAGGTAGGCAGTAGAATAGGTAGCAGGACAGTTAGACAGGCAAACGGGTAAGTACGTAGGCACCAAGGGGAGTGGAGGCCGGCTATGACTCAATACGCCAAACAGCGAGGCCTTTGATGCCAAGAGATGACCTTTGAGGGTAAGGATCTAGGAAATAATGCTCTCTATAGTGAACCACACACAATATATTTATATTATATAGACATAACATAGGTACCTATGTTGTGTCTATGGCTTAAGAAAATAAAATAGACAGACAGACGTCAGATCAGATGAAAATGTCATAGTATAAAATATTCCAAGATTATACAAATTAGCAATAAAAATTAAGTTGAAGATATTAAATCAATCAGAGATAACTAAAAATATGCTTTTCAGGTATTAACAGTAACAAAAAATACATAAAAATGAGTCACACGAGTTGATACAATATCAAAAGATATGAAAGTATGGTTAGTATAGTGTGTTATAAAACGTAAGTAGACTAAAAGATGTGGAATGAATACCACATTACCTACCCTACACTGCCCTACATTTTTTTTCTTCTAGGTTAATTCTGCCGCGTAGAATCTTAACACCGCCATTAAAACAATGACGTCTCATACACAACGCCATCTATCGAATATGGAATTCAAGTGTTCAAGTATCTGAATTGCATGTGTTGTAATATTTTACTTCTTGAACACTTTACATTCAAATATCTTTTGATAGAGTGAACCGATTGCGTTGCGATGAGATGATTACGCATAATATTTATGTTAAAATCTGCATTATTTTATTAAAATAATTAATCATGTTAAAATCTAAACAGACAAACAGACAAAAATGCTGGTAAGGTTATGTTAGTTATCTTTAAACACGCTGGCTATATTTTTTTAGAAATATTATCGATGTGCAAAAACGACTTTTCGACAGATTTATTATATGTATTGATTGATATTAATTGTATTAGCATAAAGTAAACATTTATTAAGAGAACTTTTGCCCACTTAACTAAGTTACTGTCATAATACAAACAATAAACGTTTTAGAATAAATAAGGCTTTTATATAAGGCATAATTAGGAAAAGATTCCACTCAATAACGTTTTTGACAAAATATGTGTGTTAACCTATAATTAGGCCAGCTATTATAATCCTAAATATAAATCGAAACACTCAAATACAAGCCAGATAAAAAAAAACTATTTCAACTTACTTCATCACAGCCATCGCATAATCGTAGCCAGATTTATCTTGAGTTTTCCTTGTGATCCCCATAGCAGTTTCTATAAAATAACAATTCGTTCTTTAATATTTTAAAGCCGTCATACACATAATACAAAAAACCGGCCAAGTGCGAGTCGGACTCGCGCACGAAGGGTTCCGTACCAGTATCGAAAAAACGGCAAAAAAATCACGTTTGTTGTATGGGAGCCCCCCTTTAATATTAATTTTATTCTGTTTTCAGTATTTGTTGTTATAGCGGCAACAGAAATACATCATCTGTGAAAATTTCAACTGTCTAGCTATTACGGTTCATGAGATACAGCCTGGTGACAGACAGACAGACAGACAGACAGACGGACCGCGGAGTCTTAGTAATAGGGTCCCGTTTTTACCCTTTGGGTACGGAACCCTAAAAAGCAGCAATACAGTTCCTCAGTTACTATAATAAACAAAGTACTGGGCAATACACTTGGTATGGGATCCGAAACTCCTTTTCCTTGGAGGTCGGGCAACTAGGAAAATTCAACCGGTGAATGAATCCCCGAGTAGACAAACTAAAAAAAACCTAAGTACAAATATTATAAAAGCGAATGTGAGTTTGTTTGCTACGTTTCCACGCCTTAACTACTTTACAACTTGCATGTTGATTGGTAGAGACCAATCAATATCAACAACGTATGTAAAGAAAAAATATTCACGAATCGAGTAAACCCTTTTAATTGCAACTCGGTGATAACACCATCTATCTGTCGCCATGGAACGGAACCACTGGAGATCGATGTAAAAAAAAAAACTGATAATTTGACGAAAAATGCTACTTTTGTCGTCACGGTTTCTTTGTATGGGATGAGGCATCTGTATGCTAGAATTAAATTATCTGTGCTTTGGCATATTTTTTACTTTGACTCAAGTGAAACACCTGGCAGGAAGCTAGTAAGTGTATAAGTTTCATAATGTTTCTTAATAGGAAATAACAATACTGGTCGATTAGGTAATCAACACATAATGTAAGGTTACAGTCACAATCGTTAAATGTCTTCATTAGAATAATTCATTAAACATGATGCATTGTTTTAAAAATTTTACACTAGCTTTAATCGATTTGTCGTGTTTGTTGTTACGTCGCAAAATATTCCTCGCAATCAGGAACAAACCCCGGTTCATTTGATCTATAATCTACTACACTATTAAAGGAGCAATATTTGTATATATATTTGTAATCGCGATCTCGAAAACGGCTATAACGATTTCTATAAAATTAGCAATATAGTGGTTTTCGGGGGCTTTTTTTAAATAAGAAAACTTTGCCCCACACTAGGAATTTCTTTCTGTATCGTGGGTGCGTTTACAAACATATAAACTCACAAACACAACACCCAGAGCCGGAACAACTATCTGTAGATCATACAAATATTTGTTCCGTGCGGGAATCGAACCCGCGACACGCACCGCAGCAGTCAGTCGCTCAACCACTGCGCTAACCGTGCGCCCGAAAAATCACTCCGTAGTAGTACCCGTACGAAAAAGCGCCCTTAAAATCAATCTAGCTATATATCTGGGTTAATTCGAAAAAATATAATTTTACTATTAGTAGACACACTTCGATCAACAATATCTTGCAGTAACACCCCGATTCAAACAGTAAAACGCCTATAACTTTAGAACGGCTGAACCAATTTTTATCAAACATAGCTAAGAACACTCTGGATAAAGTCACCATATAAAAATCGATTCATCCGTCATGGAGCTATGATGCCACGGACAGATACACAAACACACAGGTATGCACGTCAAACTTGTTTGAATACCCCTCCTCCTCCTTTTTCCGTCGGAGGTAAAACTTAGCAGTGAATGCAGTTAATTAGTTTTTACTGTTCCATACCCGAAGGGCCCAAACGGAGACTTCTATTGCTGTCACTCACGTCTGTCTGTCTGTCTATCTGTTTGTCGTCTGTCACACAGGTTTACAGTCAAACGGTTGGAGCTACAGTCTTTAAATTTTCACAGTATATCAAATCAAATCAAACCTTCTTTACTTTGAAATACAGAAGTTTTGATTTGATTGGAGGCCATTAAGCGGCACTTTTGAACGTCATAAATTAAAATTTTAAAGTGATGATAATTGATTCTATCGTCCATTCGGCAAAGTAGCTTGTTATGGAGAAGAACGGTCAAGAAACTCTACACTAACTCAATAAAAAAATTGTTTTACATACATTACATTTATTTGCATACACGTGTATCTAAATTAATTCATATACGTGAGGACGGTGCATACAGACTAACCCTACTATTATACTATTTATAGGTTTAAAGTATAACAAGCACTGACAGGAAATTTATTCATTTGTTGAATAGGAACATGGTTCTCACAACATTAACAAGCACATAACTGCCAATTCGATGATTCGAGGTGAAGTCGAGTAAACATGACATGGAATAGATAAAGCAACTAATATTATAATTTTCTGAGTAATTATGGGACCAAATACTATCAACGACTGAACGCCATTGTAAATCAGTACATCTTTAATATAAACCAAGCTTAAAGAATTCAGACCTCTTATTCATCATCATTCTGGTCCATAACCCAATTTTTTTGCGGTTGGCACAACATATTGTCTTATTCCATCTTCTTCCATACTTATACTTCTCTATTAATCGTTATCTTCCTGCTATCACAACAGGCTTCTTATATTTAAATAGAATAAAAATATCTCGTGCATACTTACCTAATAAGATATCGACAGTAACTTCACTCATGTGGTCGTGGACGTCAAAAGTCTTGCCGATTTCGGGACGCATCTTCTTCACCACATTTTTGCTGTTCTGGTTGAAGACGTCCACGAAAGACTTCAGGATGTTGATGTGGAATGTTGGCGCGATCATTTTCCTGTGAGATCGCCATTTTGCTCCTGAAAGAGACATTATCAATTGTACAATACGAGAGAAAGAAACAGGTACGAGTATGTTTCCCTACGTAGTAAATCATTAGAAAAATGTTTTTAAACTCGAAAGCATAATGGTTAACTTTGGCTCTCACGTAAACTGAGCATGAGCAGAAACTAAGTGTAGTTCTGAACTCAAGAAGTATGGAATGCAACTTTTAAAGGGCAAGACTCATTTCTTTTATTTAATTAATTAAATTATCTGAAATATTTGAAGTATCTTACCTGAACTGATTAAAAGACCCTCGCCAAGCCAAGGCTCGAAGAACTTATAATCTGAAGCTTTGTCAATATGGACGTTGCTATTTAAGATCACCTCCACATCCTCAGGGTTAGCCAGAAAGATGACCAGTTTTGAGCCTAACCAGCCTCGGATCACGTAACCGTACTGATCGACGATATCCAAACCAATTTTAATAAATTCTGTAACGAAATAAAAATGCTTAACGCGTTTCTAATAAACATATATCATACGCATTGTATTACAAACATGAATCAAATACCAGGCCCCTCAGAAAGTATTGCGAAAAAAAGTTTTTATATATGGGAGACTGGCCAGTTATAATGTTTTTCGAAAATATGATTATTTATAAGTAAAAATAAGTAAGTTCCAATTTCAAAATTTCCCTCCACATTTTTTGCGAGTTAATTCAAAGTATTGTGTCTCACTGAAATATGGATCTGCGCCGGGAACATTTTAGAGCTATGATTTTGTACGATTTCAAGTGTCGCCTGAAACCGGATGAATCGTACGATAGACTTCAAATGGCATTCATGGATGAAGGCCCTTCCAAGGCAACCGTGTATCGTTGGTATAACGAATTCAAGCGCGGTCGACCAACTTTGGGGGATGACGAAAGAAGCGGTCGCCCTTTGACGGCTGTTACCGAAGAAAACGTGCTAGCAGTGAAAAATTTAATCCAAGACAATAGGCGAATTACATATCAGGAGATTCAACACATATTGAAGATTGGATCGGGAAGCGTTCACGAGATTCTACACAGCCATCTTCGCGTGAGGAGGATAGTATCACGCTGGGTGCCGCACAACCTCACCGATGCTCAGAAGCAGGCCCGGGTGGAATGGTGCCGTGATATGCTTAACAAATTTGAAGCAGGCTCGTCTCGGCGTGTTTACGACATCGTTACAGGTGATGAGTCCTGGATTTATCAATACGACCCAGAAACCAAGCGCCAGTCGACTGTTTGGGTGTTTCAAAATGAGCCAACGCCTACCAAAGTGAAGCGATCTAGAAGCGGGGGTAAGATTTTGATCGCTAGCTTTTTTAATTTGACTGGCCACTTGGTATCAATTCCCTTACGGGATCAAAGAAGCATTAATGCCGAATGGTATACTACCAAATGTTTGCCAGAAGTTTTCTCTGTTATAAGCAACAAGCGACCAAACACAGGGCTCCGCGGGCTACTGCTCCACCACGACAATGCACCTGCGCACACCGCACTCAAAACGAGGGACTTCCTGGACAGCACGCCAGTCAAACTCCTGGGTCACCCTCCTTACAGCCCTGATCTAGCACCGTGTGACTTCTTTTTATTCCCAAAAATAAAAAATCAGCTCAAAGGGATACAATTTTCGTCGCCGGAAGATGCGCTGGCTGCGTTCGAGCAGGCTGTAAACGAGGTGTCTGCGGCGGACTGGAAAAAGTGTTTTGAAAACTGGTTTAGGCGCATGAATCTTTGTATAGAGGCTGGTGGAAAGTACTTTGAAAAGATTTTATAAAAATATATGTACGTATAGAACAATTTTTTTTAGTTTCGCAAAACTTTCTGAGTGTCCCACGTACATTAGGGATAAGGAATGTTTTGCTGCGCAAAAACCCTGCTGTTATTGCTTTTCTAGAGAGTACAAAATTAAAAATCACACTTTTCCCCACACTAGGAATTTCATGGTGCGTTTACAAATATTTAAACTCATATCATCCAGAACCCGCGTCACACAGCGCAGCCGATCGCTTAACTACTGTGACAACCGTGTCGAATGTTCATAAATATTATAGGATATAATAGAATCCTAAAAGATAGAATCTACACATTTTCTTGTTTAAGAGGGCCTGAAATTTTTTTTTTATGTAGACTAAGCCTGTATGGGCGACAGTATGATCAGAGTTGGGAACAAATACGGTTGGTTCTGTTACGCATTTATTTATCCTCTAACTAACGGAGATTGCTATAGATGAAAGGCTTACAGCAAAGAAACTTGCACCCAGAGAAAAAAAGTGAATTTTTACTCACGTTCGGGCTTCTTAAAGAGTGCCATCAGCGCATTGCCGAATAGTGGAACCGCTGCGGGTCCTGGGAGGATATTCCCCATCCTGTAAAGCCTGGACTGTTGCTGCCATCGGTGGATCAACCAGGCACATGTCGCTAGTATCACCAGTGGATAGAACACAAGCCTGGTAGTATGGATGTTCTGTTCGACGGTGACGTCCACCACCGACGCCGACGTCATTTTGCTACAAACAGAATAAAGACGAACATTAAAATGAGGTTCAATTGAAATCAGCACTTCTTGGACGTCAATGGGCTAAAGTCAGTCCCCAGAACGCTCACCCTTCAACAATTCCTAGTGCTGAGAAGAAGATTCGTAAAAAAGCAAACATAATATCGGCAGCCTTACTGCATGAATACGGCCACACAAAGGGTTTGACCGCTATCTTTCGACCAATCACACAGACGGAAATCCACGTCATCATCCAGCATGTGATCTGCCGATTGATAGCGGTTGCCTTGCCGAATTTACTTGCGCAATTCGGCTGCTGGCTGTTTTAAAGAACTTTGGATTATTTAAAAAATAAGTCTAGACCTATTAAGGTTACATAATTAACGTTTCTGTTCAAAGTTTAACCTCGCTATTTAATGTAAATATTTTATTTATAAGTATGTGGCACAGCTTTCGTGCCCCCATTCTTGATTTTTGATGCCCCATTTTTGATGGCCTGACACAGGTTTGAAAGAACCTAAATTGGGCAGGTCCCTACCAAAAAAATAGACATTCTTTTTTTTATAATCTTGTAGTTGTAATATAATATTTTAGAAATAGTTTACATATAAGCTCTATTTATACCATTGTTTTAGATATTAAACTAGCACCTAATGTACACTTTTGTGAACGTACTTACTTTTTAATAAATTATTCTTATTCTTGCAAAGTGACGTTCAAAAAGTTTTTGCTTTGTAAGCGATCGTGCTAATTTTTTAATGTTACAGATGATGTACATGTATTGCTGGTGATTTTAGTAGAACACTAAAGAATGATCTTACTTGTAGTTAGAAGATTATTAGAGGTTAAACTTATTCAGTCTTATTACAAAAAGCGTTTTAACTAAAACCCAGGTTTCACACATCATCAGCCTGTTAATGTTCCCACTGCTGGGACACAGGCCTCCTCTCTGTGAGAGGGAATGGGCCGTAATTCACCACGCGGGCCCAGTGCGAGTTGGTGGATGTCACATGTCTTCGAATTTTTGGTTCTAGGACATGCCGGTTTCCTCACGATGTTTTCCTTCACCGTTTTGAGAGCAGTGAAGGAATAATTTACACAAAGTAAAGCGCCTCCCTGGGCTCGAACCCACGACCTACAACTTGTAAGTCGCGGCCGATACCACTGGACCACCACTGCTCTCAAACCATGTTTAAATCTCTATAAACTACGGATTAAACAAAAATTTTAATAAAAATTGGTATACATATGGTAGGTACATATGGTATATCGCTAAACCTCGGAGGGCCCTAGTTTAACGATGATCTAAATCGTCTGTCAAAGTTTCTCTTTTAGGTTATAGCATCTTTTTCTTTGTGTTGTGTTGTTTTACCCGAAAATTTAGTGGATTTAATTGACATTGAGGATATAACTTTTTCCTCGGTACCTACTCCAATTCCCAGATGGTTTTTTTTTGTTGGTCCATCACAATGTATTATTAACAAAGAGTTAATTATTCTATTAGAGACTTGGATAACTTAAAAATTCCAAAGCTTAATGAACTTTGTTCAACTTGCGATGGTATTGTTTAATTTTATGGTTTCATATAACGCGCGAGAATTTTACGTTTCGTCACACGTACGTAGATGTATTATTAGTAATTAATACGAATTTAAGTAATGTGATTAAACCTAAACAAAACTGCAATCAATAAATAACTTATATTTATATCAAAACAAAATAACAAAGTCTCAATATTTTAACACTCCAACTTCTTCTAAATGATTAAACATCATTTAATCCTTAACATATTTTCAAAACATTTTTGTGGGCATACGGAACATTGCCATAGAATTATATTATGGTGAACGAATGACATTTGCATTAATTTGTGGTTGATGTATTGACAATGGGTCAAATGACGGTACTAAGAAGACCTCGGTTTTTTTAAGTTTTGTAATACAAAAGACCATGGTTCTGCAGATAAGCCTGGACTTGATAGGACAGGTTTAAACCAAGGTTTATTTAGTTTTTGTAATAAGATTGATTAAGTTTGTTGGTATTTATATGAGAAAGGGTTCTTCGTACACTTTAAGTCTACAATTAGTTTATTAAAATGTAGATTTTGGTAAAATTAAAATATTAATCAAAATAACTATACCTGGTTAGCAGGAAATATATATAAAATACACAAGAAAACTAAATTATTTAAATAAATGTTAACACTACGGTCTTATAACTATCACTGAAAAAATTACCCGAATTTGGCCTCATTTTATTTATAAGCGTCTATTACGTGTCGCAGTCATTACGAAATAAGTAGTCTTTTAACAGAAATACCAATTATTTCAGGCAATGCGGGCAAATTTTTCAATTCATAATAATTAAGTAATTAACAGGGTATTGTTATGAACCCATTTTGGTTCACAAGTTCATTAACTAAATATTCCTTCAAAGTTTATAAATGTTTGCATGCATTCACTTTGAAGAAATTAAAAAAATATTGCATGCATTTATTTGAAAATCAATCCTACATTATGGATGATCATATGGATTTCTACAGTTACTTAAATAATATAAATGCATTGTAAAATGAGTGCAGTGAATTAAATATTCATTGCAATCAATGTATGGTACCTAGAATGCCCACAACGACTCAATGTCACTTATGGAGTTCCGCGGTGTGCCTCTGTGAAGAAATGAAATGTTGCAAATAATAAACAGACATTCGAAAGCAGCAATACCGTGAGATTTCCCGTAATTTATTGAAGAGTTCTGTTGTGCATCTCTGTAGTTCTTCATCAGATCTTCGCCAAATTTATATGGGACCACCTCGAGAAAGTACTCTTTAGACACAATAAGATTTTTAAATAAATAAAAAAACAAACATACAGTCGAACAAAGAACAGACTCCATTTTGGAAAATGGGTTAAAAACACAATAATTGAAATGAAAATGGAACCCACGGCAGACTTCTCCATCACCAATAATTTTGAAGAAAGTAGTTTTATAACGATAATTTTTGTTATGTTTAGTTTTTCATTTAATATACTTATTTTCATAAATGACTGCAACGTACCGAACATTAATTATATAACATGGATTGGCATTGTATTGAAAACATTTTTTTCGATCAATTCTGGGTATATATAGACACATTTTAAAATTTGTTGGGTCACAGTGACAAATATTCCTATTCATATGCTAGTATTATATTATCTGTGCTATTGATGACCTCTATAACACAAGTATTGTGGCATAAATCAACATAATATTATAATCTCTTGCTATATCGAACTTTTTTTACTTGATAAATGATTTTATTTCTGTAAGTTGGTTTGTACAAACACTTTTACATGTCTAACATATTTTTTAAAACTAGATGATGTCGAAAAAAACTCAGAGGTCACAGTCTCTTTTAAAGACCTGACAAAATCTTGGTAAGATCATGTGAAGACCATGTAGACTGATGTATGAAAGAGTCTTTTGAGGAAAGAACCAGCCAGATTGAGTGGACCTGTCCAGTCAGTGCACGCATTTGTCAATAACCGAGCCGCTCAACTCAGAATTTAAGGAGCTCAACGATTCGACGAACAATACCAAAGAAAGGACATTCGGTTAGGCCGCATAAACTACTCAAACTGCCAGACCATGATTAAAAACTAAGATAAATTAAAATTAAAAACAAAAAAAAAACCACAATGTCTTCATATTCACAATAATTAAAATAATATAATACTTTAGAAAGTAAATATTCTTGTCATTGTAAGAAAACAAATAAAAAAAAGGATGAAAAATAACAAAATTCACGGTGCAAAATATAAGAAAAAAACAAAATTGGAGCAGCTCAATCCCAAGCCGTTTTATCCTCAACGTAATCTTTAATGCTATAAAACGCTTTTTGGCACAACCTACGTTTAATGGATGATTTGAATTTATTAAGCTTATTATAAAAGCGTACCCATTGACATCTAAACAAGCCACCAATTTTGTTGAGCCTTGTTGTAGGTACTACAAATTTATGTTTGTTCCTAGTATTTACGTTATGGATATCACTGTATTTTTTAAACAATTTTATAGTTTTATGGGCATTTAAAAGATTTTCATAAATATAGGTACCTAACCTACTAACTTTTAGATTTTTGTAGATCCCTAGGAAAACGAATCAATCAATATTTGTCTGTATTTTGCTTACCCAGAAGAAGCATGTTCACTCTAACTTTGGAGAGATTCGGGTTGTATGCGTTTGGAAACACGGACGTAGGCAGTTAGTTCCACTCTTTTGCTGTGCGCATTATGAAGGATGCTTGGAAGCGCTTGGTACGAATTGGTGGAATGGCAACTAGGTAACTTGCAATGCGTCTAGATGTCCGATGGTAGAAAGGGGCTGGTGGAATGAGGTCGTAGAGTTCATTAGCACACTCTCCGAAGTACAGTCTGTAGAAGACCGACAGGCAGGCGACCTTCAACGATAAGCCAAGATGTGAAGCTTGGCATCCACCAGTTTAAGGTCGCCAATGAGCCTCTTAGCTCTGCGTTCCACCAAACCAAGCGCGGCAAGTTGATGTTCAGCTGAGCCGTCCCAAAGGTGGCTGCAATACTCCATGCAGGATCAGACTTGCGCTTTGTAAAGAGTTTTGGGGGCAAGTGGAACAGAGTGTAAAGTCCCACAAACCTCCATAGAAAAGGGAGGATCCTCCGACCAGACGGTTGTTGTGTCTGGTCCGGGCAACTGCCCGACGGTTGTTGGCGGACTGTTGTATGTGTTCTAATCGCGCTGAAAACTTTACTTGCGCGATGCAGGATTTGTGTGACGTCATGTCATTAGTTCGTAAGTGGCGGCGTTGATACCGCTACCAAGTTAAAAGCTGTCCAGGCCTAAAGTAACGCTTCACTCTGTTTTGGATGGCTAGGTTTTGTACTCAATGGAACCGCTGAAGTTGAGAATGGATGTCAACTCCAAGCCAAGGAGCTCGAAACGATCAGTTATAAGAACAGAAGTATCCCGAAAAGTACGTGTTTGGATGAAACGAGTCCTTTTGCGGTAAAAAGTCACACTTTTTTTTTAGTAGCGTTAAAAAGACTACATTGTCATAACCCACCGGAAGGCAAGACTTAAGGTCAAATCTGTCCGCTCCACCCTAGCCTCTCTCAAGGAACTAACTTCATCCCCGCTGGTTTTTGCGCTAGACAAGTATCTCTCTGAAACAGTACTATCATCTGCATACCTAACAATACCAGGCAGAAGTAGGACATTTACGTGCAGCAGGATTGTAGAGAGAACAGACCTCTGAGAAACTCTGGCATCAATAGCCATAAGGTCAGAGGAGCAGCCATCAACAACTACTCGGATCGACCGTTCACTAAGGAAGTCTGATATCCAGCTGCAAAAATCAGCTGGGATGCCATAAGCAGGAAGCTTGCTGAGTAGACTAGCGTGCCATACCATGCCAAAGGCTTCGAGATATCAAGGCCATGTTTCTTGATGGCTTCACCCCAGCCGTGCGTGACATATACAAGATGGTCGTCAGTTGACCGTCCCTGACAGCCCACTGAAGACATCATTGTCTTCAAGGTAGTTCAGCAACTTACTGTTCAGTAACCTTTCCATAACCTTGTACAGAATGGAGGTAACGGCTATCGGACGGTAGTAGACAGGGTCTGCACGGTCGCCCTTTTTGGGCGTTAGTTGTACATTTGGAAGTTTCCAGGATTTAGAAGGTACCCGCGTTGCCACAATTACCAGCTAGGTAAAATCTAGCGTTAAAGCAAACTTGCGCGCCTCCATTCCAGCATAGTCAGTTTTCCGATACGGGAACAACCACTCCTTATGATGCGCGTTGAAATCGCCCAAAAACGTAAGCTTCGCTGTTGGATATCGTTGCTGGGCTACATCAGTCGCCCCCACGAGGCTATTTAAAAGCGCTGTTGACTCCTGGTCACCATTATACGCCGATGTAGATAGATTTATCAACGCCTGTGTCAACAAGTAGCCATATCGCAGATAAACTCGATTTCTCAATGCAACGGAGACGACGACAACAAATGTCATCGCGGACGTACACACAGAACCGAGCATGCTTCTTGAAATTGAGTTCAAAAGAGAAATCCGGGTAGTTGAGGTACGCCAAGTCCAACGGGCTTGTTATCTTCTTCTCCATTAAAATTCAGAATATCGGCAAGTTTGCGCAACGACTCGTCATTATGACTAATGGCCACTATGACCGACCTTATTTATTGTTGGTATGGGATCTTGATTGACACGCTCACACACTTGTTGTTCTTCAAAGGATGGGCAGAGGTTTTTAATATATATACCAGCTACAGAAAAGTTGAAAGGGAATCGCTGGTGTGATCACGTGACGAGAAAGAAAAATATGCATGTTACTAAAAGAGTTATGAACTATGAGATTTTACCAATAGAATCATGCTCATTATAAAGAAATAAAAACATGTCGATTTTTTACTATAGCTAACTACATAGGACCTATGGAACTTTAAACTTTATTTCTATCACTGAGTAGGTTAAGAGATCACAAAGATATAAAAAGGACCCCGTAGTCAGAAATGATTAAAAATACCGTTCAAATGTACGTTCGTGTCGCGGCCAAACGCAAGACGGACTAAGTTCACTCAGGCTAGTCAGCTTGTGTTTGTATTGCTGCGCAGACGTCGGTATATATAACATCATTGGTTATGAAGGAACATAAATGTGAATAGAAGGCCAAAGAAAATAATGATGGATTGTGTGCTATGAAAGAAACGGGATTTAGTGATAGCGTAACCGTTTACAGGACGGGATGAAAGAAGTAAACGTGTTACGCCTGAAAACGTTTTGCGTCTGACTCTTGGATTGAACCAAGCATAGGTACTGTATTCGCGCTTGTGACCGCTGAAATATGGAATATGCTGTGCTGACTTGGCACAGACTTGGTTTTGATGTTCAACTGGTCGAGAATGGACTTATTAGTGCGTTTTTCTGTCCATATTATGCCTAACAATCTTCTCCAGCACTACGTCTCAAAAGTCTCAATCATTCTTCGATACACCGAGCGAATTGGCCAAGATTTGGAGTCGTAAAGAAAAATCGATAATATCAGGGCTCTAACGTTTCTCTTCTTGGTGTTATTAGAGATGTTCCTATCTTGCTATATCCTCGACATCTTGCTCATAGCTGTTCTGGCCATTCGTGTACGCTTCCGAATTTCGCCATCACAGCCCCGCTGATCGCTGATCATGGAGCCCAGAAACACAAACTCACTCACGAACTCTAGATCTACAAGTTCTCCCGTGCGTGCAATTAGTCCAGCTCTTTCAACCCTCGATTAAAGTCAATTAATAAAAAGCTGTATCTATCAATTTGATGATACGAAATGGAGTCGAGTTTGGGGACATGACTTTAAATATTGGCCAAATCTGTGCCAAGTCGGCACAATGCTGTATCTATCAATTTGATGATACGAAATGGAGTCGAGTTTGGGGACATGATTTTAAATATTGGCCAAGTCTGTGCCAAGTCGGCACAGTACATATTTCATATTTCAGAGGTCACAGGCGCGAATACAGTACCTATGCTGGGTTCGATTCAAAGAGTCAGACGCAAAACGTTTTCAGGCGTAACACGTTTACTTCTTTCATCCCGTCCTGTAAACGGTTACGCTATCACTAAATCCCGTTTCTTTCATAGCACACAATCCATCATTATTTTCTTTGGCCTTCTATTCACATTTATGTTCCTTCATAACCAATGATGTTATATATACCGACGTCTGCGCAGCAATACAAACACAAGCTGACTAGCCTGAGTGAACTTAGTCCGTCTTGCGTTTGGCCGCGACACGAACGTACATTTGAACAGTATTTTTAACTATTTCTGACTACGGGGTCCAATTTATATCTTTGTGATCTTTTAACCTACTCAGTGATATAAATAAAGGTTAAAGTTCCATAGGTCCTATGTAGTTAGCTATAGTAAAATATCGCCATGTTTTTATTTCTTTATAATGAGCATGATTATATTGGTAAAATCTCATAGTTCATAACTCTTTTAGTAACATGGATGTTTTTATTTCTTATCACATGATCATACCAGCGATTCCCTTTCAACTTTTCTGTAGCTGGTATATATATCAAAAACTTTTACCCACTCTTTAAAGAACAACAAGTGTGTGAGCATGTCAATCAAGATCCCATAACAAACAATAAATAAGATCGGTCATAGTGACCATAAGACATAATGACGAATCTTTGCGCAAACTTGCCGATAGTCCGAATTTAAACGGAGAAGAAGATAACAAGCCCGTTGGACGTGGCGTACCTCAACTAATTTGATTTTAAAAAACGTTTCACTTTGGAACACAATTTCAAGAAGCAAGCTCGGGTCTATGTTACGTCCGCGATGACATTTGTTGTCGTCGTCTCCGTTGCTTTGAGAAATAGGGTTTTTCTGCCATAAGGCTACTTGTTGACACAGGCGTTGATAAATCTATCTACATCGGCGTATAACGATCACACAGTGGTGACCAGGAGTCAACAGCGCTTTTTCATAGCCTCGTGGGAGCGACTGATGTAGCCCAGCAACGATATCTAACAGCGAAGCTTATGTTTCTGCGAGACTTCAACGCGTGTTCGGGATTTCATCAGGTTTATTGCAATTAATACGCCTTGATTGTTAAGTAAAATTCGTATAATGAAATACAACATATTACTGTCGGTAGATGTTTAAAATATAATAAAAATAAAAGGTAAGAGCTAAAACACACGTAGCTGCACCAGTGATATGATTATTTTTGCAGGCGTTCTGTGCAAACATGGGGTATGTTTGCACAGAATGCCTGCATTTGTCATTCTCGAGGTAGATGGGTAACGGAAAAATCTTACTGAACGATCTGCGGAGCAGACCAGTAGAAGTGTTGATGTCTGCGACTCTGATTACGCCATCCGGACCTGGGTAGGTAGCAACAATCCACTTCAGCGGCGGCATGTTGTCTTCCTTTAGCAGGACTAAGGAGTTCAGCGTCAGAGAACCTTTACAGGTGCGCCATTTCGTCCTGAGTTGGAGTTCCGATACATATTCCTTACTCCATCTACTCCAAAAATGTCTGGGGGAGGCCTATGTCCAGCAGTGGACGTCTTTCGGCTGAAATGATAATGATGATGATGATGATCTACTCCAAAAATGTTATCGGAGCTGTTCAATACGTTGAAAGTTGGACAAGGAACTGGTAGAATGGTCATGGTAATCAGGTGCCGGCAAAGATGTCAAAGGACGTCGAATCAAAAATTGTCGGGGTGTCAATGGTGCCAAGTCTTCAGGATTAGATGAAAGTGGAGTCAGTGGTCTGGAGTTTAGAATAGCTTCTATTTGCACCAGCGTAGTATAAAGCTCCTCGTAAGTGAGGTTACAAAGACCACCCTGACTAAATGATGCTTCGTTGACTTGACACCAGCCTCCACAAGGCCAGCAAATTGAGGAGAGTATGCAGGTATGAAGTTAAAATTAATACTTTCTTTAGCCATCTCCTCAGATGAGTCGCCATTAGTTTTTAGAAATTTTGATAGGTCAATGTCATCATCATCTGCCTAGCCTTTTCCCAACTATGTTGGGGTCGGCTTCCAGTCTAACCGGATTTAGCTGAGTACCAGTGTTTTACATGGAGCGACTGCCTATCTAACCTCCACAACCCAGTAACTGAGTAACACGATACCTCTTGGCTAGACTGGTGTCAGATCTCAAGCGTCTGACTATTCGTAACGACGGTCAAAGATCTTCAAATGACAGCCGGGACCAACGGCTTAACGTGCTTGCCGAGGCACGGAGGAAACTCGGTATGTTGAAATGGTCACCCATCCACGGACCGACCTCGTCAAGCGTTGCTTAACCTTAAAGATCGACCCGGGCGGCTGTTATTATTTAGCCACGAGCTCCTCATGGCTAAATAATGGTGGTGGTCAATGTATGCACCAAAAAACGAGATGCCATTGTCCGAATATATATTAACTGGTTTGGACCTGCATAATCTAAGCCAATATTTTCAAAAGAGAAACCTTCAGCTAGAAGTCGTTGTCGTGGTAAATTACATAATCGGTGTAATGGTTTGATCTTCGAGTCGACAGCAAAATACACACCTACGGTAGCACGACCTGGCTAAATTGAAACCACTTATGGGCCACACATCTCCCGCTAATAGTAACTGGGGTCCAGCGTGAAACAACCTTTTATGTTCGTACTCAAATAATAATTTTACAATGCATGTCCTCGAAAAGAGCGGTTTACCAAGCAGCCAAACTGTGCGGAAAGTGTCACTTTTTTTCACTAGTGCTTTTTACTTTCCTGTATTTTTTTAATTTTTAACTCCAACGTCAGCCCGACGCATAGAGTTTTTATTATTTGAGCAAAGTTTTAAAAATTAGTTATGTATTGATTATCATTCATATAAAAGGTAAAATAAAACTAATACTTTATTTTAGGCGTTTTTAATTACTCTAGATTTACATTTTGATCAATAAATTAATTTTAAATATTCATTAAATATGTTTGGCAGAACGTATATTTTGCTCGTGCCTTATTGCGTTACGATGTGACAGCTATTCGCACATGCGCAGTAGATATGCCCGAGGAACTATTAGTTAATCTGTGGATATGCTGAACGCGCTTGAATAAGCCCGCCATTTTATTAATTTCATTTTATTAATTTATTTATTTCCTCGCACAATGCATAGTAAAATGTTGTATGATACACGTACGTAAGATGATTTCCGACTTGTGTCGATTTATCCACTCACTCGCTTCGCTCGCTCGTGAATAAAAATGCCACTCATCGGAAATCACCTACCTTCCGCACTTGTATCATAAATAACTATTGTGATGTGATGGCTAGATTGTAAAATAATTGGACACTTCTTATCTAGATCCGAGTTTTGCAATCGACCTCACACGCTTTTTTTTATGTTCGTCCAGGAAACGTTAAATTTCAATAATGCACTTTTCTTTGGCAATTGTTTATTATGAATTAACAACTTATATTCACTAAAACTATCGGTCTGACATATTCGAATAATCAAATTTAACGACTTTTGTAGTTCTTGATTACTAAAGGGACCATCAACAGGTAGTTTATTACATGTAGCAATAAAACGTAGAACATAAGCAACCGTGCTTTGAAGCCTTAAAAAGTTAGAAAATCAGTTAAAGTTAATAAATTCATGAGACATATTGTCGTTAACTGTACCATGTAAAGTGACATTTGGTTAAATTTCAGGTAAAATTACATCAGTGGATTGTGTAAACCTAGAAAGCCAACATTGTAAAATATGCACATTTATCAATATTAATAGTTGACTCGCCAACGCACTACCGCACAGGCCAACAGTCTGATAACAACTGATCGCCCCAACCATAGATAAAGTATGTACAAGATATACAGAGTCAGATGAAAAGCGAAACCAAAAAAATAAAATCTATGTGTGGTGGAATTGTCCATGTGTTAGTAAAAAAAGGGATGTTAAAAAGTCCATGTTCCGTATCGATATCGATACTTGGTGAACACAATAAGAAACACGATTAGAGGGTTGTTAGATGTATTGAACTGTAATCAGAGCTGGTCAAAATACAGAAAATAAAATACAAAATACACTATTTTTCTTTAAAATATAAATGACAAAAGAAAAGTCGATCATCCATCGTGACATTCGTACTATTCGTTTTTTATTAATACACAGAAGTTTCGTGAAAATAACCGTTTGAAATGAAAATGACAATTGACAACGTACTTGACAATTTGACGTTCGTGGTCGCTGTTTTTCTTACGAAGATATTGTGCGCTATTTTCTGCAGAACGCACCTAAGACCGCTAAATGTAATTTGAAGCCAAAAGTATTTGAAATACTAACTACAAAATACCGCAGTTTCATTGTATTTGAAATTGACGACACGGTTGCCGTAGTGGTTGAGCGATCGGCTGCTGCGCTGCGTATCGCGAGTTCGATTCCCGCACGGAACAAATATTTCTATGGGCTACAAATAGTTGTTCCGGATCTGGGTGTCTTGTGTATATGAGTTGAAATGTTTGTAAACGCGCCTACGATACAGGAAGAAATTCCTAGTGAAAACAATGTCTAAAAAAATATAAGTTTACCAATTTTTTTCTATCGCTAATTTTGATTAATGGCTAAGTAATCTTTTATATGCGGCTATAAAGATTTTTAAGGTTGGGTTGTTGTTGAATCCCCCCTTTGATCTAATAGCGCCGAAAAACGTCTCCGGTGATCCTTTGACAATTTATATGTAGATAAAAAAATTAAGATTTTTTTTTAAGTAACTGTCATACAAATATTTTAATGAAATTATATTGTCAAATGATTATGAATGAGATGAATAATTTTACCTAATGTTTTAGGATTCACATGGCTTTCATCATTTCCAATAGTACCAGTTATTACCAAATTTTGAATAGTACTGAATTATACAGGATCACAATAGATTGTGGCATAGGTCTGTCGGGGAACCACGTTAAAAAAATGCGCATATTATGAAGAATACAACTTTTTCAACCATTATATCTCAGAAACGGTGACGTTTAGGAGAAAATTGTGCAGACAACATTTATAGATAATTGCATAATCTACAATTTTTATTTGACATTTTTATCATAAAACATACCGTTCGGCTGAAGAACGCAAAAAAAACATATTTGCGAACTTTGACCTTGAATTCAAAAATTTACTAGTATGGGATCGATGGTGACTTTTTATATTTCATTTATAATGGTGTTCCGAACATTCGTACTAATTTGCAGCTCTATGCGAATTATTGTAAACCTACCCCTATTTTTCGGTCTAATTTGACCGGACTTTACAGTTTAGATAAAACATCTTCTCAATCCTAACTTAAATCTATTTTAACAAAACGTGTGTAAATAAGTTTGTATTCATGTCATGATGTCACTAAAAAACTATTAATTTTTGTCGATACTCATGACGTCACCGCTTTGTCAAGCCTTAGCAAACGATTTACTATTTTACATAATATTTTCGCAAATTTAGTTTAAATATACGAAACATACTTATATTTATTTATTTATTTATTAATAAGGCACACCAACGACTTTTTACACATTAATATTACAATTAAACATTTAGAAAAGATCCCGTGTAAGTAAGTCACTTACAGGCAAAACAAAACAATAGTAATCAATATACTATTGTAAGAATCTTTTTCTGAGCATCATTACTAGCAGAAATTCTTCAAAATATGGTTCGAAACAATCCAAGGACAAAATTGTATTTACCTATGAAACGTGTATTTATTGGGGTTATTTCGCCTTGTAACGTCACATTCACTCACAGAACAAGCCATCATAGTTGCATAATTAATATTATCAATTTAAATCTTAAGATTATTATTTAAATGCACGAAATTCACCGCGGCGTAAAACAGATGGTCCGCTAGGTTCACTTAGTCGAGAAAAAAAATGTCATATCGGTACATCATTCACTCTCTCTTTTTCTCTTAGCTGGTTTGTACTTGATTAGAATTTCTCGCTCGCACGCTTCGTCTATCTTTTTGCGTAGCAAAAAAAAATCTAAATCTATGGCCCCAACTATCGGACCGGTATTTATAACCGAGCGGCATATGCGCACTAGGCATACATGCTACAATACTGTTATCGGCTTGTAGCGCGATCTATTGATATCTACATACACTACATTCCCTTCCTTGGTTTAATCAGTTGTATGTCACCATAATTATTTATAAGATTTTTAGCAAATTCTTATTAGTATTAATAATTAAATGGCATCTCTGGCATAACAAAATGACAGCATAATAATATTTAAAAAATTATTAACTGATTTAATTTATTGTTTCCTTTTAACCTTTCTCTTCCTCTTCTATTCCATTTTCTGATTCCCATCTCGGCCTACTGATGAAGGTTACCCCTCACCATCAAATTACTCTAACGTTAGTTGAGAACTCATGTTATTAATTGGTTACCTGGAACCAATAAATTAATACACGAAATAGTCTCACGCGCAGGTCCGACGACTTCGAGCCTCCCGAAGAAACTGGCCTTCGAACAGACTCCAGCACCGTAGACCACCCACGTACGCTGCGGCAGGCTAAAGACCGAAGAGTACAACCTGCCTTTCCACTCAGCGTTTGTGGACCACGTGAAAGTCCTCGACTTGATCGAGACTTGGCCTGCACTGCAGTCCCTCCAACGGCGCCAAATTGACAACCGGTACATCGAGATACCGGAGCGCCTGCACAAAAACGCCACTACGCTAGTTCCACCTTGCGACTTGGCCCCGAAACCCATCCCTCTGCTGCGTGGTGTAGAACAGGGAGACGCCACACCTCTGAAACCGTCCACCGCTGCACTGGAGGACGCCTTCAAGGCTCCGGACCGGAGAGGGCCAGGCTTCCACGTCAACGGCGAGCACATCACTCTCCTTCGGTTCACCGATGATATAGCTGTCATGGCTGAGACCATGGAGGACCCCAGTACATAAAAGTACCACTACTGCTGACTTAACATGTCGGTTTCCTCACGATGTTTTTCCTTCACCACCAGTAGGTGTCTCTTTTTGGTCGCGTTCTTCGTTACTGAAGGTCGCGTCCCTGAAAGGCCCTCATGGCTTTATGCATGATGTTCTACCACTTCTATTGGTTCTCAGCTTCTCTTAGGGCGGTTGTAACAGAGAGTCCAGTGAGGGCGGTTACCTGGTCTGACAAGCGATTAGGTGACCGGCCGCGAGGTCTATTTCCATCCGCCTTTCCACCAACTTCTCTAGATTATCTGGTTATCGACGGGCAAATGTGACCAAAGTGGCTAGCAGCATACCGCAGCAGCGCTGGTGTAGTAGGTAGCAGAGCGTGGTGAGTCTGTCTTTTATGCCTAATTCATCAAGGATAGATTGGTTCGTTCTCTTGGCGGTGCATGGTATGCGGAGCATTCTTCGCCACTACGACATCTCAAAAGCTTCTATCTTTTTCCGGTCTATTGCCCGAATCGTCCACGACTCCAATCCGAAAAGGGATATCGAGAAACCAGTGTCCAGACTAGTCTCATCTTACCACATTATTGACCTTTCTGTCCTGCTAAATATGTGTCAGCTTGCTTTCGCCGCTTTCGCCACTTGAGTCCTTCTCCTGATCTCTCTTTAGGTTCCTCCCCGGTCAGGAAGTAGCGATCCGAGGTATATAAACTCGCTGACAAATTCTAGGTCCACGAGTTCTTTCGTTCTAGAGAGTTGACCGGATATGTACGTGAGCATGACTTTTGTCTTCAACTTATTAATCCAACCAGTTCACTCTCATATTCTTCTTTGTGAAACAGATCAGCTAGCTCCTTTTCTGAAGCCAGTAGGTATATTTTACTGCTATTACTGTCATTCTCTGATGACTGTCAATTTAATGACCAGTAGGTATAATCTACTGCTATTACTGTCATTCTCTGATGACTATCAATTTAATGACCAGTAGGTATAATCTACTGCTATTACTGTCATGCTCTGATGACTGTAAATTTAATGACCAGTAGCTATATTCTACTGCCTGTCAATTTAATGACCAGTAGGTATATTCTACTGTATGTCAATTTAATGACCAGTACCTATATTCTACTGCTTGTCAATTAAATGACCAGTAGGTATACTCTACTGCAATTGCGTGCTCTTTGATTTATTATTTTAGCAATCGATTTACTCTCACACAACGGTCTATCTAGACCAGACCTCGGACAGGACTAAAAGCAATATCGCGCACCTACGGACTACTTGTGTTGCCTCAAGATATACCGTTTACGGCTACGACTACGCTTAACCACTGGTACGGTTGAACATACACTACGGCCGATAGACTGAATTACTCGAACTTCTACAGCTTGCTCATCAATCATCATTATCGAAATCCACATTGACTGCAACATGATTACGTGACCCACCATCATCTTCCTAAACCGTTAGTGTGTATACTTCTTAGTTCCAAGCGCATCTATTTAAAGCTTTCAGTGTATAACGATCACCGATATCGAAAGGTTTCTCTAAGCCTTAGCAGTTATTGATCAGAAACCGTATCAGCTTAGATCATAATTACATCGCTCATGGCACGACTGCTGCAGCAGCTAGTGACACTCATGCCACCCATATCGTTATTACCTCAAGTAGTACGACCAACACACATAACTTCACGACTTCTTCTTCTTCGTTGGTACACTCTTGGCAGAGTGGTCGTGGTCATCATGTAGCAGTTAGACTTCGGGTTGCCATAATTTGCCTAACGATGTGACGCCAACCCTCTCTATCGGCTATTATTCGTGTGTACTTATGCAATGGGCCACCCACTGCAGACTTAATCTGGTCGGTCCAATGCATGGGCGACCTGCCGCGCGCTCTCGTTCCTTCCACTCTACCCTGAACTACAACCTGCTCGATAGAGTCGTTGCCCCGTCGGGACACGTGTCCAAAGAACTGGAGTACTCGAGCTTGGACTATAGCCGATAGACGCTGCCTGATACAGAGTTCTTAAAGGATGTATATGTTAGTGCGAAACTCAGTCCACGACACTCCAAGCATTTTCTCCAGCACCACATTTCCAGAGCGTCTATTCACTTCCTCTCAGTATATTTCAGCATCCAGGTCTCGACTGCGTATAGAAATATGGGGAACACAAGTGCCCGTATGAGCCGGATTTTCGTGGCTTTGGTGATATTGTGATTCTAGGATGATTCATAATTCTATTTCTACGACTTCTAGGTTATTACAAAACCAATACAACGATAGTCTCCTTTGAGACCAGCTCCCTCAACAACTCACAAGTGAATTGCAGGTACGACTACAGACAAGTGCGTAAAGTGCGACCTAATAGCCACGGTATGTGCTCTTCTGCTCGGTGGAGGAACTCTCCTCACTGTTTTCTACGTTTAACTCGTTAGGAGCACTACTTAGAGGCATCCTTTGTATGCGATCGAGAGCGTACTTATTCGTTCTATTACTATTTAAAGATTTCAAAAGATAGCGATCGCGGGATCTACTACTATCATAATGTTACTTTGAAAGTAAACAAGTGAATTAAGATCATCGATCGATCGAGATCGTTGTAAATCGTCCCGCGACATAAGATCTGTTCTGAATACATGTAATTGACCAATGGTCAGTATTGGTTAAAGCAGCTATAATACTAACTCGCTCTGACACTTAAAATGACAGTTGTGCAGTTCTTCACAAGGGATATCTCATCCTTACTTAACAAAATGTTGAAACTATTACCGTCAGTAATAAATTTATTACGTCCTGGCTTTGTACTAGGTATGTCTCAATTACCTTGTCTTAGTGCTAGGTATAACCACTACCAATTCAATGATCAACACAATTAACTCAAAACTTATCATTTCATTTGGAATTATCATTTTTCTTGAATGAAGTACGGCATTGCTACTGTATTACTCAAAAATTATCAGCCAAGGCTAAAAAAGGCACTAAAACTTGACCAGTAATTAAGCTTTTGTAGCCTTTACTAATTGTTGAGAGTGAAGTAAATAAAAGGTGAAGTTGGAGGTAAAACTTTGTGTCTTTATTTCACGGTCACTTTACAGTACTTTTCTAGACTATATACGACTATCCACTACACACTACAGGAGAACACTGCGCTCCCTGCGCGGCGTGGCAACCGTGCTGAAAACCTAAAGTGCTATGTCATCGATAGTGCAACAATGTGTCACCACAGTATTCCCCCCCTATCTTTATAATTTGTTAAAATTATACAAAAATATTTGGGTACATTCTCCTTTACAATTTGTTTTTACATTAGTTAGTAACATAACGTCATTGTTTTCAATGTATTACTCCTACATACCTTCGCGTCACATGTTTATGTTTCTCTTATCAGCAAAAGTTCGCGCCGTCCGTCCGGCGTTACAAATAACTAAGCTTCGACTTATGACGACATTGACAATTTATATTTTACACATCATATGGACTTTTTACGTTTTCCTTACATTTATTGTTAAACATGACAATTTTTACATGAGAAACATAATCACAAAAACACATTCTAGTTACAATGCTCCTATATACCGCTACAAAAATGGTGCTTATGTGCTACACAATTTACCTTAATTACTAACACTAATAAGTATCGTTTTCTCGAGTAGAAGTTGCCCGTGGTGCGTTAAAGCCTTTATTTACCGCAGCCAATCCAATAACTTCTGCTTCTTTGCGGAACCAGTTCCGCACATGTTTTTTGCATTGGTGTCTCATTAACCATAATAACACGATGCCGAAAATGATGGCAAATGCTATCATAAACATTTCCACCGTACCGACTCGTTGTCCCATGACCTCATTTGACACACTTTGGGACACTGCCACATTATTCTGCTGTGGTTTAGCCTGGCTGTTACACATTTTTTGTATTGTTTGTTTCGTATACTAACAACAACTGGCTTGCTCTTAATGTCTAAGTAAATTTACAAATATGATGTTATAAGGCATTCGGTTCGTTTAGTTGACCTACTGACGTATATGCTGACTTAACTAACTGGTTTTATATTACTGTTGCAACCTTACACTATACATTTTCTCAATAGTTGCAGTTTTGCTAAATGTTGTTACTACTAAATTACTTTTTTATTACTACATTTTTATAAGGGTATATACGGATGGCTTAACTAAATTACCTATAACTATTCTATTTTTCCGACTCCCAATGGACAGGGTCGATATTAAGTGATACATATCTTTTACGTATTTCTAAGGGTAGTGGGCATGTTCAATATTCTGCCATAAAAATAAACATCCCATTAGGATCCACAATATTTTGCATGCCCACGCCATACAAATGATATATAAAATAACCTTTTTTTGTTTTGCTTATTCTAAGGCGCATTCCTCTTACATATGGTACCTACTATGTTGTATTTGTGCCTAGTTATTCATCAAAAAATCTTACCCTTTTGCTAACGCGACCGCTGCGAGTGACGATTTGTTCTTTAGTTAAGGGTCCTGCTGCGTTTGTTTTTGTTGTTTGCGGTTTTGTTTTAGTTACCTTTCTCGGCATGTCGTGCACGGTACTTTCTTGCCCGTCTTCTTTTTCATTGTCTGTTATTAAAAATGCTGGTTTTAATCGGTCAATTGAAATACAAGCTTGTCTATTATTTAATTCTATTATGTAATTTTTCTCCTTCCGACTTATGACGCGGTATGGGCCATCATAGGGCGGTTGCAGCGATTTACGCACTGTGTCATTGCGAACAAAAACATATTTACACGTTTCTAATTCTGGATGCACGAACGACGAGCGTCCCTTGTTTTCTCTTATATGAGGTATAAAATTCCCTATTGTTTTCTTAAGTTCCTCTACGTAGGAATTTATATCTTGGTTTTGTGTTAAATTGCTAGTAAAAAAATCTCCCGGTAGCCTTATTGTACACCCGTATACTAACTCGGCGGCGCTGTATCCTGTATCGCTTCTAACGGCTACGCGCAGACCGAATAAAACGGTAGGTAACTCTCTTAACCACGATTCTGTTTTGATTCTGGCCATCAACGATGCTTTTAGTGACCTGTGCCATCTTTCCACCATGCCGTTGCTTTGGGGATGATAAGCTGTTGTCCTAATCTTTTCGATTCCTAATACTTTCATTAATTGATTGTATAAATTACTTTCAAACTGTCTTCCTTGGTCACTAGTGATTTTTACTGGACACCCATAGTGCGTGATCCAACAATCATATAGTGCCTTGGCTATATTTTCTGCTGTAATTTCTTTCAATGGTATGGCTTCCGGCCATCTAGTGAACCTATCAATTATAGTAAGACAATACCTATATCCCTCTGCTGTAACGGGCAACGGACCTATTATGTCTATGTGAATGTGTTCGAACTTGCCGCATTCCGAGTAAACGCCTAATTCTGATACTGTGTGTCTTTGTACTTTTGATTTTTGACATGCTATACATGATTTGGCCCATTTACCTATCTGTGAATTCATACCGGGCCAAAAATACTTTTGTGTGATTAACGTCTTTGTTGCCCTGACCCCGGGGTGACTTAAGTTATGAACGTTGTCAAAAACCATGCGTCTGAATTTTTCTGGTAAATATGGTCGGACGGTGTCTTTAGAAGTTTCACAATAAATCGGTTTATTGTCTGTGGGTCCGTGTATTTTCTTTAAGTTTACACTGCTCTTTTTGTTACTGTTATTTAATACTTGTGCTATATACTCGTCCGTTTCCTGTGCGGTCGCTAATTCTGCGAAACCTATGTTCGTTGGGCAATACAACTCCGCAACACGAGATAACGAGTCAGCAACAACGTTGTGTAGTCCGTCTACATGGCGAATATCGTTTGTGAATTCACTAATGAATAATAAATATCGTGTTCTTCTTGGTGTTTCTGAGTTACTGCTATTTAGTTTTGTAAGGGCATATGTTATTGGTTTATGGTCCGTATATATGGTTAATTCTCGCCCTTCGAATAACTTCCTGAAATACTGAATGGCCATATATATTGCTAACAATTCTCTATCATAGGTACAATACTTAGTTTGGGCCTGTGTGAGTTTTTTTGAAAAATATCCCAACGGTTCCCAACGGTTTTTAACTTGTTGTTGTAACACCGCGCCTACACACGTATCCGATGCGTCACACATCAGAGCCATAGGTACCCCGCTGTGTGGGTGTGACAATGTAACCGCTTTTTGTAAGCTAAGTTTACATTCTTCGAAAGCCTGGTTGGCTTTATCGTCCCACTGTACCAATGTCTTATCGCGTTTCTTGGACTGATGTATGAACTTATTGAGGCTCATTTGTGACTCTACTGCTTTTGGTATGTGGGGTCTATAAAAATTGACCATTCCGAGAAACCTTCTTAATTCCTCCACTGTTTTTGGTTTAGGAAATTCCATTATTGCTTGTGTTCTGGATTTTAGCGGTGTGATACCTTTTTTGCACACCTCAAACCCCAGGAAATCTACTTTATCTTTTCCAAACTGACATTTTGATGTATTAATGGTTATTCCGAATTGACTGAATCTTTCAAAAACTATTTTTAAATGTTCCTTATGTTGCTCATGGTCATGACTAGCTATGATGACATCATCGATGTATGAGAATAAGAAATCCAATCCCTGTAAAACTGTTGTACTCATGAAACGTTGGAATGTTTGGGCAGCGTTTCTCAACCCGAAACTCATTCTGGGGAATTCAAACAAACCAAAGGGCGTGATAATAGCCGTTTTTTCTACATCTTCTGGGTTTACGGGTATGAAATGATAAGCCCTATTAATGTCTAAATGTGTAAATACCTGTTTGTTCGCCAGCACATACGTGAACTCGTGTAACCTTGGGACTGGATACCTATCTGGTTTGGTAATTGCGTTTAATTGTCTGTAGTCACCACAGGGTCTAATGTCTCCATTCGATTTCGGTACCACATGTAAAGGGCTCGCCCACGGGCTTTTACTGGGCCTACATATTCCCATCTCCTGCATTATTCTAAATTCTTCTTTAACTTTGACATACCGGTCCGGTGGTAATGGCCTTGCACGCGAATGTACCGGTGGGCCGGTCGTTTCTATGTAATGTACTACTGAATGCTTAGGAGGATCTTTAAAAGATGTAGGCCTAGTAATATCCGGGTATTTAGAAATGATATCGTGGTAGGGATGGTCCATATTTAACATTTTTAATGATAGTTGAGAGCTACTTACTAGGGATGCCACTGTACTTAGCTCCGTTTCCTGGTCGACCAGTTTCCTTGAACTCACGTCCACTAGCAGGTTATGGTGTCCCAAGAAATCTGCACCGAGTATGGGTTGTTTCACGTCGGCTATTATAAAGTCCCATCTATAAACTCGTCGTAATTTCAGGTTCAACACTAATGTTTTTACACCGTATGTTTTGATTTCTGTTCCGTTCACTGCGTATAATTTATATTCACTTTCCGGATGTAATTGATTCTTTTTGTTTACTGGTATGACGGACACGTTTGCTCCTGTGTCTACTAGAAAGTTTAAACCCGTATTTATGTCTCTTACACTGAGGCGGTTCGCTGGACGTACGGAACAGATTTCCGCCTTTGGCTGTTCCGTTGTTAGTTTTCCGTTTTCTTCCACGCACATGGCTTTACACATTTCCGCGCTTTGTCTGCGTAACGGAAATGGTAGAAGCACAGCCAATCCGGATCCTCTTCTGAACGCCGTGCTCGTGAGCTGCTCCTGCTTCGCGTGCTAGGTGTCAGGTAACGATTTCTGCTGCGTGCCCTTTTTCCTCGGTTTTCCAGTTCATCAAAACGAGCACTTAACTTTGCTATTTCATTTAATATTGACCTCTCTGTTACGCTTGTCGTTGATGTTGAGGGCTGTTGCGATACCGTTGCCACTACACTTGCTTTAGTAACTTCATTCACGTCATCGGCGATATTTCCCAATTTCTCTAAGTCTTTTGTTTCCGTGACGGTGAGTACTGCGCGTACTGTTGGTGGCAGAAGATTTTGCCATAAAACTTTTAATGTTCCGTCTGTTACTTTGTCTCGTGCGAGGGCTTTCATTTTTGCTAAAAGTTGTGACGGTTTCTGGTCTCCCAATTCCATTTCATTGATTAATTTTTCTATCTGTTTTGTTTGAGAGTCCTCGTATATTTTTATTAGTTTCTGTTTCAGCGCCTCGTATCTGCCTGTTTCTGGTGGATTTACTAAAAAATCCGTTAACTGACTTATGGTGTCGCTGTTGAGCTTTGATACCACAAGGTCAAATTTTGAGTGATCTCCTAGCTTCTGTGGGGCCAACGTCGCTTCCGTTCTTATAAACCACACTCGAGGCTGGTTCGTCCAGAAATCGGAGATCCTTGACGTTAGTGAGAGTGCCGCAGTTTCTGGTAAAATAGGTGGCGTCGTCATTTTGAGGCCGTATTATTTCCGTATCTTTAAAGTTCTTTCACAGGGGTCACCACTTTTGTAGCCTTTACTAATTGTTGAGAGTGAAGTAAATAAAAGGTGAAGTTGGAGGTAAAACTTTGTGTCTTTATTTCACGGTCACTTTACAGTACTTTTCTAGACTATATACGACTATCCACTACACACTACAGGAGAACACTGCGCTCCCTGCGCGGCGTGGCAACCGTGCTGAAAACCTAAAGTGCTATGTCATCGATAGTGCAACAATGTGTCACCACAAAGCCAACATTAATTATGATATGACATGGCCCATACTGTATACAAAACCAGAACTTTGAATAATTAGCACTTGTCCTGAGCCATAACAAAATGAAAACGACTCACCAGATTGGCATAACATCCCACATTGTTTCCGTTATGTAGACGCGAAGCTGAAGGGCTTACTTCTACTGCATTCAGTTTTGGTGGGACCAAAACAATACGACGCCGACGGTGAAGTGTGCCACCGTTCGCGCATCGAACTCGGGTTTTACGAGGTTGAATTCCACAGCACTACTCAGCAAGTGCACTACTAATCGTATACATTTGAAGCACTTCAAAAACTAACGCCACTGATTTTAACTATCACTGTCATCACTTTTCTATTTTTTTTTTATCGTAACAAAGTCTTCATGTTCCTTTTAGATAGGTTTTTGTTTTATAAGGAAATCAACTTTTTTTCACTCTACGGTTTTCTCCTCGTCGCCAATGTAAAATATGCACATTTATCAATATTAATAGTTGACTCGCCAACGCACTACCGCACAGGCCAACAGTCTGATAACAACTGATCGCCCCAACACTCGGACCGGTATTTATAACCGAGCGGCATATGCGCACGAGGCAGCGCTACAATACTGTGATTGGCTTGTAGCGCGATCTATTGATATCTACATACACTACAAACATGATTCATCATTCCTTAAAAAAATGGACCACACCACCAATCTTCTAAGTAATAAATTAATGTCTAATCCTCGGAGGACATAATCAGCGGGGTTCTGGTCAGTTGTGACATGTCGCCACTCGCAGTTGCCAGTATTCTCAAAAATTTCTGCAACTCTGTTGCGAACGAATGGCTGCAGCTTATTTGGCAACATTTTAAGCCAACCTAGGATGACAGTGGAGTCCGTCTGTAGAGTTTAACCGTAATGAGGCGACCACCTTTTCATAAATTCGAACTCCGACCAGAGCACCGCAAATCTCAAGTCTGGTATGGTGGTTGGTTTTAGATGGGCAACGCGACTTTTAGCTATCCATAACCGTACTAAAACTTGACGTTAATTGTTGACACTGCAAATGTATAAGCATGCTCCGTATGCTCGTTCAGATGAATCAGTGAATACGTGAAACTCTAAAAAATTCATTGAATTAATTAAAACACGACGTGGAATATTAATTTGATTTAACTTTGGTTAACTCATGACTCATTGGGTCCAAATCTTTCTAATGTCCGGCGATAGCTGTCCATCCCATGACAGTTTGTGTAACCATAATTTTTTAGGTAACATCTTCATCACTATAATACATAGAGCCAAAAGCCCCAAATGTTCAAAAATTTGTGATATAATCTAAAGCATGTTACGTTTTGTATTGTTACAAATGATTGGTTCAGTAATAGAGAAATAAAGTTGATCAGATTGTGATTGCCAACCTAGACCTAAAGTTTTGGTAAATTCCGATCCGCCAATATTCAAGTCAAGTGAAGATTGAGGACAATCAAAACCAATCACCAAACGCATATCATTTGACTTCCACTTTCTTAGGTTTATTCTAGCTGAAGCAAGAGTAGAAGTAACTTTATTACGCAAATCTTTGACTTCCTTGAAATCATCTCCTCCCGTTAGCAAATCGTCAACGTAAAAATCGCGAAGAATGACCTCTGCAGCCCTTTTATCAACGCACTCTAAACCTTGCTTTAGGCATCTTGTTGCAAGGAACCGAGCGCTGGCCCGTGCTGTAAGTCACGGTATTTAGCTGGTAAGTTTGTAACTGAATTAACGGGTAATTACGCCAGACGATTTGTTGAAGATGTCTGTCATTGGGATGAACCACTATCTGCCAGTATATTTTCTCCACATCACCGGAAATAATATATTAGGTTGGGGAAAAAGTCTTTTCGTATTATAGTATGTATGAATTTGTAATAAAATCTCTTTGGCTATACTATTTGGCGAGCCTATAAAATAAAAAAAAAAAAAAAAACTATTTGTATCTGGCTGGTTTTTGTATCATTGAAAGTTTAAATTTTAAAGAACATAATTCCAAATTCAAATTAGGAAAATGTGTGATTTTCATTTGTTTTTCGTACCGTCAAGATGAGTGAATCTAATGAAGAAATTCGATACATTTAAAAAAAATCTACAAAAAAGGTAAAAATACAACACAAGCCGCGAAAAAAAATTGCGATGTTTATGGACCTAGTGCAGTGTCTGTGAGAGTAGCACAAATTTGGTTTAAGCGTTTTCAATCCGGAGATTTTGATGTCAAAGATGCACGTTGCTCTGGTCGCCCTATTACGGATAAAATGGGTGCCATTTTTGAAAAAGTGGAGCAAGTTCGGCATATCAGTAGTTACGACGTAGCTGAAGAACTGGGAATTGACCACAAAACAGTTTTGGCGCATTTGAAAAAAAACTGGGTACACAAAAAAGCTCGATATTTGGGTACCTTACGAGCTCACTGAAAGAAACCTAATGAAACCTTACGAGCTCACTGAAAGAAACCTAATGAACCGTGTACTCATTTGTATTCTTTATTACGACGTAATGAAACCGAACCATTTTTGAAGAAGCTGATAACTGGTGATGAAAAGTGGATCACGTACGACAAGAACGTGCGAAAAAGGGCGTGGTCAAAGGCCGGTCAGGCTTCACATACTGTGGCGAAACCCGGGTTAACTCGCAACAAGGTGATGCTGTGTGTGTGGTGGGATTGGAAGGGCATTGTTCATTATGAGCTGTTACCACCAGGCAGTACCATTAATTCTGAACTCTACTGCGAATAACTGATGAGCACTATAATAACTGATTAATGCAAGAAGTTGTGAGAAAGCGGCCGGAAATAATCAACAGAAGGGGTGTGGTTTTCATCAAGATAACGCTAGACCTCATACATCTTTAGCCACTCAGCAAAAATTAAGAGAGTTTGGCTGGGAGGTATTAATGCATCCGCCGTATAGTCCTGACCTTGCACCTTCAGATTTCCACCTGTTTCGGTCTCTTCAGAATTCTTTAGGCAGTGTCAGGTTAACATCACGAGAGGACTGCCAAAACCACTTGTCGCGGTATTTTGATCAGAAGTCCCAAAATTTCTATAGCAATGGGATCATGTCCCTACCTACAAAATGGCAAGAAGTTATCGAATAAAATGGTACCTACATACTTTAGTTAAATGTAAATAAACTATATTAAAAAATGTTTTGAATTTTGTTAAAAAATGCGATGAAATTTTTTCCCCAACCTATTATTTATGTTGTCATGATCATCCTATAGTATAGGATGGGGGAAACAAGGAAAGAGTTGGAATTAATTGAAACTGAAAGATTAACAAGTAATGTAAGTAAAAATGCTAATAACAAAATTCTGGAAACATGGAATGCGTTACCAGACACATTTAACTGTTTGAAGAAGCTGGCTCATGCTATTTTAACAATGTTTTCATCTACCTATGCCTGTGAGTCATTATTTTCAGAGATGAATAACATTAAAAACTCGGTTAGAAACCGTTTGACAGATGAATTCAGTTCAGCCTGCATTTTGCTAAAAGTAACATCTTACAACCCTAACATAAATTATTTGTCATCTAACCTGCAGCAACAGAAGTCACAATAATTTTAGAGTAATTTAATTTATGCGTGTAATTAAAACATTCTAAAATGTACCTCTTATGTTTACTTTATTTAATAAAGAGTTTTTATTGATAGTATTTATTATTATTATTTTCCAAATAATCAAAGTCAAAATCATTTGATGGCACGTCAATGACCCCATTAAACATTTTTCTGAAAAAATGGCACGTTGATGCATAAAGGTTCGCCTACCCTGTCCTATACTAAAGGTCCGGTCATCTGTATGCTATTAAAAGAAGTACCTGTAGATAGTAGTGGCGCTGCTGGTATTAATAACCACGCTTAATTTAGTGGTGACACTGCTGTCACGCATAACCAAAGACCTTATACGTATTTCTTACTACTAGACCGTGTACCAAAAATTTTTGTATAGCTAAAATGAAATCTATTACCATACATCTAGGTTAGCTATTCCCTTATAAGCGGTAGCTAACCAAAAGCGGTCCTGAGCGAGAGGGTGCCCGCTGGTAGTGTGTCCTTGTCTGACATCTTGCCAGCTCAACTAATCATTGGGTTTGGTAGAAATGGTAGAAAACTTTATATTTTCTTTTTTATGTAATACCAAAACGAACGAATAAAAAATATATTTAAATACGTTTCAAAGTCTATGAAACTTTGAAGCGTATTTAAATATTTTTACAGTTCCTTTAATTAATCAATTCATTGCATTTAAAAAATAATTCATTAATACTGAGTAAGAGTAGTACTTTTAAATGTTTGGTCCTGGTAATACTAAATGTAGGACCACCAGGTTTGTGGAGTTTTTGGCGGGTTTTGTTCGAGTAAAATTCAGTGGCTGTTAATATTATTCGCAAATTGATTCCTAGTGGAATAAAATTGGTGAAGTTAAGTTTCTCAACTGTCTACGCAACTGGAAATTAAGTGAAATAATTGAGATCCTTTGGGGTATTTCAAAGCATCGTCTGAAGACTGCAGGATCATCTCACGCCTCTCCTTCATGAGCTTGAGAGTAAGATCAGAGAGCTTTTTGTACCTATCTATACGATGGGTCTTTAAGAACAAGACTTATCCAGACTTGGGATTTGAGGGTTATCAAGTCCCCCCCCTCTCTTCGAACTTCAGATAACCCTATAATACTCCATCGTAAACTGCTCAATTCCTCTTCGAGTTCGGTGATCTTATCGTCGGTCCGGAGTCCGGAGTGTGCGCGTGTTGTACGTTGCCAGGTCCTGTCGTCGGTATTTGTTGGGGTAGCTGGATCTCGTCCGGGATTCTTTGCACCCCTTGCCATACCTTAACCTAGATCGCTACCGTAGTCAAGGGTAGGCAGGCTGCCGGGCACTAAGGGCTATGTTTTATTTGTGCTATTCATGGGGAGTGCATTGCAGGCGGGTTGGCGATCCCAGTATGGTTGTTTCAAATGCACAGAGAACGCTGCTGCCCATTCTCTGGTTTATCCCTTAGTCGCCTCTTATGACACCAATGAAAAAACATGGGCTGTTGAAATTCTTTACGCCCGACACCATATGGTAAGTGATGTAGATTCCAAAAAATATACACACGTTTCGGTTTTTTCCTTGAATGTGGTAGGTTTAGGTAGCGTAGTTAGGTAGGATATATACATATATCGGTATACTTACACTATTGTTTTTACAATCAATTTGTCCCGTGTTATATTTGCTCATGGTCACCGCATTAGAAAGTGACACACTACCAACGGGAGCCCTCTCGCTCGGACCGTTTTTTGCGCCATAGTGCACAGTCTAGTAGTAAGAAGTATAAGGTCTTTGCGCATAACTCCGTGATGTGGGAGGTAATGAGCAGAATGTTAAAAATTTTCACATTTTGATATATGATTTAAAGCTTGGTACTCTGCCATGAACTCTTTATACATCTTGGACAGTTGAGGTTGACTTTTGAACCTACGCTCTAAAGAAGAAAAACAATGTGTAGCCCTTGGAAAAGATTCACCCAACATATCCGGGGAACATTTCAGTGGAATTCGAACACAAAATTGCCCGTTCTCCAGACGTGTAATATTCTTTACAAAATGTTCCTCGTATAGCTTTTCTTCTTGAGAATAGTCTGATGTAGTACAAACCTCTTGCAATTGCCATAACCTTGTGAGTTGATGATCTACACTATTATTTATTTCATCGTTACCGTCTGAAACAATGTTTGTGAAATTGCATTTTACTATTCTAGACGGGGTCGAAACATAACAAATTTTTATTGGGCCTGAAACGAGCCATCCCAGTCTAGTTTCGCAAAGAATAGGTTGTCCGTCTCCTAACTTAATTATTTGGGATTCCAGAAAATCCCAAAAGATGTCAGCACCGAACAACATATATCTATCGGTGCCGGTGAGTAAAAGTTAGGATCAGCCAGACCAATATTAGATGGTATTTTTTTTTTTTAAGCTCCAGTGACATAATTGATATAAACTGCCGAGCAATGAAAAGTTCCACCCACAAAATGCCGACAAACACCTTACTATCTCCTAAGACATAGAACCCAGCTTCAAAATATAAAAGTATACATACATATATACATAAACTCACGCCCCTTTCCCATGGGGGTAGGCAGAAACTACAGAACGCCACCTGCTACAATCATTACATACTTCTTCTTTAAAAAGTATAATAAAATCTATTTTATTATGCAAACTCTTTTAAATATTGGTATTTTTGAAGCCAAGGATAAAAAAAGGAGAAAAACAATTTTTTGGGGTTTCAAAATTTCGGAATACATTTGTTTCGTTTTTTGTTTTGCTTTTAATTTCATCCTTGTTTTCGCCGTTATGAAAGAATTCTTAAATTGTAAAGTCTTACGGCTCTCGTACCCATAAATTATGCCTCTATCACCCGAGGATTGTACGAGAATCATCACTATGGTGAAATTGGGGACCAGCCAAAGAAATACGGCCAGAATAAAGGGCCGTGACACATACTACTGACTGACGAGTGATCCAAAGGTTTAGGGAGACTGGATTAAACCTGAGAAGACCAGGTACTGGCAAGCCAAGGTGCACAACAGTCCGAGAAGATCGTTTCATTGCGGCAGCCATGTTAAGAATTCGACATCAGGCGGGAGTTGCGGTTCAACAACAACTTCTGCAAGATCGAAGGGAGCCAATAAGCGAGTGGACAGTCAGGAGACGTCTTGCTGAAAGAGGATTGAAGCCTTACAGGCCAGCAAATGGCCCAAAACTGGAACGGCATCATCAAGTTGCCCGATTGCGATACGCCCGCGAGCATACAGAATGGGGTGAAGACGAATGTGGCAGAGTGATGTTTTCTGATGAGTCAAGATTTATGCTGTACCATCCTGATGGGAGGAAAAGAGTATACCGACGACCAGGAGAACGTTTTGCACAAGCATGTTTTGAAGAAAAAGTGTCTTACGGCGGAGGTACCGTTCACGTGTGGGCTGGTATCTCTGCAGAGGGTCGAACAGCGTTAGTTCCAATCGAGAACGGGAACCTAACTGCTGTGAGATACATCAATGAGATTCTTAATGAACATCCGTCATGAACATCCGTTTTTGGCCAATATTGGCGACTATGCAGTGTTCATGCACGATAATGCACGGGCCCACACTGCTCAAGTTGTAAATGAGTATCTTCAGGACGTAGGAATCCACAAAATGGAGTGGCCAGCAAGGAGACGAGCTAGACAGACGTGTGAGAAAACGAGTTCCACCTCCAATTACTCTTCGTGACTTGAATTACGCGCTCATCGAAGAATGGGAGAGCATTCCTCAGCATACGCTGAGGAATCTGGTATTCAGCATGCCCAATCGCGTAGAAGCTGTATTGAGAGCACATGGAGATATCAAAACCTACGTTTACACCTAATAAAATCCCTACTTAGAGATTTGTTTTTATTTGCCAAATGGCCCCATTTTTTTAAAACAGTTAATTTAAAATTTTAACACAATATTTACGTTTTTAGTTGGTAATATTCTGATGCGCTGTTAAATGTACTTCAATATTGCAGACGGCGTCATTAAGCTAGCCTTTCTCGTTTAGGAGTAATTTGGTGTTATGTCACTGGAACTTTTTCATTGCTCGCGACTGTATCACGTATAATTTTATTAACCCCCGCCGGAAAAAGAGGGGTGTTATAAGTTTCACGTGTGTTGCTGTGTATCTGTGTATCTGTGTGTCTGTCTGTGGCATCATAGCGCCTAAACGGATGAACCGACTTTGATTTAGTTTTTTTTCGTTTGAAACGTATTTTTACCGAGAGTGTTCTTAGCTATGTTTGAATAAAATCGGTTCAGCAGTTTAAAAGTTATGGGCGTTTTACTGTTAGAATCGGGGTGTTATCGCAAGATAAATGTGTCGGGGTTTTTTTTTAATTTTTAAATTTTACTTGTACCGTATGGTGACGGACGTAAAGAATTTCACCATCCCATATCTTCCCGTGGGTGTCGTAAGAGGCGACTAAGGGACACACCAGAGAATGGGCAGCAGCGTTCTCTGTGCACTTAAACAAAAAACTGCGATCGCCAACCCGCCTGCCAAGCGTGGCGATTATGGCAAACCCCCCCCAAAACCTAATGAACAGCACAACGAAAAAACGGCCCCGAGTGCCCGGCAGCCCGTCTACCCTCGGCTACGGTAGCGGTCGAGGCGATGGCATGGCAAGGGGTGCTAAGAATCCCCGGAGTGGACCCAGCCACCCCTACAAACACCGACGACTGGACCTGGGAACATATAACACGCGAACACTCCGGACCGACGAGAAGATAGCCGAACTTGAGGAAGAATTGAGCAGGTTACGATGGAGTATTATAGGGTTATCTGAAGTCCGAAGAGAGGGGGAGGACTCGATAATCCTCAAATCCGGCAACCTGCTCTATTTCCGAGAGGGAGACCGGCAGTCCCAGGGTGGTGTTGGGTTTATCGTCCACAAGTCTCTTGTGAACAACGTGGTGAAGATCGAGAGTGTGTCGACCAGGGTGGCGTACCTTATACTCAGAATATCCGCAAGATATTCGCTGAAGGTCATACAGGTCTACGCCCCGACCTCGGCACACCCCGACGACGAGGTAGAGGCCATGTATGAGGATATCTCTATAGCCATGCATGGTTTCAAAACTCACTTCACCGTTGTCATGGAGGACTTCAACGCGAAACTGGGCAAACGAGACGAGGATGAGCAAGTGGGGCAATTTGGAGTTGGACGTCGGAACCACCGGGGTCACCTACTGGCCAGTTTTATGGAGAAGGAGGGCCTCTACATGATGAACTCCTTCTTCAGAAAGCGTGAGCACAGGAAGTGGACCTGGCAAAGCCCCGATGGTGCAACTTAAAACGAGATCGACTTCATCATGTCAACCAAGAAGCAAATGTTCAATGATGTCTCAGTGATCAATTCGGTGAAAACCGGGAGTGATCACCGCATGGTAAGAGGCACATTGAACATTAATGTTAAGCTTGAAAGGTCTCGACTGATGAAGTCCACGCTCCGTCCAGCACAAATCCAGGTCCAAAACCCCGAGAGCTTTCAGCTCGAACTCCAGAATCGTTTCGAGTGCCTAGGGAGCTCCGTGGACGAATACAGCGATGGGTTCGTGGAAGCTGTCCATACGGTCGGGTCTAAGTTTTTCAAGACCCGCCGTACAGATAGAAACAAAAAGCTCTCTGATCATACTCTCAAGCTCATGAAGGAGAGGCGTGAGATGATCCTGCAGTCTTCAGACGATTCGTTGAAATACCGGCAGCTAAATAGACGGATCTCAAAGTCCTTGAAAAGCGACCTCCGCCGCTTTAATACTGAAAGTATTAAAGACGCGATTGAGCGGAACAAAGGCTCCAGGGTCTTTGCAAGACGTCTGTCTATTGGGCAGAGCCAGCTCACGAAACTGAAGACCGATGATGGCAGGATCGTGTCCGCCAAACCGGAGCTTCTGAGGGAGATCGAGAGATTCTATGGACAGTTGTACACGTCAAAAAGTAAACCCGTCGCGAATCTAGCGAATGACCCAAGAGCTAGATTGACCCGACACTATACCGAAGACATTCCGGACGTCAGCCTGTATGAGATTAGGATGGCTCTGAAACAACTTAAGAACAACAAGGCACCGGGTGATGACGGAATTACGGCCGAACTCCTGAAGGCGGGTGGAAAACCAGTACTTAAGGCCCTTCAGAAGCTTTTTGATTCCGTCATACTCGAGGGGAAAACGCCACAGGCATGGTGCAGGGGTGTGGTGGTACTCTTCTTCAAGAAGGGTGACAATGCCCTACTGAAGAACTATAGGCCCATCACACTCCTTAGCCATGTCTACAAGCTGTTTTCAAGAGTCATCACGAATCGTCTCGCACGCAGGTTTGACGATTTCCAGCCTTCCGAACAAGCCGGATTCCGTAAAGGCTTCAGCACCGTAGACCACATACATACGCTGCGGCAGGTTATACAGAAGACCGAAGAGTACAACCTCCCTCTCTGTTTAGCGTTTGTGGACTACGAGAAAGCCTTCGATTCGATCGAGACTTGGGCTGTACTGCAGTCTCTCCAACGGTGCCAAATTGACTACCGGTACATCGAAGTGTTGAAGTGTTTATACAAAAACGCCACAATGTCAGTTCGACTCCAGGATCAGACCTCGGAACCCGTCCTTCTGCAGCGAGGTGTGAGACAGGGAGACGTAATATCTCCGAAGCTCTTTACCGCTGCACAGGAGGATGTCTTCAAGGTTCTGGACTGGAGAGGGCTAGGCATCAACGTCAATGGCGAGTACATCACTCACCTTCGGTTTGCCGACGATATAGTGGTTATGGCTGAGACCATGGAGGACCTCAGTACAATGCTCGATGATCTCAGTAGAGCTTCCGAAAGAGTGGGTCTTAGGATGAACATGGACAAAACTAAGTTGATGTTGAATGCCCATGTTACACCCACTCCTATCAAGATTGGAGACTCTACACTCGAAGTTGTGGGCGACTATGTGTACCTGGGACAAACAATCCAATTGGGTAGGGCCAACTTCGAGAAAGAGGTCAACCGTCGAATCCGACTCGGCTGGGCAGTGTTTGGGAAGTTGCGCGGTGTCTTCTCGTCCAACTTACCGCAGTGTCTCAAGACGAAAGTCAGTGATGTTGTATGATGTTTACCAGTGTGTGTTGCCAGTGATGACATATGGCTCTGAGACGTGGTCGCTTACAATGGGCCTTATCAGAAAGCTTACAGTCACTCAAAGGGCAATGGAAAGGGCTATGCTCGGAGTTTCCTTGCGTGATCGAATCAGAAACGTAGAGATCCGCAAGAGAACCAGGGTTACCGACATAGCCCGAAGAATTGCCAAACTTAAGTGGCAGTGGGCAGGGTACATTGCTCGCAGAACGGATGGCCGATGGGGCAGAAAGGTTCTGGAATGGCGACCGCGAACCGGAAGACGTTGCGTTGGAAGGCCTCCCACCAGGTGGACCGATGACCTGGTGAAGGTTGCGGGGATCCGCTGGTTGCGAAATGCACGGGACCGGTCAATGTGGCGACGCTTGGGGGAGGCCTATGTCCAGCAGTGGACGTCTTTCGGCTGATATGATGATGATGATGATGATGACTTGTATCCAAATGTATTCCCTAAACTCTGGTCAAATAACCCTGCTCCTTGTCCCTGAGCACTCTTAGATGCATCAGTGTAAATTTTATGCCATCCGAAATATTTTATGTTCAGTTCTGCTACAATATCACTCAGTAACACATTTGGGTTATAATTACGTTTAGCAGACCTTAAACTTTTGATTGCCTTTACTAATTCTAGACGTCTTACTAACATTAAATGAAATATTTTGCATAAACATAAAATCAAGGATATAGGCCGTAATTTAGGATCACTATCTGTATTATTCGCTTGAGGAATAGGTATTATCTGAATATTGCGCCACTGAACAGGTACAATACCTGAATTAAAGATTTTATTATATATAGTAAATAAGTTCTTACTACACTGGGAAGATTATAAATCATGGAATATGAAATACCGTCCTCACCAGGTGCAGAATCTTTTTTTAAAATAAATTTTGCAATTCCTGGATACTATAATCACACTCTAAATTTTCATTTTTGGATACAAATATAGGTGTTTTGTTTGTTACATAGTCAGGAGTCAGTGACCTTAGTAACTGGTTTTGTTTTATGTGACCGGATGGATTTATGAATGAAAATAGCGACCCCACCGTATGAATCATATCTGTCTTTTCAATAAATGTTATAGCCACATACATTATTGTTATTATTATTATACATTTAAGTCCACTTCAGTATCTAACCATGTTTCGTTTACTATATGATTTTTTTCTTTATTTAACAATTCTGTAAATGAAATCATTTTGGGCTGTAGTGATTGTGAGTTCAATTGAATAATGTTGATTCCTTTATTTTTGTCTATATTATCCATTTATAACCGTAGTAATTTTATCTAACCAATTTCCTTGTAGCAGACAACTTAATACAACCTTTAATTCATCATATATTTTTAAACAACAACAACATCTTTTCTTCAAGTGTTCTTTCTGATAATTATCCTTTTCAGTCGATCTATCTGTCACAAGTTGGCTTTTCTTTCCTTGCCTACGTTTGGTTTCCTTTTCCTCAAGTGACTTCTTTGTGGTATTTTGTTTACATTGTACGTAATATCCTTCCTTCTCTTGAACCATGTGTGTAGATGTCTCCGGCCCACGATTTTGTAGGGAGTTAATAAGCACGCTACTATATGTTTGAGCTTCATTTAGTGAACTTGTAGTAAGCGACGATTTTTGCAGCATATTTTGAGAAGTAGTATATTCTCGTTGTTTTCTAAGGAACAGTTGAAGTGCTTTTCTGTGGGGTACCTGCTCTGTGCTCATGATATTTCTTGTATCTTTTTCTTTTAAAAATAATGGTCATTTTGTGTCTAGTACAAAGTGATTTCCTCTACAATTTAAGCATGAGATATTACTTGTATCACAATTTTCATGGTTCCCACCACATTTGGGACACATTTTCGTTTTAGTTGGACAGTATTTTAATACATGTCCGAAATGCCAACATCCAGAGCACTGTGTCACGGGGAACACATAGGGCTCAACTTTTAAACGGCTGTCATACGCATAAATATGGGATGGGAGGTTATTACTTTTAAAACATACTCTTATAGATTCACAGTCAACCCATTTGTTCGCCGAATTAACGCATCTCAGTCGCTTGATGTATACTATCTCTGTAGTGCATTCCAAAATATCCATTATATCCTTTTTTAGGGTTCCGTAGCCAAATGGCAAAAAACGGAACCCTTATAGATTCGTCATGTCTGTCTGTCTGTCTGTCCGTCCGCATGTCACAGCAACTTTTTCCGAAACTATAAGAACTATGCTGTTGAAACTTGGTAAGTAGATGTATTCTGTAAACCGCATTAAGATTTCCCATCAAACCCATACGTGTGGGGTATCTCTGGATAGGTCTTCAAAAATGATATTGAGGTTTTTAATATAATTTTTTTCTAAACTGAATAGTTTGCGCGAGAGAGACTTCCAAAGTGGTAAAATGTGTCCCCCCCCCCCCTGTATCTTCTAAAATAAGAGAATGATAAAACTAAAAAAAAAATATGATGTACATTACCATGTAAACTACCACCGAAAATTGGTTTGAACGAGATCTAGTAAGTAGTTTTTTTTTTAATACGTCATAAATCGTAAACCGCAATTTACCAAGTACGGAACCCTTCGTGCGCGAGTCCGACTCGCACTTGGCCGGTTTTTTTTTAAATCTAGATCAACCCCTTTCACCAAACCTTAGGATACTACTTACTTAATGTCCTACGTCCCCTGGATGGGGCAAAGGGCGTCCACAGTAGTCCTCTATCGCGATCGATCTTGAGCTTCACGCTTCACCTCGCTCCACGTCATACCGATGCTCGTCGCTTCCGCCAAGACGGTGCAGCGCCAGGTTTGACGGGGACGGCCATGCTTTCTTTTGCCTTGGGGATTCCAATCCAGCGCTTGCTTCGGTATATGATCAGAATCCCTTCGCAGCGTGTGGCCAATCCAACTCCATTTGCGACGCTTGATCTGGCGGTCGATCGAGCTCTCGTGGCATTGCTCCAACAGCTCCACGTTGGTGATGGTCTCGGGCCAGTAAATGCCAAGTATGCGACGAAGACAGCGGTTGACAAAAACTTGGATTTGGCGTGAGATGTCTTTTGTGACCTTCCACGTTTCGCACCCGTAAAGCAACACGGATCTGACATTTTGACCCGAAGATTTTGAGTTTAATCCTTCGGGTCAGTTTCCGCGATTGCCAAACAGGTCTCAGCTGCGCGAAGGTAGCTCGTGCTTTGGCTATTCTTGAAGCGATGTCCTCCTCACTACCTCCAGTTTCCGACACGACGCTCCCGAGGTAAGTAAACTTGTGGACGCGTTCCACTGCCTCTGTGCCAATCAGCAACGGTGAAGTATTCTTCACACCAGATCTCATCTCTTGGGTCTTCCAGTGGTTTATTTTCAGTCCCGTTTCTGCCGCTTCCTGACTTAAATCTTTCAATTTAGCTTGCATGTCAGCGTGGGTATGACTCAGCAGGCATAGGTCATTGGCCTAATCCAAGTCCTCTAAGACGTTGGATAATCCCCACTCTATCCCGCGGCGCTTGTTGCCGAAAATGCGAAGCAAGATCCCGTCAAGAACGACTATAAAGAGGAGCGGTGAAAGGAGACAGCCTTGACGGACACTTGCGTGTACTGCTATATCATCCGAGATGAGGCCGTCGTGAGTTACTTTATAGGAATAATTTTTGTATTTACTCTCCAACAGACGGACAATTTTTGGTGGCACTCCGATGTCCAGTAGGCGGGACCAGATGCTGGACCACTTCAACGTATCAAATGCTTTTTCGAAATCGACAAAGGTGAGATATATCTCCCTCTGCCATTCTGATGCCTGTTCTAAAATGATACGGAGAGTGTTAATCTGATCCGTGCACAAGCGGTTCAAGCGGAAACCAGGCTGCTCTTTTCGTAGGAGAGGATCCACGGCCTTCGATAACCTATCCAGAATAATCTTGCAGAAAACCTTCGAGGGAATTGAGAGCAACGTAATACCTCTCCAGTTATCGCATTGACTAGGGAAATCTTAGTCAATGCGATAACTGGAGAGGGTTTCTTGGGTACAGTTATCAAAAGACCCCTGTTCCATTCGTTCGGAAGCTCTTCGGTGGCCCATATCCTCTCAATGAGAGGCGTCAGAACGTTGACGGCGGAGGATAAGTCAGCTTGTAGCATTTCCGCAGTTATCAGATCGAGTCCTGGTGCTTTGCCTGTCTTCAAAGAGAGGACTGCTCTTGCAACTGCCGAAGCTGACGGTGGTTCCGTGTCGATGTTGAGAGGCCGGGATGGTGTAGAAATGACTTGCAGCGTGTCATGTGTTGATGTTGCTGACAAACGGAAGACCTCCTCAAAGTGATTACGCCAGTGTAAGAGCTGCCCTTCCGACGTCACTATGAGCTGACCATCTTTAGACTTGAGCGGCTTCTTCTTATACTTGCTGTTACCTGCCAAGGTTTTGGTAGCTTGATACAGTTCCTTCATATAACCGGTGTTTGCAGCTTGTTGAGCACGATCAACAATACCATCAGCCCACTGCCTCCTATCTTTGCGAGTGCTGCGAGAGATTTCTCTGCGTTTCTGACGGTATTGCATGTTAAGGTCGGGTCGCATGGCGTCATTACGGGTCTCAAGCAATCTAAGATGAAGGTTTCTTCTGTCTTCGATCAGGCTCCCAGTGTGCTGTTACATCCAGTCTTCGCGAGAATGAGTTGGTTTGTGTCCTAGAATGACGAAGCAGGTTTTGTAAAAGCCACTTTGATGCGTTTCCACTCCTCGTCCAATGAGTCCGAACCAGTATCAAGTCCCGAAAAACGATTTGGAACGTTTTACGGATGCCTGGGTCACGCAATTGCTCACATCGAACCTTCTTCCGATCTTGCCGGGTCCTCCAGCCGCACGGGCCACTGCAATTTTAAGCCGGATTTCAGCAACTACCAGATGGTGGTCGCTATCAATATCGGCGCCCCTGCGGTTTTGGACATCGAGCAATGAGGAACGCCATTTGGCGCTAATAGCAAGGTGGTCAATCTGGTTCTTAGTGAATCCATCGGGTGAATTCCACGTGTACTTGTGGTGGTCCCCATGTATAAATAATGTTCCTCCAATGGTCAGGTCGTGGTTCTGGCAAAATTCTACAAATCGGTCTCCGTTCTCATTTCAAGCCCCTGCGTACCTATGTGCCGCTCGCGGTTTGTTTTAACGCTCCCAACCTTTGCATTCAGGTCCCCCATGACTAGGACGATATCTTGTTTCTTGATGCTCCTAAAGGTGGCGTTGAGGGCGTTGTAGAAATCGTCTTTGGTATCCTCTGGCGATGCATTAGTTGGGGCGTAGCATTGTACGATGGTGATCTTCCGGGCTCTCGAGTAATTTATTATTTATTATATACTTTATTGTACACCACAAAAAAACACACAGGACAAACGTTCACATACACAAGTGTACAATGGGCGGTCTTATAGCACTAGGCAATCTCTTACAGACAACCTTTGGATGGACTGAAAGATAGGAGAAGAATTTAGGGCTGTCAGTGTACAAAATATTAAAAATAATATTACTTAGACTTAATAAAAATACAATACATACATACAATATTACATAATATACTAATACATATCAAATATATAACAGAGAAAGGAGAAGAATAATAATTATAGTGAAAGGTAATGCTCCTTTACCATTTTCTTGAACGTTGGCAGTGATTGAGCACGTCTTACTTCAATGGGTAATACATTCCACAACCGAGCTGCTTGAATAGTGAAAGATTTGTCAAAGAAGGAAGTGGAATGCATACGAATACTTAATTTTAGATTTTCCGATGATCTCAAGGACCTAGAATGGGTGTCACAGAGGAACTGGAAGCGTTCTTTGAGATAAAAAGGAGTAAAAGGATTAAATAACACATTATAAAGCAAAGAAAGTATATGGACATTCCGGCGAAGGCGAATAGGAAGCCATTTGAGCTTGGTACGAAATTCAGAAACGTGATTATACTTGCGCAAGCCAAATATGAACCTGATACAAAGATTTTGAAGTCGCTCAAGCTTGTCCAATTGGTCTTGGGTGAGATCAAGATAGCTGGCATCAGCATAGTCTAGAATAGGAAGAAGAAGAGATTGTGCTATCGCAATTTTAGTGGTGATGGGAAGGAAATTACGAAGACGTCTCAGGGAATCCGCAGACGCAAACAGTTTTCGACTGACCTCCTGCAGTTGTTTGGTCCAGGAAAAGGTGCTGTCGATATAAATCCCCAAGTTCTTCACAATATGATTTACAGGAATAATAGTATTATTGAAAGAAACCTGGGGCAGTATCGACCAATCGATCCTAGAGACGGTCCGGGAACTGCCAACAACCGTTACCTGAGTCTTCGTTGGATTGATCTTCAGCCCGAACTCAGTGCTCCAGTCACCTATTCGAGCCAGGTCTGTATTAATGGTCTCAATGGCATTAGATAACTCTCCGAGAGGGGCTTGGGTATAAATTTGGAGATCATCAGCATATAGGTGGTAGAAAGAAGAAAGTCGTTGAGTGATAGCATTAATAAAGAGTACGAAGAGAAGAGGAGATAAAACGCCACCCTGCGGCACACCGGCAGAGGTATGACACCAAGAGGAGAAAGATTCATCAGTGAAAAACGGCTTCCAGTCCAGGAGGCTATACTTAGCTGCATTAGAAAGGAGGAGCCCTACGCCGTACTCGCGCACATCTTCCTCACTTTCTTTACCAGAATACAGCAAAGTCAAGCCCCTGGACGTTCTCAGCTCACCGAAGCCGTTTCTTCTCTCTTCGCTTAGACCGAGTATTTGCAGGTTGTAATTTAGCGTTACTGCTTCTGCTTGGGTTAGCCTGCTGTCATCGCTAAGCGTTCCTATATTCCAAAAAGCAATTCGTGTCCGAGTTTTAAAGCCAAAGTTGTCGGTAGGGTATCGGTCCGGTTTCTTACTGTTTCAGTTTCGTTAATCTATTATTGTCGGGCAAGCGAGTGATTAGCCCACTGTGCCTTAAACCGCTAGCGGGGCTGCCGCTTTAGAGCCTACGGATTTGCTCGGTTTTTTTCGGGTATCCTCCCTAGTGAGTCGATTCTGTTTTAAGGTGCAGAATATTCGCCCTTCACCCTGCATCCGTTAGCTCAGCTGCAACTCTGGGGTGGTGGACGCGCGGCGGCGTGGTTGCAGCAGGTCCCAGGGAGAACGACGGGGACGTGGATGGCTCGGACTGGCTAGGGCTCTGCTTATTACGGTACTCCACCACGAGTACAGCAGAAGTTATTTTTGGTACTTTATAGGTAATGCTGTTCTCACCAACAGCGATTCCCACCAAATCTCTCCCTAGTTTCTCTCCCCCGTAAACCGTAGGATAGGGACATCTCATTTATTAATTGGCATCTCCAACACATATCTTATTTTTTTTGGCATTCCATTAATTTAGTGGCATCTTCTTTTTCTTGAAATTGAATTAGAATTTTATTAAAACTTTTATATTTTACTTTTATATCTTGTAACATTCTTAATACTTCCACATCTCAAAAAACGTGCAAATGCCATTTGTTTAGGTATGCTCTCTAAGGAAGTTACACATACTTCGTGATTTGTAATGTTATTTATTTCATCATCTTTTTTACCAATCTACCCTCAATAGATTTTGTGACTACGCAGAGTTACTCAGAATTAATCTTTTAGGCTTCCTTCTACTCACAGTAATAAAGTACACAGCAATTTCTTTTCACTTTCTTTATGTATTTCAATTCGCGTAATTTTAGGTTCCAAAGATTTATCACAGTCTTTTTCACAATTAAGTATAATTTCCATATCACTTCCATGTTCGTTTTCACCACTCTCCATTTTAGATAATAAAGATTGCTTATATAATAAAACTATCCGCGAAACTAATAAGCGCAGCAATGGATCTGTGAACTCAACCGTACGCTACATATATAATAGTAATCTTTGGAACGCTACGGTTTCGCAACCGCTACTGAACAGGCTTCTCGCAAAATACAGACTACGTACCTATTAACTTTAAGATTTTTGTAGATCCCTAGGAAAACGAATCAAGTAAGAAAGTTCGATAAAGCAAGAGAATATTATTATCTAGATTTATGCCATATTGCTTGTATTATAGAGGTTATTAACCCAGTTGTTACTGAAACTTTTTTGTATCTCGTATTACAGTAATTTTTTAGTATTGCTACCTTGATGCATATAGTAAACATAGAAAAATACCAAAAAAAATCGAAGTTTTCAGGAAAGCTCGGAAAATGCGGATCGTTTTAACGATCAGTAGTAATAGGCAGGTAGGTTAACGCCAAGTATCACTTTATCGATTGTATCCTATTTTAAATTGAAGAAACACAGTTATTTCTATGAAAGAGGCTTTATTATCTTAATGATAAACGTTAATTAACAAACAAGTATATATAGGAGTATGGTAAGTAACAAAACATGTTTTAGATGCGAATTTGCAAATAGATTTCCCTTTCTTGAATAGTTTAGTTCGTATTTTTATTGTAAAGCGAACATCGAAGCAGAGGGTCATTGTACTCTACTAGATGATCAACTCTATCGTAGTATGAAGTTTCCCTGTAAGTGATAGGAGCCCACTCCTGATAAAATGAGAAACGCGGTCCTTTTCCCAACAATGACCGCGTGTCTCATTTTTTTTATTTGATTCCAAGATATCTCTGGCGATAGTTCTCCGGAATGTGAGATGAGGGTACTCTCCTCCATTATTTTTAAAAAGTTGCCACGCATTGTGAGTCACCATCTTCAAGCAGTGACAAAAGAATGAGAAAAACCTTTTCTTGCCACGGATAGAAGTACGAAAAAGACCAATGTTTTGGTCGGACCTATCGCTTCCCCCCATGTTTTGTAGCTTTTTATAATTGCAGGTTGATCGATGTATACTTATCTTTTCTGCTGTTGCGAGACCCGTTTAGCTTTATGTAAGGGTTCAATGTTTTCTGAATTGGATACTACTGACACCACACTTTCATCATTCCACTTGCAAACTAAAATATGCTCTGGTTGGCTAGACTTGTACTTGAATGTACCTCTTTCTGTCTTCTTGAATACTTTATTGGACGGCAAAAGAAACATTTTTGTACGGTCCTCTCGAATTGTTCCAGTGGCTTTGAGCCCTCTGTTACTCAATTCGTTGAAGAGTGGAATAGAAGAAAATGAATGGTCATAGAATTAGTGACAAGGCACACCTGGGTGACGAAATTGTACCTAAATGATCAGCAAAACGCAAAATCATACCAGTTCCCATACCTATGGCCTTGGTGCGGATCAAAAACCATAGTACGTATCCCAATGTAGTCACTCCAACTCAGAGCTTATGTCCACATCTCCCATCCCCAATCAGTTTTCCACGTATAAATTGTTTACAGCTGTGTCTTCCATAATAAAGTACCATAGCCTCGTCAATGCTGTCCATTTCTTCTAAAGAAGCCATATTCTGGAATATTTCGTTGAGGATATCGAAAAGCGGTCTCAACTTTGCAAACTTTGGTGTATTGGTATTCCTGGGTCTAGGAGTCAAAATACATCCCCAAATTACTACTGATCGTTTAAACGATCATCAAATATAATATCATTTGTTTTATATAAAGGATATGAAAATATCAAATTTTATTTCACAGTTTTGTTAGACATGTTAAAAATATATAAAAAACGTGCATAAAATAAATTTCAATAATAAGCTAATTTGTAAACAATTACCGTTTTGAAGACATAGTGAAAATTAATTACGGTAATACGAATTAAAATACAAAAGCACGTCAAAATTATGATCATAAGATAATTATCTATGTACCGAAACACTGTCTAACTATCACTGCGGCGATTGGTAAACAATAAGCAAAAGATATATGCTTGTTTAAATTTTTTAATTGAGGGTAAAGCCCATATCTTTTTTTGATCTTTATAACGATCGGTCGTAGTAAATGGGTTAATAGCACATATAATAAAATACTAGCATATCAATAGGTGTATTCGTCACCGTGACCAAACAAATTTGAAAATGTGTCTAAATATAACCCAGAATTGATCGAACAAATTGTTTTCGAAACAATACCAATCCATGTTATAATTAAAAGTAATATTCCGTACGTTGCAGTCATTTAAGAAAAAAGTATATTAGATGAAAAACTATACATAACAAAAATCGTCGTTTTATAACAACTTTCTTCAAAATTATGGGTTATGGAGAAGTCTGCCGTGGGTTCCATTTCCAGTTCAAACAATGGTATTGTGTTTTTAACCGATTTTCCAAAAATTGGGTGGTTCTATGTTCGACTGTATGTTTGTTTTTATTACCCGACTGCCTAAAGAGGGTAATTTGTTTATCAGTCTTTGTATGTATGTATGTTTGTTCTTGTTTAGGTCTGTTTAAGTTCGTTTTTAGCGAAATAAAAAGACATGTCGTCACGAAGGGTCACCGCGGAACTCCATAAGTTACATTGAGTCATTGTGGGCATTCTAGGTACCTTACTATAGAAATTGCCCTTTAGGTACCACAACTAAAAATTTAAAGAAAAAAATACAACCGACTTCCAAATAAAATCACTACCAATAAAAAATAACTTTAATATCTGTAGTCGGTGTCAAAAACTGAGAAACTAAAATAATAACAGTTTATTTAATAAGTCGTTTATATTTTCTTGTAAAAAAGTTTCATTCTACTAAGAATGTAACAGTGGCAGTCTAAAATTAGAACGATAGTAGCGTGATGCCCCCGTATCGGTCAAGGCATCTAATGCAGTCGGTCCTGTACTTTCTGGCAGTTCAGATTGCACTTCATTTTTTTATTTTATTTATGATGGGTTTGCTCTTGACTCTAGTCTAGGTCAGAGGTGACAGAGACAGAGTCTACGATGGAGTGAGCTTACCCAGAAGAAGCCTGTTCACTCTAACTTTGAAGAGATTCGGGTTGAATGCGTTCGGAAAAACAGACGCAGGTAGTGAGTTCCATTCATTCGCTGTGCGCATTATGAAGGATGTTTGGAAGCGCTTGGTGCGAATTGGTGGAATGGCAACAAGGTAAGGATGGTAACTTGCAGTGCGTCTAGATGTCCGATGGTAGAAGGGGGCTGGTGGGATGAGGTCGTGGAGCTCTTGAGCACACTCACCGAAGTACAGTCTGTAGAAGACCGACAAGCAGGCAACCTTGCGGCGATGAGCCAAGCTATTAAGCTTGGCATCCACTAGTTCAACGTCGCCGATGAGCCTCTTGGCTCTGCGTTCCACCGAGTCAAGCGCGGCAAGCTGATACTTTGCTGAGCCATCCCTACTATTATGTGATTGAATGGAAGTGGCCGAGAATTAAAATTTTCTTTGTATGTTGACTATCGTCCCTGTTGAGATTGGCTGCCTGGCCCAAAACCAGGAGTCAGGAGGTTATTAGAATTTTTTTAGCTTGTAGAAATGCTCATGCATACTATGCTACCACGGGGAGATAGCGCAGTTATGTGGGACACCAAAAAACTCCACGGTGTCCTCCTGTGCCACCTATGGCGGGAACACGGGCACGCGTTAGCACTCACCGTGAACCTGCCGTGGCTGCCCGTCACCGTACCCTCCTTTGGGGGGTATCCCCCATCACTGGCGCACCAAAACACATTGCACGAGAGCTAGATAATAAAATATGATTCATAAACTTTCCCTATGTTAATATACATAAGGTGACCAGAGCGAAATTAATTGCAATGAATATTTACTACTACTGCTAACTGTAGAAAACTCGATCATCCATAATGTAGGATTGATTTGCAAAAAAATGCATGCAATTTTTTTTTAATTTCTTCAAAGTAAATGCATGCAAATTTATAAACTTTGATAGAATATTTAATTAGTGAACTTGTGAACCAAACGGGGTTCATAACAATACTTTGTCAATTACTTAATGTTTGTGAATTAAAAATTTTGTCCGCATTGCCTGAAATAATTGGTATTTCTGTTAAAAGACTACTCATTTCGTATTGACTGCTACATGTAATAGACGCTTATAAATAAAAGGAGGACTTAATCAAGTAAAATTTCAGTAATAGCTGTAAGACCGTAGTGTTAACATTAATTTAAGTAATTTATTTTTCTTGTGTACCAGGTATAGTTACTTTGATTATAATTTTAATTTCACCAAAATCACCCTGTTAATAAACTAATTGTAAAGTGTACGAAGAATCTTTTCTCATATTAAAATACCACCAAAGTTAATAAGTTTAACCTCTAATAATCCTCTAACTACAAAATAAGACTATTCTTTAGTGTTCTACTAAAATCACTAGCAATACAAATTGATCTGCAACATTATAAAATTAGTACGAACGAACAAATCAAAAATTTTGTGAACGTCACTTTGCAAAAATGGGGACGCGAAAACTGTGCCACATACTAATAAATAAAATATTTCCATTAGTTAGCGAGGTTAAACTTTGTACAGAAACATTACTTATGTAACCTTATAGGTCTAGACTTATTTTAAGTTCTTAAAAATCACCAGATATATTTGCTTTGTTATGGTTTTTCTTCTCAGCACGGAGCAGAAGGGTGAGCGTTTTGGGGGCTGACTTTACCCCATTGTCGTCCAAAAAGTGCTGATTTCAAATGAACCTCACTTGAATGTTCTTCTTCATTCTGTTTGTAGTAAAATGACGTCGGCGTCGGTGGTGGACGTCACCGTCGAACAGAGCATCCATACTACCAGGCTTGTGTTCTATCCACTGGTGATACTAGCGACATGTGCCTGGTTGATCCACCGATGGCAGCAGCAGTCCAGGCTTTACAGGATGGGAAACATCCTCCCAGGACCCGCGGCGGTTCCACTATTCGGAAACGCACTGATGGCACTCTTTAAGAAGCCCGAACGTGGGTAAAAATTCCCCTTTTTTCTTTAAATGCGGAGCAAAACCAACCGTTTTTGTTCCCATTTCTGAACATACTGTTGCTCATACAGGCTTAGTCTATTTGCAAGTAAAACAATTTTATCAGGCCCTCTTAAACAAGAAATTGTGTAAATTTCACCTTACACGCAGCTAGGGCACTTTACAAACTAGCTATCCTTAGATTAAGTTATATGTTACATCTATTTTGTTAAGCTAACCAGGGCGGCATAATCGCATGTGCGACAAAGCCCTTTCATATTGAATAAAAATAAAAAAGGATTCTATTATATCCTATAATATATAAACAGACGTCACGGTTGGCGCAGTGGTTGAGCTATATATAGACTGCTGCACTGCGTGTCGCGGCTTTGATTAAGTGTCTGTTAGTTTAAATGTTTCTAAACGCACCCACGATACAGGAGAAATTCATAGTGTGGGGAAAAGTGTGAAAAATAAAATATATGTATACAAATATTCTGTACCCCTTAGAAAGACAATGCGTAAGCATGGTTTAAAAGCAATGGCAACAGGGTTTCCGCGCGCAAAATAAGCCTTATCCCAAATATATTTGTAATATTTTTTTAGATTCATGTTTGTAATACAATGGGTACGGTACTATGTTTATTGGAAACTGATGCTTTAAAAATTTTATTTCGTTACAGAATTTATTAAAATTGGTTTGGATATTGGCGATCAGTTCGGTTACGTGGTCCGAGCCTGGTTAGGCTCAAAGCTGCTTATCTTTCTGGCTAACCCTGAGGATGTAGAGGTGATCTTGAACAGCAACGTCCATATTGACAAAGCTTCAGAATATAAATTCTTCGAGCCTTGGCTTGGCGAAGGTCTTCTAATCAGTTCAGGTAAGACGTTTGTTTTTTTTTTCTTATAATTTAATTAATTGAATGAAAGAAGTGAGTCTTGTCCTCCTAAAGTTGCATTCCAACCATCTTTAGTTCAGAAATACACTTCTTACACAGCTTCTGCGCTTGCACAGTTTACGTGAGAGCCAAAGTAAACCATTATGCTCTTAAATTTAAACATATTTTTTTAATGATTTACTACGTAGAGAAACATACTCGTACCTCTTTCTTTCTCTCGTATTAACCAATGATTTTGTCTCTTTCAGGAGCAAAATGGCGATCTCACAGGAAGATGATCGCGCCAACATTCCACATCAACATCCTGAAGTCGTTCGTGGACGTCTTCAACCAGAACAGCAAAAATGTGGTGGAGAAGATGCGTCCCGAAATCGGCAAGACTTTTGACGTCCACGACCACATGAGTGAAGTTACTGTCGACATCTTATTAGGTAAGTATGCCTGACATGTTTTTATTCCATTTAAATATAAGAAGCCTGTTATGGTAGCAGGAAGATAACGATGAATAGATAAGTATAAGTATGGAAGAAGATGGAAGAAGACAATATGTTGTGCCGACCCCAAATAAATTGGGATATGGACCAGAATGATGATGAATAGGAAGTCTGTAATCTTAAAGCTCGGTTTATATTTAGAGATTTACTGATTTACACTGACGTTCCGTTGATAATAGTATTTGGTCCCATAATTACTAAGAAAATTAGTCCTATACCTATTCCACATCATATTAACTCGACAACACCTCGAATCATGAAATTGGCAGTTTTATTGTAGCTTGTTATTTATTGGCATAAATCGAAATTTGGATCGGATCAGCATAATTAGGGTTTTGTCGCTGTCTCGGAAATGGGTCTAAGAGTCAATTAGCTATCGGGCATCAGTTTAAACAAGCTGCTTATACAAAAACAGAAATTTTTAATGACACTTGTCAGTTTTGAACTTGTCTTTTAGGTGTACACGTGATGCATAATTCAGTTTCATTTGTTTAAAGTTCAATTTTAAAAATAAAAACCAATGCTAGAATAGAAAAAAATATAAACGAATTAAATGTGCATTCACAGCAAATTTTATGTTAATGTCCAAAAGGAACCTAAGTTTTTTCTAACTGCGAGGAATATTTTGCGATGTAACGTACATTAATACGACAAATCAATTAAAGCAAGTGTCACAATTTTAAAACAATGCGTCATGTTTAATGAATTATTCTAATGAAGACTGTTACCGATTGTGACCTTAACCTTGCATTTTTTTTGTTTACCTAATCAACCAGAATTGTTATTTCGTATTAAGAAACATAATGAAACTTATACGCTTACTACCTTCTGCCAGGCGTTTCACTCGTGTGAAAGCCAAAGGTTACTCTCGTGATAAAAATTATCTTATATCCTAACCCGGGAAATAGTCTTGCGCCAAGTATTATCTAAATCCATTTAGCCGCTAGGGCGTAAAAAGCTTAAACGAACAAACAAATAGATATAGATACTTTAGTATACAATATCACTAGCATTTGCACGCAACTTCGCTCGCGGTAATGTTTTCCCTGGATATCAGTATTTTTTCTGGATGAAAGGTACCCTACCTATATGTCCTTTTCTGTATCCCTGACAACTTTTTTAGAATTTCATGTTGATCGGTGGAGTAGTTAGTGAGTAAGTTAAGGTGTGGAAACGTAACAAACAAACTCACGTTCGATTTTATAATATTTGAATTCAGTTTTTTTTTTAGATTGTCAATTTGGGTTTTATCTAGGTGAATTTTCCTAGTTGCCCGACCTTCAAGGAAAAGGAGATTCGCATCCCATACCAAGTGTAACAAATACTGTTTCTCCAAGTTTATTATAGTAACTGATGATCAGTATTGCTGCTTGTTTCTGTATGATGTGTATGATTATATTAAGTTATTATATATATACGTACATGGATAAATGTGGATTTAAAATATTAAAGTATGAATTATTATTTTATAGAAACTGCTATGGGGATCACAAGGAAAACTCAAGATAAATCTGGCTACGATTATGCGATGGCTGTGATGAAGTAAGTTGAAAGAGTTTTTTTTTCAATCTGGCTTGTATTTGAGTGTTTCGATTTATATTGATGATTATAATCGCTAGCCTGATTATAGGTAAACATATATATTTTGTCAATAAAGTAATTCAATGGAATCTTTTCCTAATTATTCCTTTTATAAATGTATGATATGTTCTAAAAAGTAATTGTTTGTATTATGTCAGTAACTTAGTTTAGAGGGTAAAAGTTACCTTTACTCATTTTTATTTTATGCTAATACAATCAATATAAGAATTTCTAGTATTCGTTTACATTCTCAACACTTACACTCCTTTATATCCTCGGTGCACGGTTCTGAGAAAAATCAGGGATATCCTAGCAGCCACACTGATTAGTTTTGATATGGTTGTGCTTCACCGAGGCTATTGATGCTTGGAGACTTGCTTGCCCGAATTATAATCACTCCGACTACCCTTCATCCCAGAGACGACGGTGGGATGAGCCGCTCTGCAAAGCAGTTTAGGAGCACCAAATTACTACTTCGGCCACTCCTGCCGAGCGCGCTTGCCTGCTGGCTGTGGGTGAGTGGGCGTCGGGCCTCTGGCTTCACTCACTACCGTCGTCGAACATAGGCACCTTGTTTGACGACACTACTTTACGCCTCGCAGTTTCCCTACGTCTTGGCGCTCGCTGTTTTATTCCTCATCGTTGCAACTGTTGCGAAGTCGTTAACAGCCTCGGTCATCACGGCCTTTCATGCAGCCGAGGTGCAGGTCACATAGCGCGGCACGGAAACTTAAACGACATCATCCAACGTGCTCTCGTCACCGTCAGCGTTCCGGCCGTATTAGAACCTCATGGGCTGGCACCGCGTCGATGGCAATAGACTGGACGGGATGTCTTTGTTTCCATGGAAGATGGGTAGGCCTTTTGTGTGGGACGCTACTTGTCTCGATACTCTTGCACCATCTCATCTTCCTAGCTCGTCGTGCTGTGCTGGCGCTGCCGCTGCGGCTGCAGAGAACGTTAAGCGACGGAAATATAATAACCTCATCGGTAGTTATATTTTCGAGCCGTCTGGGGTTGAAACTCTTGGTCCGTGGGGTCCGAGTGCTCACGCTTTATTTAAAGATCTTTCCAAACGCCTAGGTGACACTTTCAGTGACCCAAGTGCTAACATTTACCTTGGTCAAAGAATAAGCATTGCCATAAAACGTAGCAATGCTGCCAGTCGTATAGGCACATTACCAGTGTTCAACTATGTGGAGGAGTTTTTCGAAGCCATATTTTAGTTTAGTATATTTATAGATTTAGTTAGTGAGCAGTAATTGGTTTAAGTGTACATGTTTGTAATCTTAGTTAAATAAGTAGTTTTTACACTGTATATACTTATATCTATTTAAATAAAAGATATCAATGTCAATATCAATACATATAATAAATCAGTAGAAAAGTAGTTTTTGCACATCGAAAATTTTCCCAAAAAAATATAGCCGGCTTGTTAAAAGATAACCAACAGAACATTACCAGCATTTTTGTCTGTTTATCTGTTTAGTTGGTCACGCATCACGTCAAATGTACGAAACCAATGTAGATAACTTTTTATATAAATATTGTGCGTAACTTGAAGTATTACTTAATTTTTGTTTCATCGCAACACAATCGGTTCATTCTATCAAAAAATATATGAATTTAATCCTTTCAAGAAGTAAAATATCACAACACACGCAATTTAGATATTCGGACAGTTGAACTCCGTATTCGATAGATGGCGTTGGTCATTTGATGTATTTTTTAAATGGCGGTGTTAAGATTCGCCGCGGAAGAATGAGTCTAGAAAAAAAATTGGTAGAGCAGTGTATGGTAGATATTTATCTACCTTGCCAACCGAGCTCATATCAGGTGGAAAAAGCGTAAAAAAACCCAGATATTGCAAGATCAATTATATGCCCCCGAAAACCCCTATATTGCAAATTTTAGCGAAAGCGTAGAAGCCGTTTTCGAGACCGCGATTCCAAATTTATATATACAAATATTGTTCGTTTTTTTGTGTAGATGGATAGATTAAAATAACCTAGGTTTGTTCCTAATTGCGAGGCATATATTGCAATGTAACGTAAACTAATACGACAAATCAACAAATTTTAAAACAAATTGGTAGAACACTGTAGGGTAGGTAGGTAAGTAGAGTAGGTAGGATAAGGAAGGCAGTTGACGGGAGCAAAGCCGCAGGCACAGCTAGTATACAATAATCGTTAATCCAGAAAAACAAATTCACAGGATCAGAAAGTAAGGACAGCTTTAACAGTAAGAAAAAGAGAATCGTTGAGACCTGTACACTTTCAGAAATCAGAAACCACTTAATTTTATTTATTTATTTTATTTTTAGCCTATTCTGTTCCACTGCAAGGCAAAAGCCTTCCCTGCTTCCTTCCAATCCTCTCGGCTTAGGGCAATTGTGGACCAATCTTGTCGATAGGCATCAAGTTCATCCCGCCATCTTCGCCTGGGTCTGCCACGGTGTCGCCTAACATTTTCTGGGACCCAGTCTTATACAAATTGTCATGTTAATTCCTCATGCCAGTAGTAATTCCCTGAAATGAATATTTAAGTTACTTACTAATAAAATTATGTGTATTTTTCCAGAATGTGTGACATTATCCACCAGAGGCATTACAAGTTCTGGCTACTGCTAGATTTCCTCTTCAAAATACACCCGTTATTTAAAACCCAACAGAAACTACTGGACATTATTCACGGACTTACTAATAAGGTACCATTCTGAATTATTTATTTGCCCACTCCTATTTAACAAGCACTACTTTCGCATGATTTATGGTAATTATATATTGTTGGTTATTTCACTATTTCTTTCCTGTACCTATGTTCTAAAATAGTCAAGCTCGTATATTGCATAAATAAAACCTAAGAGTACCACATAGAATGCACGTAATTTGAAATATCTGAAATACCTATAGCCAAAACTATTATTGTTCGCCCCTCATGACGAAGTCTCATACAAAATATTATATTGTTTTTTTTTTTTTTTTTTTTTTATCTATAGGCTCGCGTTTGACCACTATCTCGCCTGATGGTAAGTGATGATGTGGTCGATGGTGAAGCACGCTTGCATAGAAGTAACCTATTCACTCTTGACTTAAAGACCCCAAGGTTGTAGCTATCAGGAAACAAAGACTCCGGCAGGGAATTCCACTCCTTAGCTGTGCGTACAATGAAAGTATTCGCAAAACGCTTTGTACGTGTTCGCAACGAAGTTGGAACGCGCTGACGCCAAAAACCTCGGTCTCAAGACGGATGGAACGCGACGGTCGCAAGCGCCGGCGGCGGCCATCTTTTCCTGCACTGAACTATGTTTTTTTACGAAGCTAAGCGCGCGTGTCCGCGCATATTTAACTAATTTTATTTTCATAACGAATATTCTGTAACAACATGTCTAAAACTAATTATAAACGTAAAGCAATCATTAGCAGACTTTAATTGCAAGTTGATCAACCCAACATTTGGAGACCACGACGTGATCAACTTGAAGATGCGACCGCGTGGTGCCAGCCAACGATGAACTGCTGACTGACGACTTGACGAGCAACTTTACTGACGCGGATGGCTGCAACTCCTGTCTGTGCGACGAGCTGATGACCCACCTACCCTGCGGTCCTGTGTAGTGAGTGATTTGGTCTTTTCACAGGGAAGTACGCCCAATTTTGGTAACTATGCTTAACCTACATGTCGTACATTGATAATGCAGCCGATTTCTGTGCACCAGACCTACTATTTTCTCTCGAAATAATTATAATTTCTTATGTACCTATACACTTAAATGACACCTAGGTACCAACTTGCTAATGATTTCTCATTAGGTAGGTACTACTTAATGACAACTTTGCCTACCTAACTACTTAACTTGCACCCTATGGAGTCAGATTAAATGACAAAAGTTGCTTAGTAAGGAGGTACTTACTAATTAAATGACAAGCAGACCTGCCTTACTAGTTACTCCTTTCTCCTTTTCTTTCACTTTGCTTATGGGACCACCCTGGCATTTTTCAGACAAGCTGTGCTGCCTGCTTCTTGGGTCCCGTTGGAATGCACTGCTTTAAGCTAAAACTGCTGCTACCTGCATCCTGCGCTGTGTAACCTGCTTTGCTTGTGTGTGAGTCGCTGACTGCACGAGCTGTTGTCGTAGCTATTGCGCGACATATACGGTTTGGCTTTATATTCTTAATTTTACATTCGGTATTCAATACCAGCAAAGCTAATTTCTTGACGGTCTGTTCAGTTCTTAAGTGTTCACCATGTCGGTTGAATTGAAACCTCTTATTCAACAACGTGGTACGATAAAGGCTAGAGTAACTATATTTTCTAAATACTTAAATACTGTTAAACTCATAGAAACTGACAGCATTCCTAAACAAATACTCGTTGAAACTGAAATAAAACTATCAAGATTCAAAGAATTGTTCGAACAGTTTGATGCTTTAAAAACTAAAATTGAGTGTTTGGATCCTGATCAGTTGGAAGAAAATGACTTAATTGAAAACGAATTTTGCTCTAACATTGCTAAAGCTCAACTGTTCATTGAAAGTCTTGCCCCTAGTGAGAAAATACCTGAAATTGGGAACTGTAATTCAATATCAAGCTGTCAGAATCTTAACCAAGATAGCCGCAGCTATAATATTAAGTTGCCTACCATTCAGCTGCCTTCTTTTAATGGAGACTATTTAAATTGGATGGAATTTCGAGACACTTTTGATTCTTTAATCAACAACAATGATACTATTCCAGAAATTAACAAGTTTCATTACCTCCGCTCTTCATTGAAGGAAGGAGCATCTGATATAATCAAGCCAATTGGGTTTACTGCTGCAAATTATAAATTGGCTTGGAATTTACTTACTGAACGGTTTGATAACAATCGGATACTTACTAATAATCATTTAAATGCTATCTTGAATTTTGACACAATATCTAAAGAAAATTACAAGTCACTACGTACTATGATAGATCACTATTCTAAAAATGTTCGGGCCCTATCTTCTTTAAATGATCCGGAATCCCGCTGGGATATTTTACTCGTACATATCATGGTGTCCAAACTAGATGGCGCCACAAGTCGCTTATGGGAGGAACACAGGAGTACTATTGCTGCTGCGCCAACAATCATAGAGTTCTATAATTTCTTGCGAAATCGTGCTGACGTTTTAGAAACCTTACAGTACAGCAAGAATGATGTTGCTACAAAAACTGAAAAACGTACTTACTCTAAAGACAATAAACAAACTAAATCATTTGTTTCTTCTTCAAACACAAATAAAACAAGCTGTGTTGTATGTTCACAAGATCATTTACTATATAAGTGTGATAAATTTAAAGACATGTCATTGGATGCTCGATTTATGGAAGTTAATAAACATAAGCTCTGTCACAACTGTTTGCGTCCTGGTCATTACTCTGCTCACTGCAAACATAATTATTGCAAAATCTGCAACAAAAGACACAATTTACTGCTACATAAACCACAGTCCAATGATGTTAAGACAAACTCACCTGTTAATACTTCTTCTGCAACATCATTTCCTCAAGAAACTAGTTCCTCTCAGACATCTACTATTGCCATGTTTAATCCTGTATCACTCTCTGTGGCAATGCCCAGGCAGATCCTCTTATGTACTGCTCAAGTGGAAATAACTGATAGCCGATCTTCTGAAACACACATTGTGAGAGCATTGTTGGATAATGGAAGCCAGTCTTCATTTATAACTGAAAGAATGCAAAGAAAAATGAATTTGGCTTGTTCTAATATCAATATATCAATTGCTGGTATAAATAATAAGTTAACTAATTGTACGGGACGGACGTGATCGTCCAAGACCGACAGGCAATCAGGAGGTTGTAAGGCTCCTGCTTGAACGCGTTGACGCCCCTTGCACCTATTGTTCAGTTGTCATCTGGTAACTATGGACCTTGGAGACACTTGAAGGCTGCCAAGTAGGTTGAGGTGAAAAACGTGATGTCCAGGTTAAATAAAACTATTTGTTCATGGCCAGAAGCGATGTTCCTTCATGGTCCTCGAAGCGCAATGATGCGTGGAAATACTTTAAGTGAAATAATGGCTACGAAATGTTCACGCGCCTGCGCACTATTAAAGAGGCGAACTCGACTGCGACGAGGACCACAACATTCCGACCGCAAAAACTTTTATTTTTCAAAAAATATACGCTAAGACTCGTAGCTTGAAACTGACAGGAACTACCCTTCCACTGGACCGATTCTGGTGAAACTTGTACTTTTGGATAGGTCTCGAGGAGACCTTCCCTCCGGTCTTTGATCCAGGTCCCTAGCCCCTACCATCAGGGAGTTCTCGTAAGGAGAATGTCGAAGAAAGGGAATTCCCGCCAGTTTGAAGCTTTACAATCGAGTTTCTCCTAAAACTAGACATGTTAGCTCTAGGGTACCAGCGAGGGACTTGGAGCCCTCCTACTGGGCCGTTGACACACATAAGTGTTACAGTTATATTCAAAACATTCAGGCGTACAGCCGCGAAATGGTGCGAGAAGTTAGCTTATGCCCCTGATCTTGGCACATAAACTCGATTCCTACTCAGACTGCTGGGTGGATTTTCAAGTTACATTCACACCCGGGTAGCCCTCTTGATGGGCTATCCCAAGGTAGAAGTCCGGTAGCTACATGTCCAACCCCCGATGAGTTATCGTTTGTTACAAGTTTGTTTACATAGCAAATCCATGTAACCTCGCACCATATCAGGTCGCTTAACTCCTCAACCACCAGAGCTAAGCTCCTTCCGGAAGTGTGGTTGGGTAGCTGGAAAACTAGGCTGTCTGACGGCGGTACCCTGATGGGTGTATCACCAGCCTTTCCGCAGCTTAAGGTGCCGGGAAGCGGCCGAATACTAAATTTTACGTCGTCTCACAGCTTTAATGTGTCTGTGTGCGTTATATACACCTATATACTAGTTTTGTGTCATGACTGAGTCTAGACGCCCGCCTGTGGGTCCACGAAGGTAATGCTTCAGACAGCATATCTATAACTGACCAGGCACCAAGTGTCCCTGGACGTAGTGACCCGTCGGCAGACGCATAGAAACGTCCATGCCGGCATACACAGACACATCACTTCAAGCAAGTGATGTCTATGTACTAGAATTACACAGGTGCTATCTATTTATAGGGCCTAGACAAAATTCTGGGTCACCTAGAAGCGCTAAATGGCTTGTATCGAATTTTCCAAACACTTACTTGAGTAAAATGTATGTATATTTCCCTTTTTAGAGTGAAAATGCACTATGACTGGCCATGTACTGCTATTATGTATAATTTCTCAGTCATGGTATCCAGCCATCCTATCTAGAACACCTAGGTGGTGTTTCCTAACAAAACAATTATGTGTAAGGAAGCAATCTGATTGGTTGGTGAATAGAATACCTATAGCACCACCTGATACCCTGCTCAAAACGGGGGGTCTAAAATAAGTAAACAAAATATTTTTATTTCCTTAAACCTATACATTTATCATATAACTAAGGTACCCTATGTATAATTCTAACACATAAGCGCTATATTCACACTATAAACTACGTAAAAGCCCCCAAAACATGAGTTTAAAGTTATCAAAATTCTACAAAAACTGGTTTTAGTATAAATATAAGGTGCCGCCCTCTTACAGGTCATTGTGAACTAAACGCTCGTTGAGGACGGTTGTTTTTTACGGAGTTAAATACTTGTTTCTTTCCGTAATAACACAATCAGTATGCATATTAAAGCTTCTAATTTATTGTTATTAGACTATATAATTCTATTACCTACTGATAGACACATAAAATATAATTTTAGTGTCTCAAAAACATGAGCAAAAATTAGTTACGAGCTTTACTATAAAAGGTTTTTTCACCTACCGACATCGCTTAGTATGCGATGGCGCTCTGGGGTGAGCAGACGTGTGTCTGTCAATACTATTTATATTTTACATATGACAACCTATCTAAAGGTGACGTATCGTCGCGAACATCTCTCCCGCCGTGCAGTGTCGCGTCGACTCGATGCTACGTTGGCGCGGCGCTGCATCAGCATTGTGAGCGGCGCACGTCGGCAGCGCTCGTGACCTCGACGCTCTGCGACACGTCGCTCAGCTCTTGCCGCTGGAACTCTGCTGCACTCATTTTGGCAAAGGAATGAGCTTCTTCACCGGACGCTTTAGAGTGCCGCCAGTGGTGCGCACCTCAGCGGTCCGGACTTCTCCATCAGGGCCAGGGTATATGGCCTCGATGCGGCCTCGCGGCCACGTGTTGCGAGGCAGCTGCCCGTCCGCGATAAGGACGGGGTCGCCCACCAGCAGGCCAGGCCCGCGGCTGTGGGGCTCCCGCCGGTTTTGGAGCTCCGGCAGGTATTCTCGCACCCACCGGCGCCAGAACATGTCGGCCAGGATTTGTGACCGACGCCACATCTTTTTGTGGTCGATGTCTTGCTCGGTGAACACGCCGGGGTTTGGGAGTCTAGCCGACCCACCAAGTAGGAAGTGGTTCGGCGTGATAGACTCGTCGTCATCGCCGTCGACTGATACATGTGTCAGCGGGCGGCTATTTACCGTGTACTCTGCCTCACAAATCAGTGTGGACAACACCTCTTCGTGTGGGTGTTTCTCTGTGAGTACGGTATACAATGCGTTTTTTACGCAGCGAACTAGACGCTCCCATGCACCTCCCATAAAGGGCGCTGATGGGGTGATGAAGCGCCAAGTGATGCCTCGGCGACTGGCCTCCTCTCGGAAGGCCTCTCGTAGCTCTCGATCGGCACCGTGCATGTTGGTGCCGTTGTCTGAGTGGATCTCAGTTGGACATCCTCTGCGGGCGGCGAAACGGCGCAGCGCTAATATTGCGCTGTCTGCGCTGAGGCTGGCGGCGATCTCGAGGTGGACAGCTCTTGTGGTGAGGCATGTAAACAGTGCTACATATCTCTTGTGATGCTGGCGACCCACGGTGACAGATAGCGGGCCGAAGTAGTCTAGCCCGGTGTACGTGAACGGCCTTTGGTGATGAGCCAGGCGCGTTCGTGGGTGGTCGCCGGTCGCTGGCACAGGTGCTTGTGCCTTACGAATACGGCACTGAAGACATTGTGCCAGTACTTTCTTGGTGGTGGGACGCATCCTTACGACCCAATAATGCTGCCGTACCTCATTTATTGTGAGTTCAGTCCCACTATGTAGTAAGCTGCGGTGTGTCCAGTCTATATAGAGCTGGGTTATATGATGGTCGCCATGTAATATTGGCGGTCGCCTTACATCTTCTGTGACCTCGTCAGTGGCGGCTATACGGCTTCTAATACGTAGTAGGCCATCTACTACTTCTATTTGCAGCGCGTGTAGCGGACTATTTTTGTCCACTATTTCATGTGCATGCAATCTAGCTATTTCTTGAGCGAACGATTGCTGCTGTGCAACTTGTACGAGTATTTTCTCGGCTTTTTGAAGAAAGCTCGCATCTATGTACTGCTTTCGGACTTCTGGCGCTATGTATGACGGCTTGGTTGCTGCAGTCGCTGTCTTCTTTTTCTTTCGCCAGTCCGTGTCCTTCTCAGCGTTTTTCCGGGTTCTTTTGTAGAACGTTTTCTCTGTCCTTTGTTTACAGAGATGTATAAAACGTAGGACGGTAGCAGTCGCACGTAATAGCCGCTCCCATCTCGAAAAGTTGACGGGATTAGGTATAGCTTCTATGAGCTTCGAAGTGTATGTATGTCTGTCTGTTATTTTCTCCAAAACAGATTTTTCTTTTTCTGTGACAGTGAGCGTTCTTTCCTCTCCTGTCTCTTCTGTGATTGGAGGTTTTTCTGATGGCCATGAAGAAGGTTCTTCATACAAAAAACTTGGGCCACAGAACCACTCGTGTTGTGAGTCAAACCTCGGCGGCACGTCACGAGTCGCTATATCGGCGATGTTCAACTTCGTGGATATCCATCGCCAATCCTCCACTTTGCTACCTTCTTCTATGGCAGCTATGCGATGAGCTACGAAGGCTTTATAGGTTCGTGCTCCTTTTCTTATCCACGACAAGACTGTTTTGCTGTCTGTCCAATACGTGACCGACGATGGATTGTTGTCGTGTTCACGTTTCACAGCTGCAGCCAGACGGGTTCCCATCACCGCTGCCTGCAGCTCGAGGCGCGGTATCGATTGTAGCTTTAATGGAGCTACTCTCGCCTTGGCCATGACTAGGCTCACCTTCTGTGTGCCTACTGCTGTGGTGGCTCGCCAATACACAGCTGCTGCATATGCCAACTCGCTTGCGTCGGTAAATACATGTATTTGTATTTCTGTGGCATCACTATAACCAGGATAACATCTTGGTATGCTGATGCCCTTGAGCTGCCGCAGGTTTTCGATCCAACTTCTCCACTGAGATGCCAGGTCAGCGTCTAATAGCTGGTCCCAATCGACGCCTCGCCTCCAAGCTTCTTGTAATATTTGTTTAGCTCGAATCGTAACAGGCGAGGCTAGTCCTAGGGGGTCGTATAACGACATAACAATTTTGAGAGCCTCTCTTTTTGTAGGGGCCTCCTTTTCTAAAATTCCTGGCGGCAGTCTCGCAAGCGTTAGGTTGAAACCTAGCGTATCTTCACTAGGTCTCCAAATCAGGCCGAGTATTTTCTCTGCGCCTACTGTATCTCCGATGTTCACAACCTCAGTGCAGGTTTGTGACGGATCGATATTTTCTATCAGGCGCTTACTGTTTGATACCCATTTTGTTAGGTCAAACTTCGCCTGTTGGTGTATTTTCTTCACCATTGTCGCGACTTCTGTCGCTTCTTCGACTGTTTTATAGCTGTCCAGATAATCGTCCATATAATGGCTCTCTACTATAGCTTTCACTGCTACTGGATGCTGTTCGATGTGCTTTCTTGCGTTCCAATTTTTCGCAAAGATAGCGGTGCACGGCGAGCTTGCCGCGCCGAAAATGATGGACGTCATACGATATTCTTCTGGGGCTCCATCTCTTCTGTTGCCTCTCCATAGGTAGCGAAGTGAGTCTCGGTCTTCACTTCGTACTTTTACTTGCATGAACATCTCGGCTATGTCTCCGGAGATGGCCACGCAGTGTCTACGAAATCTCATCATGACGCCGGGCAGCGACTGCAGCAAGTCTGGTCCAGTTAGCAGGAAGTCGTTGAGTGACTTTCCTCTCGATTTTGCGGCGGCATCATGTACTATTCGAATTTTCTCTGGCTTCATGGGGTTGAAGACATCGAAATGAGGCAGGTACCAGGTTTTTCCTGGCGTGCTTGACTTGGGAGCCTTCTCAGCATATCCCTTTTCCATCAGGGAGTCCATCTGTTGTGTGTATTTCACACGAAGAGCGGGGTTTTTATCCAGCTTCTTCTCTATGGAGACTAGCCTTTTGAGTGCTGTCTCGTAACTATCGGGCATCTCTATTTTCTCGTCCCGCCATAACATAGCGGTTTCTATGTGCCCATTTCCTAACTGTCTTGTGTGACGGTTCAGTATATCTTCTGCCCTCTTCTGGGGGTCAGAAGCTGGTTGTCGTGGATTGATAGCCAACGACTCGATAGCGAAGAATTCACGGAGCTGCTCGTTCAGTTCCGCATCTTGCCTTGCGTCAACGGACTGACACCCGTTGACATAGTGCACCTGCTGGCCCAGTGTTCTGGTGTGCGCGCCGTGCAATGTCCAGCCCATCATGGTTTTCGACGCGATGGGTTGGCTTCTAGGTCCTCTGCGGACTTCAGTGGCCAACAACAAATGCCAGTTGTCTTGGCCGACGAGTATCTTTGGCACTCCAGCAGGATACGTAAGCTGCGACGTCAAGTCTCGAAGGTGCCTACAGCGGGCTACGTCTTCTTGACTGACTGCCTGTGGTGACAGGTTGAGCTTCGAAATGGTGCGCGCCTTGAAGGGCACCCTATCTCTCATACGACTTGTGAGAGTGACGGTTATACGTCTCGATAAGGGAGTGTCGATCATGGTGTTTCCAATAGCACCGATCTTCAGAGGGTCGATTGGGCCCACTGCTCCCACTCGCTGAGCGATTGCTTCGTCGATCAGCGAAACGGTGGATCCGTCGTCAAGGAGTGCGTATGTGTCTGCCTCTCCCGCCGGTCCTATTACCCGGACCGGTATCATCTTCAGGAAAGCTTGACTCGATTCAGTTCGCGAACTGGCCACCGTCTCCTGAGACTCCTTCTTCTCTTCTGGAACAGCAGGCTTCCTTGTCCTGTCTGTTTGAGGCTTCTTACCCCTATGAAGAAGTCGATGGTGCGTGGCTGTACACCCCTTATGATCACACTGCTTCTTGTTGCAAGTGTGTCCAGCACGACGTTGTCTTAGGCAGCGATAGCACAAGTTGTAATTCTTGGCTAGCTCCCATCTTTTGTCACTTGCTGCGTCTCTGAACCTTTGGCAGTCAGACGCGTAGTGACCACTTTTGTCGCAAATTCGACATTTGTTTACCGGCTTGTCGGTAGCTGTATGCGTCCGTTGTATGACGCGTTTTCCCGCTAGAGAATCCGTTTCCTTGATGTTCTCAGGCGGGGCGAATGCACTGCAGAAGTGAGCTTGCTCGGTTATGAAGTCGCTGAAGAGTGACAGATCCGGCAGCGACTGGTACTTTTCCGTGTACGTTCTGTACCATTGTACACGCAGAGAATTGGGTAGCTTCTCAGTTAGCTGGCGCACCAGCTCGGCATTGAGCAGATAGTGCCCCTTCTTGAGAGCTCGCAGAGTGACAACTCCGCTTCTGACTCGACTTGCAAAGGTGCAGATGTCCTTGGGCGACTCGCTGCATTTTGGTAGCCCTCTAAGTCGGTCTGTTTCGGCCTGAGCTATTGAGTCAGGACGTCCAAACTGTAGTTCCAATTCTCTCATGATCTCATCCGGCTTTGCGTTCCCGATGAGCTCTGAGCTCACTGTCTCCAGTGCGCGACCACGCAAGCTCCTTCTGAGTCTTGCCGTGTTTTCTATGTCGCTGAAGTAGGCATGAGTTGCCTCGTAAATGGCTCGAAAAGATAGCCATTCTGTATGAGCTCCACCGAAATTCGGCAGAGTCATGATAACCTGCGACGCCGATCGGTTAGGCGTCCATGGTTCGATTTTTCTGTCGGCTAGCGACGCTATAGCGGATGTCAGCTCCGTTAGAAAAGGACGGAGTGACTCTTTCGCTTCTATTTGCCTTGGCGGCTCCACGTTGGACGGCTCTGTCCTAGGTGGTTCGATGTTAGACTTCACTTGTGGATGTTCTATATGGTCGATATGTTTCCGGGAGTCCGCTATAGCGTCGACGGCCGCAGCCGGGGTCCAATCGTCATTGTCCCCTTTGGCGACGTCATTCTCCCTCAACGGTGTGGGCTCTGGCGCCTCTTCGAGCCACGAACGGACATACTCTTCATTAGAATTTCTGTCATCCATATATTCATCCTCAGAAGCTTCTTCTTCTGCTTTTTGAAGTGCTAACTTAGCGAGTTCCAACTTTATTTTCAATAAGTCTTCACGAGCTCTTGAAATTTTCTTACGTGACCGGGTCGACTTGCTAGTTGACGGCGGTCCAGTATGTTCGATACGGGCGTCACCCCGGGTAGCCATTACTTCTCCTTGAACAAAGGTCTTATCCCGGATCCTTTGTTTTCTACCAGAAGGCTTCAGTGTTTTTTCTGAAGAATCTTCTGATTTCGATGCCTTCCTGCGTGTGCTTGGTTCCTGTGGTTCCTCCTCCTCATGTGTGGGCGTGTTGTCACCTATCTGTGACGTTGGTGGGCTTCTGACTGGTATGGACTTTTCTGTCCCTTCAGTAGTGGACGGTGAGCGTGGGGGCAGCTGATGTTGTACGCCCGCACCTGGACGCTCAATGGGGACTGTCCATGATTCAGGCCTCTTGTCCTGGGATCTGGTAGTCGGCATCCTGATTGGTTCAAAGTTTCAGTTTGAATACGCCAAGTACAAGTCCAATCTTCAACTTGTCTTCAAAACGTTGGCTCGAAACGGCTGAGTCCAATTCTAGACTTCTTCAATATGTCAGTTTGAATCGGCTGAGTCCAACTCTAGACTTCAACACGAACTGGTTGACATCTATTTTCGAGCTTCAAAACGGCTATGTCCAAACTTAATTTTTTCTTAAAAACTGCTAAGTGGTAACTCTGGGTTAAGTCCGATTTCAGTCGTCGGCTTGAAGAGGGTTCGCTTCCTTTTTCAAACTTCGAAAAGTATCTCCAAACTCCGGGTTAGTTTAAACTCCGGGTTATATCCGACCCTCTTAACTCCAGGTTATTCTTCAAACTATAAGTCGCTAGTCAGTCTTCAAAACTATAAGTTCCAAATCAGCTTCAAACTTCAATGTTGATACGTAAACAAGTTCACTATAAGACTTTCAACACAAAATGGGTAAGCACATGAGCATATGTTTTCACTGTACTTACTGTTGTCTAAGTGTCAACTTGTCCAGCAGCCTCCAAGGTTGAGCAGCCGGTCTGGTACCAATCACTGAACTGTTGGTCCAACTCTTGACGTTAGTAGTCACTTCAGACTCCAGATATCCAGGTTTGAAACTCCAGACTTCGATCGAGAGCTTCTATCTCGATAACGACTATTTGTTTTTAAACAAATTCTAAGTCGAAAATAAGCCTTCAGCTATAACGCTTCAGGAAATTTCAGCAACTATTTTTTCGTTCTATTTTATAGAACAAGTCGCCCACACGACTATTCAATATGCTTCTGTGTGTAAGCCTCTTCTTGGATAACGCTTCAGCGATAATCCTTCAGCCGTAACCCTTCAGGAATTCTATGAACGTCGTATGTTCGTTCTATCTCCTAAACGAGCTCCCAACACGCTGTTTGAAAACTCCGATTATGAGTTTCCTAGCGATAACTCTTCAGGCTATGCTATATTCCTTCAGGATACAGTTTCTGTGTAATCTTCGATTACTGTGAATTCTCAGTAAGCAGGTTACACAACAGAAACAGCTCAAAAAACCGTCTTTTCGCGACGGTAATCACACGGGAACGGTTAGCTTCTCAGGAAGCCGGTAGAACCACAGGAATAGCTCAGGAATGGCTGCTGTGTCCCAGCAAAATGGTTGTCTTCCAGGTAGTCCACGCGTGGGCCTAATCCACTCGTGCACTCTTCACGACTGTAGTCGCTCTGGAAGTTTCTACTATGAGACGATAGTACGTTGCGCCTTTTGACGACGCTAATCACCCAGTAATACGGTTGCTGACCAGTAACTGGGTTATCTCACCCAGGAAAGGGTTTCTATCGTCCCAGAGTGTACGCTATGTTTTTGACTGTTAAAGAAACATGATCTTAACCCTGGCACTTGTAAGGTTTACGAGATGGAACGTCAGTATTCTTATTTCCCTGGAACTTTTCTCACGAACGCAACGCTTAGTACCCCAGTTGGCACATTTGTGTGGTGTGTAATCTTACCAGATTTATATTGAGGGTACCTTGAGATATTTGAGCATCAGTTTTCTTTGTTCTCACGAATGTTCACAGGCGTGAGCGTCAGTTTTCTTTGTTCTCGGGTACTAGTTTTCACAGGAACGATACGTTTTGACATTACCCAAGAAACAGGAATGTAACCTCAATATATAAGGTCACTTTACATCAGGCTTGTTTGTTCTCAAGGCAGCGTTCGTGTCCCCAGGGCATCAGGTTTCTTTTTTCACAGGAATGGGACATCAGTTTTCTTTGTTCTCGGGAACAAGGCTCTTCCTTGGCCTATATTTTCACAGCGTCCGGGACATCAGTTTTCTTTGTTCTCGGGAACAAGGCTCTTCGTTGGCCTATATCTTCACAGCGTCCGCAGGTCTGGTATGTTTCCCAGAAAATTCGGCTCGACAGGACCAGCAAATGTACGGGACGGACGTGATCGTCCAAGACCGACAGGCAATCAGGAGGTTGTAAGGCTCCTGCTTGAACGCGTTGACGCCCCTTGCACCTATTGTTCAGTTGTCATCTGGTAACTATGGACCTTGGAGACACTTGAAGGCTGCCAAGTAGGTTGAGGTGAAAAACGTGATGTCCAGGTTAAATAAAACTATTTGTTCATGGCCAGAAGCGATGTTCCTTCATGGTCCTCGAAGCGCAATGATGCGTGGAAATACTTTAAGTGAAATAATGGCTACGAAATGTTCACGCGCCTGCGCACTATTAAAGAGGCGAACTCGACTGCGACGAGGACCACAACATTCCGACCGCAAAAACTTTTATTTTTCAAAAAATATACGCTAAGACTCGTAGCTTGAAACTGACAGGAACTACCCTTCCACTGGACCGATTCTGGTGAAACTTGTACTTTTGGATAGGTCTCGAGGAGACCTTCCCTCCGGTCTTTGATCCAGGTCCCTAGCCCCTACCATCAGGGAGTTCTCGTAAGGAGAATGTCGAAGAAAGGGAATTCCCGCCAGTTTGAAGCTTTACAATCGAGTTTCTCCTAAAACTAGACATGTTAGCTCTAGGGTACCAGCGAGGGACTTGGAGCCCTCCTACTGGGCCGTTGACACACATAAGTGTTACAGTTATATTCAAAACATTCAGGCGTACAGCCGCGAAATGGTGCGAGAAGTTAGCTTATGCCCCTGATCTTGGCACATAAACTCGATTCCTACTCAGACTGCTGGGTGGATTTTCAAGTTACATTCACACCCGGGTAGCCCTCTTGATGGGCTATCCCAAGGTAGAAGTCCGGTAGCTACATGTCCAACCCCCGATGAGTTATCGTTTGTTACAAGTTTGTTTACATAGCAAATCCATGTAACCTCGCACCATATCAGGTCGCTTAACTCCTCAACCACCAGAGCTAAGCTCCTTCCGGAAGTGTGGTTGGGTAGCTGGAAAACTAGGCTGTCTGACGGCGGTACCCTGATGGGTGTATCACCAGCCTTTCCGCAGCTTAAGGTGCCGGGAAGCGGCCGAATACTAAATTTTACGTCGTCTCACAGCTTTAATGTGTCTGTGTGCGTTATATACACCTATATACTAGTTTTGTGTCATGACTGAGTCTAGACGCCCGCCTGTGGGTCCACGAAGGTAATGCTTCAGACAGCATATCTATAACTGACCAGGCACCAAGTGTCCCTGGACGTAGTGACCCGTCGGCAGACGCATAGAAACGTCCATGCCGGCATACACAGACACATCACTTCAAGCAAGTGATGTCTATGTACTAGAATTACACAGGTGCTATCTATTTATAGGGCCTAGACAAAATTCTGGGTCACCTAGAAGCGCTAAATGGCTTGTATCGAATTTTCCAAACACTTACTTGAGTAAAATGTATGTATATTTCCCTTTTTAGAGTGAAAATGCACTATGACTGGCCATGTACTGCTATTATGTATAATTTCTCAGTCATGGTATCCAGCCATCCTATCTAGAACACCTAGGTGGTGTTTCCTAACAAAACAATTATGTGTAAGGAAGCAATCTGATTGGTTGGTGAATAGAATACCTATAGCACCACCTGATACCCTGCTCAAAACGGGGGGTCTAAAATAAGTAAACAAAATATTTTTATTTCCTTAAACCTATACATTTATCATATAACTAAGGTACCCTATGTATAATTCTAACACATAAGCGCTATATTCACACTATAAACTACGTAAAAGCCCCCAAAACATGAGTTTAAAGTTATCAAAATTCTACAAAAACTGGTTTTAGTATAAATATAAGGTGCCGCCCTCTTACAGGTCATTGTGAACTAAACGCTCGTTGAGGACGGTTGTTTTTTACGGAGTTAAATACTTGTTTCTTTCCGTAATAACACAATCAGTATGCATATTAAAGCTTCTAATTTATTGTTATTAGACTATATAATTCTATTACCTACTGATAGACACATAAAATATAATTTTAGTGTCTCAAAAACATGAGCAAAAATTAGTTACGAGCTTTACTATAAAAGGTTTTTTCACCTACCGACATCGCTTAGTATGCGATGGCGCTCTGGGGTGAGCAGACGTGTGTCTGTCAATACTATTTATATTTTACATATGACAACCTATCTAAAGGTGACGTATCGTCGCGAACACTAATACTACTAAAAGGTGTAACATAAAACTTAAATCGCGGATTAACTTATTCCATGCGAATGTTTCATGTCTTTTAGTGCCTGATATTACTGGCATGTTGCCCAGCTCAAGGGTTAACACTTCTGAATGGAATCTTCCTAAATCTATAGAACTAGCAGATCCTACCTACTATATGCCCTCTGAAATTGACTTACTGCTAGGAGCTGATATTTATTGGGAAATTGTAAATTCTAAGCAAATTAGGTTAGGGAAAAATAAACCTACACTAATAAAATCTAAACTGGGTTGGCTCGTGTCAGGCCCTACCGGTGTGAGTCCTACTACTACCACTCATTTGAACTTTTCTCAGGAAATCAGGGACTCTCTGGCTAGATTCTGGGAAGTTGAGGATATTCCTGCTCTGCCAACTAAAAATATTAAGTTTTCCATTGAAGAACAATATTGTGAAAACCATTTTATTGAAAACACTGTCCGCCTGACTGATGGGAGATTTTGTGTAAAGCTTCCATTGCGTGAAGACCCCAGTAAGGCTTTAGGGGACTCTTATCTTATTGCTAAAAGGCGCTTCTTTAACTTAGAAAAGAAACTAAATAAATCTAAAACTAAAAATGAATACACTGAATTTATTAAGGAATATCAAAGATTAGGGCACTTATCTGAAGTAAGCCGTCCTAGCTTTGGATATTACATTCCTCACCATGCAGTAATTCGCGAAAGCAGTGAAACCACTCGCTTAAGAGTAGTCTTTGATGCCTCTTGTAAAACCTCTACTAATAAGTCACTAAATGATATCCAATTTGTTGGACCAGTAGTTCAGGACGATTTAATGGCAATTCTGCTCAGGTTCCGTCAATATACCTATGTGGTGACCGGTGACATTGAAAAAATGTATAGGCAGGTTATGGTGAATGAATCACAGCGTTATTTACAGCTTATTCTTTGGAGGGAAGACGAAAGTCAACCACTTAAAACCTTGCAACTCAATACTGTCACATATGGAACAGCTTCAGCTCCCTATCTGAGCACCAGGTGTCTTGTCCAACTCGCAGAGGAGTGTAGTGATGAAGCTGTTGCCAATACTATAAGACATGACTTCTATGTCGATGACCTGAATACCGGTTCAGACTCAAAATCTCTATTAAAGGCTAAAATTTCAGGAGTGATTGCCAAACTTGCTGAAGCCTGTTTCCCTTTGCGTAAATTTAGAACAAATGCACCTGATATTTTTGATAGCATACTTACAACTGACCAATCTCAAGACTTTAGTAAACAATCTTCTGTCTTGGGATTAAAATGGTCACCGATCTCTGATACTTTGCACTACTCAGTCGAAAATAAACCTATTCCTAAGGTTACGAAACGCTCTATACTGTCGAACTCGTGTCGAATATTTGATCCCTTAGGTCTCTTATCTGCCTGCACTATCTTTCATAAAATCTTACTGCAAAAGCTCTGGTTACTTAAAATGGATTGGGATGATGAAATTCCAAAAGAAATTCAAAACTCGTGGATAGAATTCTATAATGAAACGCAACATTTTGCTCACGTTCAGATACCTAGATACATTTTTTGTAATTCTCCTATTTACATAGAGGCTCACTGCTTTACTGATGCTTCACAAAATGCCTATGCTGCATGTGTATATATAAAATCGACTAATAGTTTAGGTGAAGTTAACTGTAACTTATTATGTGCTAAAGCTAAAGTTTCTCCTTTGAAATCGGAAACAATTCCCCGTCTGGAATTGTTAGGCGCTTTACTTGGTGCAAAACTATACTCTAAAGTATTTCACTCTTTAAAAATTAAATTTGCACGCTCAGTATTTTGGACGGACTCAACCATAGTCTTAGGGTGGTTACACACTCCACCTAAAACTCTTAAAACTTATGTAAGTAATCGGATTGAACAGATTCGAGAATTAACTGACATAACTACATGGCGTCATGTACCTTCTGAACATAATCCTGCTGACATGGCGTCCAGGGGCATTCAACCGCGTCTTCTTCATGATAATACTCTTTGGTGGCATGGTCCTTTCTTTCTGACCAAGTCTGAACATGAATGGCCCCAATCTAAATCTACTTCTTCTACTTTACCTGAAACCAAAATAAGTTTAAATGTTAAAACTCTGTCTAGTGACATAATACCCTTTGAAAAATATTCGAAACTATACAAACTACAAAGAATATTCGCTTACATACTAAGATTCATGAATAACATAAAAAAATCAAATACTAAATTAAATGGTGAACTTACTTGTTCTGAGTTAAACAACTCACTGGTACTCCTAGCTAAGGCGTCACAGAGAGAATGCTTTTCAAGGGAAATTCACTCACTTGAAACTTTAGAAAAATTAAATTCTAAGTCACGGATTCTGTCTTTGAACCCTTTTTTTGGATCGACACGGTGTCTTACGTGTCGGTGGAAGGATCGACAATGCATCTCACTGTCCTTATGAAAAAAGGCATCCCATATTGCTAGACCCCAAACACACTTTCTCTAAACTTTTATTTGAACAAGAACATCTTCGTCTCCTACACTGTGGCCCTCAGCAACTTTTAAATACTATTCGTGAGCAATTTTGGCCTACAGGTGGGAAAGTATTAGCTGCGACTACTGTCAGAAAGTGTGTTCGTTGTCAGAGATTTAGAGCAAAGCCTCTAGAACCCATAATGGGTAATCTACCGGAATCTCGTGTAACTCCTGCTCCACCATTTGCGACTTGTGGCACTGATTTTGCAGGACCTTTTTTAATCTTAAATAGAAAGGGCCGCGGTGCCAAGACCTCCAAGTGCTATCTATGCATATTTGTTTGTTTCAGCACGAAAGCTGTGCACTTGGAAGTCGTGAGCGACTTAAGTAGCGATGCCTTCATCTTGTGCTTGCGTAGATTCATTTCACGAAGAGGTAAACCTCACACTATATACTGTGATAATGGTAAAAACTTTGTAGGAGCTAGTAACGAACTGAACAGACTGCTCAAGGAGAATGAACGTTCAGTTAGCGACTTCGCGAGCAAAGAGGGTATTTTGTTTAATTTCTCTCCCGTGTATGCACCGCATTTCGGCGGTATCTGGGAAGCAGGAGTCAAGACAGCTAAATATCATCTAAAACGGATAGCGGGTAACTCTAGTTTAACGTTTGAAGAATTATATACTCTGTTTGCGCAGATTGAAGCCATTATGAATTCACGGCCTATTACTTCTATGTCTGCTGATCCTTCTGATCTGTCAGCACTTACACCGGGACACTTCCTTGTGGGCCGACCATTGACCTCACTACCTTCACCCGTTATCCAAAAGGCCAGCATCAATCGATATCAGCTGATTGAGCGCTTGAGACAACACTTCTGGTCCCGTTGGACAAAGGACTACTTATCCACTCTCCAGCAACGCGTCAAGTGGCAGCGTGCACAAGATCATGTTCGTGTTGGCGACCTGGTCTTCATCCTAGACGACCAGCTGCCACCCATGAAATGGCTCATGGGCCGCATCACCAAGCTGTACCCGGGAGCTGACGGCGTATGCAGAGTAGTTGACGTGAAGACTGAGAACGGCGTCATTCATAGGCCCGTCTCAAAACTATCTCTGCTAGATTCCCAAGAGCTCCTTGGGGAACATGTCCCCAAGGGGGGGGAGGATGTTCGCAACGAAGTTGGAACGCGCTGACGCCAAAAACCTCGGTCTCAAGACGGATGGAACGCGACGGTCGCAAGCGCCGGCGGCGGCCATCTTTTCCTGCACTGAACTATGTTTTTTTACGAAGCTAAGCGCGCGTGTCCGCGCATATTTAACTAATTTTATTTTCATAACGAATATTCTGTAACAACATGTCTAAAACTAATTATAAACGTAAAGCAATCATTAGCAGACTTTAATTGCAAGTTGATCAACCCAACAGTACGTATTGGTGGGATGTCCACCATGTACCGGTGGCGCATTGCCGTACGTCTTGGTGTCGGTGTCAAATTAAGAAAGAAAAACAGTCTATTTTGCACAAAATTAAACGCAAGTCTATAATACAATCTCTTATTTCAAGGTTATTAAGATAAAGAAGAAAATCTACTACGAAAACAAAGCTAAAGGTATCATTCCCCCGAGCATCCAAGAGTTGACGGAAGGCAAGAACGCCATCACTGAAAATGTTCAAACGAACGGTGGCAAAACTCTGTCAGATACCGTCTTCAAAGGCTACCGTGACGACTTAGATTTCAATGACGAAAATGATGTTGGTAAGTACCTAATTGAAAACTTCAAAATCACATCACAGCACACTAATATTATAAAGGCGAAAGTTTGTGAGTGTGTAAATAACTGTGTTTGTACATACAAACACACTTATTTACACACTCACAAACTTGTTACTCTTTCGCGCAAAACTACTGAATTACTGAATGGACCTGGATGAAATTTGGCACAGAGATAGATTATAGTCTGGAATTTATTTATTTATTATTAATAGTCAACCAACAATGTATATACTGACATTTACATTTCAAGTTTTATATGTCTAAGGTTAGTATTACAATTTCTTAAAGATTAGCACCGCATGCCCCATAAAATGTTAGTGTTACAAATCAGATAAAATCTAAAGGAAAATGTTATGTCAACTTAAAAACAAAATTAAAGTCGAAAGCAACAAAAGCAAACCACAATCAAAATTAAAATCTAAGTCATAATTAAATTAAAAGTATAAAAGGTATATTTATGAAATTAAAATTACAATTATAGTAGAAAATTAATTAAAATTTAATTAAATTAAATCAATAAAATTTATAAGTCAAAATTATACAAAATTTAAATGGAATTGCTTACAGGATACTTTTTATCCCGGGAATATGTCCCATTGGAATAATTTTCGAAGCGAAGCCACTGGCAGAAGCTAGTATTAGACATATCGAAACTGGCAAGCTACAGTGGTCCAAATGGCCTCGATGACGATAGTGCTAATAAAAATTTAATTGGCGATGAAAATCGAATCCAGTTAAAAGCAGTTCTGTGTTCAATAAAAAAACTGATGAACTCCATTTGAAAGTGACCTTATGATATAATAATATTTCAGGTGAGAAAAAACGATTGGCCTTTTTGGACTTGATGCTTGAATCTGCTCAAAATGGCACCAACCAGATCACTGACCACGAGATCAAAGAAGAAGTCGACACCATCATGTTTGAAGTATGTATCAATTCATTTACGGACTATTCGGTGGAAGGTGTAAAGGAAGGTCTTTGCTCAAAGAAAAATATATAGTGGGATATAGCAAATCAAGTAAACAATCATAGCCCCTAATTATTTCGATTGGATACAACAGCAAAATAACAACTTTGAATTGAAACCAATTATGTTGTAATTGACAGAAATAGTCATTTATATTTTTAAACAATTGAATTCATAATGTTTATAAACGACCATCATGTTTGAAGTATGTATTAATTCATTTACGGACTATTCGGTGGAAGGTGTAAAGGGAGGTCTTTGCTTAAAGAAAAATATATAGTGGGATATAGCAAATCAAGTAAACAATCATTGCCCCTAATTATTTCGATTGGATACAACAGCAAAATAACAACTTTGAATTGAAACCAATTATGTTGTAATTGACAGAAATAGTCATTTATATTTTTAAACAATTGAATTAATAATGTTTATAAACGAAAATCGTTACGGGTAGGCAGAAGCCGGAATTGGACTACCAGTTACCATAAGGTGTCGTACCAAGTTGCTGGGTTGTGGAGGGCGGAGACGCAGTCGCTTCATACGAAGTACTTGTTCTAGGACGATGAACTATAGTTTACTTTCTAATGACCGAGTCACTCAAAGATTTATTTCTATTATATTTCAGGGCCACGACACAACAGCAGCCGGCTCCAGTTTCGTCATGTGCCTACTTGGACTCCACCAAGACGCCCAAACTCGTGTCTACGATGAGCTGTACGAGATCTTCGGCGATTCCGACCGTCCCGCCACTTTCAACGATACCCTTCAAATGAAGTACCTGGAGCGAGTGATCCTGGAAACCCTCAGAATGTATCCACCAGTACCCATCATTGCGAGGGAGTTGAAGAGGGATGCTAAGATTGGTAAGAATTTTTGAATTCTTGTTATATAATAAATTCTTGTGTTTCCTATCTTAGACATCGCCAGGGAGAAAGAAAACCTCAAACAATATCTCAACGTGTGACATCACCATTTCTGCATCGATGTTACCTAAATATACACGAACTGTTTTATAATTTTTGCATTTCTACTTTTATCCCATGTACTTAGTCTTGGTCTCCCGCTTTCTATTCATCCATACACTTTTAAATTCATCATTTTTTAATCCCATGGGTCATCCTCATCACAAAATGCGCAAACCAAGACAAACGTTTCCCTTTTAACTTAATGTCTCTTGTGCCACTTTCAAACTTTCTCTAATCTGCCTACTGATCTCTAACTTTCGAATTATTTTAGTTTCAATATTTTATATAATAGATAAGAATTTTGGAACACAAATATAGGTTGACTACCTATATTTGTGTTAGAAAATTCTTACCAACATTGTCTTTTGTCAACCAGCAACCAACGGCTACACCCTCCCTGCTGGAGCTACCGTGGTCATCGGCACCTACGCCCTCCACCGCCACCCCAAGCATTACAAGAACCCTGACACCTTCAACCCTGACAACTTCTTGCCAGAGAACATGCAGAACAGGCACTACTACAGCTATATTCCCTTCAGCGCTGGACCCAGGAGCTGTGTTGGTTAGTACAAAATGGTTAATACTGAGAAGATTGAGTTTCCATTACAGTCAAGTGTCGTCATTGTATGTGACTGAAGTATCCAAACCTAAACAAAACAGCAGAATATTTTGGCACGGTAAGGCATTCTAAAGATTTGAATCTTTAGTTGGTACAGCATGATCAAACAAGAAAATAATAGTTTCTAGTAAGTATTGGTTATTTTAATAGAAATATTAATGTACCACGTAAATGTATGGCCGCAACATAAAGGTTGTAACTTTAGCTCTAGATTTTTAAAAGAGCTAAAACTGTAATAACAAGACGACTCTCAGTTGAAGACAAAGAAATCTGATTCAGAGACATTGAGGTAATATTGTAAGTAGTACATATTATCTCAATGTTATGGTAATAATGTACGTAGTACATATTATCTCAATGTTATGGTAATAATGTACGTAGTACATATTATCTCAATGTTCAGAGACGAAAGGCTTAAAATTTATATTCAGTATATCATAGATTTGGATGACGGTAATAAACACATTCATTTGCAAATGTTTTAATGTTATTTAAATCCATCATATGATAGCCATTCCGTATAATTATTTAATTTATAAAACAATTAATTTTATTTAATACTAAACCGTGAGTCTGTAAACGTCATAATTAGCTGTCATTGAGATACAATAGATTTCCTATTTATCCATAGACCTCACTGATAACGGTGAAGGAAGACATCTCGAAGAAATCTGGATTTATATACTTAATATAAGTTTGAAAATGCACCCACAATACAGGAAGAAATTCCTAGTGTGGGGCAAAGTTCAGCAAAAGAAACCGGCCAAAAACTCAGACCGATTGATATAATGTAGACCCACGTAATTTTGTTCCACACCGTGTCACCAACAACTCTAAGTTTCCAGTATGCATCAGTTTAAGAAAATATTTATGCAGACTTTCTATTTTCACACGAACGAAGTCGCGAGCAAAAGCTAGTATCTTCTTAAAATCTTATCATTGTTACTTTTCAGGACGCAAGTATGCTCTTCTGAAACTGAAAATCCTTTTGTCAACTATCTTGAGGAACTACAAATGTATATCCGAAGTACCTGAAAAAGATTTCCAACTGACAACTGATATCATCCTGAAGAGATCCGATGGTTTTAGGATTAAGATCGAACCAAGAAAACGAGTCCCATCCACTGTTGTTTGATTCACCCAATCACATCAAAGAAATCTTACCTCCGATTTCTGAATAAAAAATTTGAAGGAGACCATAATTAGGTCTGCTTTCACTTTAACCTGAAAACCTGACAAACTCTGGCATTAAATTAAAATACTCAATCAGGAACCGGGCCTTAGTATTAGGTAGAACCTTTCTAATTAAGAAATCGTTAACACTAAAAACGACACGTCAAATATACTTTGTATGAAATTGTATGAGATAAACTGCACTACGCGACAGCGGAACTATACGCGACGCGCCACTTTATCTCATACAATTTCATAAAAAATATATTGTGGCGTCGCGTAGTTACGCCTAGTGTGGTCGGACCTTTAGTCTACGTCAAAACAGATAAGGGAACTTGTGGCTTAGACTCGGTCTCAAACTATTTGCGAAAGAGAAAAAATATACCTGTATATTAATTATGTAATTTGTATATATAAGTTTGTCATTATATCGCGGCCAGTTAAAAAGGGTTATTCCCGTTCGTCCACACCCCGTCGTCTACACTGCGGACGACTGGGAATAATGCGTTCTGTTCGTCCACAGTGTAGACGAACAGAACGCAACATTCCCAGTCGTCCGCACCTCGTTTCATGTTTAGTTTAAGAGTCAGTGTTTTTTTTTTTAAAATTAAATAAATGATTTAACGGTTTAATTACTTTAAAAACAACATAACTATTAAGTTTTTTTTATTTAAAATCATCAAATGTTAAAATAATTAACAACAATTCTAGTTTTTATCACAGATCAACATAATTTACAATAATTAAAAGGCAATATTTTAACTAATATTTTGTTGGTATTATATAAACATTTTTAAAGTATATAATAACAACATAATATGTACTAAGTAGTGTTTAAATTCAACAGTATTTTTCATCACAGATCATCTTATTTTACAATAATTAAGGGCAACAACAAAGTAATTTGTATCACAGATCAACTTAATTTACAATAATTTAAACATTACCATTTTTACAACATAACTATTTACAATTTTTGTCAGTAATAGTACAATTTTACAAACCTTTTTTTTTTTTTTTTTTATTTTTTTTTTTTTTTTTTTATTTTTTTTTTTTTTTATTTAATTTAACACCTTAACTGCCAGATGCCCGACAAACAATACATTTTCTATTGTGTCTCGTTCTCTGGCAGCCAAACTGTTAAAAAAAAAAAACACTGACTCTTAAACTAAACATGAAACGAGGTGCGGACGACTGGGAATAATGCGTTCTGTTCGTCCACAGTGTAGACGAACAGAACGCAACATTCCCAGTCGTCCGCAGTGTGGACGACGGGGTGTGGACGAGCGGGAATGACTCGTTAAAAATCAGTCTGTGATTAAAAACTTAAAAATAGTTCTTCGTCTTATTATCCTTCTCTCCACGGTCCTCCGTAACTACAAACCCTACAACCGTGACCTCCAATGTGACTTAAGACCAGTTCAAGCTCCAGGCTGACATCATCCTCAAGAGGACTGACGGCTTCAGGCTGAAGATTGAGCCCAGACAAAAGGTACCCACAACCGTCGCCTAATCTACCAAAGAAAATTCCCTATCCCATCTTTACAACCAAACAAACGTCCGTATGGCTTAGAAAAAAAACAAGTAAGTACACGATTATTTTTAAGGCAAAGGTGCCATGTTTTGGAAAGTGTCCGTTTAACAGTAAAAAATGCAGTCAAACATTTTTGTGCTTGTGATATTTTGTTTTAAGATAAAACTGGCTTTGATACAATTTGGAATTGCTGTTTTGTGCAATACAATAACACATTTACTATCTATATTTTAGTTACTAAACTATACTAATAAGCGCAACTTTTCTACAACTTTTACAATTTAAATTAACGAGGTTAGTAACGGTCCTGAATTCAACGGCATTGAGCAACTCGCTTTATTAATATTGTAACTACTTAAGTCATTTCTTATTATTTTACTTGACAAATTATGCTGACATAGGGAAGACTGCGTTAATTCAACACATAATTAGTTTAGTTTAGTTTCTGTTTCTGACGGGCTGTTTTCGCAACTCCACGTCCAGCGCGTATTTTGCGTACAAGACAATAAATAATTAACACAGGAAATAAGGTGCTGCCAGCGACCAAGACGTGTGAAGGACAGCGTGATTAAGCCTTCGTCCAGTCCATGGTGTTAACCGGTAGTGTTGATGAAGAAGAAAGCTGGCAGTACGCGGTTCTGTGTAAAACATCGCCCATTAAAGACAACCATTACCCAAGATTGACGAAACGCTGGATACGCTAACGGGAATGAAGTGGTTTTCTACCTTAGATCTGAAAAGTGGCTACTAGCAGGTCGATATAGACACTCAAGGTAAAGATAAGACAGCATTCTCTACAGGCAAAGGACTGTTGCAATTCAACGCTATGCCATTTAGATTGTGTAATGCTCCTGCTACCTTAGATAGATTGATGGAGCGGGTATTTACTGGACTAATTGGGGACGCCTGCCTAGTCTACTTGGACGGTGTTATTGTCGTGGGATGCACCTTTCAAGATCCGCAATCTGGAACAAATGCTGTCGGAGGTACAAAGCGTTGTTCAGGCGGCAAGTCAACTTTTTAGAATATGAAGTTTTTCCGAAGGTAATAAAATGGACCTGGATAAGATCTGTGTCATCCCGGAGGATTGGCCAGACCAGTCCAGTTCAGTAGGCTATCCTGACAATGAAAATGAATTCATTGTAGACACAGGTGCCAACAATACTCGAATCGGCGAGGTGTTGTCTCAATGAAAAGGAGATCATAAGGTTGTAATAGCGTACTTCAACCAAAGTGGTTTTATTATTCTATTCCTTAAACATAATACATAGTTGCCTTTGACGCAGACTGATAATACAAGCGAAGCAATATTTTAAACTGTTATTTAGTAATTACTACTACCTATAAAAAATACATAGGTACCTTATGGTTGAACTAGTCGACGGCACGAAAAATTTTGTGCGCGGGGTTAAAATGCGTGCTATCTTATCCGACAACACGTGCGAAAGAAATAGATGCTGTGATGAGCAGTAAGAAGAAATTTGTATCGAAATGGATGATGATTTAGGACGAAAACGAACGCGCGAAATTTTATAAACAGACGTTTGGGAGTCTAGATTTCATGAAAAAATAACTAAATGTATATTTATAAAATAACATCATTTGCATTGTTGAATTACTAATCTATCCCTGTATGGAGGGTGTTTTGCAATTTTCCTTCTTCTTATGGTATTTATTTCCGCCCAAAGACGCGTTAAAATTAATGTTGAAACTTGGAACTTTCGACACTCATAACTTTCAAATACTTTTTTTTACATTTTTGTTTCCATGCAGGACTACATAATGATGAGACAAATTGATATCATTATTTATTTTGAACGTACATCGTCAAACAGTGGAGTAATCTCTAGACTAAGTTTGTATGGAAGAATTTTTGAGTAACCTTAAGTAAAATTATTGATTTCTTGTTAGTTACTAGTACGACGGAATAATCCATATAAAAGCATATTGTGTGTGTTTGCCTGTTGAGGTTTTAGAAGCATTTAAAAACACAATTTTTGTAAAAAAGGTTAAGTTTTTCATTTATTGAAAAAATGGCAATGTGCAAAGGGAAGGGTTTTTTATGTTATTTTTTTTTATAAGATTGTCTTTATTCAACAAGGTTGTGATGAAAAATGTAAATAAAACACATTTATTTTTCTTCTTGTGGCCTTTTATTCAAAATATTAATGTACTTGTGAGAAATAGTTTGCTAAAGGGACTTATGTATTGCTAGTTGTTTTTGGGTTGTAGTTACCACAAAGTTAAACTAAACAAGAGGTAGGCAATTAAAATACGCACCGAAGGATATATGACACAAAGGTATTGAAAGTAAGAGTGCATACAAACAAACCAAAAATTAAAGGAAAATTTTGAATTAGCTCTTCTGAATAAAACTTATTTTCGTTTTGTAGCACTTTAGTTTCTTCTTCTTCGTCGGTACACTCTTGGCAGAGCGGTCGTGGTCATCAGGTTGCAGTGAGACTTCGGGTTGCCATAACTTGCCCAACGATGCGACACCAACCCTCTCTATCGGCTGTTATTCGTGTGCACCCATGCAATCTACGCTGCCTATAAACTTTAGTTTCACATCATCAGCCTATTAATGTTCCCACTGCTGGGACACAGGCCTCCTCTCTGTGAGAGGGAATGGGCCGTAATCCACCACGCGGTCCCAGTGTGGGTTGGTAGATGTCACATATATGTCTTCGAATTTTCGGTTCTAGGACATGCCGGTTTCCTCACGATGTTTTCCTTCACCGTTTTGAGAGCAGTGGTGAAGAAATAATTTACACAAAGTAAAGCGCCTGCCTGGGCCCGAACCCACGACCTACAACTTAAAACCACATAAACATAAACTTTAGTTTATAGGCAGCGAATTATTGGTGTTGAATTAGAAGTACTAAGATGCGATAAAAGACAATCATTTTGATATTACACTATTATTTCTTGTGATAAGTTTTATTTATTTAGTATATTATTTCATATTTAAGAAGTTAACCATACACTTCATGTATTTATCTACATAATGACATGCGATGATATATTGTTTAGTTAACCATTTTCTTATGTTGATGATACATTAGTCAACTCCGAAAGTGGCTGTAAGTTAGTAGCTAGCTTTTAATGGAATAATGTTCATTAAATATTTTTAATCCAACTCCTAATAACTAATAAAATCATGAATGGTGTTATTGCAATTTAAATTATGTAAGTGTTATGGACAGATATTATTTAATTAAGATTCAATGGTTTTTAGTTTTCTTTAACAAAACCTATCTCTGACTATAAAATGAGAGCCAGCGGTCTCATAGGTACTTCATATTTACCCTGCAGATCTATACGTCGCAATTTTGTCTAAGTATGCGGCATTAGTACTCATATCAGAATATAATTGCCCATTACCTACTTCAGAGTCTTGTAGAAAGGTCACCTGGGAGGTTACCATAAGCTCTTATAGTAAGGTTATTTTGAGTGTGTGTAAGGGACAGATGTATATGACGTGTATACATCTGTCACTTACTCGATCTCAAAATAACCTTACTCTAAGAGCTTGTGGTCACCCCCCTGAATATACTAAAGTTTCAGCATTCCTACATTGGCAATTAGGTATACAAAAGAAAACTCACTAAAGATGTCAAATGTTTGTGACAACAAATCTACACTGTTGTGCTCAACTTGCCTTGCCAACTCACCCCGAGTTTGAAACCCAGTCCCTAGCCGTCGTAATTGAAATGAAATTACTCAACGTCTGCGTTAGAACTTTTAAAAAGGTTAAGGTAAGCTTATGCGTATTAGCAACATGCGTATTATAAATAAAAGCGTATTTAGAAACTATTATTTTTCTGCACTTGCGCCTGATCGTTGTACAAAAGCAAGTGGTCTAAACACATCCCAACGCGAGTAACGACGCATAAATTAACAGGGGTCACGTTATTTTTGTTACCAACCTTTTCGAATTGATTCGAATTACTTTCGTACGATGTCTTTATTTAGTAATGAAGGAATAAGCGGATAAGACATTTGAACTTGACTATTTATCAAACTCTACATCAGCCTGAAAATCTGTCAAACTTTGGCATTAAAGTGGGGTTTAACACGTTCTTATCTCACATTATTCTTGTCCAGTTTTTTTTGTTTTCTCTTAACATAATTATGTCCGGTCCAACGCCATTTCAATATTTTGCCATGCATGAACTTTTTTAAATTTTCTTTGCTTTTTATCTTTTCTAACTGTACTTTGTGTAGAAGTGAACAAGAATAATTACAGAATGGTACCGGAGAGGAAATACATACGTGTAAAATCGAAACGAAATCATCAAAAACCTGCTTGACATTATATAAAGTTAAAATTTGGCAGGGAGGTTCCTCAAGTGACTTGCACTTGGAGGAACCTCCCTGCCAAATTTACACTAAGAAAGGATTTTCGGAAATTCCACCCGTAAGGGGGTAAAGTTTGTATGTTTGTTTGTAAATTGGGCACGTGAAATTATATATTTACGCTCTTGATTGATAAAGAAAAATCATGTATTTATTGGTTTTTGGAAATGCCACCCATAAGGGAGTAAAAAGGTGCTTGAAAGTTTGTATGAATATTATTTCTACAGTTTGTAAGTTGGACACGAGAAAGTTTAGATTCACGCTTTTAGTTGATAAAGAGAATTTAGATTTTGGAAATTCCACCCCAAAAGGCGTAAAAAAAGGGTTGAAAGTTTGTATGATTTTTTTACGGTTTGTAAATTGGACATATTATTATACAATTTTAGATATACGCTCTTGGTTAATAAAAAGAATAAATTTATTTATTGGTTTTTGGAAATACCATCCGTAAGGGGGTCAGTTTGTAAGTTGGACACGTGAAATTTTACATTTATTTTTAATTTAATTATGTGTTTATTGGTTTTTGGAAATTCCAAACCTAAAGGGGTAAAAAAGGGTTAAACGTTTGTAGGATACTAATACAATTTGTAAATTGGATTTATGAAATTTTAAATTTACGCACTTGGCTGACGATGATCGGAGAGTAACAAGACGTAGTAATAGTGTAATAATGATGCCACTTAAAACATTAAATTGTGAAAAGCACCAAGCTCGACAAACATATAAATGGGAAAAACAGGTACCTAACAAAATCAAAAACCAAAGATGCTCTTAAACAAGAAGAAAATTATGCTGTGCAGTCGGAGGAAACATAATTGTAAGCTGTATGACTTGAACCTTATTATTATGACAAGTTCCCAATTTCGACTATGGATTTGAAATAATTTATTATATTCCTAGATAATGAATTTCTAATTTGTCATCTTGAAAGATTTAATGACTTTTATAACTTAAAAAATATTGAAAAAAAGAATTAAAAACAAAAAATTAATTTCGGTCTGTAACTAATAATAAAGGTAACCCATCCAATGCAACCAACCTCGTTACAGTACATAATGTATGAATGACGTGACAAACGCACTCATGACAGCCGCGGCTGAGCTCGGTCCAATATTGCCCAATGTTACCTATAAAACCGCAATGTCAAAGTATATGTGCAAAATGACACTTTTTTCGTCGTGGCCCCTCTGTCTGCGGCGCGCCGCGGCTTACGTACTTTGTGCTTCTAGGTATGCCAGGAGCTTAGAGTTAAGTACCCGTTCCATACTCTTGCAGACGGATGGACGTTATCGAAATGGGTCTGTAGTTCGAGAAGGTCGACACACACACAATGTATTGAATGCGATCTCGGACACATCACTCTCGATGCTGGGACACAGGCCTCCTGTCTGTGAGAGGGAATGGGCCGTTTGCTACCACGCAGGCCCAGTGCGGGTTGGTGGGTATCACATTTCTTCGATTTTTTTGTTCTAAGGCAAGGTTTCCTCACGATGTTTTGAGAGTTGAAGAGCAATGATTATGAAATATTTACACAAAGTAAAGCGCCTGCCTGGGTTCGAACCCACGACCCATAACTTGTAAGTCGCTGCCGATACCATTGGGCCACCACTACTCTTTCTTAATATAAGATTACAAAACAAAATCGTAATTTAAAAAAATCTACTTTTTTATATTGTTCCCCTAATTTTGCCCGTGTGCAGATACATTCAGTTTGAACATAAAAGAAAATTTAACCTATCTACTCTATATAACCAACGTATCATCAAAGACATTATACGTATTTCTTACTACTAGACTGTGCACCAAAAATTCCTATCTATTAAGCTATTTCCTTATAAGCGGTAGCTAACCAAAAGCGGTCCTGGCGAGAGGGTTCCCGCTGGTAGTGTGTCCTTGTCTGACATCTTGCTAGCTCAACTAATCATTGGATTTGGTAGAAATGGTAGAAAATTTTATATTTTTCATTTTTATGTTATACCAAAACGACGAATAAAAAAAAAAAATACGTTTCATAGTCTATGAAACTTTGAAACGTATTTTAAATATTTTTACAGTTCCTATAATTAATCAATTTATTGTATTTAAAAAAAAATACATTAATACTTAGTAAGAGTAGTACTTTTAAATGTTTGGGCCTGGTAATACTAAATGTAAGACCACCAGGTTGGAGTTTTTGGCGGGATTTTTTCGAGTGAAGTTCAGCGGCTGTTAATATTATTTGCAAATTTATTCCTAGTGGATATTGTGATATAAAATTGGTGTAGTTTTGTTTCTCAACGGTCTACTCAACTGGACAATATGTGAAATCATTGAGATCCTTTGGGGTATATCAAAGCATCGTCTGAAGACAGGATCATCTAACGCCTCTCCTTCATGAGCTTGAGAGTAAGATCAGAGAGTTTTTTTTCCTATCTATACGATGGGTCTTGAAGAATAAGACTTATGCAGACTTGAGATTTGAGGATTATCGAGTCCTCCCCGAATACACCATCGTAAACTGCTCCTTTCCTCTTCGAGTTCGGTCATCTTATCGTCGGTCCGGAGTCCGGAGTGTGCGCGTGTTGTACGTTGCCAGGTCCTGTCGTCGGTATTTGTTGGGGTAGCCGGATCTCGTCCGGGATTCTTTGCACCCCTTGCCATACCGTAACCTAGACCGCTACCGTAGTCGAGGTTAGGCAGGCTGCCGGGCACTAGGGGCTATGTTTTATTTGTGCTATTCATGGGGAGTGCTTTGCATGCGGGTTGGCGATCCCAGTATGGTTGTTACAAATGCACAGAGAACGCTGCTGATCATTCTCTGGTTTGTTTCTTACGACACCAATGGAAAAACATGGGATGTTGAAATTCTGTACGCTCAACACCGACTCGGTAAGTGACGTAACGTTCCAAAAAATATACACTTTTTTTTTCAATTAATTTGTTAGGTTTAGGTAGCGTAGTTAGGTAGCATAAATACATATACGTGGGACACTCAGAAAGTTTTGCGAAACTAAAAAAAATTGTTCTATACGTACATATATTTTTATTAAATCTTTTCAAAGTACTTTCCACCAGCCTCTATACAAAGATTCATGCGCCTAAACCAGTTTTCAAAACACTTTTTCCAGTCCGCCGCAGACACCTCGTTTACAGCCTGCTCGAACGCAGCCAGCGCATCTTCCGGCGACGAAAATTGTATCCCTTTGAGCTGATTTTTTATTTTTGGGAATAAAAAGAAGTCACACGGTGCTAGATCAGGGCTGTAAGGAGGGTGACCCAGGAGTTTGACTGGCGTGCTGTCCAGGAAGTCCCTCGTTTTGAGTGCGGTGTGCGCAGGTGCATTGTCGTGGTGGAGCAGTAGCCCGCGGAGCCCTGTGTTTGGTCGCTTGTTGCTTATAACAGAGAAAACTTCTGGCAAACATTTGGTAGTATACCATTCGGCATTAATGCTTCTTTGATCCCGTAAGGGAATTGATACCAAGTGGCCAGTCAAATTAAAAAAGCTAGCGATCAAAATCTTACCCCCGCTTCTAGATCGCTTCACTTTGGTAGGCGTTGGCTCATTTTGAAACACCAAAACAGTCGACTGGCGCTTGGTTTCTGGGTCGTATTGATAAATCCAGGACTCATCACCTGTAACGATGTCGTAAACACGCCGAGACGAGCCTGCTTCAAATTTGTTAAGCATATCACGGCACCATTCCACCCGGGCCTGCTTCTGAGCATCGGTGAGGTTGTGCGGCACCCAGCGTGATACTATCCTCCTCACGCGAAGATGGCTGTGTAGAATCTCGTGAACGCTTCCCGATCCAATCTTCAATATGTGTTGAATCTCCTGATATGTAATTCGCCTATTGTCTTGGATTAAATTTTTCACTGCTAGCACGTTTTCTTCGGTAACAGCCGTCAAAGGGCGACCGCTTCTTTCGTCATCCCCCAAAGTTGGTCGACCGCGCTTGAATTCGTTATACCAACGATACACGGTTGCCTTGGAAGGGCCTTCATCCATGAATGCCATTTGAAGTCTATCGTACGATTCATCCGGTTTCAGGCGACACTTGAAATCGTATAAAATCATAGCTCTAAAATGTTCCCGGCGCAGATCCATATTTCAGTGAGACACAATACTTTGAATTAACTCGCAAAAAATGTGGAGGGAAATTTTGAAATTGGAACTTACTTATTTTTACTTATAAATAATCATATTTTCGAAAAACATTATAACTGGCCAGTCTCCCATATATAAAAACTTTTTTTCGCAATACTTTCTGAGGGGCCTGGTATTGGGATACTTATGTTTGGTCATGGTCACCTCATTAGAAAGAGACACACTACCAACGGGAGCCCTCTCACTCGGACCGGTTTTTGCGCCATAGTGCACAGTCTAGTAGTAAGAAGTATAAGGTCTTTGCGTATCATATAGTAACAGTATATAATACGTTACAAAAATACAATATTACCAGATATCGCATTTTTTTAAGTAGCGTTGCGAACTATATTATTTTGATTCCGAAGACGGGTGAATTTTTCGTTAGTTAAATAAGAGGTTTGCTGGTCAGGGTCCTAGGGCCCCCTGAGCTTGGGAGCCCCGGTAAATGGCACCGTCTTACCCTCCGGTAGCTACGCCCCTGCAGGCTCTAAATGTGGAGAATTTTTATTTTTTTAATTCATCTTTAACCGCTAATAACATCGGCTTATGCTTTTAATATGATAACGTACATTGTTCTGTAACACCTTTTTTTTGTTAGAAAGAATCCTTGTTAAAATAAAATTAGTAACCTAGTTCATGGCTAAGATAAACTGTTTTTCATTCAGTTCTTTGACGCTTCATGGTTCACACCTCGTCGCTAGATTGTGGAGCCTAACTGGAACTGCACTTTGGAGTAATTATTTCACCTTAAACACATTCATTTCACTAAAATAACTTTTTTCAATCATTTAGTGTCTGCTGTTTGCTGATGACTTAAAGTTATTTTTAGCTGTTAAAGACGAGGGAGATTGTAATCGGCTCCAGTCAGACATTAACAGTGTAGTCCAATAGAGCAAAACTAACAAACTTAATTTTAATGTTGATAAGTGCTGTGATATGAGTTACAGCCGTGCGCGTGCTCCATTGCCTTGTCAGTACGAGATGGACACGGAGGTAATGCCGCGCGTCACACAGGTGCGGGTCCTGGGCGTGCAAATGGTGCCGGAGTTAACGTTCCGCAAACATATAGTTGAGGTGTGGTTTAGCGATACGGCGGCTGTCAATGTTTTGTATAATGCACTGGTACGGAGGCACCTGGAAACAAGTGCTACTATTTGGAATCCTCATGAGGGAAAGTACAGCCTCATGTTGGAAAAAATACAAAACAAGTTTGCTAGGTTTCTGTATTTGAAAGAATATGGAGTTTACTCTTTTTATCTCCTTATGTACCCGAGTCTTTTCGTCCTGGGCATGGTTGGATATACCAAGCTGGCAGTTAGAAGAGATGTTGTGCTGGTCAAGTATGTGGCTAGCGTACTGCTAGGTTTGTTGCACCACCCAGAGGTGCTGGAGGCGCTGCGGCTGTGCGCGCCTGACGGGTGCGTGGGTGCACGCCGCCGCCTAATCTGTTATCTGATGTAGATACCGCGAGGCTAGTCTATTTTAGTCACTTTCATAGTATAATATCTTACGGTATCTTAATATGGGGAAGGGCTGCAGACATTGAGTCAATTTTTATTCTGCAAAAACGAGCTATCAGAGCGATATACAATCGCGCGATTCTCTAAGGGAACTGTTAAAGGACATTAACATTATGACGGTACCTTGTCAATTTATTTACGAAAACATCATGTACGTGAGAAAGAATTTACATCTTTTTAGTAAAAACAGCGATAGACATAGTTATGTTACTAGAAATAGGGACCAATTAATTCAACTAGGTTTCAGGCTGGCTAAAGTAGCATCATCTTTTATGGGGTACTGTATAAAATGTTACAATAAAATACCGCTCCACATTCTAGAACTGAGTGAGACGAAATTTAAAACTTGTATAAAACGCACACTATGCAGGCAAGCATATTATAAGTTGGCGGATTACATCGCTGATAAAAATGCTTGGCTCAATGCTGGTTCTGCTCCGCAGCCACTAGGGCGCAAGAACAAGTGATGGGCAGAAAAGTTTTGAAGTATAGTTGGACCTGCTGAAGACTGTATGAATATATTGGTATTGTATAAACTCAATTTCTTTTAGTATTATATAACTGCACATCACATGTGTGAGAACTATGTGCTGACTGTAAATCTACCATTCGCTGCACATGTGTTGGATCATTCGGTTTCCTTCATGTCGGTTGAGCTGAGTGGTGCCGATCCGTGCGTCATGTCCGTGAACGGGCGCCATCGGTTGGGATTGGTCATAACTTTGCTGCCTCAGCCTGTTATTGTATTTTCTTTTTATAAACTATTTGTTACTCTAGAAGCTTTTACGCGCTAGTCTATTTACATTGTTCTCACATATATGTATTTTTCCAACAAGAAAGATATGAAAGGAATGAAAAGTTTTGACTGATGGAAAACAGTGTCCGTGGAGTTTCTTGCAAATTCTTCTCTATTGAGACCTACTGACGCTTGCGAATTTGCAACTAGAGCCATCTTATTTTTTTGTTTGAGAATTTAAAAGTACCTCTAAGGTTTATTTGATATAAATTATTTGATTTTGATTGATTCTGATATCAGGTTGACGGCTCACATACTTTATCTAAAAACTGTGGTTTTAAAATAGTACATTGCTTCAAATTTTTCGTACATTCGGTACAATGCTCGTACATTGCTTTTGGACAATTTAGACATAGCAACGTATAACGTTAATTTAGACATAGTAACTAGTTGCTAATAAAATTAGACAGGCTCTAAATGTGGTAACTTTTGTTTCGTATATTACTTTTCAACGGTTAATAGCATCTCGTTATGCTTTTAATGTGTTAACGAACATTGCTTGTACATTGCTACGTTAGGCATTTCACACTCGGATAGTTGGTAATTTGTTCAGATTTTGAATACACCCTCCATTCTGATATCAGGTTGGCGGCTCCCTTAATTTAAAAAAGTGGTTTTTAAATAGTACATTGCTTCAAATTTCACGTACATTTGGTGCATAGCTCGAACATTGCTCTCACGCATAGAGCATGACCATTTGTAGTCCTACACCCGCCATTCCGATGCACATTTTGTCTGGGCTCAATATTCAGCCTGAAGACGTCAGTCCTCTTGAGGATGACGTCAGTCTTGAGTTTGAACTGGTTTTCAGTCACATCGGCGGTCACCTTGTAGTTACGGAGGACCGTGGAGAGGAGGATAAGACAAAAAATCAATTTTGAAGTTTTTATTAACACACAGGTATTTAACTGAGCTTCTGCGGTATAATGACAAACTTAAAATAATTAATAATTATGTTATTTTATTTTCACTTTCACAAATAGTTTGAGACTGAGTCTAAGCTACAAGTTCCCCTATCTGTTTTGATGTAAACTTAATAATGATTTCTTAATTAGAAAGCTAATACTACGGGCCGGTTCCTGCATTGAGTATTTTAATTTAATGCCAGAGTTTGTCTGGTTTTCAGGCTAAAGTAGAACTTAATATGCTCTACTTCAAATCCTTAATTCATAAATCGGAGGTAAGATCTCTTTGATGTGATTGGGTGAATCAAACAGCAGTGGATGGGACTCGTTTTCTTGGTTCGATCATAATCCTAAAACCGTCGGATCTCTTCAGGATGATATCAGTTGTCAGTTGGAAATCTTTTTCAGGTACTTCGGATATACATTTGTAGTTCCTCAAGATGGTTGACAAAAGGATTTTCAGTTTCAGAAGTGCGTACTTGCGTCCTGAAAAGATACGTTGAGAAGTTTTTGAGATGATACTAGTTTTTGATCGCGACTTCGTTCGCTTCAAAATAGGAAGTCTGTAAAAAAACCTTTCTTAAGAGTTTTTGGTGACACGGTGTGGAAAAACATTACGTGGATCTGCATTATATCAACCGCCTTTGTTTTTGGCATTTTTTTTTAACTTTGCCTTACACTAGAAATTTCTTTCTGTTTCCTGGGTGCGTTTACAAACATTTAAATACACATACACAAGACACCCAGATCCGCACTATCTGTAGGCCATACAAATATTTGTTCCATGCGGGCATCGAACCCGCGACTCGCAGCGCAGCAGCCGATCGCTGAACCACTGCGCCATCCTTGTCGTCATATATTGTACTCACGAATAAAAAGACCCTATTAATTTAACGATTTAATCAATAATAATAAAACCAGCCTGTAACTGTCTCACTGCTGGGCAAAAGGAGAACGTTACCCCATCAAGAAAGTGGCTCCTAGAGTGATATGAGTGAAACGTATAATTAGTGCGTAATCTGCTATGAATACGAGTATGCACCACATATGAAATTAGTGGGAGTCGTCGTTCTTGAAAAAAACGGAAAACACGATTCCTGCTGGAGTAACGTTGTACCAGCAGGAAAATTCTAATCGAATGATAGTAGTGAGAAATATTGTGCATGGGCAGAGAGCTTATAGTTATGCAAAAATGTGCGCCGAAAATATAATTGGTGTGTCATTAGGTTTTCGAGAGATTGCATTTCCTGCTGGAGTAACGTTTTGCAGAATCGTTTATCTCTAAAACCATTGTATGTGCGCCTGTAAAATAAACATACACGAGTAGCTCTTGATATGTGCGTATTTGTGCCGGAATAAGATTAAAGAAAATATTTATAATTTTCAAGTAGTAAGTAATAGCAAGTAGATTTTTTGAAAACCCGAAAAAAAATCGAAGTGCCTAAATGAGAAAACGTGTAAGCTCGATGAAAACTTATTCAGTCTACCTTGACGCTTGTATTAACTATAAAAAGTTTCAAAAGTATACATGCTTCCGTTATCAAATAATATTGCTAAAAGTCATAACTTTGACGGCAAAATACAAGAAACCGACACAAACCAAAAAAACGAAATGCGCAAACGCTTGATTTAAATATCTTTAAAACATTTGCAAATGCATGTGCTGATTACCGTCATCCAAATCTGAAATACTGAATTTAAATTTGAAGCCTTTCGTCTCTGAATCAGATTTCTTTGTCTTCAACTGAGAGTCGTCTTGTTGTTGCAGTTTTAGTTCTATTAAAATTCTAGAGCTTAAGTTACAATCTTTATGTTGCGACCATACATTTACGTGGTACATTAATATTTCATTAATTACCAATACTTACTAGAAACTATTATTGTTCTTGTTTGATCATGCTGTACTAACTAAAGATTAAAATCTTTCGAACGCCTAACCGCGCCAAAATTTTCTGATGTTTTATTTAGATTTGGATACTTCAGTCACACACCATGACGCAGTGACTTGACTGCAATGGAAACTTAACCTTCTCAGTATTAACCATTTTGTACTAACCAACACAGCTCCTGGGTCCAGCGCTGAAGGGAATATAGCTGTAGTAGTGCCTGTTCTGCATGTTATCTGGCAAGAAGTTGTCAGGGTTGAAGGTGTCAGGGTCCTTGTAATGCTTGGGGTGGCGGTGGAGGGCGTAGGTGCCGATGACCACGGTAGCTCCAGCAGGGAGGATGTAGCCGTTGGTTGCTGGTTGACAAATACAAAGTTGGAAAGAGTTTAGTAACACAAATATGGGTATTCAACCTGTATTACAAAATTCTTACCTATTTAAATAAAACTAAAATTTTTCGAAAGTAAGAGATCAGTAGGTAGATAAGAGGAAGTATGAAAGTGGCACAAGAGACATTAAGTTGAAAGAGAAACGTTTGTCTTGGTTTGCGCATTTAGTGGTGCTGGTGACCCATGGGAATAAAATAATGATGAATTTAAATGTGTATGAATGAATAGAAAGCGGGAGACCAATGCAAACAGGGTAAAATATGTGAGAAATATTATCAAAGAAAAATAAGTGAATGAAAGCGTGTCGTTTGACAGGGGAGAATGGAAAAAGAGATTTTCTCTCTCCCTGGAGATGTCTAAGATTTGACACAAGAATTTATTATAAAACAAGAATTCTTACCAATCTTAGCATCCCTCTTCAACTCTCTCGCAATGATGGGTACTGGTGGATACATCCTGAGGGTTTCCAGGATCACACGCTCTAGGTACTTCATTTGAAGGGTATCGTTGAAGGTGGCGGGACGGTCAGAATCGCCGAAAATCTCGTACAGCTCATCGTAGACACGAATTTGGACGTCTTGGTGGAGTCCAAGTAGGCACATGACGAAACTGGAGCCGGATGCTGTTGTGTCGTGGCCCTGAAATATTATAGAAATAAATATTTGAATGACTCGGTCATAAGGTAGGCAAGGTGAGGAAAGTAAACTATAGTTTATCGCTCTAGCCTTTCTCAACTATGCAGCTAATTACAAGTACTTCACATGAAGCGACTGCGTCTCCGACCTCCACAACCCGCAACTTGGTACGACACCTTATGGTAAGACTGGTGCTGCGATTCCAGTTTTTGCCTAACCGTAAAGAGTTACGAATATAAACATTATTCATTCTATGGTTTAAGAATATAAATTACTATTTCTGTCGATTACAACATCTATATTGGATTCAGTTCAAAGTTGTTCTTTTTGATTTGAATTCTAATTGAAATAATTAGGGGCTATGATTGTTTACTGTATTTTCTATATCCCATTATATATTTTTTTCTGTTAGCAAAGACCTCCCTTCAAACCTTCCACCGAATAGTCCGTAAATAAAATGATACATATACCTCAAACATGATGGTGTCAACTTCTTCTTTGATCTCGTGGTCAGTGATCTGGTTGGTGCCATTTTGAGCAGATTCAAGCATCAAGTCCAAAAAGGCCAATCGTTTTTTCTCACCTAAAATATTGTTACAGATAACATTCATAGGGTCACTTTTTTCCTTTTGTGGAGTTCATCACAGTTTTTTTATTGAACACAGACCTGCTTTTAACTGTAATCTATTTATTTGCAAAGTGCACTTTTTCGTAGCCAATTTTTTTTTTTTTTACACTTTCGCCATTGAGACCATTGGACCACTGTAGCTTTCCAGCGTCGATATATCTTATACTAGCTTCTGCCAGCGGCTTCGCCCGCATTAATGTTGAAAATTGTCCCAAGGGAACATATTCCCGGCATAAAAAGTAAATTTAGTTTCAAATTTAAGTTAATTTTCTATTTTAAATTGTATATTTAATTTTATTTATTTATTTTTTTGATTTTAATTTATTTTTGATTGTGTTTTGCTTTTGATGCTTATGATTTTAATTTTGTTTTTAAGTTGACATAAATTTTCCTTTAGATTTTAATCTGATTTGTAACACTAATATCTTATGGGGCATGCGGTGCTAACCTTTAAGAAATTGTAATACTAACCTTAGACATATAAAACTTGAAATTTAAATATATCAGTATATAAAATTGTTGGTTGACTATTAATAATAAATAAATAAATTCCAGACTATAATCTATCTCTGTGCCAAATTTCATCCAGGTCCGTCCAGTAGTTTTTGCGTGAACGAGTAACAAACATACAAACGCACTCACAAACTTTCAGTTAAAGTTTTCAATTAGGTACTTACCAACATCATTTTCGTCATTGAAATCTAAGTCGTCACGGTAGCCTTTAAAGACGGTATCTGACAGAGTTTTGCCACCGTTCGCTTGAACATTTTCAGTGATGGCGTTCTTGCCTTCCGTCAACTCTTGGATGCTCGGGGGAATGATACCTTTAGCTTTGTTTTCGTGGTAGATTTTCTTCTTTAGCTTAATAACCTTAACATAAAGTCTTTTTTGAACGTCAACAATTAAAATTTACAAGTAGATAATAACAATTGATTCTACCGTCCATTCGGAAAAGTAGCTTATAATGGAGAAGAACGTTCAAGAATCTCCATACTAACCTTGAAATAAGAGATTATATTATAGTATTGCGTTTATTTTTTGCAATAAAGACTGTTTTTCTTTCTTTATTTGACACCGATTTGTAAACCAATATATTTTATATGAGGGGCGAACAATAATAGGTTTGACTACTTATAGGTATTACAGGTAGGTATTTCAAATTCAAAGACGAATATAGGTGCGTTCTATTTGGCACTTTTAGGCGATTAACACACGGCACCGCGCACCGCCGCGGACGCGGAGAGAAGAGCACCGCTCGACCCGCGCGGTCGAGCGGTGTACGTGTGTTAGGCATCAACGGATTTATTAGAGGCTAATGCGACATGAGATCCGCTTCACCGCCTACCGCGGCGGTGCGCGGTGCCGTGTGTTAATCGCCTTAGGTTTAATTATATGCAAAGTATGCAATATACGAAATTTGCTATTTTCGAACTTAGGTGCAGGAAAGAAATAGTGAAATTACCAACAATTAATAAATTTCATAAACCATGCGACAGTAGTGCTTGTTAAATAGGAGTGGGCAAATAAATAATTCAGAATGGTACCTTATTAGTAAGTCCATGAATGATGTCCAGTAGTTTCTGTTGGGTTTTAAATAACGGGTGTATTTTGAAGAGGAAATCTAACCGTAGCCAGAACTTGTAATGCCTCTGGTGGATGATGTCACACATTCTGGAAAAATATACATAATTTTATTAGTAAGTAAACATGACGATTTGTTTATGATTATAATTAAATGGTTTTTGAAAATGTTTGTTCTGTTCCTTATCCATACTAATATTATAAATGTGAAAGTAACTCTGTCTGTCTGTCTGTCTGTCTGTTACCTTTTCACGCTTAAACCGCTGCACCGATTTAGATGAAAGTTGCTATGAAGATAGTTTGAGACCTGGGAAAGGACATAGGCTATATAGGTAGGGTAGGGTATGGTAGTGTAGGGTAGAGTTTTGTAGGGTAGTGTAGGGTCGGGTAGGTTAGGGTAGGGTAGGGTAGGGTAGGGTAGGGTAGTGTAGGGTAGTGTAGGGTCGGGTAGGGTAGGGTAGGGTAGGGTAGGGTAGGGTAGGGTAGTGTAGGGTAGGGTAGGGTAGGGTAGGTTAGGGTAGGGTAGGGTAGTGTAGGTGATAGATGTTTGGTCTTTTTATGGCAAAACAAAGTTTGCCGGGTCAGCTAGTATACTATACGTATACATAACAAAGAATATTTTTTCCATCCATCTAATTAATTTATTATTTTCATTAGCTTTGCTCCCGTCAACTGCCTACCCTACCCTACTTATCTACCTACCTACCCAACTTAGCTACCTGCACAGAATATGATTTGCTCTAGGGAGATGAATATCGACTTCATATAAAAAAAAAGTAAAGAAAGTTTTGCTGCGCGCCATCTAGTAGCACTCATGAACACCACCACAACGAAACGAAAACATAAAACACTAATCTGTAGCTAGAACTCGGAACCCGAACCTTGGGCGTAGAAGGCCACCGCGTTTATCATTAGGCATCATTATACAGACGGGCAGTAGCGACGGCAAATTTACGAACCACATTGCACAGACGTCAACGACATCATTGACATTATTTATTTATTTAAACTTCATGTACAATGGTTATACATAGGCGGACTTAATGCAGCAAGGCATTCTCTACCAGTCAACCTTTGGGTTCAAAAAGACACAACAGTGGTAGGTGTACAAAAAAAAATAAAAAAAATATGAACAATAATTAAATTGGGATATTAAAAAAAAAAACTACCTAACTAATAAAATACATAAATAATTTCTAAAACAATAGACTAATAAATATTATAATAAATACCTACCAAATTCTAAATGAGATTGATAATTAAATATAACTAATAACTATGACGAAGACTAATAATAGACATTAGCCCTCTTACAAATAAACGCAGAACAAAGTTATACCAGGTATAAACCTATGAAAATGTATGGGTATACCTTAGTTATACCTGGTATAACTTTATTCCGCGTTTATTAGTAAGAGGGTAGTAGTATAATTAGATACCTAAAATTTCCTAAAACGTATTTTATTGTCTCGTGCATTATGAATGTAAATTAATTAGTGTGGGTGTTAGGATATCCCTGATTAATTTCTCAGTGTACCGAGGACTGTAAACAAATACTAGAAATTTTGATATTGATTATATTAGCATAAAGTAAAAGTAAAGAGAACTTTTGCCCTATAAACAAACAATAACCTTTTTAGAACATATCATACATTTATAAAAGGAATAATTAGGAAAAGATTCCATAGAATAACTTTATTCACAAAATATTTATGTTTACCTATAATTAGGCCGGCGATTATAATCCTCAATATAAATCGCAACACTCAAAAACAAGCCAGATTAAAAAAAAGAAACTCTTTTAACTTATTTCATCACAGCCATCGCATAATCGTAGCCAGATTTATCTTGAGTGTTCCTTGTGATCCCCATAGCAGTTTCTATAAAATAACAATTCATACTTTAATAATTTAAATCTAAATTTATCCATGTATATACTACAATTTAATATAATCATACTGATCAACAGTTACTATAATATAAGTTTTTAAGCTGACATGGTCACAATCATTAGTTTTTGTTTTTTTGTTTTCTCGTGATCATGGCGCTTGTAACGGTGCCGAAATATCGAGCTCTCAACCAAAATCAAAATATACATGGTAAATATCCCGAAACAAATATAAGTTACTATAATAAACTAAGTAATGGGAGACCCAACAGTAATTTTTACATGCTTGGTATGTGATACGAATTTCCTTTTCCTTGGAGGTCGGGCAACTATGAAAGCCCACCGGGTGAAAACCCAAATAGACAAACTAGAAAAAAAAAACTGAATACAAATATTTCAAAAGCGAATGTGAGTTTGTTTTCTGCGTTTCCACGCCTTAAGGTTACACTAGTCAAAATTTATTGCATACAAAGTCTAGAGATTACTCCACTGTTTAACGATGTACGTTCAAAATAAAAGATGATATAAATTTATCTCATCATTATCTAGTCCTGTATGGAAACAAATAAATGAAATAATTAATTTGAAAGTTATGAGCGTCGAAAGTTCCATATATTTCAACATTAAATTTAACGCATCTTTGGGCAGAAATAAATACCATATGAAGAAGGAAAATTGCAAAACGGCATCCATACAGGGATAGATTAATAATTCAACAATGCAAATAATGTTATTTTGAAAATATGCATTTAGTAGTTTTTTCGTGAAATCTAGACTCCGAAAGGTCTGTTTGTAAAAAATTGCGCGCTGGTTTTCGTCCTAAATCATCATCCATTTCGCTACAAACTTGCAAAAGTGAAAATTCGTACACGAACTAGCTTCTTACTGCTCATCACAGCATCTATTTCTTTCGCACGTGTTGTCGGATAAGATAGCATGCATTTAACCCCACGCACAAAATAAATAGTTCGTGCCGTCGACTAGTTCAACCTTAACTACTCTACCGATCAACATAGATTTCCTACGTTATCAGGGGTATAGAAAAGGACATATAGGGTAACTTAAATCCAGAAGAAAGTACTGATGTCCAGGGCGCCAAGTACCAATAATGTATCTCTTATCTATTTGTCTATTTGTTTAAGCTTTTTACGTCCTAGTGGCTAAATGGATTTAGATTACTTGGCGCAAGACTATTGCCCGGGTTAGCATGATACTTTTTATCCCGAGAATAACTTTCTTTGGCATGCTAGTATTATATTATCTGTGCTTTGGCATATTTTTTAACTTTCACCCGCGTGAAACGCCTGGCAGTAAGCTAGTAAGTGTATAGACTTCATAATGTTTCTTAATAGGAAATAACTATACTGGTTGATTAGGTAAACAAAACATAATGCATGGTTACTGTCATAATCGGTAACTGTCTTCATTAGAATAATTCATTAAACATGACGCATTGTCTTAAAATGTTGACACTTGGTTTATTTGATTTGTCGTATTATTTTACTTTACATCGCAAACTGTTCTTCGCAATTAGGGAAAAACCTAGGTTCCTATTGTATATCTATCTACACTATTAAACGAGAAATATTTCTATAAATATATATATATATATTTGTAATCGTGCTCTCGAAATCCACTTTAAGAATTTCGATAAAATTTGCAAAATAGAGGTTTTGGGGCCTAAAACCGATCTAGCTATAACAGAGAAATTTCGTAAAAGTCGTTAAAAATGTTTTGTCTATTTTCACCTGAGCAGAGCTCGGTTGCCAATGTATTTTACATACAAGTAAAATTTAAAAAACATCCGAAACTTTTTTTTTTAATACGTATAATTTACCTAGTAGTAGACACGCTTCGATCGACAATCTATTGATAGCGTAATTATTACATTTTTGCTGTAACACCCCGATTCAAACAGTAAAACGCCTATAACTTTAGAACGGCTGAACCGTTTTTATCGAACATAGCTAAGAACACTCTCGATAAAGTCACCATAAAAAAATCGGTTCATCCGTCATGGAGCTATGATGCCACGGACAGATACACAAACACACAGGTACACACGTCTAACTTATAACACCCCTCATTTTTTGTCAGAGGTAAAAAAATTAGCAGTTAATGCATTTAATTAGTTTTCAGGGTTCTGTACCCGAAGTATCCAAACGGAGCCCTATTGCTAATACTCAAGTGTCTGTCTGTCCGTCTGTCGTCTATCACACAGGTTTTACAGCCAAACGGTTGGAGCTAAAGTCTAAGAAACTCCAAATTTACTCTTTAAAAAAAGTGTTTTGCATACACTTCATTTATTTACATACAATTTAATATGCATTAAGTCATATACGTGAGGATGATGCACCCAGACTAACACTATTAGGTATACTATGTTTAGGTATAAAGTATTACGAGCAGTAAAAGATAAATTTATTAATTTGATAAATAGGAACATGGTTCTCACAAAACTAACAAGCTTATAGCTACCTATTAAATTATTCGAGGTGAAGTCGAGTTAAATGACATGGAATAGTATGGGACTAATTTGCTCAGTAATTAATGGACCACATACTATCAACGCCAGTTTAAATCAGTACATCTCTAAAATAAACCGAGCTTAAAGAATACATACCATAATTTAATTTGGTTTAACCAGAAATATGATGATTAGGCATCATATTTCTGGTTAAACCAAATTAAATTGTGGTTGGCGCAATATATTGTCTTCCTCCATCTTCTTCCATATTTCTCCATTCATTATTATCTTCCTTCTACCATAACAGGCTTCTTATATTTAAATGGAATAAAAATATCTTGGGCATACTTACCTAATAAGATATCGACAGTAACTTCACTCATGTGGTCGTGGACGTCGAAAGTCTTGCCGATTTCGGGACGCATCTTCTCCACCACATTTTTGCTGTTCTGGTTGAAGACGTCCACGAACGACTTCAGGATGTTGATGTGGAAAGTTGGCGCGATCATCTTCCTGTGAGATCGCCATTTTGCTCCTTAAAGAGACAGAATCAATTAGTTAATACGAGAGAAAGAAAGAGGTACATAGGTTTCCAGGACATATTAAAATCATTAGAAAAATGTGTTTGAATTTAAAAGCATAATGAACTTTACGTAAACTTAGCATGAGTACAAACTATAGTGAAATAAGTGAAGTTTAGTTCTGAACTAAACTATAGTAAAAGAAGTGAAGTGTAGATCTGAAGTTTGGCAAGCTACTTTTGGAGAGCAAGACTCCATTTCTTTCAGAAATTAAATTATTAGAAAAAAGAAACAATATTTAAAACATCTTACCTGAACTGATTAGAAGACCCTCGCCAAGCCATGGCTCGAAGAATTTATAATCTGAAGCTTTATCAATATGGACGTTGCTGTTCAAGATCACCTCCACATCCTCAGGGTTAGCTAGAAATATTGCCAGCTTTGAACCTAACCAGAATCGGATCACGTAACCGTACTGATCGGCGATATCCAAAGCAATTTTAATAAATTCTGTAACGAAATAAAAATGTTTAAAGTAAAATTAGTTTCTAATAAACATATACCATACTCATTGTATTACAAACATGAATCAAATACATTTGGGATAATGAATATTTAAACCCTGTTGTGTGTATGTTGTTTTTCTAGAGGGTACAAAGTGAATCACACATTCCCCACACTAGAAATTCCTCCTGGATCATTGGTGCGTTTAAATTTTTTAAACTCACATACAGATCATCGAACCCGCGACAAGCAGCGCAGCAGTCGATTGCTAAACCACTGCGCCAACCGTGTCGTCTGTTTATATATTTTAGGATAGAATCTACACAATTTCTTGTTTAAGAGGGCCTGTGAAAATTGTTTCACTTGCAAATAGACTAAGCCTGTATGGGCAACAGTAAGATCAGAGTTGGGAACAAATACGGTTGCTTCTGCTCTTCGTTTATGTATCATCTTACTCACAGAGGTTGCTATAAATGGCCAAGGAAAAAAAAGGGAATTTTGACTTACGTTCGGGCTTCTTAAAGAGTGCCATCAGCGCGTTTCCGAATAGTGGAACTGTCGTGGGTCCTGGGAGGATGTGCCCCATCCTGTAAAGCCTAGACTGCTGCTGCCATCGGTGGATCAACCAAGCACATGTCACTAGTATCACCAGTGGATAGAACACAAGCCTGGTAGTATGGATGTTCTGTTCGACGATGACGTCCATCCCCGACGCCGACGTCATTTTGCTACAAACAGAATAGAGAAGAACATTAAAGTGAGGTTCAATTGAAATTAGCGGTGATTTCAGAAGTGGTTCTTGGGCGTCAATGGGCTATGCTCACCCTTCTCCAATTCCTAGTGCTGAGAAGAGGAGCCGTAACAAAGCAAACATATTTGGCTAGTTATAAGAACTCAGCATTGTTTAAAGTAAGTCTAGACCTACAAGGTTACATAAAAAGTTTATCCTTGCTTACTAATGGAAATAAATTGTATTTATTAGTATATGGCACAGTTTTCGCGTCCCCATTTTTGCAAAGTGTAAGTTTTTGTTTTGTAAACGTTCTTTCTAATTTTGTAATGTTGCAGAAAAGATTGTGTTGCTGGTGTTTTGTAGTTAGAAGATTATTCTAGGTATTTTAATGTGAGAAAGAGCTCTTCGTACACTTTAATTCTACAACATTTTAGTTATTGAAAGATAGATTTTGGTAATATTTAAATAATAATCAACGTAACTATACCTGGTTAGTACGATATACACAAGAAAACTAAATTACTCAAATAAATGTTAACACTTCGGTATTACAACTATCACTGAAAAATTTACCTGAATAAGTGCTCATTTTATTTATAAGCGACTATTATATGTCGCAGTCATTACGAAATCAGCAGTCTTTTAACAGAAATACCAATTATTTCAGGCAATGCGGGCAAATTTTTGACTATTAAGAAATTAACAAAGATTGTTATGACCCCATTTTAGTTCACACGTTCACTAAAAAAATATTCCTTCAAAGTTTGTATGTTTGCATGCATTCATTTTAAAGAAATTAAAACTATATTGCAAGCCTTTATTTGCAAATCAATCCTACAATCATCATCATCATCATCATATCACCATCACCTTGGTTTGTCCATGTTCATCCTAAGACCCACTCTTTCGGAAGCTCTACTGAGGTCATTGAGCATTGTACTGAGGTCCTCCATGGTCTCAGCCATACTCACTATATCGTCGCAAAACCGAAGGTGAGTGATGTACTCGCCATTGACGTCGATGCCTTGTCCTCTTTAGTCCAGAACCTTGAGGACGTCCTCCAGTGCATCGGTAAACAGCTTCGGAGATATGACGTCGCCCTGTCTCATACCTCGCTGCAAAAGGACGGGTTCCGAGGTCTGATCCTGAAGTCGAACTGACATGGTGGCGTTTTTGTATAACTATTTCAACACTTTAATGTACCGGTAGTCAATTTGGCACCGTTGGAGAGACTTCGTTCTTCTTTATAACGCAGCATATGTATGTGCTCTACGGTGCTGAAGCCTTACCGGAATCCGGCTTGTTCGGGAGGCTGGAAGTCGTCAAACCTGCGCGCGAGAGGATTCGTTATGACTCTTGAAAACAGCTTGTAGACATGGCTAAGAAGTGACATGGGCCTATAGTTCTTCAGTAGGGCATTAACACTCTTCTTGAAGAAGAGTACCACCACACCCCTGCACCATGCTTGTGACGTTTTTCCCCTCGAGTATGACGGCATCAAACAGCTTTTGCAGGGCCTTAAGTATTGGTTTTGCACTCGCCTTCAGGAGTTCGGCCGTAATTCGTCACCCGGTGCCTTGTTGTTCTTAAGCTGTTTCAGAGCCATCCTAATCTCATACAGGCTGACGTCCGGAATGTCTTCGGTATAGTGTCGGGTCAATATAGCTCTAGGGTCATACGCTAGATTTGCGAAGGGTTTACTGGTTGACGTGTACAACTGCCCATAGAATCTCTCGATCTCCCTCAGAACTCAGAAGCTCCGGTTTGGCTGATACGATCCTTCCATTATCGGTATTCAGTTTCGTGAGCTGGCTCCCAATAGACAGATCTCTTGCAAAGATCTTGGAGCCCTTATTCCGCTTAATCGCATCTATAATACTTTCAGTATTAAAGTGGCGGAGGTCGCTTTTCAGGGACTTTGAGATCCGTCTATTTAGCTGCCGGTATTTCAACGCATCTTCTGAAGACTGCAGGATCTTCTCACGCCTCTCCTTCATGAGCTTTAGTGTAGGATCAGCGACCTTTTTTTTCTATCTGTACTATCTTGAAAAACTAAGACCCGACCGTATGGACAGCTTCCACGAAACCATCGCTGTATTTGTCCACGGAGCTCCCTAGGCACTCGAAACGATTCTGGAGTTCGAGCTGAAAGGTCTCGGAGTTTTGGACATGGATCTGTGCTGGACGGAGCGTGAACTTAAAAACCTTTTAAGCTTAACAATAATGTTCAATGTGCCTTTTACCATGCGGTGTTCGCTCCCGGTTTTCACCGAGTTGATCACAGAGACATGACTGAACATTTGCTTCTTGGTAGACATGATGAAGACGATCGCGTTTTTAGGTGCACCACCGGGGCTTTGCCAGGTCCATTCCCTGTGCTCACGCTTTCTGAAGAAGGATTTCATCATGTGTTGGCCCTCCTTCTCCATAAAACTGGCCAGTAGGTGACCCCGGTGGTTCTGACGTCCAACTCAAAATTGCCCCCCTTGTAGATCATCCTCGTCTCGTTTGCCCAGTTTCGCGTTGAACTTCCCCATGACAACGGTGAAGTGAGTTTTAAACCATGCATGGCTCTAGAGATATCCTAATGCATGATCTCTACTCGTCGTCGGGGTGTGCCGAGGTCTGTGCGTAGACCTGTATGACCTTCAGTTAATATTTTTCGGATATTATGAGTATAAGGTACGCCACCCTGGTCGACACTCTCGATCTTCACCACGTTGTTCACAAGGGACTTGTAGACGATAAACCCGACACCACCCTGAAACTGCCGGTCACAGTCTCGGAAATAGAGCAGGTTACCGGATTAGAGGATTACCGAGTCCACCTCGGACTTCAGATAACCCTATGATACTCCATCGCAACCTGCTCAATTCTTCCTCGAGTTCGGCTATCTTCTCGTCGCTCAGGAAGCTTGCTGAGTCAAGATTCAATTAAAAGGCAATTGAAAATCTTAATTATGGTAGACATCGTGCGAACGTAGCCGCATATTATTGCACTGAGCTAAACGAGTGCTTTCGATGACAAAGCATACAAGTGTTTCAGGTAGTTAACACCAAGAAAATACAAGTACCATGCTATAGTACATTTTAATAGTCAATCTCTAGGAGCCATGTAAATTAATGTTATGCTATTGGTACAATGATGACGTACAGAAGGTCGCAGGAACAAATTGGCTACTAACAGCACAAGATAGAGATAAATGGCGATCCTTGGAGGAGGCCTTTACCTGAGAGGGGTCCATGATAAACAAAAATAAATAGAATCTTATCAATATAATGATTTAACTAAATAATTATTAATGAATTAAATTATAGTGAACGAATTTTCATTGGACCAATTCAATCCAATGAAAATTCGTTCACTATAATTTAATAGTAATAACAATTGGAATTGAATTAAATTGTATAATTATAATAATCTTATTGAATTGCTAATTGGATTTGTATTGAATTATTTGTTTGGAATTAAATTACTTGTATTTATTTAAAATTAAATTGGTTTATATACTTGTGGTTGATTAAAATTATTTATTTAGAAATGAAATGAATTATTTATTTAGAATTGAATTGATTTATTACTTAGAATTGAATTTATATATATATATTTAGAATTGATTTTAATTATTTATTTAGAATTGTATTGATTTATATACTAAGAATTGATTTTGATTATTTATTTAGAATTGAATTGAATTATTTAATAAAAAAATGTATATTTGCATGTTGAAAAATCACTGTAACTCATGGAAAAAGGCTGTTTTATTTTTTATTATTTTATTTTATTTATTTATTATTGGTACAACTTGCCTTGACCCCATTTCAAGGGTTGCAAGTGTTATAAAGTACAGAATAATAAAGCAAATTAAGAAAATATTGGTAATAGAAAATGCAAAAGTTTTTAATAGGATGATGGTTCACCAGGAGGCAGAGTATTCGATTAATGTTTTATGGTTTCTTATGTAGGTACATGCCATAATATTGGACCCCATCCACGGGGCCGGGATAGGACAAAACAAGCGTTATTGCCATTCTCACATCTTAAATTGACAACCCCGCGAGGTTTGGTTATGACAGCCATGCGTTTATGTGCTGGAAGCAACTAACAGCATGTATCATGTAACTAAAGGCATCACCGACAAAAGGAGCCACGCATGATTGTGGTTTGTTACTCTAACAAGTGTAGCCAACAAAGACCATCCTGCAAGGATGGTCTTTGTTAGCAAAAGTACTGCGTAAAAGAAAGTACTAAAGTTATACACATTCAAATTTAGCCAATGCACTGTCAAATATGAATGAACTGAAGTTAACTTTACAATTTCACATTACAAACACGACCGGGTTTCATGTCCCAGGTTCACCATCCCTAAAAAAAAATGCGCTAGCATAATAATAATCGTTATTTGGACAAGCTCCAATACATAGGTAGGTACTAATTTTAAAAACATACAATTTATTCATGATCTACAATAATGTAAACGGTAGAAAGATCAAAGGTAAATTAATAAAAAGAAACTTTATTACAAAAAAATACAACCGAATTCCAAATAAAAACACGACAAAGTGAAAAATAAGGAAGGAAGTCAGTGTTTCTGTTTTCGTTTCTTCTTTTTTTGACACCGACTTCCGAAATTGAAGTTATTTTTCACTTTGTAGTTATATTGTAATTATAGTTATATTATATTGTATATTGAGACATTTATAATTTTGTTGTTATTTATTTAACATAATATTCTATTAATTTTGACATACCTACCAAATAACTTGTGTTTACCTCTCGCATGAATAATATTTTGTTTTTCTCTGTATTTCTCATGTAACTATAATATTTGTACGCTTCTTGGCATAACATAGCGACCTACGAACTTTAATTTAAGAACTGTATTTACTACCTATGTTACACAAATAAAAATGATTATGATTATTATGAACTTTTTGTAAAAAAGTTTTAATTTTTCTCTTTTTATTTGTGGTTTATACTGGACCAGTTCTAAAGGCTAGGTACCTATAATGCCCAAAGTGATGCCAGAATGGATTAACCCAATAACATGAGACATAAACAAAACCGGTGGAATGAGAGTATACCAGGGTGAACTGTTCACACCTGCGTACCCCTTTAGAGCGTACCAGTATGATGTTATGTTATGAAATGGTGTAAACAATAAACAAACATCCGATTGCAGCTATCCCGAGTGATTTGCCGTGATTTGCTGTCATTTATTGAAGAGTTCTGATATATATCTCCGAAGTTCTTCATCAGATCTTGATAAAATTCAATTGATAAAATCTGATGAAAAACTTCGATGAAGATTCTTTCAAGCTCCAGCTTTCAAATAAAAAAAGAATCATCAAAATCGGTTTACCTAGTAAAAAAATATGAGGTAACAAACATAAATAAATACAGTCGAATTCATAACCTGCTCCTTTTTGGAAAGTCGGTTAAAAATCGAACGGCAATACCATTAAAATATTTTGTGCAACTTACATGATGTAACTCGTGGTAACTGTTGTAAACTTTTTGAATTTAATTTATCTTAGTAATATTACTAAGAGCAGTAGAGCACATGTTACCACAACGGGAAATTTCAAGTCAATGACTACCAAAGCCAATGAAAACTCGATTAAAAACCGGCCAAGTGCGAGTCGGACTCGCGCACGAAGGGTTCTGTACTTGGTAAATTGCGGTTTACTATTTATGACGTATTAAAAAATAACTACTTACTAGATCTCGTTCAAACCAATTTTCGCTGGTAGTTTACATAGTAATGTACATCATATATTTTTTTTAATTTTATCATTCTCTTATTTTAGAAGTTACAGTGGGGGGGGACACACATATCATCACTTTGGCAGAGTCTCTCGATTAGAAACCTCAATATCATTTTTGAAGACCTATCCATAGATACCCCACACGTATGGGTCTGATGAAAAAAATATTTTTAGTTTTAGTTTCAAGTATGGGAACCCCCAAAATTTATTGTTTTATTTTTGTGTGAAAATCTTAACAGTTTGGCTGCCAGAGAACGAGACACAATAGAAAATGTATTGTTTGTCAGGCATCTGGCAGTTAAGGTGTTAATGCGGTTCACAGATTACATTTACTTACCAAGTTTCAACAGCATAGTTCTTATAGTTTCGGAATAAAGTGGCTGTGACATACGGACGGACAGACAGACATACACTCAGACAGACAGACAGACAGACATGACGAATCTATAAGGGTCCGTTTTTTGCCATTTGGCTACGGAACCCTAAAAAGGTAGGTAACAAACATAACGTGACCCTTGTTAATTTATGCATTGTTACTCGCGTTGGGACGTGTTTAGACCACTTGCTTTTGTACAACGATCGGGCACAATTGCAGACAAATAATAGTTTCGCTTTTGGTTTTTGCGATATAAGCGTTATGTAGCTTACCTTAACCTTTTCAGATGCTCTAACGCAGTGTAGGCAGCAGAGGTTCAGTAATTTCATTTTAATTACGGCGGCTTTTATTAATGACGGCTAGTGGCTGGCTTTCAAACTCACCCCGCCAGCCAAGTTGAGTACAACAGTGTAGAATTGTTGTAGTACAAACATTTGACCATCTTTAGTGAGGTTTCTTTTGTATAATTGCCAATGTAGCAATGCTGAAGCTTCAATTTATTCAGGTGAACAAGTCTGCCAGACTCTGAAGTAGGTAACGGGCAATGATATTCTTATACGAGTACTTATGCCGCAAACATGGACAAATTAAAATTCCGTTAAACACCTGCAGGGTAAATATTAAGTATCTATGAGGCCGCTGGCTCTCATTTTACAGTCAGACAGAAAAAGAAAGATAACTAGTTTGGCACTCACAGATACACACAATGTACACACAAATAAAAGGGAACATAAACATTGAGTCAGAGGTAGGTTTTGTTAAAGGGAACTAAAACCATTGAATCAATTAAATAGGTAGGTGTTTATTTAATATTTTCTGTCCTATACACTTACATCATTTTAATCGCAATAACACCATTCATGATTTTATTAGTTGTTAGGAGTTGGTTTAAAAATATTTAATTAACCTTATTCCAATAAAAGCTAGCTAATAACTTACAGCCACTTTCAGAGTAGACTAATGTATCATCAACATAGGACAATGGTTAACTAAACGATATATCATCACATATAATTATGTAGATAAATACATGAATTCTATGATTAACTTCTTAAGTATGAAATAATATACTAAATAAATAAAACTTATCACAAGAAATAATAGTGTAATGTCAAAATGATTGTCTAATATCGCATCTTAGTACTTCTAATTCAACACCATTATGTATGGTTGAAAAGATAGGATAAAGAATTTTCTTTGGTAGATTAGGCGACGGTTGTGGGGACCCTTTGTCTGGGCTCAATCTTCAGCCTGAAGCCGTCAGTCCTCTTGAGGATGATGTCAGCCTGGAGTTTGAACTGGTCTTCAGTCACATCGGATGTCACCTTGTAGTTACGGAGGACCGTGGAGAGGAGGATCTTCAGCTTCAAGATGGCGTATTTGCGGCCTTGAAAAAAGATATTGGTGTTGTTGAGACATGGTAATCATTGATGGATATATTATCCTAAACTACTTATTTTGTGAGTATTATCTAAAAAAGAAGAAGAGGAGACGATTATATTAAAGACAATTTTACATTATTTTCTCATATTAATAAGTTCGGCTATTTTCAAATTTAAAATGGAAGAATAATAATAACGACACAACTGAAAAGGTTAGGTGATACTGTAGTAATTGGCGCTAGACTCAGAGCTGCAAGTGCTGCAACTGTTTCTTAACAAATAATCTTGGCAGTACTAACCGACGCAACTCCTGGGACCAGCACTGAATGGAATGTAGCTGTAATAGTGTCTGTTGGAGGTGTTCTCAGGCAAGAAGTTGTCAGGGTTGAAGGTTTCGGGGTCCTTGTAGTACTCAGGATTGCGGTGGATTTTGAAGGTACCAACGACGACAGTGGCGCCAGCGGGCAGTACATAGTTCTTTGTGGCTGAAAAACAAAACAAATATGTTGCAATAGTTACGTTTGAATTTATAGACAGTGACGCAACGCAACTTGACCCTGTAATCGAATTCAGTTTCACTGTACAATTTATACAGTCCACCTTAAGGTTAAAAGCTAATGACGTAAAAATCCATAGATTTGCGTCATTTCAATTCAACTATATGTTAATCTATTAGAGCTGGTAAACTAAATTCGGTGTAGGTCATTTATTTTGTCAGACCCTAAATTAACCTTCCTATGTATAGGTTTTTAAACGGTTAGTCATCAACTTGGTTTTTGTCATGTTCATTTGAAGGTCTAGATTTTTGTTTTCTGCTACTAGTTCTTCGATCTGTAGTTGGTTAGAGTTGTCTGCTAATATTATGAGATCATCAGCAAATCGAAGATGGTTGAGAGTCACCCTATTGGCTCTTATTCCATATCTTGTCCAGTCCAAATTGCGAAAAACTTGATCCACCGTCGCAAAAATCATTTTCCAAAAACCATCAATTTAGGTAAACATTGTCGCTATAGAGTACGTCGACAAATTTTCGTATTTGGGCCGGTTAATCTCTCCTACAAACATTATACGTCTAAGGAGATAGTTAACAAAATTAATGTAGCATGGCAACGCATGGTCTATAAAAGTGACTATTCAATCCCTCATACTCAATAGTCGTGTTTACAACTCCTGCGTCCTTCCAACCATGACATATGGGTGTCAAACAAAGGCATTAATAAATTAAGATACGAACTAATTAAAAACATGCCAACATGCCATGGAGAGAAGTATCCTAAGCATCAAGAGGAAAGATAAAATAAACCTTAGAGAAATAAGAAGAAAACAAATGTAGCAGACGTATCATATACCATTATAAAACTCAAATGGCAATGGGCAGGACATGATGCGAAGCAAACAAGGAAAATGGGCCAAAACAATAACAGAGTGGTATCCTAAAGAGAGAAAAGGACAGTCTCTGTCGAAGATGGAGCGACGACGACTTGAAATACACCGCAGGTGAACTGTTGTGTGAAGTGTGTCTCGACTGTGATTATTGAAGGAGCCTGCGGCTGGCCTATGCGAATACAAGCTGTGCCGATGTTGTAGGATTAAGTTATTTATTTTAATTTAAAACATTCATGTAAGATTGTTAATAAAACCTTATTCTATTCTATGTATAGGTTACACGTGTAACCGTGGGTGCTCTTAACGTCTCCTACGTAATTGAGTATGGTAAGACTACGCACTCTTCGCACCGTTCTACTGCTTATTCACAGCTTAAAACTGTGTTGATAAACTTTAACGGCCTTTGGACCTATCGTTATCTTTCGATATTCGTTTGATCACTTCAGCCTTATGCAGTTCATTGCCGGATATGAGCTTTTCCTTAATTGCTCCTGATTCACCCGTCTTCCGTATCCAGTCTTTTCCAGATTCCTCTTAAAGTTCCTCGTTGGTCGCTTTAATTTGTTAATAAAATTATTAATAGATAAGTATTATGAAAGCTGATGTAAACTTACCGATTTTCACGTCACGGTTTAGTTTCCTAGCGATGATGGGTACTGGTGGGTACATCCTAAGGGACTCTAAGATGACTCTCTCGAGGTACTTCATGTGCAGGGTGTCAGCGAAGGTGGCAGGCCGGTCAGAGTCACCGAAGATCTCGTGCAACTCATTGTAGACCCTCGCTTGTATCTCCTTGTGGACGCCCAAGAGGCAAAGCACGAAGCTGGAGCCAGCGGCTGTGGTATCGTGACCCTGGGAATTTACAGACACCCTTGTTAATTAAAATTTTATGTCACAAATTAAGTAGAAGAGCTAGATAAAGGCTTACGTATTTTCAATCTATATAAAGCTGGTTTGGTCCTGAATCTAGTTTAGACGGAGAGTCTACCATTCAACTTAAATCACGATATTCCGATATCCTTATCGCGACTAACTGTATCACTAAAGATGTAATTATTTTTCGACTGAAACATCGCCTATTCGAGTCGGAAATCGAGAAAGTGTATGGCGTATGGACGGGCTGGACGGGCTAGACTTGACTAGCGCAGCTGCCTAACACATATAAATGAAATGACGCAGCTGTGTGGTAACACAAACATAAATAAAACATAAATCATGACTTTGAATTAGCTAGATTCTGGAAAATTTGCATTATGACGTCTGCTTCTGCAGCATTGAAATGTTGAAGTATATTACCTCGAACATGATAGTGTCGACTTCCTCTTTGATTTCGTGATCACTGATGTTGTGGGTTCCATTCTGGGCTGATTCGATCATCAAGTCCAAGAAAGCAAGACGTTTCTTCTCACCTGTGAACAAAATGATGAAGTTCAATGAAACTTGTTTCAAGAAAAAATTGTCTGGATAGTGATTTTTTTTAAAATCTATGTTTGTATATGTCTTTATCATATTTACCAATATCGTTTTCATCATTGAAGTCCAAATCGTCACGGTATCCCTTGAACACGTCTTCAGAGAGAGTTTTGTCATTGTTAGCCAAGACATTGTCATCATCAGGAGTCTTGGTGAGTTCCGCAAGAGTTGGTGGGACCACACCCTTGGATTTGTTGTCAAGGTACGTTTCCTTCTTGTTCTTGATAACCTGTTCAAAGAATTATGTGATATTGAGTATTATTGGTTTTAAAAGGTAGTAAAAGATGTTAGTAATACAACTACGACGTTCGTTCAAGAATGTCCGCTCTGTTCTATTCTTAGCTGATAGGCTATTTCCAAAACTATAATTGGCAAAATTATTTTATCTTATATTAAGAGGTAAACCATAAAGATAAGCAATCAATTTAAAAACGTTCATTTTATACATCAAGTTTTAGTTACCTTGTTGGTAAGTCCGTGGATGATGTCCAAGAGTTTCTTCTGCTGCTTGAAGAAGGGTGAGAAATTGAAGAAGGTGTCAAATCGCAGCCATAGTTTGTAGTGCCTCTGATGGATAATGTCGCACATCCTGAAACAGTCAATGATGATAATGATATGACGTTTCTTATCATTTGGAACACAAAACTTAATTGTGAATAATAAAGTAGGCAGATTAGTTTAATCGCCTATAAATACTTAAATGTTCAATATTTAAAGATGGTAGAGATAAAAAAGAAATGTAAATTGGATAGGTATAATTAGGCACCTAGAAAATCATCAATAACAGGTGCCAAAATAGCATATCATTAGGTATTTAAAAATAAAGCAAGGCCCAGTTTTTTAATCCGTAGTTTATTCAACCAATGGTTTGAATTGCCTATAAAACGCGTTTATTCGTCAATTGTTAATCTGGAAAATGATCATACAATTAACTCTCCAACTGATTTGATCATTAGTAAGATTAACAATTATTTAGTTAACTACAGATCAAAAATTGGGTTTGAAACTCACTTCATGACAGCCATAGCATAATCAAATCCAGATTCATCTTGAGTCTTCCTAGTAATTCCCATTGCAGTTTCTGTAATCATGAATTAAACATGTGCTTAATTTACAAGTCATGCTTACTCGGTAGCTAATCTAAAAGTCAAATACTTAATAGTTTAAGGAATAACTTTTGCAAAGGTCAACATCGTAGTAGGCACTTAGTACTTAAACAAAGCAATTAAGTGTTGAAGAGGGCAATTAATTTGAATAATTACTTAAGTACATGCGCTATTGTATTGAATATTGATGATTATAAGAATTTATTTACAATCTAATAACAAAACTTAACACGGAAAAATAAGCAAAATTTAAAAGGATGCAATTTTAGATATGAAACTACTAGACTCCAATCCAATCCAATGTCCTAATATCAAAATACAATTTGATAGTAAAAGGTAGTAAAAGATGTTAGTAATACAACTATGACGTTCATTCAAGAATGTCCGCTCTGTTCTATTCTTATTGTTATTTTAATCAAAACTTAAATGATGACAAAGATTAGAAATTGTGAGAAGAAAGGGTTGTGTTGCATCTCATAAAAAATCGAACTTAGGCCATAATAAACATTTATATTATTATGTCCAACAGTTATTGATTGGTATCTAGTAGTTTTTAAATCCAAAATTGCATCCATGAGAACAACCATAAGACAGTTGCCTAAAAACTAATTCTTTATATATACTGAGGACGGATGTAATGCTATAGATAATATTTAAAGAAGGCTAAATGTAGATCTATCCAGTTCAGTTCTTACTGCCCCAAAAAATATAATACAGTAAAAGTAGAAGACGGATGCAAATTATTCAATTGCACTAGCGGTTGTTAAAAAAATGGGTTACACAGTGCTTAAAGTGCATTTAAGGTTATTGCATATTTACAGTAGACTGTATGACCCATTTCTTTCAAGACAAAGAATAAATTCGATTCCTTAAATGCAATTAGGGCATCGAAATCTTTAAATAATTAAGTTTATTAAATATTGAATGAGGTAACCTTAACAATGCATTTATGCAAAGTAATACTTGGAAGTGCCAAATCCTGCAATATAACATACTGTTTAAAAATAATAGTGGTAAAACCGGTTTGATTTATGAGCATTAGATAAAATGAGTCTACTGGACAATTAAATGATTAAATTAACTTGCTCCTAAATATCTCTTAAAAAGGTCCGACCTTCTAATGCTAATCATCTATTGCATTTCTATCTTTTCTGTTCTTTGTGTTCTTCTTTATTTTTTATAAAATTATGTGGAGATCGTACAAGACAAGATTTTTATCAAATGTGCCAAATTCTTTTTTTATCATCATTCAAGTTCTATATAGAACAAGACTTAATTCCATCTAAATTAGATTATCGTTGAAAAGATAACAAACATACACTTTCACATTGATAAGTATTGAGATTCTTACCCAGAAGGATATCAACTGTGACACCAGACATGTAGTCATGGACATCGAATTCCTTGCCGATCTCCGGGCGCATCTTATCCACTACATTTTTGCTGTTCTGGTTGAAGACGCTCACGAAAGACTTCAGGATGTTGATGTGGAATGTTGGAGCGATCATCTTCCTGTGAGAACGCCACTTGTCGCCTGAAATGAGAAATAGTTTGAGTAAACGCCGGGGCTATTTGTTTGTTTTACTTGTAGAACTTTTTTATTTTTGGAACTACCTCGCCCCACTATTCCTAAGCTCTCTACCTCCTGGAAGCCAGACTCAAAAGTGGCGATCACACAAAGTTATGAGGTGGCAATGCTCGACGAGTCCCTGGGAAACGCTTCAACAGTCTTCGATCCCATAATAAAATTATTCGGCAAACAAAGCTTGTGTTAATCAATAGATAAAGCAGTTACAAAAATGTGTTAAGTGAATTTAATTGAATGTTTTTAAATTATCAGATAAACTTCTGAAAATCGGCTCGTTTATTTGCGATTTGCACGTCTCCTTTTGTTAATTGTCAGATAAAATGCTAACCAGCTCATATTAAAATATTTAAAACCATGCATACCTGTGCTGATAAGTAGACCTTCTCCAAGCCATGGCTTGAAGAATTTGTACTCCGAAGCTTTGTCGATGTGGACATTGCTGTTGAGGATGACCTCGACGTCATTGGGGTCGGTGAGGAACACGATCAAGTTGGATCCTAGCCATACTCTGACGACGTTGCCGAACTTCTCTCCGTATTCTAGGCCGAGTTGCACCAGTTCTGATATAAAGAAGATAATTAAAATCTTGAGTAATGATTCCTTTGTATGGCAAAATTATTAGAAATTTTCATATAAGGAAGGACTGCAATGCTATTTATTCAAGATAAAAAAATAACTAGTCTTAACTGCATTTCTCTTTAAATTCAAGAAGAAAAGGGTGGTCTTAAAGACGCGTGGTCAGTTCATTACGTTTTGTCGTGGCATACACTATCGCTTATAGATGATACTTTATCTGAAGCTTCTAGCCGTCGGTTCTTCTCGGTCTATTAGACTAAATGTAATCTCACTATGAGGCTATAGCCAGATCCAAAAAGCTGCTTCCAAGGACAAATAAATAATAAAATCATCTGTGACTTACCACTGGGTTTTTTCCTCAGTACTAGAAGAGCATTTCCCAAAAACGGAATGGCAGCTGGACCAGGGATCCTCTCCGCAAACTGGTACATGCGAGACTTTTGCTGCCATCTGTACAGAATCCAGATGCTGGATGCGAGAAGCAGGAGCGGGTAGAAGATCAGTCTTGTGTTGTAGCTCGGCACCTCGGTCTCATCGACCACCGACGTCATTGTGCTGAAATTGGTAGAACTTTGTTTTATGGCAGTTCCGGAAAATATAATTGATGGCTTGATGAGTTTGACTCTATGAGTTTTACGCGATGAGTTAAACGATTTTGTATTGACTCATTTGTTCTAACTTTACAAATAGGTAACCACTTTTTAATGAACATTTTTGGCTAAAGACTTATGTCCTTTCCCAATAAACGAACAATTTTAGATACAATAAGAACCACATTATTATGAAGCCATTATTTAACATAAAAAGTGATCCATTAGAACAATCAAAAATAAAGTACTGAAATTTCAAGAACTGAATTAACAAAAAATATCTGCCTGTAATCAGTTGGTAAAAGCTACACTAGTTAATTAATCACTTGCTAAACGTTTTGGAATAAACAAAAATAATTTATTTATTTCGTTTTAAAAGCTTTAAACTTTGATAAAAAGTTTTCACGATCGATCAAATATATATATTATTTTGTGCCAAAGGTTTACTTACATGTTTTTTATTAATTTCTAAGAGTTTCAGTCAAACCTATCACACGGTGTTTCAGTCACAATTAACCTATTTACTAAACTTCGCATTTTATATATAAGCACGGATCACAACAGTTACGCATGCGCCACATAATATTAATACTGATAACATTTTGTTAATTCCCTATTGTATATTCTGAATAATTAACCAATCATTATTCACAAGAAAAATTCAATGCCTTTTATAAAATATTCTCTTTAATTTTGAGTTTGTGTGCTTTAAAAATTGTTAATTTTGTAATAATTTAACCTGTAACCCTTTTATTAAGGTTGCATTTTTTATTAAATTACGCTGTTACGTAAAAAGAAAATTGGGACAGTGCAGTTACGTAGCTTTATAAGGTGGTAAAAAGCTTTTATATTTTTGTTTAGAAATGCACATTATGTCTGAAATGAACAAGAGTGTTATTCTGTAAACATCTCAATACGAAAACTTAGATGAATTGAGCTCGAAGTGAGCTATCAATCCATAGCTTTAGGTGAAATGATTGTTCACTTCGCCTCGTTGACATTTTAAGACACAAGCAGTTGGCCAGTAGTGATATTCGCAGTTGGCGAGTTTCTATTCACACTCAATGGATTTGCGGAGTGACGAGAATGAATAAAGTGAGAAATAAGTATATTAGAGGAAGTTTGAACGTAGCGTCAGTGACAGAAAAGTTGAAAAGACCTGCACCTAATTATAATTCACATAAAGATCAAGACTATATTGGTTCGCATAGGTCAAGTCACATTTCCAAGTAAAATATTCTACCTGCGCAGATAATAATTTATGATTTCATGATATTCGGGAAAATCTACAAGTCCATGATTAGACCTATGGATCAGAATGTCAGGCTGTGAAAAAGACAGTTGAAAGAGATTGCATGTCGCAGAGATGAGAATTTTGAAATGGATGTGCGGCGTGAGAAGAATGGATAAAGTGAGAAATGAGAATATATGAGGAAGTTTGAAATTGGCACATGTGACAGAAAAGTTGAAAGGAAACCGTTTGCCCTGGTATGGTCATGTGATGAGGAGGGATGAAACGCATGTGACTAAAAGAGTTATGAATATAAATGTGGATGGATGGAGAGGGACGGCCAAAGAAAAGATAGATAGAATAGAATAGAATATACTTTATTGTACACCATAAAATTATAGACATTTACAAAAAAACTTATATAAATGGGTACAAAGGCGGTCTTATCGCTGACAGCGATATCTACCAGACAACCTTTGGATGGACTGAAAAAAGAAAACTTAGAATAAAAAGGGGGTAGTCGGTGTACTGCTATTAAAATAAAACATAAATATATACAAGATTATAATAATATAATAAATGCATAAACCTTTATACAAACATACATACATAATATAACATGAAACTAATAGAAAGAGAGAGAAACAAAAAAGAAAAAGGGTACAGGACGGTATGGAAGAAGAAAACGTGTTGTGCCGACCCCAAGTAATATGGGACAAGGGCAGGAAGATGATGAATTGCGTTAACGTAAACGTCAATTAGTATTGAAACTGGATAAGCGCTGTCTGGCAACGGTAAGGAGAAACCTCTTTTTTTGTATACATTTTGACATAAGAGGGCTTAGTGCGAGTTTTTGTCTCACGCTGGATCGCGTTAACGTAAACGTCAATTTGTATTGAAACTGGATAAGCGCCGTCTAGTGACGGTAAGGAGAAACCTCTTTTTTTGTATACATTTTGATATAAGAGACCGTTTACGCTATCACGAGTGAGCGTGAGTAAAAACTCGCAGTAAGGCCTGAGAGATCGTTTACGTTATCACGAGTGAGTATACTGTCTGTAGTGAAGTGTACTGTCAATTTATCCAATCAAGGAGGAATGACAGTTTAGTTCAAACTCCTCTAAGTTGTCACCACAGTTTTCACGATGAAAATTAAATTACAGATTTAGATTACAGATTAGAATATTCCAATATTTTGGAACCCAGAACTTTTTCAGTCAATTATTTATTTATTTATTTATTTATTAAAACTTCATGCAACATGAAAGTACATAGGTGGACTTAATGCCTGAGGCATTCTCTACCAGTCAACCAAGGGCGGTGAAGAGATAGCATGGCAGGTGCATAAAAAAATGAAATAAATATATTATGAACGCAAATTTAGTACAAAAATATATAGTTGAAATAAACAATTAGACTGCTGTATAGGCAGACAAAATTATATGTATAGAAAAATTATACAATTAGGTACCTGCTTCTTTCAATCATACTTGCAAATCAAGTATATCCATACTAATATTATAAATGCGTAAGTAACTCTCTCTGTCTGTATATCTGTCTGTTAATTTTTCAGGTTTAAACCACTGAACCGATTTAGATGAAATTTGGTATGGAGATAGTTTGAGACCCTGGGAAGGACATAGGCTTCTCTTTGCAAACAATAAGAAGGGGAAGAAATGGGGCGGGGTGATTAATTTTGTATGAAACTTCTTACTATGGCGTCCGATTTGCTTCAAATTTTGCGAAAGTATTGTTTATAATAAATAAATAATTAAATTGTGCATGTTTATTTTTTTAAACTAGGTTCCCCTAAACGGTTGGTGTTGTAAAGATAACATGAAGAAATTCTCTTTATAAAGCTGAAATTTGGCTGAAATTTGGAGGCCGCAGCGGATGAGGAGTGCTGGTATTGCGGTGCGCCGCTCTACCTTCCAAGGCCGGGACGGGGTCGCCACCGTCTGATGGCGGACGCGGTGGGGCCGCAGGGGAGAAGTAGTGTCGGTACAGCGTTGGCCGCTCTCCCTATCCCCTGCGGCCGAAAAGTGGTAGGTGGCGGGACCATTGATCTTGACCCGTCACAAGGGGACCAAGGAATACACAGGGTCGTCTGTCAACCATGTGTTGTATTGGTCCCTGAGGTGGTCACGGTGCACAGTGTGTTCTGGAGAGCCTGTGATGGGGGGTACTCCCCAGAGGAGGGTCCGGTGACGGACAGCCGCGGCGGGTTCTCGATGAGTGCTTACGCGTGCCCATGTTCCCGCCATAAGCGGCACAGAAGGACACCGTGGAGTTTTAGTTGGTTACTATAACTCCACGGTTGCTATCTCCCCGTGGTAGCGCAGTATGCATGAGCATTTCTCGAGGCAAAACAAAAAAGTTATTTTTATGCGAAATATTGACGCTACCCGATTATGTTACGGGACGAAGCTTCGTATTACACATTAAAGGCAAAATATATTAGGTGCCACTATATTAACAGGTGGGGGAAAAGGGAAAAGCGTGTTCATACGTCGGATCCCAATAATCATCAAAAGACTCCGGTTTACAAAAAAACCTTAATTACTATGAATAAAGAAAAAGGGTAGCAGGGTGCATTTGGAAAAGCCATGCTAATGTAATAATATTAGATAATGTTTAACTGGATCTCATTGTAGTTGAGACCGACTGAAAGAGCCGACTGGAAGTTGAGGTGATGAGAACCTATTAAGAGGAATAAATATAAACTGGGAACCGAGTTCAAGCCGTGAGAGCATAGACCACAGTCGACCATGCCATTGTCTAATATCAGATGAAATAATGTTGAAACGCGGTCCCCAGTTTGTGTACTAAAATAAAACTCTACGGATCAATGAAACAAGCAGCAACTCACACTTATTTTAATTGATACAGTCCCGTAATACTTACATGTCATGCACATTAATTCAGGAAACTTATTACGCATAATTTGCAAACTTACGTCGACAAATACTGCTACTCTTCGACCCTGTCACCTACATAATTGATTAAATACAAAACAAATTTGTGACGACCAATTATTAGTGGTCGTTGTCAAGTTAGTCAGTGCTAAAAAAGTAATTATGGTGTTTGAGTTAAGATCAACTATGAGAGAAGGTAGAAAGAAAAAGACAAAGGTGAGGTAATTTTCCGACGAAAAGAAGATGTATCGGTGTGTTATGTGAATGATATTGTATATTTGGGAAGTCTATCTAAATGAGATTGAGCTTTGACAGCCTTTTTTTTTAGTTCTCTCTTTTTAGGCAATATTACTACTACTATAACTCCGGTGAAAGTACTTAACTAGGATATTTTTCACAGCAAATGTCTTTATTTCCTGGGCTATGAAAATATATATGAAGCAAAAATATTGTAGCAGATGTAGAGATTCATATTTAGGACATGCAAACGTGCAGTTAAAATAAGTTAATCTGTTTATAGTACCGTATTTAATTTATGTATGAAGAAGCTTAGGCGGAGGATGATAGATCTTTCTTTATTTATCTGTTATATAGTGGTTTTTAGGGCTTTTTTGTTTCAAGTAGGTAACCATAGTGAGAGAGATTCGCATTTATGTTTGCTGTCTATATTAAAAATAACATTGCCAGATACTGATAGTAAAATAAACAAATAAAAAGGATGTCTGAAAACCGACTGCATTGAATCTCTTGTCAAATTTTATTTCTGGGTCGGTCCACCAACATGTAACATGAGATTGTACCAGATTATACCAGTTGATAAGTCGGACTTCACTTCCAGAAGTTAATAATACTGTTGTTCTGCTAGGAGAATGTAACTATATTGGAACGTCTTAAACTCTTACAAATGCTAATTTCCTACTTCTTCTGCGCATCGACGATTTCAGTTTCTTAAATTAAGTCCAATACCTACTCAGCCATTTCCATAGACTTAGCGCTAGCCTCAAATTCAAATAATATTTATTGTGAATATCGTCATCATCATCATATGCCTGCCCTTATCCCAAGTTGCTTGGGGTTGACGCAAGACGTTTTCTTCTTCCATTCTATTCTATCCACCGTCAAGCTATCACTTTTCTTTCATATAACTCCTCTTTAATTTGGCTTTCCTCTTCCTCTCCATCCATCTACATTTATATTTATAACTCTTTTAATAACATGCGTTTCATTCCTCCTTATCACAGGACCATCCCAAGACAAACGGTTTCCTTTCAACTTTTCCTGTCACATGTGCCAATTTCAAACTGCCATGAATATTCTCATTTCTCACTTTATCCATTCTTCTCACGCCGCACATCCATCTCAAAATTCTCATCTCTGCGACATGCAATCTCTTTCAACTGTCTTTTTCACAGCCTGTCATTCTGATCCATAGGTCTAATCATAGACTTGTAGATTTGCCCGAATATCATAAAATCATAAATTATTATCTGCCCAGGTAGAATATTTTACTTGGAAATGTGACTTGACCTATGCGAACCAATATAGTCTTGATCTATAAGTGAATTATAATTAGGTGTAGGTCTTTTCCGTTCTTTTGTTTTCTTTGTCACGTAGACGCATTAATTTGTTTGCGTAGTTAGATACTTTGTACCTACTAATATTTACCATGACTTTTGACATATGGCGAGATTGTTAGATATCGAACTTCTAGCCTAAGCTTAATTTTCATGAATATATACTTGATAGTAGAATAGATTGCTGCAGGGTTGCCAGGCAAGTCTAGTCTAGCCATAATTACCTTAATTAAATAAATTGAAATTGGTTTTTCATAGTTAACACCAAATATATGAATTTATCAAGAAAATCTAAAAATAGAAAAAAAAAAATAAGTTGCCAGCTCTCAGTAAGTCGCAATCTGTGGAGCTAGAAGTTGTTGCATACACACCCACAATACAGGAGGAACTCTTAGTTTAGAGCTTTTTGGAGGAGATCTCATACTAGTCGAAATGATACAAATTGGTACTACCTTAAAAACAGACTTATAATAAAATTAATGCCTGAATTCTGTTAGATAAGCTAGTTTACCTATTTTAGGGCATTACTATGTTGTAATTATCAAACAATTAGGTACGCTTTAAACGAACCTGTATTGCACTGCGGTTACCAGCAGAAATTACACATTTTAAAGGGTTGCTTTTGTACTCATTACAATATTCGCTGTTTTTTTTTATATAAAGCCAGTTCAGTTAAAGGTGATTGCTATCATCACGGTGACCATTGAGTATTTTGTATTGTAGAGTACAGAGCAAAGCATAAGTAGTCAACATACTCGTACATCAGAATGGGGGTGTGTTACGTCACTTTGAAAAGTGTTACATCGAATAACACGTCCCCGTATGACACGAATTGTAGCAGGTATTATGCAATGCTCTTACTTTTCATACGAAAACCAAATTTCGTTATAAGTGGTTTTCAAACAATGGGACTGAAATCAATTTTTGTACTACATACGACGACATATTAAGATACATGCCCAATAAACGCTGACCTCGTGTTGCTTTCATTAATTTAACATTCAGAGTGATCAGAGGTCAGTTGACTGTTCATACAGAAAATCTGTTGCTTGATATGTCACCGTGAATGATGAGAAATTAAGTAATTAATATATATTCTAGCAAAATCCGGAATTGATTGGGATTGTTTAAGTGTGTGCTTATTTTCTCGTGTCTCCTGTGCGGGTCACAAATAAATATTTTTCTTTCTTTCTTTCTTTTTTTTTTCACCGTTTTGAGTCTGGGCCGTAGAGCCCCGTGTGGTGTCTGGGCCGTAGAATTACACCATCCCATCTCATCCCGTGGGTGTTGTAGAATAGAATAGAATAGAATAGAATAGAATAGAATAGAATATACTTTATTGTACACCATAAAAGTTACACATCTATTTTATAAGAAAAACTTAATTATACGGGTACAAAGGCGGTCTTATCGCTGACAGCGATATCTACCAGACAACCTTTGGATGGACTGAAAGAACTTACAATGAAAAACGGGGTAGTCTGTGGTGTACTGCTATTACATTAAAAACATATATATATATTCAAAAAAAAATATTGTTATAATAAATACTATCCATAAACTTAAATATACATATACTTAGATATATACTTACATACATAAATAATATTACATGTTAACAAATTCTAAGAAAGGAGGGACAAAAAAAGAAAATAAAATAATAATAATGATGAAAGAAATTAGATCCAAATATAAAAGCGTTAGAGAGAAAGGAAGTGGTTTTTAACTAGGTTCTTAAAAGAAGCCAGTGACTGGGCTTGTCTAACAGACAACGGCAACTCATTCCACAATCGCACAGCCTGGACCGTAAACGATTTGTCGTAAAACTTAGTGGAATGAGCAGGCATCAAAAGTTTCAAATTCTCCGATGATCTCAAGTGTCTAGAATGTGTGTCATGAAGGAACTTAAAGCGTTCTTTGAGATAATAGGGGGTTGTAGGAACAAACAGAATACTGTAGAGTAAAGATAAAACATGGGCATTCCGGCGAAGGCGGATTGGCAGCCACTTGAGCTTAATTCTAAATTCAGAAACATGGTCATATTTGCGTAAACCAAATATGAATCTAATACAAAAGTTCTGGAGTCGCTCAAGCTTATCTAGCTGCACTTCATTCAGATCTAAATAACTGACGTCGGCATAATCGAGGATTGGGAGAAGGAGGGACTGGGCGAGTGCAGTTTAAGGGAATAAATGCCAGAGGACAATTCTATTTCCTTCTGTGCGGTGCGAACATCTGACCCCCAAGCTAAGGTCACCGTGCTGAGAGCTGCATGGCAAGGGGAGAGCCTAAGTCGCAAGCGTGCCTGTTGTTTCGGACCAGGCGCCCCAGGCACTGTCCAGCCTTACCTCTACAAGCGGGGCTCTGTAGAGCGTGGACATAGTTTCCCTTGCTATTCGTGGAAACAAAATTAATCTAAATAATCGACTCGGAGACGGCGGTGATGCTCGCCACACACCAATCAAGTGTTCTCATGGGGCGAAAAGCGAGCTGCGGAGTGTCGCTTAGCTACGCTGAATGTGCAGGGAGGGATGATAGATAAGATGGATGAAGTATGTGAAATAGTGAAGGACAAAAGGATAGATGTGTTATGTGTCAATGAAAAAAAAAAAGGGAGTGGATATGTCTAAACACGGGTCCCTGACCGCTATCTGGTCCGGTGTTCAAGAGAAACAGAGGGCCTGGCAGGGTGTGGGGATTATCCTGTCGGAGCGGATGATGAGATGTGTAAAAGATTACGCTTGTGTGAGCCCTAGGATTCTTAGGGTGAGAATTAAGGTGGGCCTACACCCTATCTTTATTTTGTGCGTGTATGCAACCGATATGGGATGCTCACCGTCTGAGAGAAAAGAATTCTGGGGAAGTTTAGGAAATATTTTGAATGAATGTAGGTCTAACGAGAAGATTGTTATGCTCGGCGACTTTAATAGTTGGGTTGGTGTGAAGAGGAATGGGTTCAAAAAGTATTAGGGGTATTCGGGGACAATAGAGTGAATGCGAATGCGATGAATTTACTAGAAGTATGTGTATAGAAGGGCTTGTGTGTAATGAACACTATGTTTGATCATAGAAAAATCCTTAGGTATACATGGGAAAGGCAAGACAGTAGAAGTATGATTGATTTTGTTATTGCAGATCCACATATTTTATTATTATTTTTTATTTATTTATTTTAGTACATAAAGAACAACAACACATTACATGGCATATGGAAACAGTGGGTTGTACTACCAAGTTTAAAATTAATGTCTGCTTTCCGGGCTTCTAAACTAGGTACGCAGACCTGTATTTTAGGAGTCGGACATCTTGCGGCTTCAACTTATATAATACAATACAACCGTGACTTTACTGATTGTTTACAGTTGTTGTTAACACAGCAAATGGATTGAAAGATTGTGGTTGTGTATCTAGGAGTGTGTGTATGAGTGTAGTTTAAGTGTAAGAAAATGAAAGTAAGTTAAGATGAAAGGTTGAAGAGCATAGTTGCAGATACAAGAGCCTTTCGGGGTGCTAATCTAGGGACTGATCACTATCTGGTTATGTGTCGGGTGGATTGTCCGTTCAAGCATTGGCGTCATCGAGTTCAAGTTCCTGTGATCGCATTAGAAAGAATAAAAGTAGAAAGATTACAAGAACTAAAAGTAAAGGAGGAATATAAGAGGGAAGTAAAACAGAAGACGGATTTGATGATATGAATGATTTCAGTTAAGAGGATGTATGGGAAATAGTGAAAAACAGTATAGTGAACGTAGCCGCAAAATTATGTGGTATAGTGAAGAGGAAACGTGGTAGTAGAACGAATCATACTTGGGTATATGATGAAGTAAAAGAGGTGGTGAAGAAGAAGAAAGAGGCCTGGCTTAATGTGTTAGCCTGTAAGGCCCAAGATAGAATGAATCAGGCAACAAACGTGACGGATGAGCTGGCAAGAGTGAAACACACATACAATCAAATGAAAGCGAAAGTCAAAGAGGTGGTAAAAATTAAGAAGGATGAAAAATATAACAGGAAGTTCTCCGATAACTTCAGGGCCAATGTTAAGCTGTTCTGGAAACAGGTAAGATTGGCTCGCGGAGTGTCAAAAACATCGAGCATGAATGTAATAAGAGCAGAAGATGGGTGTTTAATGAGCGAAGAATGCAAGATCTTGGAACGCTGGAAGGGATATTTTGAAAGTTTATTAAGTTGTCAGGATAGTGCGCAAGGAGTGGGTAACTGGGTAGAAGCCAGTTGTCAAGACCCAAACTCAGACGAAGAGCAAAGGCGTGAAAATGAAATAGAAATGGATGAGATTATAAAAGCTCTGAGTGGGATGAAAATTGGTAAAGCTGCAGGGTATGACCGAGTATCTGTTGAAATGCTGAAGGGCGGTGACAGGGTGGTAGCAAGCCTGTTGTGCCGGATCTTTAATATGTGTTGGAGATAAGGCCGCGTGCCAGATAACTGGTGCAAGGCTGTAATCGTACCAATATATAAGGGAAAAGGCTCACAGCAGGATTGTTAAAACTACCGCGGTATTAGTCTTTTGATTGTTGTCAGCAAATTATATGCGAAAGTTTTAATGAATAGAGTGGTAAAAGTGACGGATGAACAACTATGGGAAGTGCAAATAGGATTTATAAAGGGAATGGGCTGTATGTATCAGATCTTCTCCTTGAGGAGCATAGCTGAAAAACAAAGGCAAAGCACAAAAAGGTCTATACTGTGCTTTCGTTGACTTGGAGAAGGCCTATGACAGTTTGTGGTGGCATGAACTGTGGTCGACGCTATCCGGGTACTGTGTGTATTTGCGCTTGGTATGGGCACTGAAATCTCTTTAAAGGGATTCCAATGCTTGTGTTAAGATTAATGGGGCGTTTACGGACTGGTTTTCCATCTCAAGGGGTGTTAGACAGGGCTGTGTAACGTCACCGTGGCTGTTCAACTTGTTCATGGATAGTTGTCTGATAGGTTGGAAAGAGCATGAGTGCGGATTGAGGATGAATGAGTTGCCTGTCAAGTGCCTTCTCTATGCAGATGATCAAGTTCTACTTGCATCATCAGCAGAACAGTTGCAAGACATGGTGACTGTGATGAATGAAGCTTTTAAGTTGAAAGGAATGAGTATAAATGTGAACAAGACTTAGGTAATGGTATTTGAAAGAGGAGTCGATGTATCGGAGTGTAAAGTGAAAATAAATGATAAGAGTGTGGAGCAAGTGAACGAGTTTGTACTTGTTGTATATATCTGGGAAGTATGTTCACAAGAGATGGAAAGATTGAAGAGGATGTGGAAAGGAGAGTGAATGCAAAAAATACATGCGGTTGTGACCAGCAAGTCAATGTCTTCGGAAGCTCGACTCGCCATTCACAACAGCGTGCTGGTGCCTACACTTATGTATGGAAGTGAAGGTTGGGTATGGCAAAAAAGACATGAAAGTAGGATTACTGCAGTAGAAATGCGCTCCTTGTGAAGTATGTGTGGTGTAACTTTAAATTATAGATTGAGGTATTAAGACAACGTTGTGGTTTAAAAGAAGATGTAGTGACTAAAATTGAAAAGAGTATGTTAAGATGGTTTGGCCATGTTGAGAGGATGAATGAGAGGCGACTAACGAAAGGTATTTACAAGGCAGATGTGAGAGGAAACGCCGAGAGGGGACGCCCTAGAAATACATACATAGACCTTATAGGTGATGTTCTTTCAGAAAGGCCAGGTGCACAGTACTCATAACTGGCGTGTGTGTATGACTAGATGTATGAATGTGAGTGAAGCAAAAGAAGTATGTAAGGATCTGTAGCGTTACGTATAGCGCCGGAGAGCTATTACGAATACGTTATAAGCCTTATATAGCCACGGTAATAAAATTGAGATTAAAAGGTTAAAATTAAATTAAAGCTATGAATATTAAAAAAGGATATAGAGTATAAAAAAAGGTGTGGCTTCATACGAAGTGCCGTTGTTTGAGGTTGGGACGTCCTTGCAGGCAACAGGACGGTCAGGAAGTCTTCCAAGTTGAGAAGGAGGCAACCACAGACCAGGGCGGCGTGGCACGTTGTGATGTGACAGCTGGTGGAGCGCTGCCGTGGCATATGGGCCCTCGTTTATAGCGTGCGCTAGTTTGTGTATAGTGTTCTCATAATGAAGATATCATTATGTAATTATATTCTAGGTTATCCTAGATATTCTTTTTCTTATGTGTTATTCTTAAACTTCTTAATTTCCTTGACATCACTTATCTTATTCTTAACTTTATGCATTAAGAATGAAGTGTTATTTTAGAGCAGTTTGCATAACTCAAAGCCTTATGTGCAAAGAGCGGTCCCGTAACTCTGTAAAAATAAGCCAAATGCGTGGAGTCTTGTAAATATGTATTATTCTTAAACTTCTTAATTCCCTTGACAACACTTGAATCTTATTCTTAACTTTATGCTTAAAGAATGAGGCGTTATTTTAGAGCGGTTTGCATAACTCGGAAAGCCTTATATGCAAATAGCGGTCCCGTAACTCTTTAAAAATAAGCCAAATGCGTGGAGTCTTCTTTAATATTTTCTTCCCACTTGTAATATATCCTTCCCTCCCAAACTAGAGTTCTCTCCCAAACTACAAGTATCTCAAAAGAGTTCCCTCTCAAACTTAGTTCCCTCTCAAACTAAGTTCCCTCTCAAACTTAGATCCCTTTCAAACTTAGTTCCCTTTCAAACTTAGTTCCCTCTCAAACTTAGTTCCCTCTCAAACTTTGTTCCCTCTCAAACTTATATCCCTCTCAAACTTAACTCTCTCTTAGAATTGAGTCCCTCCTTGACTTAAGAGTTCCCTCTTAGAGACTTGAGTCCTCCTCCGCTTTGAGTTCCTCTTGTTTATATAAATATTTTCATAAAGGGTTTTTAAACAGGTGCGGGTAACGACACTTATTAAAAATAAATAAGCCGTCGTTATATCTTAATAAATAATTCCTTCTGTAGTATGCGTCATCGAATGTGAACTATATCCCCTAACGTGTGATTGAACGAGAGTGTTTGACGAAAGTATGAAAGATGTTGTGTGATAGAGCAAGGATTATATTAAACCTCAAAATTTTCGTCTATTGAAAATTTTTCTGGGGTCATCGGGGAAATGTGGTATTTATTCCACATCTACTTACGATTTTATAACACTATACAAACCATCTTCACATCTTTTGATATTGTATCAATTTGTGTAACTCATTTTTATATATATTCTTTGTATTATTACATCTGGAAAGCATATTTAGTTATCTCTGACTGTTTTAAATATCTAAAACTTAAATTATATTCGTAATTTATAATTCTTGCAATATTTTTCTACTGAGACATTTTTGTCTGACATGACATCTGTCTGTCTATTTTATTTTCTTAAAGCCATAGACATACCATAGGTACCATGGACTACCTAGACCTTTCCTTAAGCTAGTTGTACATTATTGTAAGGTCAGTACAGACTGACCCGCCTTTGTGAAGCCGTTTTTATTCGTTCTGGTCTTATTGAGATTTGAATTTGAAATTTAGAAGAGATGGCAGAACGAATGAAAAACGAGGCTTCAGCTTTTTTAGTCTAGGATCGGGATCTTGTCTGAACGCCAGGATTGGGTTATACTGTGTACTAGAATACGAAGTGTATTTTCTATTCTGAAACTCTTAAAAACGGTGAATTATCCGCTTATGTAAAACTATTATTATTTGAAGTGCACCAATTAAATATATATATTTTGTGTGGTTCCCGAGAGCATTATTTCCTGAGACTTACCCTCAACGGCCATCTCGTGACATCAAATGCCTCGCTGTTTGGCGTATTGAGCCATAGCCGGCCTCCACATCCCTCGGAGCTTACGTACTTACCCGTTTGCCTGTTTATCCGTCCTGCTATCTACTCTACTGCTTACCTGCCTAATTTACTGCCTTGACCACCTACTCGTGGTGTCTACTGACCTGCCTACCTGCCCGATTGCCTGCATGTCCGTTGTTGCTGCCTGATCACCTGCCTATCTCGGGCATTCCACGACTTCCTGCCCGAGCTGCTGCCTGGATAGCTGCCCACGTCGTGCGAAGCTGTCCAAAGTTCTAAACTCTATATCCTTTTTATTTTTCATAGTTTAATTTTATTAACGTGGCTTACGTATAGCTCTCCGGAGCTAAACGTAACGTTACAGATCGTAGCAGGTGGCGTTCTGTAGTTTCTGCCTACCCCCATGGGAAATAGGCGTGACTTTATGTATGTATGTATGTATGTATTTATGTATATATATCGTGTGTGGGTTTGTGTGAATACATTAACAAGAATTAATTTTAAATTAATTACTATTTGTTGATAAACAATCGAGTCATGTTCATATATAACGTAGATAGTGCCAGTCATCTAATAAAACCGGCCAAGTGCGAGTCGGACTCGCGCACGTAGGGTTCCGTACCATTATCACAAAAAACGGCAAAAATATCACGTTTATTGTATGGGAGCCCCACTTTTATTTATTTTATTCTGATTTTAGTTTCTGTTAACGCGGCATTTATTATAGCGGCAACAAAAATACAGCATCTGTGAAAACTTAATCTGTCTAGCTATCACGGTTCATGAGATACAGTCTGGTGACAGACGGACAGACAGACAGACGGACCTCGGAGTCTTAGTAATAGGGTCCCGATTTTACCATTTGGATACGGAATCCTCAAAAGTAACTCTTCTTCAATTGGTCCCTTATTACTGAGGATCGTGGTCACTAAACCCTTTTAATGGACAATCTGCCTCCATCTGCTCCGAAACATTGTTTCCATTTCTAAATGAGGGCAAAATGAAAACTATAAATGTTTAAGAGTCTTTGGTCAACCGGAACCACTCAAAATGGACCTGCAGGATCACTCAACCCAATCATAGTTTGAATAGGTTGACTGGACACACTGCTCAATTTCACAGCCGCCTCAAATGATCTTACTTATATTGAATTTGGCCTAAGGTAAAGGGTAAATAAATAAAGAAAAGGAATAAACACAAGGTTAATCATAATACAGTAGATAAGGTATTTAATAATTAACCATCTGACCGTTTTAGAGAGGTTTAATACAATATTTAAAAACACATCCAATTAAGCCTGATGCTTAAATTATTATTTAGTTTAAACACGCTTTATAAGACTATTCTACAGTACAACTACGGCCCAAGCATTCAGACACTTCACATCTTGAAAGCTTTTAGTCCCATCCAATAGTAAATTAGAGTAAATCTGTATTCTGTGTACGTTCACACAAAACATCCGTTCCCATGATCTTTTTTAACGGATCCGTCGCTACTGAGAGTAGTGTTCAAACTACGTTCAGTCAGTGTACCACCAACTTTTTACAAGGATGGACATTCTCGTCTTGTATTGGTACCATCATCGTCTGCGTCGGAGGAAACCACGGCGTTATTGGCAGCCTGTAAAACCTGTAAAGCCTGTAAACCTTTAAAACAGACTGTATATTTTGTCGGATCAATATTCTTTACTGGATCTGAAATACTGTCATGCGTGTGAACTCACTCATACAACTGCATAATTACGTCAGCGCCGAATAAAAACTTATACGATAAAACGAGCACTAAGCTACATATATTTATTCATACTCGTATTCTAGGTTCAATTGTAATTCTAAATCCGTCACTTCTTTTCAGTATAATGTCTCCTAGAAGCTTGAAATCTTTCTCAGGTACTGTGGATGTAGTCTCGTAGTTCCTTAGAATTGTTGATAGTAGAATCTTGAGCTTCAGTAAAGCGTATTTGCGACCTGAAAAAATGATTGGTAAAAATCGATTTATCTAATATGTTATTAACTTAAATGTAATTGACAGAACAATAACTAACCTTGAATCATGTACGTTAGAAAGCCTGATCAAGTAAAATGTAAACCACATAGATAAAATGAAAGTGGATTAGGGTATATAAGAAAAATGTAATAAGTTTGATTGTGCTTACAACACAAAAAAACCGAAATACTCAAGATGTTAAAAAAAATTAACGTGAGTATGTACTAACCGACACAGCTTCTGGGTCCAGCGCTGAAGGGAATGAAGCTGTAGTAGTGCCTGTTCGAAGAGTTCTCAGGTAGGAAGTTATCAGGATTGAAGGTATCAGGGTCTGTGTAGTACTTTGGACTACGGTGGACCTTGTAGGTCCCGATGACGATGGTGGCGCCAGCGGGGAGCACGTAGTTGTTTGTAACTAGAAATCAGACATAATATTTAACTGTTAGTAACCGTCAAATCATTATTTGAGATGAAAGTTTACGGATATATTTCCATAGCCAAAAATAAACAGCAAGTCTGTATCTTGTTAGCTTAAACACATATATTCTCTTTTGTATAACAACTGTCTAGAATGCAGATCTGCAACCAGTAATACCTACCAATCTTAACATCGTGATTCAGTTTCCTTGCAATGACAGGCACAGGCGGGTATAACCTCAATGATTCAAGGATCACCCTCTCGAGGTACTTCATTTGAAGAGTGTCGGCGAAGGTGGCTGGTCTATCAGAGTCACCGAAGATCTCATACAACTCGTTGCAAACCTTCGCTTGGATGTCTTTGTAGACACCCAGAAGACATAGAACGAAGCTGGAACCAGCAGCAGTGGTGTCATGACCCTGAAACATTTGGATTCAAATCAGTTAGGTTTTATCCGCTATGAAAATAGTTACTTTACTTAAGACACATTTGAGAATTTGGAAATAAAGATTGTGAAATGAACACAGTTAGTAATATTCGAACATTGTCTAATAATTCTTGTAAGTCTACAATTATTAAAAGTCGGTTAAGAAGTAAAAGATCGTTCTCGTACTAATTCATATTACAGTACTCTTTGGAAACGACCTGTAAATGGAGATGGTGTTGTTCTTTTCAACGTAATGTCAAACCCAAACCATAGAAAGTTTAAATCTTACCTCAAACATAATAGTATCCACTTCCTCTTTAATTTCGTGGTCAGTTAACTGATGAGTCCCGTTTTGAGCAGACTCGATCATCAGATCCAAGAATGCAAGACGTTTCTTTTCACCTTTGGAAATATTAGTATTGTTATGTCATTATAACTTCTATACAACAGGATTAAATAACATTACACTTTATTGTCCGTGGTAAAGATTGAAATGTAATGCCTGGATCATAACTACACTAAAGAATATTACAGCGACTGGTTTATAAGCGTTTGTTTTGCTATATTATTATCTGCTTCTTTATCGAGGCATGATAAAGACTTTCTCATCTATGAGAACATATTATCTTCTAAATTATAACTAAGAATATACGCCGGCGCCGTGTTCTTACCAACATCTTTTTCATCATTGAAGTCCAAATCATCGCGGTATCCTTTGAATACCGTATCAGAAAGCGTTTTGTTATCAGTAGCTAGAATATTATCATCATCAGTATTTTGTGTCAGCTCAGCTAATGTTGGTGGAATAAAACCTTTCGCTTTGTTTTCGGAATACGTCTGTTTCTTATTCTTTATGACCTATAAATGTTAAATAAATTGACTGTATTATAATTTTAACTAATAATTAGCTAACATTTAATCTGCCTAATCTTTTTCCAATTATGTTGGGGTCGGCTTCTAGTCTTAATGGCTTCAGCTGAGTACCAGTGTTTTACATGGAGCAACTGCCTATCCCTCCACAACCCAGTAGCTGCGTAACACGATTCCCTTGGCAAGACTGGTGTCAGATTTCTGGCTTCTGACTACCCTAGACGACTGTCAAAGATTTGAAATTAATGATTCAAATGACAGCCGGGACCAACGTGCTTGCCAAAGCACAGAGGAATCTCACTATGTAAGATGGTCACCCATCCACGGACCGACCTCGGCAAGCGTTGCTTAACCTTAAAGAACGAGCCGTGCGGCTGTTATTATTTCGCCACGAGCTCCTCCATAATTAGTTAACACTAATATTATTATTGTTGTTGTTGTTGTTTTTTATTGTTAAAACAAAATAATTGCGAGATGTAAATTACAATTCATTGTGTGGAAAATTAAAAACATCTGAGTAAATAAATAAGTAATGTGGATACAATAGTTTATATTTGACTTAATTATAATACCCACGCTAAATTGTAAATATATCTACAAGCGCGCAATATAAATATAAAGCAAATAACTTGCACCTTGTTGGTTAATCCGTGGATAATACTTAGAAGTTCCTTTTGCTTCTTGAAAAATGACGTCAAATTAAAAATGGCATCAAATCGCAACCAGAACTTATAGTGCCTTTGGTGGATGATGTCACACATCCTAAAAACATTAAGAAATAAAAATGTAAACCAATTAACTTTATATTGAGTTTCCTGTAAACTCAAAAGTAATAGCCCTGATGCGACTGCAGAAGTCGGAGTGAATCAGGGCTTTTGATTAAACTTTATTTTCATGAATATGATACTTGATAGTAGAATACATTGCTGCAGGATTGCCTGGCAAAACCTGGCGGCAATAATCTTAATTAAATAAATTAAAATGTATGCAATTTGATATTTAACCGTAAATATAAAAGTGTTTTCAAGTGAATCCAATATCATTTGAAAGAAACGGGTGTAGGAAATAGGAAAAAATAAGGTTGCAAGCTCGCAGTTAGCCGCAAGCTGTGGGTTGATATCCGCAGGAGAACCAAAGTTACCGACATAGCCCGAAGAATTTCGAAACTTAAGTGGCAGTAGGCATGGCACATTGCTCGCAGAACGGATGGCCGATGGGGCCGAAAAGTTCTGGAATGGTGACCGCGAACTGGAAGACGATGCGTTGGAAGGCCACTAGGTAGACCGATGACCTGGTTAAGGTTTCGGGAATGCGCTAGATGCGAGACGCACGGGATCGCTCAATGAGGCGGCGACGCCTGGGAGAGGCCTATGTCCAGCAGTGGACGTCTTTCGGCTGAAATTATGATGATGATGATTATGTGGGTTGCCAGTTTACCTGCAAAACCGGACAACCCACAAATGGCGGCTAACTGAGAGCTAGACGAGCTAGATGATGTGGCATATGTACCCACGATTCAGGAGAAGTTTCTAATGTAAGGTAGAGTTAAAAAAAAAACAAATAAAAAATAAAGATAATCTATTTTCTATTCTACTTTCAAGAATCATTCAAATACCTCCAGATTTATACAGTGGGAACTTAGTATATAAGTTGTTTGGTGTTGAACATACAATGATCAGAAAACTTACCTCATAACAGCCATTGCGTAATCAAAGCCAGATTCATCTTGTGTTTTTCTGGTTATACCCATTGCAGTTTCTGTAAAAATTATAGAACTAAATATGTTTTTTGGGAGACACTGGTATTACAAACAATAAACAGGGAACATTAAAAATTTTTAGTTGTGGTACATAATGAGCAAGTTCAATAATACGGTACCTAAAATGCCCAAAGTTATATTTGAATTGATTACCTAAATAACATAAAACAAACATAGCTGGTGAAATAACATAACATAACATAACATCGCTCTACCCGCGTGATGTTATGTTATGAAATGGCGTAAACAAAAAACAGACATGCGATTGCAGCAATCCTGGAAGATTTGCCGTTGATTATTGAAGAGTTCTGTTGTCTCCAAAAATCTTCATCAAATCTTGACCAAATTTAAATGGGACCACACGAGAAGCACCAGAATCAAATGTAAAAAGTATCATCAAAATCAGTTCATCTACTAAAAGTTTTGAGATAACAAAATCAGAAAAAAAATACAGTCGAATTGAGAACCTCCTCTTTTTTGAAGTCGGTTAAAAATTAACAAATACCAAATAAAAAGACAGACCCAGTGCATGATAAAAGGCGAAGATTTGTAGGTTCGCGTTGGAAATCCTAATGGCAAGCGATGTTTATGGTGCAGACTGGATAAAAAATGGTGAGTTTCGGACAGCCGAATCTACTTGGGCATAATTTGTGTTCATAGTTATAGATAGTAAATATTTTTAGTCACACACCCATCGATATGACGTCATTTAGGGGAGGCCTATGTTCAACAGTGGACGTTTTGATGATTTTGTGTCTTACCTAGCAAGATATCCACAGTCGCTGTGCTCATGTAGTCGTGGACATCAAATGATTTGCCTGTCTCTGAACGCATTTTCTCAACGACACTCTTGCTGTTTTGGTTGAAAACGTCTATGAATGATTTCAGGATATTTATATGGAATGTTGGAGCTATCATTTTGCGATGGGAACGCCATTTGGAACCTGTGGAAAAAAGGATTTTATTATTATCACAAACTTATGATCTGCTGAAGTTCTTGCCATATTCGAATTAGTTCATATATTTGCCCTGAGAGGGTTAGTAAATGAGTTTTAGAAATACCTACTGCCACTAATAAACGAAGACTGCAATATCTTCATATGCCTTGTGAATCAATCGATCTAGAGTTCTAGACACTAGCTGATAGTATACAATCCGAAAAACTTAAGCATATACCTAAACAGTAGAGTAAATAACGACTACCGAATGTTCCACCTGGTTAAGTTAACTTAATTAAATACCTGTTTATGATGAATACCTGTGCTAATAAGTAATCCTTCTCCAAGCCAAGGTTTGAAGAACCTGTATTCAGAAGACTTGTCGATGTGCAATTGACTATTAAGTATGACCTCAATGTCGTCAGGATCCATAAGGAATATGACTAGCTTGGAGCCGAGCCAGCCTCTGATCACTGTGCCGTACTTCTCAGCATATTCCAGACATATGCTTACTAATTCTGCAATTAATAAAAAAAACTTGTGAGTCGCGCCCCTGAGATTATAATAGCAACGTGCCTCTAACTTGTGTTTGGTGTTAAGGTTACACTAGTCGACCATTTGTCCATACAAACGTAGTCTGGCGATTGCTCCACTGTTTGACGATGTACGTTCAAAATAAAAAATGATATCATTTTCCTTCTAAATTATCAATGTATGGCATGTTTGTTTCCATACATGGCTGATTTCATCTAGCCTTGTATGGAAACAAAAAAGTAAAAAAATAATAATTTTAAAGTTATGAGCGTCGAAAGTTCCATATTCCAACACTAGTTTTACCGCATCTTTGGGCGGAAATAAACACCATAAGAAGAAGGAAAATTGCAAAACGGCCTCCATACAGGGATATATAATAGATTAGTAATTCATCAATGCAAATAATGTTATTTTGAAAATATACATTTAGTAGTTTTTTCATGACTCCCAAAGGTCTGTTTATAAAATTTCGCGCGCTCGTTTTCGTCCTTAATCATCATCCATTTCGATACAAATTTGCAAAACTGCTAATTTGCACGCGAACTAGCTTCTCACTGCTCATCACAGCATCTCTTTCGCACGTGTTGTCGGATGAGATAGCATGCATTTTAACCTCGCGCACAAAATAGTTCGTGCGTTCGACTAGTTGAACCATAAGATAATAAAATTAAAAACTTAATTACATGAAGGCTTTAGAAAATAAATGTAATGTTGTAGATTACGCTGGTTTTAAGTGTCCACATTTATCAGAAAAGGTTCAAAGGTTGTCTGATAGATATAGCTGTCAGCGATAAAACCACCTTTGTACCCGTATTTTTTTTTTTCTTTTAAAAGAAATGTGTAACTTATATGGTGTACTGTGAAGACTCTGCCTAGGTAAAGGAAAACTCTTTGTCTATATTAAGACTGTCAGCAGGTTATGTAGTCAATTGAGAGGCACATTGTTGAATTAATACAAATAAATCAGATAAAAGTGATTTGTGAGTTTTATTGGTAGCACCCTGGCTACGTCCCTACAGTATTTAAAAAAGAAAAGAAAGAAAGAAAATACATTTGTTTGTCACAAGCCACTAGAGCACACAATATAAAAAAACTTAAAACTATACAATAATAATAAAGAGAAAAAGCCACTACTTACTATTCTATTCTATTATACACTTTTCTATTCTAAACTATTATATTCTAAACTATTCTATTCCATTCTACATAGGCTACCAGTCAACCAATGGTGGTGGAGAGATAACGTGGAAAAGACATCATTCTGCTTATCCTTTTCCCAACCAAGTTGGGGTCGCCTTCCAGTGTAACCGGATATAAAAAAGAGGGACTGATCTGACCCTCGGCCTCACACACAGTAACAGGAAAATTCTCTGGCTTCTGACTACTCCTTACGACTGCCAAAGATATACCAATGACAGCCGGGGCCTTTCCGAGCCACGGATAAGTCTCGGTATGTAATGGATGGGCATAACATATGTATCTGTCGCAGCCATCTGGTTAAATAAGCCAGCTAATTGGAAACCTAGGCCGTATTCAGCCATCTGGTCCCCGTTTGCCGTTGCGCTCAATCACTTGGATAGTAAGTACTTCAGCTATTCAATTGGATGCTGGCGTTTAATGAACGGCCTAGGCGTCCAATTAGCTGGTTAATTTAACTTGATGGCTGCGACATATCCACGGATCAACCTCGATAAGTTTTGCTTAACCTTGAAGATTGATCCAAAAGGAGAGTTCAAACGAACGTAATTTTATGAGTGGTAAGTGGCGTTTTTTGCGTCACGTAATTTACATTCTACTGGCATAATGATAATTTAATAATTGATCTATTGAATTGTAAATGTGATGATACTGATAATTTATTAATTGATCTATTGCATGATAATTGTAATGATAATTTATTAATTGATCTGATTTTAAGACGTAAGCTCATGTTGCATAAATAATGAAAATGCATGCATTCCGAATGGTAAAATATGATTTAGCTTTCATTGATTTTATTTTATTTTATTTATTAGGTCTACAAACAATTGTTAACACTACAAACAAAATAAAACTCTGCACATAATGTTGCACCATTTACTTAAAAATAAATACCAACAGAACAAAAAATAAGTTATTATTTTAGCTTTAACTGCTGGAAGCTACATATTTTACAAGTAAACTTAGTAAAATAATATAACTATATATTAGTTCCATAATTATGCAAAATATTAAAAGCATAATTTCCTCAAAAAGTTACGTACACACAGTCCAAAACCATTTACAACAAAATAAATTAATCATAACAACTATTTTGTATTACCCATAAATGCAAAATAAAATTATATTCTATTCTTTTATTCTTCTATTCACCCATTTTACGTCGCCGTGTGTACAAACAGGCGAATTGCATTCGGTTTCATATTATAGTCCTGTTTTCGCTGAATTCCGCGACTCATTTTACGCGACTACTAGCTCAAAATTATTTAAAATTACAAGCTCATCTTCGAAATAACACACTATTAAAAAAAATAATGTTCGAAGCCTTTACTTACGGTTAGGTCTCTTCCCCAAAGCCAGAAGAGCGTTTCCAAAGAAAGGTACAGCTAAAGGTCCAGGAATAAGGTTACCCAACTTGAAGAGATGTGTCTGCTGCTGCCATCTGTGTATCAGCCATAGAACTGACGTCACGAACAATAAGGAGTAAAATATAAGGCGCGCGTAGTTCACTCGATTGGTGTCGTCGACGATAGATGTCATATTGCTAGAAAAGAGCATCAAGTATTAACCAGGAAAGTAGTGGAAAATCAGTTTCAACGTAGTTTTTACAATAGATACAAAAAGAGCTGAGTCAGATGGATTACTTATTGTAATATTAGTACCGGTATCGACTACAGAAGACTTGACCAATGCCGTTCAATCCGAATGGAGTAGGACCATTCAGTACTATGTGCAAAAATAACCATACGATACAAATTGTCAAGCACGCGTTATCTGCTGTAATTGGCTGTTGAAAATTCATTCAACCAATCACAGCAGATAACGCGTGTGCCTTCTACCTTCTACCGTTTTCTATATTGAAGTTAAACTTCAATATGTAGAACCTAAAGATTAATTGCACACGTTTGGTACATTTCTCGCAGAACGGATGGCCGATAGGGCCGAAAAGTTCTGGAATGGCGACCGCGAACCGGAAGACGATACGTTGGAAGGCCTCCCACTAGGTGGACCGATGACCTGGTTAAGGTTGCGGGAAGGCGCTGGATGCGAGACAGACGGGATCGGTCAATGTGGCACCGCCTGGGGGAGGCCTAAGTCCAGCAGTGGACGTCTTTCGGCTGAAATGATGATGGTGATGATAATGAAAGATTAAATCTACAGCAGCTCTCGATACTTTTACGGTTTATTACGCTTAGCATATTTATTTTGCAACAAATAATGAATACTAACTGTATTAAAAAAAAAGTACTACAAAGTGAAAAATAACTTTCTTTTCCGAAGTTTCTGTCGAAACACGGAAAACAAGAGGTACCAAAGACATCGATTTCGGAAAATAAAGTTTTTTTATTTTAAGTCGGTTTGTTTTTGGTTTTGATAGGTACCTCCAATTGTCATAAAAATCACAAATATAGCCAAAGTACATCTCATGGCGATTCCAATTAGCCCAAACACGACTAGGATACATTGTTTAATTTCGGAATTCCAGTGCCTCTCTGCCGGCTTCATCATCAGATCAGTTCGATGGCACCATTTTCACCAGTACTATTTATTTATAAGTATTTGCTTCATCATAGTCGTTTAACTGTTCGAGATATCGTAGACCCGTGACATATTTAGCATTAAGGAATTCTATTGGCCATCTGTTGTCTTTTCCACCAGTTCCACTTCACCAAATGATACTTTATGAGTGCAAATGATTGCATTTTTGATGAAAATGCCAAAATCGCTGTCTATAATACTTGAGGAGTACCCTCGATTTCTTTAAGATCCCATTAACAGATCCTGACCCGACTATGGGACTAAATGAGAAGTATACCCTTTGAAACAAAAGTAGAATTTTCCAAATCGGTCCAGGTGTCGTTGGGTAATCGGTGTACATACATAAAAAACAAAATACCAATCGAATTGAGAACCTCCTCCTTTATGGGCAGTTGGTTAAAAACCTGATACAATTTTTCTTTTGCATAATTATGTTTATTGACTTTAACACGTGGTATACGTGTTCAAAATAATTCTTAAACCTAGGTAAAACACGAAAAGGAGACAGTAATTTATACCTTGATCCATTATGAATGAATTTTACTATATCACACTAGTTTTAACGATACTTCATTTGGTTAACCAGTCTTGGTTCGGACCTAAAATATAAATAGTAATTCAAACATGACAAAGCCTCAACACACATAGCCTTACGATTCCAAATCATGTCATTCAACTAGACTCCACCTCAAACCAAAATTGACTGTTAAAAAGGCTCTTTCAATTTAGACGTTTGGTGTCGGACTGCCTTGGCACCTCCGGTTTTTATATCTTGGGGTAGTCGACTACATGAAGTCGGTTTTAGAACAGAGAGTCCCGATTCAGTTTTGGAATAGGAGATCTACTCCCTAAGCACGAAGTCCGTAGTTTTGGCCTGCGTTACGGGCGTTTCCTACTCCGTATCACTTACGGACGGGTGATTCGTTGGGAGCCCGAAATAAGAATGAATGACAACACAATTTGACAGTTGTCCCTAGTCCCGCTGTGTTTTCACCTGTCCGAAGAATTTAACTTAACACTTGTTTTAACGAATCGTTATGTCAGCACGATAATAAACTGGGCTCGCGCACGTACGACGCGAACGACTGCAACTGGAGTGGCTACGGCGGCATTTTTTTTTTTTTTAATACTTTCGGACGGCCCGTAAATTCGTTGACGAAGTTTGTGAGTAGATCCCCTGACTGCCAAATATATCTATCTAATACCTTTAAATGAGCAATTTTGCTATATGTATATGTAGATATTTATATATATAATATGAACCTCGGAAACGGCTCCAACGATTTTTATGAATTTTAGTATGCAGGGCTTTTCGCGGGCAATGAATCGATCTAGCTGGGTTTGATTTCCACCCAGAGCCTTGACCAGAGCTCGGTCGCCCAGGTACTAAAATCATTATAAAGCTCATTATATTTAGTTCAGGGATCTGATTCAAAATCTACAAAGGAGTACATTTTATTTTTGTTTACTTTTTTTTCATTTATAAAGATAAGCTTGTGCGGGCAATCCACTATACCAGGCCCCTCAGAAAGTATTGCGAAAAAAAGTTTTTATATATGGGAGACTGGCCAGTTATAATGTTTTTCGAAAATATGATTATTTATAAGTAAAAATAAGTAAGTTCCAATTTCAAAATTCCCCTCCACATTTTTTGCGAGTTAATTCAAAGTATTGTGTCTCACTGAAATATGGATCTGCGCCGGGAACATTTTAGAGCTATGATTTTATACGATTTCAAGTGTCGCCTGAAACCGGATGAATCGTACGATAGACTTCAAATGGCATTCATGGATGAAGGCCCTTCCAAGGCAACCGTGTATCGTTGGTATAACGAATTCAAGCGCGGTCGACCAACTTTGGGGGATGACGAAAGAAGCGGTCGCCCTTTGACGGCTGTTACCGAAGAAAACGTGCTAGCAGTGAAAAATTTAATCCAAGACAATAGGCGAATTACATATCAGGAGATTCAACACATATTGAAGATTGGATCGGGAAGCGTTCACGAGATTCTACACAGCCATCTTCGCGTGAGGAGGATAGTATCACGCTGGGTGCCGCACAACCTCACCGATGCTCAGAAGCAGGCCCGGGTGGAATGGTGCCGTGATATGCTTAACAAATTTGAAGCAGGCTCGTCTCGGCGTGTTTACGACATCGTTACAGGTGATGAGTCCTGGATTTATCAATACGACCCAGAAACCAAGCGCCAGTCGACTGTTTGGGTGTTTCAAAATGAGCCAACGCCTACCAAAGTGAAGCGATCTAGAAGCGGGGGTAAGATTTTGATCGCTAGCTTTTTTAATTTGACTGGCCACTTGGTATCAATTCCCTTACGGGATCAAAGAAGCATTAATGCCGAATGGTATACTACCAAATGTTTGCCAGAAGTTTTCTCTGTTATAAGCAACAAGCGACCAAACACAGGGCTCCGCGGGCTACTGCTCCACCACGACAATGCACCTGCGCACACCGCACTCAAAACGAGGGACTTCCTGGACAGCACGCCAGTCAAACTCCTGGGTCACCCTCCTTACAGCCCTGATCTAGCACCGTGTGACTTCTTTTTATTCCCAAAAATAAAAAATCAGCTCAAAGGGATACAATTTTCGTCGCCGGAAGATGCGCTGGCTGCGTTCGAGCAGGCTGTAAACGAGGTGTCTGCGGCGGACTGGAAAAAGTGTTTTGAAAACTGGTTTAGGCGCATGAATCTTTGTATAGAGGCTGGTGGAAAGTACTTTGAAAAGATTTAATAAAAATATATGTACGTATAGAACAATTTTTTTTAGTTTCGCAAAACTTTCTGAGTGTCCCACGTACATCACCCAGCTAAAAGTTTAGCATTATTTTGTCGTTGTTGTATGCAAATAAAGGACTATTTTTTTTATCATCATCATTTCAGCCGAAAGACGTCCACTGCTGGACAAAGGGATTCCCCAGGCGTCGCAACATTGACCGAGCCCGTTCGTTCATTGTTTTATTTAGTATTAATTCAGTCTGTTGCTTAAAATATCTTGTAATTGCGTTCCTCTCATTGCGCCTGTATAATATTATTAGCAATTTACCTAGAGTTCCTTTTTGCTATGGTTAAACCGATAGGAACACTGCTTTTTTTTCTAAGAAGACAGTTGGATTATTTTACAAAAAAGTTTATAAATTAATTAATGTCGGAAGTCCGTATATCTGGTTTTGTTTCTACATTTTTGACACCGACTGTATCTTTTTAAGAAGCCTTTTTTTTTTTTTTAATGGATTTTATTAGCGCCATTATAATTGCGACGGTTGCTGGGCGCATACGTAAACACACACATTACGAGTAAATAAATAATAATTATAATATATAGCGCAGTCATTTTAGCGATCAACCTCGGAATGAGAGATAATAAGCTATAAACTCGTATATACTTTCATTTTAACGTTCTATAAGTTGTAGCCTAGTCTAATAAAATCTCGTGTCTGCGTCATAAATTATTCAAGTATATAGTTATCGTACTGTCATCCGCAAACAGTGTCATGGGATGTTTAATGGATTTAGGGAAGTCATTAATATAGAGTGTAAACAGGGGCGGTCCGAGTACACTGCCTTGCGGAACTCCATGAGGGACGGTACGCTCGCATGACGTGAAAATTTCTTCACGTTTGGAGCTCATATTTATTCTATTAATTTGGGTTACTTGTTTTCTGTCATGTAGGTATGATTTTATAAGATTAAATATGTTTCCTCTTATACCATATGCATCAAGTTTATTGAGTAATATATTATGTTGGACATAATCAAATGCCTGTGTCATGTCGCAGAAAATGGCACAGACTGGTGTATTTTTATCCATGTTTGTCATAACAGTATGCAAGAAGTCGTATATGGCCAAGTTAATAGTTTTTTTCTCTCTAAATCCTTTCTGTTCATCACAAAGAATATGATTTTTTTCAAAATAGATATTAAGTTCCCTGTAAATATATTTTTCGATAATTTTTGAAATTATTGGTATTAATGATATTGGCCTATAAAATTCCATTAGCTCCCTATCCTGTTTCTTAAATAGTGGTTTAACAATCGATTTTTTTAGCGCACTGGGAAATATACCTTCACTGATGCTTAAGTTAATAATGTAGCTTAGGGGGCTACAGATTTCATATGCTACAGTCTTAATAATTTTTGTACATATGCCATCGTATCCTACACTGTTTGTGTTTTTTAAGGCCGCGATAATTTTTAATATATCAAGTGCTAGACTTGGGGCCATGAACATCGAGTCTTTTTTGGTTAAAATATGTTTAGTGACTGTGGTTCCCGAGCTAGTCATAGGTTTAATTTTATCTATAAAGTAATCATTAAATATATTTGCAATAATTTTGGGGTCAGTTACAGTTTCATTATTATATCGAATTTTGTCTATAGTATTTTTTGGTATGTTCAGTTTTGTTTGGTTTATTATTTCCCAAGTGGTCTTAGATCTATTACTTGACATTTTAATTTTATGTATATTTTGTGCGCGTTGAGTTAAATAGATAATCTTTTTAAGCAATTTAGAATAACTCTTAAATTTATATTTATTCATTTCGGTAGGTTTTTGTCTATATTGCCATAATAATTGACGTTTTCTTTTGCTACATATTTTAACACCATGAGAGACCCAACTAGGCCTTCTTTTCCCATTTACAGAAATAAGAGTTTCAGGAAAGCACTGTGTATATAAGAAAGAAAACATTTCTGTGAAGGCATTGTAAGCAATATTTGGATCCTTAGCTTCGTATACTTCAGCAAACGATAGGCTATTGAGGTAGGATTTAAATTTGTCTATGTTCTCTTTACTATAGTCCCGTCTAATGGTCCGCCAATGATTTCTAGTGCTTGCGGTGCTAATCGGGCAATTGAGTAGTTGTGCCGTATGGTCAGACAAAGCTAGTTCCAAAACCATAGCTTTACGACACCTATCAAAATTATGCGCAAAATTGTCGATGCATGTCTTGCTCTTTAAACGAGTAGGTTGACGTATAGATAATTTTAAATTAAAGTTTAATAATAAATTTTCAAATTCTAGAGTCTGTTTGTTTTTCTTCAATATATCTACATTAAAATCACCCGCGAGTACAACATTTTTAAATTGTTTTTTCATCAGAACACGTAATAGTATCTCTAATCTACTCATAAATTCAACAAAATTACTTGGATTTGGTACTCTATATATACATACAATTACAATTCTATAATTTATAAGTTCTATGGCACAACATTCAAAAATACCCGTTATAGACAAATTAGCGATTTTCGGCAATTCTCTCCACTGATGACCATTTTTTATGAGTATACAAGCACCACCTCTTTTATTTTCCCTGCGACTAAAGCATGCAGCTAAACAGTAGTTAGGTATATTGAGATGGACTTCATAGCCATCCATCATGAAATGCTCCGTAATACATAATAGGTCCACTTGTATACTTTTTTCTAGTAACTCATATAGACACACTGTGAGCATGTCAGATTTTGTAAGGAGTCCTGCAATATTTTGGTGCATAATGTATACATTTTTATTCACGAAAAAAAGTATTCGTAGGTGTTTTTACTTCAGCTGTTTGATTCTTATCGTCTAGTTTATTGACTAGTACATGTTTGTCAGAATCTATGTTAACCTGGACAGATTTGTTTTCAAAGGACTTTTTACATTTATTTTGAATAATTTGTTCATATTGAAAGAGTTGGAAATGATAATTTAAACATAATATTTCTTTTAATAAAGATCTTGCAAGGTTAACTACATAATTTCGTCCACTTGGTGATAATCTAGTGTAGTTCATATCCATGTACAGAACATTTTTATATTTATTACAAATAAACCTGAGTAAATAGTTAAGTTTCGATTCTTGTAAAAACCTGTTTTTGGGTACTTCTGAGATGATCACATTTGTATTCGCAGTTAATGCTAGCCAACGGTGTAGATGTATATCAATATCATAGGGATTTTTGTCACTGCATCCGCCTAATACAATCACGTAGTTATTTTTTGTCAGGTTGCTGATTATGTTCTTGGGGCACTGCAGAACCTCACTCAATGCCGCACCTGGTTTCAAATAGGAAACTACAGAATACTCAGGCCCTAGGAGATCCTGCAGTGCGTCGCGCAAGCCACGGGCCTGACCATCTCCCAGTATAACCACTCTGTGACAGCTGCTCCGGTGCTCAACCGGTTCACCTTCTGATGACAGGTGCTGAATCCCCTTACCAGTTCCTTTTTTACTGCAATGACGTGGGGTGTCCGTTTGGATCTGGGCATCGCTCTCCGATTGATACTGCTGTGTTATGAGTTTTCTGGGTTGCTCCGATGCACTTTTTGGCAGATTACTTCTGGCTAGACGTAGAGGAGAATGGCGTGAAGTGTTTACTCTCATATTCAAAACTCTTCTTGAGATAGGTGTTAAGTTGCTTTTTTTGAGTTGTGGAGTAGGGTTGGTGATTTCTTTCAGCAATTCTATTTGTCGTTGCTGATCCTGTATCTCCTGTTTCAATTTGGTATTCTCATAACTAAGATTATCGATTTCTTTGTCAGCAATTTTTAGTTTTTCTTTAATTTCCTTAATTTCCTGTCTGAAATCCTCCACAAATGATTGATTGCTAATTTGTGTAGCACTCTGTATGCTCATCATACTAGAATCTAGCATAGTTGAGTTTAATATGTCTTGTCTTGAATGCGATAAGTTAGTTTGTGATTGTGACCTGGCTAGTTTGTTTCTATAAGTAATATTTTCCATCTTATTTTGTATTTTTCGTAACTTTTTCCTATAAAAATTGTTGTAACGAAATTATACAATTTTTGTTTTAAATATTATTATTTGAAATCGCAGTTTTGTTAAATTACAAAAACATGACACAAAAAGTACGTTTTGTGAAGGGGATTTGATCCCACGACCAGTAACTCCACAGGTACAGTTGTTGAGTTTCACGCCATGCGAACATTAATAAACGTTGCGAATTGGTACACTGGTTGTTCCGTATTTTATTTTTTTAAATCATTAAAGTTGTTACTATGATTCACGCAGAAAACATTTTTTACCCTCAATCACAAAAACATAAGTCATTTATTTTAGATTTTTACACTTTTTTGCTAATATTCTAGTTGTTCACTGCACTTGATTACTTAGTTATGTTTATTTGATTGGTTTTTGACGAAAGATACACTTATTTTACGCTACACTTATTTGGAGTATGGTGTTACATTATTATTTTATAATCCTTTTTTTTTTTTAGTCCGTCACACAATTCACTAGATAACAATGTCACATAGGTTTTAGATGTTATTTCACAGTTTTAAATAGCAGAAACAGTTTTATCATCACTTTAACAATTTTTTTAGAATAAATAACACGGACCCGATGTTAACGCGACAGCTACCGCCATCTATGAACTGAATTATATCATACACATTACATGATATACATGTAATATTATACCATACCATAATATTATACCATACACATTACATCACAAAAAAATAAGAGAAATAAAAACCTTACTTCAATCGAAAGTCGAAGAGAGTCAAAATTATGTTGGCGGTCCATTTTCCTAAAACTAAAATGCTGTAACACAATGCAATGCCAATCTCACGCATGGCCTTAGCTATTGAAGATTAGAAACTCAATAATAGGTTTGGCTGTGCTGTCTGCTTCAGAGTTCGATGTTTGTTTCCATAATCATCAACATCACGTACGATCGGACAGTACCTTCTCTTCCCATAGGTAAAAGGACTTCTACTAATAACGTTATATTCAATAAAATATTTCAGGAATATAGGGATGAAAAAGTATCCACAGTAGTACGACGTAGATATACTGCTGGAAAAAGGCCTTCCCCAAGAGTCACAACGTTGATCGGTCCTGTGTGACTAGTATCCAGTAGATTACCGCAGCCTTAACCAGTTCATCATTGGTCCATCATCATCATTTCAAGCGAAAGTCGGCGACTGCTGAGCATAGGCCTCCCCCAAGCGTCGCCACATTAATCGATCCCGTGCCTGTCACATCCAGCGGATTCCTACAACCTTAACCAGGTCATCGGTCCACCTAGCAGGAGGCCAACCAACTTAGCGTCTTCCGGTTCGCAGTGGTCATCAGTCCACCAAGAGAAAATCATAAATTCATTTAATCACTGACAAATAATACACTGCTAAAACCGCAGAGTCTAGAACAAAAGTTCCTTGTTTAATATAACAACGGTGAGCTCAAACTTTCAAGAAAGTATTTTTGAAAATAAATTCCTATAGGCGTTTAACAGGGGATGAGAATATGCATAGAATTCATCGATTTATGCTGATGAGAAAACCCATCGGGCTGGTAGGTACTGATAAAACTGAGTTAAAATATCTATCCACTGGTCAAAGTGTCGAAATGAACTTAATAGATGAGTGATCTCGTGGACCCCGATAGGATGAGAGCAGTGAGGGACTAGTCACTAGGTAAGCCACATCGAACCGATCTATGGATTCTTTAGCGATGGGCGATTGTTGCAAAAAAATCAATCGACTGAATCGAAAATTGTGCTGTCGCTCATTCGATTGTCGATTTAGTAGTTCCTCACCATTATTATTCGAATAACAATCGACAAAATACTAACGTGCGTTGAACTTCGTAAGACCGCGCGGGGCGCTGCATGCGGTACGGTATTGCGTCAATTACGTTTATAAATTTCTTCAATTCGTTTACTTTAGTTGGTCTTGGGGAAAACAATTCAAATAAATATAAATTTTTAACTTAATTCTTATTTTAGTCTACTCATCTATTCGTGATTTTGTAATAAATGCTCCCTCAACTGAGAGTTGGAGATTACTAGATAGATTGAATAATCTACTAGCTACAATCGCATATTAGCTGCAGTCGTACGTAAGTAATGGCGCACAGGCTTTTAACTATAGATTTGCAGTGCAGCGTACGCTCGCCGCACCATCTTTTGTAATTACTTATTTAGTAGTACGCACTACGCACGTGTATAGTAATGAGTGCGCTGCGCTACAAATTAGTAGTTAAAGTTGACGCGGTAACCGTATCAGTCATGGCCGCTCACCGCACGCCTCTAGTCGATAACAATCGACTAACATCGATTGTTATCGACTTTTATCGACTAAACTGAACAATCGACTGATTCGATTAATTTTAGTAGTAATCGCCCATCACTAGATTCTGTCTACTGCCGAGGTAGGAAACAACATCTTCAACAACTAAAGTTACAACTTAGATTGATCAGCAGTTCTTCATCTTCGTGTAGATGATTCGATTTTCTAAATTAAAATTTTCGTTGACGCTTAGGCGGTTTAGAGATTTCCAGGTGGGCCACGGCAGTTTGTAATCCGCTGGGAGCTTTTCTGCAGGCTCAACATAAGTAGTTTGTTGTGGGTATTAGCAGTAGACGCGATAGAAGTTACAAAGTCCCTTAGCACTGACCGTGCACTAGTGTATCGGGCAGTTCGATTGTATTCAGGCTAGTACTGATAAGCGAGATAATAAATTGTAAGTAAGTGTCGTTAGTGTAACTATCATCATAACCGTATCTTATTTGCCCATTAATGGATTATTGGTACATACACCCATTAATGTACAAATATTATGTTTGGGGGGCTTATTGTGCTCTGTGGCTAAATAAAGGGTGTGACATTAATATGCGCATTTAATTCCCCAAAATAAATATTGAGTTTTCCATACAAAACTGTCGTCAGCTGGCCAAAATTTGCAAAAATTTATAAAAAAAATGAGAATTTGCTATAGCTTCCATGGAGAGAGTTGTTCATTTACCTGGGCAAGAACAGTACAGTTTTAAAAATATGATCATACCTCTCCAATACACCATGTGTAGTGCGATTTTGATGATGTTTATTTCGACAAAGCAGCGAATGATAGAATCTCTTCTACTTTTTTGAGTCGATGGTTAAACTCTTTAGATAACTTAAATAGCAGCGTATGGGCACTTGAGAGACTCCAGAATTCGAGCAGTAGAAGGTGGATAGCAGTAACAACTGCCTAGGTTTAATTATGTTAAATATTTTACTTACTAAGTCTAAAAATAGAATTTGGATAAGACTTTCGAAAATATGTTCATTAGTTCTCGATTCCATTAACACCATCGACATAACAAAGGTAAATAAATATATCCATTAAAAGTATAGATCATCAGAAATCATTGTAATGTAGCAGTGTACAGAATGACATTCAATGAGATCTTACCGATAGAGACGTCATACTCATTATAAATAAATAAAAACATGGCAATATTTTACCTTAGCTACCAACCCCGATGTTAGAAAGAGATAAACATACTGTTCAAACAAACGTTCGTGTCGCGGCCAGACGCAGGACGGACTGAGTTCACTCAAGCTGACCAGCTTGTGTTTGTATTGTCGTGCAGACATCGGTATAAATTATCTACCTCAGTATATATATAACATCATTGATGACATTCAGAAGTTATTCCAGGGGGGGGGCTATAAGCTCTTAGAGCGAGGTTATTTTGAGATAGAGTAAGTGACAGATGATGTATGTAGTGACACGTCTTATACGTCTGTCCCTTACACACACTTCAATAAGATACCTAAAAATTCCGTGATAACCTGATTCACACACGAGAGGAATGAATGAATATTTAAGTTGTTTCTCAAAATAAGTGGCGTCGAAAACACGCGATTATTTTCCTACAACCTAAAATCTTTAAAAGTTTATATTGCATATCAATATATCGTTTTGTTTTTTTAAACAACTACCCACATTTTGATATTCACACTGCATCGGGCATTTAAAGAACAAATGCAACACAAGTTCTTGTTTACCGAAAAACCAGTTTATCAACGAGCTTCCTTTCAAATCATTACGCGTAGTGTAATTATAGTTTTCGTTATAAAAATACAAATGTCATTACACGACAGAACGACGGTTAACTTGAGTGGGTGATAAGATAAAACACAATCTCCAAAGCGTTCGGAGGTTCATAAAGTCGTTTCGAATCATGTGTGATGCAGTGACGCGGAAACATTCAGAGATGGGTGACGGTGAAGATACAGTGCCAGTGCCGGAATTGGAGAAAATCCATAAAAATGGAACGAACCACGAAAAGGATTTGAGTGATTCTAACGATGAATACAACAATAATGACCAACGAGCACCGTTTCGGAGACAGGTGTGTGTTGAAATTTTCCAAAAAAGTGTTAATTTAAGTAATATAAAATTAATAAAAAATTTAATGTGTACACAGGTGACGTAAGATAAGTTTTTCTTATTATCAATGGACACAGGTTTGATATATTTTTGTATAATTACTTCTAAAATCGTTTAACCCTCACCTACATTATTGATTAATTCGGCTGATTATCGACCGGATCTTCAAGTGTATTGATATCCTGTACGCATATTATCAGTTAATAACTTCCCTTACTGTACTTATAGTAATTTCGTGTTTATTTTCGTAAACGTGCAAATTCGATTAATGCACATTTTTACTTGATAGTATTTATTCGAGAATTTTTTAAATGTGGTTTTAGAATGAGTTTATAAAGAAAAAAAACCGGCCGAGTGCGAGTCGGACTCGCGCACGAAGGGTTCCGTACCATTATCGCAAAAATGGCAAAATAATTACTTTTTTGTATGGGACCTACTTAAATATTTATTGTATTCTATTTTCAGTATTTGTTGTTATAGTGGCAACAGAAATACATCATCTGTGAAAATTTCAACTTATGAGTATGGGTTTGAAAAAAATAAATATTTTTAGTTTCAGTTTCAAGTATGGGAACCCCCAAAATTTATTGTTTTTTTTTCTGTTTTTGTGTGAAAATCTTAATGCGGTTCACAGAATACATCTAATTACCAAGTTTCAAAAGCATAGTTCTTATAGTTTCGGCAAAAAGTGGCTGTGACATACGGACGGACAGACAGACAGACAGACATGACGAATCTATAAGGGTTCCGTTTTTTGCCATTTGGCTACGGAACCCTAAAAAGGAATGACGAAATTTGACATTCCTTACTAAATTATATTTATTTCCTTACTAAATTATATTATTATACATATTTATGTATTTTTAAGAATATTTTGTCTTAGCCTAATGCTTGTTTGGGTAAGCCTAAGATCTTCTTCAAATGATACAATAACATGCCAATGTCAAATTTTGTTGCTTGTTTTGTATTTTTAAACTATGGCGTTGTTTGTGTCATATGCATTGACTAAACTTATTATACATGTATTTTATTTTTTCCTATGTTGGAGGAGTGAGGCATTGCAAACCAAAACAAAGAAAAATATAAAGCTGTTTGAATATATCAGTATGGTATAGGAATCATTTGGAATGTAATCTTATGTTTTTATTCAAATTAAATATTCCATTAGACACAAATTTAAAATGTTTAGTTCATTTTATCTGGATTATCTGTTTTTTTATGCATATACTAGTTCACCGTAGGCCACACCATCGCTTACCATCAGGCGAGGTAGTGGTCAAACGCCAACCTATCGAAAATAAAATAAAAACAAAAAAAATGTCCATACATATGGCGCCATGACTAATATTTGCTTTATATTTAATTCATTCAGGTAGCAATCAAACGGCGTATTTCGTATACATAATGACGTTTATGTATAGGAAATACGCAGTTTACGTTGCCTGTGTTTAATTTATTAAATGAAAAGATTTCATTTCGGCAGAATTTAAATATAGTTTTTTATAAAACTTTTTATAGTGTTCTATTTTAGGCTGCGAAACATTAGCATGGCATTAAGTTTAAGTATATTTTAACGACGAACCTAAAACCTGCTTATGGTTCACATCATAATCATAACCCTGAAACTACCTACTATTTGAATATTGCTATTAATAAATACAGTTCGGCATTTTTACGACTATAAATGAATTAAAAAATGCCATAATTTATTTCAAATTTGTTGTTATTCGACTAATATTCTAAGGCGTTGTCCTAAAACTACGCAAATACGCGATCAGCACAAGTTCGGGCGAATTTTAGTCGTACGTAACTGCGATCAAACGTACTAATGACGAATAGGTGTCCTAATTGGCATTAATTTGTTTGTTAATCTATACGCGCGAACGTATATCAATCAAAATATTGATTGTGAAATTCGCCACGTAATACATCTCATCAAAGCACTTTGCTTCCTTCCCACGTGTTTTTATATATATTGAGACCCGCAAAATAGGTCATCCACACGTATCCCGAAAGTAAAAAAACCGGCCAAGTGCGAGTCGAACTTGCGCACGAATGGTTCCGTACCATTATCGCAAAAAACGGCAAAAAAATCACGTTTGTTGTATGGGAGCCCCACTTTAATATTTATTTTATTCTGTTTTTAGTATTTGTTGTTATAGCGTCAACAGAAATACATCATCTGTGAAAATTTCAACTGTCTAGCTATCACGGTTCATGAGATCCAGCCTGGTGACAGGCAGACTGACAGACAGACAGACGGACCGCGGAGTCTTAATAATAGGGTCCCGTTTTACCCTTTGGGTACGGAACCCTAAAACTGAGTGTTTTCATCGTCCTGCGTACCTAAATTCGCGGTCGCTGGCGTCGTTAATTCGCGCGATGGTTGCGTATTCGCGTAAATAGAACACCTAGATTTTTTGCTCGCATGACCACACATCGCATCGCTTATTCGCCCGATAATCGCGTATCGCGGTGTATGAGGACAATGCCTAAGTCATCTAGAGTTTTAAGGAACTTTTTTACAGTCATTTTAGTATTCTTCAGAGATGTAATAACTAAAAACAATGAGCATAACAAATTCTTCTTCGCCTTCAAACGGTGCCGCGCTACATCTTCAATCACACTATTTCGGCCAAGTTGATTCAGTAGATAAAGACTTTTAAATCAAATTAAGTATCCGCGCCCGTAGTGGTTTAGGCTCCGCAACAAACGAGAAAATAATATAAATCATAAAAAAACAGCAAGTTAGTCATTTAGTATTTCCGTTTTAGGAGTTTTCGTAAACATAACACATGGCAATAATTCATGATATATTCATGATAAAATGCAGACTATAATTTCGTAATCTACAGCACTATAGCCACGTTATCTATTATCTAAAGTCGGCTGACACTTTTTTATCCCTGAACTGCACGTGAGAAATTTACCTAAAAAGGTCAAGTGTGAATGGATTTATGTTAGAAGTAAAATGAAACACGATACTGGTAGTTTTACTGTTGTAAAATTGGCATAACTAGCTTTTAAAGCTTGTTATATTGTTTGAATCTGCATAATTATAGTAAATGAAAGTCTAGGAAAATAAAAGATGAAATCTTAACAGCAATGAGGGGGGCACCGCTAGGGGCGCTGGTGTAGAGTGAGGTCTTCAAAATGTCAAATTTCATAGTTTTATTGCTTTAAGCGCGAGTTTATTTACTACTTTTTTATTGCTGTAAATATTTTACAAATATGGCAGATTATGATAGGTACGGGTTTTATCAACCACTGCTTTAATAGAGTTTTATGTTTCGGAAAAATTTATCCTCCTTTTTTCGAAAAAAAAGGGCCTGTGTGAAACTACAGCATACTCAACGTTATATTTAATCGCACTTCTACTGCATTAGAAATGATTTTAATTAAAACTATGCTTCCGTGTGCATAGTAACAACAACTAAAAAAACATGAAATTTGACATTTTGAAGACCTCGGTCTACACCAGTGCCCCTAGCGGTAAATTCAAACGCGGTAGACCCCATTGGAAACTGTCTTCTAAATAGTGCACTTGCACTCTTTCTGTGTCATTATCAGAATCAAGTTAATTGTCTACTACATAATTACAATAATTATGTAGTGTTTACCTACTACCAGATAGTGGTAGGTTACACGTGCATGTGCTAGATTGTGCGTAAAGTTCACACCAGCTGTTTTGATACAATGTATTTCGTTTCCTTTGATAATAGATTTATTGTGGCAATTAAAGTTGTCTCACGAGTCTTCAAGTCATTTGCAAGAAGATGTATCTTTTAGGATAGCTTTACGGGATCTTTGTAGGTTCGTAAGTTCAACATACAAGTTTTAGTGTAATTTGAGGTAGACGATCTGACGATTTTGTTATTACCGACAAAAGCTTCAAGGCTGATTTATAAACTAACGTTTTCTCAATGTTGTCAACATCTGAACTAAACTTATTACACAATATGCCTATCACCTTTGTTCCTGAGTAAATCAAGTTTATTTATGAGGCAACCGTCCGCTTATCTGTAAAACCCTGAATCGTATATAACTTCTATTTGCTCAAACAAGATTATAATTAAAAGAAAATATTCCAAAACAATATGTTTTAACTTGAGCTTTGTTCACAGGCAATCATCTCGTTCGGCATTTTCATGCTCACTCTTGGCGCTGGCGCCACTTCAGGCATCTCGGCCATTTTAATACCACAGCTAAAACATGCCAAAGGAAAACATGCCTTCTCCGTCGAACTGGTATCATGGGTAGGTACGTATATACTCGACAATGACCTAACTTTTGTTAATTTCGTTATTGTCACCAATCTAATATATTTCTCTTTCATTTTTCAGCTGCTATATCGTCCTTGGCCCTGTTCTTCGGTAACCTGATGGCAGGCTACTTAATGGATAGACTTGGAAGAAGATTGTCTACCTTATTACTGGCAGTCACATTTGTAGCTGGTTGGCTGATCATCGGGTTCTCAAACGACTTGATGTTCTTAATATTAATAGGAAGATTCATCACAGGTCTTTGCCAAGGATGGCTTGGACCTCTCGGTCCAGTCTACGTGGGAGAAATAAGTTCCCCTGCCTATAGAGGACTATTCTTGGCCGCCTTATCTTTGGGGATCGCAGTTGGTGTGTTCATGTCACATTTATTTGGCACTTTCCTTCACTGGAGTTTGGCTTCCTTGCTTTGTGGATTGTTTCCTCTGTTTGGTGGTATTATTCTTTACTATGCTCCAGAATCACCATCATGGTTAGCATCGAGAAACAGAATTGATGAATGCATAATTTCGTACCAATGGTACAGAGGAAACAGTCTAGCCATGAAAGTAGAACTGGATAAGATGATTGCAGATCTTGCATCCAAAGAAAAGAACCAGAGTAAAATGCAAACTTTAGCCGCAAATATCAAAAAGCCGGAATTTTATAAACCATTGGGAATAATGACAACATTCTTCGTCATAACACAACTTTCTGGAGTTAACGTTATATGTGCGTACACAACGGATATGATGAAAGAACTTATCGGTAGTGGTTCGACTAGTTCTTACACCTACGCTGCCATGTTGAGTATAGACGTGTTGCGATGCGTATCACTTGGAGCTGCTTGTATCATGCTCCGGAGATCAGGTAGAAGGCCTATGGCGATATTCAGTGGTGTGTTTACAGCTTTATCTTTAATAGCATTAGCTTTGTACCTGTATCTTTACAGCTCCGGTGTCGTCCATCACATGTCGCCATTTATTTCATTGGGACTTATGGGATTCTATATAATTGTATCTAATTTGGGAATATGTCCACTACCGTGGAACATGGTAGGTGAATTGTTCGCTGTTGAAACAA